>CM034146.1:768723481-770157648 GCA_019776745.2 Taxus chinensis | reverse complement strand
ACCTTCCTCTTGTACAGCAAGAGCGGTAGAAGGGGAAGTCTGAGAAATAGATAGATTAGATAACATCCATTAGTAGTCTTGTAGGGATGTGGTATAAGAAGACTCATCGATGGGAAGAGAAGTCTGGGTAGTTAACTCCTTTATGGGTAAAGGAATGATTTCGCTTTGGCTTGATGGTAGTAAAGGAGGTTCGGGCTCCTGTGTTAGTGAAGAGGCTTGATTCAAAATTTTCTCGATAGAGGCTTTTGGCTAGGTATCGAAGACTGCATGGATCTCATGAACACTCTCCTCGGCTAAGATATCCTGGTTTGTGTTACTGTTGGGAGAGTGATTCGGGAATGGTTTGTTGAAGATTTTCAAATTTTGGTTGGCAGGGGCATTAGGATTATTGAGGGTTATATCCCCTGCGTCAACCATTTCCTGCACTATGTTTTTCAACATCTTGCAGTTCTCATGACTGTGTCCCTTCACACGGTGGAAGTTACAAATGTCATTTTCTTTGTAATAGGAAGGTATGGCGCGAGTGGAATCAAACCCGGAATGAGGTTTAACAGGAGGTAAGGTGATGGCTCCTGCTTTGAGTAGTTTTTCCAATATCACACCATATGTCTCCCCCAAGGGAGTGTAGTTGATGGGTTCCGCTTTATACTTATAAGTGGTTTTTGGCGGGTTATTGGACGGTGGTTGGGATTTGACCGTCACCGCGTGGACAGCTCCTTTTGATTTAGAAGAAGTGGATGCGTGAGGAGTGGTGGTATTTGGTTTATTGGTGGAATCTGTAGTTCGGAAAGTGGAGTTTTTGTTGCGCAACCGCAATTTCTCTTCCTCTAAGGCTCGAATTTCTAATTTTCGAGCCATAGTAAAGGCCTCGTCGAATGTACGGAAAGTTTGAATTTGGAGGGTAGGGGAGATGTGCTTAGCGCAGGCCTGCGTAAATAGTTCGATAAGTTCAGTTTGAGGCAAGGCATACGTAAGTTGGTTGATAAGGCCCCGCCATCGTCCAACAAAATCTGCGATAGATTCGTCTTCAAATTGTCGAATGGCATAGAGGTCGGTAATAGATACTTTCTTGGCAATGTTAATGGAGAAATGATCCAAGAAAGATTGGGCTAGTTGGTTAAAAGAGAAGATTGAGTGCTGGGTTAAAGCACTGTACCACTCCAAGGCAGGTCCTGATAAGGACATGGGAAAGGTGCTGAGTAACAAGGCATCATCATGGGCAATCAAATAACAAGCATGTCTAAATGATCGCAAGTGTTGTTGAGGATCCTCTTTACTATTAAAACGAGTAAATTTTGGCAACTCCCATTGAGGAGGATATGAATGAAGGGGGACAGAAGGGTGAATGGGCTCCCAAAAAACTTACTCGTATGTCAAGGCGCTACGACTTCCTGAAACAGAAGCCTCCAGGTTTTGCATTTTGTCCATCATTTGTTTAATTAGATCAGTAGTTGGATGAGATGATGGTGTGGTTGTGGTAAACGGAGGAAAATTGGACCAAGGACCACCGCTAGACACTGGTGGGGTTAAGTGTTGATAAGGTGTGGAGGATGAATATGTTGAGGCAACCGAATAGGGATGTCCCATATAGGATGTTGAGGTCACTGAATACATGTATGGGAATGAAAAGGTAGGCAGAGCTTGAGAAGGAAAGCTCGTGTGGATAGGTGGCAGAGAGCAAGTCATGAATGGAGCAGTCTGCAAGAGAGATGAAGTAGGGGCGGTCGGTGGTAGTGATATGTGGGGTCCAAGATTAACAAAAGGAAAGCTAATCGGGGTTGTATGAACCTCTGAAGTCATCGGATTGGGAGACGGGGCTAGAGATGCAGGAAGCAAGGCGGTATTATCAGGTGGAGTGGGAGCTAAATGAGCAGCTATACTTATAGGCATACCGACAAGGAGCTGACCATCAGGCGTACGATCAGGGGTATGAGATAAATAGTATTGTACAGCGCTAGAATTAGCATCCAGAAACTTGGCAAATTCCTTATCTCCCATAGGAATTTTAGGAACCTCGCTAGTATCTGTAGGATTTCCCACAGAATGTGAAGGGGGTGATTCAGGCAAAGAAACAGAGCAAGCATGTGAAACCATAGTGGCGGCTTGCTTTCGAGTGATAACAACCATGGACATAAGTTCACAGTAGGGTTTCAATCTATCAGTAATAGAAACAAACTCAGACTGGTAAAATTGGTAGGTTGCTGGTTTGTCAGGAATTGGAAAAGACAGTAACCGATATCGGTCTAGTAACCGATGTCGGTTATACTATAGCCGACGTCGGTCAGGTAACCGATGTCGGTGTAAGAAGTCTGGGCTAACAAGATATAAAAAGGCTGCTAATTTGATTTTTAACAATTTTTAGTATACTTGTCCAATTATTGATCACAGAAGACAGGGTATGAGAAAGAAAACAGAACTACAAACAAGCAAGATGCACACACAAATCCAGAGACTAACCCTAGGGTTAATTTTAATTATCGTGGGCTTATGCCTTTAGACGTAGAATGATGTCGGAATCCTAAACAAAATACTTAGGGGAAATGTCAAGTTGTTTTGGCTTATAAGGTTACCTCAATCGGGCGGAGGAATACCGCGGAAAAAAGGGGGGATGTTTGAGCTGTTGTGTTAATTGTGAAGTGATTTGGTATGTGTTGTGCAGTGAAAGTAAGATTAATTTCCTGTCAATACCGTGGATATCACCCCCACGTGTACGACCTGTTACTTAATCTACGTTCACTAGAATTGAAAAACAACAAGCAGGAATGCAATGCACGTGTTTTAAACCCAAATCGAAAATTATGTTTGATGAAGCAAGAGAGATGACTTTCACTAATGCGAAACTAGGAAAGCAAGACAAATTCTTTACGAAATATATAACAAAAGCAGCAACAACAAGTATGCTTCCTAAAATGAAAATAAGCAAGAGATACAGAAACCCAAGACGGGTCCCACCGGGCATGCCAAAATGTTTCACTCGGAAATGTTTCATTCCTTTTAGAAACAGATAAGGTTAGGGGCTAGGAGGAATACCTGTAGAATGTCGAGATGGTGTGCACGTACCGTAGAGAAAGATCAGGCTGACTGTGAAGAACTCCTTTTTGTCTTGGAAGGACTACCTGCAAATAAGAACACAAGACCACAAGATTTTAATTAGACAATAAATGAGGGAACTGCCTTGGGCCCAGGAAATATAAAACTTCCTTTCGAAGGTGGTCAGTTCCCCTGCTAATATGAATTAACACAAAAGACTATAAGATATCAATTAAGTTGTTTCATTGAACTGGGTAGGGGAAAGGCTGGTTTTCTGGTTTTGATCAGAGGAACCGATGCCGGTTACTGATAACAGATGGCGGTTACTGATAACCGATACCGGTGGGTTCTAGGATCTTCTTGGTAGCTATGGTGTTTGTAAGGTTGGTTTATGGATGATATTTAGGAAATGAGATGATGAGGGGTAAAAGAATGACAGTTAGATGCAATGGCACGTTGGGTAGTGGATCCAGAAACGGATTTAGGAGGATTGAGATTCAAGAAGCATAAGAAATGTTATAACATAGGACATGCAAGATGTGACTTACTAGTTTTGACCAAGATGCAAGCTGATCTCATTTGCTGTAAACACTCCTGGTATTTCCACTCGTCTCTGCTCGGTCAAGTGAAGATCTGGACTCTGTTTCTCGCTCCCAATGCTCTCTGTTGATCCAGAAATCCTTCCACTGATCCCCAAAATGAAATTTCGATCCGTTGTTTTGGTTTGGGGAGCCCATTTACAGGGAACCGATTGCAGTTTCGTAACTGATGGCGGTCAAGTAGGAACCGGCATCGGTAAGGAAAAAGTAGGCTATTTTTAGTAAAATAGCCCACCTTCCCTGCTTTTCTCCCGAGAGATCAGTTGCGGGCTCGGTCAAGTGACTAGAAGGTCGGTTTTGGGTGCGAGAAAGGGGTCATTAGTTATGGGTGTAGGTGTGGACCAAGTTATGGGTCTTAATTAGGTTAGTTTTAGGGTTAGGGCTAGGTCATGATGAAGTGGCAAAGTGAGGTGGTAGGTAGGGTGATGTGGATTTATCAATTAGAAGGCAATTAATAAATAATTGTGTAAGGTTTAGGTGATGAGGTTATATTGCGAGATGAGATGCGGGTCACAAGGGGTCGTAAGACACGAATTTGGTGTCTACACCATATATGAATCAAAGTGCACAATAAACCATGATCTAACATCTAATATCGTGCTAAATTAAACTATAAAAATGTCCAGAGTATATTTTTTAGTATCGGGATCAATATCAAAAGGTGTCGAAGGAATTTGGGAACTAGAAATTCTTCCTTGTGTAAGTATTGTTCTAAATTTATAAAAACTCCATTTCAAGATGTATAGATACAAATAGGTGTAGGAATCATACCTCCATCGAATTAGAGTAAAATTCACAAAGAAAGATGTCTAGACAAGATATATATTAGATAAGGATATGATGATTTTCTCTAAAAATTTTGATCCCAGGAACAAAAGGTATCCCTTGAACGGTGTCAGTTCATTTTACAATCTATTAATACGATAGAAATATAATAGACATTTAAACGATGATCACAAATCCAAGGGATAGAGAGATCTTGTTTCGTATGATAGGTGGCCCAAGAGAGGGATATGCCAATCATGAAATCCAAGAGTTAATCGAGCCATACTTGTTTAGGAGAATTATGTTCTTTGCGTATGACTTCAAGTTGATTTTTTATGTCTTTAACATTTGGTGTCAACGTGATCACACAAAGGCTGAGTTTGTGTGCAATGTTGAAAATTTGTTCCCACACTAGTGGTCGTGAAACAATCAGAAGGTCATTTTTGTTTGTGATAGAATGTGTCTGACCTGATACAATCATATACATAGAGAAGTAACTTGAAAATAGGTAGATTAGACAAGAAACGGACTAATATATGATTGTAAATATGAACAAATCTATCAAGTCATGAAATAATTGGGATAGCTAGCGATTTTTTTATGGTTAGCGGTGATTCAAATGAATCACTGGAAATTTTTGTGTAAAGGATTGATTCTTTAATAGGATACAAATTAGATTTTAAAAAAGTAATTTATTACTTGATATGGGTTCTAATGTTATGTATACATAATATGAATATGGAAATGAAAGACAAGGGCTTAGCTTTGTTGATGAATTCTTGAGAGAGATGTTGTAGGATTATTACAGAGATTATGGAGCTTCTGTAGATGTGAAAAGGATGCTAAAGATTCCAATATGAGAAAACTGATGTCATCTAAGTAGCCAATGAGTTATAGCTTCGTTGTAAACGTCTGAGGATCCTAATCAAGAAGTTTGATGTTGCTCATATAATCATTGGTGATTAGTTAGAATCATTGGCAACCTAGGAAAAGTGGGGAAACCCAATTGGAAGTTGTTTGAACCACTTCCAAAAAGTTAAATTTGGTATGGGGATATTTTAGATGGTTAGGAAGAGTTTGAGGATGTTAATAAGTTAGATGGTTATGGTTAAAATGAGCTAGGATGGGCTTTAGGTGGTTAGGTTAGTGTAGGTGGGTAAAAAAGATATTTTTACTAAGGGTAAAGTGTGATTTTAATATGGTTGAGGACATGGTTTACAATATAGTTGGATATTTTAATGTTTTGAGTATGAATGTGAGGATCCTAGACAAATAATGTAGGGTACTAGAAATAGGTGTCTACACAAGCTAATTTGAGATCTCTAACAAGTATAAAAGACATTACTTGTCTTATTAGATAAAATAAGGTCCTAGACCTCAACACATAAAAATTGCACTTATATACACCTTGTATTTCCCAATTGAGTCCAAATTCACATAACATAGTAACAACTATGATTATGGTCTCAAATATTCCTAAATTGTCTTTTTAGTTGGATAAAGTGATTAATGATGACACAAAGGGTAGTGACCAATTGAAATTTTGTGTAGAGTTAACACAATGCGATGAAACTCAATTGTTTCTTCTCATTCAATCAACGGCCTTTTTTCATGATAAATGTCTAGCATGAAAAATTTAAAATTTTGGTCATGAAAAATAAACCCACACTTGAAATTCCATTTACTCGTCAATCTAAACCTTTCCTCCAGAAAACATTTCAAATTATTCACCCTCATTCTAGTTAAGAGGATGACATGATTTTAAAGTGTGTTTCATGTGCAGGGAAATTTATCTAGATGATTCATGAGGTCATGAAGATCCAAATAAAGAATAATTTTCTCAGATGCTTTAAAAGGGATATTTTTGGTTTTCTATCACTGGTAAACATCCTCTAGAAGCTTATACAGACAATTAAAATCATTTGGTATTGTTATAGAGAAATGAACTTGTCTAATGCTATTTTAGAAAATTCTACAGATATAATTGAGGTCAGGAACAATTTGAGAAAGACCAAGTATTTTTTAGCAAGCCACTAGGGAATACATATACCAAAGAGCTAGCCACCTTATTTGAAGGGTTTCAAGAGTTGTGTGAATTATTGGGAGCTCATATACTAGGAATTAGACATATTAAAGGGCATACTTCATGGTGTAATAGTCAAGTAAGAATTTTGAGGGTATCAAATACATAAAGTTGTGCACTAATGCAAGCAGAAGGGTCTTTTTATAAGGTAGAACTTTCTCAAATGGTCTCATACACCTCAAAAATATTTAGGATATTAACCAAAGGTCAAAATGAATTATATTGGACCCTCATCATGGTACATGTGTTATATTTGTTCATACTCATTTTGGATTCCATTGGAAAATTTGATTATTGACATAAGGGCTAAAGTGGGAAAATGGAATTAAAAGGAAAATTATAAGTTGAATCATGTCTTGAAACCTCATAATTTTCATGTTGAAGGATCTTATGTTTACCTTGTGATAAAATATTTTTCCAATAGGCCTTTATGACCTATCTACATGCAGTTTCTCTCCATGGATCTTATAACTCTCTTCTAGTTATTTTACAGACTCTTGTTGTTCTTTTTACAGACCTATCCTACAATATGTATTCTCTCTACTTGTCTGTAATGGCCTAGATTGACATAGACTCTCTCAGATGGCTTCTACTCTCTCACATTATCACATGTTCCTTTATCTTTGTACTCCTCAACTCCTTAGCTTTTGTGCTTCTCTTCTTTCACACTTCATTATTCTCTCTCACAAAATATGATCAAATCCAAATCAGAGTTGGAGGATTTTTTGGTCAGGTCAACGAGGACTAGAAATTACATCATTTCCATACTATATGGCTTTGTACAAGATAAAAGCAATTAAAATTTTCAATTTACAGCATTATAATCAGAGATTTAATAATTATTTTATGCATTTCCATTCATAATGTGAAGATGCATCAATTTATAGGAATAAGAAAGTTGGGAGATAGATAGCAAGATGTAATAAACATAGATAGGATGTGGGTATTTATCTTATGAAAGGAGTGTAGTCATAACCAGTGGTTTGAAAAGGATAAATCATAAAATTTAAGTGTCCACTTTTCCATTATTTCTCTTTAATTAACTATATTATGAATTTAATTTTTAGGGTTATAAATATACTATTCACGTGTGGGTTACAGTTAAATTTATTTTATGGATATTGAATAAACTCTGTGTTGAAGGTTTCGTCATGGAACATGCCAACGCTAATGCAAAAATAAATAAATAAATCAGTGGAGAAAAAGTGTGTGTAAAAACTCAGGTACCTTTCATTTAAGCATGTATTTTTCATTACATACTTAAATGGGTGAAAAATGTTTGAGGTAATTTTTGACCATAAACAAGGCCAAAGTATACTAAATATATGTTAAGATGTATGTAGCGTAGTGTTACAATCTAGACACTTAGGTCGATTTTATGAGAAACACGATGTAAGTATAAAAATTATTGCAACGTGATACAAACACTGTAACATTTCAAAGGAGAATCAATGATGAATCAAGCCTGGATACAAAGATAATGTTTCTCAATATCAGTTTTAGAAAAAGGGCCTACTAAAACATGCAGATGTACCATTCACACTTTCAACACTTGCATTCCGAAATTGCAACCTCGTCATGCAAGTAGACTACAAAAGTGGTGGACATGATTATTTCTAGTATTATCTACACATTTTCTTTTCTTTTGTACCAAAATAGCAAACAAGAAAATAAAAGAGTAGCTAGAATGGGGTTGAAAAATACTTAGCTTCACTTCAGAAAAAAATTTCCTCGTCTTATGGAAAGTGAAAAACTAAGACAAAGTAATGCTTCAAAAATTTCTTGATGAAAGATGCTTAGTTAAAACTTTGTTAGACTCTCCACTTGTTTTAATAACAAGGTTTTAACTACGATTTTTTTTTTACATTGCAAAATATCTATGAAACACAATTGGTTTGAGTCGGTCAAGTTGGCTCGAAGACAAAATGGATTCCTATTCTTTCTCTCAACTAGGTGTCACAAATTACCTCTATGAGTTCATTTTTCCAAGGAAGTCATACTACCTAAACCTTGAAGTATCTCAAATTTACTTTACTCCCTTCGACACAATGAGCATAAAATGCTTTCAGTTGTGTTTTCACAAGGGTCGCAATGGAGATAGTTTTTACTCTATCTCAAAAATGTAAAAACTAGTCAAGTGCGTAAGTGGAGCACTTCTTGTTGTGTCCATAAGTTTCCCTCTTGCGTAGACTAATTTGGGGTTCCTATGATCATCCATTTTTTTAGATTAATTCTTATTCCAAAGGGAGTTTCTCCTAGTTTAAAGTGGATGGGTTTACCCTTATCCGAACCTATAAATCAAGTTTTTTGAATGTGGTGCGTTTTTTTTGTCTTTTATGTTAATGTGGTATTTGTCGTACACCATTTGGCAACCTATAACAAACATATTATCCTTTTTTAGATCTTGATTCTTTCACAATCTATATGGTCCTTCATGGAAGGATTAGTAGTTCAAGGCATCTTTAGAAAGAGGATTAAATGTTGTTTTTTATTCCTAAGATTGTCCTAAGATGCGAAGGAAGAGCGTACACAACATAGAACCCAATTATTTAGTAAACAATGAAGAAATCATAAAAATCAAATACATAACTCATTTCTTTTATCTAATTTTTAAATTCATTCCCCTAGAAATCTTTTAACGAAGTGTTTTTCAAAAGTATGAAATAGGTGTTGGATCATTTATGATTCCCAAGATCACCTATAATGTACGAGGGAAGAGAATAAATTATCCTAGCATTGTAAATGACAATGTAACTATGAAAACACTTAAATTAACTCAAAACAACTTTTCCAACGGTTAGAAAATCCAAAGAAACAACTTTTTGTTAGTTTAACACAGTTTTTGACTTTATTCTACAACGCCTATGCCCCCCTAACATCATGTGTGCGTATCTAGCAGCGTATACACAACCCTACCAAAAACACAGTCAGTATTTAGCATATGCATGGCCTGAAAAGCACTTAATGGCCCTTATTGACATATGCGTGCACCTGTAAGCATATGTACGTATATATGGGAAAATAAAGATAACACAGAGGGGTTTTAGCGTATGCGCATCCCGAGAGATGTATGTGCATTTTTGAAAGTGAATGTGCAACCTTCTTGGCATATTTGTGTTCCTAACAACATGTGCACATGTTTAGCAGTGTATGCACAACCTTGCCAAAAACACAATCATTATTTAACATATGTGTGGGCTGAGAAGCACTTGCACACCATTATTGGTGTATGCACTCCTCAGTATGCATATGTATGTGTTTTTGGGAAAATCAAAATAACATAGAAGGGTTTTAGCGTATCCATGTCCTCAGAGACATATGTGTATTTTAACAAGAGAATGGACAAAATTCTTAGCATATGTGTGCATCTTGTAAATTTAGCATAGAGATTTAAAATCATAGTGAAACATATGCGTGGATAAGGGGGGGCATATGCGCACACTTGGGAACACATGTGATGCCTAACCAACAAGTGCAAATGATTTTTAACGTATGCATTCCCTCTTCTAGTGGCTGCACATGTATCTGGAACTATAGAAAAAATGACAGAAAATTGATTTCTAAAAATGCAAACAGGTTAGAACTTTTCCATTTAAATCAATTTTTAACAGAATCCCATTAACTTTTCATGTAAAATAAATATTTTAAAACATATGAGGATAGAAAAATTTATTCAATCCTTAAAATGCATGGAAATAGTTATAAAAAATGATGTAAATCTCAAAGATTGAAATCAAATTCCATGGACTCTAGAGTAAGTCCCATCGAGCGTGCCAAATTTGTTCATGTATAAATTAGAAAAGTTATAAGAATTGAAACTAAACACCTAAGAGAATCAAATCTTTAAACTATATTGAAAAGAACTATTAAGATATGATGTTAGGGATACTAACTTCTTTAACATGCATATAACTTTGAAAACTAATCAAACTAACATTTCTAAATCAATCTCTACTCTTTGAATGCTAACATGAAATTAAGATAAGAAGATCCTTAGCAATCAAATGTGATTTTCAGTATGATCACAAGGTTTGACAATGTAGGCTCACCATTGATGACTAAAATACTATATGGTTCTCTCCATATTATTCAAGCTTGAGTTAATGTATGCATTATGAAGATATTAGCTCAACAAACGTAGAAATGATCAAGATCCTAATTTCTTATAGTTTATGCTATAGGAAGAAAAGTGTTATAAGAAATCGTGAGGAGGATGGTTCTATTTATAGGTTTCCCATTCAAAATATATATGATTTCAATTCATGTGGGACAAAAGGTAAGTCCAAAAATATCCTTACGATTTGGAGTGGATAAACATGCTTTAGGCTAGTTAAGTTTGGTTTAGGCTAGTTAAACTTGATTACCAAGTGATTAGTGACTCATGAGAGTTGGGAAGAGTTAGATTAATCATATGTGATTAATTAATATCCTAGGAAGCTTGTAGAAGTTACCTAGAAGCAAATGGGGAAGTTTTGAATAGTTAAAAGAGGGAAATTTAGCTAATAAGAGGGTATATTAGCAAAATTAGTTGATTACAGAGGGATTACAACATAAAGAATGTCGTGAATGGGCGTTCGAGAATGGAGAGTAGAATGGTTAGTTAAATATGTGTTGTTAATCAAATGAATTGGAGGAAATGCTAGCTAATTAGTGAGAAATCACCAATTACGATGGGAATTTAGTACAATTTTAGTTATAAAACTACATAAGCATATTTTAGGTGTCTACAAGATCAACTTAAACATGCTTCACAACCTAGGTTAAATAAATCTATTGTTCCTACATCTATGGTGTCCACATTGTAAAGGGCACCTAATATTCCAATCCACAATGTTTCTATGCCTATTCGTGGAACCACCATTTCTATTACACCTCTTATATCTAATGGTTTATATGCTTTTTCATTTGGCACAAAAGATCTTGAGACCCTTGTTCACACGTTACAAGATCAAATTTTACAATTGCAACAAGTTGTATCTAATTCTCCTTGTGTTATGAATTTGACATAATTACTAAATAATTTAGTGGCTCCTAAGGTGGCCTCTATCCTTTGTCTCTTATTTTTGTTGCACATAATTATTCTATTTATGATGGAAAATTTATCCCACTAAACATCATAGGAAATTTCATGTGGCTTGCATCGATTGTGCCTCTTACGACATATTTATAACCAATTTGTTCCCTAGGAGTCTTACAGACTTTGCATTCTAATGGTTTTATGATCTCCCCATGCATTCTATGCATTCTTTCACTACATTGGAAAATCAATTTTTGGCACATTTTCCTATCAACATTGGAGATAAGGTTTTTTATCCACAAATTTTTAAGCTATGCGAATCCTCTGATGAACATATCAATTATTATTCCTTGTGTCATCATACCATACTTACCAAGATGAATAAAATCTTGGTCGATAGTGAATTTCAAGACCTTTTTACAAAAAATTTACTTCATTCTTCACAAGAATAAGTCGTGTTTTACAAATTTATATCATTTTATCTTCTATTTCATACACTAAAAGAGCATTAATATAAGCTATTACATATGAAAAATATAAAAGGAACGATAACCAAATCCTACCAAGCAAAGAACTCAGATGCTAATCAAACACCATGGTCAATAAGATGAAAGAAATTCACCAAAATAACTTTACATAAACCTTTGAAAATAAATGAGCAGGAATATCATATATTACTATGGAACTCAATGAAATATAATGAGAATGGGCCTTGTTTATATAGGAAAGGAATAACAATCTAAGATCCATTCAAGGTCCTAGATCAATCCATAAATTGAGGAAATAACTAGTCATCAAAGAACTAGTCAATACCTTAGATTTAGGAAATAAGTAGACATCAAGGATCTAGTCAATACCATAGATCAAGGAAAGAACTATACCTAACAACTAGATAATATCTTGTAATATCTAAATACGATAAAATAAATATCCACACACATAAGTGGGTGAGGATAAATACAATAAAGTTAAATAAAGTACCTAGGTGAACATGAGCTAAGGTAAATACCTACTCTAAAACCCCCTATCAAGAGAAGCTAGGGGCCAAAATACAAGTGGCATGTCCACAGTATGATTCCCAAAAACTAGGTCTGATGAGGTACTCATGTACAATATATCCATGAAGAAATCTTGAACCAAAAGAAGGAAAAAATACTGCTAGAAGGAAAGAGAAATAAGAAGAAGAAAGAATAGTTTCACACGAACACCTCCCAAGAACAACTTATGAATCCCAAATCATTCCACACAACTCAAGGTAGTGAGGTGAAGAAAAAGGCTTCGTAAATATGTGTACAACCTATTGCTAAGTTGGAATGTACTCCAAGTAAATAAATCCATCCTGAATATGTTTACAAATGAATTTTATGTGTATCTCAATATGTTGTGTCCACTTGTTCTCAATAGGATTGCGAGAAATGTGAATTACACTCTAGTTGTCACACCAAAGTAAATTTGGAGAATCCTGTGGGAATCCAAACTCTATCAATAACTTTTAAAGACAAAGAATTTTCTGACTCGCTGTAAGTGTTTCCCTGTATTCTACCTCTGAAGATGAAAGTGCAATAACCTATTGCTTTTTGCATGCCCAAGCAACTGGTGAAGAACCAAGACAAAAAAGATATCCAAAAGTGGAATTTTTTTAATCAATAGAACCTTCCCAATCTGAATCTATATACCCAACCAACTAAGTAGAACCCCTAGTGTAGTGTAGCCAAAAGTGAGAAGTGCCCTGCAAATAGCGCAAAATCCTTTTAGCAGCCTATCAGTAACTACTATGAGGATAATGTGCAAACTGAGATGCGAGCTTTACTATAAATTAAATATTAGGGTGAGTGGTCAAATACATAAGACTTACAACCAAATTCCTATACAAAGTAGGATCACAAAGTGGAGTGGTACATATGGAAGTAAGAGTAACCCCAAACAAAAAAGGATATGGTACTCATACTGAAATATTCAGTAGATAAAATTAATTTGTACCTAACTATGAAACAAATACTTAGATACATATATGAACTATAAAATTAAGTCATACCAGAATATGTAGAAGATACATACATTTAATTATATTCTCATATTATGTATCGATTCCATTTGCTAGTTACATTGAGGTTCAATTACATCATAGTAAATTAACCTGGAAGTGTCTTACATCTCTTGAAATTCATTAGCCTAGTGGCTACTAACATATATTAAAAGGATAAAATACGTAAAAATAGGCATCAAAGTTTACACTACATTGTGGCCTTTGTTTCAGCCATTTAAGGTAAAGAGAATATGTTCTCTATCCTATATAAATAAGAAACATGTTATATACATAACATGTCATAAATTATTCCTAATTTCATCTCGAACGTATAGCATAGCATAAATAACATAGCATAAATAATGGTTGGCGTCCACTAGCCCTTATAACTGTGTAATAAATGGATCCACTAGCCTTTATAACATAGCATAGATTATGTCCATCGGACACTAGCCCTTATGACATAGCATAAATAATGCCCAGTGGATGTTATCACTTATAACAAAGTATAAATAATTCCTAGCGGATGCTAGCCCTTATAACATAGCATAAATAATGCCTGACAGATGCTAGTTCTTATAACATAGCATAAATAATGCCCATCGGATGCTAGCCCCTATAACATGGCATGAAAAATGCCCAGTGGATGCTAGCCCTTATAAAATAACATAAATTATTCCTAGCGGATGTTAGCCCATATAATGGATTCCAATATATGGGACTTTGGAGTACATATAATTCCAATTTGGTGATATTGGATAAAAATATATCTGATTCTGCATTCCAATATATGTCATATTAGAATCCAATATGTGTGATTTTGGAATCCAATATGTGTGATTTTGGAGTGTTGATAATTCCAATAATTGACATTTTGAAATCCAAAAATAGCGATATTCGATTCCGATATTGGATATATTTTTTAGCTCTTGGGATTGGAATAAGTCTCAAATTAGTAAAATAAATGTGTTATATTAGAGACAAGGTTTGGTTGTTCTTGAGAAATGAAACTCTACAAGGTCCAGCAAGGAAACTCAAGCCACTACAGTATGGACCCTTCACTATAGTAGACAAGGTTAGAGAAAATTCATTAAAACTTGATTTTCCACACTTCATGTGGATGTCATCGGTAGTAAATTGTGATAAATTACACCTATATGAGGCATCAATACTTGACGAATAATAATAATGTTAGTTGTTACCATCCATAGAGGATCATGTCTTGCATTCATGAGATGAGTTAGAGGAGGATGTAGAGTTGCAACAAAAGGTCAAGGAAATAAGTAGAGGTCCATTAAACTCCTGGTAGGTTAGACTCAAGGGGAAGAAAACAAGGTAGTATCGATGGTACTCGAAGGAGAAAGTGAGGGAATTGTTTCCTTATCTAATCCCACACTGAGAATTTGTGGGATGAAATTCCTCTTGCGTAGGAAAGGTGTGATCCATAGGGTTCCAAAAAAACACCACTTCATTAAATAAAACAAAATTAGAAGAAAAAAAAGGATGGATTAAGAGAAAATGGTTAAGTGAGAGAAGCACCACTTTCTACAGAGTGGAAGTTGTGTAACCATGTTGACGGTTATGTAATGTAACCTCTACATGAATCAAAAGTTACACAACCATTGCGGATTTTATGTAATAGTTGGTTTTCATTCATCGGCAGTCATGTCACGATATAAAATAAAATATATATACATCCATGAGAAGTCACAGATTTAAAGTGTTTGAATTATGTCTCTTCCTTGTTTAACCATTCCTATTCTGTCATGCACCAGAGGACATAAGAAGCAAGTTATAAAAGAAATAAGAGCATGTGTCATTGTAATTCATTCATGGGAGAAGTGACCAGAAGAATTTGGTGCTGGAATTGATTGTGTAGGAGCAAGGTGTATGAGCAGAGAAAGAAAGTAGAGAGGGTGGAAGTAACATTGTTGTATTCCTTCAGCTTATTTTAGTATGTTCTCTATATTTTCCCAATAAAACAATAGTAATAAAGATAAATTTTCCTTCCCGATAGGTTTTCCATCAATCTAGGGTTTTTTAGGATAAAATATGGTCTTGTGTTTCTGAATTATTCAAGTTATTTTTTACAAGTAGTTTTAATCACTAAGATTCATTCACTAGCTTTCAGTAAACTGTAATTTTTAAGTAAATTTGAAGTAGGAAAATAAATGTCTATGTTTTGTAAGTTTCCAAAGTATAAGTTTACATATCACTCCCCCATCGATTCCTTCTATCCGCAAATTGTCATGATCAACCTTTGCTCCTAAGAAAACTCAAACTTGTTTGTTAAATTAACTCCTTGTCCCTTCTTCATGATCATACCCCCATGGTATTTTTTAAAGTTGATGGTTTCACCTTTGAATTCACTAATATAAAAATGGACACTAAGGATACAAAATTTTGCTCCTTATCCTTCCACTCAATCACAAGACACTTGGAAAACCATCTTGTGGCCCCCAGAAGAAAATTTTAGCCATTCTCATCTTCCCCACACTGCATCACAAGATGAAACATGGAATCATCTATTGATTGGTGAACTTATCTACTCCCATTTTTCCCTTCCACATTTTCACCCTACTTTTTAAGGTGTAACCGTACTCAAATCCATCTCCTAACCCAAGTTTAGATCCATGGTTAAAGATAAGTTCAAACTTGTAAGATTTAATTAAATGACTCCCTCACCATGATAAATAAATAATTTTTTTAAATTTAAGGTGTTGTGTTTTTCCCTCCAAAACTTTATTGTTTCAAATTGATGGTGCTCGAATTCTCTCGAACCATCGATCTCAAAAAAGGAATTTTTCTTATATCTCCAAAATGGTGCACCTGATTTCTACCAAAACTTAATAATTAAATCCTCCTAAAACTTCCTTCAAGTTAACTATAAAAATACTTCCTTTTATTCTCTATTCAATTTACAACAACCAAAATAAATTATCTACCCCTGGAGTTTCTTTTAAGATTTAAGGAGTTTAGGCATATAAAAAATTGTCAAAAACTAGAGTGGAAGATCATGAGAAAAAATTAAATCTTTTGAGACCAGTTTCATTCTAATTAGACACCCATAAGAATTCTATATAAAAATAGTAAGTTTTTTAAACAGTAAACTCTCAACATTTTTATTACTCCCTACAAGTAAAAATCATAAAAAAAAAGTTAAAATTATGAAAAATAACTAAAAATAACTAACCTAGAAATGACTTACTAATAAATAGAGAGTATCATAATTGAGATCAAGTAATTTATATCAATTCACCTTTCACATATCTCACTGATTTTTCCACAATTTCAAGGAAATTGACTTATAGTTCAAACAAAACAGAAAACCCTAGCAAGATCCCAAAACATTAGTCTCAAGGTAAATTTTATATGGAGTAATTAGATGCAAGGATCTACATGATTCAAACCATCCTGATTTTCATATAAAGGTATCATCACTGTTGAATCATTTAGGAACTTATCGCTAGGGTGAATTGTGAAGCTCCATGAAGTCATGAGGAGGAAGGTGATGATATCCACATTCCAACTCTGACCTTGAGTTTGAATTTCTTTCCTAAAGGAGGGATATCATGCAAATCAAACCATTGGAAGGAAAAAGTATGAATGAATTAATGCATGTAAAATGTTGTCACTTGAACCACAGGCTAACACGGTACCAAAAACCAGCATGTTTGTAGGATCAAGAATTCATCACATGTCCACTTATGGCAAGTCTCATAACAATATTTTTGAAAAATTATTCAATGCTTTGGAGTGTGCTCAAATATCATATAAGATATTAATGTTTTGAATCCAACCTTGTGTTCAAAAGGATTGTCATGATTCCATGTTCATGAAACTTTCTTGAGTTCACATGTTGCATTTCACTTAGTAGTGTTTTTGAACACTCATTCAATACCTTTGATTTTTTTTCCATCTCATAGAAGGAAGAATTTGTAATTATAGTGTTTCATTTCCATTGGAATTAAGAGGAAGAAAATCTCATTTATGAAGCAATTCCTCACAATTCCACCAGAAGAAGGTTCTTCATCAACAAGAGGCTTCCCCATCTCTGGATTTGCACTTCTCTTTGGTCTTCTCTCTCCCCTCCCTCTCTCTAACATTATATTTATTCATTGGGAATTTAATTTTTCAAGTTTTTTTCTTATTAACTTAATTGACTTAAATTTGTATTAAAAAAGTTGATTTTCATAAATAAAAAAAGGACATAATTTCATTTCTAGGGAATGTAAAAGATCACAGGTGGTGGTGATGTGAAAATTCATGTGGGGGGAGATTAAAATACATTTGATAAGCTATAAATTTCAAAGGATTCTATGCTCTAAAATTTTATTGTTGATGGTGAATCATAGCACCCCTGAATGTCTGCAACTCAATGGGTTGAGACTCTCAGTGCGATTGCATAACATGGAACTTTTCCCAGGTGTGGGACCTTGTGAATCGGGAAAGCTCTTCGGATAAAGGTCGGGTTCCTATTCCTCTATTCAGATGCACACATAAGAATGCAGAGGGTTTACTCGAAAACCTAATATAACTTGCCAAGGAGACAGGGTAAGAATATGCATAAAAAATAAACCTAGACTAACAAAGGTGATGCACCGAGGAATGAAGAAACACCTGTCTTGCCAATAAACACAGACCATTAAAATGCAAAGCAGGATCATGCACAGATAACCAGATTTGCAATGAAAGATAAGGAGTATGAAAATTAACATATAAAGGGTTTAGAATCATCCACATACATGTATTATTTTCTCCAAAGATTGATACAATACACTACAAAATGCTAAGAGGCAAAGTTACATTACAGTTTTAGATGAGAGGTTTGGACTCCACAAATTCACCTACCAAAGAGAAGAAGGTAGGGGCAGAAAAAAAATGTCCAACCTTTAGAAAGAAGCCCCTCCTTACAATTTATAGGAAGAATAAAAGAGAAAAGAGAGAGGAATTCCAAATCTACCCTAACCACCTCCAGGATGCATTTAATTCATCTCATTATGGCGGTAGGTAAGAATCTTAGCAAACCCAAAAAATGGTGAATTGTAATTTGCATTTTTGATGAACTTGTTCTAACCCAATTAAATATATCTAGTTGTAGTTGGACAGAGGACTTCATAAGATTTCCAAAAATTCCAACCTTGCATGAATCCGAGCTCCCTGTGAAAATTTATGGCCATTTGAATATCTGTGTCAGGGTTTTCTTTTTGTCAGGGTGTCAATGCTCAAAATGTTGCACCTCCTAAAGATGCGCCTCTTGAAGATGCACCTCTAGAAGATGTGCCTCGGTACATACATCCTCATGTTAACCTACTGTTAAGTGTGCCATAGGTGATGAAAATGTGGTGTCGACACTTTGTGATGTGTGCCCCCAGCTTGCGGCTTGCGTGCGAATGTTCGCATGTTGACACTTTGTGCTGTGCACCCCTAGCCTATGCCTTGTGTGAAAATTTTTGCATATTGACATTTTGTGCTATGTTCCCCCATCCTGCGGCTTGGGTGCAAATTTTCGCATGTCAACACTTTGTGTTGTGCACCCCCAACCTACACCTTGGGGACGAATTTTCACATGTCGACACTTTGTGCTGTGCTCTCCTAACCTTCGCCTTTGTCTATATTTACCAAGGGAGGAAGATATATACAAAAAATTGGTGACTCAATGGGATCACCTACCTACTAGGTAGAAGATCAGTGGCCTTTCAGCAATCCATTGGGCATGGAGTCATAAGCAATAACCTGAAACCAACCTGATCTCTTATCCCGAGCCATAATACCGCAACTCCTTCTGCGAGAACACACTGAACTGTAGAAATTCAACCTGAGAGAAACAAAACCTGTGCCAAAGCACTTAGGGAAATTGACACCTAACTACAACAAGATGACGTGCATCAACACTCAGAGGAATTGAAAACTAGGCTTATATTCACAAGGGTAAACTTTTTCCTTTTAGTAGCAATGTTTAAGATAGATTCTGTTAACAAGAATCGGGAGTTCTTCTCCATCCAATGTAGACAATTGGAAGGCATTACTACATTTACATCCCATGACCATGTAGGGGCCACTCCAAATGTCATCAAACTTGGAATGATTTCCTGGTTTTTCTTGATCTGCATCCCATTTCAGAACTAGGTCCCCTTCCTGGAAGGTCCTTGCTTTCACTTTCTTATCAAACCATCTTTTTACTAAGGCCTGTTATTTCTCAATCATCAGAAGTACATGCTCTTTGATTTCTTCCAATTCCATCAACTCTACATACCTAGCCTCCATTGGTTTGAACACAAACAACTCCAACTGCTTCATGAGCTCTAATGCTGGCTATTCTAATGATATAGGCAATACTACCTCTTTCCCATAGACCAACTTGTAGAGAGAACTACCTGTAGACCTCTTTGGTGTTATCATGTCAGCCCATAACATTGATTTTATCTTGGTATGCCATGTCCTTTGGTTTTCATCCAGAGTTCTTTTGATTATTCTTAGCAAATTCTTGTTCGTGGACTCTGCTTGTCCATTACCCTGCGGGTAATAATTTGAAGAGGTGCTCAAATAGATTCCATTCTTGATAGCCCATTCTATAATCTTAGAACCTATGAATGGCAACACATTATCTGATATGATAGTGGCTGGCACATCGAACCTGGTAACTATTCCTTCATAAAATTCTAGTATGTTAGACTCATTTGCTTCTTTGAGCGCTACTGCTTCGGTCCACTTGGTGAAATATTCTGTTGTCGTAAGAATCCACTTGTGGCCTTGGCTTGAGTTTGGATTGATGACCTTGAAGAAGTCTAATCCCCATTGTATAAATGGTTGGTCAACCAAAATTGGGTGCAATGGAAGCGCTGCTAGTCTTTCTTTTCCTGTGAAGAGTGCACATTTCTTACAGTTTCTTATCCATGTATAGCAGTTGCTGAATACTGTGGGCCAATAATACCCTACGTTCATTATCTTGAGAGCTGTTATTTGTGGGGAAAAATTTCCTCTAGAATCTCCATCATGAAAATATTGTAACACCCTCTCAATTCGACTTGTCCCAATGCACCTCAGTAGAACTCCATTGATGTCTCTCTTAAACAAAACACCATCAACAAGCACATATGGAATGTCTTGTAATCTAAAGTATCTCCTCTTTTATTTTCTCATTTCTAGAGGGCATAGACCTGTCTATAGGAAGTGTATCCTATCCTGAGTCCAACAAGGAGTGGGCACATCATCATTTTCCTATTCTTGACCATCCTGTAGTACCAAGACAGTCTCTTTTTCATCTCCTGCTTCAACTTTCCGACTCAAAGCTAGCTATTCACATAGTCCTTTTCCATGTACTAGTTTAGTGACCTTAATTTTGATGTCATACTCCATGACACGAGTGATCCATCCTGTATGCTTCTCATTCAGATCCTTGTTTAGAAGTAAGTCCTTGACTCCCGCATGAGAGACAAACAATTGGATCTTGTTGTGCGAGACTAGGTGCTTGAATTTCTTTAAGCTTCTGATCAGTACAAGGACATGCTTTTCAATGAAAGAGTACCTAGTTTTGTATTCCTCCAAGCCTTGACTAAAGAAAGCAATTGGTTGTTCTAATCCCTCTTTGTTTTATTGTATCATGATTGCAAAAATTGTGTCTCCACCACTGAAGCCATATAGCATGAAGTCCTTGGAGAATTCTGGATTGACGAGAGTCAGAGCTTAAGACATAGCCTCTTTTATTGCCTCAAAACTTGCCTTACCTTTAGATGTCCACTTAAATGCCATGCTCTTCTTCAACATTAGTGTTATTGGATTTACGAGAGCTGCAAAGTTTGGAACAAAACTGCGGACAAAATTGATCCTTCCTAAGAAGCTTTGAAGAGCCTTCTTATGACTTGGCAATGGCAATGCTCGAATTGCTTCAACTCTTTATGGGTCAATCGTCAACGCCTCCTTTGAAACAATATGGCCTAGAAGCTTTCCTTCGTGAGCTAAGAATATGCATTTTTTGGGATTCAATGATACCCCAAATCTTCTGCAACTCTAAAATACCTACCTCAGATGAAAGAGGTGATCTGCTGCACTTTTTGAGAATATAGTGATGTCGTCAAGATATATCAGAACTATTTTATTGATCAATCCTTTCAATGTCATATCCATTGCCCTTTGGAAAGTGGCTCCAGCATTCGATAGCCCAAATGGCATCTTCTTGTAGGCATAGGTGCCCCATTTGGTGGTGAAAGCTGTCTTGATCTGGTCATCTTCTATCACCATTATCTGATTATACCCTGAGTACCCATCTAGGAGAGAGAATCTCTCTGAACCAGACACCACTTGTAATATTTGTTCCATTGAAGGAAGTGGGTAATGGTGTTTGAGAGATTCCCTATTGAGGTCTCGGAAGTCCACACACAACCTAATTTCTCCGCTCTTCTTCTTGACTAGATCCAATTTTGCAACCCAATTTGAGTGCTTGATCGGGAATATAATGCTTGCCTCTATTAGCTTGTTTAGCTCCTTCTTCATTCGAGGTTCAATGTGACGGTTGATTGGTCTTTGCTTCTACCTGATGGGCTTAGCATTTGGATCCAATTATATGGTATGTTGTGCCAACTTTGGATTGAATCCTCTCAAGTCTTCATAGCTCCAAGAGAAGAAATCTGGAAATTCTTGGCAAAGCTGTACGAAATCTGATTTCTCCTGCTCAGTGGCCACTTTACCAATTTGAAGTGTTTTTCCTTCCCTAACCAGAATTGGCTCTGAATCTTCTCTCTTGACCTGTATGTTATCCTTTTCCTTACGGAACTGGTCGTTAGGGTTGAAGATAGACTCCAATGTTACTAAACCTTTCAGAATCTTGTTTGTTCGTAGCTGCACTACTTGATCCCTGTATTGCTCATCTAGTCTGTCCTGATTCCTAGCTAAGAATTCAGCCTCTTCTTGTAAAAAATTGATGATCTGTTGATCATTCTCAAACAGTTACCAACTTGTGTTATTATCTGGAACTGCTGGCCTCACAATCACATGGATATTTGGTTGTGTTTTTTCCCTTCTAATGTTTTCAACCACATCAAATGTTTCTCCAACTGCTGCAATCCTATCCGTAGCTTCATTTTTCTTTCTAGGTATGGACACAATGTTGAAAGCTTCGAAATCCTCAATGAGGTCGCATACTCTATTCTTGTAGTTTTTTAGCAGGTCATTCTTTGTAGCATGTTTTCCCCTGACTTGGTTAACGATTAGCTTGCTATCTCCAAACACCTGCAAGTTCTTAATGCCCTTTTTCCTGGACCAATTAAGTCCATGAATCAAGGCCTCGTATTCAGCTGTGTTGTTTGAACAAGAAAACTAGAAATGGAAAGGTGAATAATATTTGATGCCTTGAGGTGAAACAAGCATAACTACTCCTCCTGCACCTTTCCTACTCTTTGATCCATCAAAAAATAACTTCCATACCTCATTATCATCCTTATGGTCTGGTTTGGTGATGCTAGGAATAGGCTGGTTTTCTTCATGTATGGAATAGACTTCTAGCTCAAATTCTTCTACTTCTTGGTAGGGATCAAAATCATGTACCTTACTTACCCATTCATCAAGATTCAAATTTGGGATGCTTCCAAATTTGGTGTCAGATTCATCTGTGCTTGGATAATCTTCTTGATAAGTGGGAAACCTACTCTATCTCCTTGCCTGAAAGATCATGTGGATGAGGAAGACCTCACTCTTGTTGACTACCTCACTAAGATGAAGGCCGACACTTTTAAATTTTTCAGGGAGGATTTTGGTAAAGATATGGGTGAGGTTGGTCGTGGGGAAGAAATAACTTCAAGAAAATGGGATAGGCATGGAAATTTAAAGGGTTTAGAGGATTTGAGTAGTAAGGTTCAGTACTTAGAAGGGGTGCTCCATGTGATGGAAGAAGCCAATTCTATCCAAAGGGATACAATGATGGATGTTATCAATACTTCCAAGAAAATTGTCACCACTCAAGTGAAGTCCAGCTAGAAACTTCTTAACCTAGAGGACTAGGTCAAAAAGATCAATGAAAAGTTGGAAAGGATGGAGGAGGGCACCAAAAGAAGGATTTTCAACTTGCGCATCAATAGCTCCAAGGATGAGCTAGAGGATGATATTAATGATAAAGGTGCTGAGAGTGGTGGGAAAAAAGATAGCCATAATGGTAACAGTGGGAGATCCCCAAAAAATTAACATTTTTTTCTGGTCTATTGGTAGAATTTTGGTGAACTTCTTTTATTTTTCTATTTTGGAGACTTTTTCTCCTTCTCTCTGGTTTCCCCACCTAGCTATAAAGTTTGGTCCTTCTTTGTAAGAGTTAAGCATGTTTAACTCCTTTCTAGGACTTTTTGGTTTCCTTCTCGCTGGCTATTTTTTTATTCTTCTTTTGTAATGGCCCCTGGGAGCCGATCTCTATTTTTTTCCGTATCTAATAAAAAATGACATACATCCTATGATTAAAAAGCTAATGTCTTAGTTTAGAAGTATCAAGAAGATAGTGAAACACAACTTTTCAACTTCATTGTAGCGAGTCTAACATTCGTGAAGGGTGTAACTGATGTAATAAACAACCTATTCATGGTTTTGGTCATCATGATGGACTAACATGGCTCCTAAGGCATTATTAGTGGTATAAATGTATAAGTAAAATGGATCCCCCTCACGTGGAGGCATGATAGTTGTTGGAGAAAGAATATATTGTTTAAGGTCATCAAAATCCTTTTGAAAATCATGATCCCAATCAAATTCAACATTCTTGTGAAGGTGGTGATGAAAGGGTTGACAATTATTGGAGAGTTGCTAGATGAAGTGGTAGAGAGATTGGAGGCATCCCTAAAAGCTGAATAATTTCTTAAGATTGGAAGGGGGAGACATTTCAATGATTTCTTTAATATTTTTGGGGTCAAGTTCAATGCCCCTAATAGAATTGATAAACCCAAGGAGCTTTCTAGTTAAAACTCTAAATACACACTTGGTTGGATTAATACGAAGGAAAAAGTGAATGAGGCACCTTAAAAGGACTTCGAGAATGGAAAGATGATCACGTTGATGCTTATATTTTCCTAAAAGATCATCATTGTAGTCTTCAATCATTTTGTGGGTGAGATTATGGAAGATATAAGTCATGTTTCATTAATAGATAGTGCCAACATTATTTAGCCTCAAGGGTGTGACATGGTAAAAGGTTCCCCAAGGGGTAATGAATGAGATTTTGAGTTGATATTATGGTGTGATGATGATTTTATTATAAAATAGAAACCATCCATGAGATAAAACATATCGTGACCTACGGTAATATCCACAATTTGATCAATGTTCAAAAGAGGGAAGTCATCCTTAGGGAAGGCAAGATTAAGATATCAAAAATCAATGCATATGCGTAGCTTTTTTTATGCTTTAGGGACTAGAACAATGTTATAAAACCATTGTGTATAGTAAATGGGGATGATGAAATTGACTAAAAAAAGGCAGTATAACTCCTCTTTATAAAGGAAAGCAATGCAACAGTGCATGTAGTGAATCTTCTGCTTTACTAGTTTAGCATTAGGATAGGTGATGATATTATGGATGATGATAGAGGGTTCAAGGCCTAACATGTCTGAATATGACCCTAAAAATTCCTTTTTATGATGGGAGATGAATTTGGTAAAATATCCTAGCCTGTGTGGATTAAGAGATTGGCCCACTTTGAGAATGTGAGGATCCTACAAAGTCTCGATATTGACATCAATGGTGGGTTCGTTAAGAAAAATAGGTGAGTCAGGTGGTAAGGTGTTATGAAGACAAGAATCTTCTACTCCCATGTGTAAAAGGATTTTGTCATCGTCAACAAACTAAAGGAATTCAATGGTAGGAGAATTTTCTTCTATCATCTCCAAATGGAAAAGAGGAAGAGACATATCCTGATCATCACACTGATAAGTGACAGGCCCCAAAGTTATGGTGGAGATTGAAAAAGAATAGAAATAGATACAAATGGTTTCCTCATGTTCTATATCTTCAAGATCTAGTAGGGAGGATATGTTCATGTATTTGGGAGTCAAAAGAGATGGGGAAGGAAGAGAAAACATATCCATGTCTTCAATGGTTGGAAAAGATGGAGAAGGTAAAGAAGGTATGCCCATATATTTGAATGTCATAGAATATCTAGAAGGAATTTCCATGAGTATGTTAGATGGTCGAATGGGGTCAGGGGATGGTGATAATGTCAAATGGGATCTACCACTATCTTATGCCCCAATATTGTATTAAAGTTTGTTCATAAAAAACTTTATTGTGAAGGTTTTTAACATTTAAGAGTGAATTGGCTCGACTGATTTAGCCACCCACATTGATTTTAGTGGTCCCTCACAGGATTTTTTGTCTACAACGTATACATTTATACAAATTGACACAAAGCCTGAGGTGTTATTATAAGATACAATTGATGATCATTGTATTAACTGATCAAGAGATATAGCTCTACAGATACTGAAAAAGACAAACATAGAAGTGGAAGTGTTGGGTTAAACTCGTTTGAATTATTAATAAAGATAATGCTTTACTAGTAGAGTTGTTTCCTTTGGGTTTCTCCACTTAAATCTGGTTTCATTTGTCTCTGATCTTGTTTATTATCTACTTTAAGATCTTACTCATTATGATCTGTAATTCATTATCTATTTTAAGCTATTTCTGTATCTAATCAACTACATATCATAATGTATAATATCCATCATTTTATGGTGGATCTATAATATGTTGATTATATTTCCCTTGCTAAATATAACATGGTATTGAAGCGTGGTGATGATGTATGTGTAGGGTCGATCTGGAGCTTTTAATTTTCTAGAGTAAAGAAGATTGAAGTTTATTTATGGATCTACAAAACCCTAAAAGTTCTGCAATCGTCTTCAAGAAAACCAAGTTTAAACTTCCATCTCCCGCCTAGATACTATTTGAAATATTTGTTAAATATGGGCTAAATTACTATTTAGATCATGTTTGACCTTTTCTATGCTTAGATTTTTCCTTCTGCATCTTGTTTCATTCGTTTACGATTTAATTCCATTACTTGCGAGTTTATCTTAAGTTTTCACACTATTTATAGCTGTTCAGATATTTTTTTGACTTTAGATCCAAAATATATAGTTAGATCCAGTTTGTTTAGAGATTCTAAATCTATTCTACAAGTAAAAATATTTATTTTTTGCTAGTTTTTTCTTTACAAAGCTTGGGCCAATCATTTTGCGCCATTTGGATTTGTTTCATCTTTTTTATTTTGATCCTATCGGTTTTGCAAATCTTGGACCAACAAAATTCCTCTAAATAGATTTATTGTCCTTTTTTATGTTTGCGAAGCCATATCCACTCTTAGAGTGCCAAGTGGCTTCAATCTAGCAACTTTGTGTCTTTGCGAAGCCCGAGCCAATCAGAGGGTTCCATATTGCTTCGTGGTGTCAGTTTTATTGTTTGTCAATTGCGAAACACAAGCCAATAAGGGATTTACGCATGTCTCCATGTTTTCATACTTGGATTAGCTATCCTCTATCATTTGTGAAATACAATCCAATAAGATTTCTCCAAGTAGCTCTTTATTTCACATTGTTATTTTTCTTTTAGCTTGCTTTTGTCATATTTGTAAAATATGAGCCAATAGAATTGCTCCATATTTCACTTTTGTCAGTCTTTTCATTTGTGGAAGTGGTTATTCAATTAGAATTTTCCACCTTTTTACATTTGTTAATGTGTTTCATTCTTGCGAAAAGGGATCCATTTAAAAGGCTCCACGTGTCCTCAATTTGCTTTAGCTATTTTGGCTGCACTGCGAAGTCCAAACCAATAGCATTTAGACTTGTACATCTCTTTTTCATATTTTTCAGTCTTTTTCAGACTTGCGAAGTACAAGACATTTAATAGGCTCCATGTACCTTATTTTTTGTCCTAGTCTTTGTTAGATTTGCGAAGCATGAAACAATTGTTTTTTGACACGTATATTAATTTATTTAATTGTGTCAGTGTTCACAAGTGTAAAGGTGTCAGTCTTTGCTTTGGCTTAGCCACTTAAATTGTACCTCTTTCAGACCTGAAATTTATTTTAAGTTTGGTTTATTTCATGGAATTTAAGTCCGCTAAAATCTATATATTACAATTTTTGAGGAAAGCCACCAATTTTCAAGCCTTTAGTCGTTAAATTTTTGACAAGTGGCTCTGTTTGACTAAGACTTTCATTTTGAATTGTGTCATAATGTGAAAAAGTGATCCAATTAATTTAAGAAATGTGTATAGAATTCTTTTTAAATTAATTATCTTTTGTCTTATTAGATGTATTGCAAAATGAGAGATAATTTAAAAATGAAATGTATATTTTGTTTTTCATTGTTGTCAATCTTTTCATAGTTTTCTGACAAGTGTTTATTTTGTTTACTGTCGTGGAACCCGAAAAGGCATTGAATTTAATTTTTAAATATTTCCACATCCTCCTAAGGATCTATTTTAAATCTGAGACATGTCTCTCTTGTTATTGTTGATTTGTGCCACGTTTCACCCCCCCCACCCCTTGGTTGTTTCTTAACTTGTTTTTATTTGATTAAGTAGCTCATTTTGAGCTCGTGTAGCTCATTTCTGAGCTCACTCCATCGAGTTTCTAAATAAATCATTGAGCTACTCTAACCCGACTCATTCTGAGATCAATTAGCTCTCCTATAAACTTGACTCCAACTAAGCTCTATCAAATTGATCTTAAATTCGATCAAATCAAGCTATTTTTTGATTAAGTTTGAGTTGTTTACATTCGTATAGCTATTAAAAAGATGTGTATCTATTTTTTTTTATATTTGGATTCTTTGGAATTTTTTTTAGTTGTATTTGTCTCCATTTCTGTTTGATCATTAAAATGGATAGTTATGCTAATTTTTTCAATGGATAAGTCTCAACTTTTGAATGGAACAAATTATAACATTTGGAAAGTACGTTTAAAATCATGTTTTTTATGTCTAGGAAGCTATGGGATCTTCTGACTGGTATAGAAAAAATTCCCACATGGAGATAATCTACCCCTGAAAACCTTAGCTCCTTCTCTCAAAAATATCAAGAAGCTTTGTCCATCATATTACAAAGCATGAGAGATGAATTCTTGATGCATATAGGCCATATGGACTCGCCTGTAGATGCATGAAAGAAAATTAGAAACCATGCATGAAGGAAGTAGGTTTTATAAGATAATTAATATAGTTTTAGAGATGCTTACAACACCCATGAAAGAGGATGAGAAAATTTTCAATTATTTAGCTAAAATTAAGAACATTAAAGCTCAATTAGATGATTTTAACTATGAAATATATCAAGATAAGTTGTTATATTTCATTATACAAATCAATATACATGAAAAATTTAGAAATTTATCTCCATTCTTAACTCTACGTATCAAAATGAGAATGATCTACTTGATTTAGACATTCTATCTTCTTTGTTAATTCCAGAAGAGTGTGTTATGGGAAAAATTTATTCCAAAGAGAATGTTACTCAGGAACTTCTTACTCAAGAATCGAAAAGTAAAATTTCTAGATTCAGAAATCAAAAACCATCTCTTAAACCCCCTTGTAAAGACAAGAAATCAGGAAACTTCAGAGTAATTTTTTTATGGTAGCTGTCAATAATTTGGAAAAAATTTCCATAAGAAAGAGGATTGTAAATCCAATAAGAAGTCAAATTTCAGAAATAAGAAATGGAATGAATCATATCAAAATCAAGATGAAATTGATGAGAACAATCATAGAGATAATGTAATAACTCTATGAACTATATAAAATGCATAACTATAATTGAAAACATGCATAAAATGTTATTTTTAAAGATTTTACTTTAGTATTCTTTGGTATTTTAGCATATACAAAATGTCTAGACTTTAAAAGGGGTGCCTACATGGTCATTTTTCGAAGAAAAATTCACATAAATCCATTAGTGTGTCCATTGTTTAATGGATCATTTTTCAGTGAATGTTTGGTTATTCTTGAATAATTTGATTATTTGTTCAAATGTGTTATCTATCAAGTCTTATCTCATTATGTAAAGACTTATAATATGAATATATATATATATATATATATATGTTGATAAATCATTTTATGTGATTGGTAAAATATTATTATATGCATATCAAATGAAACTTGGGGATTCCTTTGTGTTTGTATTGGAGACGCCTAATATTGATTGCATCTAATATATTTTTAAAAAAGTGTAATATGTTGGAATTCTTTTAACATATTTGTTAGTTTTTAAGGCATAGTGATATGTTATTTGTTATACAACTAGTGTTTAACCCTTTATACTTGGTTAAAAGTGAAATATCATATGATTTATATTATTCTTATCATGATATTTGTTGATGTTGTGTTGGATATGCAGTTGGATTTGTGTTTAATTTTTTTTGCAGATGCCATCACTTGGAGAAACAAAAGATCCATGTGGTCTAAGGAGGTTGTTGGAACTGATACACATAGGAGCTAAAGAAAGTATTCCTCCTCTATTTGAAGGCTAGATTGCTCTTGATAATGAATCCAATTCAACATCAAAGATTATGCTGTAGATACCTTCCTCGAGCGATTGTGTGTTGGGAACTAATGCAATTTTTTGTGCCTTGTAAGGCATATCATAGTTTCCAATAAGGGGGGAGTGTGTATGAAAATGCCACCTCTTGATAGATTATTATAAAGGACTCAGGTTAACTTTTAAGAGTGGATTATGACCACCCACTTTGTATGTAACGAACTGATCCTTTAGCGATTAGTTACACATGGTTGTAAACATTGTATGTGAACTGTAAGTCTCATGAGAAAATGCATAAGGAAGTTCATTGTAAAATTCTAGTACTTCCTCCATGTTGTAATAAGTAAATGTGTCCACTCTATGTGAAGTTACTTGTAAATTCCAGTGAAGCTTTAGCTATGTGTATGCATTAGTTTATAAAATGCTCCATAATCTGATGTAAGGTCTTCATATGTAAAGCACTGGTCTTAATAATGTTTGTATGGGAATATCTACAGATTTACTTTTTTTACATATTAACCTTAATCACTATTGCTGATTCAAGGAATTTGGCATATCTATTTTTTCCTTCCCACTCAACATTAAGGGGGGGTGTTGGGGTGATAATGTCGAAGTGGGATCTACAATTGCATTATGCCCCAATATTGTATTAAAGTTTGTTCATCAAACTTTATTGTGAAGCTATTTCACATTTAAAAGTGAAGTGGCTCGACCGATTCACCCCACCCACATTGATTTGGGTGATCTCTCTCAGGATTGGCTGTCTACAATGTATACATTTGTATAGACTAAGACCTTATTATAAGATGCATTCAATGATCATTTTACTAGTTGATCAAGAGATATAGCTCTACAGAAACTGAAATATGACTAACGTGGAAGTGAAATTATTGGGTTAAAATCATGTGAATTCCTAATAAAGACAATGATTTACTAGTGGATTTTTTCCTTCAGGTTTCCTCCCATTTAAATCTGGTGTCATCTATCTCTATTATTATTTATTTTCTTATTTCAACTCTTTCTCATTATGATTTTTTAATTCCTTATATATTTTAAGTGGTTTCTTTGTATAATCGACTGCATATCATAATCTATAATCTTTGGTGTTTTAATGGTGGATCTATAATCTATTGATTATATTTCCCTTGCAAAATCTACCACTGCTCATAGGCATCCTAACCAAAACTTTTCGCAAAGTTTGTGATATTGATCAGTAATAAGGCCATGCAGGTTATGCTCATAATGGCCTAGGCCAAATACTTTTTAGGTGCAATGATGGAGATAGGTATAAGAAAAATAAAGTATGTCAAGAAAGCTAAAGCCACTGGTATAAACCCTGACATGTGGAATTTAATAGATGTGAGAAGAGGGGGTATCAAAACCACCATAAATAAGATTGGTGGGAAGGTGTGGTGGACCAAAATGAACAACGTCTCTGACATCTGGTTGATACATAGGTGCCTTATTGGGTCTACCAATATAGTTAGGGAGTGGGAAGGGTATTAAGCATTAGAAGACACTACTCCCCCATCATAAGTTTTATTCACCACATCATATAGGGAGTTTTGATAAGGGGATGGATAATCTAGTGGACGGTGTCGATGGATCATCCTTAGGGACAAGCACATCATTTGGTCTATAAATCGTGTTGCATCCTTGGAAGGGAGTAGTGTCCCTAGGAAGAGTTAATATTTTTTCCTCTCATGTTCATATTTAAGGGAACAATGAAGTGTAGATGGGACACAATGCATGGCGCAGATCTATGGTCATCTGAGGAGAACATATTATTTAAATTCTCCTTTGATGATGTAGAAGATATAATGGATGAGTTTCTCACTGACACAGATAGGAAGGATGACTGTTCCCAAGGCAAGAGTGAAGAAATCATTGAAAGAACAAAGAACTACGGTTCTTTGAGTGACAAATTCCTTTGATATCTTAAGATGCTTGAAAGTGTGTGAAGGGGAGAATGTTAAGTATTTTCCCACTATCGATCATGGACCTTTGAATGAACATATCATTGATCCTAACTGTAATAAATAGGGGGAATGTCATGTTCTTCTAGTGGGATGTGTAAAATGTTAGTTTTATTGATTGATATAGCAGTAGAAGCAAAAAGTACTCCTACGAAAGATGTGAAGGGTTGAGATTCATCATCAGATGTCGGAATGCACTTTAACGCTTTGATAATATCATGTTTTTGATCTAGAAAAATTTGTATGAGCTCATAGAGTGACATTTTTACTGGGGATTGATGAAGTTGTCTAACGATATTTTGTTCGATAGGATTAGGCCGCTAAAATAGAAAATTTTGGTTTCAATGATGTAGCCAACTCCTTAGGATGGGGAATGACAATGAAGGTATTGTATTTTGGTTAGGAGTTTGATTTGGACTTGTGTGGCTAGATCGAGTAGTTATCTAAAATACATTTATGAACAAGGGAGGATCATCGTTGGATGAGTCATCTCTCGAAGGTGAAGTAGTGGATGTTAGACTAGATGTGAAAGACAGGGATTGAATTTTCCTAAGGGGAAGTCTTCTCTATTCAATAATTCTATGAATAATGGTATGGAGCACTCTAAAATGATCAATATCATGACCAAGGGTACAATGAAATGTGCACATAAGGTTAAAATGGAACCATACAAGATTCTTTTCTTTTCAGTTGAAGGCCTTGATAGGAAAAAAAGTGATTACAGAGGTTTGTAATAGATGTTGGAATATTTTTGTATATGATCCAACTAGATCACTAGAGGATGCCTTATGAGATATTTTGGATGTTTGGGGTAAAACCCAGGTGTATTAATACTTTGATGAATTGAATTCATTTTTGATGTTGATTGGCATTTTAGTGTCAAATGATCTTGGATTGGTGAGCTGAAATATTCGTTGTTATGGGGCAGATGATTTTGGATTGGATGGTTTAACTCTAATGGAGATCGTAGTTTTTGTACATGGAGACACATTCTTAGGAGGAGTGTTAACAACCTCAACCAGGGAGTTAGATGGTAATGTTATGTTTGGTTCAAGTATAGAAAACAATATTTTGCTAAGATCTGATCCACGGAAGATGGGGATTGAAGGTATTGTGATGATGACATAGAATATATGTTTGACATCATTACAAGGTTTTGATAAAAGGATTAGTTGGTGTGGATGTAACCACATCAGTTGGTACCGGTAAGAGAGTGGGACGAGTAACCATCATAGGTTCCATGGATGGTATGACGGGAAAGGGTGGAATATATATAGATGAGGTGGTCAAGCCTACTAGAGTAGATGAAGTGGATTATGAGGTTGATGAGGAATTTTATGAACAACTGATGCCATATGTTGAAATAGGTTGAAATGGTTTCTTCAGAAATGTTTCTAAGGGCATAAATGATATATTTCCTAATGGGGTTCTGGTGTTTGTAGATGTGGAAGTAGACTCCGAGATAAATTTACGTATAACAGATGTATGGAGGACATCAAAAGGAATGGATGCATTCAATGATGAAGTTGTGGATGGGATAGGCTCCTGATTATTATTATTTAGGGTGTTTATATTATTGGCATTATATGTTAAGGTTTTAGTAGAAGTGGTTTCTTTGCTTGTCGGTGTATGATTTGGGAAAGGTTGTTTTAAAATGTTGAGGGGTTGATTGGGAAAATCATTTGGATTATATACTTGAAAATCACCTTGATTGATGAGTCTTTAGATCAAATCCTTAAAGTTATGACATATTTCTATATCATGGCCTCAGACTTGATGATACTTGCAGTAATGGTATTTATGATACCAAACAATTTTCGATCATGACTCATCAACTAGTCATATAGGAGGAAATGTGATAAGGTTTACTTCCATTAATTTGTCAAATATTGTTTTCTATGAATCCCCAAGGGGAGTGTAGCTAGGTGATGATCAGATGACTTGTTGTTGAGTCCATGTGCTAGATGTAGATGTAGGATATGATTTAACAACCACAACATTGGTTTCCGCCTTTTATTTTTTGTTTGGTGTGGGTATTTTGGTGAATTTATATTTGGGTTTGTTTGATTTGAGTTTTAAATGGCCCTACTCAAGAGTGCGTGTTTCAAGTCTGTGGGCCATGGTGAAGGCCTCGTCAAATATTCCAAATGATTGTATTTGTAAGGTCAAAGAAATATGCTCTACTCATGAATGTGAGAAGATGCTGATGCGATTGGCTTGTGGAAGAGGAAAGGATAATCAACTTATAATGACAAGTCATTGTGTGATGAAATTTTTAATGGATTCGTCTTCAAATTGTCGGATGGCTTGTAGATCATTGATGGTTATTTTTCATGTAATGTTAATCAAAACATTTTCTAGGAATAACTGTGTGAGTTGGGAGAAACACAATATTGAATATTGAGGGATAAAATTATACCAGTCCAACATGTGACCAACTAAATTCATGGGGAAAGTTCAAAGCATCAAGTCCAGATCGTGGGTGATAAGATAACATGCATGTTTAAATGCACAAACATGTTGTTTTGGATCTGATTTTCTATTGAACTTAGAGAATTTTGACAATTCACACTATAGAGGATATGGTTTAATTCGTATGAATGGGTGAATAGGATCTTTCCAAATTTTCTCATATGAAAATGAGACCTTGGTTCCTAAAGTTTTGGCTTCAAGGTTGGATAACCTATTTATGAGAGCATGCATGGGATCATTTGAAAGAGTTTTTTAGGGGATGATAGATGGTGGATACATGTAAGAGGTGGTCAGATAAATTTGTTGATGAACTTACAGATGTGTTGGTGTCTGAGGAATTTTTTTGTGGTAAGCCATGGGCTGTGATTGAAAGGGTGGTTGTTGAAAGAATTATTTTTGGGTGATTAGAACATGATAAGATTGTTGGGATTCGGTAGGATGTTAGAACAGATGTTGAGCAGGGATGCGGGTATGCACAAGTTGATATTTTTGTTGAAAGGGGTTATATAATGCATAATGTAAAGCGCCCTTAAAAGGTGGTTGGGAAGTATTGACTATCATGCCTCATGTAAGAAGGTAGTCTGATTATGGGGGATAGCATGAATATATAGGTAGTCTGATGAGTCGATGGATTGGTTGAGGAGGAAGCAATATGGGATATATAAAGCTCATTAGCTGTAAGCTAGGTATCTTGAGGATTAGTTTAACAACGAAAATGTTTTTGGAGTGACAGTCCATCTAGGGGAAACTGGGTTGATATCCTAAAGAAATAATCTTGAATTGTTATTGGATTGGCATCCAGAAGCTCTTGAAACATGGTATCACCGAGAGGGGACCTTAGGATGTCCAAAGGATTCTGATTGATCAAATGGAATATTATCTAGTCTAGATGGAATAGATTTATGGTATACAAATGGGTTGTTCTCATCTAATTTTGTATTGTGAACAAGGGTTCTGGGTGAGCAACATTGATAAGAGGTTGAGTACTCATTAAAAAGGTAATGAAGGGCACATATGAGGTGGTTTCTCTAGAGTATATTTTTTGAGATAAGGAATCATTCGAAGAAATTTTTTGTTCCATTCTCTTGGCTTCTAAACGAGTGACTATGAGCATGAAAATAGTTTTTACCTAAGCAACTAAAGTATGAAAATTTTCTTTTTATGTTTTATTATTAAAAAAGTGTGAAAACAGAAAAGGGGATGGATAACAAGGTTCCTAGGAAAAGGAAAACTACATGTGGTCTCAGGTAAGCTTTGGCTGGGGAATGTTTGAGGTGTTCTATTATTCGGTGATGAAATCCCAATCAGAAAACTATGTAAGGGGATATTTTGATTTGTTATTTGATTTTTGAGGTTTAAGGTTATGTGTGATAAAGTGTGGAATGTAGAATATTAAGCTCCTATTCAAGCTATGTGGGAAAACATGATGCAAAAAGAACGTTCTTTTTAATCCCAAAATGAAATATAATATTGGATGAGGACACAAATAGGAATGGTAAAGTGGGATGAAAAAATGAGAATATAAAGGAAAAAGTGAGGTATACCTAGATAACACTTTTCCTATTTATGTACACTTTTGGGAGATGAGAAATACAAGTAGAAAACTGAACACGAGCAAGAAATAAAGTGGAGGCTCGTGCTACACTGTTAGTAGAAGAATATAGAAAAAAAATAGATCACCTAAAGGGTGTTCCCACTGGGCGTTCCAGGAATGTTGTAGTATTTTCTCATTCATTATCAATTAAAAGAGCTAGTTACTAAAGAAAGTACATAATTTAGAAATAATTTAGGGTTTATGTTACCTCGAATGTACGATGATATGAGTGCAATATGATGTTTGATCCTCACTACCTAAAATTAGATGAAACCTATATATATGACTGAAAATGATTTTGATTAGGTAGATTAGGGTAGGGATTTCCCAAACAAGTAGACCCGAGTAGCGTTAACTTCCTCGATGGATATCAACCCCCATTTGTTAAATAAAAGAGATGTAAAAAAAAAATTATACTAATAATATGAAGACTTATAAATTACATAATTTGAAGGCACTATTGATTGATTTAGATGTCAATTTGATTAAACAACTAAAAGATAAAAGTACTTGGTCTACGTCGATGATGACCTAGATTGTGCAAAGGTAAGTCGAAGGCAACCTCGAAGGCTAGATCAGAAAAATGAGAGAAATATAAAGACTATGTAGGATATGAGTGTGATCAGGTTGCTATAAAAGTTTGGAGATGCTAGAATCAACCTACAAAGGATATTTGAATGAATAAAAACTAGGAGAAATAACAGAAAGACAAGGACTAGGGGAAGAATTGAAACCAAGAACCTGGTCGATGGTGACTGGGGTGTGGAAAAGTTGATTTTTCTGTAACAAGGTGACTGGGTGAGAGATTAGTAAATTGAAACTAAGGCTAAGTACATTCAGGGATTGAGGATGGATCTGGAACAAAAAGAAAGGGCTGATAAGGTTGAGTCGATGGTGACCTGACATGTTCGATGAGGACTATGAAAAAGATGGATAAATATGAGGGAACGAAAGCCAGAAGAGCAACTTATAAGTATTGGGTTTGCTGAAGGACATTGATGATGAATCTACAAACACTTCTATTGATATTCTAGACCTACAAAAGTTTAGATAAAAGAAAATACAAAATAATATGATAAAGCTGATTAAAGCAATGTAAAATAATGACAATGTCACAAAATATCAATCACGATTGATGCATGCACATTGAAAGGAGGTATTTAATTTCTTCTGGACTATTCATGCATGAAGGATTGTTGCTACAAGGAAAGCCTCCTATTATCATGCATTTGATGGAGAATAACAAAAACTTACTTGGCTTTATAGGGTTAATGATGAATGGGCTAGGTCGTTGTCGATCACGAGGGAATTTTCCTCAATAGGAATATTTTCCTATTTTTGGTGTGATTTTTTTATTTTTAAGGAGCTAGCCAAATGATTTAAAGCATTGGGTGGGAAGGGGTTGTTTAGGGATGAGGTGTAGGTGGGTTGGCAGTGGAGGTAGGTTAGAAAATGCGTAGGGAAAAACATAAGTGTTGATTTAGAATGAAAACATATGAAGATAGAAAGTTAGTTAGGACAAGATTAACTAGTTAATGTTGATTAAATAGGGGTTAGAGGTGATGGGCATTTAATTAATTAATAGGGATTGATTAATTAAATTCAAAGAAGGAATTTGATTGAATAAGGAGGATGAATAATAAAATATGCGCACATAGGTGATGAGGGGATAGATACCAATTTTAGGTGTCTACAAGATTTACAATTTTGGAGAAGCATACATCCTAGTGAATGTAGGGAAAAGGAGATGTAGAATTAGGAGTGGATAAGCATTATTAGAAGAGATAACCTAGAAGTTAATAACCCATAGTAGTTAGGGAAGGTTTAATTAATCAATTGATATTGATTAATAGGTCATGTTTATCTTATAGAAGCCATTTGAGGATGATTTGGAGGGAAATTGGCATAATTTTAGGGGTTTTAGAGGGTTAATTAATTAATAAGAGGTTTTATTAATTAAATACCAGATTGTTAAAGGGTAACTAATTAATAATGAGTAATTAGTCAATAAAAATGAGATTTTAACTAATTAAGTGATGTTAATTGGTATCTATGATGGGGAAAAGTCAAATTAATTAACGAGATATTGTTAATTAATCAAGAGGATGTTGAATATCATCTAATTATCACAAAATCACTAATTATAGTATGATGACGGGAAGAAGACAAATAGTGTAATTTTAGTATTAAAATTGTGCGGTGAAAATTAGGTATCTACATTCGCCCCTCTTTGATGTGGCACAACGCGAGTGACATTATTTCAAAGATAGTAAACAATTTTATTTTTTATGAGTCTAATAAAAATTAGTAGGATGGATGATGCCCCCACGAGCATCGATGGATTGATAGAAGAAGGCGATGGATGGTTGACAATAAGAAAAAATAGACCATAGTTGAGAAAAATCCCATCGCGGTGACCAGCTAACCTTCATGGTTTTCAAAACCACCACAAAGAGGGATAATTTTTGGGTGGGAGGGGTTAAAACAAGCCATTTTCACCATCTTAGTTAGTAGAAAGGAGCTTCGGACAATCGTGATACATAGAGATTATTGGCATGCTATGTTCTAGGTGTTATCATTAATGTAAAATAAAATTAATGACAAAAAGGATAATGTAATAGAGTTATAGGATGTTCATTGTGATGGTGATATGGATATTCAAATGATTTGATGGTGGCATGAGTTGTTTCAGTGAGAATGGCTTGGTCTAACAAGCCTAGGTGATGGTCCATGATGGTTGGAGTATCTTTGTGGATAAAGTAGCATGGTAGTTTCATGGAGAGAATTTTTAGGGAGTTTTTAGGCACTCTTATGAGTTTCATGGTGTAACTAGAGGTTGGGGACCAAGATTCAAGTGCTCATCTAGACTAGGTCTAGGTACTTGGAGGGATGAGACTCAGTTGTAGATCCATGTTAGCTCATAGATGCATTTAGGTTAGTGATTAATGATATATTGAGGTTGTTAGGACTTCTTAGAGATTTTTCATGTTGAGTTATGATGTTGGTTCAATTGACCCTAGCCTAAACCATGTAAAATTGCAAGGGCTAGTCATGCAAATGAGATGTGATGAGAGGATGGAAACATATTAGACCTATCATGATGATTAGAGATGATGAAAAGGGGTGTCCTAGAGGTGTGAGAAAAATTTGGAGTCATTCTGAAGAAGATTTTCCAGGACACGTTTTTGGTGCAACAGGGTCAAGAAGAAGGTGATTTCCATCTCAAATTGCACCTTCTGATGCTCACCCTGAATTATGTTTTTTTCATGGGACCTTGTGGCTTTCATGGATATTTATACATCGATTTTATAATGTTTAAAAAAAATAAAGAGGTCATTTAATCATCACATTTTTATGAATGAATGTTAAAAATGTAAACAACTTTTCATGAGTTCAAAACCCTATCTTGAAAGAGGTAGTAGACAATTGATTCATAATTTCATAGAATATATTTTTTGTGTTATTATGATGATTTTCCGATGTAGAATAATCCTCTATGTTTCTAGAATGGTATGATAAAGTATGTGGTGATGAGTGGACCCCACTCAAATAGGCATGTTTATGAATACGTTCAGTTTGGGACAAGGTTGTCCAAAGGAGTTACAAAGTAAATAAACATAGTTTTTAGTATGTTATTTTTTATTTATTTTTATGGTGGTTTCATACCATGATGATGCTTATAAATAGAAAAGTGTACCCTTTTTGTGAAGACTAGTCAAAAGGTAGTTTTCAGGTAGTTTTGGAGCAATTACAAAGATTGGATTAGTTGAAGGCCTTCCACTTGGATTTATAAGGAGTTATAATATGTTTTGGAAAGATGATTCTAAGGGATTACCAATTATATAATTTTTTTATCTTGATGATGGAATTTTATATGTCACACATGTTAGTTTGTAGAGAAGAAGGTTTGTTATTTACAACACGGATTGGCTTTTGCTAAAAGACTGAGTTAGTTGATGCATGTAATGGCTTGGATGATGCTTGATATCACTAGGAAAGTGAAGAGGGATAAATTTTGTTATTATTTAAGGAATTTTTAGGTCTTTAAATTTGAGGAATTGGTGCAAACAAGTTGAGTTTTCAAAAATGTATTTTTGGTAACTTTATTTGGTGAAGAAGAAAGTTAGAGTGGTTTAGAAATATGGATGTTTCATGATCTATAAATTACATGGATGTGATATAAAAGTATTTAGTACTCCATAGAGTGGATACATACCATATTTTAGTTGTTATTCAGTTTTCTTGAGGCCAAAAGGTGAAGACAGGGTCCTGGAAACAATTGCTTAGAGAAGGTTGTAAGCCTTTTTTAGTTGTGTTTATGAATTATTTGATTGGTAAAAGCTAATGTACGACCATGAATGATGTCTATATGTCATATTACACATTTATGATGAATTTTTGATATTTAATAATCATGGTTTTGACATTTTTGGTTTTATCTCATCTAGGTGATGGGGTTTTGAGCTTGTTTTTTGCAAGTTTGGTGGTTTTGGGCATGACCAACCTATACAGGTCACATGTGAATGATTTTATGAATTTTTTGGAATGATTTTAATTTTTATTTGTTGAATGAAAGGAAGGAAACTGACCTAGAGTGTGTTTTAATAAAGTGATGAGTATAAAAGTTAAGTTGTAGTTCAAAATTTAATAGTTTTTTTAGAGGGAAAAAATTCCTACCCAAGTGTGAGCGAGTAAAAGTATAAGGGCATGAATTGAGAGCTGATATAGTGTGTGAAATGTTGAATAATTTTTAGTATAGTGTGTAAAAGTTTTTGAGACAAAGAAGAGTGAAGAAGGAAATAGAAAGATCGAATTAGGTGTGCAAGGGTTTGAGCAAGGGTTAGAAGGTTGTAAGTTGAATCAATGATATAAATCAGCTGTTGAAGAAAAAATAAATCATATATATTTATCAAAGGGGGTTGAGAGGGTTATTAATCATATTAGGGGTTAATATCCTCCTTACAGAGTTGGTGCTTCACAAAACTAGGGGTAGGGACTCCTTGTAGGGTTGGTGCTCCTTGAAGAGTTGGTGCTTCACTAAATAATTTTGATTTAAATAATATAATTAGAATTTTTAGTGGTTTTTATTCCCCTTGAGGGTTTCCCACTTATATCTTGTGTTGTTGTGTTCTCTCTCTTGTTCATAGTTATTTGATTGTATGGCATATGATAGTGTGCACATATTAATAAATGATTAATTGGTTGGTGGTTTGAGAAAGAAAATCTAAATTTGATTAAAGTTTGTAAGGATTGATTCACCCCCTTTAGTATATTGCGTTTCCAATAGATATGATGATACCAAAGTTTCATTTACAGTTCAATATTGTAGATTAGCCATTTCATTTTGGATTAGGTCACTTATCTATCATTCTTTGGTGAGTAGAAGAAAGGAATGAGTTAGTTAGAGGAAACATTAGATACAATGGGAAGTTAGTTAGAAATTTTGAGATGGTTTGATGGGATGAGGGATATAAATATTGTAGCATAGCTTGTGTACTATCACAACTCGGATAAACATTTTTATTTGATGTAAGCATACAAAAAATAGGTAAAATGGTATGAAAAACCATTATACCAATATTTTTGCAATACTAAGGGAATGAATCAAAGAAGGACACACAAACAATATAATATAGGAAAGTAAACAATCAATCAATCAAACAAACAAACACACAAAAAAAATACACTCAAACAAGCAATGTTCAAGACAATTATACCAACATTTTTGCTATCCGACCTAAGTACCTGTTGTCTCCCAAAAACTACTTTTTGTTTTCGAAGTTAAATTCAAAATTTCAAGCTCTCACCCTCCTAAATTATTTAATCCAAGTTGAAAGTAAGAAGAGATAGAAAAATCCATGCCCTAGAGTTGTTTCAAATCCTTAGTCCGCTTGTTTTGATAAATTTTCCATTTTCCTGTCTAGATGCGTGAAAATTTTATTTCTGTCCTCATTTGAATGAAATTGTCAATCTTTATATATGCCCCTAGATCATCAAACCTTGTATTTTTTTTTAATTCCTTGGCTCACAAAGGAAATTTGAAAATCGGGAGTGAAATGGTGAAGTTTTCTTCTTCTCTGCATTTTTTTCCACAGTCGGGAATGATGGGCATTTTCTTCCCCATCAAATTTTGGCCCCATAATACATGGGTACGTGGACATACCTAATTGGAAGTAGGTCGGCAGAGAAAGTTGTCTTTTTGAGCCTCTTTGTAAAAAGGCAAAAATTTAAAAAGTTACCCGCAACCCCGATCAGGCTTAAAGGAAAAAGTTAAATCTTGAGCCCACAAATGAAGGACTCAAAGCAGGGAGGAAAACTATCAGGGTGATTTGACATTTTGAGTCTCTTTGTAAAAAAAGGTGAAAAGTAAAAAAGTGAACCACGAACCCAATTAGGCTTAAAAGAAAAACTGAAATCTTGAGCCGGCAACCAAAGGATTCAAAGCAGGGAGGCGGTCCATTGAGGAGATTTGAGATTTTGAGCCTCTTTGTAAAAAAGGTGAAAAGTTAAAAAATGACCCGCATTCCGGATCATGCTTTAAGGGAGAAAGTCAAATATTAAGCCCGCATTGAAGGTCAAAGTAGGGAGGTGGTCCATCAGAGCAATTTGTGTTTTTAAGCAGGCATTAAAAAAAGGTAAAGTGAGAAAGTGACCCGTGACTCCTTCGCTAATCAAGTGAAGCCATGTGTCATGACCATATCAAAAGTGGGTGAGTGGGCCAAAATGTTCCAAAATGCCATTTCTCCAAAAGACACCAAATGCAAAAAGGCATCCTCTGCACCCATTCCAGTAAATTTCTCCCACGTGTTCAACTCTGATTTAAGGTTTTAGAGGCAAGATGAATGGTTCAAAATGAAAGTTACAAAACAAGTGTAATAACTGCATTATGAAAAGTCTGGTTTTTCTGTCATTGGTGTTTCTTCGTGAAACAAGAATCTAAATGGACACAAATGATTGAAAAGAAATTTTAAACCATTTCTTTCTAACAAAGAAGAAGTTGTAACCATTTCTTGGAGGAGATTTAATGGATTCTTCACACCATTGTAGAGCATTGGAAATTGATCTTGGAAACTCAAGAGTATATTGTACTTTGAGAGAATAAAGGAGATAGCCATTTTCTTCTATTTTCCCCCCTTCTTTTCAAGTTCCTCCATTTCTCCACTATGTACAGTTTTTGTTTAAGAAACAATACAAGAAGAAGGATTTTGTGGCCTCTTTGATGAGAAGATTTCAGAAACTTTGAGTTCACAATCTTAGCTGGTCTTGTCGTCATTTGCAGGGTTGTTTCTTCTCAAGAATCCATGTGATGAATTTTCTAACTAGTGTGTGCAAGAATATGATTTTCCTACCTACAACATTAGTTCTCGCTACCTATTTTCTTACTCCCTTTCCCATTTCCAGACAAATTTCTCTCTTGCAAGTATCTACAAGCTTTAATGCAGGGTTAGTGGAGTGCCCCTATTGGATCCCTAGCCGAAAGGCCGCCACAGAAATCCACATTTTCTTGTGCATGAATATACGGTAGATGCACCAGTTAAGTAGAGGGACTTAGATTCCTAGAGCCTTGGTAAGCAATCCAAAAAAAATTCCACTCAAAAAATTTCCTTGCCAATAGTTTTTTATGCCCATCGCGGGGCAGATTTAGCAGCATCTTCACCTAAATGCGACCACAAGGTCAAAAAAATTCAAAATTCAAAAAAGAGATTTTTTTTTGGAATTTTAATGGCTATACGAGCCACATGGATTCAAATCATGTCTATTTCGGAAAATTGTCCTATTAAAAAACCTAAATTTCTCTTCCACATATAGAAATACACTGCTTCAGATTTGAGGGAAGTTATCTGGCATAATAGACAAAATGGCACTCATAATCCTGATCCCTAATTCTGTGTATGTTTCTATCTTCTAGACAAGAGTGCCAATCACTACTGCTAGAAGATAGAAACATACACAGAATTAGGGATCAGGATTATGAGTGTGAATGGGATCGTGAATCCCGTAGGCCTAATTACCATGGGGGAGGAAACACTGGTCTACTGGCTCTTGCTCAACCACTCCATGAGCTATCGAGAGGCTCAAGAAAAAACTTCCAAAAATTTAGAGGGGATGGTTCTTAACTCCCTGAAGATCATGTAGTAACATTTATCATTGCTTGTGGTGTGTTGGGTGTGAAGGAAAAAGAGAAATCTTTCAAATGGCTCTACATGCTACCCCCAAGGTTTGTCACCTGTTGGGAGGATATAAGAAGTGCATTCGAACACAGGTTCAAGAGCACAAATGATTGTTAGGATATTTTGGTCTAATTGTTTACAAATGAAGAAAGAAACCTCCAATTCAATGAGGGACTTTTTAGCAAGATATGATAGATTTATAAGAAGGATCCATAAAGATGTGGTGCCTCCAAAAAATAATTTGAAGAGGTTTTTCATCAATGATCTGCCATCAGAAGTAGGTTTCATCCTCAGAAGAGCCCAACCAAGAACATTGAGGCAAGCCCAGGACTTTGTAATAGAAACTGATGATGATATAATCCGTTTTTGGAAAGTTGAAAGGCCCCAATAGGAAACAAAAGGGTTAGAATTCAAAATCTCTCACCATAGATCTGATGTTCCAAAAAATGGAAAATGACTTGGTTTCTTTGAAGAAGCAGCTATCTCAGATCACAATGCAGAATGCTTCAAGGAGATCAAACCCTCCATATAGGTGAAGGATTGCTCCACCTCCTCATCAGATTTCTCTTGAAGCAATACTATTAAAATTTTTTCTGTGACACCAAAGAGCTAGAGGAGGAAGCATAAATTGATTAAACTGAGGAAGAAAATATGGAATATTATGAAAAACTATATTCAGATAGAGGAATTTGATATGCGCAATGGTCTAATTGAGTATGTTGATGATGAAGATGAAGGTGATGAGGAAGTTCCAAGTTTCTCATATGATTTTTTCACTCGTCCTCAATCTAAGAAAGGGCTTTCAGCTCCAATAGTTGCAGCAAAAGGATAATAAGAAGTATAAAAAATATTTTCCTCTAGAGGTTACACAAAAGAAAATTATCAATAGAGGATCACCATTACCACCTTCCATGTAATCAGGCAAAGAAAAAACAAGATTCAATTGGTTTCCAAAGAGCATAACTACTATACCAAGTAAGTCATTTTATTATTCTTCAAAATCAAAATTTGGTTAAGAATAATTATCTTCTAAATGTTGGTCCTATAAAAACATCTAAAGTTTAGTCAAAGGCTACACCCTCACCCCCTTCCAAGCCAATTGTTACATATGAAAAGGAGAACCCAACACCAAAAGTAGCAAAGTCTCTACCATGTAGATCTTCCTCCATTTCAGGAGCATCTTCCTCACCCACCATTTCCCCATTTTACTTTTTATAACATGCAATAAAAACCAAAGTCTAGCTCTACGAAATAGAATACCTACAAACACATCCTACCCAATTTGACAGATTCATCAATGTAGTTCGTGGTGGTAACCCTATCTCTTTCAAGCCCAAATTCTAAAGGCTTACTCCCGAAACCATCCACATCACCTTCGCAAAATATGCTATCCCTCAATGCCTCCAACATATTGAACCTTTCTACCTATCACTCCTCATCAAAGGCTTCCAGCTGAATAATTGCATCATAGATTTTAGAGACTCAGAAAATGTGATGCCATCCAAAGTTGTAAATTCTCTAGGCCTCACTTTGACATAGTTAAATGGAAACATGCTACTTAATGGAATCCAAACAAGTTTCCATTGGTGGGAAGAATCAAGGATGAATAGGTGGCACTAGCTGATTTTCTAGATAAGAAGGTGCTCTTGATCATACTGGTAGCAGGCATCCCAACATATTTTTGGTATGATTTTGAGCAAAAGTTTTTGTAGAGATCTAGGTGGAGAAATAAAAATGGATTGGTCATCTACAACTATCCCAGTAAGAAAGGTGAAATGAATAATTTTCTACCAGTAAGAAAGATGAAGTTTCATAGTACAAAATTCTGATGATCCGAAAGCAAACATTCTCTTTCAGGATTGTGGGCTAGGAAACTACTTGCTCACATCAAAAAAAGAGGAGAACTTGCCACTTCTCATGGAGGAAGAGGAAGATAAAATTTGAACAATGGAATTTGATGGTAGTCATTCCAGAGTAGGTTCAGGAGCTGGTGTAGTATTGTACTCTCATTCTAATGAGGTGTAGCCTTTCTCCTACAAGTTACCTTTTGATAATACAAACAACATTGTATAGTATGAAGAATTTCTCTTAGGCATGAATGCAGAAGAGGGACATGGGAATCAAGAAGATGAGATGTAAAGGTGATGCAGAGGTTTTGGTAAAGTAGGTCCACTAAAAATATCAAGTGAAAAATCCAAGGCTCAAGAATTAAAGAAACAGAGTGTGGGATTGCATTGAATCTTTTGATGCATTTTCCATTAAAGCTATTCCAAGGGAACAAAACGAAAAGGTTGATTCTCTTACTGTGTCATCTTCCCTAGTGACACCTCATCCTTCTTTTGGTAAAGAAAAAGTGACCATTGAAATGGTATTCCGGCCTAGTGTACCAGACCATATAAAATCATTGGCAAGTCTTCAATGGTGATAACCAAAATCTATACTTTTTGGAGCAAAGGGATGATTTCAATAATCTCTTCTTCGAAGGAGGTGAAAATACACACCGAGAAGTAGTCCTTGAAGAAGAGAAGAAGGAATTGAAGGGATTGATGATGAGGGAGTAATAAAATTGACAGGGAACAAAATTTCCCAAAGGCATAGTCTCTTTAGAAGACCTCTTTTGACAAACATGACAGATTCATTCAAGAGAAAGAAAAGCAATCTTCTTGGTGCCTATCTGATTTTGATAAAGAAAAATTTGGTATCCCAGAGGAGCCAAGGATGGTCAATATCAGAAAATGTTGCTTTCCTGAAGAAAAAAGAAGGTTTGTTGTATTACTCAAGAAATACTCAGATGTCTTGGCCTGCTCTTTATTATGAACTCAAATCCTTCCAGCCAAAAAGAATTCATCACTCAATTCCTTTCAAGTAGGGTGTTAAACCCTTCAGGCATAAACAAAGCCCGTACAACCCAAAGATTGCTGATACCATCAAGGAGGAGGTAATGAAGAAGCTTAATGCAAGGATCATCTTTCCCATCCACCATTCAACGTCGGTTGCTAACATTGTGCCAGTGAGGAAGAAAATTGGTGAGAAATAAGGATATGTGTAGATTTTTTGCAACCTGAACCAGGCATCACTCAAGGACAATTATTCTCTTCCAATCATGGACCATATCCTACAAGTAACCACTAGATCTGAAATGATTTCATTACTTGATGAATTCTTTGGATATAATAAAATCAAAGTGGCAGAGGAAGACCGCACCAAGACAACCTTTACAACACCCTGGGGCAATTTTTCCTACAGCAGAATGACTTTTGGCGTAATCAATGTAGGAGCTACATTCCCAAGGGTGACGGATTTGGCCTTCAAATATTTTAAGCATTGCATTGTCATATATCTTGATGATCTCACAGTATTTTCAAAGAAGAGGGGAGATCATATCTATCACTTGGAACAGGTACTTGAAAGGTGTAGGAAACATGGCATATCACTAAATCCAAAAAATTGCATTTTTGAAGTCATAGAAGGAAATTTATTAGGGCACATTGTGAACAAATGTGGAGCACACATTGATCTTGAGAGGATTAGATCCATTCAAGAATCATCCCTACCCACAAACAAGAAAGGAGTTCATTTATTCTTCGAAAAGGTGAAATTTCTTCATCGTTTTGTGCCTGATTTTACTGAGTTGACGAAGCAAATAAATTCCATGATGAAACCAAAAGAAAACTTCAAATGTAACAATGAAGGGGGAGGAATCATTCGAAGAGATAAATAAATCCATTTCCAAGCCTCTGAATCTTGTATCTCCATATTTTTAATGAATAATTCATCATGTATTGTTATGAATCAAAACATTCACTCTCTTTCGTTCTCATTCAGAAAAATGATGAAGGAATGGAAGAACCTATTACTTTAATGAGTTTTCCTTTGAAAAAAAATGAGCTAAAAATAATACCAGTTAGAGAAGCATACCTATGCAGTGGTCAAGGCTGTAAAACAATCTAGGTTTTACATCCTCAATTCCCATATAGTGGTGATGGTCCCCGGAAGTGCAATCAAGTCCATCGAGACACAACAGGATCCCGAAGCTAAAAGAGGAAATTGGATTGAAAGTACTCAAGAATATGACTTGGAGATTCAACCCTCCAATCTGGTAAGGGGAAATGGCTTGTGCAAGTTGATTACTGAAGATGAAACACTCAAAGTTCAACATGGCAAAGAAAACTATACTTTTCTCAACTTGTTCAGAAGATAACCCACTGGTTCTCTTTGTCACCACTACTGATTAGTGGTATGCTTATATTACCTATTACCTAACTTATGGATAATTCCCTCCCCACCTTGATTATAAGAAAAGGAGAACAGTCAAGCTGAAGGAAGCTAAATTTGTGGTCTAGAATCAGGCACTTTACAAAAGAGGCATAGAGGGTTTGTTTCCTTAGGTATGTAGATAAAGAGAAACAAGAAAAATTTCTTAAAGCATACCACGACCAAGAATGTGGTGGAAATTTTTCAGCAATGGTCACTGTGAAAAATATCCTCCGAGGAAGGTATTATTGGCCCACCATATTTACAGACACTCAAGATTGGGTTTTCTAAATGCAAAGTATGCGAATAGTTCGTTGGAAGACCACAACTTGCTGCATTACCACTCAGGCCTATGGTTATTGAAGAACCATTTCAAGAGTCGGGGTTGGACTTCATTGGTTTTCTAAACCCTCACTTAAGCACAGGGCACACCTATGTACTCATAACAATAGACTACTTCACCAAATGGGTGGAAGTCCATTACGGCCAAACAAGCCAACACTAAAACAATATGCAACTTCATCAAGGAGAATATCATAGTCTGTTTTAGGAGTGCCACATAAGATTATAGTAGATAATGCTACCTATTTATCTTCAAGAGAGTTGACCAAGTTTTTCTATAGCAAATGGGATATCCCTAGCTCATTCTTCTGACTACTATCCAAAAGGAAACAAACAGGCTAAATCAATAAACAAGAACATTGTGACCATTTTCCACAAGCTTCTAGATGAAACTAAAAGGAATTGGAACAAAAGGTTGTATGACGCATTGTGGGTAGATAGGATCACTCCCAAAAAGGTGATAAGTATGTCTCCATTCCAACTATTGTATGGAGTTGAAGCAGATATTCCCCTCACAATTGAGATTCCAACTCTCAAGCTCCTATAGGAAATAGAAGATGGTCAATACAAAGATTCCATAGACAAAAGGATCCTATTTCTGGAGAAGCTAGAAGAAAATAGATTCTAGGTGGTGGATTGAATCAAAGAACACCAATTAAAAGTGAAGAAGATCTTTGACAAGAGGGACAAGGCAAGAGAATTCAAGGTTGGAGACTTTTTCCTGCTATGGGACAAGAGAAGAGAACCAAAGGGAAGCCATGGAAAGTTTGATTCATTATTGATTGGCCCATTCCAAATTCATGGAGCTTGTAGTGAGAATGTTTTTATCCTCTCATACTTGGATGGAACTCCATTAGAATTTCCTTGAAGCACGAAATACTTGAAACTATATCATCTGTGAAAGTGGTTTGTCCCCCACCTTATACCATAGGTGATTTCTTGGTGTGTTTCCCTATCCGTTGTGTGGCTTTATTTCCCCTTCTGTTGCATGTCGTGTGTTTCCTTCCTTTTGTGTGCCTGTGTGTTTCCTTATTCTAATCTTTCTTTCTCAAAATTGTACATGACTCTGCAAGGCCCAATGGATAAGGCACTCTTCAACGTTATATGGTTTAATAATTTAGATTATGGATCCTCATACCATGTCTTCACCATGCTCATTCCATGCCATCTTATAATGAAATTACTTGTATAATTCATATTAAGAGCAATAGTAGAGCACCAAATAACGAAATATTTCAAAATAATGATCTCAATATGCAATTAGAATAGCTTCGCCACTTCGAGGGGGGAACCTCCAAACCATATAACAAGACTCAAATGCTCAAATGATAATGAAATACTACCTATAATTCCCTATATATACTATTCATATGCTATGGCCATCACCAAGGCCGACCTATTAAGCATGAGAAAGTATAAATGATATGGTAAGCCACAAGTCGACTACTCATATCCTAACACACGCAATAGGTTAAGGGCGTAGCATGCCCTTCCCCTTCAAACCAATGTTTTCCTCAATGTTGAATAATCCTAGATGTTGCTGCAAAAATCCTTCATCCTCCCAGGTGGCGTCTTCTATGCTCAGATTCTTCCACTTGATCAGATGTTCCTTAATGTCTCTAGTTCTCAGCCTCTTAGTACATGTTTGTAGAATCTTCTCTGGCTCCAAAATGATTCTTCCTTCCTCATCAAGGTCTGGTAACTCTATCTGGGCTTCAAATTTCTGTCCAATAACCTTCTTCAGGCATGAAACATGGAATACTGGGTGTATGTGTGAAGATGGAGGCAACTCTAGTTTATAAGCAACACTGCCAATTTTCTGTAGAACCTGATAAGGGCCATAATATTTAGGAGAAAGTTTGTTTTCCTTTTTCTATTGCTTTAGGGACATCTGTTTGTAAGGCTGGAGACGTACAAAAACCCAGTCCCCGATTTCAAAATGTCTTTCACTACGGTGTTGATCTGCTTGTTGTTTCATCCTGTTTTGTGCTAATGCTAAATTCTCCTTCAAACTAGACAAAACCTGTTGTTGATGTTGAATGTGTTCCTCAACATCTTTGACCTTAGTTTGCACCCTCAAGGAGGAAGTGATAGAAGGTGGATGGTAACCATATAATGCTAAAAATGGGGTCATTTGAGAAGAGGTATGAAAAGATGTGTTATACCACCATTCTGTTAGTGGTAGCCATTTAATCCACCTTTCTTGCTATAATCTGATACAAAACAACGTAAATACCCCTCTAAGCATTTGTTGACCACTTCTATTTTCCCATCAGTTTGAGGATGATAAGATGAACTATGAGCTAGCTAAGTACCCAAACATGAAAATAATTCCGTCCAAAAATTACTTGTGAAAATAGGATCACGATCACTCACAATTATCTTTGGGGTTCCATGTAGCCTGTAAACTGTCTCCAAAAAAATAGTTGCGAATGTACTGGCTGCAAATGGATGTGATAGGGCACAAAAATGGGCATATTTTGTGAGCCTATCCACAATCACAAAAATAACATTCTTACCCTCTGAACAAGGCAATCCGGTGATGAAATCCATGGAGACCTCCTCCCATCTCTGGATAGGAATTGGTAAGGGTTATAACAGACCTGGTGTCTTAATTGTTTCCCCTTTATTCTGTTGGCACACTAAACACTCTGATACAAACTTTTGTACATGCCCCTTGAGTCCTTCCCAAAAAAATTCTCTTTCTATTCTATGATATGTCTTTAAAAACCCAGAGTGTCCTCCAATAGGTGAGGCATGTAGCTCTGCAAGAATCTTATTTTTCAACTTAGAATCTTTACTCAAGTATAACCTATCCTTGTACCATAGGACATTACCTTTCCACTCAAATTTGTTAGATGTCATAGATCCTTGCTTGATATTATGTATTAGAGATTGTGTATCCTTATCTTGATTCCATTCCAATCTTTCTTCCTCCACCCAATCAACCATCAACATGGACATTCCACATAGTAAGGCATCTGCGGATGTATCCCTTCTAGAAAACGCATCAGCTACTACATTTTCTTTACCCTTTTTGTATATGATTTCAAAATCATAACCAACATTTTTGTTACCCACTTTTGTTTTTCCATAGATGATAACCTTTGCTCCAAAAAGTATTTGAGACTATCATGATCAGTTTTTACCTTGAAGTGTCTACCCATGAGATATGGCCTCCATTGCTTGATTGCATGAAGAATAGCCATCATTTCTTTCTCATAGACAGGTTTGAGTAGATATTTTCCTTTGAATTGACGACTCTCAAATGAAATTGGTCTTCATTCCTACATTAGAACTGCTCCCAATCCTGATCCTGAAGCGTCACATTCAACAATGAAGGTTTTTGATAAGTTAGGAGTAGCCAAAACTGGGGTGCTGTACATGGCTTCCTTCAACTGCTCAAAGGATTTAGTGGCTACGTTTGTCCAATGGAAGGCATCCTTCTTTAGCAATGCAGTGAGTGGGGTTGTTATTCTACCATATCCCCGCACAAATCTTCTGTAGTACCCTGTTATTCCTAGGAACCCACGCATATTTTTGAGATTTTTGGGCCTTGGCCATTCCACCATAGCTTTGATCTTCTGAGGATCAACTTTGACGCCTTCATGGGATACAATATGACCCAAATACTCTACCTCTTGTACACCAAAGTAAAATTTGGATGGCTTTGCATACAGAGTATGTTTCTCCAAAACTTCCAACACATTATTTACATGTTGTAAGTGTTCTTCCCATGTCTTACTATAAATCAATATGTCATCAAAGACAACTAATACAAATTTCCTTTTAAAAGGCCTCAAAATAGTGTTCATCAAGCTTTGAAAGGTTGAGGGCGCATTTGTAAGACCAAAAGGCATTACCAAAAACTCATAATGGCCCTCATGAGTCCTAAAAGCCGTTTTATGAACATCTTCCTCTTTTATCCTAATTTGATGGTACCCTGAACGAAGATCTAATTTCATGAAATAAACAGCACCATGCAATTCATCAAGTAAATCATCAATTACTGGAATAGGAAACTTATCTTTGATGGTGTACTTGTTGAGTTCTCGGTAATCTAGACACATCCTCCATGTTTCATCCTTTTTACATACCATGACCATTGGTGAATAATATACACTCTGGCTATGCCTGATGATACCTGCCTTCAACATTTCCTCCACCATTTTATCGATCTCACTTTTCTGGGAATATGGGTTTCTGTATGGTCTGATGTTAGGTGTTTGGCTCCCTGAAATCAACTGAATGGAATGATCATGATCCCTAACTAGTGGTAGTCCCTTTGGAATTGCATAAAAAATAGATGAGTGAGCATCCACAATCTTCTGAAGATCAGGTGGCATTGAAGACTCTATATTTTGTACTTCTATGGAAAATAGCTTTGCTATAAAGCCATCCACTCCTTTTCTAAGAACCTTCTGCATCTGATGAGAGCTAATAATTTGTGGAGACTTAGCTACCATCCCATTCAATTGTATTGTCCTTCCATCAGAATGAAATCACATGAACAATTCTTGGAAATTCATCTCAATAGTACCTAAGGTTGTGAGCCATTGGACCCCCAAAACAATATCTGCCCCTCCCATAGAAATAGCAAACATAGGTGAGTCTAACATATAGTCTCCCATGGAAATCTTGATACTATGGCACTTTCCTGTGCACTTGACTGTCCCACCATCCGCAATCATAACTTGCATTTCTAGAGCTAGGTAAATAAAACAGTTGAGGCGGGCAGCTAACTTACTATTTATGAAGTTATGAGTACTCCCCGAGTCAATCAACACCGTCACCTTCTATTTTTTGAGATAACCAATAATCTTGAGTGTCTGAGGAGTACTAATACCTGACAATGCATGACAAGAAATTATAGGTTGGTGATCCTCTACTTCATCTTCTACTGGTTCCTCAACCTCTCCTATAATTTCAGCTTCCTCATCATCCCCATTACCTCCATCAATATAGAACAACTTCTTCTCAGCACATTTATGTCCCGGTCCATATTTGCTATCACAGTTAAAATATAATTCTTTTTCTCTCTTTTCTTCCATTTTTGAGGAGTCAGTCTAATTGGCGTAGCAAATGAAGGGGAAGAGATACTATGGTCTTTGGTGTTAATGAAAGGTGGCCTCCTACTATAAAGAATTTTTTCCTCTGCATGACGTGCCATGATAATAGAATCAGACAGCTTGATTGGATTAAACATCCGTACCACATGCTCGATGTGGTCCTTAAGACCCCCAAGAAACAAGTCATTCGGATTCTCTTCTGGAATATTCTCCACCCTTAAGGATAGGTTTTGGAATTGATGCACATAATCTTTGACTGATCCTATTTTCCGTAACTTTGCTAATTGACTAAAGTAGTTATCTGAAACACTAGAACTATAGTGCAATTGTAACTCCTCGGTAAAAACTGTCCAAGTGACACCTAGACCATTCTTTTGCCTCTAAGCACATAACCAATGATACTAAACAAATTGGTCAGGTTCAAGATATACGGATGCTAATGTCACCTTTATTCCTGATGGTGTTTGATGTAACTCAAAGAAGTTCTCCATTTGATTTATCCAATTCAAGGGATCCTTACCATCAAATTTGTGCATATCCACTTTCGGCATCATGTTCTGTGGTTGCAGATAAGTTTGATTCTGATGGGACTGGAAAAGTGATCCCATATGGTTAGTTTGTCCATGATTTTGAACTGAAGGTCCTCCTTGGTTGATATGGGCTGGATTTGGGCCATACTGGTTACCCTTTACATGTTGCATGATATCATCCAACCGATGATTGATTTGGGCTATGTCTCCTTTAGGGGCCATCTCAGATTGTACAATTCATAACTCATACTCAAGTTGGCAAACCTTATGATCAACTGAGGTAAACCCTAGTGCTAAGGAATATGTATTTACCCCTTCTGACTCCATCTCTTCAATCACTACCCCCTCTTTATCTGGGGTTTTACCTGGAGTTGCCAAATTCTTTTTTGCTCTTGTGGAAGGCCCCATAATGATGTCAAATCTTAGGGTTTAGGGTTTCGATACAATTTCAGCCAAACAGGAAAAAAAACAAAGAATATACTAATACTATGTTTTTGAGAGCTTTCCGAAAATGTAAAGAACTTAAAAATTTTCCACAATTTACACCCTAGGGAGCGATTTTATGAAAAACCATAAATTTGTAATAACTTTTAAAAAATAAATCAAAAAATTCTGAAATTTTCGTGGAACCTTACTTGATATGCTTCACAACTCTTGTAAAAATATCTCCCACCAATTCTCTCTGGTTCGCAATATGTGGTGGAAACAAAAAATTAGGGTTTTTGCCCTAAATTCGGCCCAGATCACAACTCTGATACCACTTGTAATGAAATTACTTGTATAATTAATATTAAGAGAAATAGTAGATCACCAAATAATGCAATATTTCAGAATAATGATCTCAATATGCAATTAGAATAGCTTCACCACTTCGAGGGGGCAACCTCTAAACCATATAACAAGACTCAAATGCTCAAATGATAATGAAATACTACCTATAATCCCCTATATATACTAGTCATATGCTATGGCCATCACCAAGGCCGACCTATTAAGCATGAGAAAGTATAAATGATATAATAAAATGATATGGTAAGCCACAAGTCGGCTACTCATATCCTAATACAAGCAATAGGTTAAGGGCGTAGCACATGTCCCCAAGCTAGAGCTAGCTATTGTCTCCTGAAAACCACTTTTTCATTTTCCAAGTTGAATTCAAAATTTCAAGCTCTCACCCTCATAAATTATTTAAGCCAATTTGAAATTTTAAAGAGATAGAAAAATCCATGCCCTAGAGTTGTTTTAAATCCCCAGTCTTCTTTTTTTCATAAATTTTCCGTTTTCCTATATGTACGTGTGAAAATTTTATTGTTGTCCTCATTTGAATGAAATTTTCAATATTTCTATGCCCCTAGATTTTTGAACCTTGTATTTTTTTCAATTCATCATCTCATGAAAGAAATTTGAAAATCGGATGCGAAATGGTGGAGTTTTCTTCTTCTCTTTATTTTTTTCCATAATGAGGAACAATGGGTGTTTTCTTCCCCGTCAAATTTTGGCCCCATCATCCACAGATATATGGACATACCTAATTGGAAGCAGGTCAGTAGAGAAATTGTTTTTTTGAGCCTCTTTGTAAAAAGGTGAAAAGTTAAAAAGTGACCCGCAACCACGATCAGGCTTAAAGGGAAAATCCAAATCTTAAGCCTGCAACCAAAGGATTCAAAGTAGGGAGGTGGACCATTGGGGAGATTTGAGATTTTGAGTTTCTTTGTAAAAAAAGGTGAAAAATTAAAAAGTGACCCGCAACCTCGATTAGGCTTAAAGGAAAAATTCAAATCTTGAGCCCGTAACCGCAACCAAAGGAGTCAAAGCACAGAGGCAGACCATCGGGGAGATTTGAGATTTTGAGCCTCTTTGTAAAAAAGGTGAAATGTTAAAAAGTTACCCATAACCCTGATCATGCTATAAGGGAGAAATAAAAATATTAAGCCCACATTGAAGGTCAAAGTAGGGAGGTGGTCCGACGGATGAAAATGTGTGTTTTTAATCCTGCATTAAAAAAGGGTAAAGTTAAAAAGTGACCCACAACTCCTTCTCTAATTAAGTGAAGCCACGTGGCATGACCATATCAAAAGTGGGTGAGTAGGCCAAAATGTTCCAAAATGCCATTTCTCTAAAAGGAATAAAATACAAAAGGTATTCTCTATGCCCATTCCACTAAATTTCTCCCCCATGTACAACTCTGATTTAAGGTTTCAAAGGAAAGATGAATTGTTCAAATTCAAAGTTAAAAAACAAGGGTAACAACTGCATTACGAAAAGTATGGTTTTTCCGCCATTAGTGTTTCTTCGTGAATCAAGAATCTGAACAAACGTGAATGATTGAAAAAAATTGTAAATTGTTTCTTGCTAACAAAGAAGAAGTTTTAACCATCTCTTGGAGGAAATTTAATGGATTCTTCACACCATTGTAGAGTGTTGGAAATTGATCTTGGAAACTCAAGAGTATATTGTATTTTGAGAGAACAAAGGAGATAGCCATTTTCTTCCTTTTCCCCCTCTTCTTCTCAAGTTCCTCCATTTCTCCACTATGGTTAAGATGGTTACCCAAGGGAGGATACACGCAAGGGGACAAATGTAGGATGTCGAAGTCTCAAGAAAAGTAAAATTCACTTTGAAATTTCCTTGAGAAAGGATATATGTCAGGAAACAAGACATAACACGAAAACAACAAGGGTTAAGATGGTTACCCAAGGGAGGATACACGCAAGGGGACAAATGTAGGATGTCGAAGTCTCAAGAAAAGTAAAATTCACTTTGAAATTTCCTTGAGAAAGGATATATGTCAGGAAACAAGACATAACACGAAAACAACCTTGTTGATGAAAGAAGATCACAATGTTATTTGCATGTTATACGCTGCAACTACCAAGTACTGAAGTAGGAGATTTTGGTGGTATAGTTTTCAATTTCTAGTGTTTTGCATTAGACATTATTTTTTGGTTTTTCACTACATTTTGCATAATTTTTTGATTTTATAGGTTTTTTTGAATGTTTTTTAGCATTTCCTAGTTTTTTTGAATGTTTTGAATTTTCTAGGTTTTGTTATGTTTTTGGATTTTTAGGTTTTTAAGAACTATATACAATAGAACAATGCACCAAGAGGGTTAGGTTCAACAAGATTACAAACTTAAGCTACAAAAAAGATAGGAAGAAGCAATCATGCCCCTAAGTATGAGATGTTTTTTAATAATAGAATCTTATGGTGTCAGAAACTGATTTTCACTGAAGGGCTTGCCTAAAGTCCCATAATTGCGTGGTTTTCACATTTGAACAAATTTATTTATCTTTACATTTTTATAAGTTTTTTAAATTTTTTTACTCTTTTGAATTTTTGTAATGCCTCTGAATTCAACTATAGAAATGTTTGAGATGCATGATATTCATGGGATTCAGAAGCTTTGAATCATCAAGACTAACAAGATTGTAAGCTTCTAAACCAAATTTATCCACCACAATGTGAAAACCTAACCAATTAGGCTCAAGTTTTCCTTTCTTTTCTCATTCCTTAGTAGTGTTGAAATGGTTTTCTTTAAGAAGAAGTGTTGGAATATAATACCCTTCTACCTTATGCATGTTCCATTACTAGGGTTATTGTGTACAAGTTCTCCCCCCATCATGTTGGCATATCACACATAGGTAGAATAAAATGTGCTCATGCTAAGTGTGAGATGTTTATGAGTCCCATCATATTTTAACAGGGGTGAAGTGAATTCAATTTTTAGTTAAGTAGTTATTTCTTTGGTTGTAACATAAGTTATAATGAGAAAAAGATCATACATAAACCAAACACATTGCTCATATATTATTAGTAAGAAAATTTACAAGTTTTGACTATATATTAGCCCAAAGAAGACCTAATTATAGTCATTTGTACCTTAATCTCCTAACTCAATTTCTAATTATCTCTAAAGATCTATACTAGAACCCTTCATGGGTATTTATACTAGTGGGAACTTTTCGTTCACTAGTCTTACAAAGGATAATAACAACCTTTTATTTTTCAACTTCAGTTAAATACTACATGTAGTTGGTTAGCCAAAATTATCCTTATGCTTCTGTTAAACCTATGCTGCATATCAATTCATTGCATAAGACACTGTTATATTAGCCTCATCCACCACCTTCTATAAACTTAATGCAAATGGTGAGACTGAATTTAATTCCACTTTCAGACTCGTGTTTCTTCTTTATCCCTTTGCTATTCTATAGGTCCTCTCCTTTGATCTGATATTTTCTTGCACAATCCTCCTCGTGATTTATTCTACGCACTTCCATTTTTTTTACGTGCATGCCTCATTTTTCTCTTCCTTACGCATCCACTTCTTGCGCACTCCTCTACTTATATCACGTGTATTATTTTAACCAATTCTTTTGAAATTATCAGGAATAAATCATATATAAAAAATACTAAGTCCTCCAGGACTTTAAATAATAAATAATATAATAAACATGCACCAATAAACACCCTGCACTAATTTTATTGTCTATCCTCAAACAACATTTATTAAACTTTGTCAAACAATTTGGGTACTTCATTTTGCAATAGGTCTTCATACTCTTGCCAGTTGTTTATTACAACTTCAATTTACTTAATTAAGCCTTCTAAATGTGTAATGATTTATATGAATACTGAAGCGCATTTTACTCCTTTGGTTATCGTTACACGCACATGATCAAATTGATATTTTGAATCCTATTGTATGTATCCGAGATTTGTTTCCTTTATATTAGTGAGCTTCCTCAACTCTATCAATCATTGCTTTATTTGTTCTTTCTTTACCACAATATCATATCTAACTTCTTTACTTTCTTCCACTATTGAATTGTGGTTGGCTTGGTTTAAGCAATCATCATCTAGTTGTGCTTCAATTGTCTCTATTTTATTTGTCAGATATTTAGTGCATGTGTTGATTATTAGAGGTTTCTTATACAACCCCTTTAGCAGTTTTTCAGATTTTTCTGCTTTGGCCTCCAATTTTCTAGCACTTTCTTCACAATCAATGATCTTCTTATTACAAATGAATCATATATTTTCACTATTGCTTCCTTGCCATTTTTCTCTCTCCCTCTCCTTCTCCACTTCTTTGAACATGTAATTTACTAGTTGTTCAATCTCCTCTTTTGGTTTGTCAGGTATGAGTGAATTGTTTTTTAAAATCTTCATCTCATAATGCATCGCCCTCTCCTTCAAAGTTTTAACTCTTGACTCTATGTGTGAGTGTTTTTCTTGGATACTTTTGTTCTTGTGTTGAATTTCACCCAGTTTTCATTTGGTTTCTTTGAGCTCTTCCTTGAATTTTCTTAAATGTGGTCTATAAAATCTTGCCTCATTATTGTTATATAAGTTTTGTTATACTACCTCTCCAATAATATTCAACAATAATTCCCCATTTTGAGTCTCTGACACATTATAGGTTGTTGTGAGAATAGTATCTCCATCCTTAGACGGGAAGGTATGAATACTATCGCTCAAAAATTCAATGAGAGGTTCTTCGGTGTCTACATCTAGTGATAAGGAGAAATCCTTTTTGGAGCGCTCAGTTTCCATGGTATTCATGATCTTATTCCATTATAGAATAATTCATAAAAAATATTCCCATGCTAGTATGTTGTGCAAATTGATTTCCTGCCGAGACTGGGGTGTATTTTTATTTCTTATTCTACCTCCGTCGAGCCTTGTTCTAGTATTAGATTTTTTCCTCACTTGAGCGAGCTCACTTTGTCCCAAATCCCATTTCATGGCCCCTCGTGTCTTCATGATCTTATCTGGTATCTGTTCCCTGCTCATTCTCATCTAAATAATATTTTTTTATATAAAATAGTTTATATTACTTAATAAAATATTATAGTCTATCCACAAAAAAATATAGGTGGTAAAGGGCATACCCCATGATCAAACTAGCCAAAGGCTAGGAGACAAAAGTATCAGGCCATAAGGTAATAATGCCAAAAAATAAAATGAAACCAAACTAAGCCGCCGTAACAAACATAAATGCAGGGGGTGGCGGTGGAGGTCCTTTATCCTCCAGGTTACTACCCGAAAGATCATTTCCATCCGGAAGGGATTGCTAGCCGGAACCAACTTCTTCCTCTTTGTTGTCTTGCTAATTAGGAGATATGGCAAGAGCCAACCAGGGGATCTTGCCAAAATCCCATCCATCCCACTATGCAGGAGGTGGGGAGTGGTGGTGGGAGTCCTAGCCACTATGTTGCTTGGATTGTTGCGGGGACCCCGATCCACCATGGTTGACAGGGCTCCATCGATGCTCGGGATGCCACCTGGGAGAGTGATGATAGTGAGAATGTTCATCCGACCAGCCTTGGCCATGATGTTCTCTCGAACGAACACTCCCAAAAGGGGATGTAGGGGGCTCATGTGCCACAGTACAAGGAGCATTGGCCCAATGATCAATAAGGGTCTCTAGATGTCGCACTTCCAACTGTACCTTACAGGCCTAGTCCTAGATATGTAAGAATACATTTGAGATAAGCATGGCCTTATCATAATGCGAAAGAAAGCAAGAAACTGTGTAATTAGCAAAAATAGTAGAATTTCGTTCTTTCTATATAAAAAAAAGGATCTCCACTCTGAAAATATGCCACATTTGTGTAAAAGCATGGGGAATGGAAATAGAATCCCCAAGCAAAGCATGTTGCCAAAAAAATGGAGTTGGTCGAAAGGGCCGAAAAAAATCATGGATCCAGGCCCAAATAGCTTGAGCTTTTAGGCAGTATCAGAATAGATTTAAAAGTGTCTCAATATGTCCAATAAAAGGGAAAACTTGATGATCAATCCCATAATGAGCTAATCTATGCCTAAGAGGGAGGCCTTTAAAAAGAAGGCACCAAGAAAAATAGGCTTTCTTGGGTTGAAGGATGGATTTCAAAACTATGTGAAATATAGCTTCCTAGGAGAAGCATCCAGAATTGATGGACCATCTAGAGTTTAGGAAAGCCACCATTGGTAGCTTGGGGGTGAGAAGAGCATACCCTTTTCCTGAGGAGTAATTTAAGAATGGGGTATCTTAAAACCATTTCTAATCCTTTCACCAAGTTTTGAGAGAGACAACTCCAACTTTGTGAGGCATCTTAGTAGTAATGAAATGAAGAAATTCCTGATAAGACTCTGTATCGGATGAAGCATGCCAAAACTTGGCTTTAGCTTGTGGCCAAGTGAGAAGCAGTCTGGACTACCTAAAAAGGATGTCTTAAAGAGTGTGTGATCCTTGATGATATAGCTTAAGAGCATGAACCCAAGGAACTTGGGAAAGTGGCACATTATGAAAATTAATGAGAGGACACCACCAGATGTTGTGGTCATTAATTGAAAGCTCATTATAGAAACCATCCCCTTCCTAGATTGAAAAGGGTTTGAGAAATTCCCAATATTTCCATATTCTTTTGAAAAAAAGGTGCCCACAATCTTGACCGGGGATTTGAGAAAGAGAAAATTGTGAAAATCCAGCCCTTGTCAAGTTTTGCACCCTTGAGGGGAGCCTTGGAAAATATAGTTGCGAATCAACACTTTTCAAGCTTTGTTTCCAGTGTAGGCCTGAATGATCCACTTAGTAGCCAGTGTAGTTCCCTAGTGGAAAATGTCGGTCAGACCCAGCCCACCAGAATCCCTAGGGAGGTAACAATATTCCCAAGAAACTCTATGAAATACTTTTCCAAGCTCTGAGATAGCCCAAAGGAAATCTATGAGAAGTTTTTCCAACTTATTATGGGAGGATTTGGCCAGAACCCAACACGAAGAATAATGAACATGCATGGCAACCGAAATCTTGGAGAAAATCTGAAATTTTTCTTCCAGCGAAAGGGGTTTAGTAATCTAGTACTTTAACTTGTGGGAGACCCTGTCAATAACATATTGCCAAAGTGGACTGTGAGAAGCATCAAACACAAAGGGGATACCCAGGAATTTAAAAATTTCTCCATGCTGGATGTATTTCCAGTCATAACGATTAAGCCAACCAGGCTTCGGGAGAAAATATTTCCTGAAGCACTAGGTCTTTCACCATTGGATACTGGACACTGAAGCTAAAAAATATGTGTCCAAACATTACATGGAACTTTTGATATTTGCTTCTTCCTCTATGAGTGTGAGGAAGGAGTCATCTACAAAACACCCATTGATAAGATTAAGGGGATTCAAGGAAGGGAGCTAAATTCTTCTCACAAGACCTTGATCCTGAGCATGGGCAAGAAGAAACCAAAAACATCCAGCGGCCAGCACATAAAGAGCAGGTGTTAAAGGAAAACCTTGCCTAATAGAGCGGAAAATCCCAAACTATTTGAAAGTATGAAAATTGATAGATAGAGAGGCAGTGGCATCAGAAAAAAGAATTTTGATAGAGGTGATGATGACCAAATCAAATCCCAACACTTCAAGCATCACCAAAATGAAATGCCATTCAATCTTGTCATTAGATTTTTCAAAGTCAATTTTGACAAACATGGCAGATTGTTTGGAGGTTCTTCCCCACTCCATACCTTTCCAAAATTTGAAGATATTATCCAGAATATAACTGATCTATATGAAACCATTATTCTCAGGACTGATGATAATTGGCAAGATGGGCCAAAGCCGAAGAGCTAAATCCTTAGCTATGATCTTGTATGATACATTGAGTAAGGTAATCGACAACCAATTACAAATGAGTTCTAGGTCTCATGCTTTAGGGGTGAACTTTATGTGACCCTGATTAATAAGGGAATTGAGGGACCCTGAGTGGAGAGCTTTGAGATAGACTTGCAACAGATCCCAACCCACCATGTCCCAAAGGGCCTTAGAAAACTCGCAAGGAAAGCCATCCATTCTAGGAGCTTTATCATTGGCCATGAGGGAGACAACTTCATATAAGTCCTCTATGGTAAGAAATCTGTCAAAGACAACCTGATGTGTAGGTGAAAGTTTACATGGAACTACCGAGAGGCATTCAACGAGCGTGACTTATCACTCAAGAGACTCCTCCTATGCTATGAAAAATTGAACATAGTGTCTAACAAAGGATTGAACCATCTGAGGAGTGTCTATAATCCAAACATTAACATTAACAATAGCATAAATTTATTGGTTTATGTGCTTGTCCTTGAGCCACTGGTAAAACTCTTTGGTGTTATGGTACCCAATTTTAAGCCAGTGTCGCTGAGCTTTGATCTAGGCACCCGCATTGTGTAATCATCATAAATATGGATTTGTTGCCACAATTTAGCAACGTGGATTTGCAGAGCCACATTGAAAGGATCCTGTGTAAGTGCCACCATGGAGCGGCTCAGCTTAGCGGAGGTGGTGGAGTAAGCCCGCCGATGGAATTTACTGAACTGGACATTGTACATCTAGAGGAATTTAGTGAGATGAATTATAGCATCCTTCCACCAACTTATCCTTCTAACCTTACTAAGAGGGAAAGGTGAAAGGTTCCAAATTTGGTGAATGTTTGCCAAAGTGGGGTCATGATGCAATAAAGCAGTATTTAAATAAAACTATGGTTTTAAATATTTGGCAGTTGAAAATTCCATTCAATACAGTACCGTATCAGAATATGGTCAGAAAGGAAAATGGCCGGCAAAGCTTCCATTGGAAGAGAACAATAGATGGGAAATTTAAAGAAAGGATATAAAGAGATCATTGTATGATTCATCCTTTTAAATACCTGATCTTGGCCATTTCTAAGATTAGACCAATTGTACCATGGTAACGTGTTGGTGTGACATGAATAATTAGGGTCATAAAACCCAAATTTATTACACATGTAAAACCAAGCCTCCCTTTCGCCAGCTGGCCACCTCATGGGTAAAAGGAACAACTTATCATTGGGCTGCTCAACCATATTAAAATCCCCATTGATTATCCAGTGCAAATTTGGAAGTTTTTTTGCCACCCACCTTGAAAGCATCGTCCTTTCTGACACATCATTAGGTGCATAAACATTGATAATCCCAAAGGAGAGATTTTTAATATTGAATAGTAGCCAGAGAATAAGGTCGATAGGGTCACATCCATGATTTACGTAATGTGGCTGCCATTTCAGAGAAGTAAATGTGATCATTCCACCTCTACCAGTAGCATGGTTTCTAGAGATAGCTAAACTATCAGGCCAAATAGTCCTGACAACATAATCAAGTAAAAAACCTAAAAAAACATCGATTTCTTGTAAACACACAATATCCATATTCGGAAAGCTTTTCCTAAACTATCACACAATGTATTTGTGAGTGGAGTCTATAAGACCCCAAACATTCCATGAGTAACAATTCATGTGGAAACATTTCCCAGATGCCTTTATGAGTCTAGCTCACTCAAACCTTCAAGGGCCCAAAAAATGTTCTATAAAAACAGTTGTTGGTTAACTAAAAAAATCAGACAGTTGAGCAACCCACTGGCTAGTAGGGCTATTCTCCCCTTCCTCATGCTCACAAGGAGGGCTGCAAGAATGCCAAACTACTTGTTTTTGTGGAGAAACCACTTTGTTAGAAATGAGTAACGGTTGAAGACTACCCTCATGCTGTAAAATAACAGGCTGAGATTTTGAGGCCAAAGGTGCCAATTTTCTTGAAGAACCAACTATACTACCAGCCAATACCTTTGTGTGAGCTAGAGATAACTTAGTATCTAAAGGTTGATTTGTAGCTATGTTGGAAGCATTTGGAGGAACCTTTTCGGCTTGAGAAGATAAAGCATGTTGCAAAGGACTGACATGAGCAACCTTGTTCTTGTTGGTTTTATGGCCACCCACAATGTGACATCCCTCCTCTTCAGGTTGAGGATGGGGATCATCCATAGGATTTGAAGCAGCGTGACGAGTGAAAAACAAGGAACAATCCCTAATTTTATACTCAAAGATTGACAGTGAAAATAAGTATTCAAAAGATTGATGTGTACCACCTTTGGGGTTAACTTGAATTTTTTTGGTGTTTGTCTGCCAAAACTTGAGTATTCAATATGCTCACTTGGCCCTTCCCCAATGCTTTCCCTAATATGAGATTTTTGGATTGGGACTTCAACATTTACATCCTCTTGGCATGGTTCTTTTAAAATATTTGCACTTTGGGTTGGCCTTGTACTCTGTGGATCCTTTTTCATTTGTTGTTTTAATAGCCCATGCCTTAGGTTTAATCTTATTTTATTTATAGGTTTTTTTTTCATCACACACATGTTTCATCCCTCTTCTTTCATATTTTCTATGTGTTTCACCTATGCCCTTGTCAATCATCATCTAGGTATGGGCATAATAATTTCCTCATTTGTATCTTTCTCTGTTATATCTTTTGTGTTATCTTTTTTCTTCAGTCATAGATAAATGAAGAGTTTTGTGCCTCATTCTTCACCACAATTATTTTTCACTTGGTAAGGTGACATATACTTTAAAATTGACTTCCCTCATGCATGTCTTAGTCAAGATTCTTATACATATGCATAGTGCATACATGTCATCATGTACCCTTTATGCATCTATAATGAGATTCTTTACCCCTTTGACCTACTTGACCGATTGAAGGAAGTAATTGATTTTGGATAGGGTATTTTAGCCCATAGTGTCCAAGTCTCATCTGTTTTTCAATCCTTGCCATAGATTAGTTCATAGTGACATTGAATTTTACTTTTCCACCCAATTCCTTAGGAAATTAGCATGATATTATCTATTCTTGCTCAAAGACATTGCAGAAGTATTTTAACTAGCTTGTAAACCTTGCCTTATAAGCATTATTGAGAGTTGGGGGCTCCATGAATGATTTATATATCATGATCAAAGATGGATTTATGGCTGGGTATGTCCATTTTTGTTCTCCACTCCTTTCTCATATGCCAAGTTCATCGAATACTATTAACAAGAAGATTGTACCCCCAAAAATCTAGCGCCCTTGGTTTATTAGACCATGTCAACATCTGCTATAACACTTTATGTGAAATATTGGGAGTATTTGAAAATTATCCCATTCAATACCTTATGCACAATGCTTCAGAACCTCTTGTTAATTTTTTTCCATCTCCCACCCCCTAAAAGATTGGTAATAAGTATTCACACAGTGAATCTTATCCCAAGGTCTTTGAGTTCATCTATGGACATGAATTTCCCTTCGCACTTGTATTTAAAGAGATCGCTAATGTTGTCTACGGAGGAATTATCCTCCAAACCTTATGTTAAATCCTATTTTTTATTGGTGAGCCTTCGTTACATTATAGATCAGATGATGTCACAGTTTCATGTGTTTTCCTATGAAATAGAAATACCCTTCATTGATGCGCAAAATGAGGTATTGATAAAATTCTAATGGTTTGATGAAATATGAGAATTTAAGAAATTGGAGGACTCCTATTTTTTCCAACATTTTCTACATGCTATTATCATAGACATCCTTAATCTGATTATATTTTTATACTATTGTGATCTTCCCTTTTTGTAGCATAGAATTGTTTTCTCCTACCTTTTATGTTTTCCCCTTGATAATAATGACTTCTTCCTTAATTTTTTTATTTTCCCTAATTACTGTGGATTATGTATCACTTAAGGATACTGATCCTAAAATTCTCATTGAAATTGTGTGTACTTATGTGTTACCTTATTCATGTTCCTTTCCTTCATGTGTATCTTATCTTCTAGTTGGTTAGAAGCCACTTTGGTTCACCCTAGGGCGGTTGATTGCTCCAAAGTTTGTTTTCCTAACCAGGGAAACCCCCACATTAATGGAAGTTAAGGCTGGTTTGTTCTCTTATAAGCTAGTTCACTATGATCTTTTGTCTATTACTGAATCAAATGGGTAAGTGTAGGAAGTTGAGGGACAAATATAGGGTCATCCGTGAACATCATATTGCAAATAACAACATTATATCAACTTGTAGGGATTATTAGCAATACATACACTCAAAATTAGACAAAATTATATTGATATGAATAGTAGCATCCAGAATCTAGTTTCTAAAATACTAATTTTTGTAAAAAATGGAAAATATTATCTATATTAAACACTCAAAATTCAATGACTTGGTATTTTTTTTTAAAAACGCCGATAAGATTATAGTTCGTTTGCCCACAATTTGGATGACCAAAAATTGATATATATTTTTTTCCTTTGGTGAGAAGTTATATGCCACTATCTATCTTGGGATGGATTTTATTTTGTATTTTTTTGAGTAATATTTTATTTTTTATGATTTTTTCCGTGAAAGTGGTATGAAAACATAAAGAAAATAGAGTACTTTCCGTTTGCCCGCCATAACTTCATCAAAAAATATTGAAATCAAATAATTTTTTTTTTTACCATGTATATAATTTCACCATGGTTGGGATGGTATAAGTTTTATCACATTCTGATAAGTGAAACAAATTTTGCAGTCTTAAACGTAGACATAAACATTCACAAGAAAAAGTGTCTTAAAGACCTACTATTAGTAAAAAATTATAAAATGATATTTATCCTCTTCTATTCACTTTAAAATCAGTATTTCTACAAAGCTAATAGTCTCCTGTATGCAATGGTACCATTTTTATGACATAGTTTTTACTTTTCGGCATGGTTCAAGTCCGCGGAAGACTAAATTTGATGTTTTGCTGTTTTTAATGTAAAATTCAGGATTTGATGTCCACTTAATTGTCCCCCAACTTGGTGCACTTACCCAAATATAGAGATGACATTAATAGTGATAGTTTTTCTCGATAATTTCAGATGTTGAATCATCTTTGCAAGTGATTTCACTAATTTTCACCGAAGCTCCTATTTTCACTCTAAGGTAACCAAAATGATTTACCCCTTATTATGTATACCCTTTTTAGAAGAAATAAATGCTTTTACCATTTATCATTCACATGTGTGAGATGTTAATCCCCCATTACTTCCATTAATTTTCATTTCATAGGTGTCCCTTGCTCTATTTTACCACTTTCTAACAAGTGATCATTTAAGTGTGTGTTATGGGCTTTTTCATTATAGATTTCTCCATCATGCCCTTAGATGTATTTACCAAGATTTTTTTTAAGACCATGTTCCTCTTTTTATTTTTCTTACATGCCTCTTCCCTATAACTCCATTTTAAGCTAACATCCTCTAAGAAGATTCGTCATTTCCCCATTTTCCATACTTCATCCTGTTCTAATTCTTTTGTTACCTGTTTTCTGCTCGTGCATGTGATTTTTTATATATATTTCTCTTTTACTATGTCCCTTTTTCTCAACGTGTGCATAAATTTCCTTCACCATTATCTTCCATATAAATGCTTATCCCATTTTAAAGTGTTATAAATTCCTCTGTGCAAGATGATTGTTGAGCATATTCTGCAAGGTTAAAGTTATACTAATTTTCCCCCCAGCAAAATTGATCAAACACAACCTTGCACAAGAAAATTTGAAGGGTTAGCTCTATCCTGTGAGCTCACAAGAGATCCCAAATCAAGTGGCAGCAAAGACTCAATAATGAAGGAGCAAGGTTGGCAGATAGGGTCGAACGACATCAAAGGAGATCAGAGCGCACAGGAGAAAAATGGAGAAAGGTAGTATTCACTCAAGGCATTGAATTGACTAAGTATAAGAGAGCCAGTGGAATATGCCACGTGTCTCTTTAGTGCAACTCCAAAGGTCAAGCTCAAAAGGAGGTCTACAAATGTGTGTCAACCCTCCATGTGTCCAGGGTGTAGAAAGGGTCTTATCGGTAGTTAAAAAGTTATAGTCTCTTAGAAGGTGCCACGTGCCTTGATGACGTAACTTTAGGGGTAAGTCTCCAAACAAGCACAGGCTTACCATGTGGTCAAATTCAAAAAGGGGGAAAAAGCCAGCCATTTAATCGACTCAGTATAAGAGGGTCAGTGAAATCCTCCACATGTCTCATCAGTGCAACTTTAAAGGTGTGACCTAAAGTGGAGACTCAAATGAGATCCAAATCTCCACGTGTCTACGGTCAAACAGAAGTCAAATGGGTAGTAGGACTGAATCAGATAAGTATAAAAGAACTGGTAGAAGTATCCATGTGTCTCAACATCACACTTTCAAGGGTCAAAGCCAAAGGTGGTCCCCCAAATGAGCACCAACTTTTCACGTGTCCAAGATCCGAAAAGGGGATAGATCTGGCCTTTGAATCAGCTAAGGAAAGGAGAACCACAGAAGGTGCCATGTGCCTCATTGGTGCAAATTCAAAAGGCACGGCCCAAAGAGAGACCGCAAACTTATACCATTCCTCCAGATGTCCTAGGTCCAAAAAAGGGACACCGGCTATTGAAAATTCAAATCTTAGGACAGGACGAAGGAAGCCTCCACGCATCAGCTCAGCACATCTTCAAGGTTAAAATTTGGAGGTGGTCCCAAAACATGTGCTAGCTCTCCACATGTCTCGGGTTAGGCACAACATCTCCGCCAATGGGATAGACTCAAGAAGAACATGAAAGAAACAAGTAGGCTCACAGAGGATGCCACGTGTCAGTTTGACACCACTTTAAGAGTGAAAAGAGGCAGAAAAATCTTAAGAATGTGCGAGGCTCCATGTAGATCTTGCAGGGATAGACTCCAAACCAAAAACACCTTCAGACGGATATTTCTTTTGAATGGAAGCTCAGATTCAAGCGAGAAGGGATTTTTTGGAAACCTCCCAATGCCTACTACTCACCTACCACCATAAATGTTTCAGCCCACCATTTTTGAGGCTGTCAAGTCTCCCACTTGCCGCCATGATGAAGAAAATACCTCCTTCTTTCCCAGCAAGGAACAACACATGAAGGCATGGACTCTATTAGGGAACCCATCACTGTTACTAGCAAAATTAAATGGAAGGCTAGGGTATTTGAGGTAGGATTCAAATTTTTCCTCTCTCCTTCTCTCATTCCTCTATACATTGTAAAGGAGGGGAATTTTCCAAAAGGTTGGTCATTGTTTCTCTCCTACCCCCCCCCTCTTTCTTCCTTAGGGTAGAATGTGGAGTCTAAGCCTCCTCTCTTGGATTTATAATGGAATTTTATTTCCTCTTTCCCACTAATGACGTAATCTGTGAACTCATGATGTAATCTGTGAACTCATGGAGCAATAAAATCTATTTTGTGATGCATTTTTTCCATCCTTCCTTATTTTATTGTCTCTTCTTTCATGTCATCATTGTAGGGTATACTGTGCATACTTATGATGTTTATTACAGGTTATGGGAGATGTGTTTAATGAGTTTGAAGTGGTGTTTTATGTGAACTATATATTTGGTCTATGATGCATTTGTCCATCCTCTCCATTGATCACCTCTCTCTATTTTAGGCAGTTGGATTTGTGATCAACCACTTCCTTTTCTGGTGTATCACTGCTTGAGTGCAGGTTCTATTTCCATGCATGTTTATCTCTTTGCCTTTATCCTTGGAAGGTTATATTACGATTAGATAGTTTACTTGCACTAGAGTAGCTTCTGGCAGGTAGTTTAGGAACAAGAAGTCAGCTTTATCTGAAGGACCATCTCAAGTCCACAAGTCCCACAGCTTGAGAGATGGTCCAATGTTATGCGGATCACACTGGATGCTCTACTCAAATCTTAGGCCATTTGGGGGGTGTTGTGATTTTGTATTAATAGTTTTGGCACACTTAGGTTAGATTCTCTCATCTTTCCAAGGTGTCTCATTATAAAACAAAAAATCTTAAGCCACCATATGACCACATCAATAGTTTGGCACACTCGGTGGGACAATTCTAAAGCACCATACCACTTCATTTCATCAAGTTGATGTGTTCTTGGTGAGATTCAGCCTTTTGAGGCACATGTAAAGTAGATCTGGTGACTCCATTTGGTTTACAACCCATTCTCTAAGTTTCAGAACTTCTTCCCATCCATTTTCACCCATTATTCTTTCCATATCTTTCATTTTCTCCCATTCCATGAAGTTGTGCAGTCATGACTTCATTCCCAACTTAGTACTCACACTTGCAGCAAAAATAGTGCAACCCACCTCAAATGTATTTCACGACTCCTCTAGATCATCATTATGAGAAAATATGAAATCACTATGGCTACCCCTATGAGCACTACTAGGATCTGTTCAGATATGGAACCTACCAAGAGGGATATGCATGGAGTGAAATAAACTACATCGAGAATGCTGATTTACAGGAGAAGATTCAAAAATTGGAGGAACACATGGTTCAATCAAGGGATACAACAAAGATAAGGGTATTCAAGATTAGTTGCAGGGCACCTTATCCATGGGAAGGCCCTTTTTCCAAGACATTAGAGCCTGCAAGAGAATCTCAAATTCATGGTTGAGATGCTGCCCTAGCTTGCACACTGGGCTAAGGAGATAGATTCCTATGAGCTTGGTGTCAGAAAACCTTGTCAATAGGTAAGTCCACCACCCCATAGCTTTTCTTTTCCTCTTCCCCCAATCAGTATCATCGTATCATTGTCATGAATCTAGCTTCCCATCTGCTACCTCAAGTGTTGAATTCCCTTCTACATCTTCTACTCTCCCATCCCATCTCAATTTCTCTACCCTTTTCCCTTCCAAATCAAAATCCCCTCCACAAGAGCCAAAATAAATACCTTCCCCTCCACCAAAAATAAGGAAACAAATATTGGAGACCCCACCCACAACTCCTCCTACTCTCCCAAGTCCATGTCGAGGAGATACTCCAAAAATCAGTCAAGGAGAGCAACATGAAGAAGAGCCAGCCAAAGAACAGATGATTAGAAGCTTAGTGGGCTTGGCTCTTAGATTTGGAATTACAAATATTCCCTTATTGGTTAAGCCTATGGAGGAGGATGAGCTCAAGCCACAAGTGGTGGAAGCTTCAGCTACAACACAAGTGTGGGAAGAAGGATCTACTCCAAATCCAAAAGAAGAGGAGTACATTCCGGATGTGGAGGAGAACCATGCGGTTTCAGAGGCTCTAAGTGTAGAGCATACCATAGAAGAACCTTTAGTTATTCCTCCCAATTCATTCTCTTCAAGCTTTGATGTCGAAGAATAGTTTGAGCTTTCAAACTTCATTTTTAAAGATAAAGGGAACCATGGTGAGAAAATTGCAAATCCGAAGAACACCATCGAGGAGATAGAACACACATGGAAAGATAATGAGGAGGAAAATTATCTATCTGACTTGGATGATTTTATTGATGGAGAGGATCCCGAGGAGATCATGTCATTTTATCCTCCATCATCCTCCTTCCAAGCACATGAGTCTGCTGCCATAGAGGAGAAAACCCAAGTAAAACAACTTGCATCTCACAACATCCCTCTAGAACCAAGGTTGGAGGATCTTAATATTCCATGTTATTCTCAGGAGGAGGAAGGAAAAGAGCAAGAGGATCCCATATCTTCCATACCATCCACCCAAGAAGGTTTTTGAGAAGACTCCCTCCTTGGAGTTGAATTTCAAAACCATGGGCACATTCAAAGGACCAGACAATGCCCTATCAAGTACTTGGCTTCATTGGAGCTAAGGGAGAAGCCAAATCAAGTCATGCCCACACCAGGGCATGCGGATGAGAATTAAAGCACCAAGGGTCATCATCAATACCTCTAGGAGTCCAATGTAAATCATCTTGAGGAGGTACTTTTTATTGATGTTGATACCTTGATGATTTGGGTGGAAGATCGGCCTCTTGTCAGTTTCTCACTCATAATAAGAGCCATGTTCAGCACCAAATCATATACATGGCTGTATTTTCTGAGAAAGGGAATCTATTTCTCCCTGCTTGTGGTAGGATTTGTTTAGATTTTCATTGACAGGGTTAGTGTAGGAGTAGGAGTAGGTTTGATTTCAACAAATTAAGTGCTTGTGCACACTTTGCATGTTCCACTTAGGGCATGTATGATCTACCCCTTTGTATATAACGTTTCATGGTGATTCATTTCTCCAGGGTTCTATCATTGTGGTTCAATGTACCTCAGGTGAATGTTGTACTAGTCCATTTCAGGAATAGGAGTAGTATCAGGATATCATTCTTGACTCCATTCCCAATGGATACTTCTAAGGCTATTGGCCTCTTCATCTAGCAGGAAAATGTCCTCGTGAGTCACCAAACTATTATCCCAATTTTTCCACCCAGCAAAATTGATCAAACACAACCTTGCACAAGAAAATCAGAAGGGTCATCTCTGTCCTACAAGCTCACAAGAAATCCTAAATCAAGGGGAAAGAAAGACTAGACAATAGAGGAGCAAGGTCGGGAGATGGGGCCAAACGACATCTAAGGAGATCAGAGCACACATGAGAAAAATGGAGAAAGGAAGTGTCCACTCGAGGCCCTGAATCGACTAAGTATAAGAGAGCCAAAAAAAGATGTCATGTGTCTCTTCGACATAACTCCAAAGGTCAAGCCCAAAAGACAGTCTCCAAATGTACATCATCCCTCCACGTGTCCAGGGTCTAGAAAAGGTCTCATCGGTAGTTGAAAAGTCGCATACCCTTGGAAGGTGCCATGTGCCTCAATGGCGCAACTTTAGGGGCATGACCCAAGGGGCAGTCTCCAAATAATTGTAGGCTTGTCAAGTGGTCAAAGTTAAAAATGTGGAAAGAGTCAGCTATTTAATCGACTAAGTATAAGAGGGTTGGCGTAAGCCTCCACATGTCTCATCGGTGTTACTTTAAAGGTGCGACCCAAAGTGGTGACTCAAATGAGTGCCAACTCTCCATGTGTCTAGGGTCCAACATAATTCAAATGGGTAGTAGGTGTGAATCAGCTAAGTATAAAATAACTGGCAGTAGTCTCCACATGTCTCAACGGTGCACCTTCAAGGGTCGAAGCTAAAGATAGTCCCCCAAATGAGTGCTAGCTTTCAACGTGTTCAAAGTCAAAAAAGGGGACAAAGTCAGCCATTGAATTGGCAAAGGAAAGGAGAACCGTGGAAGGTGCCACATACTTCATCGGTGTAAATTCAAAATGCTCAGCTCAAATAGAGAACCCAAACATGCGTCAGTCCTCCACCTGTCCCAGGTCTGAAAAGGGGACACTGGCCATTGAAAATTTTAGGCTCAGGATAGGACAAAGGAAGCTGATGAGGCCATAAATTGGCCATAAATTACCATTATTTTTTCCTTGTAAGTTACCTTTGAAAGTGGATATAAATTTAATCTACGAACTTATAGTTTTCTTAAGATAGAATATAGGATATATATCTTGTTCATTTTTTATAAATATTTTGTTATCTATTTTGTTGACTAATCCTATTGATTATTTGGGAAAATATGCAAAGTATTTTATATGTAGGCCATAAAGGAAAGATAATTCTAGTATTGGGAAAATTGTAATTGATCATGTATGGTATATCTAAACTCAAAACTGATTTCATATTCAGATTCCTCTCAAAAAATTATACAAGTTCAAAACAAGAATCATCTCAATTCAAGATTGTATGCAAAAGTTATAGCTTTTTTTAATTTAGCTCTGGCACTCACATGCTTAGTTTTGGAACTCACAGAGTTAGTTCTGAAACTTGAATGCTTAGTTCCAAAACTTGCAGAGTTAGTTTTGGAACTCGAAGGTTTAGTTTCAGAACTCAAAGATTTTGAGGAATTGTGAAAGATCATATAATCCAATGGAAACTCTGAGAGAGGTTTTTGTTCATAGCAATGTGATTAACAAAATCCTCATTCATATTTTCTATAGTTATTACGAATAAAGAGAGATCTAAATTTTAGTGAGCTACAGTCCGAGGAAAAGTGTATCAAACGAGCTCTCAAAGTTCCATAAACAAAAATATAAAAATTCAAATAGAAAATATGAGAGAGATTTTTGTTCATAGAAATGTGTTTAACAAAAACCTCATTCAAATTTGCTACAGGTTTTACCAATGAAGAGAGATCTAACTTTTAGTGAGCTGCAGTCTGAGGAAAAGTGTATCAGATCAACCCTAAAAGTTCCATAAACAAAAATAGAAAAGTCAAACATAAAATCTTAGAGAGTTTTTTGTTCATAGCAATGTGTTTAACAAAAAAATCATTCATATTTGCAACAAGTTTTTCTAATGAAGATAAATCTAACTTTTAGTGAACTGCAGTCCAAGGAAAACGTGTATCAGACAAGCGTCAAAAGTTCCATAGTCAAAAACAAAAAAGTCAAATGGAAAACTGAGAAAGGTATTTGGTCAAAATCATATTTTGAGAAAAATCCTCTTTCCAATAATGTAGAAGAATAAAATCATTATTATTCTTGTTACCGAAAAGCAATGAGAAGATTTCAGAGAAAATCTTCCTAAAATAAGTGAGATAAGAATTTGACTCCAATAATATATGTCTCTCTATATTTTGTGGAGATGAAGATATTAGTTGTTAGGATTAGAATAAATACAAGATCATATTGTATCTCCGAAAGTAAGAATTTGTTTGGATCCATAAATTATAAATGCAACATTCCACACTCAGATATGTAATGTTTTTCTCCCAAGATATAAATATCTCTTCTTTCCTCTAAAATATTTTGTAGTTTTAAGATCTCAGAAGTATGTTTTAAATCCTTTTCCAAGGAATGAGCTGGACACTCATTCTAAGGAAGATGGATTTGTGTATTTATGTTTATATTTATTCATTTTTATTTAATTCATTTTGTTGTATTGTTTTTATCTTTGTATTGTGAAAATTCAGTGTCTTGTGAACCAGTAGGTCTTTCATTTAATTATGTTTATTTCTAATTCAGCAATTTCAATTTATGCAAGTTTTTTTAAATTCCTACAAGTGTGATTTCCTTCATGCAAGTGCAATTTATCTCATGCAAACTTTATTTCTGCAAGTGTGCTTTTAAATTTATGCAAGTGTGATTTATTTTATGCAAGTTTGGTTTTTATTTAAAGGAGTTGCTTTCCAAGATTTTCTTCTCTTAATGCATACAGCCTTCGGACACCAACCCGGATTGACATTATTAATGGTGAGGATTGATGACCCTCATCATTTTGGTGTCATTTCTAGGGACATGGTGTTATTAGGAGATTCAGAGTTCTCTAAAAGAATATTCTAGTGACAGTAGAATACATTTTAGCAAATTCAGTGACAGGAAGTATTTGGTAAGTAGTTTATTTATAATTTTATTTCCTACTAGTAGATTAAAATTTCATTTCTATAATTATGAATATTATATTGTAAATATTTATCTCCCCAAAAACTAACTCTGTGTATAATAAAATGACTATGATGTTTGATCAAGAAGGTATAATGGTATGAAAAAAGAATTCAGATCTAGAAATTGTAGAATATGATATTGAATCTGGAAGTAGATCCAATTGATGAAATATCATATGCCATTTTTTATAACCACCACCATTTCCCCTTGTATCAACTAACAACTTAGTGATCTTATTACATATAACCTTATTCAAAAATTGGCTTATCCAGTTTGTAATAATGAAGTGGTAGAATTTTTAGTTAACTCCATCCATATTAAGGGATTTCATTAGAACAAAAATAAATATTCACTCATAATAAATCCATCCATCAAAATTAGTTTTCATCCCATAATAAAATTAAATCCTTGAACCATATCCATTAGAAAAATTTGTTTTCATGTATCTCAATTTGTTCATTTTTGTATATGCTTGTATAACGTTAAGAAGAAATTATGGTGGATATCAAGGAAACAAATTTTTACGTACTAGCTGTTAGTTTAAAATCAGAGCACTGTCAAATGAATCATCAGATCTACTTTTCTAAGGTAGGGTCATTTGGTGTGATCCACATAACATTGAACTTTCCCCAAGGTGTGGGACCTTGTAAGATGGAAAAGCTCTTTAGATTAAAGGTTCGTTCCTATTCCTCTGTTTGGGTGCATACATGAGGAATTGCAGAGGATCTATTTCTACACCTAATCTAAAATTTTCCAAGGAGACAGGGATAAAAGAGATATAAGAAATAAGGAAAAAATAAACTACAAGGTGATGCACCGTAGGAATGATGGACACTAGTTTTTCTGATAGACACAAACCAAAAAAATACATGCAGTAATCGAGCTCAGATAACCAGATTGATAATGACAGACCAGATGCAAGAAAAAGAGACAGAAAGGATATAGAATTGATCATAGACATGTTTTGTTGCTCTGCAGATTGATACAATGCATTACAAAATAGAGGCGAGAAACATTCTGTAATTTTAACAGAAGGCCTGAACTCCACAAATTCCTTTGCTAGAAGGAAAATGGAGGCTACAAAACAAAGAATGTCTAACCCTTTACAATTAATCCTACCCCTGCATTTATAGATTCACTTAGAGAGAAGAAAGAAAGAGAGAAGTGGGAAATTAGCTCAAAACTCAACCACTACCATTAATGCCTCTTACAAAATCTACCCCTAAATCCATCTTGACTGCATCAACCACTGGTTTAGAGCCTTTGAGGGAGAAGAAACAACATAATAGATTGAATCTGGTCTGGTTGTTGAGGTAGATAGATCCCACATTGATGGCCCCTGAAGATTTTTTCTCCATTTTCCTTTACCTAACCTCTTCAAAATTAAAGTTTTAGACCTCCACGACGTGGACGAGGCCGAGATATTTCCAACAGTGTCATATTTGCAATATTTGGAGCCTTGAGTCGAAAGATATGCCCCTTTGAAGTTTGTATCAGGTTTGTACAAAGGGGCGGGAAAACAATTTGAAAAGTGGGTCTCCCTTTTTAATATGGGGCACATGGCAGCCAGATAAGGGAAAAATATGGTTTGATTTATCTTTTCAACCTTTTCTGCAAAAAATGAAAAAAACTCAAAAAAATCCCACGGCCTCGATGCCCCGCTTAGATACGTGGCACCCTTTGGTTGGCTGGGGAAATGCACTTCAATTTTTATCTCTATGAATTTTAGTAAAAAGGAAAATTTCACCTTTTCCTCCGACTCCCCACTTTGGCCTTGATTCAGGCTCAAACACTGACTTTTTCCCTTAGGTGGGGTTGCGCCCAATTTTGTAACTTTTATCCTTTGTATTTTTCTTGGTAGGGTCATATCTTTTGACCTGGGACATGCGGTAGTCTGGATCTCGTTTGGGAACCTTCTCTCTCTTCAATCCTTGAATCAACACCATTTAGACACTTGACAGCCTCCACCGGCCTACCCCAGGCATTGACTATTCAACTTACTCTTCCCCTTTCTAAGACTAGACACATGGAGGCACTACACTTGGTTGAATGTCTGGCTCAAATTTTTCCTTTGGAGGAGTGTCGAGTTAACACTTGTTGGCCTCCACTGGTCCCTGGACTTTTCAACGATCCTTCTTACTTTTTAGGACTTTGAGCTATGTGGCAAGCTCCTGCTCATTTGGATCTCTGCCTTTGTACTAACTTTTGGATATGCACCACACTGACACTTAGCATTTTCTGCTTACACTTTTATACTTAGCCAATTTTGAGTCCCGCCCTGTCCTCCTTTTGACCCTATTTGACCATTTGCTAAATGGAGGGCTGGTAAAAGTTTGAGTCTCTGCCCTGTACTACCATTTCAGATGTGTACCGAGACGAGACCTAGCACCTTCCTTCTTAGTTGAAGGATTTTCAACAGCCCCCCAAATTTTTGGGATTCTAGAAGCATGGAAGCGTGGTGCAAGTTTGGCTTCCTTTTCTGGTTTTAACTTTAGAGAAGCGCCGCGTAGACACATGGTTTTATCTACTGCCTCCTCCATACTTCATGTCCGAAGACTTCAAATATGGGCTCTTTTCTGAATTGTTTCAAGTCTGAAGACTTCAAATCTTTACCATTTTTTCCATCCTTTCTCCTAGTTCCTCTGCGGTAGTGCCCCTTTTCTTCAGACCCTACTCTTTCATTGTTGAGTCTACCTGTAACTTAAAAAATGGATTTAAGATATGGAAATGGCTTGACAGAGTTGTTTCTTTCGCATAGGATCATTTAATCTTTCTCAACCCCTGCCACTCCATTGTTGAGTCTTTCTATGACCTATTTACAAGATCTGAACGAGTTTTCATAATGTTATTTTTATGCAGGGTCTTGGTTGATCCAATATTTGAACTATGGGGGTGAAATATAGATAACAATTTGATGACTCACAGGGGTATCTTCCAACTAGATGAAAAGACCAATTTCCTTTTCATATCCGTTGGGAATGAGGTCGAGAACAATGGTCTTATACTGATTCTACTTCTGAGTCATGAGCTCGGCTGTTTGCACTGTCAAATTTGAAATCATACATGCTCCAAATAGAACTATATACAAAATTTGAAATCATACATGCTCCAAATAGAAAATAAAGAGCGTGTAAATCACTTAGGAGAAAATTAACCTAAAATACAACAAGACAATGTGCACAAGCCCTTAGATGAATGAGAAACTACACTAATATGTACAGGGTGAGAACTTCCCTTTTAGTAGCATTGCTTAAGATAGATTTCATTCACTGGAATCTAAAACTCTTCACCCTCCAATGTAGACAATTGGAAAGCATTGCTACTTTTACATTTTGTGACCATGTAAGGTCCACTCAAAATGGCATCAAACTTGGAATGTCTTCCAGGTTTTGCTTGATCTTCATCCCATTTGAAGACCAAGTCTCTTTCCTGGAAGGTCCTTTTTTTGCCTTCCTCTCAATGCATTTCTTGATTGAGGCTTGATTCTTCTCTATTGCCTAGAGTGCATGCTCTTTGGCTTCTTCCAACTCTATTAGCTCTGGATTCCTGGCCTCCATCTGCTCAAATTCAGACATCTCTAGTTGTTTCATGAGCTCTAATGCTACAACTCAAGTGATATAGGCAACACTACCTCTTTCCCATAGACAAGTTTGAATGGAGAGCTTGCTGTAGATCTCTTGGGCATTTTCCTATCAGCCCAGAAGGCTGATTTGAGCTTTGTCAGCGAGGTTCTCTAATTCTCATCAAGAGTTCTTCTGATGATCTTTAGCAAGTTTTTTTTGAACTCAGCTTGGCCATTACCTTGAGGGTAATAGTTTGATGAAGTGCCCATGTAAATCCTATTCTTAACAGCCCATCCTGTGATCTTAGAACCTATAAATTCCAATGCATTATTTGATATAATCCTGGATGGCACTCTAAATCTAGCCACTATCCCTTCATAGAAATCTTAGTATACTAGACTCATAAGCTTCCAATGCACTGATTTGATAGCAATGTTGGATGGCACTCGTAAATCTTTCTTTGTTCTACTGATCTAAGATTCATAGAAATTGTAGTATACTACCACTCATTAGGCATTCAATATGAAGTCTCTTTTGAACAAGACACCATCAATAAGAACATATGGGATGGCCTTAGAGAAATATGGAGTCAGCGAGAGTTGGGGTGTTCCGTGACTATTGCCTCTGTTGATACTGAACTCAAGATTTGTTTTTAGAAATTGAGTCACTACCACCTAAATGGCATACAACTCTATGAAGTCTTTAGAGAAATATGGAGTCACGTGAGTTGGGGTTTGACATATTGCCTCTTTGATAGCCTCAAAATTTGTTTTTCCTTGAGTCGTCCACCTAAATGGAAAACTCTTTTTTAAAATTAATGTGATTGGCTTGACAAGGGTAGCAAAGTTTGGTACAAACCTACAGACAAAATAGATTTTTCCTAGGAAGCTCTGAATATCTTTCTTGTGGTTTGGCAAAGAAAATGATCTTATTTCTTCAACTCTGACTGGGTCAATTCCCAATCCTTCCTTTAACACAATGTGACCTAGAAGCTTGCCCTCATGGGCCAAGAATAAGCTAATTTTGGGGTTCAAGGATACCCTGAATTTCCTATACCTCTGGAACACCTGCCCTAGGTGGAAAAGGTGGTATGCGGCATTTTTAGAGAACACAATAATGTCATCCAGGTAGATCAGTACTATTTTGTTGATCAACCCTTTGAATTCCATATCCATTTCCCTTTGGAAAGTGGCTCTGGCATTAGACAATCCAAATGGCTTTTTTTGTAGGGATAGGTGCCCCATTCGGTGGTGAAAGTAGTTTTAAACTTATCATATTCCTTCACCATGATCTTGTTGTACCCTAAGTAGCCATCTAGGAGAGAAAATTTCTTTGATCCAGACACCACATGTAGAATTTGCTCCATTGAGGGAAGTGGATAGTAGTCCTTGAGGGACACTCTATTCAAGTCATGAAATTCAACACAGAACCTAATCTCTCTACTCTTCTTCCTGAATGGGACCAAATTTGTTACCTAGCTTGAGTGTTTGATTGGAAATATGATACTTGCCTCTATCAACTTGTTTAGTTTTTTCTTCATTAGAGACTCAATATGTGGATCGACTAGTCTCTGCTTTTCCCTGATGGCCTTAGCAGCTGGATCTAATTTGATTGTGTGTTGTGAAAACTTCAGATTGAATCATCTAAATTCCTCATAGCTCTAAGGAAATACCTCTGGAAACTCTTGGTAGAGTTGTAAGAATTCATACCTTTCTTGCTTGGTAGCCAATTTGTCAATTTGAAACATTTTTCTTTCTCCAACGAAAATTTTCTTTAAATATTCCCCCTTGATCTCTATATTAGCCTTTTCTTTTCAACACTAATCATTGGGTTTGAATATAGAATCCAATGTCACTAAGCCCTTGGGAAGCTTGTTTATATGCAGCTATACTATTTGGTCTCCTTACTTCTGCTCTAGTCTGCTTTGATTTCTAGCTAAGAATTCAACTTCCTCTTATAGAAAATTGATGATCTGTAGGTCACTCTTGAACACCTACCAACATGCATTATTAGCTGGCACTTTTGGCATCATAACCACATGAATATGTGGTTTTTCTTTGTCCCTCTCGATGCTATCAACCACATCAAACATTGATCCAACTGCTATAAGCCTATCAACAACTTTGTTCTCCTTCCTAGGTATGGACACAATGTTGAAGGCCTTGAAATCCTCCATGATATCCCATACCCTACTCTTGTAGTTATTGATCATATCATTCTTAACAACATTAAGTCCTCTGAGTTGATTGGCAACTAGTTCACTATCGCCAAACACTTGCAAATTCTTGATTGCTAGCTTCCTTGCCCAATAAATACCATGGACCAAAGCCTCATATTCAGTAGTGTTATTTGAGTAGGAAAACTGAAATATGAAGGCTAAATAATATTTCATAACTTTTGGGGACACAATAATAGCTCCTCCTACAGCTCCTTGTCTACTCTTTAAGCCATCAAAGAACAATTGCCATACCTCATTGTCATCTTTATATTCTGGCTTAATTTAGTCAGGAAGAGGATGATTTTCTTCATGTAGACAGTAGACACCTAACTCAGAGTCTTCCATATCCTTATTAGGGTCAAAAGCATGTCTTTTGTTAGCCCACTCATTGAGAGTGAATCTGGGATACACCTCACCTTGGTATTTTCTTCGGAAGTGCTTAGGAGGTCCTCCTTATCAAAAGCTAAACAATTTGCATTGATTGGGCTTGATACATAAGACTTAATGTGATAGTCTGTTATTGGCTCAGATTTGATTATGGCCTTCACTCCATACCTTGTTCTAAAGATCGTATGCAACCAATCAGAAGACAAGTAGCCTTCAATTTTGGTAGTGAAGTCCCAAGACAAACACAACGTAAAATGTGGTGGCAAGTCTATGACTGACACGTTTTGCAATACACTCACATTAGGGTAGGCATGTAGAGTGAGACTCAGATCCTTGATGATTCCAATAGTGGTCACTATTGTCCCATATAATTGTACTAATCTTTAGAGATGACCTCATATTGGAGTCCGAGTTGATATCCTATCTGATTGGGAATTACATAACTACTTGCCCTAGAATCAATCATACAATTGTGCACCAATTTGTCTCCTATAATCAATGAAACATAAAATGGAGGAGGCTTTAGATTCTTACCTTGTTGTTCTCCATGGTTTCTCTCCAGTTGAGCCACATTGGTAAGAAATTTCTCTTGCTGGTCGGGGGGTTGATTTGAACTTGACCAATTTTGTATGGCAATTTGTAATAGATCCCTCTACCCTGGAATGGCTAGTGACTCCTATAGTGAAATGTTCACAGTTTTCATCTTCATCTTCTAAATGATATTAAATGGACCATCTTTCTGTTTCCCCTTCCCTGGCACAATTTTCTCTTGTACATGGGTTGTCACAACCGGTGCCTGAGTGGATTTGGAAGGTGGCTTGGATTGGTTCTACATGTTGGGAGTTATATTTAGAGCACCAGAACCTTTTGGAGTGATGGAAGGTTGAGGATCACTTGAGTTCAATGGTTAGCCTTCTCCAATATTTCTCTTTTTGGACCATGTATTGGAAGATACACTTTGAGAAGGGAACTGAATCATCGCACAGAATTCCTCAGCTTCTAATTGACAAGCATAGTCTCACTTGGAGGTCCCTCTTGCTGAGCTCCTTAGTGTTGATCTCCTCCCTGGCTAGATTCTTGTAACACCACACTGGTTTGCACCATCAAGGCCTGATTCAGTGTACCATTAAAGCACATTAATTGGTTATGTGGCTGATTGCATGGGAAACACCAATCATTTTCTTGTGCCATATTGTTCTGTGTTGGAACCAATGCCCTTGATGTTAAAGTTGTTTTTGGATCATATGACCTGAAAGGTCTAGCAGCTTGAGGATGTCCTATGTTTTGGATTTGATTCATAGTTTGAGACGGTGGTCTATTTTGTTGATACTGAATTCTAGCATGGTACTGAGCCTGAGGCTGATATTGCCAAGAACTCTGAGCCTGCTATCTTTTGATGGTTGCTAGCTCATTCCCCAGATTCTAAAGTTGTTTCATGACTTCTTGGAACTCTTTAGAGGTGTTAGATGATGAAGTGGAGGGTTGAGCTATGATTTGACTCTTAGGGGTGGGTATAGGGGCTAATGTGGGTGTTTGGTTGGTATCTAGGCTTCCTAACTCAGGGTACAGAGACATGGATGGCCTAGGAGTGATTTTTCCATCCTGAATCAAACAGTTCTCAACCTCAATGGAAAGGCTATAGGCTACAGGTAAGGTTATGCCCCCCATTTACTGAATCATCAAAGAAATATCAGAATTTAAAGCTCTAAGAAAGTATAAGAAGGCACCTTAATTAGAGGGCTTTATTGCTGTCAGAATTGTATCCCAGGTCCACTGAAATCTGAGGTTGAAGTCTGTTAGCTACTCATTTGGGATCTTTTGATTATTGTTAGTTTCTTTAAAAAAGATAAGTTATCACCTTTTTCTCCAAACTGGTTTTGAAGAGCTGTGCATAGTTCGTTCCAATTTTGGATAGATCCTGCTTCAAGACTCATGAACCATTCTGAAGCTTTACCTTTGAGTGAAGAGGTGAGAAACTTGAATGTAATGTCCATCTCATGGATTTTGTGTATTGTATAGAAATTTGTAATATCTTGGACATGATCACCAGGAGATGTTTGGTTTTCCCCAATGAAATATGGGATGTCCTTTAATGCTACTATCAGGACCAGATTTTGTGCATTTAGAGTGAGTGGGTTACTACCAGTGAAAGTGACATAAGGATTTGGCTGAGCCATCCTAATCGGCCTAAGCACCCCTCTCGATTGAGAGAACGGCCTGTTGGGAGGAGGTGTCGACAAGTCTCTATTTGGTGGGGATAGAGACGTCTGAGCTCTTCTTCCTCCCCTCCCTCTATCTAGGGATAATTCTAGATAGAAAAATAATTCCTCTTCTCTGGTCCTTGACCATGTTTGTATTCTTCTCATGAACATGCTTGGACTACTAAAACTAGTGGATTTGTTTCTTTTGGAGTCACCAGATGTATAATTTTAAAACTTCTTAAAAGTTAGATTCACAACAAGTGCACATCAATCTTACTATAATAAGATGGAGACTTCTCTCTCCCACTGAGCATGCCAAAACTGTTAGTGAAAAATCATATCATCCCCAAATGAATCGTCATATTTTCTTTTTTAAGGCAGGGTCATCTGATGTGTTCCACATAACATTGAACTTTCCCTAAGGTGTGGGACCTTGCAAGATGGAAAAGCTCTCCAGATTAAAGGTTGGTTCCCATTCCTCTATTTAGGTGCATATGTGAGGACTTGTAGAGGATCTATTTCTACACCTAATCTAAAATTTACCAAGGAGACAGGGATAAAAGATATAAAAGAAATAAGAAAAAAATAAACTACAAGGTGATGCACATGACAGCTGGATTAGGGTAAAATTGGGTTTGTGGGTACATGATTTATCTTTTCCCCCTTTTCTATAAAAAAATCAAAACTCAGAAAACCTCTATGGCTCTGACGCCCCGCTTGGATACGTGGCACCCTTTGGTTGGCTGGGAAGATGCACTTCAATTTTTATCTCTGTGCCTTTTGGACAAAAGGAAAATTTCACCTTTTCCTCCTAATCCCCGCTTTGGCCTTGACTCGGGCTCAAACACTGAATTTTTCCCTTAGGTGGGGTTACGACACATTTTGTAACTTTTATCCTTTGTCTTTTGCTTGGCAGGGTCATATGTTTTGACCTGGGACATGCAACAGTCTGGAACTCATTTGGGAACCTTCTCTCTCTTCAATTGTTGAATCAGTGCCATTCAGACACTATTATAAAAAATTCACCCCTTGAGGTGATTTTGATAACATGCATCATTTTTTCAATCCCAAGCAAGTAGATTTATTCAAGGCCAAAAATCATGTTTTGGGGGTCTCTTTGGCTTCTCTCTAACTTCCCCATACAAAGAAAAAATCCAACGAGTTAGAAAAATTGGAAAAAATCTGAAAAATGAGCTCATTCTGGTGTTTTGTAGAAAAATTAGATATTTTGTTCCCATGCGGTCCATGGGACAGTTGGGATGCGCAAAGCTGAAATGGCTGCAGGCAGTGAAAATTGGCAAAAGCAGAAATTTTTGTTCCGCGCAGTCTAGGACAAAATTACGTGTAGGACATGAATCGACTGATTTTCCATAATTCATTCTATTACAGGTGGTGCAGAGATTTCTATCCAGGATGTTCGGGATGCGCGGGGTGTGGAAAAAGGTGAAAAGGCCACAAAAGGGACCATGGGATGTGACAAATGCAGAATTCAACAGCCCTCACAGCCCAGTCAACAGTGAATGCACAGGGACAAGAAGGGCCAAATCGACTGATGTGGAACAATGTGTTTGAGACAGCCTGTACACGTGGACCTGATATTGCTAAAATATCCACAACAAAGAGAAAAGTAAAATTTTGACCTCCTCAACTTCAAACGACCATAAATTTTGACTCCGAGCTCTGATTTTCATAAAATTAGACTTTTTGGAACAAGCACGACGTCCTCTGTGTCAAAAAATTTGGATTTCTAAATTTTAATGAGTGTAGAAATATTTAAATAAAATAAACATATTCGGCTCTAGTTAGTTAATGCTCATTCCCATCAAATGACAGAAAACACCTGCCAGACCCAAAATAACTGCTCGCACTCAGAAGGTCATAACTTTTGCATTTCTCAACAAAATCACACAAAATACGCATCGTTTGAATCTTGGCTCTGATACCGATGCAAAAAATCATGAAATTTTGTATTTGATGAAAATCGCACAAAATTGGTACCATTTGAATCGTGGCTCTATGACTGAGGAAGAAAAATCAAGAAATTTTGTATTTTATGAGAAATCAATGGATATTTTTTCTTAAAACATGGCCTTGTGTTTGTTTGCACTCCTCTTTCCCCTTTAACCTTTTATGACAATGTTTATTTGGTAGTTGGGGAGTGCAATTAAGAGGCATGGTCATCATTCTTTCTCTATTGCAGCACCTGAGGATAGTATGGGGAGCCTTTTTAAAGTAACATAAAATCATTTCAATCCATTTAATGCCTCTTACAAATGACTCTGTTGGTTGAAGGATAGATTTCAGGATTTCCATCTTCCCCTTCTCTCTCTCTTCTCATTTTTTCTATAAATTGGAGTGTTAGGATTTCCTGCTATTCCATTGTTGAGTCGACCTGTAACTTAAAAAATAGATTTAAGATAACTTTGGCTTCCTTTTTTGGTTTAAACTTTGGAGAAGCTGGAAACGGCTTGATACAGTTATTTATTTCACATAGGGTCATTTAATCTTTCTCAACCCCCACCACTCCATTGTTGAGTCCTTCTGTGACCTATTTACAAGATGTGAATGAGTTTTCCTCAGGCTCTTTTTATGCTGGGGTCATGGATAATCTAATATTTGGCCCAGGGCGGTTGAAATATGAATAACACTAACATATGAGGACTAGATCTATAGGAATTTCTAGAGTTGTTCTTAATACCATCATGCAAATTTTGGAGCACCAACAATATCAATCAAGGAGCATGCAGATTTTGGAGAGACACACATATTACTTCACTCTCTCTTTTAACAACTATCCATGTCCTGAGATCACTAGTCCAAGATTTGAAGATTACTATGGTGATTCTAATAATGCACAATTCAAGATGGGCTTTGAAGACCTAGAAATTATCTACATGATTTTTAGAAATCCTCTTAGAGTTCCCAAGTATGCAAAAATGTTTCTATGAGATCTCATACATTGTTTCATATTTTACACAAGTTGTAATTTGATAAATATATTCTAGTGATGGAAAAAAAATTATTTAATCCTTCTCATGTTATCATTTTAGTTAAAAAAATAAAGTTTTGATTGAAAAACCAACTTGCTGGAAAATCGAAGGCAAAAAAAAAGAAAAAAAATTCAAAAAGCTTTGATTGGAAAACCAGGTTGCTGGCCAATCAAAGGCAAAAAAATAAATAAAAATTGATTAGAAAACTAGTTTGCTGGCCAATCAAAGGCAAAGAAAACAACCTTGATTAGAAAACTAGCTTACTGGCCAATTAAAGACAAAAAAATATGGCTCTTCTTCAAAAGCAATCAAATGTTATCTGGTGGCTTCTTTCTCGACATTATTTGACCATGTTAACAATAGGATGACAAGGAAAACTTAAGGTATGATCAAGTTATTTTGTTCTACTATTTTATTTTTAAGATTTATTGTAAGTTTTTTTATTACAACTAGATCCACTTCTAAAATCTCCAAGGAAGGAAAAATAAAATTCATATCTCTCATACTTATATGAAAAGTATGTGCACCACTTTGCAATAAAAATTTTAGAATCTAATTTATGGGAAGCCATGAATAAACAACATGCAGGAGGACATGCATGAGATTAAGTGCGGGAGAGAAGGAGAAGCACGAGGTATGAATTTTGATTATAGATATGAGACACATTAGAAGGAGATCCACACAACTGAAGGAGATCCATACAAAAACCGGTTATACAAGAGAGAAAATCAAAAGTAGCAGAAGGATTTCCACACAAGAACCTACTGTACAAGAAATGAAATGAAAATTAGGAGAAGGATATCCTCACAAGAACCTGTTGTAAAAGAAATAAAATCAAAAATAGCAGAAGGAAATCCACATAATAACCTGCTGTAAAAGAAAGAAAATAAAAAATAGTAGAAGAAGATCCACACAAGAACCTGTTGTACAAGAAAAAAAATCAAAAATAGCAAAAGGAGATCAACAAAAGATCCTGCTACAAAAGAAAGGAAATTAAAAATAGCATAAGGAGATCCACACAAGAATCTCCTGTACAAGAAAGAAAATAAAAAACAACAGAAGGATATCCACACAAGAACCTGCTACCAAAGAAAGGAAATTAAAAATAGCAGAAAGAGATCCACAATAATTCGTCTTTGAACTATATATGGAATGCATACATGCATAAGATCAATGCGGAGAAGAATCTAAGAAGAGGAGAAAATAATATAATGCATGAGGACATGCATAAGATTAAGTGTGAGGCAATGATGAGGCCATAAATTGGCCATAAATTACCATTATTTTGTCCTTGCAAGTTACCTTTACAAGTGGATTTAAATGTAATCTATGAAATTATAGTTTTCTTAAGATAGAATATAGGATATATATCTTATTCATTCTTTAGAAATATTTTTTTACTATTTTGTTGACTAATCCTATTGATTATTTAGGAAAAGATGCAATGTCTTATGTATGCAGGCCATAAAGAAAAAATAATGCTCGTATTGAGAAAAGTGGAATTGATCTTGGATGTTATATATAAACTCAAATCTGATTTCATATTTAGATTCACCTCGAGAAATTATTCAAGTTCAAAATAAGAATCATCTCAATCCGAGATCGTAAGCAAAAGTTATAGTTGTTTTAAGTTCACTCTGAAACTCGCAGCCTTAGTTCTGGAACTCACAGAGTTAGTTTCAAAACTCACAGGCTTAGTTCCAGAACTCACAAAGTTAGTCTTGGAGCTCGCAAGCTTAGTTCCAGAACTCATTGGCTTAGTTTTGGAACTTGCAAGCTTAGTTCTGGAATTCGCAGGCTTAGTTCCAGAACTAAGTAGATTTTGACAGTTTTTGAGGAATTGTGAAAGATCAGAGAATCCAATAGAAAATATGAGAGAGGTTTTTATTTATAGCAACGTGTTTAACAAAAAAATCATTCATATTTTATACAAGTATTACCAATAAAGAGATATCTAACTTTCAGTGAGTTGTAGTCCGAGAAAAAATGTATTAGACAAGAACTAAAAGTTCAATAAACAAAAACAAAAAATTAAAATGGAAAATATGAGAGAGATTTTTGTTCATAGCAATGTGTTTAAAAAAAACTCATTCATATTTGCAAAATTTTTTACCAATGAAAAGGAATCTAAATTTTAGTGAGCTACGATCCTAGAAAAAGTGTATCAGACAAGTGCTAAACGTTCCATAAACAGAAACAGAAAAGTCAAAAAGAAAATATGAGAGATATTTTTCTTCATAGCAATGTGTTTAACACAAAATTCATTCAAATTTTTAACAAGTTTTACCAATGAAGATAAATATAATTTTTAGTGAACTATAGTATGAGGAAAAATTGTATCAAACAAGCGTCGAAAGTTCCACAGTCAAAAACAACAAAGTCAAATGGAAAATCCGATAAAAGTATTTGGTCAAAATCATATTTTGAGAAAAATCCTCCTTCCAATAATGTAAAAGAATAAAATCATTATGATTCTTGTTATCGAAAAGCAAGGAGAATATTTGAGAGCAAATCTTCCTGAAATAAGTAAGATAAGACTTTGACTCCAATAATATATCTCTCTCCATATTTTGTGGAGATGGAGATCTTAGTTGTTAGGATTAGAATAAAGATAAGATCAAATTGTATCTCCCAAAATAAGGAGTTGGTTGGATGCATAAATTATAAATGTAACCTTCCCCACTTAGATATGTAATTCTTTTTCCCAAGAAATAAAGATCTGTTCTTTATTTCCAATCTTTTGAAATAAAGTTATCTTGCAAGTTCTGAATTAAAAATATGAATTAAGTCCCCTTCCAAGGAATGAGATGGCCAATCATTCCAAGGAAGATGGATCAATGTGTTAATGTTTGTTTCTTTATTTCTATAGTTTTTTACTTTTGTTGTAAACGTCTGATTTCATGTTATGTGATCCTTCTTCAGTACAATATTTGTTGTGAACCTGCAGGTGTCTTTTTATCTTTCAGTTATTTCCAATTTAGAAATTTTAATTCATACAAGTGTGTTTACATTTCTGCAAGTGTGATTTCCTTTATGCAAGTGTGCCTTTATATTCCTGTAAGGGTGTTTACATTTCTGCAAGTGTGTCTTTAAATTTCTGCATGTGTGATTTATTTTATTCAAGTTTGGTTTGTGTGTAAATGAGTTGTTTTCCAAGATCTTCATCTCTTAATGCATACAAACTTCAAACACCAACCCAAATTTATATTATTGATGGTGAGGATTGATGACCCTGATCATAGCTTGTGGCAGGTAGTTTAGGAAGAAGAAATTGGCTTTCTCCAGAGGTCCATCTCATGTTTGCAACTCCTACAGCTTGAGAGATGGTCCAATGTTATACAGATCACACCAAATGACCCACTCAGATATGAGGCCATCCGGGGTGTTGTGATTTTATATGAACATTTTTGGCATGCCTGGTGGGATATCATAGAAGTTAGAGTTACATCTTTCAGAGGTGTCTCATTATCAAACAACATATCTTAAGCCACCGTGCGACCAAACTCAACAGTTTTGGCAAGCCTGGTAGGATAAATTTGAAGCACCTTACCACTTCATTTCATCAAGTTGATGTTTTCTTGGTGAGATTTAAGCTTTTCAAGCACATGCAAAGCACATCTAGTGACTCCATCTGGTCAAAAACCCATTCTATGAGTTGTAGACTTTCTGCCCATCCATTTCCACCCACTATTCTTTCCACATCTTTCACCTTCTTCCATTGAAGTTGTACAATCATGACTTCATTCCCATCTTGGAATCCACACTTACACCAACAATAGTGCAGTCCTCCTCCAATGTATTTCTCAACTCCTCCAAATTAGTGTTATTAGCAAATCTGAAATCACTATGGCTACCCCTATGAGGATCATTTTGGCTATGGAACTTGCCAAGAGGGATATGCATGCAGTGAAATCAACTACATGGAGAATTATAATTTACAGGAGAAGATTAAAAAAAAGGAGGCACACATTATATAATCAAGGGCCACAAATTAGATGAAAGCTTTCAGAATTGGCTATAGGGCACCTTGTCCATGGCTTGGCCCTATGCCAAGAAATTATAGCCTGCAGGAGAAGCTCGACTTCATGGTCAAAATGCTGCCCCAATTCACATACTGGATTGAGGAGATTGAGGCTTATGAGTTGGACACAAGACAACCTTGTCAATGGGTGAGTTTGTCATCTCATAGATTTTCTTTTCCTCTTTCTTGATCATTATCATCGCAGCAGTGTCATGAGTCTAGCTTCCCATCATCTACCCCTAGTGCTTTATTCCCTTCTCCATCCCCTAGCCTTCCATCTCACCTTAATTATTCTTCCATTTTCCCTTCCGGATTCAATTCCCCTCCACAAGAGCCAAAGGAAATGCCTTCCCCTCCATCAAAGATAAAACAAAACTAGTGGAGACCCTGCCCGCCACTCCTCCTACTTTCCTGAGCCCATGTCAGGAAGAGACTCCAAAAACCAGTCAAGTAGAGCAACAACAAGAAGAGCTAGCCAAATATGAGATGATTAGAAGCTTGGTGAGCTTGGCTCTTAGACTTAGAATTGAAAAGATTCCCTTGTTGGTTATGCCTATGGAAGAGGATGAGATCAAGCCACAAGTTGTGGAAGCTTCAGCTACATCACAAGCATGAGAAGAAGAAGCTACTACGAATCCAAACGAAGAGGAGTACATTCTGGCTGTGGAAGAGAACCATATAGTTTTAGAGGCTTCAAGTGTAGACCAGGCCACAGAAGAGCCTTTAGTTATTCCTCCCACTTCATCCCTTTCAATCTCTAATGTTGAAGAAGAGTTTGATCTTTCAAACTTCTTGTTTGAAGATGAGGGGAACCATGGTGAGAAATTTTCAGATCTGAAGGACACCACGGAGGAGGTCGAGCACACGCAGTTGGACAATGAGGATGCAGATTATCTCTCCAACTTGGAATATTGTTTTGACGGAGATGAGCCCAGGAAAATCACATCATGTTCTCCTCCAGCATCCGCCTTCTAAGCACATGAGTCTACTGCCATGGAGGAGAGAATTCAAGGACAACATCATGTGTCTCATAGCGGCCCTTGGGAACTAAGGTTAGAGGATATTAATCTCCCATGTTCTTCTCAGGAGGAGGAAGGAAATAGTGAAGACCTCATCTCTCCCACCTCATTCACCCAGGAAGGTCTGTAGGACTCCACTCTTTGAGTTGAATTTCAGAGAAATGGGCACATCTATCAGATTAGACCATTCCTAATCAGGTACTTGGTTTCATTAGAGCTAAGGGAGAAGCAAAAAACATTCATACCCACTCCAGGGCATGAGGATGAGTATCAAAGCACCAACAGTCATCATTAACACCTCCAGGAGTCTAGTGTCAATTAGTTTGAGGAGGTATTTTTCATTAATGTTGAGACCTTGATGATTTGGGTGGAAGATTGGCCTCTTGTCAGTTTCTCACTGATTATAACTAACATGTGTAGTGCCAAATCATATACATGGCCACATTTTTTGAGAAAGGGAAGTTATTTCTCCCTGCCTGTAGCAGGCTTTGTTTATATTTTCTTTGTTAGGGTTAGTGTAGGAGTAGGAGTAGATTTTTCTTTCAACAGAATAAGTGATTTTTCACACTCTACATATTCCACTTGGGGCATGTATGATATTTCCCTTTTGTACATAGCATGTCGTGGTGATTTGTGTATCCAGGGTTATATTGTTATGCGGTTCGGTGTACCTCCATTGTGAATATTGTAGCAATGGCTCAGGAATAGGTGAAGCCCCAGGGTAAGACAATTTCCTTCTCTCATAACCTCACCTTCAAGACTTTCTTATAAAAACTGAGAGTACAGACATCGGGGCACGCTCGGGGTCACCAAGTGCTAGCAGTAAGGCTCACAGTTCAGGGATCAGATCAATACCAGGATCTCATTCATAACTCCATACCCAATGGATACTTCCAAGGTTATTGGTCTCTTCATCTAGTGGGAAGATGTCCTGGTGAGTTACCAACATGTTATCCCAATTTCCTCCTGATAAAATTGATCAAACATGACCCTGCACAGAAGAAAATATAAGGAGCGGTTTAGACCTGCGAGCTTGCCATCAATCCAACAATAAAAGGGAAAGGTCAGCAGATGAGGCCAAACAATGTTAAAGGAGATCAAAGCTCAGCAGGGGAAAAATGGAGAAAGTAAGTGTTCAATCGAGGCCCAAATCGGCTAAGTATAAAAGGACCATGGAAGGTTCCATGTATCTCTATGCCGCACTTTTGGCATGGTGCACAAAATCAGAGACCCCAAATGTGCATAGGCCCTCCACGTGGTAAGATTTTGAAAAGAAAAATCCAGCCATTAAATCGGCTAAGTATAAAGAGCCAGAAAATCCCTCCACATGCCTCATCGGCGTAATTCTAAGGGTTTAATTAGAAGCGGGGACCCCAAATGAGTGCCATCCCTCCATGTCATCAGAGCCTCAAAAAGTTAAATCAGCCGTTGAAAAGTCTAAGGCCAGTAGAAAGAACCACATGTCATCTCGGTGTAGCTTTAAAGGTGCGACCCAAAGAAAAGACTCAAATGAGCGCCATCTCTCCACATTTCTAGGGTCCAATAAAAGTCAAATGAGCAATAGGCCTGAATTGACTAAGTATAAAGGAGCGAACAAAATCCTCCACGTGTCTCATCAGTGTAAATTTAGAGTTAAAATTTGGAGGTAGACCCCAAACGAGCATGAAGCTTCCACGTGCCTCATCAATGCAACTTCAAAGGTGTAGCCCAAAGGGAGACCTTGAACTAGCATAATCCCTCCACGTGTCCCAGGTCCAAAAAGGAGACAGAGCCAAGTGTTGAAAATTCCAAGCGTCTGTAGGATCCTCCATGTGTCTCTTCGGCGTGACTTTAAAGGATGAATCAAGAGCGGGTCCCTAAGTGTCTACGGGCTCGTTACGTGGTCAGAGTCAAAGAAGGGTGTCAAGCTAGCTGTTGAATCGGTTAAGTATAGAAGGGTTAGCAGAATCCTCCACGTGTCAGCTTGGCACAACTTTAAAGGTAAAATTTGGGGGGCCAGTTTCCAAATGAGCGCGAAGCCTCCACGTGTCCAGGGTCAGACATATGGCCCCGCTAAACAAAATGGACTTAGCCAAAACACAAAGAAATAGATAAAATCCATGGAAGGACCCACGTGTCTCTTCGGCAGATCATCAGAGCCTTCTGATATTTTGAGACTTGTTTCTAAGGGGGAAAAGTCAAATGTTGAGCCCGAATAAAAAGTCAAAGTGGATAGGCGGGTCGGTGGAGAACTTTGAGATTTTGAGCCATGTTTCTAAAAGAAGTAAAATTATAAAGTGAGCTGCAACTTTGTTACCACTCAGGTAATGCCACATGTCAAACCCAAATTAAAAATGTGAAGTTGCGGGCTTGTGGGGCTGTAGGGAACTTTTACACTTTTGCATTTTTTCCGCTAAAGGAAGAATTTAATTTTCAGGCCCACGGATCTAGTTTTACATTTTTTCTATTTTTGTATGGATTCAATTCAAATATTCAAATGAGCATAACTTTCACTCCAGTTCTTGAAATTTGAAAATTTTTATAGTATTGGAAATATCTTGATCTCCGCTACGCCATGCAAGCATAAAATATTGTTTTCAGTAGGATTTGGTGGTTAGAAAACTGGAAAATGTCTTTCACATCATTAAGACGTGATATAACTGCTTCAAGTAGATCAGATTTGATCTGATTTCTATCCTTCCTTCTCCAACACGCCAAACAAACATGGAGATCCGACTAGATATCTTTATTTGGGTGAAAATATGGAAAACATCTCTCAAACCTGTAATGTGGAATCTGACTCCTTCAACTAGATCAAATCTAATCTGATCTTCCATCCTTCCTTCTTTAGCATGCCAAAGCCATGCATAACTAGATTTGACAGATTATAGGTGGATTTGCAGGGCCATTGATGGTTGGTGGTTGGGTGCCAAATCATATTTTCATCCTTCTCTTCTTCCCGTCTCTTGGGTTTATCTATAAATGTAAGAGCTTGGCTCATTGCAAAAGGTTTGACTCTAATACTTTTGAAGTGTAAGTAAAGTTGAAATTAAATCAATATAGAAGGATTTTCCCTTTTTCTCTATCTTCCTCCATTGTCCCTTCTTGCTCATCTAAAATTATTCGATCATTTAATTTCTGTGATAGGAAATTTTTTGTTCTTATTGATATGATTTATGAAACTTTGTGTCTATGGAATGATATCTTATGTTGTGAATGTGAATGATTCTATTATGTATCACTCTTGCTTAGTACGTATAGGGTTATACTCTGCTATCTATATTTCCTGAAAGTCATGTTATATTTTGTTCTTCCCTTTCTTCGATTCTTCCATTCATTTGTATTGATAATTTTTTTCTATAAAATCATTTCAAGATGTCAGAGGCCCAGCCTTAAGATGAAAGTGTATATTTGTATATAAGCTTTACTGCTCTCTCTCAATAAGGGAACCTCTCCAATAAAGAGGAGGGACTTGTTATCCCCTGATTGTGGTTTTGATAAAAGTACCTTTTTAAAACCCAACACATATTCTTTCACATCCTTAAATAATCTCTGACACTATAATATTGTATTACATATCTTCTAGCTGGTAAGTTCACCCGTATAGTGACCACCAAAAATTCCTTCATGTAATTCACTTAATATATCTTTCCTTTAATGTTGTAGAACACATTGTCATAGAATCTCCTCGCACCCCTTTTATAGATTTCATTGGATATTATCTGATATGGCACAAATTTTAGAGCTAATTACTTTTGCTGATTGGATTTATAATTTTTAGGTGCTAACCTAGTTTGTAAGAATTAAATCACATCTTCTAGTTCTACAAATTCACTCTAGATGCTCAATAATTTAATATCCTACATACCATATTCTATGGGTTATGTTGCTTTGTCAATATCAATTTAGGACAAATTCTCAAGTCTCACATTTTGTTTTCTCGACTTGAATACCACTAATAATTAAAATTCCTAGAATAGTATTATCCACCTTAAGATTCTCCCATGCAACACTTCCTTATTGAACAAATTTTTAAGTGTCACATGATCAATAAAAAACACAAATGGAGTTTCCAAAAGGCAATATCAGAAATTTTGAAGTGCGTAAACCATAAATAGTCCTTCACGATCCATCATAATATAATTACTCTCCACACGTGCCAATTTTTGGCTTGCAAAGTATATTGGATGGTCAAAATTTCCTTCGCTAGGTTGTGCTAGTATTTCCCTGAAAATAATTCCTAAGGTGTTTACGTGTACATGAAAAGGTGTGTTCCAATATGGGAATTGCAAAATAGGTGCTTGGGCTAGCTTCTCTTTGAGTTGTTCAAAAGACCTCTATTGGTCAGAATCCCACTTAACTTTTTTTTTGTATAAACTTCTCCAATGGAGCCTCAATGCATGTAAAGTATTTTATAAAATTTCAATAATACCAACAATGTCCCAAAAAGGAAAAAATATACCTTTACATTCGTGACTGTGTGAGATTGACAATTATTACAATTTTCATAGGGTCCACCAAGATTCTATCTTTATAGATAATGTGTCATGATAAAGAACCAAATGGAGTATCAAAAAAACACAAGGAGATTTGTAGCTAACAAAATTTATCAAACAGCACGAACAAGTTATCACAATAGTATTTTACTAAGCCATAGATTGTCCAATTGTTTAGATATACTTGAATAAAATTAAGTATAAAATCATCAAAGCTAGTGAAAATAATGCACAAGAAAAAAATGGGTGTATTATTCAACCCAAACGGTATAATAGTGTATGCGTATGATCCTCATTCGGTAGTAAAAGTGGTATTTTTCGATCGTCTTATACAATTTTTACTTGGTGATATCCAAATAATCTATCTGTGAGAGTATATACTCCACTCCCGTATATGTCATCTAAAATTTTTTCTGTAAAGGGAGTAGGGAAAGGATCCAATATACAAATAGAGTTCAAGGTGTGACAATCCTTGCAAATTTTGATGTGCTTATCCTTCTTGATGTTGATCACTATAGAGCTTACTCATTCAGACTCATTTACTGGTATGGTTATCCTTGCAGCTAACATGTTGTCAAGTTCTTGTTTTACTTGAACATTCTCAAGTTGGGGTCATCCTATATAGCTAATTTAAGACTATCTTTGCCCCCTCTATTAATTTTATATTTGTTATCCCAAAGGATGGCCTATATTCCTTTCATTTTTTTGGTAGCCTCAGGGAAAGATGTATTTGTAATTCAAACAAAAAATTCAATAATTTTTGCGATATCCATTTTTTGTTGAGGAATAGAGGAAACATGGAGGTAAATTGTGTATAATTTTATTAATATGATAGGTAGTAGATTACAGAATGAATGGAGTTTTTGTAATACTTAAAGGTATTTAAATAGAAATAAAACTATACCAACATGGTTTACAATATCTTCCAATATAAATATGGGAAGCATAATAAAAAATATAATACAGAAAAAATATATGGTTTGAACCATATAACCATAAAACTAATATAAAATCACCCTAATTACCTAAGTAACTAACTAGCTACCATAGTAAAAAGGTAAGAAATAATGACCACAGTAAAATACTAATTTACCTATGGTAAAAATGACTAAGGTAATATAACAATGGTGAATTCCATATATAAGATGGTTTTACCTAACAGTCCCCCCCTTAATTTTGCATTGCCTCAAAGGAGGAGGAGAGGAAATCATCTGAACAACTCAAATTTGTCACATGCAAGTGAATTCATGAAAATATCATTCTTGTTGTTCAGATGTTGGAAAAAAATAATGTTGTATACTGTGTTTGAAAAACATGCTCACATATGGAATGACCTTGTACCTCAATATATTTGGTTTCTCTCATGAAAAAAAACTAAATTAAAAACAAGTTTTAGAACACCCTCATTATCAACATACAAGGTAGTTGATTTATCCTATGGTACTCCATGTCCCTCAAATATGAAATGTATCCATATCACTTCGTAGATAGCTCCACCCGCAACACAATATTTAGCCTCTGTAGAAGAATGAGAAAACATATTTTTTATTTCTTGATTCCCCATGATATTGGTTTAAATCCTAGAAAAAATACAAATCCAAAAGTGTATTTATTGTAATTAATGTTACCTGCACAATCCGAATCCAAATATCCATTTAAGAAGAAATGATCATCTTCTTATACTCTAGACCAAGATCCATAATACCCTTGAGATATCTCAAGATCTTCCTTGATGATTTTTCAATGACAAACTTTGCGTTCCTACATGAACCTTAAAAGATAACTAACTACAAAATTGATATCTATTCTAGTTTATGTGAGGCAATGAGACTCCCAATAAACTGTCGATAGAGTGTTACATTTACCAACAAAGATGGAGCTATACAAGACAATTGAAATCTTTGTATCTATGGGTGTAGAAATTAGTGTGTAATCCATCATCCTGATTTTCTTGAGTGTTTGTCTTGGTATATTTCAAATTAGAAACAAAGACATGATTCTCCTTTTTACCATATTTCTAATCCAAGTAGTACATGAGCCCGATATTTTTCATATTGAATGCTCAATTAAGATATTTCTTCGTAGCATCAATCATATTCATTGTGTTGTCAATGATGACTAAATTGTCAACATATACAATAACTATAAAAATCTCTCATCCTTTCCTCTTGAGGTAGAGATTGGGACCATGTAACATTTCTCAAAAATCCATGCTGAATGAGATGCTCATTAATCTAGATGTGTCCATGCCCAAGGTTTCCTATTTAAGGCCATACATATATATTATGAATCTACATACCTTTATATATGATCCAGGTATGAGAATAACCTCAAGTTGAGTCATATAGACTTTGGCATGTAGATCTCCATTCAGAAAGAAATTTTTTTACGTACATTTGAGGGAATTTCCAACCAAACTAAGTAGATAGAGAAAATATCATCCTAATCATTTTGATCTTAGTTGTGGGAGTAAATGTATCCTCATAGTCTATTCCTTCCTTTTGTGCATACCCCTTTATTGCTAGTATTTCTTTGTCCTTGTCAATAGTCACATCTACTATGTAGTTTGTTTTGAATATCCATTTGTAACTAATGGGATTCTTCCCTAGTGGAAGATCAAAAAAGTTACTGGGTTTTTGTTTTTCATCAACTGACTGGTACTCAACATCCATGGAATATTTATAAAAAATTTAGTATAGGGATTCATGAATAGTAGAGGGATCAAGAGTTTCAACAACTCTACTCATCGAAGAAAAATTTACCTCTTCCTGAGCTTTACCATGAGTCCATGGTACAACGGTGGATGTATATGAAGGAGCACACACCTTATCATCTCAAATTTGCATTTATATACCATTTGGGCATATTGTTGTACTATTTCCATGGGTCTTGGGACTTGTCTAATCATCACCATCATCCCCATCATCACTGTAATAATCAATGGGAACATTTTCTTCTATTTTCATAAAAATATTACCATATACATTAGGTGAGTCTAGAGAAGGAGTATCAACTTCATTATTCTCAAAAACTCAACATATCTATTGGTGTAGACTTTTATAGTCATCGGATCCATAAATCTATACCGAAATAGATTCTTCATTGTAACTCCAATGAAGATGGGTTACTCTTCTTTCATATATAACTTCTTTATTTTCTTCTCGGGTATGTGAATGCTATATTTACACCTGAATACTTTGAGGTGTGCAATGGATGGCTTCTAAGAAGACCATGCCTTATGTGGTGTTACTCCATCAAGTTCAATTGTGGGAACTATTTTTAACAAATATATTGTTATCTTCACTACTTTTGCCTAGAATTTCTTGTCCAATAAAGAATCATCGATCATACAATGAACCATTTCCATGATAGTACATTTCCTTCTCTCAAAAAAAAAATGTTGTTTTGGTGTGTGTGGGGAGGAATGTATCGATGAATCTCATGCACTTATAGGTAGGATTTGAAATCAGTTATGGTGAATTTCCCCTCGATCTGAGTGGAGAGATCTGATATGATGACCAAGCTCATTCTCAATAACCACTTTGAAATTATTGAAATTATCAAAAGTTTCTCTTAATTTATGAATAAATAAATCTACATTTTTCTAGAATAATCATCAACACATAACATTAAATACTGAAAACTAGAATGACTAGGTTGCATCAAACAACAAAAATTGATATAAACAAAATCAAGCTTATCTAGAGCTCAATAAATACTAGTTTGGAATAAATCTCTATGTTGTTTTCCTGTGAGGAAATTAATCAGTACACTTGTTTATATCCTTCTTGAGATATGGAAATACTCTCACCATATTGTACTGATGAAGTGTATCAAGATATATAAATATGTTGTGACCAAGTCTTTAATTTCATAATTGTGTAGAGGAAGAATTCTTAGCCACTAGTGCCTACTCATTCCTGTGAAAAAAATAAAGATGGAACATCTGTCTGACATTTGAGGCTTTAACAAAAAAAAATTTAGCCTCTCTATTTGTTTCAAAGAAAACACATTTTATTACCAAAATGGCTATCAAAATAAATCTTCATATTATGATATAGAAGATGACTAACTAATAGTCAATTCTTCATTAATATGGGGACATATAATACATCTAACAATCTACAATTTCATGAACCAAGAGGTAGAGAAATGTTTCCAATACCTTGTACTATGTAAGAATAATTATCACATAATAATAAATGTGTTTATAAGGTGTGTTCCTCGTGATGGTAAACCTGTCTCTATGTCAGTCATGTGTTGATTGGATCTCTAATCAATGTACCAAACATCACTATATGACATGGATGGTTCACTAGGATGGGAAGTGTATAAGAATTCCTTATCATCTGAATGATCTTCGTGGTCAACTATATTTCCTTGCCGATGGGGTTTCTTCTTTAAATTACACTTCTTCTACCCTTACTTGTAGTGTGACCATCCTTGGTGTGATTGTTGATTTTGGGGTCAAAAATTTCTTGATGAACCTTTCTTGTATGTGCTATATTGGTAAATCTATCAAATCATGTCCTCATTTGCAGATAGGACATTTAGTCTTTTGTTTTTCCCCTTGGTGATGCTATTGTTTAGGAATTTTGGGATATTTTTATTTTCCCTTCCCTTTTTGATGAGAAGATAGTGCCTGCATTTTTTCTTCATCTTTATTATAAAGTCCTTCTTCTTGATGCACAAAATTCACTAGCCTCTCAAAACTGATGGTATGATCTTAAAAGCTGATTGTCCTCACAAAATTGTAGTAAGAGGGAGGAATTTCTCTCAGAATAATGGGCACAAGATCTATATCAATAACCTCCTCTCCTAGGGATAGAAGTGATCCCTGAATGTTACAACTCTCCATTAGAAAGAAACCACATTATTGTTCAACTTCAATTTCAATGTATGGAATTTACTCTACAAATTCAATATTGTGTTCTTATTTTGATCCTCATACATTGTTCTCAATATGTCCAAAACGTTTTTTGTTATTTTGGCATCTTGAGTTTGGGGTTGCACATCATTAGACACTAGGAATAAGATTATCGACTTAGCCCTTTGATTTTCCCTATAAAATTATCTCTGGTAAGTTGCATCATCAGATGATTTGGTTCCAAAACCATTCAGGACTTTGCCAAATTTCTTCAAACTCAAATTGAGTTTGAATTTTGGTCTTCCATGTAGCGTAATTTTCACCATGGAGTAACTATGAGTTAGGAAAGAATAATTTCATATCATTATTTTCCATAGTGGTTGGTTAGACTATTCCCAACTAGATGGCTTATTAGCAAAAAATAATGTAAAAATACACTAAAAATATGTAATTACAGTTGACTATGTGGAAAAATTGAATGACAAGAAATTTTTTGTTTTGTGAAACCTTAGTGGTCTCCAGAGCTTTAAATGGCTCACAATGCAATAAATTACAAAACAATAACTATAACTGCTGAAAAAAGGTCCTTTCAGGCACCCCTCCTTTTAAAAAAGTGGCCCAAATTGAGTTTGTAGGGTCCACAGGAGAATTTTTTTTTTCTCTAATTTTTTTTATTTTACTAAATTTTGTGGGGTTTAGTTGTGACTAGCCACTTTACTAAATGTTTTGGTGGGTGCACAATTTTTTCCTCCCAATTATTAATATAAAATAGGTGGGTGAGGGCAGGGTCAACTTCCTTACCTCTTACGCCTAAGAATTTGCAACTAACCACCAAGGCGCACTATGTGCATTTAATGTGAAATAGAGGAATTAATAATTAAAAAATATTTAAAATTGGCTTACCTAGCCAAAGGCCGGCGTGTCAACCAACTAAACAGGCCACATGGGCGTGACATAGGGGGAGGTCAGTGGTTTAGTGATTTCCACCAAATCATGATATGAAATCATTTGCAATGTTTAATTTAGTTGTTTATTCTTTGTTTATTGTTTTGGTTTTCCACTCTCTGTTTTCCCCTCTCTACCGTTCCTGAATATCTTTAACCACTACTTCTTACAACTCTATGTTGCTTTTCATAAACTCAATCTTGGGTAGCTTGATGCTTGGTATGGTATCTGATTTTGTGAGATTGTGTGCAAGGGTATACCTACATATCTTGGATGAAAATGGATTCAGTGAGGTTATAATGTGGTTAGATTAATGACGATGGCTATTTGTTGTGGAGACATGGGACTCATCCTTTGGTTTCTCACTACTAGAGCTTAGGATATAGAGGTGGCTCACCCAGTAAATGTGCTAGATGGTTCAAAGAAAATTTATCCAAATAAAACCTTTGAATTGGACTCGGCCCCAACTCAGTGGCTATGATCTGACTCACCCAATGATTTTAAGAGCTTAGTTTCAACTTGTTTAACAACTCACCCAATTTGTGAATATCTTGAACCCAACTCATTGTTAATCTCAGTTTGGAGCTTGATCTCGCCCTTTTCTAGGAGATTGAATATAAGTCTACTAATACAATGTACAAGATGTTAAATGTAGCAACACAACTAAAATTTCTACATATAAATTATCCACTAAATTTAGTGGGAAAACCCCCAATTAGGGAAAAATATTTTTTTCTTTGATTTTTTGATTTGAAGCAAATTCTCTAGCAAGCAAGATAATATCTTCATGTAAGAGGCACTAATGAAAATTTTATTTTGTTTTCTTCCTTTTTGAAAATGAAATGGAGGTTAGGGGGGATGCAAGGTGGGTTTGGGAAGCTGTTAGACGCAACAAAAATCTCTCCCAGAGGGTAGAAAACTTCTCCAAGACCTCTTCACACTTCTACAACCTCCTACAACATTTGTTACCTTGTATAGGCTCTGTAAAACTCATCTCTTATACGAAATGTCGAGGAATAGAGGAAACAAGGAGATAACCTATGTATATTTTATTAATATGGAAAATAGGAGATTAGATAATGAATAGAGTGGTACAATATTTACAGGTATTGGAAAACACCAAACTAATCAACATGGTTACAATAGATTCCAAAATACATCCGAGAAGCATAATAAAAATGTACTACAAATAAATATATGGTTTGAACCATATAACCATAAAACTAATATAAAACCATCTAATTACCTAAGTAACCAACTAGTTACCATAGTAACAAGGTAAGAACTAATGACCATAGTAAATATTGATTCACCTATGGTAAAAATGACTAAGGTAATATAAAAATACTAAATTACCTATATAATAAGGTTTTACCTAACAAGTTCACCCCAATAACTACCAGTAGTTGTCATTTTTGGTTTTAACCTTTGTACCAATATTAATTTGGATGGATTTGAAAGGTTCATCCTATGGTTGAATTCCCCAATCCTTTCTAGCTATGACCCCTTATGACCCATATGATATATCCACATGCAAATGATAATTTTCATCTTCATAAGTTATCTGGAACACTACTTTCTTCTTACCCTTATGTGCCTAAATTTTCCACTCTAATGTTACATCCTCTTCATGACTAGATATATTATTCTCAACATATTCACTAAAAAATTTAGTTTAGTTTGAAACCATTATCTTCTTATAGTGCCAAAAACAATTCTTGTATATAAGAATCATCTCCAAATATCACATATTTTATATATTGAAGAGCACAAGCCATCCATGGAACTTTCAATACAAAGTAAAAGGTATGGAAAAATACTTTAATCAATATTTCCTAATAATGTGATTCTATCCACAATTCACAATTGACGTACTAAATTTGTGCCCATACACATAGTGTATGATAAAATATATGTGTCCATAATGCTTCACTAACTTGTGTAGTTTCCATATCGCCACACATTTATGCATATGTTCTTATGGGCTAGTGACTCCATTATAGCTCGGGTAACTTTGTGCACCATTTTTTATTCCAACAGAGCCTTCATGGAATTATTACACGTTCTCCCCATCATAATAACATCAACTGATGTGTTTCCTACCATCTTGTTGTAGTTCCTTTTAAAAAATAGTCTAAACAGTTCAATCGCAGTTTGTACGTTTACATATATTCTTCCATGTCCTTAAGAAAAACATGGATATCTTCACTCTCACTAAATATTGGTGGGTGTTGAGTGTTCTTTGTACTAATTTTTTGAATTTTTTTGTGAATTGTTAAGGATGTGAAGAGAGTATTAAAGAATTTTTTTTGCTGAATCATTCCATATTATTTCCTTAGTAGTTCATATTAGACGTGTACCTGATTTTCACATGGCACACTAGTTGTGTCATAAATTGGCTAGTTATCACCACATTTAGCTCTCCTATTATTAGCTCAATTTTTTCTATCCCTATACTATAGAAATGTTCTAAATCTCATGCTCTTCTATAGTCTTCACATTCAATGTACTTTTTTTAGGGACTACTGAGAAGATAACTGGATGACAATCACTTTTGAAACTCTCATAAATTTTCTTGAATAGGTATGGCATTATTATTGGTATAACACAATGTTATTCCAAGAAGCATTGAGAAATTATCCACTTTGGCTAGCGGGTATGAATTCAAAATTCCCATGGCACTTCACCCCCATAATAATGATGATGGAAATTTTTTTTAAAATACGATAGGCACAACCCATGTTTTGTTATCCATTGAAAAAAAATATGTGGGGATACATGTAATTCCCATTTCCCCATCTTATTGCAGGAATCCAATGTGAGTATGTTAAGTCCCACTCCTATGTCAAAAAAAAATTCATTAATGCTCCAACCATCTATACAAGAATAAAAAATTATCTCTAAATAAAAACCTTTTCACTTTAACTAATTTGACATTCTATCTTGTTGGCATTCTAAGTTTCTTTTAAAGAGATACTTTTCTTAAATTATGAGATAACCATTAACTAAGCAAGGTTAGTACAACTTTCATGCATAACAACCTAGATACCTCCTGGAACTCATTAATGTTGACCCATTCATCCACACAATCTCTTAATTTATCATTGTGTAGTCTCTCATCTCTAAGAAATTATTTTTCTATTTGGAGGTATGTTATCAAATATTTTGCCTCTTCAAGGACCTCCTTCTATTGTTGACCATTAGAGTAGGGATTCGCTAAGTGGAGTTTTTACCGACTACACTTTGTTAGAAGGAATCTCTTGTACATAGATAGTAACATAGGTTGTGATTTCTACTTTGGCATTGGCCCATTTTTTGCTAGAGTTTTCAATTTATCCTCATCCTTGATAATGTGAGAAATTTTAATCATCCCTTATTCCTTCTCACCTTTTTTATCATTTGTTTATATTAAATTAGGGAAATATTCCACCTTGTGCTCCTTTTAACAATGTGCAAATATTGGGAAGCTTTAGAAATGATGTTGGTAATGGTTTGGAAATCCACATTTATAACAACCTATGGGTAGATATCTACTACCTCTACAACCTCCTTGGACCACATCCATTTCTTCTACAACTTTATCTACCGCACTCTACACCAACATCCTTGATAGTAGCTTGATGCAATTATAATGATCTAGCTTCTTGAATTTGATGAATGATGTTATATTTTGATGTATCATGAGTGTGCGTGTCACATATTTTGTAATAGGTGGCTATTTTTCCTATTTGGCATGTTGTAGTAAGGGGAATTTTTTAGCGTCGTGGCTACCTTCACATATTTCAGACACTATAAGCACAAGATTCACAATTCTATGAACACACATGTTTTTCATGTGGCCTTCTACCTCGCAATCAGTACACCAAAGACCACTACATGTTTCACGATCACCATTAACTATTATCTTCTCTAGTTTTGTTTCCATTGATGCAATTTTGTGCCTCTAGGAATAGGCTTATTCCCTAGTATCAAGAATTCCCAAAAATTTAGTGCATAAGGCTACTTCTAATGAGTTATGCATATTGGTGAAAGTCTTATGTGAAAATTTTCACCTAAATGGTAGTAAGAGTCCTCCTACAAACCATTTCACATGTTGTGTAGGATGTACTTCATATTAGATATTGGAAATGAGAGTTTTGAAACATGCATCATAAGCTCTTACACTCCGTGTGAGTTCTTGCTTGATCTCTTTGAGTGCTGAAATAATCTACTAATCAAAATTTGGGATATCACATTATATTAAAAATACCACCTTAAATTGATCGTAATCCACTACTGCTTGTGATGAGTTGTGATTTCGATACCAGGTAGAGGCATTAACCAATAGTGTAGTTGAAAAATGTGTTGCCTTTCATTCATAGGATACCTTTTACTCACCATATTAATTCACATTTAAGAACATGCTCTGATACATTATCAACCCCATGGTACTCTAATGGATGTAGAGACATGTTTCAGTATATATTTGACACACCTACATGTTGTGCACTATTCCCAACCCCACCATGTATAAGGTTAGTCATTATAGGTGTGACATTCCCACACGCATTTTCACTTATAGTTAAGTTTCCTGTGACCACATGTGTCACTATATTACCTTGTTACCCTATAGTGACTAGTGTTGTTGTATTGGTATTCATCATCATAAATCGTTATGCTTGTAGTAGATTAATATTTAATGTAGTCACTTTGGTGTTGGTTGGAATGATTGTAACACATATGGTAAATTGTTATCCAAATTATCCTTCTGCTTATCCTAATTAATTTCTTCATCTCCATCACTTTATATCAAAAATTGTTCCATATTAGCTGGTCCAATTATATGAGTAGGTGAAAATGGTTATATTATGATCATATTAGTGTTATATTATCCTTCTTCATCCTATGGGTCCCATAAATTCTCTTGGTTTATTGGTATACCTTCCTAGAGCTCCCTGGATTTTCTACTTTCTCCCTACCTTAACCAATGATTTTTTTCATCTCTTACAGTTCCTAGAGTTGATTCGTGAAGCCATAATAGATCTTACTCTAATTCATTTCACCTTTTCTCTTCAAATTGCTTCGTCTTAAGGGTATACTCGTCTGGGTTATACATAATTTTTCTTCTTGATATCATCTTCTCCTTTCTACATCCCATGCCACACGCATTGTAGAGAGTTTAGCATTTTATGGGGAAGGATTCAATCCCCATATCAATAATAATTTTATTAATTTCAAATGGTAGGTATTGTAAGTATGATCCTCACGGCTCTCTGAAAAAGTTATAATGTGCTTCATCCAAACAAGAGAAGGTTGATACTAAATATTCAACAATATAGCTTCAAAGTGTGCCTTTGCACCAGTAGTCAACCACGTGTGTCCAAGTCACATTGTATTTTTATAATTTATTCGTGCACGTAATGGTCCATGGATGATTCTCTTCGAAACTCCTACTTTTTCCTAAATCATAAGATATTAACCATGCATGTAGGTGTATTACAAGCTCATAACATAATTTCTCGTATAACAAATCGTAAAGATTATTTTTGACCCAATTTTTGAGAGAGAAATTATTACAACTGGAGTGATGTTCTATAGAAGCATAATCAATAGTGTGTATCCAAACTTTGATATTCTCCCGCATTAAATGTTGCATATTCCATTGACTTAATTGTTCCATTTTAATGAAGGTCCCGATAATGGAACCAAAATGTCATAATCTAATACTCTTCTACCTTATAAACATGTCATTACTAGGTTTACTATGCACAAGTTATTCCTATCGTCATGTTGGTATATCATGCTTAGGAAGACTAAGACACACTCACCCGAAGTACAAGAGGTTTCCAGGGATCATCATTATTTAGAAATGGTGAAGCGAATTGAATTGCTAATCTTGCAGTTATTTGTGTGGTTGTAAAATATTATAATGAAATCAAGATCACACACAAACCAAACACATTGCTCATATATTATTAGTAAGCACAATTACAAGTTCTAGATATATATTAGCCTAAATAAGACCCGATTATATTCATTCACACCTTAATCTCCTAACTCAACCTCTAGTTCTCTCTATATCTATAATAGACCCCTTCCAGGGTATTTATACTAGTGGGAGCTTTTCCATCACCATTCTTACAAAGGCTAATAATAGCCTTTGAGTTTACAAGTTTAGTTAACTACTACTTGTAGTTGGTTAACAAAAATTATCCTTCTTTCGCTTTTAAACTTGTGTTTCATGTTGATTCTTCCAATAAGATGCTGCTATATTTATCCTTATCTACCGCCTTCTATGAAATTAATGAAAACAATGAGACTAAATTTAGAACACTTTCAGACTCATGTTTCATGTTTATCCCTTTGCTATTTTGCAAGTCCTCTCTTATGATCTTATATTTTCCTACACATTCCTCCTCATGATTTATTCTTAGCACCTCCATTATTTTTCTCTCATGCATGCTTCCTTTCTCTCTTCCTTGTGCAACTACTTCTTACACATTATTTTTCTTACATCATGTCCATGCCTTTAACCAATTCCTATGCACCTCTAAAGAATAAATCATATTTCAAGCATACTAATTCCTCAAGGAATTTAAAGAATACAAATATGATAAACATGTGCCCAACAACAAGATGTCAAAATTAAAATTCATGAGAGATTATGCACTTGTTTTAGCTAGTATGCGTTTGATTATGATACACTTTAAGGTGACCTAATGCATCTAGGCATTCTTCATCAAACATCTTAATCTCTTCTAGCCTAGAAACTTTGTAATCCTCTTCTATATCCAAATAATCTTTCATAGATATTCATAAAAAGGGGAATCTCAATCTCTAAGGGAATGATATCTTCATTTCCAAAAATAAGAGATTATGGGGTTGCACTTGTAACCATGTGTAGACACTAAATCACGCACTTTGGGTACATTTCTAGGTCATAGTCACATACTACTATTCATATGATTCATAAGCAAGAAGAGTACTAATTGATCACTATCTTCGGCCTCTTTGATTGCTTTCTATTTTTCTTTTTGGTCTTATACACCTTCTTTCCCAATATATCTTTTGGTACTTTGACATTTTTTCCTCTAGACGCTAGCACCCATCTAGGACGCTAACACCTAAGTGTCCTCCTCCCCTCTGGGAGCCCCTAACCTTTCTTTACTTTGCTCACATCTTTTGGGTATTTTCTATCTGTTTACGCATCTTATTTCTTACTAGTTGACCTTTTAGTGGTTAATTACAAAATTAAACCAAGAAAATCATATCAATATAAAGCTATGCGACCATAATAATGGACCAAATACTAAGCATTATCTATCACCACCTAAGGTTGCATCCAAGAGCATTCAAACATACATCTAGATCCACATAAGGGATAAGGGACTATTATTTTTGTATACACATGTAGGAGGGGAAGTTAATTTTTCCATTTAGACATCTATTTACATCATTTACATCTAGTTATTTCTCGCTATCTATGTGTGATGCATAAAAGAGCCACCTAGGGCATGTTTATTCAAAAATACATGTATAAATACACAGAGTCTAAAATATAGTTCAACACCCAAATCGTAAGTTCACTCAGTCAAGTGACTATTGGGGTAATTTTAAATTCCCATTTGCATATTTTTCTTTTTTGGATTTGATGTGTTTTTTAGGTTTTCCAGGTGCTCTTTCTTCTTGCATATATTTTAGGTGAAACACAATAAAGTACAACGATATACAAGAAATTAAAAGTGAAATCTAGCGAACACCTCGTGACCCTATGAAGTCAATTTTTCTGAGATTCTATGTGGTCACATGTTCCCAAAAGAGGTCTATAACACCCATGACCCATTCTAGGAACCCCATTCCAGCTTATTCTGATGCTTCTATATTTGTGGCAATTGATGCAACACTTCCCTCCTCACTTTCATTAGTTCATTAGTTTAACATAGTCAAGGATTATTTGTAAATAAAATAAGTATTCTATCATTTCATTTGCAACTAGGGTTTCAATATTTTCTATCTTACTTGCTTTGGTCAAATCTAGACTTTATTGCATATCTATATCAAAACTATTACATATTTAGATTAGCATTTATTTATTTCAATATTTTCTTTATCATAGTACGGATAGAGATATGGTAATTCCATAAGTCAGGATGGATCTGAAGGTTCCAACTGTGACTTGTTTTACTGACCAACTTTTCCATAATGTAAACAAGGTTTTTGTTAGTGGCCTTAGATTTCCCATTACCTTGAGGGTAGTAAGGGGTAGACCATTTTTTATGGATCTTAAAGTGTTGATTAAGGGTATTCACTTGTTTTTTATTAAAATATTTACCATTTTAAGAGACAATAGTAGAAGGGAGTTTCATAGTGAAAAATGATGTGGTTCATGATAAGCTTGGACATTTGAGCACCGATAACTATTGTTGCAAAATCATAGCACCCCCTGAATGGCCTTATATCTGATTGGGGAGCATCCGGTGTGACAACATAACAGGGGACCATCTCTCAAGCTGTGGGACTTGTGGACTTGAGATGGCCCGCTGGAGAAATCTAGCTTCTTCTTCCTAATCCTAATGCTAAACTCCTTCTAAAGAAGGAAATGCGACTATCTACTCCTAATCTAACAATGCCAATGAGACAAGGAGAAAGGGAGAGCATAAAATAATGGAATCCTACACTACAGAGGAGATAGCACCAAGAAAAGGGGGTGGCTGGTCACAATCTCAGCTGCTTGAAATGGGGAGAGGTGAACAATGGAGAGGATGGATATATGCATCATAAACCAAAGATAGAGTTCACACAGAACACCACTTCAAACCCATTAAACACAGTTCTCAAAAAACCTACAATAGACATCAGAAGTATGCATAGTATACCCTGCAATGAAGAGAGGTAAGAACACATAATAAAATAAGTAAAGGATGGACAAAATGTATCACAAAATAGATTTAATTACTCCATGAGTTCACACAGTACATCATCAGCGGACAAGAGGTACTAAAATTACATTACAGAGCAATGAGAGGAGGCTTAATCTCCACCTTTAATGTGAGGGGAGAAAGAGAGAGGGGGCAGGAGAGAAACAATGACCAACCTCTTAGAAAATGCCCCTCTTTTACAATATATAGAAGATGAAAGAAGGAGAGAGGGAAGAATTCAAATCCTAATTCAACCATCCATGCAATGAATTGAATCCACCTACTCCAACCATTGCAGAAAGCATTTAAATCCACCTGTGATAATGATGGGCTTCATTACAAGACCCATGCTTCCATGTGTTGTTCCTTGCTGGGAAAGATAGGATTCCTTTCTTATTCATGGTGATACGTGAGATAATTGGCAGCCTTAAAATGGATGACCAAATCATTAATGGTCGTAGGTGATTATCAGACACAGATAGCTTTCCAAAATGTTCCCTCCCACTCAAATTTGATCTCCCAGTCGAAAGATATGGCCATCTAAAGGTCAGGATTTGGGTGCTTAACACGGGTTCACAATATGTGAACGAGTCTCCCCATACATGGTTCACGTGGCAGCCCACCACGTGTTAAATATTATCCCCCCTTCTTTATCTTGTAGTTGTGCCAAACTGACATGTGGCGATTTACGTGGGCCTACTGAATTTATTTTGTTATTTACCTAAGCCCCTTGTTTGCAGATACATTGTACCTAACCTGAGACACGTGGAGAGATGGTGCATGCTTGGTGACTACTTTTGGATTCACCTCTTGAAAGAGTGCTAAAGAGACATGTGGCTCCTTCCACTACCTTACCTTGTTGTTAGCCGATTTGGGCTAGTTATGCCTCCTTTTTTGAGTTCTAGCCACATGGCAAGCTTGTGCTCATTTTGGGACTACCTCCAAATTTTACCTTTGAAGTTACGTGGACGAGGGATGTGGAGGATTCTGCTGACCCTATTGTACTTAGCCGATTTGGCCTGCTACCTTTCTCAGTCCTTGACTACATGGTGAGCTAGCTCATGTTTGGGGGACCGCCTCTAGATTTTAACCTTGAAGATGCACCGATCTTACATGTGGAGGATTCCTTTAGCCTGTCCCGAGTTTGGAATTTTCCACGGCCGGTGTCCCCTTTTTAGACCTGGGACACATGGATGGATGGCGTGCATTTGGGCTCTATCTTTGGGCTGCCCCTTTTGAGTTTTCACTGACGAGCCACGTGGCACCTTCCGCTGGATTATTTGGTGAAGGATTTGTATCTGACTCAGGATACGTGGAGGCTTCCCGCTCATTTGAAGACTATGTTTGGACCTGAACTTTGGAGGTGTGCCAATTGGACACGTGTAGAGATAGCGTATGTTTGGGACTTCCCTCTAGATTTGACCTTTGAAGATGTGCCAAGATGACATGTGGAGGATTCCTTCATCCCTTCTTTATTTCACCAATTCAATGGCCGGTTCTTCCCTCCTTTTTGACTCTGACCATGTCACGAGCCTGTGCTTGTTTGGAACTTCGCCTTAAGTTTGGGATCAATTTTTGGATTTGAAATGTGGGCTTGTATTAATGAAATGACCCTTCCATTTTCTCATGTGTAGGGCTATGTTTGATAAATTTTTCCCTAGGTGGGGTAAAATTGGGATAATAGTTTGGAGACTCATGGGGACATCTTCCTACTAGATGAAGCTATCAATGGCCTTTAAGTATCCATTAGGGCATGGAGTCATGAATGATAGTTTGGTACTGATCTTGTCCCTGAAACCATGAGCCCAAATGCTTTCACTTGGTGACCCCTAAACCTGCCCCATTGTCCATACTCTTAGGTTTTCATAAGAAAATCTTAGAAATGAGGTTATGAGAGTAGAAAATTGTCTTGACCTAGGGATTTTTACCTGTCCCCTAAATGGATTGCCTCGAAACCTATATTTTAGTTTCTCTGTACTTGCTTTAGTTTGAAATTAGTGAGTGTTTACATGCAACTATAGGTCTCCTTAACATAAATACTAAATGGCCTAGCACATTGTACCTCCATAGAAATACAAACAAAGCTTATATACAAAGATTAAATCATACATTCCTAAAATAAGACATGGAGATTATGTAAAAAGCAATTATTTTGGTAAAAGTAAACCTACTCTACTCTACGCTAACCAGAAGCAAAGGGGACTCAAAATAATCCTACAACTGGCAGGCAGAAGTAACTCCCCTTCCCTCACAAACTGAAACCATGTAGTTTATTTAGCACCTAACATGGTCGAAAATGAGAGTAAAAAAACTACCTCACAGATGGTGTTTTGACCCTCCTCAAAGTGTCAACAAAAATAAAGTACACCTCTTAGAGTTGTTCCATACTAGGATTTGGGAGTCACTTGCTGCTGACTTTTGGCACGCTGAAGCTCAACCTCATTCTCTTAAATGAGCATGACTTATGGAAAATCTTTGGTGGTAGGTTCTTGTGCTTAAAGGATGAATGATGGGACGACAAAATTTGAAAATTTCTATGGTCCCCTCCTCATCAAAACATTCCTTTAATTATGATAGGAGATCAAACTCTTAGATGTCTTACCACAAGTGTGGATTACATAAGGTGAATGAAGTCATGATTGTAGGACTTCATAGAATGGAAGAGAAGATAGAAGATATAGAAAGAAAAAATGGATGAAAATGGATGGGAGAAGGATTGGGGAAAATTCTGCAACATCTAAGATGGGTTGTTGACTAGATGGAGTCACTAGATGTGCTTTGCATGTGCCTCTAAAGGTTGAAATATTCACCAAGAGAACATCGAACCTGATGAAGTGAAGTGGTAAGGTGCTTCAAACTTTTCCCACTAGGCATGCCAAAAACTATTGATGCAAAAATAACAGCACCCACAAATGGCCTCATATCTGAGTGGGGCATCTGGTGTGACTGCATAACATGGGACCATCTCTCAAGATATGGGACTTGTGGACTTGAGATGGCCCTCTAGAGAAAGTTGGCTTCTTCTTCCTAATCCTAATGCTAAACTACTTCTAAGGAAGGAAATGTGACTATCTACTCCTAATCTAACAATGCCAAGGAGACATTGAGAGAGGGAGAGTATAAAATAAAGGAATACTACATTACATAGGTGATAACACCAAGAAAAGGGGGTGGTTGGTCACAATCTCAGCTTCCTGAAATGGAGAGAGGTGAGAAATGGAGAGGATGGAAAGAACACCACTTAAAACCCATTAAATAGAGATCTCAAAAAATGTGCAATAGATGTTAGAAGTATGCACAATATACCCTGCAATGACGAGATGAAATAACAAACAATAAAATAAGTAAAGAATGGACAAAATGTATCACAAAACAGATTTAATTGCTCCATGAGTTCACACAGTACATCATCAGTGGGTAAGAGGCAGGAAAATTCCATTACATAACATTGGGAGGAGGCTTAAGCTCCACCTTCAACCCGAGGGGAGAAAGAGAGAGGGGGTAGGAGATAAACAATGGCCAACCTCTTAGAAAATCCCCCTCTTTTACAATAAATAAAAGAATGAGAGAAGGAGAGAGGGAAGAATTTGAATCTTGTTTCAACCACCCATGTAATGCATTGAATCCACCTACTCCAACCACTCCAGAAAGCATTGAAATCTCCCTGTGATAATGATGGGTTTCACTGCAAGACCCATGCCTCCATGTGTTGTTCCTTACTGGGTAAGAAAGGAGTCCATTCTTCATCATGGTGATACATGAGAGACATGACAACCTCAAAAAATTTAGACTGAATCATTAATGGTGGTAGGTGAGTAACAGGTGCTGAGAGATTTTCAAAATGTCCCCTCCCGCTCAAATATGAGCTCCCTATCAAAAGATATGGCTGTTTGAAGGTTAGGGGTCAGGAACTTAATGCGGACTCACAATATGCGAACGAGTCTACCCATACAGGGTCCACATGGTAGTCTTGCACGTGTTGAAAAATCATCCCCCCTTCTCACTCTTATGGTTTCATTGAAATGACACGTGGCAGCTTCCGCAGACCTTCTCGATTTCTTTTGTTCTTTTCCAAAGCCCCCTGTTGGCGGAGACACTTTTCCTGACTCGAGACACGTGTAGATCTGGTGCATGTTTGGGGACCACTTTTGGATTCACCTCTTGAAAGAGCACTAAAAAGACACTTGGCTTCTTCCGCTACCTCGCCTTATGCTTAGTTGATTCGGGTTGTTTCTGACTCCTTTTTTGACTTCTAGCCATGTGGTGAGCCTGCGCTCGTTTGGGGACCACCTCTGCATTTTACCTTTGAAATTACACAGACGAGGCACATGGAGGTTTCCGCTGACCATATTGTACTTAGCTGATTCAGCCTGCTGCCTTTCTCGGTCCCTCAATATGTGGTGAGCTGATGCATGTTTGGGGACTACCTCTAGATTTTAACCTTGATGATGCACCGAGATGACGCATGGAGGCTTCCTTCAGCCTATCCCAAGCTTGGAATTTTCAATGGTTGGTGTCCCCTATTCAAACTTGGGACATGTGGAGGGATGGCACAAGTTTAGGGTCTCTTTTTGGGCAACGCCTTTTGAATTTTTGATGATGAGGAACATGATACCTTTCGCAGGCCTATTCTGTATTTTTTATATTTTGACTAAGTCTCTCTTTTTGGTGAAGGTTTTCTATTTGAGCTGGGACACGTGGAGGCTTTTCGCTCATTTGGAGACTTTGTTTGGACCTAACCTTTGGAGGTGCACCAATTGGACACATATAGAGCTGACACATGTTTGGGACCTACCTCCATATTTTACCTTTGAAGATGTGCCGAGATGACACATGGAGGCTTCCTTCGGCCCTTCTTTACTTAGTCAATTTAATGGTCAGTTCTTCCCCCTTTTCTACTCTGACCACGTGGTGAGCCTGCACTTGTTTGAAGACCGCCCTTCAAATTTTGGATCTGTTTTCAGATTTGAAATGGATGCTCGCATGAGTTAATGGACCCTTCGATTTTCTCCTGTGTAGGGTTGTGTTTGATCAATTTTTCCCTAGGGGGTAAAATTGGGACAAAAATAACATAGGCAAGAAGATAAAATTTCAACCATTTTCTAAAGTATTCAGTTGTGATGATAATATTCTTATAGCCATTAAATGAAGTAGGTGTAATATTCCCTATGATATTGAGTCACCTTTTGGAAAATGATCACAATGTAGTGATGGGTTATACAGACTGAGATGGGGCAGGGATCAAGTTTCCATGTTTTTAACACAAGACACGTTTATTTACATACTAACAAAAATTTATTTCTATGGTAGGCCAATAATAACTAATGTGTAGAATTTCCTTTACTATAACCATACCACTATTATGAGCACCAAAAATGCCTTTGTGCTCTTCTTTTGTTACTTGGACATCCTCTTCTGAATTAAGAAATTGTAACAAGGTTCCATCACAGCCTCAACAATAGAGAAGGAATGTATAACACTCTATTCATTTGATAAGGGTTCATTTTTTTGATTGGGAAATGTCAGATGGGAAAATAACATATTGCAACTAATTATAGATGACTATGTAATAGGGGAAAAGGGACCAAAAACTTCACATACCAAACATGATTATGACATGTTTTAATTAGGAACCATTAAGTGTTTCAAAAGAAAATGAAATTCTTTGTTATCCTGCAATAGACATAAGAGTGAACTAATCATAGCCATGGAATCCATACATTTATTCTGAACTCTTAAAATTTTATGAAAAGATTCTTTGAGACTTTACACCATACCCTTATAAGGGATAAACTTCTCATATTTTACATTGTATTCGTCATTAACTTGTTTAATAATGAGTTAAAAATTTCCAATGACATAAACTTGTTTAATGTTCGATTTGATTGTGATTTTGAGACCAATAATAAGGGCCTCATATTCAGAAATATTATTAGTACAAGGGAAGCCACTTCTGAAATCTCTTGGAATCATATTGAACACATAGGGGTAATTAGGATAACACCCACATTAGAACTATGAAAATTAAAAGACCCATCAAAGTAGAACTTCCATGTGGTATATTCTTTAAAAAAAAGACAAAAGAATTAGGTATTTCGAAACTAGTTCAATGATTTACTAAGACTTATCCCTTGAACACTTTCTGATTAACATATTTCATGTCAAACTCATTGAGTAAGATGATCCATTTGGCTATCCTCCCAGTAAGAATGAGCTTAGATAAGGGATACTTAAGTGCTTCAAATTTGGAAATAAGCTTGATTTTCTTATTTAGTAAGTAATGTCAATGGTTTTGGAAATAAAAAATGATAACAAAGCATTCCTTCTATATTTGTGTGTAATTCAGCTCATAATGTATTAAGGTATGACTAAGATAATAAACAAATCTTTTTTTTATGTTGGGTATCATATTGTGCTAAGAGCACGCCTATAGAAAATTGGGGTGCGGAAATGTACAATAGAGGTTCAATTGGGGTAGGTAGTATTATAATATGTGGATTGGCCAAGTACTACTTCAATTTTGTGAATTCTTGTTGGCATTCATGGCCCTATTGGAATTCAATGTTTTTTTTTAGGAGATTGGTGAAGGAATGGCACTTATCTGCGAGTTGAGAAATCAATCAAGGAATGTATTGTATTTTACCTTACAGGATAAGAAGATGCATAAGGTTTGTAGGAGGAGGAATATCAGTAATGTCAATCAATTTTTTTGGATCCAATTCCTATTCTAGAGACAATGAAGCACAATAATTTTCCTGATTTAACATCAAACACATAATTTTTTGGGTTCAATCCAAACTTATAAATATGAAGTCACTCAAAAACATGATGAATGATTACATAGGTGTTATGATTTTGTTTTATACTTGTTAAGGATATACTCCATGTAATCCTCTACTATATCATGTAAAATATCATGAAATATAATAATCAACATAGTGATATGTAGCACCTGCATTTTTAAGAATGAAAGGCATGACCTAATAATAGAAATTTCCCTAAGGAGTAGTAAATGAAATCTTATTTTGGTACCCTTTAGCTATTTTAATTTGATTGTAGCTAGAAAATCCATTCATAAGGGATAAAATTCCATGGTCTAAGGTAGAAGCAACAATCACGTTGATATTAGGAAGAGGAATATCATCCTTAGGACATGCCTTGTTTATATCCAGAAATACTATGTAAATCCTAATTCCAATTGGTTTCTTGTGAACATACACGATATTAGAGATGCATTCTAAATAATCAACAAGTATAATAAAGCCTAATGCCAATAATTTATCAATCTATTCTTTAACCAAACATGTGGATGCATCTTACATAATGTTTCTGTATGAGCTCAAATGATTCATGAACAACTATATTGTGCACAAGAAGAGAATACTATAATCTTGGCATGTCCACATGAGACAATTCAAATACATAAAAAATTTCTCTAAGATGCATAACAAAAGTTTTTTGTTCTTGCGGAGTAAGAGAAGATCCTAACTTTAAAATCCTATGTTGTTCCTCTAAATCGATGTTAACATCGATAGTCTTCCTCTATTGGGAGGGAGATTGAGTTCTTCCACTATTAACGTCTCAACAATATTTTTACCAATAGAACGATCAATTATATAATCCATTTTTTATTTTTCACATTATTTGTATGCAAGTTCCTCAAAGAGGTTTTCACAATGGGACTTGGATTTCCTATTTTTTTAATTTTCAGAAGATATTTTGGCCTTTGTTTCTTTTTTCTAACCATACAACTTAGTTTCCTCCCCAAAATACTAGTATACATTGAGGTTATTGGAGAATCCATTTGTTTGCATTGTCCTACTAGGTGTTGTGATCGATGAAAAACCACATTAACGAAAAACTCAATGTTGTATGATGATTTCATGATTTTTTGTATGATGCTAACATGGTGTTTCATCTGTTACCATTTGGTACAGTGAGATTCAGTGAGGTGTGCTTGCTCTTGTAAGCCTATACATGTGCGCAAGAGATGCAACATGATAGTATGACATTTTTGGATGCTTGGGAAGCATGTTGACATGGTGGATAACATGTTTTGAGGGTGCTTGATTACTCACAATAGTGGCATAGTGCAGGTACAGGTGGTTCACTTTGTTATAGGTTCTCATTCAGAGAAAGTATGCTTGCTTGGAGATGTGACATAGTGGTTTAGAGATATATGAGCTCATGAAATATTGAAGTGAGGTTTATAATGGACTATGAGGTATGTTTGGGTAATTTTAAGAGGTTAATTGATGAGTTATTACACTATTCAAGTTGACTCTAGCTTCTACAATGAGGATCTAGCATGCAAGCATAAGTAAGTCTTAATGACTAAAGAGTTTGAGCGATGATATTATGATAACTATAGATGTTAGCGAGATCAGTCATGATGCTGTGATAAAATGTTTAGATGCCCATGATGTGAATTTTTCCAGTTATAATTGATTTTGTGAGACATGGTAAAACTCAAGTCAAATTCCAGCTCGAAGTTCAACTTCAGATGCTTATTGTGAAAAATGTGCTTTGCATGGGACATTGCTCCTTTCAGGGATTATTATAAGGTGAGTTTATAATATTTCAGAAAAATTATAAGGCCATTTTATCGTCACGTTTTCATGAATGAATGTTAACAAGATAAAGTGGTCTAAAACCCTAGTTAAACCCTAGATAGGAGCAGTTGGTAGAAAGTGAACTGTTGTGAATGCATTTTGACTGATCCATAAAAACTTCTTATTTTATTTTTTAGAGGACTCATAAAAATTTCCATAAATGTATGGTTGAGGTTAAGGTTGTAGGATAATATGGTCCAAAGGAGTAGCATGAAAAATTGACTTTTCATGGTGAATGGGAGTTTATATTGATTTAAATTAATTTTTAGAGCAATATCATGTAGGTACATGGTGTTTTGAGGTCCAAAATGATTGACTGATCAAAGTGTAGTTTTGGGGTCTCAAATAGCAAGGTCTAGTAAAATGAGCATAACTTGAGCTACAGGTGAAGTTTGAGATGATTAAAGTTGTGTTAAAAAGTATATTAATGAAAATTTCAAGCTATTTATGAATTTATTTATAATGATGATATTTGACAAGGTTTCCAGAGCATTCTTTGTATAGGAATATTTTTGGTAGTTTAAGACAACATCTATTTCAGTCCAAGTTTTACGTTGTTTGAAGGAAGATATGGATTGGGTGATTGTTATTATCATATGGAAAGTTAAGAGGGATTAATTTTTCATCCCATGAATCCATTTGGATGTCTTGAATGTTTTTATAAACTGTTTTATGTGCTAATATTTGGAAACATACTTTTTTCTTGGTTGATGTCATGAAGGAAAATGTTGCTTTGGTTTGAAGTGAAGTATGTTTCACGAGTTATAAATTTATTATAATTGCTATAAAGGTTTGAAAATTTATTTTGAGTGATCACATGACATGTTTTTGTTCATTAGAATTAATTTAGTGGTGTTATGAAGTTTTCAGGGTGCTGAAGGGTGCATGAAACAACTGTTTTGAAGATTGTAAACGGAACTGGGCCGAATAAATGAAATAATTTGATTGGTTGATAAAATTTGAGACCATGTATGAATGTTTTATGATATTTTATTCATATTTAACTTGTTTTTGGTAATAAAAAATTATACATTTATTGTAAGGGAATTTTAAAGAATGTGCCCATGGGGTTTTGAGCCATTTTTGGCACATGCATTGAGGGTTTTAGGCAGGACGACTTACTTGGGTAAAATTTAACCATTGTAATTAAAATTTATGAATTTGATAGATACTTATGGGTTGGAATTATCATGAGGGACTGATATATTTTAGTTTGAAAGGAAGATAAGCATATTTAAGTGTTTGTTTGGTTCATTTTAAAACTAGTGCTCTTAGAGGGAAGGTGTGCGGCCTAGAGGAAGAAATTTTACAGGTATGAGAGAATGATTTGAAGGATGAGGAAGATCATGATAGGTTGAAGATTTTTTGAATACATGAGAGAAATAAGTTATAGCTAATACAAGTGAAGAAATAACAAGATAATATAAGTTTGAATACCGAGTGTGTGAGCTAGGGTTTGTGAATTGAAATTGTGATCTCCATTAGTTATGGCAGTAGAAAATCAAAGATCATATATATTCAGCTGTGGTATAAAACCCTAGTTAAACCCTACCTAGGAGTATTTGGCAGAAAGTGAAGTGCTGTGAATGAATTTTGACTCATCCATAAGAACTTCTTTTTTATTTTTTAGAGGACTCATAAAAATTTCCATAAATGTATGGTTGAGGTTAAGGTTGTAGGATAATATTGTCCAAAGGAGTAGCATGAAAAATTGAATTTTCATGGTGAATGGGAGTTTATATTTATTTAAATAAATTTTTAGAGCAATATCATGTAGGTACATGGTGTTTTGAGGTCCAAAATGATTCACTGATCAAAGTGTAGTTTTGGGGGTCTCAAATAGCAAGGTCTAGTAAAATGAGCATAACTTCAGCTACAGGTGAAGTTTCAGATCATTAAAGTTGTGTTAAAAAGTATATTAATGAAAATTTTAAGCTATTTATGAATTTATTTATAATGATGATATTTGACAAGGTTTCCAAAGCATTCTTTTTATAGGAATATTTTTGGTAGTTTAAGACAACATCTATTTTAGTCCAAGTTTTACGTTGTTTGAAAGATGATATGGATTGGGTGATTATTATTATCATATGGAAAGTTAAGAGGGATTAATTTTTCATCCCATAAATCCATTTGGATGTATTGAATATTTTTATAAAGTATTTTATGTGCTAACATTTGGAAACATACTTTTTTCTTGGTTGATCTCGTGAAGGAAAATGTTGCTTTAGTTTGAAGTGAAGTATGTTTCATGAATTATAACTTTATTATAATTGTTATAAAGGTTTAGAAATTTATTTTTAGTGATTACATGACATTTTTTTATTCATTAGAATTAATTTAGTGGTGTTATGATGTTTTCAATGTGCTGAAGGGTGCATGAAACAACTGTTTTGAAGATTGTAAAGGGAACTGGGCCCAATAAATGAAATAATTTGATTGGTTGATAAAATTTGAGACCATGTATGAATGTTTTATGTTAGTTTATTCATATTTAAATGGTTTTTGGTAATGAAAAATTATACATTTATTGTAAGGGAATTTAAAAGAATGTGCCCATGGGGTTTTGAGCCATTTTTGGCACATGCATGGAGGGTTTTTGGCAGGCCAACTTACTTGGGTAAAATGTAACCATTGTAATTAAAATTTATGAATTTGATAGATATTTATGGGTTGAAATTATCATGAGGGACTGATATATTTTAGTTTGAAAGGAAGATATGCATATTTAAGTGTTTGTTTGGTTCATTTTAAAACTATTGCTCTTAGAGGGAAGGTGTGCGACATAGGGGAAGAAATTTTATAGGTATGAGAGCATGATTCGAAGGATGAGGAAGATAATTATAGGTTGAAGAGTTTTTGAATACATGAGAGAAATAATTTATAGCTAATACAAGTGAAGAAATAACAAGATAATATAAGTTTGAAGACCTAGTGTGTGAGCTAGGGTTTGTGAGTTGAAATTGTGATCACCATTAGTTGTGGCAATAGAAAATCAAATATCATATATATTAAGTTGTGGTCTAAAACCCTAGTTAAACTCTAGCTAGGAGCAGTCGGTAGTAAGTGAAGTGTTGTGAACATGTTTTGACAGATCCATAAAAATTTCTTATTTTATGTTTTAGAGGACTCATAAAAATTTCTATAAATGTATGGTTGAGGTTAAGGTTGTAGGATAATATGGTCCAGAGGAGTAGTATGAAAAATTGAATTTTCATAGTGAATGGGAGTTTATATTGATTTAAATGAATTTTAAGAGCAATATCATGTCGGTACATGGTGTTTGGAGGTCCAAACAGATTGACTGATCAAAGTGTAGTTTTGGTGTCTCAAATATCAAGGTCTAGTAAAATGAGCATAACTTGAGCTACAGGTTAAGTTTGAGATGATTAAATTTGTGTTAAAAAGTATAATAATGTATCCTTCAAGTTATTTATGGATTTATTTATGATGATGATATTTGACAAAGTTTCAAGAGCATTCTTTGGATAGGAATATTTTTGGTAGTTTAAGACAACATCTATTTTGGTGCAAGTTTGACGTTGTTTGAAGGATGATATGGATTGGATGATTCTTATTATCATATGGAAAGTTAAGAGGGATTAATTTTTCATTCCATGAATCCATTTGGATGTCTTGAATATTTTTATAAAGTATTTTATGTGCTAACATTTGGAAACATACTTTTTTCTTGGTTGATCTCGTGAAGGAAAATGTTTCTTTGGTTTGAAGTGAAGTATGTTTCATGAATTATAACTTTATTATAATTGTTATAAAGGTTTGAAAATTTATTTTGAGTGATCACATGACATGTTTTTTTTCATTAGAATTAATTTAGTGGTGTTATGAAGTGTTCAGGGTGTTGAAGGGTGCATGAAACAACTGTTTTAAATATTGTAAATGGAACTGGACCCAATAAATGAAATAATTTGATTGGTTGATAAAATTTGAGACCACATATGAATGTTTTATGATATTTTATTCATATTCAAATTTTTTTCGGTAATGAAAAATTATACATTTATTGTAAGGGAATTTATAAGAATGTGCCCATGGGGTTTTGAGCCATTTTTGGCACATGCATTGAGGGTTTAAGCTAGGTTGACTTACTTGGGTAAAATGTAACCATTGTAATTAAAATTTATGAATTTGATAGATATTTATGGGTTGAAATTATCATGGGGGACTGATCTATTTTATTTTGAAAGGAAGATAAGCATATCTAATAGTTTGTTTGGTTCATTTTAAAACTAGTGCTCTTAGAGGGAAGGTGTACGGCCTATAGGAAGAAATTTTACAGGTATGAGAGCATGATTTGAAGGATGAGGAAGATCATGATAGGTTGAAGATTTTTTAAATACATGAGAGAAAGACATTATAGCTAATACAAGTGAAGAAATAACAAGATAATATAAGTTTGAAGACCTAGTGTGTGAGCTAGGGTTTGTGAGTTGAAATTTTGGTCTCCATTAATTATGGCAATAGAAAATCAAAGATCATATATATTAAGGTGTGGTATAAAACCCTAGTTAAACCATAGCTAGGAGAAGTTGGCAAAAAGTGAAGTGTTGTGAACGTGTTTTGACTGATCCATAAAAATTTCTTATTTAATTTTTTAGAGGGCTCATAAAAATTTCCATAAATGTATGGTTGAGGTCATGGTGATCAGTGGCCCCCACCTAAAAAATAACAGTTTCTGAAGAAGAATATTTTAGGACAAGATTGTCCAAAGGAGTAGTATGAAAATTTATGGTGCATGATTTATGGGAATTTTTATTGATGTCCGTGGAGGTTTCAGATCATGTTCATACATGTTTATGGTTTTTTTGAGGTCTAAACAAGTTGACTGGTCAAAGGGCAGTTTTGAGGTCTCAAATAGTAGAGTCCAGTAAAATGAGCATAACTTGAGCTACAGATGGAGTTTGAAGGTGATTAAAGTTTTTTTGGAAATATTATTCAGATATATTTATATTTATATGATTTTTTTCCTCATGATTAGGTCATTTGATAGAGTTTCCAGGGCATTCTTTAAGCAATAATATTTTTGGTAGTTCAAGACAACATGTGTTCCAGTGAAAGTTTGATGTTGTTTGAAGCATTATATGTATTGGGTGATGATTCCTATCACCTATAATGTGAATGATAATGAATTGGACATCAAAATAATCCATTTATATTTATTTAATGTATGTAGAAATATTTTTATGAGCTAAACTTTGGAAATAATTTTTTTGGCAGGTTGTTTTGGTGAAGGAAAAAGTAGTTGTGGTTTGAAGAGATGGATGTTTTATGGCTTATAACTTGATTAGAAGTGTTCTAAATGTTCTTAAATTTTAATAAAATGGTTTTATGGCATGGTTTTATATTTTTGAAGTAATTTGGTGATCAAATAAAGTTTCTAGGGTGTAGGAAACAACTGTTTTGAGAATTGTAAAGGGAACTGGGCCCAGTAAATGAAAGAATTTTATTGGTTGGTATTAATTGAGACCATATATGGATGTTAAATGTTATTTCACTCATTTATGATGGGTTTTGAGTCATGAATATGTATTTATTTGATTTAAGGACATTTTTAAGAATGTTCACATGGGGTTTTGAGCCATTTTTGGCACATGTAATGAGGTTTTTGGCTAGGCCAACCTACTTGGATCATATGTGAATATTGTAATGGATGTAATTTAATATTATAAGAATGTATGGGTCAAAATTATCATGAGGTACCTACTTCCTTTATGTTGGAAGAAAGGAAAACATATTTAGTGCTTATTTGGTTGATTTTTGAATTAGTGGTCTTGGAGGGAAGAAATGCGACCTAGAGGAAGATATTTTGAAGGTATGAGAGAATTATTTGAAGGCGTAGGAAGAGAATGATAGGTTTATAAATATTAGAGATCATGTGTGCATGTGATTAGAGCTTTGGAAAGTGAATAAAGAGAAAGATTATGAGAGATTGAAGACCTAGTGTGTGAGCTTAGATTTGTAAGTTGAAATTGTGATCTCCATCAGTTGTGGAAAAAAAAATTAGAGATCAGATATATTCAGGTGGATGAGTTTGTGATTAGTCATATTTAGGGGGTTGTAGCCTCCTTGTGGAGTGGGTGCTTTACTAAATTAGGGGTTGGTGCTCCTTGTGGGTTGGTGTTCTACTTAACTAGGGGTTGGTGCTCCTTATGAAGTTTTTGGTTCAATAAATTAATTTTCTTTGAGTAATATAAGTATATTTTTTGTGGGATTTATTCCCCATGAAGGTTTCCCACTACATATGGTGTTCTACTATTGAGTACTTTAATTTCATTCTCTTGTGGTTGATTTTGCATATCTTAATAAGCACACATGATCATGTATGATGTATAAATGATATAATGGATGAATGTATGATTTGGTAAAGGAAAGGAAATTTATCTTAGGACTGATTCACCCCCCCTCTCAAACCCTTGCTGATTATAACAACAAGACTTATTGTATATGATGAATGAGGAAAGAGAGCGAATTTAAAACTGAGAAAGTGTTAGATTCTTGGGTAAATAAAAATGCAAATGAATATAATATACGTAAAAATATAGAACTAAGGCAAGTTGAGATGATGGAACACACGAAGAAGCAAGCATGCAAGTAAGAAAAGGAATAATATGGACAATTTTTCAGTCTTTTCAAGCAAGGAAGATGATGAAATCATGAGAATCAAGGACTATGCAAAGAAGAATGATATGAAGAAACATGAAAAAGGATGTATATTTATTGTTGTTGTGTTTATTTGCGTAGGTGAAGGTGATGGAAGGATGAAGTTAAAGAAGATCAAGATGGAGGTCAAGAAGAAGAAGATTTTTTTTAAGGATAATGCAGAGATGAAGAATATTTTTTGGGATCTAGGTGGATGTAAGACAAGAAAAGATAGTGGGAGTACCAAAGCAAGGGTAAGAACTAGTCAAGAAGATCAAGATACCTTAGAAGAAATCACATTATAGTATATGGCTCCTTTTATCCACCTAGAGAGTATGATGTAGGAACATCATGGGATGAGATAAACTATATTGGTAATCCTCCTTGTTATGCTATTGAGTTGTTGGAATGTGTTAGAATATTTAAAGAGTCCAAGTGAGTCATTACAAGAAAACAATAAGGTTTACAAGTTTTAATTTTCCTCCTAATGTATTTTCCCTCTAAAAGCATGGAAAAAGTGAATATTGGTTATAAATATCTTGAAATGTGGTTTCCAAGGGGGTTAGGTGTCTAGATAGGTTGAGTAGGTGTCTAGTAGAGTGTCATAGGTCATAAGAGTAATTAAAGTCTATGAAATGATTTAAAATGCTTAAAATGCACCTAACGAGTCATCATAACTCTTGGACGGGTAGTTACACTCTAAGAATGAGTTACATGCATGAAGATATTTGAATATATGTAGGATTTTGGGTGAGTTTGTCATCATTCCTTGAGGAAGGGAGAGTGAAACTTAAGAAGTTGGAATTTTTGAATAGAAATATGGTTTTGTATGAGAAATACTCTTTTTTGCTGGAATAAAGACTTTGATCTTGATAACAAAATACATTTAAGTATGGAATAAGCATAATAACTACCTTTCCATTAAAATATAGAGGTTATTCCTTGTTTTCCTATAGCTATGAATGTGTATAGAGGTATAGTATTAGTGAAGTAATATTTGCAAGTGAGTGACAGCCTGGTATGGTAGATTATGTGAAGGAGTAATATGAATTTTGATTGTATTTGTAAATTTTTGAGGTGAATCTACATTGTGATATGGTTGTTAAACATATTTTGATTGGTAGGACATGACCTCAGTAAGGATTTAGAGTTGTATGTGTAGGATCTTTAAGTGCATGATCACCAAGTCCTAAGTAAACAAAACTATGAACAATGATGTACATTTTAACAAAAGATGATTTATTTATTGCAAGGTGTGATATGAGATTTGATCATAGTGATTAGATATATTCTTCATGGGACATACACCTATAACTAAAAGTAATGATGATTCTTGTCAAAACCTCTATGCTTGAGAATACTGTGTGTAGGGAAAGAAAACCATGATTCCTTCAACCTATGACAGTAAACCTCACGTGGTTCGAAGTATATATGATGCATGGAACATCCTCAATAGCCTAGGATATTGAAGAAAGATAAATATTGACCTAGGCATGAAATTTGAAAGCTTAAATTAAACCAGTAAGAAAAATACCAAATTTGTTATTCTACGGGTTGTCATAGAGACCTACAGCTAGGGTTTGGGGGAAAACTAGGATTGAGCCCTTTAAACTTATAGTTTTGAGTTGAAAATTCATAGAATTTATGTTGACAGACATATAAAGATGATTTTACAAGAAATTTTTATTTTGGTTGGCAGAAATTCAAGAGATTCTTAGCAATTGGTTAATGAAACCTGTCGCAGTCATAAAGAAATCATTATGCAAACCACTTTGCAAAGGAAGTAGGTGATTCATTCTTGAAAATTGACATGTAGAATAAATACTAAAATGGGTGGCCAAAAAGTACTCAGGTTTCTTCTAGAAACCTTTTTTAAAGGAAATTAGGAAGGGGAAATGACTGTCTTAGGGTTAGTAGGAGTATTATGGGCTTAGGAAGAAAATTTGAAATTAAGAGAAAGGATCAAAGAATTGATCCACAATATTTAGGGAACACCTTCACAAGTACAAAGACAGTTAGAAAATTCCATCAGAGTGTTGTGGGTTGGTACAGGTCAGTTCAAACATGAAATCACCATGAAACTTGCTTTTAAGAGTCTTAAGGGGTAGTCTAGTGGATACTCAAGGTAAGATAGGGTCTCATACACTCTTTCTCATCTTATATGAATAAATTCTTAAATGTGTGCCCAAAAAATACCCAGGTTTCTTCTTGAAACCTTTTGCAAAGGAAATTAGGAAGGGAAAAGGACTATCTTAGGTCTCATAGGAACATTGTAGGCTTAGGAAGAAAAAGTGAAATTAAGAGAAAGAATCAAAGAATTGATCCAAAATATTTAGGGCATACCTTCACATGTAAAAAGGGAGTTAGAAAGTACCATCAAAGTGTTGTGGGTTGGTACATGTAATTTTAAGCATGAAATCACCATGAAACATGCTTTTAAGAGTCTTAAGGGACAATCTAGTGGATATTGAATGTAAGATAATGTCTCATACTATCTTTCTCCACTTAGATGATTGATTCAACCTAGTGTGAGCCTAAGGAATATAGTGTAAAGGTAGAAATGGCCTTTGAATCCAACAAAGCCAATGATTTGTTAATCAAGATCATTTCTAAACTAGTGGTGGTTAGTAAGGAGTCAAGGAGAGGGTTAGGAAAATTTCTTGATTTTAGAGACCATGTTTGCTATAAGGGCATGATATGGGATGAAATAGTAGGGGATGTGCATGATTTGAAGGATGAGGAAGATCATGATAGGTTGAAGAGTTTTTGAATACATGAAAGAAATAAGTTATAGCTAATACAAGTGAAGAAATAACAAGATAATATAAGTTTGAAGACCTAGTGTGTGAGCTAGGGTTTGTGAGTTGAAATTTTGATCTCCATTAGCTATGGTAGTAGAAAATCAAAGATCATATATATTCAAGTGGATGATTTGGTTCTTGGTCATATTTAGGCGGTTTTAGACTCCTTGTGGATTGGTTTCTTCACTAAATTAGGGGTTGGTGCTCCTTGTAGGGTTGGTGCTCTTGGTGAAGTTGGTGCTTCAATAAATTAATTTGATTTTTGTAATATAAGAAGAGTTTTAGTGGTTTTTCTTCCCCATGAGATTTTTTCACTTATATCTTGTGTTCATGTGTATTATCTCTTGATTTTCCCTATGTGGTTGAATGATTTTATGTTGCTAATCACACTTTGATGGGTGGATAAATGTTAATGGTGTATGTATAATAGTCTGAAAATTGTTTTAAGGAATTGTAGGACCAATTCACCACCCTCACAGTCACTTTCACTTCCAACAATTGGTATCAAAGTGAGTCCTTGTGAATCAATTTTAACAACTTTAAAGAGGTCCTTTAAAGCATAAGCAATGGGTAAGTATTTAGAACTTGTAGCAGAATTGTGGATAATGAATGAATTAGCTCAGTCATGTGTTGAAGTGTATCAATATTAGGTCAAAATAATGGAGGAATAACACGATCAAGCCATCAAGGGTCTTAAATCTCAAATTGGGATTTTGTCTAATGCCCCAAGGGAGAAATAGGGACTTTTTTCCTAGTATGAAGAGAGTTTAAAATCCCTTGAATCAAATTTTGAAAGTGCATCTATTAAGTTAAAGATGTATGAAATATTTGTGAAGAGCTCCAAGGCTCTTGATGTGTGCCTAGAGAATCAAAGAGCCACAAATGAAAAAATGGGCATCCTAGTTTGAAGTGATAGATCTGATCTTGAAGCTGGTTGAATGTTCCAAATCATGTTGTGAATATGGTCACTAGAGAAAAATATTTTAGATGAAACTCTGAGTGTAGTTTGACAACCTAATGCAAGGAAGAATGAATGTTGTTTTAATGGTCAATTGCCACCAATCATGTCATGTTACAAGATTTTGTCAAAGAGCAAAAGGAGCTTTATTACTAGAGAACTGACCTTCTAAGGTCAAGAAAGGTGTAGGTGTCTTCAAGGGTCCACCATACAACACTTTTTTTGAGTATGGGCTATAAAGCTAAGGATTTTTTTGCTATCAAGGTTATAAATAAGTGTCAACGATGCCTAAGTCAACTCAAGAAGAGTAATGTTGAATCTCATAGGTTTCAAGAAAAAGGACACGTGTCCTATATGGCTTCAAGGCTCTTGTGTAACAACAATAGTTGTTAAGAAATTTGGCATATGGGATACCACAAAAGTATGTTCAAGCTATGAAAAGTTAGTACTCATTCCCCATGAATCCATGAGTAATCCTATTAGATATAAAGTTCAAGTAAGGAGGTTTCTTGAGTCTCAGGAGGTGTAAAGATCAATTATTCTATATGTTAATGAAGATAGATTTATGCATCTTGAGAAGGTTCTTATAGCATGGCTATTAAGTGTTCACAGTACTAGTTAAGGAAGCATGTTTTCTCATGCATCAATTGTATCAGGAGTGCCTCTCTATTCTTCAATCTCAAGTTAAGTTGATTACTGAGTCATGATAATGGTTTGGAGTTCTATTTAGAGTGATAAGTTATGGAAGGTCATTGTTCCCTAATTTTTTGAGCTTACTCAATCTCTAAAATATTAGTATCTGTTTGTCAAATATAGATTGTGTCACAATCCTTATGTATGGTCTTATATATCATGGTCAATATTCTTGAAAACTAGGTTGAATTCTTGATCATGATCATTCTATGAACTCTCAAGAAAGTGTGTGGGATTATGAGTCATCAAGTGGGTTTGGTTAATTGTAAGTGATTGGTTGTGATAAAGCTTCTGGTGTCTCATATCAATTTGACAAGTCACTCAAGTCAATTCTCAGGTCTTTCAAGAGTGTCTTTGAGTCAAACATCATGTATCTAATATGAGTTCAATCTTCAAGAAACACGTGTCTTGGGGTTCAGAGCCTTGTAATTGATTTGAAATATGTATCAAGAGAGTTTGTAAAACCATACAATGGTCTATTTATCAAGGTATACCTAAATCCAATAATAAGAGTTTTCATAATAAATTGTCTCAAGCTAGATGTCTAGCAAACATCAAGTATACTTGAATGCTAGTTGAGGGTTTCAAGGCTAAAAATAAAGAATGCATGGGATCTTTAATCTACTACTAAATTTCATCCATGATGGGTTATGCCAAATTGACTCTCCCAAGGAAGGATGTACAACTGGTTTGTGTCTTCATTGAAAGAGGATTATGAAAGTTTAGTGTCTCATGAATATGTTCTACAGATTGTAGAAGGTTTTACATGGTTGAATCTTCATCATAAGGTATGTCAAGGTTTCATGTTAGAGGGCCTAAAGTCAGAGTTTGATCCAGTGTCATGAATGAGTTCAAGGAACTATAGTTGTGATTGAATTTCACATTGTGAGTGTAAGCATGATGGATTGAAAAATATTCCTGACACATAGGTATGTCATCTGTATATGCCGACTTTCATTGGTTTTGATATGAATTGCATAAAGTTGGTCTAAAATTTTTAAACTTCAACGGAGTATATAATCTCAGTATATGAGCTATTGATACTTAAGAGTCAGTTGTCTTGATCTTTTGAGTTCTATCATGATCCCAAAGGACTATAATAAGTGAGAACATGCTAGTTTTATGCCTTGAAAGTCATGAGTATGAGAATAATATCCATTTGTTAGTCTACAGTGGTCATGTCCTTTCTAGTACTGTGTATTAAGGGAGCTAGATGTCTTATATCCTAATTGAAGCAACTTTGGAAGGTATTGTGGTGTTCCTACTTGGTAAGGTCAGTGTCATGAGTGGAAAAGAGTTTGATGTCATTGAATCATAAATAACCTAAGTCAGAGGGTTTTGAGTATAGAATGAAAATTCTACGTGCATCATATCAACATGGAGTATGAGCATTGGTTTTAGTCTACAATAATGAGTCATTCAATGAACCACCTTTGTACCAAGTACTCTATGAGGAATCACATAAGAGGTATGAGTGTGATATAAAGTTATGTTAGTGTTCAGTATGATCTCAAAAGATCCCCTATTTTCTTGATGCTTTCTAGTCTTTAATATCATGAAACAAGAAAAACCATGATATAATTGCATTAACCTCTATGTGTGGGGTCTATAAGGAACTCATTAGTGTCTGAGTCCTTGGTCATCTCATATGAAAAATGGTTTATACAAGTGTAAAGGTGTCATGGTATTAATTGTCTCAAGTCTGTGTAATTGTGTCTTCAATGGTCATGATGTGTATGCATCTCCATACTATAATGATGCTCCTGAAAGTGACTAGACAAGGTTTTTGAGTCAGTGATTGAAAATGAAGCCTCAAGAATGGTTCACTTGAGTTGTTAATGTCTGCCTATGAAGCATTGGTCATTAAAAACAATATGCTCCACATGTCAATGTGTATTGAGTCATGTCCCTTGATGTCATCTCATAAGGTCATAGTTCAAATGCTTTGTAACAAGTTGTCAAATGGTGACTCAGTTAGTGCAGAGATTGTATGTTTATCAAGGTTTGTACATAATATTTGAGCTTGGTAGAGGCTTCAAGATGTTAGTGTCCTAAGTGTTGGATATAAACCCTATGGTGTCTGCTACAAGTAGCATTAGGGTTGTAAGAAGTCAATGGGTCCTTAAGATTAAAGAGAAAAATTATAGTCATCTGAAAGAGGTGTATCAAAGTTAGATTATAAGGTATTATTACATTCTATTTTTGCAAGAACTATATCCTTGTACACAAGTGTCAAATGTAATTCTACAGTAACTGTGTAATTTTGAAAGATAGAGATACAGGTTTGAACTTTCAGTGATCTGAAAGGCACGCCTTCAAGAATTTTAAGTCATAATACTTTTAGCGAAGTTCATGCAATAAGTCAAACCTTAAGGACCTGTAACCTGTAACTGATGTATTGTGCTAATATGGTAGTGTCTATATGACTATACAAGATTGAAAAATTTGCTTAGGGACTAGTAACCAAGTTGCAAAGGATATTTTAAGACATGAGCCTAGCAAGGCTAGTTGCTCTATTTTATGATCTTCAGTTAGTACCTTAAGACATGTTACTGTCTATCAGATGAGTCACAGAATGTAGGGGAAGCCTAAATAGACCATGGGTAACATGTAGTTGAAAAAGAAAATAGGTGAAAGAGATAACTCTAAGTAGTTTGTTTTGCAACTAAGATCAGAACAATGAAAATGTATGAAGCTACAGTTTGCTTATGCACTTATGATCATGACAAGACATCATAGGAGGAGAAAAAATGAATTTTTTCCAAGTATGGATGGAGGAATCTGTATCAATTTTTGTGTCTCAGGTCTGTTAAGCTAACATATGCATGTACAAGGAGGTTCAAGGGGATTGGATGATATCTATAGTGATCTTGTAGGGGTTTCAAAGAAGCATCTCTAAAGAAGGGGGAGTAGGCCTAAGGAAGCTCAAAATAGGTTACAAGACACTAAAGAATTCCAATAATTGGATTTCTAGGAGGTTGGATATGATTTTGAAGACTCCTGGCAGAGTTATGATATTGTTTCTTTCATGCCTTATTGACCCTTGTAATCATGATGGTGAAATGATTATTCAAGATGGGATTGTTGCGTGTATACCTGAAATGTATGAAAAAATGAGGTTTCTAAGATGAAATCAAGTGAAGAAATATATTTGATACCTTAAGTTGATCTATGCAACCAAATCATGAAATTATGAAGGTGACATTGAAGTGTGAGTGAACATAATCATCATGAAGGTCTTTTTCGTTAATGTAAGAAGGGGGAGAAGTCTAAGGATGATCTCCATGAAAGAAAATATGAAAATGATATTATTGTGACAAGGTCCTAATAAGTGTTGTCATTGATCAAAAGGGTTCATTGATAGTGAAAGGAATTTAATGTGGAGCTGACGAAAGGCATGCCATAGACCTGTATGAAGTTAATATGGTGATTCAGATGTATTAGTAGCTAGTAGACATGATTCAGTGAGGTGTGCTTATCAGCTGCTAGGAGGCTACACCTTGATAGTGTGAGCCTCTTCGATGCTAGGGAAGAATTTTGACATGATTTCTAGCATGATTTGAGGATGCTTAAGCACTCACAACAAGTGTTATAGTGCAGGTACATGTGGTTCACCATTTGTTACGGGTGTTCATTGGGAGCAGGTATGCTTGCTTGGAGGTGTGACAGAGTAGTTTTAGATCCATTTGAGGTCATGGATGCATGCTAATTTAGGGGTATCATTTTATAAGAGGTATGTTTGGATCATTTTCAAATGGTTTCATGTTCACTTGTTACATTATTTCAGTTGACTACTAACTTGCTACAGTAAGAATCCCTAAGGTGCAAACCTATGAAAATGAGATAGTGAATGGAGAGATTGTGCAATGTAATTGAAATTATGATGATTGGATATGTTATTGGGATGATTCATGTAATAGTGCTCTTAAAAAACTTTCAAGTGCCCATGATGAGTATTTTTCTAGATTTATGTCTGATTTTGTAAGACATGGTCAAGAATCAGGTAAAACTCCAAGCTTGAATTTGAACTTCAAATGCTTGTTGTGAATAGTGTTGATTTGCATGGGAACTTTTGGATTTCATGGTATTATTATAAGGTGATTTTATAAGGTTTCAAAAAAATAATGATGTTAGTTGATCGTCATGTTTTTATGAAGGAATGTTAAGAAGGTAAAGAGGTCAAAAACCCTAGTTAAACCCTAATTGGGAGCAGTTGGCAGAAAGGTGAAGTACAATGAACCAGTTTTTTATTAATCAAGTTTAAATGTGATGATTTTATGTTTTATATGACTCCTCAATGATTTCCATAGATAAGTATGTTTTAGGTCATGTTTCCATGATGTGAGCCCCACCCAAAAATGGTAGTTTCAGGGAAGAGTTACAGGTTGAAGGAAAAGTATATTCAAAAGAAGGTAGCATGGATAAATTGGATGTTGCATGTGATCATGGAGAGTTTTTATTGATTTCCATGGAGGATTATGAGAGAAATTTCATGCAAGTTCATAGTGTTTTGAGGTCCAAACCTGGTTGATTGGTTAAATGGTAGTTTTGGGATCTCAAATAACAGGGTATAGTGGTTTGGTCATAACTTGAGCTATAGGTGGAATTTTGAGGTGATTCAAGTTGTTTTGGAAAGTAGATTGTAGAGATACTTCTAGTAATATATTTATTTACTTATTATGAGGATCATATGTACATGGTTTAAATGGCATTATTTGGAGCAATAATAGTTGTGGTAATTCAAGACAAAATTTGGTTTTAGTGTAAGTTTGATGTTGTTTGAAGCATGAGATAGATTGGGTGATACTTCCTATCACAAGGAAATTGGGATTAATTTTTCATCCAATTAATCCATTTTGAGGTATTGACTATTTATATAAATTATTTTATGAGCTAACCTTTATAAATGTTATTACATTTATTTTTAGTGGTTATATGGAATTTTTTGGTTCATTATAAGTCATTTGGTGGCATTATGAAGTTTCCAGGGTGTAGGTAATAAATGTTTTGAAGATTGTAAAGGGAACTGTGCCTAGTAAATGAAACAAATTGATTGTTTTATTAAATATTTGACCATGTATGATTTTTTATGATATTTTATTTATATGTAAATGTTTTTGGGTCATGAAAAAGTATACATTTATTGTAAGGGAATTTTAAAAAAAGTTCCCATGGGGTTTTGAGCCATTTTTGGCACATGTATTGAGGGTTTTAGCTAGGCTAACCTACTTGAGTCAAATGCAACTATTGTACTTAATATTTATGAATTTTATATAGATTTATGGGTAGAAATTATCATGAGGGACTGACCTATTTTGGGTTGGAAGGAAGAAAAACATATTTAAGTGCTTTCTTGGTTCATTTTTTAACTAGTTCTCTTAGAGGGAAGGTGTGCAATCTAGATGAAGAAAATTTGTAGGTATGAAAGAATGATTTTAAGGATGAGGAAAAAAATGAGAGGATGAATAGTTGTTTAAGACATGAGAGAAATAAGTTTAAGAAAGGACAAGTGAAGAAAGAGCAAGATAGTGAAGTTTTGAAGACCTAATGTGTGAGCTAGGGTTTGTGAGCTAAAATTATGATCTCCATCAGTTGTGGCAGAATAAAATTAGGGATCAGATATATTTAGGTAGTTGAGTTGGTTCTTTTTCATATTTAGTGGGTTGTAGCCTCCTTGTCGAGTGGGTACTTCACTTAATTATGGGTTGGTTCTCTACTAAACTAGGGGTTAGTACTCCTTGTGAAGTTGGTGCTTCACTAAATTATTTTGCGTTGTGTAATATAAGAAGAGTTTCAATGGTTTTTATTACCCATGAGGGTTTCCCACTTCTATCTTGTGTTCATTTGTATGCTCTCTTGATTGCACCTATTTGGTTGAATATTTTTATGTTGCTAATGAAACTTTGATGGATGAATAAATGTTAATGTTGTATGTATAATAATCTTAAAAAATTTGTAAGGAATTTTTAGAATGATTTACCCCCCCTCTCAGTCCCTTATGCTTGTAACACCTTTCTTATGACTCTCAATATGAATTTCACCATGTAATAACATGAAATCTTTGATCACATCCTCATTCTGAAATAAATCGATTGACATGTGTCATTATTAGTCTCTATCAATAAGGGATGTGTGTATAAGACGTAGTTCAATAGTGGAGGGGGATACGGTTAAAATATAAGTATTAGAAAATAGGTTAGTGGAGGTAAGATCATCGTAGAGACTATAAGGGGACCATGGTTTGGTGTCACAATCAAAAGAGATGTCATCCAATTTAGAAGAGATGACAATAACTTCTGTAGGTGCTACCTCATAAGACTCAATACCAATTCCATATCTATCCATATTTTCATCGGTCAGAAGAGGTTACCATGCACCTTGTTCATGTAACCCACATTCATAACCCTGGTATTCCATGGCATACATCATCCTGTTAGAGATAACATATTAATGGGGTTTACAGCAAGAGGCCATCTTCGAATAAGGTGAATATGATGTGTAGGTGCTATTGAATTGTTCATCTACCAAGAGGCCACCAAGGATGAAGTTTTCAAGACTGGAAGGATCTTGAGTTCTTTGCATTCGAAACTTAGGCCTACCACAAATTTTTGGTAACAAGGGAAGGGTGGATATAAATAGGTCCTATTGGAGGTCATACTCTCCACAATCATTAATGAGGATTTTTAATTTGGAGTCCCATGTGGAAAAAGGGCATATAGAAATAGAAGCATTAAATGCATGGGGCTGAAATGTATTAAGATTAACATGAGAGGAAAGATACTATTACTTAAGATCAACTATTGGTTTTTTTATAAGGATATTCATAATATTTTTGGTAGTGGCCAGCTAACGCTCTACAATGGGAAAATGGTTGTGAGTCGCTCAGAATTATGATTTCCTATACTTGATAATAAAATTTGATACATTGATGAAATATGGAGGGAACAACCTGCATAAAATAGATCCATGGGAGACCGAGGATAATATTATAGGGAAGTTCCAATCTAATGACATAGATTCTTGTTTTATGCGTGAAATACACAAGCTCTACAGGTAGAGTTATTATTACTGATGACTTCCATTCCACAACATCATAAGTCTTAATGGTGATAACATTATGCTCCCATTCTGCATATGTATATCCCATGTGTTTCACAAGATTTAGAGTACATATGTTTAGACCATATGTATTGTTTAAAAACACCCTTTTAACTTTCTTGTGAGTAATGATCACTTATATATAAAAGGGTAAATTGTGTGTATAGCCATTCGTGGGAATATCGTTTTGGATAAAAATTATTTGGTTAGATGGGGAGATCTATGAAACCAAGGATGAGAAGTGTGAAACTTCAATGTCTATGGGAAATCTTGAATCTTGGAGGGTCTTATAGAGGATATCCTTGTGAACAATAGATATCTTAATAATATCCAAGATAAAAATCTTGGCGATTGTCTTCTCAAACTATTCTAGGAGATCATAATGACTATCTAAGGGAGTATACAGAGGGGGTCTTAGGACAATAAGGGAGTACACTCTTGAGATCTGATCTAGATATTGGAAACTTCATTTGAGATGGGATGAATATAACCAATAAGAGAATTGAATGGATGTGATGTCTGAGAAAAAATATTGTTGTTAATTTTACCCTCATAGGATTGAACTCAATTTGAATTTTTTTCTACTTGTATATGTTTGGGGAAGGCCTACTTGTAGATTCCCAATTGATTATTAGATTATTTTTTGGGTTCTTATACGTCATGATCAATATCTCCTTGATCTAGGACATCTTGACTGTAGTTCTTTAATTTCATAAATTAATCCATGTTATGAACTTTGACATGATGATACTCACAATATTCATGGTATTTATACCATATATTTTTAGGCGCATCATCCTAAAATGTTTTAGTGTTAGGAAATATGATCAGATTAGATGAATCAAGTTGTTTAAGGATCTATGATAGAGAATTAGTGAGTAGAGTATATTCCATAAATTTTATTTTTTAGTTAAAGTGGTTTGCACTTGAGTTTTAGATTAGGGTTTTTCTCGACTATTAGCATGTGTTTGCAATGATTACTTGCATCATCTACAAATTTTTTTATTGAAAAATTTGGGTTTTTCCATAGGTTTCAAGTTATAATATTATTAAAAGGGATTTAGGACCACTTTAAATAACAAGGAATTTTCAATTCAACTTCCTTTTTTAGTGACCTCTTCGAAGGTGCCTATAAAATGCATTTGTAAATAGAAGGTGATTTTAGGATGTAAGTTTTGGCATAAAAAATCTCAAAAGTTGTTTCTCAGGGATTGAACAAGCGAAAAGGGTATCTAAACTCCACCATCACTATAGGAAAGAAAAGAAGCTCTCATTGTTGTGTTGTTTTTCATTTCACAAGTCTAATATTGTGGTATCACTCTCCATATTGAATGAGAAATGATGAACATTTTTTTGTAGATAAATCCGTAAAAGTGGAGATAGACTCTTTTCCAGAGATGGAGAAACCATTCAAGTTCTTAACCCCTAAAACTCCATGGAAACAAATGGTAAAGGTAATTAGTGCTATAAGAAACTTCTTGACATGGCTTGAAGAAGTATTTTATGTGATCTCTAGGGTCACCCCTGCCATGATATCTGTCAAATTTTGAGAAATAAAAAATTAGGTAGAAAGCGAGTACGTAACATCTCCCAATTAGAGTGGCAGGAACATAGTCAAACTATACTTCTTAGTGTGTCCTCTATTGTTTTCTTATAAACCAATGATTATGTACTTTGTAGAATGTCATTCCTGGTCAAATATGTGCCCGTGTGATGGCATGGTGGGTATATGAGTACAGTTTGATTTAGAAGCTTCGCCTCCACAATTTTTTGTATAATGTGTGACATATGTCACTTTAGGTTTGTTTCTATGAGTGGATCTATCTATTTATTTATAGATGTGAGAAGATAAAGTTACTAGCTGGTGACTAATTTATTGAAATTTTTAGTGTACTGTCACATCTTTGTTACGTTGTGTAGGTTAGGATTCTTCACCCTCCATTCTGGTGTCACAATTGATTTTTCCAAAGGGTATATGGTTTCTAGTTATTTTCGTGGGTGTTACAATTTCATAATTAGGAATGTCAGGTTGTGGTGACATATAGGAATATTTGGGGTTTAATATGTCTTCAATAGTCCTAAAAGGAGGAGACTCTATGCATTCTTCCCCTCTCATAAAAATTAGAGGGTATTTTAACGCCTAATATGACAAAGCATAGTAGGACTTGGATTTTTTTGAAACATATAGTTTTGTACATGGACAGGGTTATGTTCAAAGATGTTATATGGTATTTCATCTTCACCTCCACTATGATCAAGAGGTTCCTGATCCTCATCAGAAGATCATTCTAGAGGATTATAGAGGAAAGGATTAGGTGCATGGTTTCTATTTTGTAACCGAGTTTTAGGTGCCATGTTAAGTACAACTGAATGATGTTTGTGTATTGAACATGTATTACATTTGGAATTTTTGTAAAAAATAAATAAATAACATAACAAATATAAACTAAACATTCTGAGAAGATTTGTATTTTGATGTGAATTTCCAAAATGGATCTAAGTAAAAAATGGCTAGCGTAACAAATGTAGAACAATTATTTTCTAAGGTTATTTTGTTTGGCAAGGATTACTAAGGAAATATTGTTACATATATTCTGTGATTAGTGCTCACATTTGAATAATCTATGTGATGAGTTGTAATGATAACACATATTTATAATAGTTAGGATAAAATAATAATAATATGTTGCAATATGTGAAGTTGTATTATTATACTACTCGCTTAGCTATTAGGAGTATGAAGAGTTTGTAGGGTTGTTGTGAGAGATTGTAGGGAGAGATAAGTGGATGGTTGGGATTAGCTAGGGATTGAAGATGAACTTTGAATCCATGAATGTAGGAGTGCAAAATATATAAAATATAATCCCTATCATTTTATTACTGTCCTAGATGGAATATACGAAATATTATAAAATATTTTTCCGATGTTATTTGATTAAATTTTTGTGTTAATCTTGCATGAAGTCTAAACAGAAATAATATTTGGTCTTAGAGAAGTATCTTGTACAACATGGATTTGTAATGTCAAGTTGTTATTAAAGCATGATGAATGCATATTGAAATTTTGATGTTACAAAATATAGCAATTTAAAATGTTCTTGAAAGATAAAATCATGTGGAACACAACCCAGAAACCGTTTCAACGATTCATTTTTGAGTTAAGAATAGTTTGCATCAGAAAAAATGTTGTATAACACTTTTTAGTCTTCATTCACAACTCCAAAGTGGTGTGGAAGCACATGAATGTTATTATAATCTATCCTAGCCACTTATTCTATCAACCAGGGCCATAAAATGTCTATCAATAGAGTATTCTCTGCTGAAATTCATGATAAACCTTCTGTTCACGTTGTTGTTGTGAACTTGTATAATATTTTATCCTTCTCAGGTGTAAAGTCTATTTGGCGTATTTATGGAATATTGGCATATTACAGTTCTATGCATTCATTTACAACATCATTCAGTTTAACTAGGTCATTGAAGCTGAGATCATTGCATGGGGTAACTTTTATTGGATTCTCCTTGACCAACATATATATGCCTAGTAAGCTTTCCATGTCCACTTGTACACCTACATAAAAATAAATCCTCATATATCTATTTGTAATCACATGTGAAGATTTCTAACAAATCTTTCCATTTCCAACACGTAAGACATCCACATGCAATACAATCCACTGCATTTTATTATAAAAGTGTGTTACTTTTTAAAATAAGGCCACGATATGGAAAATCCTACAGAAGTAAAGAAATTTTAAGAAATATAAAAAAAATAATACATATAAAAAATAGTTTTTTAATATGCACATTAGAAGTATAGTCCTTATATTAGAGAAATAAGGTGAAAACTGGCATACAATAATTGTAGATTGTGGTCATATAGTAAATGATTTTAAAGAACCTTTTCTGAATCCAAATTAACTACACTTGATTGCTTACAAGGAGACAACATTTATTTCTATATGTATGAAAAAACTTCTTGAGAATAGTCACTTGTTACAGGGGCAAGCGAAGCATGTGCATCCAAGACCACATTTACAGTCATTTTATTTTGCTAAAAAGCTCTCGTACTCTGAGTGGTTGATAAAACAAATTGAAACAATGTTAGCAGTTCAAACCTCAAGAGATAAACACTAAAAATAATATGAGAGATAAAACATAACCTCATATTGAAACTGCTTTCCACAATGTCATCCACCCAGAAGCTATTGCGCTTCTTGTTGTGCCATCATACATCATATCAAGTAGTAAACCATGGAAAAAATTATTACAATTACAATAAATAATAACAAGACAATAGAAACATAAGAATTTTTTATTGGACATACGTAAACTATCTTTTATCAGCATAGTTTTACATCCATGTTTTTTTTTTATATTTAAATATTATTTGAAATGCGATATAGTGATCAGAGGAAGAGTGTTTATGGGAGTCGTCTCGGATAGGACTTCCTCCATGCACGATATTCATTCCCCAACTTCATTGGGCACTATGGTATAATATTTTTGTTGACTATTTTAGGGTGTCTAGCCCTCTGGGCACATCTATATAATGAGATCTTCCACTTCAATGCCAGTTCTTGAAACTGTGGCTGGAGCTAGTGGAGTTTTGAACAATGGTACCACCACTAAAATACCCTCAAAAGTTCATCCCTAAGGTCTTTAATGTGGTAACTCATCTTCCCCTGATGTTTTCTTACCTATTCCTGAGTTTAATGTTACATGCTAATGGTTAGATCAGTTTTTTCTCACTGGTTATTTTATGGGTCGTATCCCCTGTAAAAACATGCTCAAATCTTGGGTCAACTCATCTTGTGCCACTCACGATATTTGACTCCAGAACATATGAAACATAACCAAATGATTTTTCCTTTTCCAGTTCTCTGACCTGTCCAATGACCCAACCATTTTGACCCATTTGGCAACTTGGTATGTTCACAACTCTTTTTTGGTAATTTCTACATGGACCAAATACTTTATGGTCTCTAATTATGATGCTCTGAAAGTGCAAGTTTTGGTGGAATTTCCTGGTCTTCCCATACCCTGCATTCATTTTTTGCATCAAATTGCTTCTTTTATTGAGTGGGTGGTCTGTATCGAAACTCAATGTTTTTACAACACCCGACCATAGAAGTGTGTTTGTGTTGAAGTGGATCTCTCCCAAGAACTAAGAGAGTTCATGGAGATTTAAATGGGAGACATTTGTTACTGCCAACATATATTATATATTAATCTGCCTAATACTTGCTTCCAATGCCAAGAATCTGATCACAATATCAAGGAATTTCCTCTTTATGTCCCTCACAATCACCCATCAACTAAGGTGGCTTTAGAAGTGGCCAATCCCTCTCAAGAGGAGTGGTGGAAAAAAATGGTGTTTGGAAAAATAATAAAAATTAAATGTAACCTAAGGCCTTTTTTCAAATGGTTCACATGAGACAACTATTAAAGAACAACCCCATAGCCCATAAACTGAGGATATAGTTGTCTTTATTGACTGACTTTTCCAATTATCTAAATTTTCCAGTGTGCCCAAAGAGGCCTCAGTTCTCATGGACCAGATAAATTTTGTTCATAATGTTCCTATTCTTCTACAGTTGTCCTTGATCCAAACAAATTGTTCATAAAGCCCATCCAAAAAGGCCTGAAGTGCTCCTTACCACTCTCGAGATCATAGCATGATGCACAATGTGGATTTTGCTGAGGAGGAATACAATATTTAATATGTCAGGTGAAAGAAACTTGAATTGCAGGACTTTCTAAAGCATAACAATGCCTAGTTCCTGCAGAACCAGTTCGATGCCTTAGATGGCTTGGGTACAGACAATATGGTGCTTGACCACCATTTTCCATGAATTTATTATATTGGAATGTGTGGGGTCTTAAAGACTCCAACTGAAATTATATAGTTCGTGATGCTTGGAAAAAAATTTCCAACTTAGATGTGTTGTTTTTACAAGAAGTGAAAATTACAAGTTTTCAGTTAGAGATGGTTTGTAAATCCATCTGGTCTGACATCCCGGAATTCAAAAATAATCAAGGTGGGGGGAATGGGGGTTTAATTTTCTTTTTTGATCCTAAATGACAACCCTTTTTGATGGATCATGGTGTAGATCCCACAAATCATGCCATATGGGTCCTATTTTTGGCCTCATTAATATTTGCACCTCTAATGATGCAACTAAAAGGATGAATCTTTGGTAGTGGATAGCTTATGAAAATACCGATACATATTGGATTATAAGTGATGATTTTAATATGGTTGAGTTTCCCACCGATAAGTTTGGGCACCTGCCTATATAATTGATAACTGAAGAAAGATAGGCTTTGTTTTTCATGCGTAATAAATTTGGGTTTTATGACTGTAATGCCTCTCCCACTCCCAACCATGAAGCATGGTTTACCTTGTCCAATATTTGAGGAGGATCAGATAAGATTCTCAAACGAATTGATAGAGTTATGTTTTCAACTCATTTTTTTAAAAAAAAATTGGCAACATTTATTCCTTACCTATGAAGGTCATGCCTAATTTATTCCTTTTAGGCCAGTCCACCATTCAATTCCGTATCAATTGGTAAGAGAAGCAACATTTTTTTCATAAACGCCATTTTTTCTCAATACCTCCTTGAATGAACTGTGCCCACTCTCAACCACATCAAGCGGGTGTGGAACCTGTCCCCTCCACTAAATCATTGTAACCAATTTCTTCCACCTATAGATGTTAGCTAGATATAATGGTCGGACGAGGATATGACTAGGACGATCCAATTCCTTAGAATCTATGGCCGATAGTTTTCTAAAATTCAGCACCACTCATATTCCACTACCACCTCCACTCTTAGCTGAGTGCTCATGGTGATCTAAGGAAATTATTTATTATAAGCTCTAAAACTTCAAGTGGAAGAGCTTTGGTAAAAAAAAAAAATTGGATAACTAAAATGATCACGGGGCTCAAATTTTTGCCCATATGCTCTGGATTAAAGTAGGGGATCGAGTGTCAAAAAATAATTTCTTTCACTCATCCAAAAATCCTTCTCAACAAATTTGTGCAATACTTGATGAAGGAACTCAAGTTACTAATTCCCAACTCCTGCTCTAGGGTTTTGTCAAACATTACAAGGTGATGTTCAAGCTCAAGATCCCTCCGATGAGCGAAAAATAGATCTTGACCAATGTATGGGTGTTTTGTCGTCCAAACTCTCTCAAGTTCTAAAGGTGGCTTGTGACTGCATGCTCACCATTGATGAACTTCATCAAGCAACCATTGAAATGGATGATGACAAGGCTCTTGGTTACGATGGTTTCCCATGTGAGTTCTATAAGTTTCTTTGGGACACTATTGGCCCGGACCTCGATCAGGTTTATCTTGAAGGATTGTAGAACTAGTCATTGGAAACACACATGAAAAAGGGGAATATCAAACTTATTCCTAAACAATGAGATCCAAAGAAAATTACCATTTTGTGGCCTATTACCTTGCTTAATGTCTCATACAAGATTATTGCCAAGGCCTTGGCTATTTCGTTGCAACATATCCTTCCTATCATCATCCAACTGGAGAAAACTTGTTTCGTTAAGGGGAACTACATTCTTAATAGCATCATTTCTGTTTCGGAAGGCATGTAATGGGCTCACAGATCCAAGCAATCTGCTATTTTCATTAAAATTTACTTTGAAAAATACTATGACAAGATTGAATGGCCATTTATTCTTTCTACGCTTCAAGCACTAGGATTTGACCCCATCTTCATTCAATCAGACAAAATTCTTTTTTTCAATGCCTCTTCCAAAATAACCACTAATGGCCACATTTTTTAGCCTTCTGACCTATTCTTCCATATTCACTAAGGGTATCTATTAGGGCCTTCTCTTTATGTTTTCACAGCTAAAGCTTTTAGGTATCTTCTTGTCCAAGCCAAATCTCAAAGGCTCGTTAGGGGAATTATGATTCCTTTTGCGGATAGATATGAACTTCTCAATGATCAATTCACTGATTATTATTTCCTTACTCTCATTGAGGAAGATAAAAATGTCTACAATTCCATGCATTTTCTTGATATTTTTAATTTAGATTTTGGTTCTTCCATTCAATGGTGAAAAACGAAATGCTACATGAAATATTTCCTTCCTACGCCCACTTAGATAGCTTCATTTGATTACAAAATGCGTCATCGTGATGAGATGATTAAATTTCTTAGTATTCCCTTTCATTTCCAAGCATCACCTATGGAGCTTTGGTATTATGTGGTTCAACAGGTAGCAAAAATGTTAGAATACTTGATTACCATAAATTTTTCGTTTGCACGTAGATTCCAAATTTGTTTCAAAGTCCTCGAAGCCACCCATGTCTACTACTCGTCGTGTTGGGTTCCTTCTAAAGATTCTATCCATAAATTAGATAATATTCTCAAAGACATTCTTTGGGCTAATGTCCCTTATAGAAAATTATTTCACAGAGTTGCATGGGAGACCTGCTACCTTCCCAATGACTCTGGGGGGTGGATCTTATTCATATATTACTACAAGGGTAGGAACTCTACGCGAAATGGATAATTTTATGCATTGAAGGTCAGGAAGTGTGGAAATTGCTTCTGTGTCATGGCTTCAAGGAGGGATCCCCTTATGGCTGCCTCACTTAGAAAGGTATGGGGTTTTCCAATCTTCTCGTTTCTCCAGTTCCTATCAAAGTTGTTGGTACCTTCATGTTTAACAATATATAAAAATCATGGGAACACATCAAGTTGTGGCTTCATTGGAAAGGAAATGGCTTCCGCAATGGCCTCTCCATCAACCATCAATATTTGTAGTTGTCACTTGTCATTCAAGTTCAGGAACGGTGTCTTGTAGAAGTCCCTAGAATTCATGTTCTCAATATTTTCAAGCTCAAATTTCTTTCCATCTAAGATTTGTATTGTAAGTACACACAATCCTAGTATCCTTTAAATTGAGTTCAAATATCATTTTCAACTCACCGCCCAGTATCGTGCTAGTATCATAGAATCATTAATTCATTTCCCCTATCATATGCTGCATAAAGTTTCTATGTATCCTCATGTCCTTGGTGGATGGACTGGAAATGGTTCGTTGAAACGCAATTTCAGAATTAATTGTCTAGTAAGGGTTATCATAGGATCTACCCACATTTTTGCATGGTTAAAAAAATCAACACTTAGTGGGGGCTGGACTCTTATCCTTTCTATTGGAGAAGGAGATTTGACATTGTCTGTTATTCCTGTCTAGAGCCAAAAATTACACATTTTTTGTGGTTCATCTTACATCAAGGTCCTCTAATCAGATCCCACCTAATTCATATTGGTGGTATGGCCCACAAATTTCCATTTTATGGCAACTTGGAAACCTTAATGCATTTATTTTTGGTTCTACAAAAAAACTCATCAAGCTTGGAATTCGATTCATTCTTTTTTCTTCTGGATCTGGCCTAAATGTTTCACATGACATCATATTAATTTAGGAGATAGCCCCACATTACCACACAAGTTATTCTATATTTGGCATGTTTTTAGAGGGGAAATTTTGTTTTGGTTATGGAAAGAATGGAATACTTTTTTATTTACTAATACTAAAGTTGATATATAATTTTTAGTGTATAATAAATTGGCAGTTATCTTGAATGTGCTTCTCCACATTCATGATTAGGATAAAATGGTTACCCTAGATGTGGAGCATTTATAGACTCTTATGTGGGATTGGGGTGACATCCCATGTAATTTTTATCAGGATCCTCCTCCTTCTTGGTGTTCTCTGGCCCCATGGCTACCATCCCCATGGAGATCATTGGAGCCTCTCTTAGTGACGTTATTTGAGTCATGCTCTCAAATCCCCGTGAAGTCAACTGTTGAGGAGTTTTTCTCCACCAAATCAAGTTCAGGGTTGGGGCTCCCACTGCTTGTTAGCCTAGTTGGGAATTTTTTGTTTCTCTCGAGCCATGCACCCATAATGGTTGTAGCATGCCACCTCCTGTCCCGCCACCTTTGTACAAGTCACCCAAAATTCCTCTATCTCTCCCACACAGGTGATGACTTGAAATGAGGAGGATGACCCTTCCCGCTTGGGTTGGGACTTACCCTACACTGGAAATGACCTTCCTAGTCTTGACTGGCCTGATGATCATGACCCCCCTCTACTGGTATCTTTGTTGTGGAGGTTTGACTTCTTCTCTTTTTTAATGTATTCCTAGGCACTAACTAGTGTGTTTCGTTTCTTTTCTAGGATTTAGCCTAGTTTTTTTTTTGTTTTAGGGTGCTTTTAGACACCCAAAATTTGGTCAAATCCCCTTAACCCCTTTCAATCCAATAATTTGACAGATATATCTAACCACGACCCCTTTCGATACATTAAATTAAATTTAATTATCCATAATTAAATTAATTCTCATCCTCACATTTATATTATTTTAAATTATTTAATTAAACTAATTTATCTACATCACCCCTCCATGTCACCTAATGCCACCCTCACATATCCAACTCACCGAAGACCCATTACCCAACCTGTTAATTAACTAGGACTAGGTCTTTACTTTTCCTAACTAAGTAAGACTTAGTCTAGCCCTAGCAATTAACTCCAATTAACTCCTCCAACAAGGATTCTACTTATCTAGACACATTCTATCACTTAAGACCTGGATCTAAAATATCAATCACGTAAAAAATAGCAAATATTAGGCTATTGTTAGAAACCTTGACCTATTCGCCCTAACTGACGCTAGATTTTCCTCGGTGGGTGTTAGTTACCTAATCACCATTGATCACTTTATATACACTTTCAAAACTCTTCACACGTGCTGGTCAATTCAATTATTAGATCCCTCTTGCATTTAAGCTCTAATATTCAAGATCTCCTACATCCCGATGACAAACAAACAACCACAATGCATGACAAGCAGATGAGTCCTCCTTCCAGATCATTAGAATACTCATTGGAGCACATAGACTTCACTTCCACAGAACTGCACCCAGACATCTCCTCTATGATCAACCACCAACCATCCCCATTCACAGGGTCTAGAAAATACCAAGTAAGTATTGTGATTTTATTATTTCTTCTTATTCTAATATAGATCTCTTGTTTTCTTTCTATGTTTATATTTCTTGCACTACCCGTATATCAAATTCTTCCCACCAACCTGCTATTTTACAATCCTAAGCCTTTACATCCTTTCCAACCTCATTTTCAACATACCTAAGTCTTCTTAGCAATATCACGACGTTATCAACACCACCCTTAGTCTTTTTGTAACCATAAATAGGTTCAAAAACCTATTTTTAATAGTCTCCAACATTTCCCCTATCGACACTGGTAACCAAACTGACGTCAGTCACCATCCTCTACCGGCGTCAGTCGCCTAGCTGACTTCATTCTCTGTGTTTGTAAAATTTTCCTAATACAACAAGATCAACACCTCTTTAAAACAACCCAAAACCCTTCCTAACTCCACATAGATTTCACACATAACCTCTACCTCACTTGAAAACCTACTAGGCCATTAAGATCTAAGCCTAGCCTTACCTTTTAGTAAATATTTTATTGTATGTTGTTAGAGAATCCCAAATCTTATAGCTATAGTAGGATGTAATTGTTTATTATTTCTTCCCACATTGATTTGTATTCAATACAATATTTACAACCCTTTATGAAGTATCATAATTCCGGGATCTAGCCACCACTAGGAAGTCCTATGAATGTTGCTATTCAATACTATTTTATGGTTTTGTTGTGATACTTATACAAGTTTTTCTTCCTAGCCAAAGGGAAGAGCACACAATCATGTTAGATTAAAATTCTACATCTTGCACAGCACCTTCTACCATCTATATAACACAGGTATTCCTCCTATACCCATTACCTTCTTATTTGTTTTGTCTCTACTACAATATTGATGAAATAACATCCTCTCATACCACCCAATTTTTTGTTGGAAAAATTGGGTATCCTGTTGCATTTAATATAATATAATAATTTTTCCATCAAAAAATTGTGATATAGTTTATATTTTTTATTTTCCATATATTTTAAACTGTAAAAATATTTTGTTTTACTTTTTAAATATATAAAAAATAAAAAGAATAAAATGAATGTGATATGTTCCATGAGCATTTCATACATTATATTAAATTATATATTTTCATAATGGATCTTTGATGCATGTAATTTTATGAGCTAATGAAAATTTATGTGGAAATGTTTCTTTGGTTGCATGTAACAGTAGTCTTGTAAAAATATATATCTCCCATAAATAGTTTTTTAAATTATGCGATATTTTAAAAAACTTTTTAAGACAATGAATTAACTTTTTAAAATATCTTATAAAAGAGTATAAAATATTTGGATAGAGATTGACTGTTATTATTTATTTATTTTCCCCATGACATCCCTTGAAATAACCCAAAAAATAATACAAAAGGAATAAAATTACCAAATTCCTTCGACATAATATGCACAGTTAATATGAACATTTCCTAACTCTACGTACAAATGAATATTATTACTTAGCCAATTTTTATTAGGTGAAGCACAATGAATACAAATATTTCATAACTACAATTAATTTCATTAGTCATACAAACCTCTTTTGAAAATAAACCTCATTCTAAAATAGGTGAGGTTTGAATAAACCACAAGAAATAGGATTTGAAATGGTTTCATATAAATCTATTCATCCCTCAACTTGGAGATGATTTACCTCACCATATGTCATCAATTTGTGCAAATCATAAAGATCATTTTTTGTAGACTATCATCAATAAACATAACACCCTGACACAACTGCATCGATCACCTATATTAAAGAAAATGTTATTTTGATTTTATGGCTAGTATTGAAGATGTTGTTTCTTTGATCCATGCAACCTAGGATCAGTTGTGTTGAATATCATGGATAAAATCATTAAGATTACATTAAAAATAACTAGACAATAACAAAATAACAAATTGTGATTAAACATATGTGCACTAGTTATTGTCAAAACAGTCACTCGATTTTGTCGGCACAACCATAGTTCCCACAAGTGGAAGACATGTTTGCAAAAATTGTAGTAAAGAATAACAAGATGAATGTGTTGAAAAAACACTCCTCAACAAACAAAAAATTCTTTGAAATGTTTTTTCTACTAAGATTTTTATTAATAGGGAGAAGATAGTGGAGTGTGGACCACTATAAATGTTTCTTCCCTTTCTCTCCCTTGTTGAGTTGAGAATCATATTGCATTAGTAATTCATTTCATGACCATGACAGGCATGCAAATGAACACTAGATTTCATAATGCAATAACTGAGGGAAGTTTTGTGATAAAAAAATAGATTATGAATCCAATGATAGCCATTTATAGATCTTTACTTACACTCGCACTAAGATAAAGTTTTTCTTTATGACGTTTTGTGTAAAAATAAGTTTTGAATTCAATAGAGCAACATGTCTTTCTATTTTTTTACATGTAGTAAAAAATATGGACTAATTCCATGAATTTAGTAACAACACACCTGGTCTAACTTGGATGGAAGATCACCTTATTTTCTTCTCAAAACAAGATCCCTATCCTAATCAAAGTGTTTCCTTGTGATTTTTAGATGAGTCAAAATTTGATTTATAAAAACATCTTTTGCCTAACTCTGAAATATTTTCACTTTATTTTCTTGCCAAAACAAAGGCCTTAAGTTAGAAAGAGTTTCACTTCGTTAATTTTAGTGAATCAAGGCTCTTAGACTAAGCACCATTTTTTAGATTAAAGTTATTTCCAAACAATTTTTTTTGGGCAAAAGATAGAAATCACTACCTATTCCATCATATTTGGCCATCTATCTAGGATGAACACATTTCTAAGACATCCTGTATATATTATTCCGTATGTGAGGCAAACGTCTATGAAATTAGGATTTTTTGTCCAAGACATGGTTCAAAGGGTAAAATCCTCCTCCCCTTCACTCCAACCATTTTAGTGGATCTTTATCAAAAACATTTATTTCCTATGGGATCTGGTCTAGGGCCTATATATTAGAGAAAAATTAACACCTCACTTCATAGGAGCCACGTAAAATTTTACCCCTACTTAGCCAAAAATGACTATTAATCATCCCACACATTTATATATCCCACCGACACATGGGATTTGTCTAGATGATTAGGTAATAATCTCCTAACCAACACACCCTACTAAATAGAAAAAAGTGTCACAAATATTTTTTATTTCCAAGATCACCTTTTTGCACATGGAAAGAACATATATGCTATTAGAATGAGGTATAATCGAAAAGAAAAATATGTGGATGAGAAAAAAAACTCCCGTGTAAAGTGGTTATTGAAAAGTTAATCTAATATTTAACATTTTGACAAGAAGCTTAAATGGCTAAGGAAACAATTAACACAATATTTTTATCCTTGATCAAACAACTTACGTGTTAAAAATATAGTTAATCCAATATTACTATGTCAATCATGAAGGCAAAATGTAATTTCATAAGTAGAAAGTGAGAAAAGTCTGAAGTAAAATAATGAAAAAAGATGTTCACACAACTTGGGTTTTATATTTAATTAGGTTACTTGTTTGAGAAATTTTTATTTGAAAAGTGAGTATGGAAACCTACGCACTAAGAATTAGTAGTTTGATAACACAAATAGGTCAAAAATGAAATATAAGAGACGAAAAAGTGAGAGAAATGAAAAACCATAGCTCCATGTCGCAAGGCCACTAACACATATAATTAGGTTATTGTTTAGTAGAGAGAGTCTTCCAAATGGAGAGGTTTCTGACACTTAGCTTAAGGCTCATAATACTAGGAAATGTCATTGCTATATGAGACAAGGTCACTAGAATAAGAAAAAGTGCCACCACTTAACGTGCGGATGCTAAATGTAAGTGAGGCTAATAACGACAAAGATAAGGTCACTAAAAAAATAACGACATTGTTGTTTGATGGAATTACCTTAATTTTGTGTTGGAAGAATAATCACTGAGAGGGGGTTGAATATGTGTCTTTAAATATTTTACTTCAATTGTTTTTATGCATTTATCCAACCATCATCATATGAGAAATGTGAAATTAGTGAAGTAAACCATCAAGAAATATAACAAAGATCCACATGAGCATGAAACAAATAGAACACATGAGAACCATATTTATGTGGTAAACCCTCAATGGGAAGAAAACCAATTGAAATTTTCTTATATATAGCAAAATTCAAGATTTAGTGAAGCACCAACTCCACAAGGAGCAACAACCCCTAATTTATCTAACACCAACTAGAATTTAGAAAGCACCAACTTGAAAGGATCCTATAACCACATGATTTAGTGAAACACCAACTTAAAAATGAGCACCAACCCCTAGGGTTTTAACAAGCACGAAATTTCAAGGAATACTAAGGACCAAGTCATCCACCTAAGAATGTTTTCCACCTTCTTCTTGTTCCTGTCTCAATAATGATGGTCTTATTTTATCTTCTTCTCTACTTTTATCTTATTCTTCTTGGTATTCTATCTATCTTTGATATATCCACATGCACTCATACCTCTAGCACATAATCTTATCCTCAAATAATATCTTCTCTTCATACATAAGCTCATCTCCTCTTGAAGACACTCAAAATTGTCTCCTTTGCTCACTTGCTCATCTTCTTCTTCACCAGGTCATAGGAATTCTCAAATTTATCCTCACCACATGTACGGTGTTCTTCATAAACTCATTAAAATCCTCATATGGTCAACAAGACCTTATTCTATCCTTTCATATAAACCTTACCTCACCATTTTCAAACACTCTATAATAGCCCAAAAGTTCTTTGTAAATATACTTGTCTTAAGAAAAAACACCATATAGGTCAGTTACGGTGCATTAGATCATAAATCATAGTGAAAAATTCATATGATAAACATTAAAAACTCAAGAAATCAACTCCTTTAGGTCATTTTATTATTTAGGACTTAAGAAGACCTACTATATTAGGTCTATATGAAAAATATGAATCTTTAGACTTACATGATAATCTTCACACATAAAAAAAATCTTCAAGAATATTTTCCATGACCTATTCATACCTCCTCGATTCTTAGAAAGTTTTTCAGCTTCATTTCACACCATAAAAACTCATTAAGAACATGATTGTCATATTAAGACCTCAAAAACCATTTTTCAAGAATCAATCTTGTATCACCTTGAAACACTTCACTAAGCTGAATGAATCATGTATACATGTCCTATATGACTTTAAAAATTTACAAATTGCATGAGACACTTCAACTCAAGGTATAAAGGCTCAAGAACAAATTTTCTCCAAGCATACTCAGAACTGTCCCAAAATATAATCATGGGAAATGAACTTGTTATGACCTCTAAATGAATAAAAATTGTCTATAAATAATCATATGAATTTATATTAGGTTTAATATATCCTAAAAATCCATTTTTCACTTGGTCCTTTGCAAATCTTGACTACTACATTAAAATATTTAGAAAAAATCCTTTTATGTGGGGTCCTCTCATCCATCTGAAAAAAAAAAGCCACATAGAGGAATATGATATATTCTACTACATGATCAGATAATCATATAATAAAAAAAATTATAAGCTTGTTTGAGCAATATCTTCCATATCTAATTGAAACTAGGGTTTTATACATGTTTTAGTGTTAATGATTGTTCATGAATATATGGCATCCAAACCTAAAAATAATGCTAAGGAATATTAGCTAGGACACATATCAAAATATCAAAAAGAGATTAGGTTCACATCAAAAAGATTCATGTACCAAAAAATGTCACAAAGTTGACTTTGAGTCGGGAAACACCATTTTTAAGAACTTGATTTGACCAAAAATGCAATATCTTGCTTGTTCTTCCAAAAAGTCACCTGAAACTAGGTCCATAATTTTGAAACAACATGCCAAAAATTATCTCATGCTCACATTAGCATAGTTCCACATAAAAAATGATCAACCTACCTCATTAGGCCATGATCTTCTTTGCTTGTTTAGTCTTTATGCTAGGAACTGGCCTTCATACCTCTATTTATGTACTCTAAGCCACATTACCATGCTAAAAAAAACCCACAAACACATGTATAAAATTATTTTACCAAGTTACCATGCCCATACCTTCTCACAAGATCTCTTCATGCCATGACTAAACCATGACTAGGCTTCTCAAGCACCTAAACACTCTTCAAGACTTATTTTGACAACCTAAGTTGTCTTCAAATTCTCTCTCTATCCTTAATAACCTCTTACATCAATGGATCATCATGCTTGAACTAAACAAAAAATCAACAACTCTCCACACCATCCTTTGGGATCAAAAAATTACAATCTCCATTTTTGAAAGGATTTGAATAGAGTTACTCAACAAAATACAATAAAAATTCACACTATTCAACATAATACAAAGTTACATATTTATAGGGAGATTATTTCCTATTATTAAGGAATATCCCAATAGTTGTATGATTATTTCAAACAACTCAACCATATACCAAATAACCCCCTTATTTATCTCTTACCTAAATAGCTATATACTTGGGTTGGTTCAACCACCCAATCCTTACATATAACTAAAAATTAACACACAATATATTAACCCATATAATATCAATGTGAGAAATAAATAGAGATTCCCTAACAATTTTGACATCAAACAACAATGAAAACAACATGCTACCAAAATCTCCATAAAACCAATCATGCACAACATTACCTTGACATCAATGAAAAGATTTCAACAATATCCTATTGCAAATCTAACATCAATGAAAACATCATGAATACCTTGAAATAAATGAAAACTCTTCAAAAATATCCACCTTTGTCATTGATGGCAAACACATTGATGATAAACATAATAAAAACTGAATTCACAATGATACTTAGTTTGAACTTGATCATTCTCCCCTATGGTAATTATATGTTTCATATGTTCATTCTTCCCCCTTTAACATAAATTACAAACTATCTTCTACAAACTAAACTTCAAATGAACAAGATGAACTTATCTTCAATGACACAAATTTACTGATACCAATGATTGACCAAAACACTCACTTTATTCTCACAATAAGATGTTATAGAAAATTTCACAACATGGAGCTATATGATACAAAATGTATGAAAACAAAAATGCTCCCTTTGAGCTGAATATTCTCACAAAACTTTTCAATCATTATCATACCTACTATTTTTCATCTACACATTTCCATCATGCAACAAATTCTCAAAAAACATGATATCAATATTGTAGGAAAATACTCCCCGTTTCTTGAACATTCTCCATCTTTGAAATCACATAAAGAACTCACCATACATAGAATCAATGGTAATAAATATCAACCAAACTTGGAAGAAAACATGTCATCATAGCCCTTACTCAATGAATACCTCCTTCAAATGAAATCAAGACCACTCATCGTGTCATTGTTATGAATGATACAACCTAGGTCACCATATGAATCAAACACTTGATATCAATTGAGAAATACCACTCTAGCACTTGAAAAGATCAACATATGTCTAATACCAATGAACCAAACTTAGCTACTAATTGTTTAGAAATAATGAAAAAATTACTTACCTTTCAATAACCAATCAATGTACTTATTCAACCTATTTGTAATATTAATCATGATTCATGATATGTGTACCTTATTGGCGTAACATTCTTGCTTATGGAGCTAAAAAGACATCCTACCCATTTCTCCCTTAGTTCTTGACTCCTAGATACAAACCGACCTAACTTGCTCTTGATCAAACTATCACGATCCTTCTTAAAACAAAATAGGACTCCACCAATGTCTTCATAAAATGTACTTTTCATACCTTACATATGAAATAATAATGAAAATGATCACACAAACAATTAACGCTTGCATAACTTGAACAGAGACACCAAACTCCCCCTAAGTCCATTCTCCCCTTCATGAGCCATAGAAAATAATCACACTTCTCATTCTTTATCAATAATTTTACACAAATCAAACTGAGTTTGATCAAACAACAACCAAGGATATTTCAAAACTTAGGCTTTAATGCAAGAAAAGTAACATTCATGATTTTTTTCACTATCAATATTCCTTCTACAAGTAACCAAAACATAGATATTATCTTGGTATCTTACTTCCATCAACATCACACTATCAACCAGTTCCGTAATTTCATACTTCATTATAATAGTCCTCTTTTCGGACTATTTTCTTCATGATATGCCAGTTAAGGCACTTCAACTTATACTTTGGACCTTCATGAACAAATAACTCCTCTAATTTTCCATTAGTATCTCAGTAAAAAAATTTGCATTCTTATAAATATTGGTTTTCCATGGTATCACTATGCATATATACATGTATTTTAGTCCTCTATCATGACTTATATTATTCATGAAAAAAATAAAGATTGTTCAACATATGTCTTGGTACTAAGAACTTAATTATTCTAGTTAGAATCTCAATAAAAATCTACAATCTTCCCATTTACTTCATGATTTTACTATGATAGTCCTATGTCAAACTTGATTCTCCAAGCCGGGACATTGCAACTCATGTACTTCATGTGAATGCCTTAATAAATAGCCATGCATCCTAATTTTCATGACTTAACTATTCATGTTTAGATTTTAGTGAATATGATATGTTGTCCTACCTTCAACTACCTAATCATGACCTCAAATATACTTCAATGGATTCATTTTGGTTTTCATATTCATACATAGCTATATAAGGCTTATAAATAAATAAATATTAGTATTACATCCCAATCTCTTTCTCTTCAAGGTCACATACCTACATTAGGCCTCAAGACACAATGATATGCTTAGAATATGATTACCACACTCTTAAAAAAATTAATTTACCTTCAAGCCATCACAAAAAATTCTTGATAAATCCATGAATGTGACATAAATTCATGATTGTAACTAAGAATATCTACTTTACAAACCTAAATTAGGTCACACAACACTACCTTATACACACCATACCCTTTAAACTATCAAACTAACCTTCCAAGCCTCCTCAAATATTCTTTATGCTTATCATACTGCAACATAATGCTATGAATACAAATGAACTAATTAATTAATTATACATACCTTGTACCTTAACTTTCTCCTTCTCTCACAGCTTTCCAAGTCTTCATAAACCTTCTTGATGTTATTCACTTGCAACATGACTGCATGAATATGAATGAAAAAAAAAAATAAATCACACAGACCCATACCTTAGAAGATATCTCCATGACATCACACAAACATACCTCCATTATCATCATTTTCCTTCTTACAACTATTATAAGTCTTCAACATGAATACACTTTTGTAACACATTCCCATGGTGCTTTACTTGATGAGGAGTTTCTATATGAATCCTAACAAAAAAACCTCAAACCACAAAGCTTCTAGAAAACATGAACTTAGGAGATTACCATATCTCCATTCCTTTTTCAACTGAATTGGAATCATGAGACTGATTGACTGTCTTTTGGATCCATTTTGGCTTGATTGGTACTTTTGAATTGATGTCAAATTCATCCTTCTTATCCTCCTTTGTCTGGATTGTTATGAAAAATACTTAGCATTCTTTGAACACTTGAACCTTTTACCTATTCTCTTCCATGGAAAATTGTCCACTTGGGATTATAGACAAATAAGGACTCAACTTGACTATTTCTAGTTCCTTATTCACAAGGTATTGACGAAATTTTTCTATTATAATTTCCGGATCTCTGATGAAACACAAATACATGGGAAATTTTAGAAATCAAAATAATTAACGATAAGATGCAATATTATTAAGAAATCAAAAGGAAAGAATGAATCCAAATCAACTCAATGCTCCATTTCAAAGAATGATGTAAGTGATGTACATGTATAAGAGGAGAAAAGTGCAACTACGAACTAGATGAATGGTGAATAACTCTCACTAAATTATATTGGAAGTAGATTTGATTTCACACAACTAGTAAGTTAACTCGACATAACTGGTACATCTAAAAAATCATATTCCATGAATGAAATATAGGGAAAATGAATATCCTACACTAACACCCCCATAAGCACAACTTAGGTTGGAAGTGAAAAAGGAAAGTGGGTTTTGGAAACAAGGAATGATGAGGTACCCATGTACAATGATTATTTCCTCAAGTAGAGGGAGAAATAAGTGAGAATATGAAGGTCCCCTAAGAAGAGTGTCAATGATGTGGTCCTCTACATAAATATTAAAGAGAATCCATTTGCACCAAACAATATTTCTTCCCTTGGGAAGGAAAAAATGGGAGAATTTAAATTCACTCCACTCCACAAAGGAATAAGAATCCTGTAGTACTTTGATCTTTGCATCTAGTCTGTAACTGAAAGGTGGCATAGGTATGGAAAAGTTTCCCCAAAATACAATGGGAATGTCACTGCAGTATATTTTTCAGAGAAATAAAATGGTGGGGGCCCAATAACCCTTATAGATGGATCCAAAAGATGAGGTGGACCATGAAACATATTTGAAATAGTGGAAGTAAAAAATGCCCCAAGGTAGGAACTCCCAACAAGATAGATAAATGGATCCTCTAGAATGTGTGACAACTTAATCAAATCTTATTCTTGTAATGAAACACAAGTGGAATCTATAAATAGAAAAATCAAGTCAGGGATATAGACATTCTAATGGGGTTTCTCAATAAGAAAAATGTGTGAGAAGAATGTATTAACATCATCACATGTAGGAGGAGAAGACTGCTGCAAAGAGCTACTGGAATTCCAAGATTAAGAAATGCTACACTCAAATGTAGCAACTAGTGTATGTGGAATGTCATCAACTAAGAAATCAAGATGCAATGGAGCATGAGAGAAAATGGTCACATCTATCTCTGAGGAAGGTTCTCTAATAGAAGACTATTGTGGAGAATGAATGGATGTATAAACAAGGGTGACAATGATGTTGGGGTTAATCACAAAAGTTGTATAGACATATTCAGATCTAAGTATATAAAAATTAAATACGAAAATAAACCAGAAGAAATAATACACAAAATAGAATGTGGTTCACCCAGTGTGGGCTACGTCCACCAAGAAACATCCAATATATTATTTGAATCTTTAACAGAGGATATACAATGAATATCTACAATATTACACACCTCTCATAGATGTCTAATAATTTTTTCGTTATAAGCTTCTATTTTCTCTTTTCTCCCAATTATTAATGAGTTCTCTCTCACCAACCCTAGCTTTCTAGCTTATACATGTATATACAAACTTAGGGAACTTTAGCTATGAAATTAGAATCATTAGAGAATCTTTATATAAAAGGTTAGATCTAATTCCCGTGAGTTAAATAAACCAGTCACGCACATGTAACTGATGTTGGTTACCCTAACAGATTTTGGTTCCTCCTTGCTTTGACTAATGTCAGTCCCAAGGTGACCGATGCTAGTTACTATGTATTCCACCAAGTTAATAAATCATGCTAATGTGAAGCAATTAAGATCCAAAACTCAAAAAATCCCACTTGGACATAAATTACTACATTGTACCATACAAATCCATTTTTAGATCCTTTCCTTGGCCTATTTCTTCCTATTCAAGTCCCAAACTCGAAGACCAATAGAAGTGGAGTGTAGCTAAAACTTCTCCTTTGCCAATGACTTCGTTAGAATATATAAAGGGTTCTTGTTTATATGAATTTTCTCTAGTTTCATCTGCCCATCCTCCAACACCTATCATATGAAGTGATATATCAATTGAATGTGTTTTGTTATTGAATAAAACATTGAGTTCTTTGCCAGATAAATCAAACTTTGAATATCAATGTACAATCTGCAATCCTCTTTCTCCTTTCCCAACTCTTCCATGAACCTACTCATCCATATAATTTCTTTTCTAGCCTCTATATTTGAGAAATACTTGGCCTCTATATTAGACAAGGCCACGACCTTCTACAAACTAGAAATCCAGCCTATTTATCTTCCCACGTACTATGAATACATATCAAATGGTTCTTCTCCTACCATCCAAATCTCCAACCATATTTGAATCAACATAGCCACATAAATAAATATCTGACCCTCCACAACATAACTGCATGTCAGATGTCCTTCTAAAATACCTGAGAATCCATTGGACTACTTTCCAATGCTCTTTACCTACATTGGCCATAAATATGCTCACAACTCCCATTTCCTATGTAATGTCTGGTCTATTACAAACCATAACATACATAAGAATTCCAACTACTGAATCATATGGAACTTGTTTCATTTACTTGATCTCCTCATATGATGTAGGAAACCGATATTTACTCAATTTGAAGTATCCAACGATAGGTGTACTTACAAGTTTTGAATTCTACATATTAAACCTTTCGAACACCTTATTGATATAATGTTTCTTAGACAAATATAACCTCATGTTCTTGTTGTCTCTATTAATTTTCATATCAAGGAATTTATTCGCAGCTCCAAAATCCTTTGTTGCAAATGTTTGAGCTAAATTTTATTCAAGCTCACCAATTTCCTGCATACTAGATCCTACAATAAGAATATCATCCACATAGAATGAAAAATAATAAATCTTGCATTTTAAATATTTTTGAAATAAACACAATGGTTAGATTCACATCTCATATAACCATGCTCATCCATAAAACTGTCAAGCTTCATATACCCATTTCCTTGGGGCTTGCTTGATCCCATACAATCTCATTTTCAACATGTACACAAGTTTCTTTTTACCCTTGACTTCATAACCAAGCAACTGCTACATATAAATAACTTCCTCTAAATCATCATGAAGGAAAATCATCTTGACATCAAGTTACTCTAAATGTGAATATTTTACCATAACTAAACTCAATACAGTATGTATGGAAGTCAATTTTAAAATAGGAGAAAAATATCTCACCAAAATCAAAACCTGATTTTTGTGTAAATCCTTTTACTACAACCCTTGCCTTGTATCTTTTATGTTCACCATCTTCTTCCTTGATCCTATAAACCCATTTTTTCTGCAATGTTATTTTACCTACTAGAAATTTAATCAAATATCATGTCTAGTTTTGTTCTAAATAGTCAATCTCCTCATCCATGCCATGCTCTCATTGCATGTGGGTCTCATCCTACATTGCTTCTTCAAAATTCTTTCGTTCACCACTATCAGTGAATAATAAATAAGATAAGGAAGGTGTACATATTTTTAGAGGTCTACTAAGCCTGTTTGACCTTCTCACTGATATCTGGGGTGTTTTAGGCTTAATTTACGTATTCTACAAAATTTTATCAATCTCAGATAGTGACCAATGCTTGTATGGCTAAATGATGCCAATCTGACTCCTCTGTAACCGAATTCGGTTTAGGCTACTAACACCAGTCCAGTTTTAACTGACATTGATTATTGTGTAGACATGTAGGTGTCACATTTAAATCAGAGAAATCATTTTCATCCACAAAATTTTCAACTGGTTCATCTTTGGGTACCAAAACTTGATCCTTATACACTCTCTTTTCATTATATTCAATTTCATGATTCCTAAAAAACTTAGAATCTTCTAAATCCAAAAATTAGAATTTAAAATCACCAGATCCATAACCAATAAAAGTGAATCTCTTGGATTTAGTATCCAACTTATTTCTATTTTATTTATCAACATGCACAAAATATTATGAAATAAATACTCTAAGAAAAGAAATGTCTACCGCTTTTCTAGTCTAATATTTTTCTGGTATTCCACTATCCAGTGCCCTTGATGGCCAACGATTAATTAAATAAACTGCCACTACTACTGTAAGTGTGAGTTCTAAGATGCGAATGAATCCATGACTGCACAACTTCATGAATGATAGAAGGTGAAATATTTAGAAAGAAGAATGGGGGGAAATAGATGGAACCATGTCTACTGCTTCTACCCAATAATGAAAAGGTAATCCAACATGTATCCTCATGCTTCTTGGATGTTCCATGATTTTTCTGTTCATTCTTTGAGCAACACCATTCTTCTGTGGTATTCTAAGAACCATTCTTTATCTACATACTCTATTCACTAAACAATAATCATTAAAAGACTTGTTGCAGTACTCACCACTATCATTAGATCTAAGGCATTTTAAATTTGAATTTGATTCATTTTCCACAAGGGCTTTCAATATTTTAAAAGTCTCAAAAACATGAGATTTACGTTTAATATAATAAACACATACCTTTCTTGTGGTATCATCAATGAAAGTCACATAATATAGGGATCCTCAATGGGAAGGTAGCTGGGATGGTACCCACACATCTAAGTGCACAAGATCTAAATTTTTATTGTTCTTTATTGCCGCAACTTTGGTAAATCTCACTCTCTTTTGCTTTCCAAATATACAATGCTCACAAAAATCAAGATATACATCTATCAAATCTAATAACTTTCCCTTAGCCTTTAAGATTTGCATTGATTTTTAACTCATATGGCCTAGATGATTATGCCACATGCTTGCATATGAATCTGAAGTAGATAGAACAAAAAAGGAATCAGTAATATAGGTATACAAATACAATGTTCCTACCTTTTTGCATCTTGCTACAATAAGAGATCCCTTGGTAACCTTCAAAGAGTCAGCTCTGAATGTAACCATACAACCACATTCACTTAGTTCTCCTATAGAAATTAGATTTATCCTGAGGCTTGGCACATGCCTCACATATTTTAATATCCACGTATTTCCATTCTGAAATTTTAGATGAACTTATCCTTTACAAATAATATTGCATGGTTCATCATCTATTAAATAAACATGCCCAAAGTTACCCTGGACATAATTTCTGAAATAGCCCTTATTAGAGGTAACATGGAAAGAAGCTCCTGAATTTAAAACCCATGATTCAATTTTATCATTCAAGGAGAGAATTAGGGCATCTTGCATTACCTCAGAGGATGCAACATTTTCCTCTTTACCTTTCTCTAGTACATTCTCTTTGTTTTCCTTGAAACTAGTAATCCTTCTTTGCTTCCAAAATTCCAACAAGTTATTCCTTTACCTCTAGATTTAGATCTACCATTTTTAGAATTTTATTTCCCATTATTCTTACTCTTGGATCACTCCTTCTACCTTCCCATAATTTATACATTCAAAGCATTACTAGATTATAATTCTCCTATACTTTTCCTAGCTATTTCTTCATTTAGGATTATACTAACCACATCATCAAACTTTAAAATATTAGTAGTAGACGTTGTATTACTAACATCCATTTCCAAGTTATCCTAACTATATGGCAAAGAGAATGGAAAGAAAAGTTCTTGTATTTCATCATCAAACAAAATATTCATTGATTTTAGTTCATTTACAATACAATGGAAATCATTCAAATGACTTGATGGAGATTCACCTTCTTACATCTTAGAATTAAATAATTTCTTCATCAAATAAAATTTATTTGAAGCACTAAGTTTTTCATACAAATTAGCTAAATATTTCATCAAATCTATCATGGTTGCTGCTTCAGTAATATTCGAAGCCACAGATGATTCCAGACTTAATCTTATAGATCCCAGAGCCTTTCTGTCAAGAATTTTGCATTCTTCATTAGTCATATTTTTAGATCTTGCCATCTCATACAATGGTAAGTATATATCTTTCTGATACATATAATCTTAAACCTACATCTTCCATAATTGATAATTATGGCCATCAAATTTATCAAATATTTGTTATACATATTTTTCCATTGCTATAGCTCCCAGTCAATCAGAAATCCAGTATGAGTGAATCTGTCAACACACAAAACCCTAAAACAGAATATGATACTAGTTTTTGGGGTTAATCACGCTAGTTTTACAAACATATATTAAGATCTAATCATACAAGCAATAAATACATTAATAAACTAGAAGAAATAATACACAAGATATAATGTGGTTCACCTAGTGTGGGCTATGTCTACTAAGAAACAACCAATATATTATTTAAAGATTTAACAGAGGATATACAATGAAGATATGCAATCTTCCACACCTCTCCTAGATTTACAGTACTTGCTTCCTCACAAGATTCTCTTTTCTCTCTCCACAAATTATCTCTTACAATTATCCTAATTATTAATGAGTTCCCTCTCACTAACCCTATCATTTTAGCTTATATATACATAGAAAAACTTAGGGTACTTTAGCTATGTAATTACAATCATTAGATCAACTTTATATAAAAGGTTAGATCTAATTCCCATGAGTTAAATAAAATAATCATGCACAGATAACTGATGACGAATACCCTAACCGATTTTGGTTCCTCCTTACTGTGACCAATTTCATTCCCCAGGAGACCAATGTTGATCTTCTGATCGATGTCAATTATTATGTATTCCAACAAGTTAATAAAGCATGCTAATGTGAAGAAATTAAGCTCCATAACTCAACAAATGAGATATGTGAAGGAAAAAATAGGGAGAGTGTGCTCAATATCAAGATCCTATGGGAAATGATCAACACGAGACTCATAAGTAGAAACAGGTTCAGTATAAAACTGAGAAATGAAAGGGATGTGATAAGGTGGAGAATCTATGGTGGCAATAGAGTGGTCCAGATAAGTGTCACTCTCAGATGGTGAAACAAAGTAACCATAGAACTTTCACATAATGGTCTAGGGAGTGAAAGGGAACTCAATGTGATAAAAAATGCAATATATCCCTATATATAGTAAGATTGAGAAGGCCATAGAACTTTGCATCATTGTGGTTAAACCACTCATCCTTCTATAGAGTCTCATCAAACTTAGGCGTAAGATCATGGAGTTAGGGAAAAAAACCATGCATAGTGCATTGATTGATAATGTCTTCCTTCGAAGAAAGAAAGTTCTCAAAGTCAAGCATAACAAAATAATGATAAAACTATATAATGTAGATCAAACCCTGAAAATTATCCCAAATGGCACTTTATAACTTAGTGTGAAAATTACAAGTCCCCATAAAGTTCCCCCGAAATGTGGTACTTTATAAAGTAATGAATTTACCAAAATAAATATAACCATAACAAAGAGTGAAAGAAACACATGCACTTGTGACCAAAATGGAGCTCAAATAAGAAATCCTGGCTAAAATTTATAACAAAAACTATTTTCTGCAACAAATGGATTATTTAATTAAAATTTTTGCAAACTGATTAAAAAAACTATTACAAACTGATATTGATAGATTAATGCTTGATTGTATGGGGCCATGGGCCATTATATCAAAAACCTATCAAGACTATGGAGTGTGGCCAAAGGATGGAGTAGAGCTATAATCTATCCAACGTACCATGTGGTTGGAGGATCAGTTCCCAAGAGTGGCTGTGTTATTTCAGGCATAGTGTATATCACTAAAGTTCAATACTCTCAGGATGTGCCACCAAATGCATATGTATGGGTGTGAGCCACTAGAGTACTAAGGAGATTAAGGGAGAGATCAGGCCCAAAAAGGGTACATCTAGTTCTTCATGGTCAAGATGAGGAAGATGTGGCCATAGATCCAATATAGGTGGATGACGCAGGATATACTGAGGTATATAGTGTCTTGTGGGAAGTGCATCGATGGGAGCTATTGTTTCAAGTTATTTTGGATAGAACAAGAGAACAATTGGTTGAAGGAGTAGAGGGGTTGACACCTTCTGCTGATGGTAATGGTATAGCAAAAGTAATAGCAGAGATTGAGTATTTGTTTGTTGATAGTTGTGATTTTTCCCTTAATTTTTTTAATTTTGGATTTTGTGTGTCACTGATTAATGCTTGTTCATGGATGGTTATAGGGGATTATTATTAGTCACTGATTATTGATATGTCAATATGCACATTGAAAAGGAATGTGCCCACCAATTTTCTCATTGGAGGAGGGATGGTAGAGGGAGTGGATGATATTGCGGGTGAGCATGCTCATTTGTTTAATCTAGTGGCAGTTGCAGTAATGACATATACCATGTTATTGAGTGAGTGTGATAAGGTCCGGGTGGAGGCTCAACAAGCCAGGGAGATTGTAGGTGGGTGATCCCTAGTGCATGATGTTTTCACAAAATATTTAGAGCTACTGGGTCGATTTGCGGAGCAGTTAGTCAATTTGTCCTTATTATGTAGACAGGTTGAGAGATATAGGGGCCACAAACAATGATGTATACTGAGTGGGGAAGAATTTAGCTCTAGAGATCCCAAAGTTCTATATAATTAAATTGATGGTGAGATATGACATGTATTGATGTATCGATATATGGGGGATTTTCCCCTAGAGATTATATTTTTGAAACTATGGTTTTAGACAATATATATATATATATGTATCTATGTATATATATATATATATATATATGCATAGATATATATATATATATATATATATATATATATATATATATAGTTTTTTTATTAGTATATTTGTGTTGTGTTGATGTTTATTGATGTGTGATGTGATGATTGATGTTCTTATATTGATCTTGTGATGTTTGAATTGTATTGAGTAAATGATTATGCTGATTTAAGATATATAATGATGTGGAATGAATGATGATATATATAGTATGTGATGGATGGTAATAGATGTATGTGATATAACACCATATATAAAAATTAACAAATCATGACATGATAGGAAATAGTATAATGATATGTCACTAAGTACAAAATTAAAATGATGTATGAGATTGTGTATAAGCATGATGAATAAGGGGGGAGAAAAAAGAACGGTTCCCCCAACATATGTGTGAGAAGATGAGGCATATTTATATAAGACCCCTCAATAGTCCCGAATGAGCCATAGAACATGAGTGTGTCATTGGGAAATGTTGTGGTAGTGTAAGCTAGATAGATAAAACAAATAAGTGCAAAACATGAATGATGACGGAGGTTATCATTGTAACAAATCCCTCAATAGTCAGGTAAGAAATATGAGAACATGAGCGCGTCATTAGGTGGTGAGATGATAATAATATCTTACCAAATATTAAGCGATCATGGAGTAGTGGAAGCATGTGAAGTGGAAGTAGCATGAGTGTATTAACTAAACTGAATGTCCGATGAGAAGGTGCCAATGATAGGAGATGTAGTGGTGGGAAGCACAATTATTGATGGATTAGGAAGAAAATGTGAAGCAAGAGCACTGTGTGGCAGATGAGATGTTGGAGCGGTGGATGGTGGAGTGGTGGATGACTGAGGTGGAGTCTATACATGAATAATGACTGGCAGCGGTGGATGAATAATGACCTTAGAAGCGGGTGATGGAAATAAGTGAACTGGAGTATATGTGGCTTGCGTGAAATCGAAGAAATAGACCACTCATGAGATCAAGAGGAAAAAGAAATGACACCCTTGTCTTTTAATTGTTGTAGTTTTTCATGAAGGGTGCAACAGTCATTATCACAATGGCCATTGATCTGATGATAATTCCAATAAGGACGTTCATTATCGGGTTGTGAGATGAGAAGAATACCTTACCAAATATTAAGTGGGCATGGAGCGGTGGAATCATGTGAAGTGGAAGCAACATGAGTGTATGAACTAAACTCAATTTCCAAGGGGATGGTGCCAATGATAGGAGATGTAGTTGTGGGAAGCACGGTTGTTGATGGATTAGGAAGTAAATGTGAACCAAGAGCACTGTGTGGCAGATGAGATGGTGTAATGGTGGATGGTGTAGTGGTTGATGAGTGAGGTGGAGGTTGTGCATGAATAATGACAAGCAGTGGTGGATGAATAATGACATTAGAAGCCAGTGAAGGAGATAAGTGAACTGGAGTATCCGCGGCTTGTGTGGAATCAAAGAAATAGAACGCTCACGAGAGCGACAGGAAAAGGCAATGAAACCCTTGTCTTTTAATTATTACAGTTTCTCATGAAGGTCAGAAAAGTCATTTTCATAACGGTCATTAATCTGATGATAATTCCAATAAGAACGATCGCATTGGCATTAAAAGTGTTGAGCAAGATGATTCTGATTATAATTCAAGTGAATCAATCTCTTATTAAGAAAAGAACACAACACATCACGAGGCTTAGTAACATGTGAAAAATGTAATGTATCCCAAGTAGGAGATATATAAGTATTAGACAAATATCGACGCGGTGAAGGAGATTAAGGACACTTATGTAATGGAGGAGACTGAACATGCTTGCGAGGCAGACTATATGGAACCTTGGAGGATGCTTAATTGAAGGAAAAGGAGAAGAACTAGAAGATGATGCAATAGTAGAAAAATTGACAGGATGATCTATAACATGTGCAATAATTATATCTTGCTCTAGTTCAATGAACTTATAACATAAGACTGTAAATGTTTCACATGTGTCATATTTGAATCATTATTTTAAAGTAGGAATCAAGCCATGAAAAAATATGAATTTCTTATCTAAATTAATGGGTTGGAACACTAGTTGATGCATGCAACTGTTGAAATGCATAATATAATAAATGATAGGTTATGACTTTCCTTGACGTAAGCTTGCTAAAAAATCATGTGTGACTCTAGCAACATTGTTAAACATGAAGTGTTGAAGAAAGGCCTCATCCATTTCACAATAGGAACTAATAGATCAAAAAGGTAGATGCATGTACCATTGAATAACATCATCAACAAGACTATGAAGAAATGCTTCAAGCAATAATTGATCATTTGAGTAAGAAGCAATAGCTAAAATATAATTATTAAGATGTATATATGGATTTCTAGTACCATCAAAACATGAAAATGTAGGCATGATGAAGTCTATAGGAAATGTTGAATTTTGAAAATTCTTTGGAATAGGATTTCCATGAAGAGATTTATTATCAATAGATGCATCATAGGATTTTCTTTCAAGAGTGAGAGATTGGATCTGAGATTGTAATTTTCCAACATCATGCATGAGTGACAAAATTTCATGTGAAGGAATTGTGGGAGATGTGAGAGACACATTTAGAGGTTGAATCTTTCCATTATGAGTTATCATGGGAATTTTAGAAGAAGAATTGGAGGATGCTGATGTTATAGGAAAACTAGATATAGGTGCAAAAGAAATAATTGATAGTATACTAGGAGGAATAGAAGAAGCTACATGAATAGATTCAAGAGAGGGAGAAGGAGAAAGAGGTAGACCAAAGCATGGAATGTAAGTAGAAATTGTACGAATAGTATTGGAAAAAAAATTATGAGACAAACTAATAGAAGGCTAAGAATGTCCATTCATGTTATTAGACACAACCTCATAAGTAGATGAAATTGGAGAAGATAATTCTCATTCAATAGTTCAAAGAGAAGTAGAATCATTACTAACATGTTCATGCTCATAAATATCATCAGTACGAGAAAATGTCTCACATGCAAGTATTTCATCAAGCGTATCATTAACATATAATGAAGTAGGCGAAGAATTATCATGATATGTATTTTTACAATCATTAGAAACATTTTTAAAAATACAAAGAGTATAAGAGGCAACAATATAATCATTCTGACTAGTATGCAAAATAATATCATACACAGGTATATTTTCATCATTATTTTTATCTAAGTATCACAATCAAGACCAAACATATAGTCAATAATTACATCATCAAGAGTTTCAATATAAATAGTCCTAGTGCCCATGGAATAACAAGGATTACAACCAGAAATGTTTTGTTTTTTAAAAACAATGTTACAATAAGAATGGATGAAACTAGTGGGAATGTTGAAATCATTGACTGAAATAATTCTTTGAATATTATCATCAACGCTTAGTTATGCCTCAATAGCCTCATCCTAAATAGGGACTCTCATGATGCATATCTTTCTTAGGAGAAGAAGATCAAAAAAATTCCATTAGGATTTAGTGGATCATAGGGAAAGGAGTTCTAAGATAAGGGTTTGCAAAAATTATTTAATAAAATCTGCAATATTTTACTGAAATCAAAATCTACAAAATTGTTATAATGATGTACAATAAAATACAAATGATAAGCAATTTTTAGAGATGTAACTATGCAAGAAAATGAGAGGGATAAAATACTTATATAATTTTTACAAGTATCGAAAAGTGTTTCCGAACTGGAAGAAGTGATGAAACAACAACTCAAAATGTCTCAGCCATACCCAAAAAATGCATAAGTGTCGAGAGTGCCAAGGCTAGGGCACCTAGGGTGCCAAAGACTTCTTTCTGGGCATCAGAGTCTTTAGAAAATATCAAAAATTGATTTCTTTTATATTGCTCAGGTTTCACACTTATTCGCTGAAGATCACCTATATGTCGTAATGGGGTCAATGAAGTACCTACAAACCTATAATGAAAATACTCTCCTGTAAAACCCTCAGTCTACATCAAATCCTAAAAAATAAAGATGTAAAATGAGGTGTTGGACTATCCTCGACTGTCAAAGATGTAAACTTACGACCGAGCATTGCACTACATCTTAGACCCAATGTAGTTCAATTTTCTTGTTTGTGCAATAGTGCTCCTAGGTTTCCCTCGTGCAAATGATGCCAAGATAGTGGGCCATAGCTAGATAGAATGTAAATGTGTGGATGGAAAAATCAACTTCCCCTTCCTATGCATTGTGTATGCAAAGTAATAAACCCAAGATGCAATCCCTTTGATATGTAGAAAGATAGCCCTTGATATAAATTACCCACAATTATAATGGTATGTATGTTGTTTTTATATAGGGATCTCTTATTTGAATTTTTACACTAATGAAACGACATGCTAACTAGGTCCTCGGGATAGAAGTAGAAAAACTGAAAAGGCCTCCCAAAAATTTCAAAATGTGAACAAAAACAAAGGGGATAGGTGTGCCCATGTTGGATAGGAGAACCTAGGCACTAGTGTCCTGAGACAACTGACGAAAAATGTGAGAATACTGATAGACAAGGATCCTTGTGACCTGACCAAAACTGGGGTACAAAAGTGACAAATGTGAGATATAAAACAATAGAAGCAACCAAAACAAATGGATGGACTAGACAATATGTCATCAGTGAATGATTTTATTGCTCAAGATCCATATGTAAAAAAACATACTTTGTGGTGTAGTAAATAATAGTAAGTGCATGATTTCGTGTCTACACAATGCTAAAAGAGGACAAATTAGTGGGTAAAAGGACTCGTAAGGCCCTATCTAGCCAAACTTACCTTGAGGCCATCGTAAAGGGTGTAGCTATTAGGGATATGGAGATAGTGGCACAACGATGGTCGTCATTGTGTAAGGTATAAAAATGAGTGAAATATGATGGAATCCACTTTAATAAAGTTTGAAGAAGGAAACCTACAATTTCAAATTATTCCAAATAGACAAAATCTACATTTTCAATTTGTTGGAAACTAGAACAAACAAGAATTATCATGAAAAATATGTTAGATGTATTACTTTCCATTATATGAAATTCATGAAGGAAACTTATCCATGTGAACTTTCCCTCATCCTACCTAAAAATTAGAGACATAATCTAAAGTAAAAAGAATGTTGGATAAAAGAGGACACTGATTTCTCTCAAAAAAAATCTTGATGGAAATGAAGTTACACTTAGCTCCATTATCTACCCTTTGTCACTCAAAAACACCTCAAGGTGGGCTACAAGAGTGGTGAGAGGATTGAGAGGACATCTTTGATGTCACATCATAAAAAATATGATTCATTTAGTGTTATCTTGGCCCTTTAAGGGTTTAGGTTGGAGTTGAATGGGAGGGACGAATGTAGGTATGATGATTAATTTTTTAGATGTCTACACATTAGGATTATGTTTTTCATTCACACATGCATTAGCTACATAAGAATTTTTTGTTTTCTTGTAGGATCTTTTTTGTTAGTCGTAGTGTTTTAGCCTTCATTTTCATCTAGCAATTTTAGATTTTAAGTTGGTGGATCTCCCTCAGTAGCCTTAGATTTATCAATGAGAGGAAACTCCTATATCATATAGTTGGGGGCCTTAAACCTAAAAGAGGTGTTGGGAAAGTTAATCTAGGTAATTTTTGGAGAAAAATGCTTACAGCCTACCTAAATATAAAGTAACTACTTCACATTCTTATTCAAATAAATCTGAACACAAACTTGTTTCTTAGGTTGAGCACAATAAAAATGGTTGGGTATATAGAAAATATAATTCACCCAATGGTATTTAAAATATTTGAGATAAAGAACCAAAGAAGAATCAGAAGGTCGTGATGCTCGATACACACATGGAGTTTGAGTGAAAATTGCTCAAAGAATTAAAAGTATTGAGTTTGAGGTCAAAGGACAAGTAACATGTTTTGTAAGAACCATATCTTGACTTAGCAATAAGAGATTGAACTTGCAAAGACTTATTGAAGGAGAACACATAGAATCCTTTGGTAAGGTTCATTACTCCAGTGACATGGATTCCCTTGGTTTCTAGTGGAATTTGTTCCAGAGCTAGATAGAATATTTAGAGGGAAAATTACCAACATAAATTGTTTACTAAAAACGCCAATGCACTAATACCATAACCATCAACTAATCATATATCAATAGTTCATAAGCACACAAAAAACGTATTACATGTCACAATAACGTAATCTTGAACCCATATTCACCTATATATGTTACTTTCTACCATGTCTATCAATTGCAGTTGTTTCGGCTCAGTAGTCATTGTTCTAAATATCATTATTGATACTAAAAGGAAACTTGATCTAACAAAAACACATCCAAATTATAAATAAGTATGTCGGTTTGCTTGGCCTCTCTTTTTAATATAACTTTATAAATTTAAAAGCCCAATCAAATGTATGTAATTAAATCAAATAGACTTCTTTAAAATCCATTAAAAATTTGTTTGTGTTGCATATGCAACAATTGCACTACATGATTTATTAGTTGGCTTTTTAAGTATGTCGGTTTGCTTGGCCTCTCTTTTTAATATAACTTTATAAATTTAAAAGCGCCGATTCAAATGTATGTAATCAAATCCAATATACTTCTTTAAAATATAATTGAAGAACTTATGGGTAATTATTAAAACAAGAAGCATGAGCCATAAAACTATATACCTCCTTAAATTCCAAAACATATTTATTTTTTGAGATTATGAAGCAACAAACAGGTTTATACTAGTGATGACCAAAAGCAGCTTTATTATCGTATATATCGATAACATTATATGCTGTATAGGCCTACATCCGTTATCATGACCAGCACAATTAGAAATCCTCAGTTACCGGGGCCGTAACCGCCACCACCGCCATCGGAACAGACTTAACACCATCGAGCAGACTCCATGAAAATATTAAAGCCAGCAGAATATAGCACATAATCTTCGAACGAGACGCCATCCGTGAGTCTCAACAATCCGCTTTGAGGAAAATGCTGTATCCGGGAGTAGGGCATTTATATTTTTTTATGCTCGTATGTTATTGACAATCCAACTTACTGTATGTTAAGTTAGCTGGTTGTCTGCTCTAATGTATTTGTTTTACCTGCTACAGATAATTTATTTCTCTGTTTCGTTTACATTGAGAAACGAATCACAAACAGTAATTTAGATTATTGTTGTCGTCTGATGTATTTGTTTTACCTGCTACAGATTTATTTGTCTGATACCTATGCATTGATGAACGCATCAGAACAGTAATTTAGATTATTGTTGTTATCTTTCCTCGCTTTCAAGATTATGCAGCAGGTTAAATCTTCGAGTTGGCGATGAACTATTCGGTACTTTTCTTAGTGCTTTTCTTTAAAAACTATTAATATTTGGATTGTGGCTAAAAATATCTAGTGTGGGCTGTGGCAAACTCATTATTGCGGGTGCAAGAAGTCCTAGTTTTTGACAATAAAGCGCATTTGATGTTATCTTTATCCTGCCTTTAATATTTTTATAACCGAAATCATTCATGTGCCGACTGCAGAATAAACCCTGAACACACCGGATATTAGAGAGAAATATTAGAGATAAATTAACTTTGTTATTCGCAGGAAATATTTATGATACTCAAGGTGGTGAAGAAGTGTGTGATAGGGTGAGTCACTACGTCTGCGATGCTTCGTTATTTTAATATAAAAGTTTAGAGGATGGCCACAAGGTCTTTTGCTATTAATGATGCCAGCTAGCTAGACGTAGGATGCAATTAACATAGCATAAAACCCCCTTCGATGTTTATGTTTGAGAAGTCGTTGGACAAAGACAAGCATCTCTTAAAGAAAAAAAGAATAAGAAGATTCTACGATCTTCACAAACCATTAATATTTGAAGAGAGAAGACAAAATTTCAAGAGGTAAGCGAGTCATCCCCTTACCCTGTAATAAACCTAACAAATATGACGACCCCATGCTGGTTTGTCTCAATACAAAGTTGATGGGAGAAAACTCTAAGCTGCTAACAAAGGTTTGTCTCAATACAAAGTTGATGGGAGAAAACTCTAAGCTTAACAAAGGGAACACTCATGTTTCAAGGTGATTGAATTTTGTGTACAATGAAGGATGAACCAATAATTGAAGTGAAGATACATAAGTTTGAGTAGTACTTATGTTTTGAGATGAGTGGTTCATTAGGACAAGTCCATGTGGACTTGAAGTATGTTTTGTAATATAAGTATGAATGCCATTTTTTTATCTCTCTTACAGAGATAATGAGCATCAACGAGAAAGATATGTGGGCGTGGCTTGCTAATTAATATTAAGATCAATGGGGTAAAGTAATGAGGAGGCTCTCACATACTAATATGAATTTATCCCATGGTTTTATTTCCCCATACGTTATAAGAAAAAAAGTTATCAATACTACAAAGAAGGTGTTTTGAGACAGATGTAAGAAACAAAATAGAAATTTCATTTCTAACATCCCTCCTTTTTATTCTTTTAAACAGTGTACTTAATTTTTGATTTTAATAATTTATAAAAAATAGAACTTCCCAACTTGTTTTCCACGAATATTTACATCCTCATTCATTAATAGGAACAACCATTATAGGATGCGAACACTGGAAGGGTTTTGAGAAGGGAAATTTCTTTGTGTCCGGCATGGTTTATAGAAAACAACACTAATTCTCATGATTTCCTTTCTTCAAATTTTAAAGCTTCCCCATCTCGAAAAATTTCCACACACTATTCCAAATATTTTTTTTGGTGTATAGTTTGGGATTGCCGTTAGACCAAAACCCATTGGTGTTAGTCTCTGCTACAATCGCCAGAGCTAGGATCTACGAGAGACTGTTAGTCCATATCACATAACTCATGGGGATTGTTGGACACACAGGCCAACAATCTCCCCCTCAGCATTACCTGAGTGAGTTTCAAACTCGAGACCTTTCACTCTGATACCATTTGTTGGACTACGATTGCCGTTAGACCAAAACCCATGGGTGTTGGTCTCTGCTACAATCATTAGAGTTAGGATCTATGAGAGGCAGTTAGTCCATGTCATGAAAGTCATGGGGAGCACTAGACACACATGCCAACATGATCTGCTTTGAGAACTACCCGGTATGAAAACATCAATTATAGGACTTAAGGTCTGACATTGATGTTTTATATTTGCACTACCGGGTAGTTCGCTGAAAGTTAGTCATGATTTAGTCACACTATAAGCATATCATCAACTCTCGAGTGGGAGACCATTATAGGACTATAACAACCGATGTTTAGTACCTACGAAGAATCTAAAGAAAAAAGATCCATTGCAGGCACCTCGTGTATAACAAAGATATTGCAACTACTTTGAAAAGGCATGAAGGAACATCATATAGTCAAATTCCACCTAGTATGGATAATGATCTAGCTAGAAGTGCAATAAGAAGATGACATATTGATCACATAGGGAGGTGCACTTGGAACTTGAGTAAAACACTCTAGAAGGATCTACTATCAGTGAGATGACATTTCATGTGCTAGTAGGAATGTGCAAAGGGGTCCCCTATAAATCCTTGGGAATGGTATCAAACTTATCTCATGGTGGAAAAATAAATGAACATGATAATGACTAAGAAAGAATTTGGGAGAGTAGGGACATGTATGCACCTGGAGATGCAATATTTTGGAGTTAGAGAAGCACTAGGTGAGTTGCATTGCACATCGATTGTTGCACATTTATCATACCGTGGATATGAAGGTTATGTATAATTTATAAAGGCCAACTATAGGATTTAATTGAACCAAATTATTATGACCCATGTAATATATGAGATCATTTGGATTAAGTGAGGAAAGGTAAAGATTAATGTATACCAGGGTCAGGATCATATGTATGTGCCTTCTTACTATTTTATGCATTTTGTACACCGTTAGAGAGTACAGTTTGTGTGTATGAACTTTGGAATATGGAGGACAAGTGGAATTTACTATATGTATTTTCATGCATTCAATTACCTTGGGCCATTTATTCAGCCTGAGTGTGTACGAGTAATGTGCCATTGCTAGGACAATATTATATGATTTACAAGTTTATATTTTTGCATGACCATGGGATTTTAGTGACCATAAATACCAAAAAAAAAAGTTATGCTCTAATGTTTCAGTTGGTTCTAAAGATTTCAGCATACTAAATGTTGGGACTTTTACAATATCCGCCCCTTTTTTTTGAGAATGCACCTATCTTTTTCCAAGTCTTATGTGAAATATTATAAAAAACAAAATCTAGATATTTTGAAAATGTTCACATTAATGAGTGGCATAATTTGAATTCAATTCTTGAGCCATGATATAATAGATTCATTATAGTGCTGGAGAAAGAATATTATAAGATCTTCAAGTACAATGCATTGTAAGCCAATTCTCTAAAAAAATTTTATGGAGCACTCCTGACTAATGTCTAGAATGATTGATATATACCATGCATATGATAATGAAACCATTACATTTTAAGACACAATAGTCTATGTTTGAGACACATGTACAAAAGCACATATATAAGCTCCTCAAGCTATTCTATCTGCTCAAATTATTTTTCTTTTTAATGCCTTAGCTCGTAAAATAAAGGATTGTTAACAAGGAATTTCAAGGATTACCACTCTTAACTATTCCCAAGTTATGATGCAATTCATTTTAACATAGCACAATTTTCCCACTTTTAGACCCAGATCACCTGCTTACCTAAATGTTGGAGGAAGGTCAGAATTTTTTTGATTTTGTTGGAATGATTCTGAGAACAAAATCTAGTTCTTAGTAATTGAGTGGCGCAATTTGGAAGTTCCATAACTTGGTGAGGAAAATCACTTATATATAATTTGTGCATGTTCTAACAACAAATCATGTTATCTATAACTGAAAGTGCAAGACTCTAAACATGATACCGTACACTAGTGAGATTAGAATTTGCAACGAAATGTGATAGGATCCATACCAAATGTTCGCTAATCTTCATTACTTTTTGTATTTGTCTTCCTATTTCTTTTAAAGATAACATTTCCATATCATATTCTATAATCATGACATGATAAAACATGTATTGTGAACCCTATCCGGATGTGGTTTCACGTTTATACTAAGTACTTTCAAATCCGTCTGGGGAGTAATAATAGTCATTTTTCCTTGGTGAAGATAATTAGTTGCAATTCCCTAAAAACATCTTAAACACCTTATAATGCTTCACAATACCCTAATGAAATCTAGTACATGAGAAGGGAACCATTTTAGTTTAGATCATACTAGATGTTTAGTCATATTAAAAACCAATTAGAAATCTACCTGATATTAACAGTGTTTATGTGTTGTCATCTTACCATCTCCATAGAGAAAAAATTAATTTCTCGGACATTATATATTTATATCAAACCAATGTAAATTGTACATAAAGTGATAAAAATCATTTAATTTAAATGTGAATATATACTTGATGCTATATAGATTTTTGAATAAGTTATTACAAACTACAACAGAGAATTTTCCCACATTGATGATGACTTTTACAGTTTTCCATCTTGAATTATAAGGCCAAGATACTTATCTACATAAAACACTTATCCTCTATATTACTGTCTGTAATATAGTAAGAATTGATTTTACAAAAAGTCAAAGTGGTATGGTAGCATGCCACGAGAATCCAAACTAGGTATAAAGGGATAGTAATTGTACTCAAAATTGGCTGGCTTGAAGTCATAAAAATTTATTACAGAGAATCTGAGGCAAATCAAAGGTGTTGGATGTCTACTTAGAAAATCTTGATACCACTATTTATTCAGTGTCAAAATAGGGATTTGGACCATCAAGTTTGTGCCACCATCATTTTTGGAAGGCCACAAAACTGGTCAACGAATAGCACTGACTATCCAACAATGGAAATAGTATCTCTGTCTTTTGTAGCATCTTTATTATGTTTTTCACATCCTTGGGTAGGAGATATGGTGAAATCCATCCAATGGACCGTCTCTACCATAGGTGGCAATAGCCCAATTGTTACATTACAATGGTCAAACATTACCCCACATCTCAATGCTAAGGTATTTAGGATGTGAGCTTGTGGTGTAGTGGAGAGTGCCACCTAGGTTTCCAGCGTACAAAAATGGCAGTGGGACCTAGAAAGCGGTGGCTAGATCCCTATCTCACAATGAGTGCCCATGAGAGAAAGATAGGGGCAAATTCTCGAGCAATAGTACAAGTGTGCATTGCCTAGAGTGATAACCCAAAAAGGAATTTCCCTTTGATATGTAGAGCATACATCCCTTGATAGAAATTTCCATATCCTTTATAATGCTATGCACTTGAATCTGTTTATATAGGGACACATTTTTTTGAACAATCATCAATTAAAAGCCAAAATATGTGCAACTCAATACATTGAGATAGGATTAGAAAAAATATACTTGAATTTATTGCTTTCCACATGAATGTCAAATAATGTCCACACTAACAAAGGGGACAAGGGCTCCAAAGTTGTCTAGGATCACCATTAGTGTATAGTTTGATGCAATACCTTAGGTGAATACGTGTACCAATGATACAAGGTTCACGTCACAAAGGGTATAGAAGAATACTAATAGACATCCAAATCCAAATGTGAACTGAATAGAAATAGGGTGATAAAAACCCAAAGATGTGAGAGATAAGGGTTGTAATTTTCCCACAAAATGGGCATTGAGATGGTAGGATTAAATGAACGAGTCTTTGGCAAAGGGAAAGACTTGATAAATAATACACTAAGTGAATTGTGCAAGCTTGGATTCCACAATGCCAAACAAAATAGTGGAAAATCTATGTTTTCAATGATGCATAGAAGAATGCAAATGCCAATGGAAATTGATCTTGTCCTCCATGTGAAGCATGGGAGAGAGAATCTTATAGCCCTTTTTAAGCAAGTAAATTTGAAATGGTGTTGATCCATGTGGCATAGGTAGAGATGGAAAACCGTTGGGAGGAACACTTAGAGATATTTGATGATTTTATTTCACGTGATTTGGAGATTTTCGAACTGTCACTTATGGATATTTCATAGGGTATGGAGTGATCAGATCCCAACCTGATTGTGTGTGTAATGCCCACTTCCCTTTGACACCTTTTGATACTGATCATGACACTGTTGACTATACCATTGACATTGTTATATTTTTTATTTAGTATGATGATTAGATGTTAGAGCATGGATTATTTCTGACTCTGATTCATATGTGATGCATAATGATTATTAGAGACACTTCATATATTGATGATGATATATTGTTCGACATGGTTATATTTATGGATGTTGTTCAAACATGTGATATTTGGATATTCTGAGTAGACCTAGAAAATGAAAAAAAATTGAATTAAAATCGATGATGATATAGTTGTTGATGAAATTTTAAGTGACACTTTTAATTGGCTTGATGATTGTTGTGATTCACATATATATAGATGACTTTGGAAGTATATTATATTCATTTGGATGTTGTAATGTGGCAACGAGGCCGAAGGAGGTATTTTTGTTTTGTAGGTTAAAATATTACAACACACATCCAAGGATTGAAGACCAACCACATTGGAATTCTAAATGAATTCAACAAGGTCACTATGGCAACTGTAATTGTTTGTATGTGTTTGATTTTGTTAGGGATTCCCATGGAGGGGATCACCTTTAAATGTCACCAAGGGTTTTGTGTATTTGTTTATTTGGCTCTTTTTTATTGATGTTTCTATGTGTTTATTAAGTGATGTGTTTACCATTTTCATTATTTATTAATTGTGGTAAATTAATGTGAGTAATCATATTGTTAAAAAAATTAATTAATCAAGTTGGGTCATAAGAAAGTAATTATTAGAGTTGTTGGCCTAAAATAAAAGTGTTGTAAGAAATGTGTAAGTTGATTTTGGAGTATGAAACACTCCACCTTCTTTGAAATTCGAATTAGTCCTTGGAGGCTGATTTTTGAGACTTGTGGGACAAGTTAAACTTGTCCCATGCTTCTTAAATTTATATGCCATCCTTACCTATGGTTGGTGAGTTAAATTTAGCCTTCTTTATGTATTTTTGTAAGTCAAGTTGAATGTTTTATTGCACTTTTCTTACATGTTTTAATTTCAGTCCTTTGGGATGTGGGTTTGATTGGAGTGTGTAAGTAAAAATGTCATATTATTCACCCACCTATTTATTATGAATTGGAGAGTGAAGTTGACTTTGGTGTTGGGGTTGAGGATGTGTGAAGTGGCATCCTACATGGATCCACCTCATCCTCTTCTCTTTCCTCTTCTATTTATTAAAATTCCATAGCTTGTTTTTAGGGTTGCTCCACTTTGATCACTTCATTTTTGGGAGAGTTATTTTGGGGTTTTGAGAGATCTTGCTTTTGGAGAAGATTGGAGATTGTTGCATGCTTGTGGATTGTGGATCTTGGACTATTTGTATTGGAAATCTTGTTATTTTGGAACCTTCAAAAAAACTCCATCATGGAGAGGTAAGAGCTTGGCTCTTGGAAATTCTCTTCCTTCCATTTTATAAATATTTAAATGCTTGTATGTTTTTTATTGTTTGTGGGATGTTGGGTAGATGTCCTAGGAAAGGTGTATGAGAAGGCTATGGGGTATATTTTGTGGGAGGCATAAGTGTTTTGGGGAGGTATAAGTGTGGAAGGAGTTGGGATTTGGGTTCCACCTTACAAAGAAATAGCTTGCATTTATTTACTCATAATGGGGTGCCATAATAGGTTGGGGAGGCATTAGGGCATGTCAAGGATTTGAAATGTTTTATTTTGGGGTTTGTTTTCAGGTGGTGATACCCATTTCCCCTTAGGGAGGCATAAGTAGCATCCCCCGTAGTCTCTTGCTCCTTTGGCTTGTTTGATGAAGCATGAGTATTATTTGTGTTTTTATCTTGTGATTGCTAAAACTGTTGTTCAATTTTGGGCTATGTTTATAAAAGTGAGATTTGTATGTGTGTTTGTGGAAGCCCGTTGTTGCCATGTGTTGAATCACATTTCTTATTGCAATGGTTGGGGCTTGGGGGCCAATGAAGAAGGATGGATTCTCTTTTTCATTGGATGTCTTGGTTGGGTGGAGAGCATTTCCTTTCTCCATGTTTTGTTGTGATCAAATTGAAGAATGATGGAAATTCATACTGCTCTTTTGGAGATGAGAAAGAACACAATTTTGACAGTCCCTTGTGAGATTTCTATTTGTAAAACCATTTCCTACTTCAAGTGGATGAAAATTTAATATGTTTTGTGATGAAGAGTAGCTCTCTTTCATAAATGAAATTCTATATTCGAATGTGGAAGAAATATTGTATAATCTATTTTATGAAAGATGAGCATTATGTAATCTAGGCTTTGGAAAAACTATATGAAAGAAGTTGTAAAAGAATCATTTTAATTAATAGAAGTTGTATTATTTTCCACAAATGGTATTGTTATATTTGAAATCAGATTGTTGAAATGTATTATGTAATCCTCTATTTGAAAGACTCGAAATACGTATGAAGAAAATTTATTACTCTATTTCATTTGAAATGGTTGATTTTTGGAAATTAGTACTGCATTCTCTTTTCACATTTTTGGATTGAGGGAAATAGAACATGGTGAAAGTGAAATAGATCCATTCAAGTTTAATTCTAATTTTTACTTGTTTCACTCTATAACAACATACATTTATGAAAAAATATATAGAGTGCCCCTAAACCTTGTAAAATGAAAGAAAACATTAAATTGAACTTAATAAGACAAAAAAAACCCCCAAATAAACTAAACCACTTAAGAAATGGTTAAAGATCCTTTCGAATCGAAAAAAAGAAAAAATATAGTCGTTTTGCTGTCAAAATTGAGAAATTTTGAATTTATGTTCAATCAACAAATAAACCCTTGCTATCCATCCTAAAATACTCTAAGAGTAACCCTATATGTTTCTTTGTCATGTTGAGAAATGAGGGAGGTCGAATTGAACAAAAGTTTACAAAGTCGAATGTTACCAGTTTTCATTTTATAAGCTTGCAGAGCATTTTCTCAAAATTTACACTTAAAATTTTATCCAGATTAAATTCTTAAAGGTTATGTGCAAAGAGTATGTCTAGTGCTTTCTGAATAGTCCTTGTTTTCCAAAAACAAAATTCCCTATAAAGCGTTATCGCCTTCTGAAGCTCACAAAAGAGGAAAATCCTCTTGTGCACCCGTCTTGCATTCCCAGAGCCTCTTATGCACCTGTCTTGTGCACCCAGAGCTTCTTGTGCACCCATCTTATGTGCCCATGAGAAAATGAGTCTCTTCCATGCCCGTCTTGCGTGCCCAGGAGAAAAAGAAGTGTCTTTTGCGCCTGTATTACGTGCCTGGGAGAAAAAGAGTTTCTCCTGCAACTTTGTTCCCCGTTCAGAAGAAAATGTTTCTTTCCGTGCCTCTCTTAAGCACCCAGGGAAAATTATTCTACATGCCCCGTAAAAAAATAATCTATCTTCGCTAGGGATGACCTTCTCTCTTGGTGTTCTGTAGGATGTTTTGATAATTGTTGTAATGTCACTCCACTTCAGTTAGAGCTTACGCTCATCGCTTGTGCAATGGAGGTCCGGATCAAGATTTTTCATATCGAGCATGTTTATGCAACCTTGTGAGAGATGAAAGGTTTCCCTTTTTGTCAAAGGAATTTTGTTTACTTTTCTAGTCTTTAGTTGAACCTCTTTTAGAAATCTTCTGCTTTGGCTAGTTAGTCTAGATTACCAAAGTAATAAGTTCACCTTTCTGAGAACAATGCTCAAACCAAACATGAATCTTGTAGATTGGTAAGGCAGGTTTTGAAAAAAAAACATTTTTGGTAAATGCATAACCTTAAGGTATTGTAAACCGTGGAATGTATCCAACTATGACTGTGTATTGTGGTTGAGTTGTTTCGTGGTGCCTTGTCAAAGAGTAAAGTGAACTGTCCTTGTTGGGTGTTAGTTGTTTTCATGCGTTCCATAAGTTCATCGTTGAGTCAAGTTGTTTGAAGAATTAGTTGTAACCTTTGTGACCACCTGTTGCATCATTCTGTACAACAAAATAGTAAAAAAAAATTATCATATACTTTGCTATGCTGGTCTTTGTTTCTTGAATTAGTGGGTGTTACACTTGGTATCAAATCCATGGGTTGAAATATTGGAACATTGGGCACACTAGAAAACTTGAGAAATGACTTGAAAACCTAGCACACTTTTAAATCTAGAAAGAAACCTTTTTTGACAATTGAAAAAAAAATATGTATGACGAAATATTACATTACTCTGTTCACTTGAACTACCAGAATTAAAATACTAATAAAATAATAAGTTGTTTGAATTGTTGTACTTGTTTAGCAGCATTTTTTCTAAACCTGGGTAACTAAGAATATCAAATTAAATTGATTTTTGTGAGCTTCTAGTGTAGTGGAAACTTGGTTCCCCTTTTGAAAATTTGTTGTTTTACAAGTCCTAAATCTTGATTTAATTATATGATGTGTTAAGCCCCTTTGAGACCCTTCCTTATTGAAGTTGTTGGAATGCTAAGTTTTATGGTGTGATTCTTGTGGTTGGACAATAGTGGTTGTGTTGTGGAGTCAGGAAGAGTTAATTAGAAGTTGTTTAGAGCTTCCTCACATCAGTGGTTAGGAAAGATGGTCTGGTTGTTATTTTTCCATTTTGTTAACCGTATGGGAAATTGGACATGAAGTCTGGGTGTCGTTTATGACCCAATCCTATGTATGTGTCCTTGGAACTAACCTCGAGGTAGGGTAACCCTATTAGCAGCCATGAAGGGTTGTGGAGTGAATGTGGTGTTAAATTTTGTGTTTTAAATACATAATCTTGTGTTATTTTATCAAGGACCAACATCATATTTTATGATTGGATTGAGAAGCTCTGAGGCTCTTTTAGTTATTTATATTTTTGTGAGAATTTTCAGACTTTGCAATGTGGCTACATAGCCACTGTTCTCGATTGTCGACATTTCTTTCATTTTATTTTGGTTGGTGACTCAGAGCTCATTATGTTGTTGGCTACTAAGCCAAACGTTACGTGGTTCCTTATTGCGTGATGATGAGATGGTTCTATGCTTCTTGTATTGTGACATTTCATCATATGGGGGTACACACTTGGTGTATTGAATGTCCTCTTAAGTGCTTAAAGTTATTCATTGGTTTTGGATGCACGGAACCTTGAGGGTGTCTAGGACCTTAGAGTGACTTTTTCATTTCTCAACCTTGCTAGATAGAGAGATAATTGTGTTGTGTGTCCTAATTGGCAGTTTGTTAGCGGTGGTGGTGATTCTCTTACAATCTGGTTAGAGCTTAAACCTTGTCGAAGTAGAGGTGTTTAATTGTGGGTTGATGAATTATGTTAGGATCAGATTTCTTTTGGCTGGTTGTGGATGTTAGTGGAAAAGTGTTTTTCTGGTAGTGGCTTCTCTTCGATGGCATGCAAAGTTTAATCAAGATTTCCTTATCTCATTATATAAAATAGTGACTTGAGGGTTATATTCATCTTCATAATTATGGTTATAATTAATACCATTTGAGTATTGTATTAGTAAATTAATTGTGTTTGGTTTCCATCTTGACCTATAAATAAGTCTACCCTTTCCTTAAACTTTGTAAGTTATTATGAATAACACTCTACGAACTATTAATTTTGAAGTCCATGGAGACACTTATGGATGCTTTGAGTCTTTTTGACCATGCCACTAGTGATGTTAGTGTAATTAAACCTTGATGAATTAGTCTCAATGGTATTGTATAATGGGATTCTTCTTGTGAAACTGCAACTCTTGGTCGTAAAGCCGTGTTGAATAGATAGCTGATTGGCTGCTTACATTTGATGCTTTCTAGTGAGTATGTGGTGTTCTTACATTAAAAATATTTCCTTGTCATTCTGATTTCTTGGTTGATGGTATCATGTGGTAATATGGGTGTATATTTGAAAACATTCCTTGTCTTATCATGTGAGTAAAGTGTTTTTTCCAAACACCAAACATTGTTAAACCCTAGTAGACCAGTAAAAGTAATTATGCTTCTTTAATGGGCCTTGCTTGTAAATTCTTTTGAGAACTTGTAGAAACCCACTAGGAATGTTTTAAGATACTTGTAATTAGTGGAAAAATCTCAAAATATTGTTGTGATCCATGTTGGTTGATTATTTCCTAGTTCTTACAAAATTAATAATATAGTTGCTATGTTGAATGCCTCTTATTCCTTTAGAATTAAAAATGTGATATGTTGTTTTCCATAAAATTAATAGTGTGATATTTTTACCCTTCCTTCTCATTAAATTTTAAATTGAGAAGTTGACTCACCCAAACATCATCAAACTATACTTGAGGATATTTGGCCTTGAAGCTTAAAAATTGGAACATAGAAAGAGAAAATGGTCCTTTCCTTAACCTTGGTTAGGAAAGATGGCATGGTTGTCATTTTTCCATTTTGTTACCCATATGGGAGAGTGGACAAGAATAATCGGTGTCGTTTATGACCCAATCCTATGTATGTGTCCTTGGAACTGACCTCAAGGTAGGGTAACTCTATTAGCGGCCATGAAGGGCTGTGGAGTGAATGTGGTGTTAAATTATGTGTTTTAAATTCGTAATCTTGTGTTATTTTATCAAGTACCAAAATCTTATTTTATGATTGGATTGAGAAGCTCTGAGGCTCTTTTAGTTATTTATATTTTTACGAGAATTTGCAGATTTTGCAATGCAGCTACTTAGACACTGTTCTCGATTGTCGACATTTCTTTCATTTTATTTTGGTTGGTGACTCAGAGCTCATTATGTTGTTGGCTGCTTACCCAAATGTTACGTGGTTCCTTATTGCATGATGATGAGCTGGTTATATGCTTCTTGTATTGTGACATTTCATCATATGGGGGTACACCCTTGGTGTACTGAATGTCCTCTTAAGTGCTTAAAGTTATTCGTTGGTTTTGGATGCAAGGAACCTTGAGGGTGTCTAGGACCTTAGAGTGACTTTTTCATTTCTCAACCTTGTTAGATAGAGAGTTAATTGTGTTGTGTGTCCTAGTTGGCAGTTTGTTAGCGGTGGTGGTGATTCTCTTACAATCTGGTAAGAGCTTAAACCTTGTCAGAGTAGAGGTGTTTAATTGTGGGTTGATGAATTATGTTAGGATCAGATTTCTTTTGGCTGGTTGTGGATGTTAGTGGACAAGTGTTTGTCTTGTAGTGGCTTCTCTTCGATGGCATGCTAAGTTCTATCAAGATTTCCTTATCTCATTATATAAAATAGTGACTTGAGGGTTATATGCATCTTCATAATTATGGTTATAATTAATACCATTTGAGTATTGTGTGTGTAAATTAAGTGTGTTTGGTTTCCCTCTTGACCAATAAATAAGTCTACCCTTTCCTTAAACTTTGTAAGTTATTATGAATAACACTCTACGAACTATTAATTTTGAATTACGTGGAGAAACTTATGGATGCTTTGAGTCTTTTTGACCATGCCACTAGTGATGTTAGTGTAATTAAACCTTGATGAATTAATCTCAATGGTATTTTATAATGGGATTCTTCTTGTGAAACTACAACTCTTGGTCGTAAAGCCGTGTTGAATAGATAGCTGATTGGCTGCTTACATTTGATGTTTTCTAGTGAGTATGTGGTGTGCTTATAGTTAAAATATTTCCTTTTCATTCTGATTGCTTGGTTGATGGTATCATGTGGTAATATGGGTGTAGATTTGAAAAATTTCCTTGTCTTAACATTTGAACAAAGTGTTTTCGCTAAAATACAAACATTGTTAAACCCTAGTAGACCAGTAAAAGTAATTATGCTTCTTTAATGGGCCTTGCTTGTAATTTCTTTTGAGAACTTGTAGAAACTGACTAGGAATGTTTTAAGATACTTGTAATTAGTGGAAAAATATCAAAATATTGTTGTGATCCATGTTGGTTGATTATTTCCTAGTTCTTACAAAATTAATAATGTGTTTGCTATGTTGAATGCCTCTTATTCCTTTAGACTTAAAAATGTGATATGTTGTTTTCCATTAAAGTAATAGTTTGATATTTTTACCCTTCCTTCTCATTAAATTTTAAATTGACAAGTTGACTCACCCAAACATCATCAAACTATAATTGAGGAGATTTGGCCTTAAAGCTTAAAAACTAGAACATAGAAAGAGAAAATGGTCCTTTCTTTAACCTTGTTTAGGAAAGATGGTCTGGTTGTCAGTTTTTCATTTTGTTACCCATATGGGAGAGTGGACATGAAGTATAGGTGTTGTTTATGACCCAATCCTATGTATGTGTCCTTGGAACTAACCTCGAGGTAGGGTAACTCTATTAGTGGCCATGAAGGGCTATGGAGTGAATGTGGTGTTAAATTTTTTGTTTTAAATTCGTAATCTTGTGTTATTTTATCAGGGACCAACATCTTATTTTATGATTGGATTGAGAAGCTCTGAGGATCTTTTAGTTATTTATATTTTTGTGAAAATTTTCAGACTTTGCAATGTGGCTACTTAGCTAGTGACTCAGAGCTCATTATGTTGTTGGCTACTTACCCAAACGTTATGTGGTTCCTTATTGCATGATGATGAGCTGGTTCTATGTTTCTTGTATTGTGACATTTCATCGTAAGGGGGCACACCCTTGGTGTATTGAATGTCCTCTTAAGTGCTTAAAGTTATTCATTGGTTTTGGATGCACGGAACCTTGAGGGTGTCTAGGACCTTAGAGTGACTTTTCCATTTCTCAACCTTGCTAGATAGAGAGTTAATTGTGTTGTGTGTCCTAGTTGGAAGTCTGTTAGCGGTGGTGGTGATTCTCTTACAATCTAGTAAGAGCTTAAACCTTGTCAGAGTAGAGGTGTTTAATTATGGGTTGATGAATTATGTTAGGATCAGATTTCTTTTGGCTAGTTGTGGATGTTAGTGGAAAAGTTTTTGTCTTGTAGTGGCTTCTCTTCGATGGCATGCTAAGTTTTATCAATATTTCCTTATCTCATTATATAAAATAGTGACTTGAGTGTTATATGCATCTTCATAATTATGGTTATAATTAATACCATTTGAGTATTGTGTGTGTAAATTAAGTGTGTTTGATTTCCCTCTTGACCTATAAATAAGTCTACCCTTTCCCTAAACTTTGTAAGTTATTATGAATAACACTCTACGACCTATTAATTTTGAATTCCGTGGAGAAACTTATGGATGCTTTGAGTCTTTTTGACCATGCCACTAGTGATGTTAGTGTAATTAAACCTTGATGAATTAATCTCAACGGTATTTTATAATGGGATTCTTCTTGTGAAACTACAACTCTTGGTCGTAAAGCCGTGTTGAATAGATAGCTGATTGGCTGCTTACATTTGATGCTTTCTAGTGAGTATGTGGTGTTCTTATAGTTAAAATATTTCCTTTTCATTCTGATTGCTTGGTTGATGATATCATGTGGCAATATGGGTGTATATTTGAAAATTTTCCTTGTCTTATCATGTGAGCAAAGTGTTTTTGCCAAACAACAAACATTGTTAAACCCTAGTAGACCAGTAAAAGTAATTATGCTTCTTTAATGGGCCTTGCTTGTAACTTCTTTTGAGAACTTGTAGAAACCCAGTAGGAATGTTTTAAGATACTTGAAATTAGTGGAAAAATTTCAAAATATTGTTGTGATCCATGTTGGTTGATTATTTCCTAGTTCTTACAAAATTAATAATGTGTTTGCTATTTTGAATGCCTCTTATTCCTTTAGAATTAAAAATGTGATATGTTGTTTTCCATAAAAGTAATAGTGTGATATTTTTAGCCTTCCTTCTCTTTAAATTTTAAATTGACAAGTTGACTCCCCCAAACATCATCAAACTATAATTGAGGAGATTTGGCCTTGAAGCTTAAAAACTAGAACATAGAAAGAGAAAATGGTCCTTTCTTTAACCTTGGTTAGGAAAGATGGCCTGGTTGTCAGTTTTTCATTTTTTTACCCATATGGGAGAGTGGACATGAAGTATAGGTGTCGTTTATGACCCAATCCTATGTATGTGTCCTTGGAACTGACCTCGAGGTAGGGTAACTCTATTACGGCCATGAAGGGCTGTGTAGTGAATGTGGTGTTAAATTTTGTGTTTTAAATTCGTAATCTTGTGTTATTTTATCAAGGACAAACATCTTATTTTATGATTGGATTGAGAAGCTCTGAGGCTCTTTTAGTTATTTATATTTTTGTGAAAAATTTCAAACTTTGCAATACGGCTACTTAGCCACTGTTCTCAATTGACGACATTTCTTTCATTTTATTTTGGTTTGTGAATCAGAGCTCATTATGTTGTTGGCTACTTACCCAAATATTACGTGGTTCCTTATTACATGATGATGAGCTGGTTCTATGCTTCTTGTATTGTGACATTTCATCGTATGGGGGTACACCCTTGGTGTGTTGAATGTCCTCTTAAGTGCTTAAAGTTATTCATTGGTTTTGGATGCACGGAACCTTGAGGGTGTCTAGGACCTTAGAGTCACTTTTTAATTTCTCAACCTTGCTAGATAGAGAGATAATTGTGTTGTGTGACCTAGTTGGCAGTCTGTTAGCAGTGGTGGTGATTCTCTGACAATCTGGTAAGATCTTAAACCTTGTCGGAGTAGAGGTGTTTAATTATGGGTTGATGAATTATGTTAGGATAAGATTTCTTTTGGCTGGTTGTGGATATTAGTGGAAAAGTGTTTGTCTTGTAGTGGCTTATTTTCGATGGAATGCTAAGTTTTATCAAGATTTCCTTATCTCATTATATAAAATAGTGACTTGAGGGTTATATGCATCATTCGTAATTATGGTTATAATTAATACCATTTGAGTATTGTGTGTTTAAATTAAGTGTGTTTGGTTTCCCTCTAGACCTATAAATAAGTCTACCCTTTCCTTAAGCTTTGTAAGTTATTATGAATAACACTCTACGACCCATTAATTTTGAATTACATGGAGACACTTATGGATGGTTTGAGTCTTTTGGACCATGCCACTAGTGATGTTATTGTAATTAAACCTTGATGAATTAATCTCAATGGTATTCTATAATGGGATTATTCTTGTGAAACTGTAACTCTTGGTTGTAAAGCCGTGTTGAATAGATATTTGATTGGTTGCTTACATTTGATGCTTTCTAGTGAGTATGTGGTGTTCTTATAGTTAAAATATTTCCTTGTCATTCTGATTGCTTGGTTGATGGTATCGTGTGGTAATATGGGTGTAGATTTGAAAATTTTCCTTGTCTTGTCATGTGAGTAAAGTGTTTTTTTCCAAAAAACAAACATTGTTAAACCCTAATAGACCAGTAAAAGTAATTATGCTTCTTTAATGGAACTTGCTTGTAACTTCTTTTGAGAACTTGTAGAAACCCACTAGGAATGTTTTAAGATACTTGTAATTACTGGAAAAATCTCAAAATATTGTTGTGATCCATGTTGGTTGATTATTTCCTAGTTCTTACAAAATTAATAATGTGTTTGCTATGTTGAATTCCTCTTATTCCTTTAGAATTAAAAATGTGATATATTGTTTTCCATAAAATTAATATTGTGATATTTTTACCCTTCCTTCTCATTAAATTTAAAAAAAAAACATGTAGAAGAGTAGAAATGGAAAAAATTGTCCATCTACCTCCCCTAGGAGTAAAATAAATACTTTTTCTCTTTTTCACCTTTACAGAATGGCGAGATATCATGCCCCCTTAGTGGTCCTTATAACACAACTTGTGATGTCATAATAGGAGGAAGTTTAATAAAGAAAACTCATAAAGGAATGTGCTTAGCAAAGAAAACTACAACTTTTAAATTAATTAGTTGAATTATAAAATAAGTAATATTTATCGGTATTGAGTGCAATGTATAGTTGAACCTATAGTTCTATCACCTACCTGGAATTGTGAAGGACCTGGTGGATAGTAGTGTGTTCTAGTTGTTTAGTACCTTCTTGTGGATATATGTATGTGCCTTTCTTTGTGGGAGTTTTGGGTCATCATACCCTTATCGTCCCGTAGCTCGACGAGTGTAAGATGTGGTCTCTTTGGTTTGAGACTTATCTCTTGTTTGAGAAGCAACCTCCTTGCGTGTTGTCTTGTCCTTAGAGACCTAAGTTATTGTAATTTTAAGGAAACATATGTTAAGGATATGACCTAACTTTGGGAAGTCTTTTTTTCTTCTTGTTCTTCTTGAGACACATATTGTTGGTGTTTCTTCTCTTGTCGTTGGGAAGGAAAGCACAAGATGTCTTCGTAAGTTCTTACTCACTTTTGATATGATGCACCCTTGGATTGTAGTCAGACCCCATGTTACTTGTTCTTCTCCCTAGATACCTTGAGTGCTCTCTGGTGTTACAATTTATGCTTGTGCTCTCTTTGTGGTTATTCTAAGCTTGGTCAGAAAATAAGATAAATGAATCCCATTGTGTTATAGTGTATGGTGCTTCTTGCATTATTATGTTAATTGCTAAGTGGAGTTGGTTACTAAATTTTTGGCGTCTCTAATTTGGTTAGTGTTGTGTCTTTGATATTTTTTTTAGTGTGTAAGTCTGGGTTTAGGAAAAATTGTGGTCTTGACTTCACCTGTATTACCAGGAAAAGTTAATTGTACCCTCTTGAGTTATAGAAGTTCTTTCCTTGAATAGTTCCTTGATTGTAAATGTTTTTTTGATTTATATGTCCTTCCTTGTTGATTAATATTATCTTGTGTGATCTCAAACTGTGGGACCTTGAGTAACTTGTCTCGCGTACAAAATTTTTGTCATAGTCGAATTTTGCTAGCCTTGTCTAGATAACGAACCTTGAAAGCATAATTTTACCTTAATGGAAACCTTAAATTTTTCTATTACAGTATGTCATGTTTCATCGGAAACTATGTGGTCTTTCTCAAACTCATGGAATTCTCCTTATTATTCCTCTACTTGGTGGTTACTCTTAAGGCTCTTTTGAACTCTTCATGTTATATTGTTATGTGTTGTATCTTGGTTGATAGTGTAAAGTTACTCTCTAGATTTAAATGCTCATATCCTTGCATGTAGAAAGTTTGGAACTCATACCTTACAATCTCCCTTATTTTCATTGAATTGCATTGGACAAAACTTGGGACTCTTTGGACCCACATTGTTTGAAGCAAGACATCCCATAGTGGGAGTGATCCTTTTTTCGTTGCATTTTTTCTTATCTATCTTTCCTGTGACTTTAAGGAGGAAGGTGAGTCTAGGGGGAGGGGGATGTAGTACACACTTCCCTTTGACATCTTTTGATACTGATCATGACACTGTTGACTATACCATGGACATTGTTATAGTTGTATTTAGTATGATGATTAGATGTTAGAGAATGGATTATTGCTAACTCTGATTCATATATGATGCATGATGATTATTAGAAACACTTCATATATTGATGATGATATATTGTTTGACATGGTTATATTTATGGATATTGTTTAGACATGTGAAGTTTCAATATTCTGAGTAGACCTAGAAAATGAAAAAAAAATGAATTAAACTCGATGATGATATAGTTGTTGATGAAATTTTAAGTGACAATTTTGATTGGCTTGATGATTTTTTTGATTCACATATATATAGATGACTTAGGAATTATATTATATTTATTTTGATGCTCTAATGTGGCCACGAGGCCGAAAGAGGTATTTGTGTTTTACAGTTTAAAATATCACAACACACATCAGGGGATTGGATAGCAACCACATTGGAATTCTATATGAATTAAAAAAGGTCACCATGGCAACTGTAATTATTTGTGTGTTTTTGTTTGATTGTGTTAGGGATTCTCGTGGGGGTAGGGAGCACCTTTATAATGTGACCAAGGGTTTTTTGTATTTGTTTATTTGGTTCTTTTTTTATTGATGTTTGTATGTTTTTATTAAGTGATGTGTTTACCCTTTTCATTATTTATTAATTGTGGTAAATTAATGTGAGTAATCATATTGTTAAAAAAATTAATTAGTCAAATTGGGTCATAGGAAAGTAACTATTAGAGTTGTTGGCCTAAAATTAAAGTGTTGTAAGAAATGTCTAAGTTGATTTTTGAGTATGAAACACTCCATCTTCTTTGAAATTCGAATTTTTCCTTGGAGGCTGATTTTAGAGACTTTTGGGACAAGTTAAACTTGTCCCATACCCCTTAAATTTATATACCAACCTTACCTAAGGTTGGAGAGTTAAATTTAGCCTTCTTTATGCATTTTTGTTAGTCAATTTCAATGTTTTATTTCACTTTTCTTTCATGTTTTAATTTCAGTCCTTTGGGGTGTGGGTTTGATTGGAGTGTGTAAGTAAAACTATCATATTATTCACCCACATATTTATTATGCATTGGAGAATGAAGTTGAATTTGGTGTTCGGGTTGAGGATGTGTGAAGTGGCATCCTACATGGATCCACCTCATCCTCTTCTGTTTATTGAAATTCCTTACCTTGTTTTTGGGGTTGGTCCACTCTGATCACTTCATTTTTGAAAGACTTATTTCGGGGTTTAGAGATCTCTTGGTTTTGGAGAACATTGGAGATTGTTTCATCCTTTTGGATTGTGTATCTTGGACTATTTTGTATTGAAAAGCTTGTTGTTTTGGAACCTTGGAACAAAATCCATCATGGAGAGGTAACAGCTTGGCTCTTGGAAATGCTCTTGTTTCCCTTTTATGAATATGTAAATGCTTGTATGTTTTTTATTGTTTGTGGGATGTTGGGTAGATGGCCTAGGAATTGTGTAGGAGAATGCTATGGGTTATATTTTGTGGGAGGCATAAGTGTTTTGGGGAGGTATAACTGTTGAGGGAGTTGGGATTTGGGTTCCACCTTACAAAGAAATAGCTTTCATTTCTTTACTCGTAATGCAGTGCCATAAGAGGTTGGGGTGGCATAAGGAAATGTGAGGAATAAGGGGTACTTGGGGAAGGCATAAGGGCATGTCAAGGATTGGAAATGTTATATTTTAGTGGTTTGGTCTCAGGTGGTGATACCCATTTCCCCTTTAGGAGGCATAAGTAGCATCCCCCATAGTATCTTGCTCCTTTGGCTTGCCTGATGAATCCTGAGTATTATTTGTCTTTTTATCCTGTGGTTGCTAAAAAAATTGTTCTGTTTTGGGCTATGTTTTTAAAAGTGAGATTTGCATGTGTGTTTGTGGAAGCCTATTATTGCCATGTGTTGAGTCGCATTTCTTATTGCAATGTGGTTGGCGCTCGGGGGACAATAAAGAAGGATGGCTTATCCTTTTAATTAGATTTATTTATTTGGTAGAGAGCATTTCCTTTCCCCCTGTTATGTTGTGATCAAATTGAAGAATGATGGAAATTCATACTGCTGTTTTAGAGCTGAGAAAGGAGACATTTTTGACAGTTCCTTGTGAGATTTCTATTTGTAAAAGAATTTCCCACTACAATTGGATGAAAATGTAATATTTTTTGTGATGAAGAGTAGCTCTGTTTCGGAAATGAAATTCTATATTCGAATGTGAAAGACATATTGTGTAATCTATTTTGTGAAAGATGAGCATTCTGTAATCTGGACTTTGCAAAAAAATGGAAAAGAAATTGTCACAGAATCATTCGAATTAATAGTTGTATTATTTTCCACAAATGGTATTTTTATATTTGACATCGTATTTTTGAAATGTATTATGTAATCCTCTATTTGAAAGACTTGAAATACGTATGAAGAAAATGTATTACTCTGTTTCGTTTGAAATGGTTGATTTTGGGAAATTAGTACTACATTCTCTTTTCAAATTTTTGGATTGAGGGAAATAGAACATGGTAAAATTAAAATGAATTCAAATACCTAAAGTATGACAAGTGAAATAGATCCATTGAATTTTAAATCTGATTTTTATTTGTTTCACTGTATAACTGCATATATTTATCAAAAAATATATCGAGTGCCCCACAACCGTGGAGAATGAAATGAAACATTAAATTGAACTTAATAAGACCAAAGCAACCCCTAAAAAAACTAAAGCAATTAAGAAATGGTTAAGGATCCTTTCAAATCGAACAAAAGAAAAAATCCAGTCATTTTGCTGTCAAAATTGAGAAATTTCTAATTCATGTTCAATCAACAAATTAATCCTTGCTATCCATCCTAAATTCATCTAAGATAAACCCTATATGTCTGTTTGGCATGTTGAGAAAGGAGGGAGGTTGAAATGAACAAAAGTTTACAAATTTGAATGTTACCAGTTTTCACTTTATAAGCCTGTAGAGGGTTTTCTCAAAATTGACACTTATAATTTTATGAAAATTAAATTATTAAGGTTTTTGTGTAAAGTGGGTGTCTAGATATTTCCGAAAAGTCCTTATTTTCTTAAAATTGAGTTCCCTATCAAATGTTATGGCCTTTTGAAGTTCATAAAATAGGAAAAGCCTCTTGCGCATCTATCTTGCATGCCCAAGCCTCTTGCATGCCTGTATTGTGTGCCTAGAGCTTCTTGCATGCTTGTCTTATGCACCCTTAATAAAATGAGTCTCTTACGCACCTGTCTTGCGCGTCCAAGATAGAATGAGTCTCTTCCGCGCCCATCTTGCGCACTTGGGAGAAAAAGGAGTCTCTTTCGCGCTTGGGGAAATTTCTTCCACGCACCCCTCAAAAATATAATTTATCTATGCTAGGGATGAGCTTCTCTCTCTTGTTGTTTTTTAGGATGTTTTGATAATTGTTGTAATGGCACTCCACTTCAATTAGAGCTTACGCTCATCACTTGTGCAATGGAGGTCCGGATCAAGATTTTTTTTCTCAGACATGTTTATGCAACCTTGTGAGAGATGAAAGGTATCCCTTTTGGTCAAAGGAATTTTGTTTTCTTTGCTAGTCTTTAGTTGAACCTCTTTCAAAAATCTTGTGCTTTATCTAGTTAGTCTAGATTACCGAAGTAATAAGTTCACCTTTGTGAGAAGAATACTCAAACCAAACATGAATCTTGTAGGTTGTTAAGGCAGGTCTTGAAAAAAAACATTTTTGGTAAATGCATAACCTTAAGGGATTGTAAACTATAGAGTGTATCCAACTGTGACTATGTATTTTGGTTGACTTGTCTGGTTGTGCCCTGTCAAAGAGTAAAGTGAACTATCCTTCTTGGGTGTTAGTTGTTTCCATGCTATCCATAAGGTCATCATTGAGTCAAGTTGTATGAACTGTTATTTGTAACCTTTTTGACTACCTGTTACATCATTCTATACATTAAAAAAGTTTTAAAAAATATATCCTGTACTTTGATATACTAGTCTTTGTGTCTTTGATTAGTGGGTGTTACAGTGTGTGTGTGATAAACTAAAGGATTTGGGTGTCCTAATATCAGAGGAAGAGTGTTAGGGAGAGAGGTCTAGTTTTACCCTCAAACCATGACTACATTTTCAAAAGGTCTAGTTACTATAGATGGAAAAAGACCAAATTATTGTTCATTTCGATCCATTTTGATCCAACGAGAATAACCCATATAGGAGCAATTTAGGAAAGGCAATGACATATCATTTCGCCCACTCCAAGTGTCTCATGATGATGTGTATGGCTTCCATGTTAGTTCATTTGAAAGTGATATAAAATGTAGAGTGACTTCACATTATGTCATCGGGGAAAGAAATGATGCAACTCCCAAATTAAGTCATTTGGGAGGAGTAAAATGCACTATGTATTTTCAATTGATGGGTTTGATTTGAGTAATATAAAATTATATTAAGGTTTAATGTTTACAATAGATTACTCATGTAGATATTTTTCGCTTGTTGTCCCTAGATTAGCTCATTAGTTGGAAATAACTAGAAAGTGGTATGAAATGTTGCATAATGTGTGATATGTTTTTGATAATGATGAATTAAATATGTGAAATGATCATGTAATTAACATTGTGATGGGGATCATAGAGTGATATCGATTATATGCCCCATTTCGATAAAAGGGGGACTGACAGTAAGAATGAATGTTGAGCCGAAAGTATATGTGAAATGATGCAGTATAGTAAATATCACAGGATTGTATGGATATAAAGTTAAATATGTGCTAGATTAGAATCTAAATGGCACAAATGGGGTAGAAAATAGAGTAAAAAAGCTTAAGATATGAGTGAAAAGGTGTGGTGTGTATTATTTGGGAGAATATGCACCAAAAATAACTATATCCAAGTGAGAAATTGATACTTGCTATAAATAGTAATTTTAAAAGGTGAATGGTAACTTCATTTGAACCTTGAGTGGGTGTGATTTTGAGCTCTAGGTGTGTGACATTGCCACAAATTAGGGAAATGAGATTAAGTCGATTCAAGATGGTGGTGATGGTAGTGGTATTACACATGACATCTGAGTTGGTAAGTATGATGATTTCAAAAAAATGTGTCAAAATTTACTCATTTTTGTCGATTTTCACAAAAAAAATCATTTTTTGAGTTTCTAAGAATTTTGACCTAGGCAAGAGTGGTAGAGGTGATAACATCCTTTGGGATGCTAGTGCCTAGATTTAGGTGTTACTGACCTACCCTTGGGCTTGCACATCCTTCTCGTAAGCATTGACGATCCATGAATATTCTTTTTATGATAGAATGTGATAAATGGGAATTTTGATGCATTTTGTTATTATGAATATTTTTTTTCCATGTATACGAGGTGTTAATGTCACATTTTTTATGGTTTTTTGTGTTGTGCAGAGGGATATTCATTCGAGGGAGTTCTTTGGAGGTCGACACTTGAGTACGTTTTTGGGATTAGGCCTATCAGATATAGAATGGGATGTACTAGATCGTGCCAGACTGTAATACATAGAAATATTTTGTGAGGTACCGCATAATATGTTGATGATTATTTCTCTATATAATAGGTGGTGTGCAGATAATTTTACAATTTGGTTATGTACTGGGAGATGAATATGACCTTGGAGGATGTATATCGTATATTTTGACTACTTGTTGTCAGTGAGAGGGTCGAGGTAATGGCTATAGATGATTCTTTGAGACATATGTGAGAAGATAGGTGGTATTTTACAGGGACACTGGTATAGATTGAGACCCATCTCCATCTCGATGTCATATTGAGATCTAGTGTTCCACGAATGTGGAAGTTCATTGCAATAGTTATTAATTTTTTAGTGGTAGTATAGGATGAAGGAATAGGCATCGTGTATAAGATGCATGATATTTGTCGTCATATAGAAGAGGATGGTACTAGATATACATGGGTGCATTGTGTATTAGTGCTATTGTATAGGGACCTATATAAGTTTACAACGGAGGACCATGGAGGTGGGAAAGGATTCACCACATTGCTGCATGTATGGGTTTATGAGCATATTGCAATATTGAGGCCACTTTTTTGGCCACATGTAGAGTGGGTATGACTAGATATATTTACTACGAGATGGGTAGGATTCCGGAGTAGGAGGATGGAAACTGATACGTATAGACCAATGCTTGATTGTATGGGTCCAGGGGCCATTATATGGACACCCTACTGGGATTATGGAGGGTGGTCAGAGGATGGAGTAGAGCTACAATGTATCCAAAGTAAAATTTTGTTGGAGGATTAGTTCCCAAGAGTGGATGTGTTATTTCAGGTAGAGCGTATATCACGACAATTCAATATTTTTCTAGATGTTCCGCCAAAGCTATGTGTATGGGTACAAGCCACTAGATTTCTAAGGAGACGAAGGGCGAGACGAGGCCCAATAGGGGAAAATTTAGTTCATCATGGTCCAGATGAGGAAGATGTGGTTATAGATCCAATGCAAGTGGATGATGTAGGATATACTGAGCCATATAGTGCCTAGTGGGTAGCGCACCAATTTCTAGTTGTTGTGGTTGTAGTAGGAGCACCACCAGTTGGAGGAGTAGAGGGGTAGCCACTTTTCATTTATGGTAATGGTATAACGGAAGAGATAATAGAGTGTGAGTATTTGTTTATTAATAGTTGTCAATTATCCCTTAGTTTTTTTAATTTTTGATTTCGTGTGTCACTGATAAATGCTTGTTCGTGGATGGTTGTAGAGAATGCTTATTGGTCACTGATTGTTGATATATTGATTTGCACATTGAGGTAGAATATGCCCACTGATTGTCTCATTGGAGGAGGGATGGTAGAAGGAGTGGATGATATTGCAGGTGAGCATGCTCATTTGTTTAATCTAATGGTGGTTGCAGTAATGACATATACCATGTTATTGAACAAGTATGATGAGGCATGGCTGGAGACTCAATGAGCTAGGGAGGATACAGGTGCAGGAGCCCTAGCACATGATCTGTTCACAAAGTATTTAGAGCTATTGGGTCGATTCATAGAGTAGTCAGTTGAGTTGTCCTTATTGCGTAGACATGTTGAGAGATATAGGGGCTGCGACCAGTGACGAGAATGAGTTGGGAAGCATCTACCTCTAGAAATCCTAAAGTTCTATATAGTGAAATTTATAATGAGATATGAAATGTATTGATGTATCTATGTATAGGGGCTTTAACCCTAGCGATTATATATTTTAAAACTATTTTTTTAGACGATATATATAGATATATATTGTTGGATGATTGGTGTATTTGTGTTTTGTTGATGTTTATTGATGTGTGATGTGATGCTTGATGTTCTTATATTGATATTGTGATGTGTGAGTTCTATTGCATGAATGATTATGCTGAGTTAAGATATACAATGGTGTGAAATGAGTGATGATATTTATAGTATGTGATGGATGGTAATAGATGTATGTGATATAGTGCCATATATATAAATTAATGAATCATGAGATGATAGGAAATAATATAATGATATGTCAGTAAGTCTAAAATGAAAATGATATAATAGATTGTGTATAAGCATGATGAAGAATGGGGGAGAAATCAGATCGATGCCCCCAACGTATGTGTGAGAAGATGAGGCATATTTATATAAGACCCGTCAACAATCCCGAATGAGTCATAGAACATGAGTATGTCATTGGAAAATGGTGTGGTAGTGTAAGCTACATAGATAGAACAAATAAGTGTAGAGCATAAATAATAAAGGATGTTCTTATTGTAACAAATCCCTCAACAGTCATGTAAGAACCATGAGAACATGAGTGCCTCATTGGGTGGTGAGATGAGAAGAATACCTTACCAAATATTAAGTGGACATGGAGCAGTGGAAGCAACATTAGTGTATGAACTAAAATTAATGTCCAATGAGATTGGGCAAATGATAGGAGATGTAGTGGTGGGAAGCATAGTTATTGATGGATTAGGAAGAAAATTTGAAGCAAGAGCACTAAGTGGTGGATGAGATGGTGCAGCGGTCAATGGTGTATTGGTGGATGGGTGAGGTGGAGGCTGTGCATGAATAATGACCCATGGTTGTGGATGAACCCTAGAAGTGGGTGAAGGAGAAAAATGAACTGGAGTATCTGCTACTTGCATAGAATTAGAGAAATAGACTACTCACGAGAGCGACAAGCAAAGACAATGACACCCTTATCCTTTAATTGTTGCATTTTGTCATGAAAGGTGCAATAATCATTGTCACACTGGCCATAGATATGATGATAATTTCAATAAGGATGATCATGTTGGTGTTAAAAGTGATGAGGAAGATCATGTTGATTAGAAGGAAAGAGAATACATCGGTTATCGAGCAAAGCACACAACACATAGTGAGGCTTAATAGCATGTGAAAAATGCAATGGATCTTGAATAGGAGATACAAAATTCTTAGACAAATATCGACGTGGTGAAGGAGATTAAGGACACTAATGTAATGGAGGAGACTGAACATGCTTGTGAGGCAAGGGATATGGAGACCTTGGAGGATTCTTAACGGATAGAAAAGGAGAAGAACTAGAAGATGATGCAATATTATAAGAATTAACATGATGATCTATAACATGTGTATTAATTATATCTTTATCTAGATCGTTTACCTTATAGCATAAGAGTGTAAATTATTCACATGTGTCATATTTCAATCATTATTTTAAAGTAGGAATCAAGACATGAAAAAATATGAATTTCCTTTCTAAATTAATAGGCTGAAAAACTAGCTAATGCATGCAAGTGTTGAAATGTAGAATACAATCAATGATAGGTTTTGTCTTTCTTTGATCTAAGCTAGCTAAATGATCATGTGTGACTCTAGGACCGTTGTTAAAAATGAAGCATCGAAGAAAATCCTTGTCCATTTCATAATAGGAACTAATAGATCCAATAGTTAGATGTGTGTACCATTGAAGAACATCATCAGTAAGACTATGAAGAAATTCTTTAAGTAATAATCGATCATTCGAGTAAGAAGCCATGGCTAAACGATAATGCTTTAGATGTAGATATGGATTTCACAATACCTTCTAAACATGAAAATGTAAGCACGATGAAAGTCTATAGGAAATGATAAAGTGTGAATATTTTTTTGAAATAGGATTTCCATGAAGAGAGTTATTATCAATAGATGAATAGTAGGCTTTGCGTTCAAGAATGATAGATTGGACATGAGATTGTTATTGTCCAATAACATGCATGAGTGATAAAATGTCATGTGAAGGAATCGTGGGAAATTTGCAAGAGGCACATTGAGAGGTTGTAAGTTTACCATTATGATTGATCATTGGAATTTCATGAGAAGAAGTGGAGGATGTCAATACTATAAGAACACTAGATGTTGGTGTAGAAGAAATAATAGGTGGTATACTAGGAGAAATAGAAGAAGACACATGAATAGATTTTGAAAGAGGGAGAAGAAGAAAGAGGAAGAATAGAGCTTGGAATGTCAGTGGAAATAATAGGAATAATATTATAAAAAATTATATGAGATGAATGAATACAATTAGGGATAACATCGAAGGAAACTATATGCTCGACGAAACAATAGGTCGAGAATCATCATGTCATTCATGCTATTAGATACATCATCGTAAGTAGATGAAAGTGGATAAGATAATTCACATTCAACAGTTTGAAGAGAAGTAGAATCATTACTAACATGTTCATTCTCAAAAATATCATCAGTATCAGAAAAAGTATCCCATGCATGTATTTCATCAAGTATATCATCAACATATAATGAAGTAGGAGAAGAACTATCATGAGATGTATCTTTATAATCATTAGAAACATTTTGAAAAATACAATGAGAAAGAGATGCAAAAAGACGATCATCCTGACTAGTATGCGAAATAACATCATGGACATGTACATTTTCATCATGCTTTTTATCAAAGTACCGCAATCAAGACTAAACATAGAACCAATAATTACATCATCAAGTGTTTTAATAGAAATAGAAGAAGGTGAAGTAGTCCTAGTGTTTATGGAATAACAAGGAGTATAGAAAAAATGTTTTGTTTACAATGTTGCAAGAAGAATGGGTGAAACTAGTGGGAATGTTGCATTCATTGGCAAAAATAACTCTTTTAATATTATCATCAACGTGAGGGGTGTGATAGAGAACCCTCAGTTAACCCTCAGTAGCCTCATTGTAAATAGGGAATCTCGTGATGCATAACTTGATTAGGAGAAGAAGATCTAAGTTTTTCCATTAGGGTTTATTGGATCCTATGGAAAGGACTTCTAAGATATAGTTTCTCCAAAATGATTCAATTAAATTTGTAATATTTTACTAAAATATTAATCTAGAAAACTGTTATAATGATGTACAACAAGATACAAATGCTAAGCAATTTTTAGAGATGTGAGTGTAAAATAAAATGAGAGGGTTAAACTACTTATCTAATTTATTCCTATCCTGAAGTGTGTCTGAACTGGAAGAACTAATGAAACAACAACTCAGAGTGTCACAACCACATCTAAAAAATGTAGAAGTGTCGGGAGTGCTAGGCATAGGGAACCTGGGTCGCCAAATAATCCCTCCTTGGCATCATTGTCTATAGAAAATATTGAAATTTAATTTCTTTAATGTTGTTAAGGTTTCACACGTATTCACCGATTATCTCCTATATGTCGTAAAAGGGTTAATGAAGTACCTAGAAAACTTATAATTAAAATAGTGTCCTGTAAAACCCTCAAACTACATCAAATCCTAAAAAACAAAGATGTAAAATGAGGGTTCGAACTATCCTCGACTATGAAACAAGTGAACTTATGACCGACCGTTACACTACAATTTAGACCCAATGTAGTTCTATGTACTTATTTGTGAAATAGTGATCCTAGGTTTCCCTCACATTAGTGATACCAAGATAGAGGGACGTAGTTAGATAGAATGCAAATGTGTGGATGGAAAAATGAACGTCCCCTTCCTATGCAATGTGTATGCAGAGTAATAAACCCAAGATGTAGTCCCTTTGATATGTAGAAAGATAGCCCTTGATAGAAATTGCCCACAATTATAATGGTATGTATGTTGTGTTTATATAGGGATCCCTTATTTAAATTTTGATAGTAATGAAAGAACATGCTGAAAAATACCTCGGGATAAGACTAGAAAAACTTAAAAGGCCAACCAAAAATGTTAAAATGTGAACAAAAACACAGGGAATAGGTGCGCCCGGGTTGGAAAGGAGTTCTTAGGTGCTAGTGTCCTGAGACAATTGACGACAGATGTGAGAATACTGATAGATAGGGATCCCTATGACCTGACAAAAATTGGGGTACAAAAGTGACAAATGTGAGAGATAAAATAATAAAATCAACCAAAACAAATGGATGGAATAGACAATATGTCATCATTGAATACATTTCTTGCTCAATATCCATTTATAAAACAACATACTTTGCAGTATAGTAAATAGTAGTAAGTGCATGCTTTTGTGTCTACACAATGTTAAAAGAGCACAAATTAGTTGGTAAAAGAACTTGTAAGGCCCTATCTACCAAAAATTGCCTTGAGGACATCATAAAGGGTGTAGATATTAAAAATATGGAAATAGTGGCACCACCATGGTCGTCATCGTGTAAGGTATGAATATGAGTGAAATATGATGGAATCCACTTTAATAAAGTTTGAAGAAGGGAACCTACAATTTCAAATTATTCCGAATAGACAAAATATACATTTTTAATTTGTTGGAAACTAGAACAAACAAAGAATTATCATGAAATATATGTTAGATGTATTACATTCCATTGTATGAAATTCATGAAGGAAACTTTTCCATGATAACTTTCCCTCGTACTTCCTAAAAATTAGAGACATAATATAAAGTAAAAAAATGTTGGTTAAAAGAGGACATCAATTTGTCTGAAAAAAATTCTTGATGGAAATGATTTGGAACTTAGCTCCATTATCTTCCCGTGGTGACTCAAAAACACCTCAAGGTGGGCTACAAGAGTGGTGAGAGGGTTGAGAAGACATATTTGAGGTTGCATCATAAAAAACATGATCCATTGAGTGTTATCTTGGCTCTACAAGGGTTTAGGTTGGAGTTTAATGGAAGGAACAAGTGTATGTATGATGATTAAGTTTTTGGATGTCTGCATATTAGGATTAGGTTTTTTATTCACACATGCATTAGTTGTATAGTATTTTTTTTCTTGTAGGAGCCTTTTCGTTAGTCGTAGTGTTATATCCATCATTTTTGCCGAGAAATTTTAGATTTTAAGTTGGTTGATTTCCCTCAGTAGCCTTAGATTTATCAATGAGAGGAAAATCCTAGATCCTATAGTTGGCGGCTTTAAACCTAAAAGAGGTATTGGGAAAGTTAATATAGGTAATTTTTTGAGAAAAATGTTTAAAGCCGACTTGAATGTAAAGTAACTACTTCACGTCCTTATTCAATTAAATCTCAACACAAAATTGTTTGTTAGGTTGAGCCGAATAAAAATGGTTGGGTCTATAGAAAATATAATTCACCCAATGGTATTTAAAATATTTGAGATAAATAACCAAAGAGGAATAAGAAGGTCATGATGCTAGTCCCACACATGGAGTTTAAGGGAAATTTTCTCAGACACTTAAATGTATTGAGTTTGAGATGAAACGACATGTAACATGTTTTGTAAGAACCATATCCTGACTTAGCGATAAGAGATTGCACTTGCAAAGAATTCTTGAAGGAGAACACAAAGACACCTTTGGTAAGGTTCATTAATACTCGTGTGACATGGATTTCCTTGGTTTCTAGTGGAATTTGTTCTAGAGCTAGATAGAATATTTAGAAGGATAATTAACAAGATAGTAAAATATATACAAAATTATTTTCATATCACTTAATAAAAAGTTTACTCGAGGAAATATTAATTAAAACAACAGTAACATAGCCACACTCATTACCTCATCATAAAACTGAGGGGAAAACTTCCTCATGTATTTGGTATCCATTTTAACCATTTCTTGCACTAATAGTTACAACCCCGTGGTTTAGCTCCTTATTATAATGACTACAACCTCCTAAAGGGAACATTAAATGTCAAAATTAACACTCACACACTTCAAAAATATTGCAAGAACAATATGGATGCTCTAGAGTTGTTGAGAAGACAATAGTAGTGAAAGCTTAGTAGATCCTCATAGGCTTTAGAAAACACACGATAGTGGTATGGATAGTTCAGAGTCGATAAGACAACAAACCAAAAAATGATATTGAAAACCCTAAAGAGCCAAAAATAAATCTCAAATAAACTTTTACTAAATTAATTAACTAGTCCCATAATGATAGCTTGTTTACTAAACACACCAATATACTAATAGCATAACCATCAACTAATCTTATATCAATAGTTAATAAGCACACAAAAAACTTATACCATGCCACAATTACATAGTCTTGAATCCATAGTCAGCCATATATGTTACTTTCTACAATATTTATCAATTACTTTCTACCATATCTATCAATTGCAGCTGTTTCGGCATGCCCTGTCATATCAGGGCATTGTTCTAAATATCATTATTGATATTAAAAGGAAACTTGATCTAACAAAAACACAAGCAAATTTTAAATAAGTCTGTCAGTTTGCTTGGCCTCTCTTTTTAATATAATTTTATAAATTTAAAAGCCCCCATTCAAATGTATGTAATTAAATCCAATATATTTATTTAAAATCCAATTTAGAATTGTTTGTGTTGCAAATGCAATAATTGCACTATATGATCTATTAGTTGGCTTTTTAATATAATTGAAGAAATTCTGGGTAAGTATTAAAACAAGAAGCATGAGCCATAAAACTATATACCCCCTTCAATTCGAAAACATATTTATTCTTTGAGATTATGAAGCAACAAACAGATTTATAATAGTGATGACCAAAACCAGCTTTATTGTCTTGTATATCTATAACATTATATGCTGTATAGGCCTACATCCGTTATCATGACCAGCACAATTAGAAATCCTCAGTTACCGGGGCCGTGACCGCCACCACCGCCATTGCCACCTCCAGGACCTCCTGGACCACCGCGGCCACCGCCGCCGCCAACCCCACCATGGCCACCTCCTGGACCACCGCGGCCACCTCCACCGCGTACACCACCGCCGCCTCCACCACGATCACCACCCCCACCAAAGTCTTCCGCCACTGGAACAGACTTAACACCGTCGAGCAGAGTCCATGAAAGTATTACAGCCAGCAGAACATAGCACACAATCTTCGAACGAGACGCCATTCGTGAGTCTCAACAATCCACTTTGGGAAAATGTATCCGGGAGTAGAGTATTTATATGTTTTCTGCACGTCCTCGAGACTGGTTATAATATATGTTATTGACAATCCCACTAGCCGGTTGTCCGCTCTGATGTATTTGTTTTACCTGCTACAGATAATTTATTTGTCCGTTTCGTATACGTTGAGAAACGCATCACGGACAGTATTATAGATTATTGTTGTCGTCTAATGTATTTGTCTGTTTACTATGCATTGAGGAACGCATCAGGACGGTAATTTAGATTATTGTTGTTATCTTTCCTCGCTTTGTAGATTATGCAGCAGGTTAAATCTTCGAGTTGGCGATGAACTATTCGGTACTTTTCTTAGTGCTTTTCAATAAAAACTATTAATATTGTGATTGTAGCTAAAAATATCTAGTGTCGGCTATGGCAAACTCGTTATTGCGGGTGCAAGAAGTCCTAGTTTTTGACAATAAAGCACATTTGATGTTATCTTTATCCAGCCTTTAATATTTTTATAACTGAAATCATTCATGTGCCGACTGCAGAATGCAATTAAACTAGACGTAGGATGCAATTAACCTAGCATAAAACCCCGTCGATGCTTATGTTTGAGAAGTAATTGGACAAAGACAAGCATCTCTTAAAGGAAAAAAAGATAAGAAGATTCTATGATCTTCACAAACCATTAATATTTGAAGAGAGAAAAGTAAAAATTTCAGGAGTTAAGCGAATCATCCCCTTATCTTGTAATAAACCTAACAAATGTGATGACCCCCCCGATACAATGGTTTGTCTTAATACAAAGTTGATGGGAGAAAACTCTGACCTCCAAATAGGAAACCTAACAAATGTTATAGCCCCATGGATATAGTGGTTTGTCTCAATACAAAGTTGATGGCAGAAAACTGTAAGCTTACCAAGCGGAACACTCAAGTTTCAAGGTAATTGCAATTTTGTGTATAATATAATGATAGATGAACCAATAATTGAAGTGAAGATATATAAGTTTGAGTAGTACTAATGTTTTTATATGAGCAGTTCATTAGGATGAGTCCATGTGGACTCGAAGTATGTTTTGTAATATAAGTATGAATGCCATTTTTTATCTCTCTCTTATAGAGATGAGGAGCATCAACGAGAAAGATATGTGGGCGTCGCTTGTTAATTAGTACTAACGTCAATTTACCCCATGGTTTTATTTCTCCATACGTGATAAAAAAGAAAGGTGGTTTTGAGACAAATGCCAAGGACAAAAAGGAAATTTTGTTTCAAACATCCCTCCTTTTTGTCGTTCTAAACAATATAATTATTTTTTAATTTTAATAATTGATAAAAAAAGTAAAAATCCCCAACTTGTTTTCCATGAATCTTTACATCCTCATTCATTAATAGGAACAACCATAATAGGATGCGAACACTGGAAGGTTTTTAAGAAGGGAAATTTCTTTGTTTTGGGCATGGTTTATAGAAAAGAACATTGATTATCATGATTTCCTTTCTTTAAAATTTAAAATTTCCCATCTCGACAAATTTCCACACACTATTCCAAATCTTTATTTTGGTGCATATTTTGGGAGTGTGTTGGGAAAGTGGGGGAAGCTGTACTGATATTTTACTCATGTTCATTGCAATTATAAACAAAATTTATTTCCTAATATATTTGCATAAGTTTAATAATAATAGAGGGTTTGAATATATTTGCACTAAGTCATAAAAATCCAAATCTGCATAGGGTTTGAAAAGACTAGATCTGTAAAATTTTTGAAGATCTATAGAAACATATATAGGCCAATGCATGCATGATGAAAGGTAAATAATAGTAAATATTAGTGTGTTTTTATGTGAAGTACATAGGACATCCTCAACAGATGGTGTTCTCGCGAAGGAAATTCTTGTTGTGTAGGGAATCATTGCATCCTGGAAAAATGTTCTATTTTAGTTTTAAGGTAAGTGAAAAAATTAGAATATTTTTCTAATTAAAATGATCCATGTAAATACAATACTTTAAGTGCGAACATAAGATAAGTTCTTTCAATAAAAAATCATAAATTATAAAACAAAATTCCTAGAAAATGTGGGATCATGGATTGCATTCACTATTGGATATGCAAAAATGGCGTTTTCTTAAAAATCCTTATATTTATTAGCATGTACATTTGGAATATTTGATGCCAAAATCAAAAAAATATTCTAAAATATTCCTCTTAGCTTGTAATAAACTAATTTTTTTAAAATAGGGTATTTATACCCATTTAAAACAATTTAAACCCTAAATAAATAAATAAGGGTTTGGTGTTACTTTGTTTCCTTACTTATTAAAACGCACAAGGTTGTATATTATAAATTAATTAATAAAAATTAATTCACAAAATATAATATAGATTTTAATATAATGTACATTATAAAAATGATGTAAAAAATTGGTCAAAACATATGGAGGAAAAATGCTTAGCTAAACAAGAGGTGCATAAATTATCTACGTGTGCAGATTGGATATGCAGAATCATAATATTTGGAAGTGCTTCATCTCTAGAGTTGTTTCTACAAAAAAAACTTGTATGAAATAATACAAGACCTACTAAGGTGTAAAATGGTATGATATTGGGCTATATGGTCTCAAATAGGGATATCTTAGGGTTTTGCAACTTCTAGTGGTCCTCGGTTGTGTAGAAATATTCTTCGTTGTACGATGCTAATGTTATCCAATGTGGAAAACTTAAATGTAGTAACACTTAATAGATAAAACCATAGATAACCACACTATCAATTTATGAACATAATTAGATAACAAAGGGATAAATTTGTGTGTGGTGGAGTTGGATTTAACCTTTCAGTTAACTAATGCTAAATCAATAACAAAACATCAACACATATCATTACAACTAGAGAAAATCTATGTAGTTCTACTAGGGTATGTATAATTATGTGTGCAAATATAAGCCAACCGCTTATTTTTCCCTTGTGTTTCATGGCAACATAATAATGAGTGCAATCTTAGATAAAATATAATGTACCCTATATGGTTGTAATATAATGTTATACTCTTTAGATGCGATATTGATTTCCTTTATCCCTTAGAACATATAAACTTATTAATGTTTAATTTATATTGATAATAATGTACTCTACGACCTTTAGAGGCATGTATATTTGGAAAACACACTCTTGAACTTGGTTTGAGTGCTTTAGACCTAAGTAGTGACTACTCTTAAAGATGTTGTATTTCTTTAGGAAAATTTTACAGAGGCTTGAGTACTTTAGGAATGTAATATGGACTATATTTTCTTTAGAATTCCAAGTGATTTTTGTAAGTGTATTACACTTGCTTATATAGGATTTTGTAATATAGTTATTGTAGTAAGCCCAACCTATATAATTAGAAATGATGTAATGAAAGATATGAAAATAAAAAAGATACACTGGTGAGTGATGGAAAGGACTATAAAGGTTGGCGTAGACTGTAGTATGGCCTGGTCCTAGCCCATATAGTTTTGGAGAGACAATTCATGATAGTTGACCAAGATTCAGGGTGAGATTCCTCAAGTAATGGAATACTTTTGATAAATGCAATTAAATATATGAATGAATGATCAATAATTGTGACTATCTAATAAAGTCTTGCAAGAGTGAGAAGTATATGTCAATTATGATTATGACATGTGTGTGTAATTCATAGTGTACAAACAAAATCCAAACTTCTCATTTTCTAAGGATAAGTTTCCAAATTTATGTGTCTATATTTTTCACCCATTTAAGTATGTAATAAAAACTACATGCTTAAATGAAAGGTACTTGATTTTTTACACACGCTTTGTCTCCAATGATTTTTTTTTAATTTTTGCATTAGTGTTGGCATGTTTTATGATGAAATCTTCAACACATACTTTATTCAATATCCATAAAATAAATTGAATTGTAACCCACATGTGAATAGTATATTTATAACCCTAAAAATTAAATTCATAATAAAGTAAATTAAAGAGAAATAATGGAAATGTAGACACTTAAATTTGATGATTTATCCTCTTAAACCATTGGTTGTGACTACACTCCTTTAATAATATAAATATCCACATCCTATCTATGTTTAGTACATCTTGCCATCTATCTCCCAAATTTCTTATTCCTATAAATTTATGTATCTTCACATTATGAATGGAAATGAATAAAATAATTATTTAATCTCTACTTATAATGATGTAAATTTTAATTACTTTTATCATGTACAAAACCATATTGTAGGTAAATGATGTATTTCTAGTCCTATCTGACCTAACCAAAATATCCTCAAACTCTTATTTTGATTTGTGTATCTTTTGTGGGAGATCATAATGGAGTGTGCAAGAAAATAAGACTCCAAGCCGAGGAATTCAAGAGTGAAAATATAAAGGAACATGCGATAATGTGAGAGAATAGAAGCCATCCGACAGAGGATGTGTCAATCTAGGCCATTAAACACAAGTAGAGAGAATACAAATTGTAGGATAGGTCCCTAAAAAGAACAACAAGAGTCTGTAGAATCACTAGAAGAAAGTTACAAGATCCATGGAGATAAACTGCATCTAGATAGGTCATAAAGGCCTCTTGGTGAAATATTTTATCACAAGGTAAAATTAAGAGATTTCAACATGAAAATTATGGGGTTTCAAGACATGATTCTTCTTATAATTTTCCTTTTATGTCCATTTTTCTGCTTTATCCCTTGTTTTGATAGTAAAAATTTCCACCAGAATCCAAAATGACTATGAACCAATATAACACATGAACCATGAGGAGTCTCAAATATAATCCACTTTGACCTTAGGTTAAGCTCATGAATATTTCTGAGGTGTATAAGACCCTTTGAGAAAGTTCTACCCTATAAAAAGATCCTTCTGCTGCACTACCGAACAGGTTTTTGTATTCAATACTCCTAGAATTCTTACTTGACTATTACACAATTAAGTATTCCCTTTCATCTTTCCAATTTGTAGGATATGATCTCCCAAAAATTCACACGGATCTTGAAACCCTTAAATAAGGTGGCTAGTTGTTTTAGAATATGCATTCCCTAGTGACTTGCCCAAAAAGACTTGGTTTTTCTCAAATTGTTTGTGACCCCAATTATATCCGTAGAATTTTCCTAAATAGCCTCAGACAACTTCATTACTCTATAAAACTGCCAAATGATTTTAATTTTCCCTATAAGCTTCCAGAGGATGTTTACCAGTGATAAAAAACCAAAAATGTCCCTTTTAAAGAATCCAAGAAAATTATTCTTTATTTGGATCTTCATAACCTCATGAATCATCTAGATAAATTTCCCTGCACATGCAACACACTTTAAAATCAAGTTAGCCTCTTAACCAAAATGAGGGTGAGTAAGTTCAAATGTTGGCTGGAGGAAAGATTTAGATTGACGAGTAAAGGGAATTTCAATTGTGGGTTTATTTGTCATGACAAAAAATTTAAATTTTTCATGATACACATTTATCATGGAAAAAACACCATTGAGTGAATGAGAAGAAACAGTTGATTTTCATTCCATTGTGTTAACTCTACATAAAAATTCAATTGGTCACTACCCTTTGTGTCATCATTAATCACTTTATCGAACTAAAAAGACAATTTATAAATATTTGAGACCATAATCATAGTTGTTACTATGTGATGTGAATTTGTACTCAATTGGGGAAGGTAAGGTGTATATAAGTGCAATTTTTATGTGTTGATGTCTAGGACCTTATTTTGTCCAATAAGACATGTAATGTCTTTTACACTTGTTAGAGATCTCAAATTAGCTTGTGTAGACACCTATTTTTGGTACCCTACATTGTTTATCCAGATTCCTCACATTCATACTCAAAACATATAAATATAATATTATCTTGTAAACCATGTCCTCAACCATATTAAAATCACACATTACCCTCAGTAAAAATATCTTTTTTACTGACCTACACCAACCTAACCACCTAAAACCCATCCTATCCCATTTTAATCCTAACCATCTAACTTTCAAAACATCCTCAAACTCTTCCTAACCATCTGAAATCTCCCCATACCAAATTTAAATTTTTGGAAGTGGTTCAAACCACTTCAAAATGGGTTTCCCCACTTTTCGTAGGTTGCTAATAATTCTAACTAATCACCAATGATTATATAAGCAACATAAAACTTATTTATTAGTATCCTCAGACGTTTACCGTGAAGCTCTAACTCATTTGCGACCTAGATGACATAACTTTTCTCATCTTGGCATCTTTAGCATCCTTTTCACATCTACAGAAGATCCATAATATTTGTAAGAATCATATAACATCTCTCTCAAGAATTCATCAATAAATGTAAGTCCTTGTTTTTTATTTCGATATTGATATTATATATACATTACACTAGAACCTATATCATGTCATAAATCACTTATTTTAAATCTAATTTGTATCCTATTAAAGAATAAATCCTTTAGAATAAAATTTCTAGTGATTATTTGAATCACCAGTGAGTGTACAAAACCGCTAGTGATTCTGATTATTTCATCACTTGATAGATTTATTCATATTTACAATCATATATTAGTGTGTTTCTAGTCTAATCTACCTATTTTCAAGTTACTTCTCCATGTAGACGATTGTATCAGGTCAGGAACATTCTATCAAAAACATAAAGGACCTTCCTATTGTTTCACAACCACTAGTGTGGAAACAAATTTTCAACATTACACACAAACTCAGGCTATGTGTGATCACTTGACACCAAACATTAAAGACATAAAAACTAAACTTGAAGTCATATGTAAAGAACATAATTCTCTTGAACTAGTCTATTTTGATTAACTGTTGTATTTTATGTTTTCCATATCGCTCTCCTAGGCCACCTATCATACAGAAAAATATCTCTCTATCCCTTAGATTTGTGTTTATATTTTACATGTCTATTATCTTTCGATCCTATCAATAGATAGTAAAATGAGCTGACGCCCTTTAAGGAATCCCTTTTGCTCGTTGGATCATAATTTGCCAATAAAATCGTCATATCCTTATCTAATGTATATCTTGTCTAGACATCTTTCTTTGTGAATTTTTCTCTCATTTGATGGAGGTAGAAGTCCTACACCTATTTGTATCCATACACCTTGAAATGGAATTGTCAATGCACATATCGCTAAACCCTGTTGTCTTCTGATTTTTTAGTGTTTTGACATATAATAAATAAACTTAAATTCACCATAAACATTCTGGCACACCTGATCGGAAAAATCGTCACTTTTTTCTTAGATTTAATACCTTCCTATTTTCTTTCCTTTCATAACATCTAACATTTTAGCTCAGAGTACTTTACTACCACTTCTTCAAAAACACATAAAAATAAAAAAATAATAACAAACATAAGCATGTTTATTTTCGTTCTTTTTTTCTTTTAGTATCATATTTGTTTGTAAGATATATATTCATCGCAATTAATATTTCCTTTTGGGTATTAAAATGAACCTTCATTTTGTTTGCTCATATAGTCTAATTAGAGGTTAAATGACTGCATTCGAAAAATTTCCCTCACACATAACCAAAACACGTAACACATCAAAATTACATCTAATAAAACCCTTCCAGGTATATCTTCTTATATTTGATCACTAAGAGGGAAGTTGACTTGGTGTTATGGCCAAGTATAAATAATTGGATGACGGTATATCAGATAAAAATGCAAAACCCTTATTTATTTGAGACTGGAAAGTGAGGGGGTACGCCTCAATACCATGCCTCGTAATGATACCAATAAATATTTGGGCCTCACATACCTTGGGATATATTGAAGACTCCATCCATAACAAACTAAGCTTATTTTTCCATTTTCTAGTTCCCTTTCAGTCATTTTTCATTTCAAAATTTTCTTAAGTTAATTAAGATAATCTAAAATGCTCTTGTAATTGTATGTGTTTTGTTTCTCTTCACAACGATCTTTATTTTCTTTAATCATTTTTTGTTTAGTTCATGGTTCTAACAAGACAAAAAAATCACCTTCAAAACATACCGAACATGTAAGAACCACTCTAACAATACCTATAATAAACTCAATAACATACGCATTCTCCATGTCTTGATCTCTGAAATTTCTTCCAGAGTGGTTTTCCAGTCTTTAGAGATCTCATAGATGCTAATCTAATTGCACTTTATAGATACCTTTCTGAGAAAAGTATGCATATCTTTTATCCCCTATCCAAAATATTTTCCACCTTATACCATTGATAATTAAGACTACTTTAAACTATACGATCTTGACTATCAATCTGTTATTGAGAAAATCTCTCCTTACCCCTCTACTAGTCATACTAGGATGTTAGCACCTCTTTCATCTAATCTTGTTGCTAGTTTTAAAATGAATGCCATATCATCACAAAACATGACTATAAATAAGCACTTGCATCACCAACTTCCTCATGTATCCCACATGACAAAAATAATCATATTATTACCTCTCCAACCATATATAGTCATACAGCTTCTGTCGCTCCTCCTCTTCTAAGTTTAATGGGTGTCCCTCTCTCCATAAATCCTTTGAACATATATCATCATGTTTCATCACAATAAGTTACATCTTCAATTGAAAATCTATTAATATCAATTCCTTCATCTACACCATCCATCAACATGAGTTCCATTGCTAGTAATCTACCCTTTTCACAACAAACATCCACTATGCATGTCTCACAACATAGTTACATTTCTTATCAATATATCCCACAACCATCACAAAGAAATTTGAAAATTTCAATTCCTATTCTTTATAAATAGATCCAATCCTCTTCATAACTATTAGTCTCCCAATATAATTATATTATCCCAAATAGTATTCCTTATTCTATAAATATTCCATTACCATATCACTTGTATCAACAATCAAACCTCAAAACCTATAATCAAGCCATCAGTACCTCTTCAAACGTCTAACAATTATAAAATTATCCAATGGAAGAACTGTTAAGTACAATAGCTAGCCTTGAAGATGCCACTATGAAACCTTAGAAAAACCTTTCATACAGACAAATCTTTAACAAAGCTATCAACTTATTCATTCCTTTAAAGCCCGATCCTCCACACTGGAAACTTTTGAAAGACATCATGTTTTATAGTAAGGAGGACCCACAACAATACATCAGGGATTTCTGTCATGGGTGTTATCTTATTACTTATGACTAGGATCTCATGTTGAGGACATTCCCCATGTCCTTAGTTGGCCCTTCCCTTGACTGGTACAATAATATCCTACAACATTCCCTTTTCTCATTCACACAACTCACCTAGTTGTTCCTAGAAAACTTGTACATAAAATCACTTATCACTATGCCATCAAATTTTTTGAAGACAATTCCATTTCTAATTTCTTTAGTAAATGATGAGGTATTATAAACCAAATGTACTTCTCTTCTCCACAAATTTATTTCATCGATTTTTTTATGAATGAAACACATATCATCAACCCTACAAATTCATTACATGTAAACATTTGAAGATGCCTTTACCATGACCCATAAGATATAAATCCATGCCTAGAAGATGGTAAAGTTAAACTTTGATGTAGCAAACCAAAACCTGAGTCCTCTTTTAAAACCTTTCCTAACAACAATAAATCTAAGGGTTCAAAAAATGTGCTTTTTAAAAAAACCATGTCTAAAAAATATTTAAACTACAAAAGGCCCCAACCTCAATGTAATTACACACCTATATTAGAGTATCAAAGCATTGTAAATGATAGGTCTAAAAATATGGTAAATGGTAAATGGTGTCAATATTGTAACGAACTAAGTAAATTTCTTGATTCCATCTACAGTCCATCCACATGCATCTGGGGGTTTAAGCCCATGTTTGTGTAGCATAATGTTAAACATCAAATACTGAATTCTACAGATAGAAATAAGTTATGAATGGTGATATTAAATTTTTTCTTGGGCTTGAGCCATGGCACCCAGTCCCTGTGGGAGACCAAACCCAAAATGGTGTCAATTCCTTTGCAAGAGAGACATAGAGATTTGATTCCCAGAGTTTATGCAAGTGGAATAATATCATTAGTAGTGATGAGAGACCATTATATATTCTAATAATTGAAACTAGTAGTGATGAGAGACCATTATATATTCTAATAATTGAAATATAAGGTAGTATGAAAGTTTTTGCCAATCGAATGTTGAAGGGGTTTCACCAAATCAAACACTTTCCATATGCTTTTGGCTATGGAAGTCCCAAAATTCTTGATTGGTACCCTACTGATAATCAATATGTGCAGCCCAATATTGTTATAAATTTTTTTTGTAGGGAACACTAGAAGAAATATAATGTCAAAACAGGATTTTATAGGCTTGATTGTTAGAAAGACATCACATGGCCCATTTAGAACATAAAGGCACAATTTTCCTATACACATCAATAATTACCATACCACCTTGATTATGAGGGAGACAATAGACATCCAAAGCCACTTGATGCAATCCATTTGAACCATAAATTTTACACAAAAGTTAGTCCCAAAGAAGCTTAGTGAGCTTGGTGAAGGAGGAATGAGAAGGGAATTAACACACAAAATAATACACATGGGTAGAGGCCAGAATCCTTGTACACACTTAGAATTTACCAATGAGAGAGAGGGGATTAGAAGACCACTATGAAACTTTATGTTCAACTATGTCAATTGCATACTCCCATAACATGACAGAGTCACTATCAAAGGAAAAATGAATGCCCAAGAATTTAAATTGTTCTCCTCTTTCAATCCATTTCAAGGGGTAATATTTCAACTATTCTGACATAGGAAAACAATTATTTTTATAGCCCAATATCTTAGCCATATAAATGCTTGATCCTAAAGCAAGGAATTAAGTATATAGGAAATAAAACATTATAGCCACATTCTATTTTGACTCAGCTAGGGTTAGAGAGGAATCATTGATGAAAAGACCACTAAAATGTTAAGTTGCATGATCCAAAAGGAAATTCTGTTGAATGCAACCTTGATTAGAATGAAAATGAATAAGATAGCATAAGGCATCATCAAATAAAATAAACAAGGAAGGCACAAGAGGGCACCCCTGATTGATAAATTTGAAGAGGTGAATCACAACATACTTATTACCATTGATGGTAAGGAAAGTAGAAACATTAGAAAATAGAATTCTGACTACTGAAGTGAAGAATTTGAAAAAAGCTACGGAGGTGAGAATAGCTAAAATAAATGTCCATTCAATGCAATCATAAGCCTTTTCAATGTAAAATTTGAGAAATAAATGACGCTCTAAAGAAATCCAAGCCCATTCCATTCCCTCTAAAACCACTATAAGATTATCCAGAATGTATTTGTCTTTGAAAAAATCTGTCTGCTTAGGGTGAATAATTTATGGTAATAAATTACTAATGGAAAGAACCAGATCCTTAGAAATAATTTTGTATGAGACATTTAACATGGTGATATGCCTCTAGCTAGTTATTTTCACTGGATCTATAGCCTTAGGAATGAATTTTATGTTTCCTTGATTTATGAAACTCCCAAGAGAATTAGGTACGAGCGATTGATTATAGACATGAAGTAAATCGGGGTTAAAAAAATACCAAATTGCTTTGTAAAATTTGCAAGGAAAGCCATCTAGACTTGGATATTTATCATTTGAAAGGAACTATAGGGTGGGGTAGAGCTCATACAATAAAAGAGGGATATTTCAATGGTCCCCCTCCTTAGGAGAAAGATTAATCAACACCATGTATAATGCTCAATGTAAAGACATTAGAAATATCGAGAAACTCTGTAAGACGTAGATGTGAATCATGGATAGATTTGATATTTTGACGAGAATTATTGGATTGGAGGGATTTGAAGAATATATTTGATTCTTTTTCTCCCACCTTAAGCCAGTGCAAACATGACTAGATCTATGTACCACAGGTGGAATGAGATTCAATGAGATTTTGCTTATGCCATATTTCAATAGAATATATCTGAAGGGGAATTTCAAAAGGATTTGTGTAAAGAATAATAAAAAAACTTTTGAGTTCTTTGTTTAGATCCAAGTCGTCATGTTTACAAACACGAGCAACTTGTTTTTTGAAACAACACAGCAAATGGGTTGTTCATTGAATCACCACTTCCCACCACTCGTTCTAGATGATAATGAGTGGTGGATGTGGCACCATGTTACAGACCTTAGATATAAGTTAGAACACCATGGGATGACTCAAAAAAGATACATAAGAAGGAATTTATTCAAAGGTAATTTCATAGGATCCCCATGTCAAATAACCTTAAATGAGATCAAATGATGATCTCAAAAAATCACAATTGACCACACCGTGATAGGGGAGGAGCCTTGTGTGTCAAAATAAAAATTACTTTATTTTGAAGTAAGTACACGATCAAGCCTTTTTAAAAACCGATCATATCCTTCTCAAATATTGGTCTAAGTATACCAAGCTTGTGCCTTAAGTTCCTGCCGCGGATTGAGCAATGGATCAGAATGTTCACAACGGATTTTAAAGAAATAATAGTCTGCACTCTAGTTGACACATCAATTCATAGGGAGGGCACCGAATGTATCATCTAGATGATCTATCATATTAAATTCACCACACACCAACCAATAAGATAAACAAAAATTAACAACTAACTATTTTCATAAATCCTTCCTTTCAAAGCCATCATTAGGAGCATAAACATTAAGAACACCGAAAGAAAAATCATTAATCACCATAGTTACCCACATGACCTAATTTGAAGGATCTTGGCCAGAGGAGGTGATTAAAGATGAGACCACATTTTCTATAAATTTGATGAGTATGAAAATGTGAAAAAGTTGGGCCAATACAAGTTAGCGTATTCTAAAGGAAAAACTAGAAATATTGATTTCATGTAAAAAAATAATATCAAGGTTGTTTAAATGCTAAAAATCTAAAGGAACAGAGTATTTGCAAGATGGTTTTGTATGACCTCGAACATTCCATGAGATGAAATTAATGAAAAATGAGACATATCAAAATCCCCCTGCCCATCTAGAATACCATCCTTTGAGCCAAGAATGGAAAACTTATTAGTAAGTGGTATCTATTCTTAATTAGAAAGATCAACTTGAATGGAGTGGAATTTTGAAACATTACCTCCTCGCATGATGTGGGATACCTTCTAGGGTGGATTGTGATATCATCGCAGAAGAAGAGACATTGAAGTAAGATTCCCATTATTCTCTAATTTTGAAGGAAGAACCCATATCTGTGAGGGTTTTACAGGAATGGAACCCATTGAGCGAGGAGGCTCTAAGCCCGAATAATCCTTGGATAGAGGGGGTTAAGGAGAAACCACGGTAGTGGGTTTCGAGAAAGATCCCATCTCATTCTCCACCATAGTTCAACCATCAGTCCGAGGGTCAGCTTTGGGTTTGGATACAATGGGTTGTATCAGCACTTTCTTGGAATGAGATAGAAAAGGAAACTCAGAAATACAGTGGTCTGGGGCTTGAAATCTAAAAAATGTATTAGGGAGGTTAAAATATACACCTATTGAAAGATACACAAGGGCCTAAATTGAATATCCATGTGGTCTTGCAGATCTTTTGGAATATCTGGATTGTGGACCGTGGCTAAAAAGATCTAGCGTGGGATGTGGAAACTCATTATTGCGGATGTAATAAGTCCTAAATTTTGATATTGAAGCACATTTTATGATAATTTTATCCATCCTATAATATTTTTATAACTGAAATCATTCATGTGCTAACTGCAGAATAAATCCTGAACAAAGTGGTTGACTAGGGATTTGTTTTGGTTTTTTATATGTTCCAAATGAAATTAGTAAATTTTACACTAGTAGTGACAGATGGCATGCAATTTAATTTATGTGATAATGTTCGTTGAATGTTAAGATTGGCATATTGACATGGTACACCTAAGAGAATATAAGAGATAAATTAATTCTAATATGACTAAAGAAAATTTATATTCTAACATAGTAATATATTATATGAAGAAGTAAAGATTGATAGGGGTTTTGTGTAGTGAGTTTAAATTTGTTGCTCTCAATAAGTATTTATGATAATCAAGGTGGTGAAGAAGTTTGTGATAGGTGAGTGAATACATCTACGATGCTTCATTATTTTAATATAAAAGTTTAGAGGATGGCCACAAGGTCTTTTGCTATTAATGATGTCGGCTGGCTAGACGTAGGATGTAATTAACCTAGCATAAGACCCCGTTCAATGCTTATGTTTGAGAATTCGTTGGACAAAGAAAAGAATCTCTTAAATAAAAAAGGATAAGAATATTCTATGATATTCAAATACCATTAATATTTGAAGACAGAACAGAAAACATTTCAAGAGGTAAGAAAATCATGCCCGTATCTTGTAATAAACCTAAGAAATGTGATGACCCAACGGATATAGTGCTTTGTCTTTATACAAAGTTAATGGGAGAAAATTGTTAGCTCCAAATAGGAAACCTAACAAAGGCTATAGCCCCATGGATATAGTGGTTTTTCTCAATACAAAGCTAATGGGAGAAAAATCTAAGCTTAAAAAGGGGAACACTCAAGTTTCAAGGTGATTGCATGTTTCTGTACAATGATGAATGAACCTGTAGTTGAAGTGAAGATATATAAGTTTGAGTAATACTAATGTTTTGAGATGAGCGGTTCTTTAGGATGAGTCCATGTGGACTTTAAGTATGTTTTGTAATATAAGTATGAATGCAATTTTTTATCTCTCTCTTACAGAAAGATATGTGGGCGTGGCTTGTTAATTAATATTAAGATCAATGGGGTAAAGTAATGAGGAGGTTCTCTCATACTAACACAAATTTACCCCACGGTTTTATTTTTCCATATGTGATAAAAAAGAAAGGTATCAATAATACAAAGAAGGTGGTTTTGAGACAAATGTAAGATACAAAATAGAAATTTCATTTCCAACATCCCTCCTTTTTATACTTCTAAAAAATATACTTAATTTGTGATTTTAATAATTTATTAAAAAAATTCCCCAACTTATTTTCCATGAATCTTTATATCCTCATTCATTAATAGGAACAACCATAATTAGATGCGAACACTGGAAGGGTTTTAAGAAGGGATATTTCTTTGTTTTGGGCATGGTTTATAGAAAATAACATTGATTCTCATTATTTCCTTTCTTCAAATTTTAAAAGTTCCCATCTCAAAAAAATTCCACACACTATTCCAAATATTTATTTTAGTGTATAGTTTTGGACTGTGTTGGAAAATTTGGGAAGGTGGAATGATATTTTACACATGTTCATTGTAATTATAAATAATATTTAATCCCTAATATATTTTCAGAAGTTTAAAAATACTAGAGCGTTTGAATATATCTGCACTAAGTAAGCAAATTCCAAATCTGCATAGGGTTTGAAAGACTAGATCTGTAAAAGTTGTGAAGATTGATACAAACATATATAGGTAAATGCATTCATGATGAATGGTATATAATATTAAATATTTTTGTGTTATTATGTGAAGTACATAGGACATCCTAAATAGATGGTTTTCTCATGAAGGTAATTGTTGTTGTGTAGGGCATCATTGCAACCTAAAAAAATGTTCTATTTTAGTTTTAAGGTAAGTGAAAAACATAGAGTATTTTTCTAATTACCATGATCCATGTAAATATAATAATTTAAGTGGGAAGATAAGATAAGATCTTTCAATAAAAAAACATAGATTGCGAAAAAAAATTCCTAAAAAATGTGGGATCCTGGATTGCGTTCACTATTGGATTTGCATAAATGCACAGGGTTTGTTTAAAAATCTTTATATTTTTCAGAAAGAAAATTTGGAATATTTTTTATGCCAAAATCATAAAAATATTATTAAATATTCCTATTAGCTCATAATAAACTCAAAATTTTAAAATAGGGTATTTATACCCATTGAAAAAAATTTAAACCCTAAATAAATAAATAAGGGTTTGGTGTAAATTTTTTCCTTATTTATTCAAAGGCACAAGGTTTTATATTATAAATTAATTAATAAAAATTAATTAAAAAAATAGAATGTAGCTTTTAATATAATGCGCATTATAGAAATGATGTAAACAGTTAATGGTCAAAAAATATAGAGAAAAAATGCTTAGCTAAACAAGAGGTACATAAATTATCTAGGTGTGCATATTGGATGTGGAGAATCATAATATTTGGATGTTCTTCATCTATAGATTTTTGTCTACCAAATAAAATTTAATGAGATAATACAATACCTACTAAGGTGTAAAATGGTATGGTATTGGGCTATATGGTCTAAAATAGGGATATCTTAGGGTTCTGCAACTTCTAGTGGTCCTTGGTATTGTAGAAATATTCTTCATTGTACGATGCTAATGTTATCCAATGTGGAAAACTTAAATGTAGTAAGATGTAATAGTTAAAACCATAGATAACCACACTATCAATTGATGCACATAATTAGATAACAAAAGCATAAATTTGTGTGTGTGGTGGAGTTAGATTGAACCTTTCAGTTAACTCATGCTAAATCAATATCAGAACTTCAACATATATCATTACAACTAGAGAAAATCTATGTAGTTATACTAGGGTATGTATAATTATGTGTGCAAATATAATCCAACCCCTTATTTTGCCCTTGTGTTTCATGGAAACATAATAATGAGTGTAATTTTAGATAAAATAGAATGTACCCTATATAATGTTAATTATATAATAATATATTCTTTAGATGCTATATTGAATTCCTTTATCCCTTAGAACTTTGAAAATGATTAATGTTTAATTTATATTTATAATAATTTCCTCTACGACCTTTGGAGGCTTGTATATTTGGAAAATACACTCCTAAACTTGGTTTGAGTGCTTCAGACCTAATTGGTGACTACTCTTAAAGATGTGGTATTGCTCTAGGAAAATTTTATAGAGGATTGAGTACTTTAGGAATGTAATTTGATATATATTATATTTAGAATTCCAAGTGATTTTTAAAAATGTATTACACTTGGCTATATAGGATTTTGTAAGATAGTTATTGTATCAAGGACAACCTATATGATTAGAAATGATGCAATGAAAGTTATGAAAGTAAAAAAGAGACACTAAACAGTGGAGGAAAGGCCTATAAAGGTTGGCGTAAACTATAGTATAGCCTGGTCCTAGTCCATATAGTTTTGGAGAGACAATTCATGATATTTGACCAAGATTCAAGGTGAGATTCCTGAAGTAATGCAATAATTTGGATAACTGCAATTAAATATACGAATGAATGATCAATAAGTGTGACTATCTAATCAATTCATGCAAGAGTGAGAAGTATATGTCAATTAGGATTATGACATGTGTTTGTAAGTGATAGTGTATGAACAAAATCCAAACTTCTCATTTTCTAAGGATAACTTTCCAAATGTGTCTACATTTTTCACACATTTAAGTATGTAATGAGAACTACATGCTTAAATGAAAAGTACCTAATTTTTTACACACATTTTTTCTCCACTGATTTTTATTTATTTTTGCATTAGTGTTGGCATGTTTCATGATGAAACCTTCAACACGAAGTTTATTCTATATCCATATAAAAAATTGAACTATAACCCACATGTGAATAATATATTTATAACCCTAAAAATTAAATTCATAATATAGTAAATGAAAGAAAAATAATGGAAATGTAGACACTTAAATTTCATGATTTATCTTTTTCAAACCAATGGTTGTGACTAAACTCCATTAATAAGATAAATACCCACATCCTATCTATGTTTATTACATCTTGCTATCTATCTCCTAACTTTCTTATTCCTATAAATTGATGCATTTTCACATTATGAATGGAAATGCATAACATAATTATTTAATATCTACTTATAATGATGTAACTTCCAAATTTTGATTACTTTTATCCTGTACAAAACCATTTAGTAGGGAAATGATGTAATTTCTAGTCCTATCTGACCTGACCAAAAGATCCTCCAACTCTGATTTCGATTTGATTTTCTTTAGTGAGAGAGCGTAATGGAGTGTGTAACAAGATAAGACTCTAAGATGAGGAGTTTAGGAGTGCAAAGATAAAGGAACATGCGATAATGTTAGAGAGTAGTAGCCATTTGAGAGAGCCTATGTCAATAAAGGCCATTAAAAACAAGTAGAGAGAATACAAATTGTATTATTGTAGGATATGTCCCTAAAAATAACAACAAGAATCTATAAAATCACTAAAAAAGAGTTACAAGATCCATGGAGAGAAACTTCATGTAGACACGACATCAAGGACGGTTGGAAAAATATTTTATCACATGGTAAAATTAAGATATTTCAACATGAGAATTACAAGGTTTCAAGACATGATTCAACTTATAATTTTCCTTTTAAGTCCATTTTTCCACTTTAGCCCTTGTATCGATAATAAAAGTTTCCACTGGAATCTAAAATGAGTATGAACCAATATAACACATGTACCATGACAAGGGTCTAATATAATTCTCTTCGACCTTAGGTTAAGCTCCTAAATATTTTTGAAGAGTATGAGACCCTTTGAGCAAGTTCTACCTTATAAAAACACCCTTTTTCTGCACTAGTTGACAATTTTCTTAATTCGATACTCTCATAATTCCTACTTGACTATTACACCACGAAGTATGCCATTTAATATTTCTAATCCCTAGTATATGAGCTCCCAAAAATTCACACGGCTCTTGAAACCCTTAAAATAAAGTGGCTAGATCTCTTGGAATATGTATTCCGCAGTGACTTGCCCAAAAAGACTTGGTTTTTCTCAAATTGTTCCTCACCTCAATTATATCCATATAATTTTCCTAAATATCCTCAGGGAACTTCATTTCTTTATAAAACTCCCAAATGATTGAAATTGTCCCTATAAGCTTCTGGAGGATGTTTACCAATGATAGAATACAAAAATATCCCTTTCAAAGAATCTGAGAAAATAATTCTTTATTTGGATCTTCGTAACCTCATGAATCATCTAGATAAATTTACCTACACATGAAACACAACTTAAAATCATGTTAGCCTCTTAACAAGAATGAGGGTGAATAAGTTGAAATGTTGGCTGGAGGAAAGGTTTAGATTGATGAATAAAGGGAATTTCAAGTGCAGGTTTTTTTTTCATGACCAAAATTTTAAATTTTTCTTGCTAGACATTTATCATGAAAAAGTGCCATTGAGTGAACGAGAAGAAACAATTGAGTTTCATCACATTGTGTTAACTCTACCAAAAATTTCAATTGGTCACTACCCTTTGTGTCATCATTAATCACTTTATCTAACTCAAAAGACTATTTAGGAAGATTTGAGACCATAATCATAGGTGTTACTATGTGATGTGAATTTGGACTCAATTGTGGAAGTCAATGTTTATATAAGTGTAATTTTTATGTGTTGGGGTCTAGGACCTTATTTTCTCCAGTAAGACATGTAATATCTTTTATACTTATTAGAGATCTCAAATTAGCTTTTGTAGACACTTGTTTCTAGTAGCCTACATTGTTTATATAGGCTCCTCACATTCATACTAAAAACATTTAATATCCTATTATCATGTAAACCATGTCCTCAACCATATTAAAATCACACTTTACCCTCACTAAAAATCTCTTTTTTTCTAACCCACACCATCCTAACCACTTAAAACCCATCCTAGCCCATTTTAACGCTAACCATCTAACTTCTTCAAATCCTCCAACTCTTCCTAAGCATCTGAAATCTCTCCATACTAAATTTAACTTTATGGAAGTGGTTCAAACCACTACCAAATGGGTTTCCCAACTTTTCCTACGTTGCAAACGATTCTAAATAATTACCAATGATTATATAAGAAACAACAAACTTCTTAAATAGGATCCTCAGATGTTTACAACGAAGCTCTAACTCATTAGTGACATAGATGACATCACTTTTCTCATCTTGGCATATTTAGCATCCTTGTCACATTCGCAGAAGCTCCATAATCTTTGTAAGAATCCTACAACATCTCCCTCAAGAATTCATCAACAAAGGTAAGTCCTTATCTTTCATTTCAATATTCATATTATATATACATCACATTAGAACCCATACCAAGTCATAAATCACTTGTTTTAAATCTAATTTGTATCCTATTAAATAATCAATCCTTTACGCAAAAAATTCAAGTGATTCACTTCAATCATCCCTAACTATAGAAAATCGCTAGAGATCCCAATTATTTCATCATTTGATAGATTTGTTCATATTTACAATCATATATTAGTTTGTTTCGTGTCTAATCTACCTATTTTCAAGTTAGTTCTCTATGTAGATGAATGTATCAAATCAGACACATTCTATCACAAACAAAAAGGACCTTCCTATTGTTTCACAACCACTAGTGTGGGAATAGAATTTCAACATTACACACAAACTCTTCCTTTGTGCGATCACCTTAACACCAAACATTAAAAACATAAAAAATCAAATTGAAGTCATACGCAAAGAACAAAATTCTCCTGAACAAGTATGGTTCAATTAAATCTTGGATTTTAAGCTCGCCATATCCATCTCCTGGGCCACCTATCACATAGAACAAGATCTATCTATCCCTCATATTCGTGATCATCTTTTAAATGTCTATTATATTTGTATCATATGAATAGATTGTAAAATGAGATGACACCCTTCAAGGGATCCCTTTTGTTCCTGGGATCAGAATTTGGTGAGAAAAATGTCATATCCTTATCTATTATATATCTTTTCTAGACATATTTCTTTGTGAATTTTTCTCTCATTTGATGGAGGTAGGAGTCCTGCACCTATTTTGTATCTATACACCTTGAAATGGAATTGTTCTAAATTAAGAACTAGACTGTCATAGGAAAGAACTTCAAATAACTCAGAGACTTTAATTAATTTCACACATTCAAATATTTTTTTTCTCTCTAATTCATTCCATATTTACAAATATATAGGAATCACATATCCTATAAAGAGGGAATCCTATTAAGGCTCCTATAAACATTCAACCCCTATTTATTTGTGATTGTTACTCATGTAACAATACACAACTCAAATCATACAAGTTGTTTAAACAACTCTAACCAATATATTATTGTTTATATAACAATAATATAACTACTAAAATTTATATTTATTGAATACACAAGTATAATGTAAACATTAATATCCTAACACTCCCCATCTTAATGTTTACATGGTAGCAAACAAATTTCACACTTCCTCTTTAGCCTTCCACCCATGCTTTCTCATGATCTTGGTACACACTCAAACTAATGGTAGAAGAAGGAACACGTCAACTTATTATCGACCATGCACTATTAGGAAAACATCTGACTGACGAGGATGATAACACGCTCATGAATCATATGCTTATTAACCAATCACTCTAGGGAACACATCTGACCTATTAGTATTGGAACTCAAGAAGGAACACATCTGAACAACCTTCAATGGTTTTCAAGAGGCTAACTAAAAACCTAGGTATGAAGAGGAACACATATGACTATTCAACCTCTTCAAAACTCATGATGATGCATTTTTACTGTGCTATCTATTCTTCATAATGTCATTGCATTGGGGAACTTTGTAGGAATAACTACATACTAGTGAACACGAACACACCACATCTGTTCTTATTTTTCACACCACATTGAAATGCTAAAATCCACACTATAGTGCTAAACAGGTAGTATAAAACTGAATCATACAACATAAATAAAAATCACAACACAAAATAGTATCACCACAACTTCATGCAGCCCCGTCATTAGTGACTGACGAGAGGTCATTGTCTGACCTCCAGTCTCTGTTGCCTCCTTCATCAAGTAGCATGTTGCTAGCTTAGCAAGATGTAAACATGAAGTACATCTGTTTCAACATTGAAATTATTATATCTTCCCTCTCACAATGTGACACACTTTATTTTTTTGGACATCAAGTAACACAGAAAATGCGTCTGTGAGGTAATTGTTTTTTAATTGTATGAATTTTTGACAATGACACAATTTTTAATGATAACTCAAAAATTTGACCAATTGAATTAACAATGACAAGAAGGACTCGACAAAAATTTCAATGATGGCATTAAATGGATACAACTCCTATAAAACACTTGACAACACATAATGACCCACTATGAAAACTAATGAATTATTTTGACATAATGTGCTTATTCAACCTAAAAAAAATTACTCAATAGACTTGAGTATCAAACTATTACATGACTTTACAATTAAAAAAATAATGACTAATATAATTATTATTTCAAAATGACCATTTAATTATCCTATTACAAAACTAGACCACTAGAACCAACAAATAACAAACTATAGTTTTATCTATATCCTATTCACCTAGACACATTTAAATGGAGACAATGGCATATTAGACTCACTCAAGTAGATAATGATATGGAGTGGATTTTGGATTTGATTTGACGATACTAATATTTGACAAAAATATAAGTAACCAAAGATAAACAAATCTAAACAATTAATGCTTACCACTTCAGGTTTTCACAAGGCTAGGATCAAGATCATTGATTTACACACCGTTGGAAGCGAGTTGTATCGTCAAAGGATTTGTCACATTGAACATCAATAGTAACCAATGAGAAATGTAATATTCAAACGCATTTCCTTCTCCAATGTTCCCATTCTCCTTCCAACATCTTTTTAGCTGATGACATAATGTATTCAATTGGATAGATATATGTAGGAGCTTGAATCTGTAAGTGAACTGTAGGATGCAGTGAGAATTGAAGAAATGACAATTACCAGAGATTTTTGGTACTTCTCAGAGCGGTCTATTCGAATATTGGATGGATTCACACGCTTGTATAGACTTGCTGAGGATGTTTCCAATATAAAATTTCACCATAGCGGTGAGGGAGAAGATCTGTTATAGATCTGTACACGCAGAGGTGGTATACAGACCAATAACTTCACATTTTACCACCTAGATGACGTTAAAATGTCAATCTACTTTTAGACATTGTGAATAAGGTCCTAACAAGGTCGTGAATCATCCGAACAGAATTTCAAGCTCACAAAATTCTGAACACCGTCTACTTTTTGAAATAACTCCATATTTTTTTTGACTTATTCGTGACTATCAAGAGACATCTACATATATATACTCATGATCTGTTGAGGTTTCAGATATAACCACAATAAATGCAGTCTTCACATATCAATGATTATGTGTGAGTGTTGATCGTCAAACACGAACGATACAGTCCACGTGATTGTTGTGCCTGAAGATATAATACACCGCAGGTTGTGATTTTCATTTCAAGGTGACTGTAAACGGTATAGTCCAATAAAGAATAAATCTTCTTTTCATGTAACAGGGAAACAAAGAAACTAGCAAGCTACCCCTGCAACCTAATCACTTTCCCATCTCAGGGGAAGAACGAAACACTCTGATACCAAATCTAAATTAAGAACCAGACTTGCACAAGGAAGAACTTCACATAACTCACAGACTTTAATTCATTTCACATATAAAAATATGTTTCTTCTCTCTAACTCATTCCATATTTACAAATATATAGGAATCACATATCCTATAAATAGGTAAGCCTATTAAGGCTCCTATAACCACTCAAACCCTATTTAGTTATGACTGTTACTCATGTAAAAATACACAACTCAAATCATACGAATTGTTAAAACAACTCCAACCATTATATTATTGTTTATATAACAATAATATAACTACTAAATTTTTTATTTATTGAATACAGAAGTATAATGTAAATATTAATATCCTAACAATTGTCAATGCACATATCTCTAAAACTTGTTTTCTAAGTTTTTAGTGTTTTGACATAGAATAAATAAATGTAAATTCACCATAAACATTCTGGCACACCCGATCAGAAAAATAGTCCCTTTTTTATCAGATTTAATACCTTCCTATTTTCTTTCTTTTCATAATATCTAACATTTCAGTTCAAAGTACTTTGTTACCAATTCTTCAAAACTACATAAAAATAAAAAATAAATAAGAAACAGAGGCATGTTTCTTTTCTTTCTTTTTTTCTTTTAGTATCAAATTTGTTTGTAAGATTTGTATTGAACAAAAATTAATATTTCCTTTTGGGTCTTAAAATGAACCTTCATTTTTTTGCTCATATTGTCTAATTAGAGGTTAAATGACTGCATTAAAAAAAATTCCCTCACACATAACCAAACCATGTAACAGATCAAAATTACATCTAAAAAATCCCTTCTAGGTAAACCTACTTAGATTTGATCACCATGGGGGAAGTTGAATGGTTGTTATGGCCAAGTATAAATAACCAGTTGATGGTATATCGGATAAGAATGTGACACCCTTATTTCTGCGAGACCGTGAAGTGAGGGGGTAAGCCTCAATACCATGCCTCGTAATGACACCAATATAGACCTAGGCCTCACATACCTTCGGGTATATTGAATACTTCATCCTTAACTCACTTGAAACTAACCTTATCTTTCCTTTTTCTAGTTCCCTTTCAGCCATTTTTCATTTCAAACCTTTCTTATCATAATTAAGATAATCTAAAACACTCTTGTGATTGTGTGTTTTTTGTTTCTCTTAACAATGATCTTTATTTTCTTTAATCCTTTTTTGTTTAGTTCATGGTTCTAACAAGACAAAAATATCACCTTCAAAACATCCCAAACATGTAAGACCCACTCTAACAATCCCTAGAATCAACTCAATAAGCTACGCATTCTCCTAGTACTCAATCTGTGACATCAGAAGCTCCATGTCTTCACCCCCGACATTTCTTCTAGAGTGGTGGTCCATTCTTTAATGAAATCATAGATGCTAATATTATTGTTCTTTATAAATAACTTTCCGACAAAGTTATGCATATAATTTATCCCCTATCCAAAATATTTTTCATCTTTTACCATTGATACTTAAGACTACTCTAAACTATATGATCTTGACTATCAAACTGTTATTGAGAAAAGATCTCCTTACACCTCTACTAGTCATACTAGGATGTTAGCACCTACTTCATCCACTCTTGTTGCTAGTTTTAAACTGAATGCCATATCATCACAAAATGTGAGTAGACACAAGCACTTACATCACCAACTTCCTCATGTATCTCACAGGACAACAAAACTCATACTATTACCTCTCCACCCACATACAGTCATGCAGCCTCCACATCTCCTCCTCTTCTAAGTTTAGTGGTTGTTCCTCTCTCCATAAATCCTTTGAACATATATCATCATGTTTCATCACAATGACCTACATATTAATTTCAAAATCTATTCATATCAATTCCTTCATCTACACCACCCATCAACATGAGTGGCATTGCTAGTACTTTTCCCTTTTCACAACAAGCATCCACTATGTCAGTCTCACAATATAGTTACATTTCTTATCAATATATTCCACAACCATCACAAACCCCTTTCAAAACTTGTATCCCTCTTCCTTATAAATATATCTAATCCTCTTCACAACCATTAGTCTCCCAATATACTTATATCATCCCAAAAATTATTCCTTCTTCTATAAATATTCCATTACCATATCACTTATATCAACAATCAAACCCCCACACCTACAATCAAGCCATTACTTCCACTTCAAACATCCAATAGTTATAAAATGATCCAATGGAAGAACTATTAAGGACAATAACTAGCCTTGAATATGCCACTATAGAACCTTGGAACAACCTTTCATGCAGACATATCTTTAATGAAGCTATCAACCAATTCGTTCCTTTAAAACCCTATCCTCCACATTGGGAACTCCTAAAATTCATGACATTTTATAGTGAGGAGGACCGACAACAACACATCATGGATTTCTACCATGGGTGTTATCTTATCACTCATAACTAGGATCTCATGTTGAGGATATTCCACATGTTGTTAGCTTTCCCTTGCCTTGAATGGTACAATAATATCCTATAAAATTCCCTTTTATCATTCACACAATTGGCCTAGTTGTTCCTAAAACACTTGTACATACACATTACTTGTAATATATCCATCATTGATCACTATGCCACCAAAAAAATTGAGGATGACTCCATTTTTTATTTCTTCAGGAAAGGAGGAGGTATTATCAACCAAATGTACTTCTCTTTTCCACAAATTGATTTGATTTAGTTGTTTCCGCATGAAACACATGTCATCAATCCTCCAAATTCATTACTTGTAAATATTTGAAGATTCCTTTACCATGACCCATAATATATAAATCCATGCCCTCGAGGATGGTAAAGTTAAAGTTTGATGTAAAAAACCAAAACCTGAGTCCTCTTTTAAAACCTTTCCTAAAAACAATAAATCTAAGGGTTCAAAAAAAGTGCTTGTTTTAAAAACCACATTTAAAAAATATTCAGACTCTGAAAGGCCCGAACCTCAATGTAATTAGACATCTATAGTGGAGTATCATAGCACTATAAATGATAGGGCTCAAAATATGGTAAATGGTAAATGGGGCCAGTATTGTAACAGATGAAGTAAATTTCTTGATTCCATCTATAGTCCCTCCAAATGCATCCGGGGGTTTAAGCCCAAGTTTGTGGAGCACAATGTCTGACATCAAATATTGAATTCTATAGATAGAATTAAGGTCTGAATGGCAAGATTAAATTTCTTCTTAAGCTTGGTCCATGGCACCCAGTCCATGTGGGAGAAAAGACACAAAATGGTGTGAATTCCTTTAAGAGAGAGAAAAAAAGATTTGATTCCTAGAGTTTCCGCAAGTGGACGAAAATCATTAGTAGGTATGAGAGGCAAACATATATTCTAATAATTGAAAGAGAAGGAAGTATGAAAGTTGTTTCCAATCCAACGTTGAAGGGGTTTCAAAAAATAAAACGCTTTCCATATGCTTTTTTCTATGAAAGTCCCAAAATTATTGATTGGGACCCTAATTATAATAAATGTGTACAACCTGATATTTCTCTAACATTTTTTTTGTAGGGAGCATCAAAATAAATAATGAAAATAGGATTTTATAGACTTGATTGTTAGAAAGACATCACATGACCCATTTGGAACATAAAGGCACAATTTAACTATACACATCAATAATTCCCATGCCACCTTGATTGTGACGGAGACAATAGACATCCAAAGCCACTCGATGAAAGCCAGTTTAACCATAAATTTTACACCAAAGGTAGTCCCGAAACACCTTAGCAAGCTTGGCGAAGGAAGAATGAGAAGGGAACTAACACACAAAATAATACACATGGGTAGAGGACCAAAATATTTTCACACACTTAGAATCTACCAATGAGATAGAGGGGTTTAGAAGACCACCGAGAAACTTTATGTTCAACTATGTCAATTGCCTAATACCATAGAATGACAAAGTCACTATCAAAATAAAAATTAATGCCCAAGAATTTAAATTGTTCTCCTCTTTGAATCAATTTCCAGGGGTAATATTTCAACTAGTCTGACATAGGAAAACAACTTTTTCTATAGCTAAACGTCTTAGCCATCTAAATGCTTGATCCTAAAGCAAGGAATAAAGTATCTAGGAAATAAAACATCGTATCCACATTTTGTTCTGACTCACCCAGGGTTAGAAAGAAATCATCGATGAAATGACCATTAATAAGTTAAGTTGCATGATCCAGAAGGAAAATACCTTGAATTCAACCTTGATAAGAATGAAAATAAATAAGATAGAATAAACAATTATCGAATAAAATAAACAAGGAAGGCACAAGAGGGAGCCCATGTTCGATAAATCAAAAGAGGTGAATCATAACATACTTATGACCATTGATGGTAAGGCAGGCAAACACATTAGAAAATAGAATCCAAACTGTTAAAGTGTAGAATTAGACAAAACCTAAGGCTGTGAGAATAACTAAAATAAATGTCCATTCGACACGATCATAGGCCTTTTCAAAGTGAATTTTGAGAAATAAATGACACTCTAGAGAAATCCGAGCCCATTCCATTCCCTCCCAAAATTCTATAATATTATCCAGAATGTATTGGTCTTTGAAAAAATCCATTTTCTCTGGGTGAAAAAAATTTGGTAATAGATTAGCAATGTGACGAAATAGAGCCTTAAAAATAATTTTTTATGAGCCATTTAACATGGTGATAGGCCTCTAGCTAGTTATCCTCACTAGATCTCTAGCCTTAGGAATGAATTTTATGGTTCCTTGATTGATGAAACTCCCAAGAGAATTGGGCTAGAGGGCTTGATTATAGATATGAAGCAGATCGGGTCAAACAATACCAAATCACTTTGTAAAATTAGCAAGGAAAGCCATCCAGACCTGGAGATTTATCATTTGAAAGGCACTATAGGGTGGCATAGAGCTCATCCAAGAAAATAAGGGCATTGTAATGTTCCCTCTCCTTAGGAGAAAGATTAATCGACACCATGTCGATAAATTGATGTAAAGAATAAGCTCTCTCATTTGTAGCCTCTTGAGCTTGGAAGACTGACCTATAATCCTCAATGTAAAGGCATTAGAAATCTTGAGAAACTCTATGAGCCATAGATGTGAATCATGGATAGATTTTATACGTTGATGAGAATTCTTGGATTGGAGGAATTTGAATAAATTCTTTGATTCTTTTTCTACCACCTCAGTCCAGTGTAGCTGCGACCAGATCTACGTACCATGGGTGGAATGAGATTCAATGAGCTTGTTTTTATGCCAGATTTCAGTAGACTGTGTTTGAAGGGGAATGCCAAAAGGATTGGCTTCAAGAATTATCAAAATCCTTTTCAGTTCTTTGTTTAGAGCCAAGTCATCATGTTTAAAAACATGAGCAACCAATTTACTAAAAAAATGAAGGAAATGGGTTGTGTGCTTAATCACCACTTCCCACCACTTGTTCTAGATGATAGTGAGTGGTGGATGTGCTGCCATGTTTCAGACCTTAGATATAAGTTGGACCACCCCCAGATGACTCAGAAAAAATACATTAAGAAGGAATTTATTTGAAGGGAATTTGATAGAATCCACACATCAAATAACCTTAAATGAGACCAAATCATGATATCACAAAATCACATTGGACCACACCATGATAGGGAAGGAGCCATGTGTATCAAAATAAAAAATACTCTATTGTGAAAGAAGTACTCGATCAAGAATTTTAGAAACCCGATCATATCCTTCTCGAATATTGGTCTAAGTATACGAAGCTTGTGCCTTAAGTTCCTGTCATTGATTGAGGAATAGATATGAATGTCCCCAATGGATTTTAAATAAATACTAGGGTGCACGCTAGCTGAAACAATAACGCATAGGGAGGGCACCGAATTTATCATCTGGTTGATCCAACATATTAAATTCACCATACACCAACCATTAAGATAAAGGTAACTTAACACCTAAACATTTTCATAAATTTATTCTTTCAGAGCCATCATTAGGAGAATAAACATTAAGAATACCAAAAGAAAAATCATTATTCACCATAATCACACAAACAACCCAATTTGAAGGATCTTGTCCTGGGGAGGTGATTAGAGATGAGAATTTCGGCATTATGGAAATGATCGCACCACATTTTTTATAAATTTGTTGAGTATGAAAATGTGAAAAAGTTGGGGCGATACAAGTTAGCATATTTTGAAGCAAAAACCAGAAATATTGATTTTATGTAAAAAATAATATCAAGGTTGTTTAAATGTTTAAAAGATAAACAAACATACAATTTTCAAAACAGTTTTTTAAGACCTCGAACATTCCATGAGATGATATTCATGAAAAATTAGACATATAAAAATACCCTTGCCCATCTGGAATACGAACCTCAGAGCCAAGAATGGAAAACTTAATAGTAAGTGTTATCTATTCTGAATTAGAAAGATCAACTTGAATGGAGTGGTGTTTAGCCACATCATCTCCTTGTGCGGTGTGAGAAACCTTTTAGGGTTGATTATGATAGCGTTGTAGAGGAAGAGACATTGAAGAAAGATTCCCATTATTCTCTAAATTTGAAGGAAGAACCCATATCTGTAAGGGTTTGGGATGAATAGAACCCAACGAGCGAGGAGTATCCAAGCCTGAATCATCCTTGGATAGAGGAGGTAAGGAGAAACCACAAGAGTGGGTTTAGATCCATATCCCTTCTTATTCTCCACCATAGTACAACCATTAGTCATAACGTTAGCTTTGGGCTTGGATACCATGGGTTGCATCACCACTGGCTTGGAATGAGATAACAGAGGAAAGTCATGAATGCAGTGGTCTAGGGATTGACAACTAAAAATATTATTGGGGAGGTTAAAATATACCACCTTTTGAAAGATATACAAGGCCCTGACTTGAATATCCAGGTGGTCGTGCAGATCTTTTGCAATGTCAACTTCGACACAAAAATGCTTGTTAGGAAGAGGATAAAAAAAGGATCTTGTTCATGGAAAATCACCCTACTAATGGGTTTCACTATCTCCTGAAGGAAAGACAGAAGATAATTAGGAAGACAAGGAATTTCAATCCAAACTAGAATTTTTAACGAAACTTGGCTGGTGGGACTAAAATTTGTACTCTAACAAGAAAGCACTAACAGGTTCTCTCCCAAATACCAACAAGCCACTGTAAGGAGGAAAAATTGGAGTTCAGAAGGCTCATGAAAGTAAAAGATATATATAACCCTTTGGTGAGGTTACAGATACTTGAAATATGGATACCGTTGGAACCCCAATGGTTCTTTATCCAATTTTGAAGGTAGGATTCTAAAGGAATGTGTCCAAAAAAATAAGCAATGAAATTATTATGATACCACTTGACATCAGGGTCTAAAAATTCATATGAATTAACAAACATTCGGGGAAGATTCGAAATGCATACCTCTTCCTATGCTTTCAACACAAATTTCTTTGCACGCTTGGGAGCCATTTTCACCATTAGTTGTAATAGTCATTGCTATGGAAGGATGTTTAGCCTATTAAATACAATTCACCACCTTATCGGTGGGGAAATAACTAGGTTTTGATGTAATATGATCGAGGGAAAACCCTAGAAAGGATAAAGAGGCAAAAAGCATGTAACATTGTCACATAAGCAGGCACATAAGAATACCCTAGCATAGCTGAAGCATTGAATAAATAATGTTTCAATGAATTGGGTTTCTAAATCTTACGTAAATGTCTTGTTAGGTTATAAATTTTTAAAATAAATCTGGCACGGTTACAATTTTTTCTAAACATTTATGGCAATAAAAAAGAGTTAAGTGTTTAGTTTATCATGGGTGTATATATATATATATATATATATATATATATATATATATATAACATTAATATTTTCAAATTTTAAAGGTAGTAAGTTTGTGAGACATTTTTTAAATCATAATTTAAAAAATAATTTAAAAAAGTTGATTAGAAAAGAAAGTAGTCCAAAAGAGTTGTGAAGAATGAAAAATAAGCACATAAATATATTTAAAAAAAACATACATTCCTAGAGATACAACCCACCACATACACGAAGTAATAATATATAAAGAACAATCATCTAAGGACAAACATAGGACTAGTTACAACATTATCTCATATATTTTCGCAACCCTTGAATTTGTAATGGTAATATTGTCCCCTTTCCTTTACTTTGACCAAATTAGAGCTGAAAGGTTTGAGATTTTATTTTCTCTAGTTAAGATTTTACCTCTTTATCCTTTCTTGATTATATGAGAATATAAAGATGCAATCTAAAGAATTATGTTAAAATAAATCCTTAAAATTATAGTTACCTCATGAAAATATAGCTAGAAAAAATGCTAAACATCTATTTTTCCATAAACAAAACAATATAACATGTTTTATAGACTAAAAAATTACATTATTTGTAAGGATCCTTCCAAATAAGTGTCTTTCCAGTTCAAATGGTGCTGAAATACTGCATGAAGATCTCTAAAAAACAGTGGACCATCGGCTCTTAGTATAAATGTTGCTCCCGAATAAGTGCATCAAATTCTCATTTCTGTGACGGTTAGGGCATTTACTAGTCTTAATCAACATACATTCTATTTTTCACCAAGAAGAAGCTTATAAATTAAAAATTTCCATGCTAATACTTGTGCGTCTAAATCGGCTTTAAACTTCCAACTTTGAGCACTCAATCTGGTCCACCGCTTATAGCCAAATTTGAAATTCCATTTAATATTCAATCATGGTGTAAAATATGTAACACCCTAAATTTTAAGCACAAAACCCAAGATAAAACACAACAATTACTTAGAAGTGAAAATAAGGAATATATTGTTTTGTTTAAAAGGGTTACAACAAGATACCCATTAACTAGGTTTAAATATTTCTCACTTAATAAATTCCACATAACAATGAAGTTGTCGAAATTAAATTAATATTTAAATATTATTAATTTACACCAACTCCAATTTAGATTTAAATCCTCTTCTAGGGTTTCCATTAATTCTCATTTAGAAATATTGACTAACTTATTTCCATTATTTCATCTTATTAAAAACTCCACCTAAGTTCATGATGGACCAATATCCCCTAAATTAGTTTAATTCATACTACCCATAATAACTTGACACAACTGGCATCATTTAATTATTTAAAACTCATACTTTACTTTTAATTATCTAATTCATTTGCTCATTATCGAAAAGACCTTGCACACCATTATTCCTTTAATCCCTATAGCCAAATTTCAATTATTTCTCTCCAAACCTAAAACAATGGTCTGAAATTAGCCTAAAACATTAAACGGCCCCATTCACTTAATACCATACTTTAATTAAAATTACCCAACCCCATAAAACGAAACAACTTTAAAGGTGTAGTGTTAATCCTCGACCCTTAGATTTAGGTATTTTCAAAAGAACCCTAAATATCCTTAAGAGCTCTTCTTATTCATTCTTTTACTCTAAACTCATTCGTTTGCTCACTCTTAATTTGCATGTTGGATGAGTGGAATACATGAAATCAAGAGGGAAACCATGGTGAAATTTCTTTGGTTATAATTTTTTTCAATGGGAGGAGACTTCCTCCATTCCATTCCCTATTTAGATTAGTTTATTCATGGGTTTTCTATTACAAGGTTAAATATTTGTTTTATTGTAGAGATTCCACCATGAATCTGGTTTTCGGTATGTATTTATTCACATTTCTTGATTAATTTATTTTGGGAAACCCCATCTTGTTTGATCTAGGAGTATATACACTTCGACACACACACACACACACACACACACACACACACACACACACACACACACAAATTCATGTATATATGTATATACATGTATTTTTATGCATTATTAGGATGAATCTGCATTCTCTTTTTATATATAATCATTCAAAGCTTTGGTTTGGTGAAAAACATGTTTTTTTTTCAAAATAAGATCCGCGCACAAGAAACTGTTGTCAGTCACTCAACCAGTCACAGTGCCTACCACGCTACTGACACTAGTAAGGCTGTTGGCGCTGGTTAGTATTAAATCTGGATCTTTTACATAATTTTACACATCTGTATATATTACCAAATATATACAGTTGTATACATTTATACAGAGTCTCATGATTATTGTAATGCCTATTTTACATATGCTAAGTACAAATTTCAACAACTAAGTAAAAAGGATAATTTTATTCGACTATTTATAATTTCATAGAGACTTATGCCAGTTTTTGTTCTGCTGACGTCAGTTGGTTGACAAACATTGGTCACTGTGTAAAAACAATTGTCTTAAAAGGGATGTATATATATATATTTCAAATCCGAGTTTAACACATTGTTTAATAACAAATTTCATAAGTACAAAAGAGTATTTTCTTTCTTCATTTAAATGCAATATATATATATATTTCCTTTATAACAATAATCGACATCTAACTACAATAATTCCTTTTAAATCACAATACATTTAACTTCAAAACAGAGAAAGGAGTTTAATCATTTACTCAGTGCAAGTCTCTTTTCTTTTCCACAATGAAAATGGCATCCATTCATGTCAAATAAGTATAACTTCCATATAATTTTCCAATACTAAACAACAATTTTACAAAGTGAAAGAAAAAGAAACTTTGATTTCATTTCTAGATTCGAAGGAAATATATTTTCATTAAAAACAACTTTCAAAAGTCCTTCTTTAAGTAACTTCCAATACATAACTTGATAATAAAATTTACAATAAAATTCTGTTTAAAATACAAGTGTATACAAGCATTCCACTTAAGTGGAAACAATATGACCAAATTTACAAAATAACTCTCTCTTTCTTTGATCTTCTTCAATACAAAAATTTCCAAGATGACAACTTGAGCTCCTTCATTTCTTTAATATCCAAAAACAACCACAAGGAAAGGGGAGTAGGCAACGCTCTCCACCCAACCTATAATCAAATGAGAAGGAAAAGACATCCTCCTCATTGGCTCCCGAGCCCCAACAATGAATAAATAAGAGGTATTAAGCAACCATGGAAAATTTTAGAAGGCTTCAACACATACATTCACACAAAAATTTCAACACAATAATCACAATACAAAAATAGCAACAACATATGATTTTCCCAAGCAAAAAGGCTCAATATCCAAGCCAAGGGAGAAAAGAAATATGGATAATAACTTATGCCTCCCAATGGGTTCAGTGTCCACCTTAAAATCCTACCAAAACTTCATCCACACAACAATAACCAAAATTTTATCCTTACCTAAATCTCTTATGTCTCCCTCAATCTCTTATCCCTCTGTCAAATAAATATATCAAGATAAATAATAAATATTTCTTATTATCGCAAGGTGCGATACTCAACACAACCTCCCTCCAAATGCATAAACAAAACAAACTATCCCTCCCTTAATAAATCCCCTTTATCTTTATCCTACACAGCCATAAACCCATACTATCCTCACATAAAAAACAACATAACATCCATTCATTTTAGAACCATTTTCACAACCACTAAAAAATAAAAATGCATGGGTTAAATCCCTACCTTGAAATTGTAATAAATCTCTAAGACAATCACAAAGTAATCTCGTAAGATCCCCACAAGGACTCCAAACAACCTCCTCCAAAAATTCAAGTGTGAAATAAAAACATCTAACCCTAAAAACTTCAAAACAACATACATAAATAGAAAGTGAGGAGAGAGTGGTGTTGTGGCTCCATGTAGGATGACACATCACTTCTCCTCCACTCAACTTCTTATGATCAAACACCAAGCCAAAAGTTCATAAATTGGTGGGTGAGAATATGACAAGTTCTTCTTCCACACACAAACCATTAACCATACTTCAAGTAAAGAATTAAAATATCATGTAAGAGAGTGCAATAATTTCTCTTGTTTACTTTCTAAATTACATAATGGGGCCTAATTTTGACCCCTTACCCCATAGGTATAGTTGGTATGTTAATATAAGAGGTGTGGGATAAGATTAACTTATCCCACAAGCCCCCAAAAATGGCCCTAAAGCCAAAATCCGAGTTTGACATGAAATATTGTGTACACAATACCAATACTAATAAAATTCCTTCCAAATCCATAATACAATCAAGGACAATATACCAACATTAAATACCCCTTGATCACATCTCAAATTACTTTAATTAACAATATTAATCAACTTATGTAAGAGAACATTAACTAACAATAATAAAGTGAACACATTATAAAAATAAATCGCATACAAAAATAATAATTAAAAGGAAAAGGGAAAAAAAACACATTTACCCATGGTCACATTTGAGGTCACCCCCAATGGGTATGTCCTAGCAAATTCATCAATAACATAAAAACATATAAAAACACAAGTTTCCAAGGTAACGTAGTTGTCAGTGCCCAATATTATTTCATTGTTGGTCTCCTATCCCCTTTTTTTGTTGTTATATAAATCATGAAAAAATCAAATAATACCTCTTCCGCCTTATGGCCATATCAATGCCATCAAAACACACACACATACAGACACACAAATATATATATATATATATATATATATATATATATATATATATATATATATATCAATTTGTGTCATCAAATAACATAGCTAAATCATCATCAAAATCAATCCATTTTATTGATTGTTTAAAATTACAAATATTTCAATTGTATCATTTCATCAATGAAAATGAGATCAGAAGACTAGATAGATACTGTAATCAAATCTATATGTCAAAATCCAAAATGTCAGTATTTATAAATTAGTAACTCTAGAACATCATCAATACCAAAATACAAATCCATGCATATATTCCATCATAGGAGTTACAACATGTCAATAATATAAACGTCCATACTGTCTATCAAATGGGATAATCAAAATATACTAATTTCCATGTCTCTAATCAACAGTGACCAAAATATAGTATAATAAATGACGAAGGGAAGTGGGAATTACATCCCCCTCCCCTTATAATTAAATGCTACCTCGAAGTCATGGAAAGAGGTAGGAAAACAAATCATACAAAATAAAAGTTCTGCCTTCCATTAGGATTCTTTACTTTGAATAAAATTTTGTCCCTCGGAACTCCATCTTGGTTAAACACTATTGAAGAAGAGGGGGGAGACTATAAGGCACAAATATTAATCCTCCTCCACACAAGATTGGTAGCATTCAAACCTTTCAAATGTTTTCCACAAGGTCAACAAAATTGCAACAAAAATCATTTAAATATGAAAAATGTCTATGGAATCCCAGTGGATGACAACTAAGGTCTGAGAAGAATAAGAAAAGTCATGAACATAGGGTGTCCACATAGTCACACATGGGTATAGCACACAGTAAGAACAAGAAGGATCAAACTTCTATTTAGGTTGAATTTCACTTTGATGTTTGTTATTTTAGACAAGGTTAACAACTTCAAATCATTACCTTCAACTTTGCATGAGAAAACACACCTACTCAAAGGTCTAAAAAATTTAGGACCATGAAAGATGAGGTTTAACAACAAGGAAGACAACTAAATTTAACAAAAGTGTTTAAAAATATGAAGACTATTCATTAAAATTACTTAATATAATATTGAAGAGTTCACTTAAATTTTCATGGTGATACTAAGCATACTATTAGCATCAAGAGTTCCATAAATTGAATTTATATCTAAATATCATAACACACACACACTAATCCCCGCTTAAATTTACCATTGTATTATATAACATTTCCATTTTGATGATAGGAAGTCTTTGGATATATTATATTATGAACACTAGAGTTTACATTCATAGTATATAATACAATGAAATTAATTATTTTTAAACCTTTCCCAGCTCAAAATAATATTAAAACAAAAAAAATATTAACATCACAACACCTAGGGACACTCACACAAGCTAGGAGAAGATAGGAAACATGAGAGATGCAACTAACAATTTACTAGAGCATCAAACAAACTTTCTTGTTGAAACTTATGAAAACATCCTGCACCATACTATTTCCAAAGGACAATGGGGGGAAACAAAATCAAGGTTACCCCAAAAGGAAGGAGGATCCCAACATTCCTCCATATCCTTAACATATGTTTCCTAAGCTTTCCAATAAGCCTAGGTCACCAATGACCTAATTCAAACATAAGAAGGGTGCTTCCCTTAAAACTTGAGAGATAGAATCAATCCTAAAAGATTAGAAATCATACACTTGTCAAGCTAAGAGGAAAACGGTACGATGGTATGAAAGCTTCCAACAAGGGGAAACTTAAACACATTAATGTTTAAGGAGTAAAACATGGCTTGAAGACATCACTATGATCAAGCACTCCATTATTCAAGGTAGGCGGACCAATTTAAAGGTTCAAAAGGTTGCCACTGTTGGAAAGATGGGCATAGGGCCCACCAATATGAACCTAATAATTGTTCCACTCTAACAAGGTGATACTATCCTTATGCATACTTTTATAAATTTTAGACTAACCATATATAAGTCCAAAGATAACCTAACATGTAGGTTGTGTTATACACATTATACAGGTGTTTGTTATTTGATATAACAAGGGAGGTAAAACATTTTATTATCATGGTTTAAAATTTGGAGTTCATTATGAGATTCAAAATAATTCTTGTACTAGTCTAGTATTGAATGACTTATTCTTCCATGATTTATAGTTCTTGTATTATTTCTAGTACTAATTATCGTAAAATATCATGATAATTTTGCAATACTAAGATAATATATGCTATATTAAGGCTATATATAGATTCGATATATATTTTATAATATTTCAATATTATTTTAAACACCCAAAATCTTGTGGCATAACTGAAGTTAGGCACTCATACAATAGCTCAAGGGAAATTTTTAATTAGTTCTATCACTCAGATTACACCCTTTATAAATTTTTGGGCATGTAATTAAAATTTATACCATTAAGGTTGTTTATTTATACATTTTAATAGTGTACAAATCCATAAATTTATTTTTTCCCTACTGAAAATCACAAAACACAAGTTGTGGTTACATTCACTAAGTATATTTCTTATAATATTTCTAATTAATGCATTTCTTAGATTATGATATCCCAAATAATGTATCATTAGGGTCATCACCAATGTTGACATGATTTCTCACCCTTCTATATGGGTGCCAAAATTATTCATTTTACTTCTAGGGAGGGTATGAAATGTTTCTTGCCTAATTTTCACATAGTCTTATTTCTTCTTTTAACAACCAAGTTAGAGTAAGAAACCATCTTCCTAGTGTCCAAGATTTACTTATTAAGTTTTGAAGGTCCAATCCTCCCAATGAGAGTTCTAATATACTCATGTTTTTCACATTATGAATTCAATTTTAATGATTTGGAAGAGCCAAGGTTATCACATTATTAAGTTAAAGAAACAAGAGATCATTAACCAAAATGGGACACACCAAGTTTTCAAGAATCTTTCCCAAACGTGACATGCATCACAGATGAATTCCCATTAGGTATCCACAAGTATCAATAAGAGTACAATGAAGGCACACATCATATAGCTATAAATTTATTTTTAGGGGTTCACAGAGTTTAGATGGGTGTGAGGGGTAAAAAAATGTTTACGGTTTATACTCAAAATAGGTTCACTATAAAAAGATAAGGTTTCCAAACAAAACTCATACCTTCACAAGATAACACCAACCAAGTAGTCAAGACAACAAGGGGAAATAAATTATCCCACAGAGACCACATTTCTTTACCAAGACAACATCAACATATCAAGAGGGCAGCCAAAAGGATTCACTCAAAAAATATTTCGTGAGCCAAGAGTTATAAACTTGGATGAAATTTCATGACAATAAAAAAATCATGTTTGACACCTTAAGATCCATAAAACAAAAATTTCTAAGTAAAAGGTCCAAAAGAACCCAAATGCATCCATATTTGTCTCATCATAACTCGATACTAACATATTATAATGTCATATACTTTAAAACATTTAATTTATTAAGACAAAGGTATATCTATCTATGGGTCATCAAGACTAAAATAAGCACCATGTTGCATAAACTAAAGAATTTTCATATTTACCCCAAGGTATTATAGTTCAAACATTCATCTTTTCTAAAATATCACAAAGATACCGTGTTAGGACTCCCGTACGTCCATCGGTGGACATAACATCTGAATAGTAAACAATCTACCATAAGCCCATAATTATCCAATAGTTAATCCATCCCTGACATAAACTATAGGTCCATAATGAGTACCACATCAATCTAGAAGAAGAAATAAAATTCATACCAGAGTGTAAGAAAAACATAATCATCATCAATTGCTAACTATACTACACGACACAAAAAATCCTCTCTAAGAAGGATGAGTATCGAAAATATCACACCAAGATCCTAGACACAAAAATCCTTATCACTGTAAAAGCAAGGCATGATCTGAAGCACCTATAATAACAATCAAAACATCTATAGTGTACCCCTATACAATGAAAGAACATAATACAACAAGATATAACTAGTTCATCAGAAGACAAGAAGGAAACAATGGACCATTCTTAATGATGTTTAGTCAAGTGGTCATCAAGAAAAAAAAGCTCCAAGTCACCAAAATGATATAAAATACAATAAATTTGAGCAATCAAAAGAAATGCTTAAGTAGCCGCATTTCAATCTTTGTAAAATATTTCAATAAGATAAAATAAAATAAAAATAGGAGTCTCAAAGCTTCTCAAATGATCAATAAAATAAAAAGGTTGGTTCTTGATACAAGGATTTAAGTTTACAAATATAAAACAAATGAAATCTCTACATCACAATCACTTTGCAACACTTCATGGATTCCAGAAGGGGTACTCTACATCGAACTCACATCTAAGAATATACATACCAAAATGGGTCTAATATGACATCATGTCATGATAGACACTCCCGCAAATGGGGATTAAGTCCTCAAAACATCAAACAATATTAAATTCTGGAGCCACCGATAAACCCTACCAAACTTACCTATCCATTGAAAAAATAAGGGAAGTTATAAAAAACTAAACAACTGACGGATCTCCTCCTTAATGACCCTTAAATGTCACTTATAGCACTAATTCTCAAAAGTGTACCAAATAAAAACAATCAATATAAGGGACGGTGTATCAAATAATAACACTAATTCTCAAAAGTGTACCAAAGAATCACATGACCATAACAAAGAACAAGGAACCCATGAACCAACACACTCGCAAGGAACCGAATTCTTATCACTCAAGAATTTCACAAGAATATCAAACTAAATTAACATTTCTTGATAATTAGGTTTGACAAGATGCCAAATTAGGCAAATAAAAAAATCCAAACATATTTAATTATTGATATTAGAGGTTCAAGTGTTATAGGTTTAGGTTTCACTAAATGGTTCTTGTGTTCCTATGTTTTCCCAAGGTCCAAGTGTTGAACCCATGGCTCTTATACCAAGTGTAATGCCCAAAATTTGACGCACAAAACCCAAGAGAAATCTCAACAATTCCTTAGAAAAAAATAGGGAATTTTTTTTTTTGTTTAAAAGGGTTGCAACAAGATACCGATTAACTAGGTTTAAATATTTTTAGCTTAATAAATATCACATAATATTAATGTTGTTGAAATTAAATTAATAATTAAATCATATTAATTTAAACCAAGGCCACTGTAGATATAAATCCTCTTCTAGGGTTTCTGTTAATTCTCATTTGGAAATATTGACTAACTTATTTCCATTAATTCATTTTATTTAAAACTCCACCTAAGTTCATCATGGACTAAAGTTTCCTAAGTTTAATTCATAGTACCCATAATAACATAACACCAATGGCATCATTTAATTATTTAACCCTTATCGTTTACTTTTAATTACCTAATCCATTTTTCATTATCTAAAAAGCCATGCACACCATTATTCCTTTATTCCCAATAGCTCAATTTCAATTATTTCTCTATAAACCTAAAGAAAGGGTCTCAACTTACCCTAAACCATCAAATGGCCAAATTCATCTAATACCCATAATTTAATTAAAATTACACAACCCCATAAAATGCAAACACTTGAAAGGTGTAGGGTTAATCGTCAACCCTTAGATTAAATGGACGTGAACCCTTATATTTAGTTATTTTAAAAAGCACCCTAAATATCCTTAAGAGGTCTTCTTATTATATTTTTTACTCTAAATTCATCCATTTTTTCACACTTGATCTACAGAATGGATGAGTGGAAGCCATAGAAGCAAGGGGGAAACCATTGAGGATTTTTTTTGGTTACAAATTTTTCCAATGGGAGGAGACTTCCTCCATTCCATTCCCTATTAGTTGAGTTTATTCATGGGTTTACTATTACAAGGTTATCTATTTTTTTTACTGTAGATATTCCACCATGATTATGGTTTTGGGTATTTGGTTATTCACATATCTTGAAATATTTATCTGGGGAAATCCCATCTTGTTTGTTCTAGGAGTATATACACTTATATACATATATACATGCATGTATATTTATCCATTATTAGAATAGATCGACATTTTTTTATGATACATAATAATATAAAGCTTTGGTTTGGTCAAATACATGTTTTTTTAAAAATAAGATCCGCGCACAGGCAATTGTTGCAGGTCGCTCAACCGGTCAAGGTGCCTACTGCACTACCGATGCTAGTAAGGATACTGATGATAAGGACTGCTAAATCCATATAATTTATAAAATTTTACATAGATGAATATATTCCTGAATATATACAGTTTTATACATTTCTATAGAGTTTCATGATTAGCATAATTCATGTTTTATATCTGCTAAGTACATATTTCAACAACTAAGTAAAAAGGATAATTTTATTACAATGTTTGCAATTTCATAGAGGCCGATGCCAATTTCCATTATGACAACACTGGTTGGTCAACAAACATCATTCACTATGCAAAAATAGTTTTATTAAAAGGGGTGTATATAAACATACATATTGAGCAATACACACACACACACACACACACACACAACAAATCTGAGTTCAACTCACTATTTAATAATAGATTTCATAAGTATGAAAGACTATTTTCTTTCTTCATTTAAATGCACTAAATGTATAGATTTTTCCTTTATAACAATAATTAAAATCTAACTACAAGAATTCCTTTTAAATCACAATACATTTAACTTCGAAAGAGACAAATGAGTTTAATCATTTACTAGATGCAAGTCTCTTTTCTTGGCGACAATGAAAATGACATCCATTCAAAAGAAAAAATTATAACTTCCATATAATTTTCCAATACAAAACAACCATTTTACAAAATGAAGCACAAGAAAATTTGATTTCATTTCTAGATTCGAAGGAAATACATTTTCACTATTTTTTTTTTCAAAAGTCTTTCAGTCACTTCAAATACATAACTTGATAATAAACTTTACAAGAAAATTCTCTTTAAATTACAAGTTTGTACAAGCCTTCCACTTAAGTGGAAACTAAAGTGCCAAATTAACAAAATAACTATATCTCTTTCATTTATCTTCTTCAATACAACACTTTCCAAGATGAAAACTTGAGCTCCTTCATTTCTTCAATAGCCAAACACAACTTGTTGACATTTTTTGCACTTGTGAAAAAATGGGCAACTCAAAACTTTGTTACGGTGGATAACATTGGTGAAGTATACCTAAGCTAGGGAAGATTATATCAGATTATGTCGTTACTGCTGATTTATTTAAAAGATTACATGAAATTTGCAACTATGTGTGCTATTACAAAATGTAACAAATCACATAGTATGCAATTTCATGACCATCCTCAACAAAAGAACAGAAGCCCCGAATGACAGTTGTGTTGTCTTGATGAGGACATCCAATTACAGAGTAGGTGAAGTGTAAAGTTTTGGAACAAAAAACATAAGTGCAGATCACAGAAAATCAGAGTTCGTTATTGAATGTTACAAGTTATATTTAATGTTCTTTTCTTTATGATTAAGACATTCAATTGTGTTATTGAGTTGTTTAGTTCATTATACAATCCATACAGAAAGTAGAAATTAGAAAGAAATATACAACTCATTTACAGAATTCAATGTTATATTCATAAGGAGTTTTCAAATGTTTCCCACACAAGCCGTCAGATGTAAATAAAGAGTAAAGTACAACTACTAAAAGGAAAGATACACATGCATGAAAGAGAAAGCAAAGGAGTATGAGTGAACCCATCATTGCCTTGGGAATTTCTTTCTTTTATCGAGGCATCTCTACTCCATCCTCTTCTTCATCTCTATTGAAGAAGCCATTGTACCTGAAAATAAGAAAAGTTAACTATCAATTACGAGCTCAGGGATCAATTCATATTCCTACACTTTCCTACTTCATGCATATGAATCTTCCCGCAAGTAGGAGATGTATTCTACTTAAAGGACAAACTGTATACATGCTTTATTCACTCAGAAGGAAGAAAGTGAAAAGAAAGAAGAGAACATGGCCATAAGAGAGGCCAAAAAGCCTAATTATTTTCTAACTATTTTTCTAAGTGTGTAGGTACATCTTGTAGCCAAAGGAAAAATAGACAAGTCATAAATGCATGCAATAAAAGGAAGAATGTAAGTGAAAGTTCCAACAATTGTTCTGAAATGGAAGAGGTTATAGTACAAAAGAGAGAGTGAAAGATAGAAAAACTTGTTGGAGTTATAGTAGAAGAGGGAGAATCAGATTTCAAGAAGCTGAAGCTAAATGGGAAGAAGGGATTACAGCTGAAACAGGATGAGAGAGAAGATTCTGGGAAAATTTTGACAGGGATTTGCCATGTAAAATAGACATTTACAACTTTTCATCACGTTGTTTTCAATTACTACATGATTTAAAGGAACTATGTAAATCAAATAAGTTATACATGAATCAAAAAGCATCACATGATCAAAATAAACAACTAACATATTTTCAGTTGTCAATTGCTATATCAGTTCAACAAGAAAAGTGTTACTTTCTATATTTTGGATCAGAAAATATAACTACTATTTCTGGAAATACATTAAAGAAAAGATTCTGGAAAAAAATTGACAGGGATTCGCCATGTAAAATGGTGATTTATAAATTTCCAGTATGCATATAAAGTTGTAATGAGTCTCAAGTACGAAATGATTAAAAATCATACAGGAAACACAGATCCTAGTTTTCATCGCAAACCCATTGATGGGTATTAAAGGAAGAATCAGAATAAGGACCAAGTACTTACTGTTCAAATTAAATCTAAGCAACCCTCAAATGGTCATCAAGTTCAGCAAAAGTAGCAACCCAACATGAGTTTCACCTCGAAATCTCCAAAGGAACATGAAGAAGTGAATTATGGAAAGAAATCATGAATCATTAGTGTTTCAAAGTCAAGTAATAATGACAAAACAACTACCGTGCTCAGAGGTAAAAGACTTACCATCCTTGCATCAAAACAATGATGCTAATAGGACAAAGGCCTATCAACAAAGATAAATCAACAAAGAAATGCAAATATTTGATCCTCATGACATTACAATGCCTCAATGCAACAATTTTCGAGCTCGACTAAACATAAAGGACGTTATAGAATTCACAGAGATCAAAGAATAACATGGTGTTGAGCTCGAAGTTCACAAAGAAAGCGGCCATGTCAAAAGAAAACTTGCTAAAAAATTACTCAAAAAGGGATAAAAACGAGTCTTAGAATGACCACAGGGAGCTACAGATCCTCACAGAGATCACAAGGCCAAAATAAATGGAAAAACCCGAGCTCACAAAGCTCAATGATGGCAGTCAAGAGAGCAAGTAGCACAACTAAGACCAACAAAGGAATGACAAGAATGTAAACATCATAGAGCTCATAAGGCCAAAATATATAGAAGGGACAAGCTCCAAAAACATCAATAGTGGCCAACAACTCACACAGACCCCGAAAATAGAGAGAAACCGAGCTTCATAATGATCATCAAGGCCATGCTTAGACCATAATGGGCCGAGCTCCAAAAGAGAAAAAATGGCATCAAAAAGTTTTGCAGGGGCTTCACCCACATACCAGAAATCCAAATGAAATAATGATTAGACCCAAGCTTCCCTTTACTGCCCGAGCCTAAGTATGGGTTAAGTTCAAACTCAACAATGGTTCGAGATCGACAATCACAAATCAAGGACAAAGATAAAATGGCTAGGGATCATGATCAAAACTCTTGATAAATAACCATAATTAGTCCCCCACAATCCACAATTAATGTGTAGTCAGAAACCCTAACGACGAGTCCAAGGATCAATGGTATCAAGATAGAGGTATAGAGATCGATGGCCCAGGAGCATCACCAACTTTCCAAGTAAACCGCCAGGGTTGTAATCAAACTCAACTTGAGTTACAAATGCCACCACCAAAATTACCAAGGGGTGAGTCACTGTGAGGAAGGGGAAAACCCATGTGTCCGCCTAAACAAAATCATTATAAATGACTTTTAAAAGTCCAACCATAGAGCATGTAAATAATATAAAACAGCCAACCAATTATGCAAAATGATCACCGAAAAGGTGATTTCTAAACTATACATTATCCAATGTCCAAAAGGCTGACAAGTATATACATGTGTGTATTTATCAAAAGGTGGTGGAGAATATAGTGGCATGTGCCATGAAAAGTGGTCAACCCTTTTATATTGCTAATCCCACCAAGATGGCCAAACCAAGTATAAGACAAAGGTAGTCCCCGTACGAAGAAGTTGAAGTGCAGTTGCAAGTGTTATCCATGTGATCACTAGAAAACATAATGAGTGTCAACATCAGAGACAAATGTGGTCCAAGTCAGATTGATATTTGAATGAGCTATTTTGCAAGGTATTGGAATTAATGTAATTATTTTTCTCACAAACAGGAAGTTGTATTTTGCATGCCTTCACAGCAAGACATAATAGAGAAGAGGAAAAAGTTACATGTTCATGGAGAGAGACTTGCCTAGAAAGCAGCCATATTTTTAGCAAATTATTCATCCTTCTCTTTCTTAAAAATAGATCAGTCAACTTAAGTTGACTATAATGTAAGTAAGGCTAATAATGCCTATTTGTAATGGCATGCTCTATTTCTATTCCTTTGTCTATTATTAAATGAAGGATTAAAAATAGGTTTTATGGGCGAGTACAAGCCTTAAGATATTTTTAGGAAGGCTGGTAAAATTTATTTTGGCTATATATTGTGTGCCTTTGCAAAGCGCAAGGAGATTCTTCGAGGAATTTTGGATATAGGATTACTGAGGAAATTTTTACCAGTTTTTCCTTCTGTGTGTGAAGTATTTTATGAATTTCCAATTATTTGCAGTCTTGTGTATGTTTCTATTAGCCTTGTGAATGTAAATTCCCTAACCAATCATCTTACCTTGCTGCAAAATTCAATATTTTCTACTAAATTTTAATGTGCATGTTAACTTATCAGTACTCTTGTGATTTTCCCTCAGTACAACCAATTTTTTGCCCTTAAACATTCTACAATTTTTTTTTGGCTTGTGCATCAAGAATCCTTCTCATAGCAATCATGCATATACTCAGTCAAAGCCCTCATATAAATTTGGTGTATCACCCCAATCCAGTTATTTCATAGCCATCTTCTACCTTTAACCCCATAAAATCAATTTAGGATACATCAATAAGGAACCGACCTTTTAATCCTTGAGACTCACGTCAAAATAGGTATACCCACAGACCTGAGGTGTTTCCATTATATCTACGAAAGAGAGAGATGAATGTTCACAAGACTAGAAAAATTGCAGCCATCTCTCTATAGGGTGCACTTTCAAGAGATAACAGTTTTTGGCATGCCTGGTGGGACCATGAATTAGATCTGCATGCAAACAACAAATTTGCAGCAGATTAAAGTTTACTTTTGGGAGCAAGCTGTAGTAATTTATTCTAAATATTTTATGATCTTTTGGTGACTCCGTAAAGCTGATTTCAGACTAGTATTGCAGCATGTTCCATGCCTAAATTAACTACAAGATCACTTCTAAGAGGAATTCCTTCTGAGTTTGTTTCTTTACCTTTGAACTCTGCTAGAAGGAGAAGAGTTGGTAATACATTACCCTATAATAGACCTAGTTTTGATAACCCTCCTGATATTCCTTCACCACGTATCAATTTCTCAATTAATATTCTAGTTTTTCAAATGGCTATCCAACTGCCAAGGAATTTTGTGACCTTTACTAATGGCAGCCCATTAGTAATCCCAGTTTACCATGACATTCATAATGTTACCATGAAAATTTTGTCATCATTCACATGTGAAAATCAAGTTACACCAACTGAACATATCAAAGATGTTGTAGCCCTATGTGCAGTCCATAATATCACTCATGAAGATGTGGCTTTAAGACTTTTAGTTACATCTTTTAAGGGCCAGGCTTTGCAATGGTATAGAAACCTAGAAATTGGAATCATAAGAACTTGGGATAACTTAGGTGAAAATTTGATGAAAGAGTTCCAGGACAATTCAAATCATTTTTCTCTCATTGAAATATTGTCTCTAATGAGTTTATGTCTAGCTTCAATATTCACTTTTCCATAACTTGGGAGAGGATTCCAGCAAGTGTCAAGCCTCAAGCTGATCATTCTTTCCTTTATTATCTTAAAGCATTAAACAATGATATCTCAACTATGATTCAGTCAATGGGTGGAGGGAAAATTACGGATGCTTATGATATTGCTATCTGAGCTAAAATTAGTCTTATTAAATATGGAAAGTTAGCACCAAGGCCATCAATGCCATTTTTGGCATATTTAGCACCTATTCCTCAGCCTATTACAATTATAGAGCCCATTGTTGTAGCTCCATCAGATGATGTATTCAAAGCTTTATAGACTACAGGAAATAAATTGACTTAGATTGAGAACAAAATTGCATTACCTATCAGACCCTACCAGGCTCCTTATTAGCCCTATCAACATAATCAACAAAATCAGAATTATAGGTAGCCTTACCAGCAAAGGCAATTTGACACAAAGACTTCTAGTTCATCCAACACTTTAGTCCCAGTTAATATGGCTACAGAAGAGTGGTGTCAGCCTTGCAATCAACCTCATTTAGCTACAATTTTCCCAAATGCTTTTCTAAATCTGAATCTTGCTGCACAACCTCAATCTGAAACATTGTTTATGCCTCAAATGGAGGGTGGGCAGCAAGAGACTTATGTTCAAAAAGCACCTGAACAGAATTTAGTCAGTTTTAATGAGGAGGATTTCATTATAGTCACTATTAGGGCTCAAGGGAGGGCTGCTGAAAATGAAAAGTAGCAAAATAGGCCTATCCTACCTACTGTCACTGACAAGAAAACATTTACAGCTCCAAAGTCAGCTAACAACCCTGTTGTTCATCAAAAATCAGCAAGTGTCCCAGTTGATAAAGGTCATCAAAGATAGCTACAACCTGATCCAAGAAGATTGTTTATACCTCAGATATCCAAGGTAGCTGAATTAGAATCAGTTTTTGCTAAAGCCTACTCTAAAACAGTTGATTCTGTCTCTAAGACAATTACTTCTTTTAACATTGTTGATGTAATTAAAAAGCATAATGTTAACATCTCAATGTGGGACACTCTAATTATTCCTGGACAACAAGATTTACTTTCTCATGAACTATCTAAGCTACATATTTCTTCAAATACAATAGAAAAGGAAGTTTAGAAGACAAACATGGTCCTTGGAATGTTTAAGAAAGACTATATTAAAGAAATTAAGTGGATGGTTCAGAAATTTTTAAATTCTCATGACATCAAGAAACCACAACCATTTTATTTATTGTTGATTATTGGTGAAAATCTAGTTCATAATTGTATGGTGGACAGTGGTACAAGTATCACAGTTATGCCAAAATTGATTGCAGAAAAATTAGGGTTACAGTATGAGGCTACAGAAAGGAGTGTCTTACATCTTGATGTAACTGCAACTAATACGGTTGGTATAATAAAAAATTTAGAAGTGACGTTATATGCTTGCCCAAATGTTTCTATTATGCAAGATATTACTATTGTGGACCTACCTCCATATTTTGCCTTGTTCTTATCTAGAGATTTAATAGTGAAAATACGAGGTTATCTCTCTTTAGATTGGTCCTTATTTTTTACTACACATTATAGAACTAAGGTTACTATCAATTCAGAACCATTGGCCAGAATCCATATTAAGCCTCATTCTCCAAATGCAATAGCTAATTACTCAACTTTAGAGCAATTTGATTTTGATGATGTAGCTTAGGTTTCAGCATTAGATGGTGTTTATAACATGTTTATGGATGAAAATATAGTTGAAGAACATGCCCACAATCCTTTTAAAGAAGTTAAAGAACATCTTTTTGGTGTTTATTGTATGCATTAAGAAAATACACCACTTCCCTTGTTGTCTAAAACAGAAAATTCAACAGAAAGGATTTGGAAGCTTCATTTTGATGGAGCTAAGAACAAAAAAGGAGAAGGAGCAGGTTTTATGCTCAATTCCCCAACAAGTGAAAGGTATTTCTCATATTTGAGTCTCTAATTTTCATGTACTTACAATGTAGCTTAATATGAAGCATTAATTCATGGCTTGCTTTGGGCCAAAAAGAGCGGTATTAGCATGCTACAAATCTTTGGTGATTCTAAATTAGTTATCAATCAAGTCAAAAACTTCAATGTTTGTAAGAATTCACTAATGAAGTCTTACAGACATAGAGTTTTAGAATTAATGGAAGATTTTGATGCTATTAATATTCAGTCTATCCCTAGAACTAAAAGTAATCACGCAGATAGACTTGTTGCAGTTGGTGCTAGTTTCTAAGTACTCGAATAGATAAAAAACAAAAAAAATCAGCCCCATATTAAGCTAATTATCGTGCCTTCTATACTCGATAATGAATCAAATTAGTACGTTTTTGAAAGTGATGATCAAATCTACAGGTTTTTGCAGCAAGAAGTTGAATTTTCTATAGTTAATCAGGATAAGTTATAACATTTATATGGTGATCAAATTGTTCAGTTGAAGAAAAATAAACTGCCTCAAGGTCTGGTCACATTGGAAGACATCTTCAACACTGACGATCAGTTAAGAAACATGAAGACTAAAATGTCAACCCCCTTTGATAATTATGAAGAGATCTTGGTTAATGAAGGGAAAAAGCTATTTCTTGGAAAGGTATGTTCCTTAACCAAAATTCAGTCATTTATTAATCTTTGCAAAGATTTTAAGGATGTTTTTGCTTAGAAATACCAAGATCTGAAAGGATTTGATCCCAATCTAGTACAGATTACAATCAAGTTACATCCAAATGCTAAGCCTGTTAGACATAAACAAAGGCCTGTAAATCAAAAAATATAACCTTTGATGAGGAAATAATTATCTAAATTGATTGAATCAGGTATTATCTTTCCAGTTAAGCATTCAAGTTGGGTAGCCAATCTTGTTCTTATTAGTGAAATCAGATTATGTGTATATTTTAGAGATCTTAATAAAGTTTCATTACAAGATCATTTCCCACTCCCGAATATGGATCATATTTTGAGAACACTCTCAGGTTTAGATAGACTGTCTCTTCACGATGGTTACAGTGGCTATAATCAGATTTTAGTTCGAGAAGAAGATAGATACAAAATAGCTTTTACCACCAAGTGGGGTACCTATGCTTACAAAAGAATGCATTTTGGTCTTTCAAATGCCCGTGCAACGTTTCAATGTCCAATAGACATGGCTTTTTGGAGCTTGTTAAATAAATGTCTTCTTTTTTATTTGGATGATATTACCATTTTCTCAAAAAATATAGAAGAACACTTGATGCATTTAAGGCAGATGTTTGAGTTGTGCAGGTAATTTGGAATATCCTTGAACCCACTAAACTCTATATTTTTAGTACATCAAGGTAAAATACTCAGCCATATTATTTCTAAGCAAGGTTTAGCACCTAACCCTTTTAGAATTGAAGCTATATCATAGATATCATTACCTCATCATAAGAAGGCATTACAAAGTTTTCTATGAAAAATCTTGTTAGAAGATTTGTTCTAGATTTTGTAGCATTTGTAAAACCATTAACAACTGTGTTAAAGAAAAAAAAAACATTCTTTTTGACCAACGAAGGGAGAGAAGGTTTTGAAGAAATCAAAACAATCATCTCTAAGGCTACTACTCTTGTAAATCCAAATTTTGATAAATATTTTACGATGTATGCACTTACAGGAGCTGAAACAATCTTAGCTATTTAAACTCAGGTTAACAATGAGAATATCAAGCAGCCTGTTGCTTTCTTTGGTCATAGTTTGCATGATTATGAAACAAGGTACACATTCCTCGAAAAGTAAGTACTTTCAGTAGTCAAAGGACTAAAGAATTTCAAGTATATGCTTTTGAACAATAAAATCCATGTTCTTGTTTCTCATCCAAGTGTGAAAGCATTCCTACTAAATAAGGAGTTAAATGAGAAAAGAGAAGCCTAGATAACAAAGGTTATGGAATATGATGTTGATATTCGGGTTGCTAAGATAGTTCGAGGTAAAGGTATATGTGAGCATCTAATTACTGATATGGAAAAACAACAAGCTACGGAACCCAAAGATTCAAAATAGTATGCTGAAATTACGTATTAGCAATCAAATATCATGGTCCAACCAAAAAAATCAGCAACCTGAACTTGCTCGAGAGATCCAAGAATCAAGTTAGATGACTGATTTGGTTAACTACTTATAGCATGACACCTATTCGGAAGGTATGGATAAGAATAAAAGAAGATATTTCATATTACAAGCAATTCCTTATCTTTTCGTTGATGGTTTGTTGTTCAAAAGGGATATAAATGGAATCTTGCTGCGATGTGTTGGCTATGATAAAATTTAGAAAATATTATCAGAATTCCATGAAGGACCTACAAGAGGTCATTTCTCAGCATGTACTACAACTTTAAAAATCATGAAAGAAAGTTACTATTGGCCTAGCATATTCAAAGATTATTTTGAATGGATTAGAAACTGTAATAAATGTGCTTTCTTTGTTGGAAAAGAACGTTTAGCTTTGCTACCTTTACATCCTATTTTAGTTGATCAACCTTTTATGGAGTGGGGTCTCGACTTTATTGGCATGATAAACCCACCTTCTTCACAAGGACATAAGTGGATCTTAACTTCTACAAATTATTTTACATGATGGACTAAAGCAATAGCCTTGAAAAATGCTAATGAAAATTCAATGCTATCCTTTTATGAAGGTATAGTTTGCAGATTTGGTGTTCCAGCAACTATCATATTAGATAATGCTCTAGCATTTCTTGGTACTAAAATAACAGATTGGGATGTCAACCATAGAATCTATTTAAGCTCTTCATCTAATTATTACCCACAAGGTAATGGCTTAGCTGAGAGTACTAACAAGAATCTATTAAGGATCATTAGAAGAACTCTTAAGGATAATCAAAGAGCTTGGCATCTGATGTTGAATTCCATACTTTGGGCTGATAGAGTGACTCCTAAAAGATCAGTTGGTAATTCACCATAAAAACTTGAGTATGGAAAAGAAGAGAGAATGCCTATTTCAGTTGAGTTACCTATATTAGATTTTCTACACCAAATGGAGCTACTTGAGAATGAACCATTACAGGTTCATTATGTAGAGCTAATGGAATTACAAGAGCTAAGGGATCAAGCTCATTTAAATATGGAAAAGAATCAGAAATAGGTCAAGAAGACTTTGGATAAGAAAGAAAAATTCAAAGTATTTAATGAAGGAGATATTGTGTTAAAGTGGGATGCTGATCATGCAAAGCCAAGAAGACACTCAAAGTTTGACACACTCTGGAGTGGTCCTTACATGATTTCAGCTAGCAAGGAGCACAATACTTTTCAAATTTCGAAGCTAAATGGAGAGGAACTTCCCATTCCTGTGAATGGTATGTTTCCCAAACACTATTATTGAATATCTTACAGTGATTGTTAGTGTAGTATTTCCCTTCAATAAGTATAGTTTCTACACATTACATTGTTTTTTAATTCAATAAGTGCATTCGTGCACGTGATCTGTTTTACCAGTTCCTTTCCTAGTTTTAGTTTCATTTTGTAAAGGTTGTAATTTTTAGAAAAGGAAAATTATTACGTGTTTAGACTCCATGCCCAATGGAAAAGAGGAAGGTACTAGTATATAAGCTAGTAGGAAGCTTTCCCCATAGGATCACCAGAAATGTTGACAATTTTTTCACTTGTGCAAAAATGGGTAACTCGAAACTTTGTTACAATGGATAGAATTGGTGAAGTATACCTAAGCTAGGGAAGATTATATCAGATTATGTTGTTACTACTGATTTATTTAAAAGATTACATGAAATATGTAACTATGTGTACTGTTACAAAACGTAACAGATCACATAGTCTACAATTTCATGACCATCCTCAGCAAAAGAGGTCAAAGAAGTACCATCCTTGCATCAAAACAGTGATTCTAATAGGACAGAGGTTGATCAACAAAGCCGAATCGACGAAGAAATGTAAATATTTGAGCCTCATGACATTACAATGCCTCATAGCAACAATTTTCAAGCTCTACTAATCATTAAGGAGGTTAAAGAATTTGTAGAGATTAAAGAATAACAAGGTACTGAGCTCAAAGTTCACAACGAAAGTGGCCATCAAAAGAAAACACGCTCAAATATTTCTTGAAAAGGGAGAAAACTGAGTCTCAGAACAAACACAAGGAGCTATAGATCCTCACAGAGCTCACAAGGCCAAAAGAAATGGAAAAACCGAAGCTCACAAAGCTCGACAATGGTGCCCAAGAGAGTAAGTAACACAGTCGAGACAAACAAAGGAACCACAAGAATGTAAACGTCACAGAGCTCAGAAGGCTGAAATATACAGAAGGTTCGATCGTAAAAAACATCAATAGCAGCCAACAACTCATAGGGACCCTAAAAACAGAGAGAAACCAAGCTTCATAATGACCATGAAGGCCATGCAAACACCATAATAGGCTGAGCTCCAAAAGAGAAAAAATGGCGTCAACATTTTCCGCCAAGGCTTCGCTTGCATACCAAAAATCAAAATGAAATGATGATTAGACCCAACCTTCCCTTTACGACCCAAGCCCAAGTATGGGTTAAGTTCGAACACATCCATGGTTCGAGATCGATGATCACAAATCAAGGAAAAAGATCAAATGGCTGAGGATCATGCTCAGAACTTGAGACAAATAACCACGGTTAGTTCCCCACCAACCACAAGTAATGTGCAGTCAGAAACCCTAACTATGAGTCCAAGGATTGATGACATCAAGATAGAGGTACATAGATCAATGGCCCGGGAGCATCACCAAATTTCCAAGTAAACCACCAGGTTTGTAATCAAACTCAACTCGAGTTACAAATGCCACCGCCAAAATTACCAAGGGGTGAGTCACCATGAGGAAGGGGACAGCCCACGTGTCTGCTTAAATAAAATCATTACAAATTACTCTTAAAATTTCAACCATAGTGCATGTAAATAATATACAGGGGCCAACCAATTATGCCAAATGATCACCAAAAAGGTGAATTCTAAACTATACATCATCCAATCTGCAAAAGGCCGACAAGTATATACATGTGTGTATTTATCAAAAGGTGATGGAGAATATAGTGGCATGTGCCATGAAAAATGGTCGACCCTTTTATATTGCTAAGCCCACCAAGGTGGCCAAACCAAGTATAAGACAAATGTGGTCCCCACACCAAGGAGTTGAAGTAGAGTTGCAAGTGTTATCCATGTGATCACTAGAAAATAGAATGAGTATCAACATCAGAGACAAAGGTGGTCCAAGTTAGATTGATATTTGGATGAATTATTTTTCCAGGTATTAAAATTAATGTAATTATTTTGCAAACAAATAGAAATTTGTATTTTGCATGCCTTCACAACAGGACATAATAGAGAAGAGGAAAAAGTTGCATGTTCATGGAGAGAGACTTGCCTAGCAAGAAGCCGTATTTTTAGCAAATTATTCATCCTTCTATTTCTTAAAAATAAATCAGTCAACTTCACTTGACTGTAATGTAAGTAAGGATAATAATGCCTATTTGTAATGGCATGCTCTATTTCTATTCCTTTATCTATTATTAAATGAAGGATTAAAAATAGGATGTATGGGTGAGTACAAGCCTTAGGCTATTTTTAGGAAGTGTGGCAAAATTTATTTTGGCTATATATTGTGTGCCTTTGTAAAGCACAAGGAGATTCTTGGAGGACTTTTGGATATAGGTGTACTGAAGAAATTTTTCTAGTTTTTCCTTCTGTGTGTGAATTATTTTCTATCTTTCCAATTATTTGTAGTCTTGTGTATGTTTCTATTAGTCTTGTGAATGCAAATTCCCTGACCAATCATCTTACCCTGCTGTAAAATTCAGTATTTTCTGCTAAATTTTGATGTGCATGTTAACTTATCAGTACTATTGTGATTTTCCCTTAGTACAACCAAGTGTTTTCCCTTAAACATTCTATAGAAAATGGTTATCTCGTGCATCAAGAATCCTTCTCATAGTAATCGTGCATATACTCATTCAAATCCGTTATATAAATTTGGTGTATCACCCCTATCTAGTTATTTCACAGCCATCTTTTACCCTTAACCCTAGAGAATCAATTTAGGATACATAAATAAGGAACCGACCTTTTAATCCTGGATACTCACCTCAAAATAGGTATACCCACATACCTTAGTTGTTTCTATTGTATCTACGAAAGAGAGAGATCATTTTTTGCAAGACTAGAAAACTTGTAGCTATCTCTCTACAGGGTGCACTTTAGAGAGATAACACAACCATGAGGAAAGGGGAGTAGGAAATTCTCTCCGCCTAACCTATAATCCAATGAAGAAATAAGAGGTATCAAGCAATAAGAGGTATCAAGCAACCATGGAAGCTTGTACAAGCCTTCAACACATCCATTCACACAAAACTTTTAACACAACAAGCATAATACAAAATAAACAACAACATACAGTTCTGCCAAGCACAAAGGCTCAATATCCAAGCCAAGGGAGAAAATAAATAGGGAGAATCACTTATGCCTCCCAATGGGTTAAGTGTCCACCTTAAAAGCCTCCAAAAACTTAATTGACACGACCATAACCAAACTCTTATCCCTCCCTCAATCTCTTTTGTATCCCTCCCTCAAATAAATATAACAAGATAAATAAGAAATATTTCTTGTTATCACAAGGTGGGCCACTCAACCCAAACTCCCTCCAAATGCATAAACTAAAAAACTTATATTTCCCTCAATAAATCCCCATTTTATTTCTCCTACACAACCTTAAGGCTATATTATCCTCAAATAAAAAACAACACAACATCCATTCATTTTACAACCATTTTCGAAAGAAATAAAAAAAATGCATGGATTAATTCCCTACCTTTCCATTGTAAGAAATCACCCAAAAAAAATCACAAGATCCATGTTTTTCCAAGTCCAAGACAAGAACAAGGCAATCTCCCAAGCTCCCCATAAGGACTTCAAACAAGCTCCTCTCAAAACACAAGTGTGAAATAAAACATGTAACCCCAAAAACATAAAAATAACATACATAAATAGAAAGTGAGGAGAGAGTGGTGATGTGGCTCCATGTAGGATGCCACATAACTTCTACTCTTCTCCACTTCACATTTTCAAACACCAAGCCCAAAGCTCATAAATTGGTGGGTGAGAATATGACAACTTCTCCTTCCACACAAAAACCATTAACCATACTTCAAGGACAAAATTAAAAGCTCATGTAAGAGAGTTCAATCATTTCACTTTTTTACCTTCTAAATCAAATAATGGGGCCTATTTTTTACCCCTTATCCCATAGGTATAGTTGGTAGGTGAATATAAGAGGTGTGAGACAAGCTTAACATGTCTCACAAGCCTCCAAAAATGTCCCTAAAGCAAAAAAATGAGTTTTACATGTAAGTTGTAGTACACAACACTGATACTAATAAAATTCCTTCCAAATCTATAATACAATCAAGGAAAGTATACCAAAATTAAATACCCCTTGGTAACATCCCAATTTACTTTAATTAACATGATTAATCAACTTAAGTATGAGCACATTAAGTAACAATAATAAAGTGAACACATTACAAAAATAAATCACATACTCACAAAATAATTAAAAGGAAAAGTGAAAATAAAACATTTACCCATGGTCACATTTGAGGTCACCCCCAATGGGGAACTCCTAAAAAATTCATCAATAACATAACCACATACAAAAACACTACTTGCCAATATGACCTAGGTTGCAATGCCCGATATTCTTTCATTGTTGGTCTCTTATCCCCTTTTATTTGTTGTGATATAATTCTTGCAAAAATAAAACAATACCTCTTCAACATTACAACCATATCAATTACATCAAAACAATAAAACGCATATATACGTATCAATTGACGTCATCAAATAACATAGATAAATCATCATAAAAGTCAAGCCATTTCATCAATTGTTTTAAATTTCAAAATATTTCAATTCTATCATTTCATCAATAATAATGAGATCACAAGACTAGCTAGATTGTCTAACAAAATCAATATGTAAAAAGTAGTAACTCTAGATAGTCATCAATACTTAAATATCAATCCATGCATATAGTCCGTCATAGGAGTCACAACATGTCAATAATCTAAACCTTCATATCGTCTATCAAATAGGCTAATAAAAATATACTAATGTACATGTTTATGTTCAACAAAGATCAAAACATATTAGAATAAATTTTGAAGGGAAGTGGGCATTAAAAATACATTTTGGGAAGGAGACGGATGTAGATTTTCTTGAAGGGAAGGAATGAAAAGGGTTGGAAGGAAAACCAATGCCAATATTTGAAAACATTACATTGAGATGGAGTGCCCGATTTGAGTATTAACTTAATGGGAACTAGGGATTGCAAAAAAATTAGGAGCCACTGAAATTTATTGATTAAGAAAAATTAATCTTTGATGACTTTCCAAGGCAACCAATACAAAGTAGATAAATCCTATATATCGCTAAATTTTTGAATTCCTTTTTTAAAACAATAATAAGATTACTTGGGAAAATTGATAGTAAGAGGTTTCCCTTGGTACTATATATGTTTGTTCCACCATCTAGAAAGGATGCGAAACTAAAAACGTGTTGGAGATGAGTATTTCCACTTTAGCAACTAACAAAAATACTATCATACTTTCCAAATTGATTGAATAGGAAACGAGGCTTTAACATGAAAGAAATGGGCAAGAAGAATATTATTTAAGCATCCCAAATTTTACATTGTTTAGCAGTTACTGTAATAATTTTTGCAACGCAAAAGTATTTTCCATGGTTCATCCCCTTAGAAAGGCCTTGTAATCCATTTACTAACAAGACAAAAATCCTACAAAAATCCTATGTTCTAGGATATCTAATTCCCAATCCTCATTTGAACTTAGGTTGGATTCAAAGATTCCAAGAAACAACTCTAAAACCAATAGACCCATCCCATTTAGAACATAAAAATTGATATGATGAAGTAGAATATTTGTAAGTTATTAATAATTAAAAGTTGAATTTAAATTTTACATTCAATAGATTGTAAATTAGAAGGTTTTCCCTTCTTTGAAAATATTAAAACATAATTATATTTTTTATTAGAAATAAATAGAAGATTTTTTTTAAAAATAAATAAATACTTGAAATATGTAACATAAAAAAAAAAAACATGACAAATTAGATGTGGGTTCTGTTATCCATTTTTTCCCCTCAGGAAAAGTTTTAATCAAACACAACCTTGCACAGGAGGAAATGGAGAGGTTGGTTCAGTAATGCAAGATCACACTTCAATTCCGAAAATTAGGTTGCAAGTAGGATCGACAATGGAAATGTAAGGTTGAAAAATGAATTGATAAGGGAACATCGAAGGAGATCAGAGCTCAAGTGGAAGAATGGAGAAAGGATCAAAGTTTTTGGACTTCGTGTTGGTATCCAAATTGATTCTCCCGCGAGGGCCGAACAACATCATGAAACTGACAAGATGCTTAGAGACAGACAGACCATGATATGATTCATTTTTTAGTTGGGTATGAGATTCGTCTCACTCTTTGTCACTTGGGCATTGGAGAAGTGGATAGCACCTCAATGAGGGTTTGATCTACCCTCACCACTTTAGGTTGTGCCTTCAACCAGGGTGAGAGGACCCGTTCTGTTATCCATGTTGGTGAAAGACATCAAGAGACCCTTCTCTACATAATGTTAATGAGAACCTTGAGGAAATATGATAAATACACCACAACGTAACTCTCACGAGTTGTCACACTAGAGAGTGGAGATGTTTACTCGACAAATGTTTGGGTTACTAAAGATAATAATTGAATCCTGATTGTCCCTGCATACTTTGGCACAAAAATTTGTTTATTTGTGGATACAAAGTACAAACATGGGTAGTTCATGTAGGATTCATCGTTTGAGAAATTTATTGGTGGGAAGTTAAGAAAGATAGAGTGAATTATACCATATCTTTGAGATCCTTTACAAATATTGGGAAACTCACAAAAAAATGCTTTAGAACAGCCATGATATTCCTTAAACCAGAAGTTGTGCATCAGTGGAGGCCCAGAGATGCACAGTTTCACACACTCTTTGAGAATTCAACACAGAGGCTCATGCTAAAGACTCAACTAAATGCTAGAAATCCTCGGTTCATCAGACCTAATATACAATCACAGGCTTATGAACAATCTTTATCAACACAGTGACAGAAAAGTGATTTTAAATTGTTTATTTCATTACCAAATGAACACCCTTCTCATAATGAAACTGTAAATGCCATAATACTAACACATAGATGAGATATTGTGTGACTCAAAGAGATTTTAACATAAGATTGCAATAGGAACAAGAAAAACTATTTTAAAACATTTTAAAAGAAAAGTAGACACAATAATGCACATGATCAACGCAGATTCATTCAAGGTTCATCAGATTCATTAGCAAGGGAAATTTTCCTCAACAATATCAGATCCTTACAATGGCTGCACACTTGCAACCACCTTAAAGTGATTGAATCCAGAAACATAGGAAAATGAACTGGTCTCTCAAACAATCTCTCGGGAAAATGGTTTCTCTCAAAATTTCTCAGAAAAGTTGACCTCCGACCTTTTGTAAGAGTATTCTCATTGCATTTATACAATTTCAATCACTCACTCATCCCAAATTTATCCCCCTAAAATAAGAATATTCAAGGAATCCTTTGTTTGTTACAAGTTTGTTTCAAAAAGTGATGTTTAACAAATTTACACCCAAAATCTTCTAGGTGGATGAATCATGAATTGATCATGTTTCTCAAACCCTCAACTATGACTAGGATGCCATATCATAATTTTTGAGATTATTCTCAATCATTCTTTAATTTTGTCTTGTGAGAAATACCTTTTTAATAATTCACAGATGGCCCTGTATGGAAGGATCTGACAAGCAATCCTTGTCACCCTCAAGAATACACCTTTAGAAATGAGTGCCCTCAAATGGATGCCTTCATTCGTGTTTTGTGATTCCGAGTCAGCCAAGTGCAAAGAGGAGTCAGCGAAAGCCTCCACATGTTTCTTTTGTGCAACTGAAAAGGTGAAGTCCAAAGGTAGGTTCCCAAATGACTGTGGGCCTTCCACATGTTCAGGACCCTAGATAAATGCATCAGTTGCTGAAATGTCAGAGTATGGAAAAGCCGAGTGGAATCTTCCACATGTTTGTTTGGCGCAACTTCAAAGATGAACTTTAAAGGTAGGACCTCAAACGAGCACAGGATCTCCATGTTCCCTGGGCCCAAGAAAGTTTCCTCAGCCATTGAACAAGTATTAGTATAAAAAAGGAGCCAACGGAAGCCTCCACATGTTTCTTCAGTGCTTTTTTGATATGGAGCCCAAAATCGGGGACCCCAAATAGATGTGGGCTCACAACGTGTTCCAGGCCTTAGAAAGTTACTTGAGAAGTCTAAGTATAGAGAGGAGGCATCGGAAGCCTCCACATGTCTTGATGGTATGACAAAACTCCATCGACCACTTGAATAAAAGTCTAAGTATGGGCAGGGCTAGAAGAAACCTCCACGTGTCTCATTGGAGAAACTCCAAAGGTCAAACTGAGAGGAGAATCCTCAAAAGATTGCAGACCCTCCATGTGGAAAATACTTGAGTTGAAATGGGTAAAAAAACTTCAAAATGCTTTGGTGACCCACCTCTCTGCTTCCAACTTTTGATGTGGGCCCCATCTGAGTCGTAACTCACTTTTATACCTTTACATCATTTGAAAATAGAGCTTAAAAACTCCAAAGTGCTCCTCTGACCCGCTTCCCCACTTTGACTTTTCAAATGTTGACTCAAACATGTCACATCACTTTGTCCCCTGTGGGGTTGCGGATAAACTTATAACTTTTCTCCGTTTTAACAAAAAGGCAAAACTATTTAAAATGTTCCAACAATCCACCTCTCCGCCTTTGTCTTGAAAAATGGCAACATGTCCATCTTTGGGATCAAAGTAATAATTTTTCCATGTTGTTTCATGTTTGTTGAAAAACTAATTAGGTACAATTGGGGCCGCAGGGCCAATTTGATATTTTTTACAAATGTGACAAAAGTGAAAAGTTTCACCAAAAATACCAATCGAGCCCCATCTAATCAGAAAGGAGCATGTTTTCATGGATGTTGGGTCAATAATTGATAAGGAAAACATGATTGTGGAAAAATAGAAGGGGAAACCCTGAATTCATGCCCAAATTATAAATTCTTTCTCATAGACAGAGAAACGGAAAACAATATTTGGACTCAATGTGACCCTCGACCAAAGAAAAGGACTGACCATAGAAACCAAATGAAGAAAAAATATTTCACGCATCAATACAGGGAGACAAATAAAACTTCAAACCATGTGGACTGAGATGTTTTGAAAAATTAGGGTGAGATTAAATTGAGCACCAACACTTTGCATTTTCGGCATTTTGGAGACAAGGTGAGAAAAATTTGAAAAAATTCCAAAACAGGAAAAATCCCAAAATCTGAAATTCTGAAAGTCTAAAATTTCAAACTTTCAGGTTTCGGGGTTTTAGATAAAAAGAATGGTCAGTAAAAAAAAACAAGCAAAAAGCCCAAAATTTGAAATTTCATACTTTTGGGTTTCGGATATTTTGGTGGGTACGAAGGGATGAATGGTGAAAAAAGTTTAAAAACAAAATGTATGAAATCTGAAAATTCTGAAATTTAGACTTTCGGGTTTTAGAGGTGTGGAATTCAGTGTTTCGAAGTCTTTGGTGGAAAAACAAGAAAAGTGATAAAAAAGGTCCGAAATCTCGAATTTTTGAAACCCGAAAGGGTTTGGATTGTATAATTCATGCTTCGTATTGAAGTTAACGTAGCAACATTTTTGGAATTTCAGATTTTTAGGTTTCAGAGTTTTAGAAATCTCGAGGAGATTTGAGGGATGAACAGTGTCATGGGTCCAAAAGGTAAAAAGTTTCGAAGTTTTGAAATTCTAAAGTTTCACACTTTCGGATGTCTGAGTTTTGCAACTCTCAAGTGCCCAAGAAGATGAACAGTAGCCTAACTTTGAAAGAAAAATGTCTGAAATTCTAAATTTTGGGGTTTCGGTTATTGCATGCATTTTGGACTCCGAAAAGGAAGATCAAGAACCCACATTTTAGAAAGAATGAAACCCTGACCTTCTGATGGCCATAACTTTTGACTGGGAGCTCGGATTTACATAAGAAAGGAATTTTTTGAAATTTTATAGTCTCCTCTATGCAAAAGTTTTTCAAAATGATTTGCACTAAGCTCTTCAAAATGAAAAATACAGTCCACCATTTTTTATGGTGTCAGACTTCTCACCTACAAAAATAATGAAATATGTGATTCCTTTCTTTCCTAACAAGGCATAGTGCATGGAGGTATGGGTTTTGCAGTACAATCCATCATTGTTCCAAGAGAATTCAATGCATTTTAGGGTGGTTGGAGCAATAAATCGAGTTCTTCTCTTTGTTTTCTCTCATTCTTCCTATATATTGTAAGGAGGGGAGTTTTTCTAAATGTTGGATAACTTGGCTTTACACTCTCCCTTCTTCTCTTGTCTATAACTGAATTTGTGGAGTTCAACCCTCCCATATAAACTGTAAAATGAAATCTTGCCTCTTGGCCATTGTAATGCATTGTATCATCTTTGGAGAAATAATAAGAGTTTGTGGATGATTTTAAACCATCTCTTATGTTCATTACATCACATAAATCTCTCATTACAATACTAGTTATTTTTAAACGGTGGCTGTATTACATTTTAATGGTTTGTGTTTAATGGAAAAGAAGGTGTTCAACATTCCTTTTTGTGTATCACCTTTGTTAGTTTAGGTTTATTTTCTTGTAATCTTCTTAACCGTGTCTCCTTGGAAAGTTAGATTATATTTGGGAGTAAATCCCCTACAAATTAAATGTGTGCATCAGAATACGGTAATAAGAACCGACCTTCATTTGGAGATCTTTCCCGATCACAAAATCCCACACTTTGGGAAAATCTCCATGTTATGCAATCACATTGAGAGTTTCAACCCATTGAGTTGCAGACATTCAAGGGTGTCGTGATTACGCATCAACATGCACTAGTATGGTTGTAAGGGTTTGTTTTGTTCCAAAATAAACAATATCTTTTGTCTGTATATAGTCTTCATGAAATGTTTTTTTCAAGTTTTAAATTTTATTTTATTTTATTAAGGGTTTTATAAAAAAATGGACAATTGATTCATACTTCATTAGTAAAAATGTTTGGCATATTTTTTAGACACGAATAATGTTCAATCATGGAATATTTATTACTTTTCATGAGTATTGTTGTCCTTAAAAATATGTTACAAAACATGGCATACGATTGTAATTGAAATGGACTGGTTCTAACCAAAAGTAAGATGAGACATCCTTATAATTCATTCACTATAAACATGTCTCAAAAAAAATATAGTAAAAGCTATATTTGAAAAGCAAGAAAAAATGAGACAAAACTCAAATTTTTATTTTTCCCATAGAATTGGAAAAAATACTATAGGATATACAATTACCAAAACATATAATCCATCTTACTTAGTAATATAACTGTGACAATTGTTGTCAACGTAATATAACTTAGTAATGAATCAACGATACATTGTTGTTCCTTGATTTTATTCCCTCAATTCTAGATTAAAAATCTTATAGAATTTGTGTAAGCGATAAATTTTTAATTGTTTATTATATAATATTATCTGAGCCGTCGACTAAACCAAGATATGGTGGACTGAGTGAATCGGTTTTTTTCCACCCGTGAAGGAAAACCTGTTATCACTGAATCACAACACCCCTGGATGTTGATCAGATTTTTAGTTTGATCACTCTAAGAATCCAGTGTGATTGGATAACATGGGTACTATCTCCAAGTTGTGGGACTTGCTACTTGAGATAGACCTCCAGAGAAAGCTGGTTCTTGCTCCTAAACTACCTACCACAATCTACTCTAATGCAGGGGAAAATAACTATTCTAATCTAAATTTCCAAGGGACCAGGGAGAGAGAATGCATAAAATAAAAGCCTACACTAAAGCGGTGATACACTAGAAAAGGAGGGTGTTAGAGTATTCTCCAAATGCATGAAATATAGAAGTAAAGTGCACACTAGAAGGGGTGATGACAGTTCTCCACAATCTAGCAAAATACATTCACAAAAATATCTCAAACATGCACAATGATAATGGATCCCTGCAAGAGCATAAAAAAAGCCACAATATTCTTGTAGAAAGATTAAAGGGGCTAGAAGAATGCAAGAAAACACAGCAGGGGAAGATATATCCACAAACCGATATTTTATTGCTTCATGATATGCGCAATTCAATCTATTACAAGATACGGGCCTGGATCACCATGCAAGGAGTCCACTACAAGGGCCTGCAGCACATTGGATTCACAAAGAAATTTTGATAGAGCTTTGCTATCTGAAAACTCGCCCCTTTACAATGAGCCCAACACTCCAATTTATAGAAAAATGAGAAGGAAAAGAGAAGGGAAAATGGAAATCCCGAAATCTGTCCTTCAACCACCTGTAAGAGGAATTAAATGGAGTGAAATGATTATGTATTACTTGAAAAAGGCTCCCCATACTGTCCCAGGTGCTGTAGCAGAGAAAGAATGATGACCATGCCTCTTAATTGCACTCCCAACCACCAAATGAAACACTGTTATGAGCTCGGCCATGTTTTATATAAAATCTCCATCGATATCTCACCAAATCCATAATTTCTTGATTTCTGTGCGTTGGGCTCGGAGTCACAATTCCAACGGTACCAATTTTGTGTGATTTCGTTGAGAAATGCAAAAGTTATGACCTTCTGAGTGCGGGCAGCTATTTTGGGTCTGGCAAGCGTTTTCTGTCATTTGACAGGAAAGAGCATTAACTGACTGGAGCTGAATATGTTTCTCTTAATTAAATATATCTACCCAATTATTTGTAGTCTTGTGTATGTTTCTATTAGTCTTTTGAATGCAAATTCCCTGACCAATCATCTTACCCTGCTGTAAAATTCAGTATTTTCTGCTAAATTTTGATGTGCATGTTAACTTATCAGTACTATTGTGATTTTCCCTTAGTACAACAAAGTGTTTTCCCTTAAACATTCTATAGAAAATGGTTATCTCGTGCATCAAGAATCCTTCTCATAGTAATCATGCATATACTCATTCAAATCCGTTATATAAATTTGGTGTATCACCCCTATCTAGTTATTTCACAGCCATCTTTTACCCTTAACCCTAGAGAATCAATTTAGGATACATAAATAAGGAACCGACCTTTTAATCCTGGATACTCACCTCAAAATAGGTATACCCACAGACCTTAGTTGTTTCTATTATATCTACGAAAGAGAGAGATCATTTTTTGCAAGACTAGAAAACTTGTAGCTATCTCTCACAGGGTGCACTTTCGAAAGATAACGCAACCATGAGGAAAGGGGAGTAGGAAATTCTCTCCACCTAACCTATAATCCAATCAAGAAATAAGAGGTATCAAGCAATAAGAGGTATCAAGCAACCATGGAAACTTGTACAAGCCTTCAACACATCCATTCACACAAAACTTTTAACACAACAAGCATAATACAAAATAAACAACAACATACAGTTCTCCCAAGCACAAAGGCTCAATATCCAAGCCAAGGGAGAAAATAAATAGGGAGAATCACTTATGCCTCCCAATGGGTTAAGTGTCCACCTTAAAAGCCTCAAAAAACTTCATTGACACGACCACAACCAAACTCTTATCCCTCCCTCAATCTCTTATGTATCCCTCCCTCAAATAAATATAACAAGATAAATAAGAAATATTTCTTGTTATCACAAGGTGGGCCACTCAACCCAAACTCCCTCCAAATGCATAAACTAAAAAACTTATATTTCCCTCAATAAATCCCCATTTTATTTCTCCTACACAACCTTAAGGCTATATTATCCTCAAATAAAAAACAACACAACATCCATTCATTTTACAACCATTTTCGAAAGAAATAAAAAAAATGCATGGATTAATTCCCTACCTTTCCATTGTAAGAAATCACCCAAAAAAATCACAAGATCCATGTTTTTCCAAGTCCAAGACAAGAACAAGGCAATCTCCCAAGCTCCCCATAAGGACTTCAAACAAGCTCCTCTCAAAACACAAGTGTGAAATAAAACATGTAACCCCAAAAACATAAAAATAACATACATAAATAGAAAGTGAGGAGAGAGTGGTGATGTGGCTCCATGTAGGATGCCGCATAACTTATACTCTTCTCCACTTCACATGTTCAAACACCAAGCCCAAAGCTCATAAATTGGTGGGTGAGAATATGACAACTTCTCCTTCCACACAAAAACCATTAACCATACTTCAAGGACAAACTTAAAAGCTCATGTAAGAGAGTTCAATCATTTCACTTTTTTACCTTCTAAATCAAATAATGGGGCCTAATTTTTACCCCTTATCCCATAGGTATAGTTGGTAGGTGAATATAAGAGGTGTGAGACAAGCTTAACATGTCTCACAAGCCTCCAAAAATGTCCCTAAAGCAAAAATCTGAGTTTTACATGTAAGTTGAAGTACACAACACTGATACTAATAAAATTCCTTCCAAATCTATAATACAATCAAGGAAAGTATACCAAAATTAAATACCCCTTGGTAACATCCCAATTTACTTTAATTAACATGATTAAGCAACTTAAGTATGAGCACATTAACTAACAATAATAAAGTCAACACATTACAAAAATAAATCACATACTCACAAAATAATTAAAAGGAAAAGTGAAAATAAAACATTTACCCATGGTCACATTTGAGGTCACCCCCAATGGGGAACTCCTAAAAAATTCATCAATAACATAACAACATACAAAAGCACTACTTGCCAATATGACCTAGGTTGCAATGCCCGATATTCTTTCATTGTTGGTCTCTTATCCCCTTTTATTTGTTGTGATATAATTCTTGCAAAAATAAAACAATACCTCTTCAACATTACAACCATATCAATTACATAAAAACAATAAAACGCATATATACGTATCAATTGACGTCATCAAATAACATAGATAAATCATCATAAAAGTCAAGCCATTTCATCAATTGTTTTAAATTTCAAAATATTTCAATTCTATCATTTCATCAATAATAATGAGATCACAAGACTAGCTAGATTGTCTAACAAAATCAATATGTAAAAAGTAGTAACTCTAGATAGTCATCAATACTTAAATATCAGTCCATGCATATAGTCCGTCATAGGAGTCACAACATGTCAATAATCTAAACCTTCATATCGTCTATCAAATAGGCTAATAAAAATATACTAATGTACATGTTTATATTCAACAAAGATCAAAACATATTAGAATAAATTTTGAAGGGAAGTGGGCATTAAAAATACATTTTGGGAAGGAGACGGATGTAGATTTTCTTGAAGGGAAGGAATGAAAAGGGTTGGAAGGAAAACCAATGCCAATATTTGAAAACATTACACTGAGATGGAGTGCCCGATGTGAGTATTAACTTAATGGGAACTAGGGATTGCACAAAAATTAGGAGCCACTGAAATTTATTGATTAAGAAAAATTAATCTTTGATGACTTTCCAAGGAAGCCAATACAAAGTAGATAAATCCTATATATTGCTAAATTGTTGAATTCCTTTTTTAAAACAATAATAAGATTACTTGGGAAAATTGATAGTAAGAGGTTTCCCTTGGTACTATATATGTTTGTTCCACCATCTAGAAAGGATGCGAAACTAAAAACGTGTTAGAGATGAGTATTTCCACTTTAGCAACTAACAAAAATACTATCATACTTTCCAAATTGATTGAATAGGAAACGAGGCTTTAACATGAAAGAAATGGGCAAGAAGAATATTATTTAAGCATCCCAAATTTTACATTGTTTAGCAGTTACTGTAATAATTTTTGCAACGCAAAAGTATTTTCCATGGTTCATCCCCTTAGAAAGGCCTTGTAATCCATTTACTAACAAGACAAAAATCCTATGTTCTAGGATATCTAATTCCCAATCCTCATTTGAACTTAGGTTGGATTCAAAGATTCCAAGAAACAACTCTAAAACCAATAGACCCATCCCATTTAGATCATAAAAATTGATATGATGAAGTAGAATATTTGTAAGTTATTAATAATTAAAAGTTGAATTTAAATTTTACATTCAATAGATTGTAAATTAGAAGGTTTTCCCTTCTTTGAAAATATTAAAACATAATTATATTTTTTATTAGAAATAAATAGAAGATTTTTTTTTAAAAAAATAAATACTTGAAATATGTAACATATACAAAAAAAACATGAGAAATTAGATGTGGGTTCTGTTATCCATTTTTTCCCCTCAGGAAAAGTTTTAATCAAACACAACCTTGCACAGGAGGAAATGGAGAGGTTGGTTCAGTAATGCAAGATCACATTTTAATTTCGAAAATCAGGTTGCTAGCAGGATCGACAATGGAAATGTAAGGTTGAAAAATGAATTGACAAGGGAACATCGAAGGAGATCAGAGCTCAAGTGGAAGAATGGACAAAGGATCAAAGTTTTTGGACTTCGTGTTGGTATCCAAATTGATTCTCCCGCGAGGTCCGAACAACATCATGAAACTGACAAGATGCTTAGAGACAGACAGACCATGATATGATTCATTTTTTAGTTGGGTATGAGATTCGTCTCACTCTTTGTCACTTGGGCATTGGAGAAGTGGATAGCACCTTAATGAGGGTTTGATCTACCCTCACCACTTTAGGTTGTGCCTTCAACCAGGGTGAGAGGACCCGTTCTGTTATCCATGTTGGTGAAAGACATCAAGAGACCCTTCTCTACATAATGTTAATGAGAACCTTGAGGAAATATGATAAGTACACCACAACGTAACTCTCACGAGTTGTCACACTAGAGAGTGGAGATGTTTACTCGACAAATGTTTGGGTTACTAAAGATAATAATTGAATCCTGATTGTCCCTGCATACTTTGGCACTGAAATTTGTTTATTTGTGGATACAAAGTACAAACATGGGTAGTTCATGTAGGATTCATCCTTTGAGAAATTTATTGGTGGGAAGTTAAGAAAGATAGAGTGAATTATACAATATCTTTGAGAGCCTTTACAAATATTGGGAAACTCACAAAAAAAATGCTTTAGAACAGCCATGATATTCCTTAAACCAGAAGTTGTTCATCAGTGGAGGCCCAGAGATGCACAGTTTCACACACTCTTTGAGAATTCAACACAGAGGCTCATGCTAAAGACTCAACTAAATGCTAGAAATCCTCGGTTCATCACACCTAATATACAATCACAGGCTTATGAACAATCTTTATCAACACAGTGACAAAAAAGTTATTTTAAATTGTTTATTTCATTACCAGATGAACACCCTTCTCATAATGAAACTGTAAATGCCATAATACTAACACACAGATGAGATATTGTGTGACTCAAAGAGATTTTAACATAAGATTGCAATAGGAACAAGAAAAACTATTTTAAAACATTTTAAAAGAAAAGTAGACACAATAATGCACATGATCAACGCAGATTCATTCAAGGTTCATCAGATTCATTAGCAAGGGAAATTTTCCTCTACAATATCAGATCCTTACAATGGCTGCACACTTGCAACCACCTTAAAGTGATTGAATCCAGAAACACAGGAAAATGAACTGGTCTCTCAAACAATCTCTCGGGAAAATGGTTTCTCTCAAAATTTCTCAGAAAAGTTGACCTCCGACCTTTTGTAAGAGTATTCTCATTGCATTTATACAATTTCAATCACTCACTCATCCCAAATTTATCCACCCTAAAAGAAGAATATTCAAGGAATCCTTTGTTTGTTACAAGTTTGTTTCAAAAAGTGATGTTTAACAAATTTACACCCAAAAGCTTCTAGGTGGATGAATCATGAATTGATCATGTTTCTCAGACCCTCAACTATGACTAGGATGCCATATCATAATTTTTGAGATTATTCTCAATCATTCTTTCATTTTGTCTTGTGAGAAATACCTTTATAATAATTCACAGATGGCCCTGTATGGAAGGATCTGACAAGCAATCCTTGTCACCCTCAAGAATACACCTTTAGAAATGAGTGCCCTCAAATGGATGCCTTCATTCGTGTTTTGTGATTCCGAGTCAGCCAAGTGCAAAGAGGAGTCAGCGGAAGCCTCCATATGTTTCCTTTGTGCAACTGAAAAGGTGAAGTCCAAAGGTAGGTTCCCAAATGACCGTGGGCCTTCCACATGTTCAGGACCCTAGATAATTGCATCAGTTGCTGAAATTTCAGGGTATGGGAAGGCCGACTGGAATCTTCCACATGTTTGTTTGGCACAACTTCAAAGATGAACTTTAAAGGTAGGACCTCAAACGAGCACAGGATCTCCATGTTCCCTGGGCCCAAGAAAGTTTCCTCAGCCATTGAACAAGTATTAGTATAAAAAAGGAGCCAACGGAAGCCTCCACATGTTTCTTCAGTGCATTTTTGATATGGAGCCCAAAATCGGGGACCCCAAATAGGTGTGGGCTCACAACATGTCCCAGGCCTTAGAAAGTTACTTGAGAAGTCTAAGTATAGAGAGGAGGCATCGGAAGCCTCCACGTGTCTTGATGGTATGAAAAAACTCCATCGACCACTTGAATAAAAGTCTAAGTATGGGCAGGGCTAGAAGAAACCTCCATGTGTCTCATTGGAGAAACTCCAAAGGTCAAACTGAGAGGAGAATCCTCAAATGATTGCAGACCCTCCATGTGGAAAATACTTGAGTTGAAATAGGTAAAAAAACTTCAAAATGCTTTGGTGACCTACCTCTCTGCTTCCAACTTTTGATGTGGCCCCATCTGAGTCGCAACTCACTTTTATACCTTTACATCATTTGAAAATAGAGCTTAAAAACTCCAAAGTGCTCCTCTGAGCCGCTTCCCCACTTTGACTTTTCAAATGCTAACTCAAACATGTGACATCACTTTGTCCCCTGTGGGGTTGCGGATAAACTTATAACTTTTCTCCGTTTTAACAAAAAGGCAAAACTATTCAAAATGTTCCAACAATCCACCTCTCCACCTTTGTCTTGAAAAATGGCAACATGTCCATCTTTGGGATCAAAGTAATAATTTTTCCATGTTGTTTCATGTTTGTTGAAAAACTAATTAGATACAATTGGGGCCGCAGGGCCAATTTGATATTTTTTACAAATGTGACAAAAGTGAAAAGTTTCACCAAAAAGGGAAAACATGATTGTGGAAAAATGGAAGGGGAAACCCTGAATTCATGCCCAAATTACAAATTCTTTCTCACATACAGAGAAATGGAAAACAATATTTGGACTCAATGTGACCCTCGACCAAAGCAAAGGACTGACCATAGAAACCAAATGAAGAAAAAATATTTCACGCATCAATACAGGGAGACAAATAAAACTTCAAACCATGTGGACTGAGATGTTTTGAAAAAATAGGGTGAGATTAAATTGAGCACCAACACTTTGCATTTTCGGCATTTTGGAGACAAGGTGAGAAAAATTTGAAAAAATTCCAAAACAGGAAAAATACCAAAATCTGAAATTCTGAAAGTCTAAAAATTTCAAACTTTCAGGTTTCAGGGTTTTAGAGAAAAAGAAAGGTCAGTAAAAAAAAACAAGCAAAAAGCCCAAAATTTGAAATTTCAGACTTTTGGGTTTCGGATATTTTGGTGGGTACGAAGGGATGAATGGTGAAAAAAGTTTAAAAACAAAATGTATGAAATGTTTTTTTCAAGTTTTAAATTTTATTTTATTTTATTAAGGGTTTTATAAAAAAATGGACAATTGCTTCATACTTCATTAGTAAAAATGTTTTGCATATTTTTTAGACACGAATAATGTTCAATCATGGAATATTTATAGTAAAAGCTATAGTAAAAGCTATATTTGAAAAGCAAGAAAAAATGAGACAAAACTCAAATTTTTATTTTTCCCATAGAATTGGAAAAAATACTATAGGATATACAATTACCAAAACATATAATCCATCTTACTTAGTAATATAACTGTGACAATTGTTGTCAACGTAATATAACTTAGTAATGAATCAACGATACATTGTTGTTCCTTGATTTTATTCCCTCAATTCTAGATTAAAAATCTTATAGAATTTGTGTAAGCGATAAATTTTTAATTGTTTATTATATAATATTATCTGAGCCGTCGACTAAACCAAGATATGGTGGACTGAGTGAATCGGTTTTTTTCCACCCGTGAAGGAAAACCTGTTATCACTGAATCACAACACCCCTGGATGTTGATCAGATTTTTAGTTTGATCACTCTAAGAATCCAGTGTGATTGGATAACATGGGTACTATCTCCAAGTTGTGGGACTTGCTACTTGAGATAGACCTCCAGAGAAAGCTGGTTCTTGCTCCTAAACTACCTACCACAATCTACTCTAATGCAGGGGAAAATAACTATTCTAATCTAAATTTCCAAGGGACCAGGGAGAGAGAATGCATAAAATAAAAGCCTACACTAAAGCGGTGATACACTAGAAAAGGAGGGTGTTAGAGTATTCTCCAAATGCATGAAATATAGAAGTAAAGTGCACACTAGAAGGGGTGATGACAGTTCTCCACAATCTAGCAAAATACATTCACAAAAATATCTCAAACATGCACAATGATAATGGATCCCTGCAAGAGCATAAAAAAAGCCACAATATTCTTGTAGAAAGATTAAAGGGGCTAGAAGAATGCAAGAAAACACAGCAGGGGAAGATATATCCACAAACCGATATTTTATTGCTTCATGATATGCGCAATTCAATCTATTACAAGATACGGGCCTGGATCACCATGCAAGGAGTCCACTACAAGGGCCTGCAGCACATTGGATTCACAAAGAAATTTTGATAGAGCTTTGCTATCTGAAAACTCGCCCCTTTACAATGAGCCCAACACTCCAATTTATAGAAAAATGAGAAGGAAAAGAGAAGGGAAAATGGAAATCCCGAAATCTGTCCTTCAACCACCTGTAAGAGGCATTAAATGGAGTGAAATGATTATATATTACTTGAAAAAGTCTCCCCATACTGTCCCAGGTGCTGTAGCAGAGAAAGAATGATGACCATGCCTCTTAATTGCACTCCCAACCACCAAATGAAACACTGTTATGAACTCGGCCATGTTTTATAAAAAATCTCCATTCATATCTCACCAAATCCATAATTTCTTGATTTTTGTGCGTTGGGCTTGGAGTCACAATTCCAACGGTACCAATTTTGTGTGATTTCATTGAGAAATGCAAAAGTTATGGCCTTCTGAGTGCGGGCAGCTATTTTGGGTCTGGCAGGCGTTTTCTGTCATTTGACAGGAATGAGCATTAACTGACTGGAGCCGAATATGTTTCTCTTAATTAAATATATCTACCCTCATTAAAAATAAGAAATCTAGTTTTTGTGGTGTAGAGGGCATCGTGCTCGTTCCAGAAAGTCCAATTTTGTGAAAATCGGAGCTCAGAGTCAAAAGTTATGGCCTTTTGAAGTTTCACGGGTCAAACGTTGACTTTTCTTCTCTACCTTCGGCCGATTCAGCTTTTCACGTCCCTCGCGTCCCGCTCGTACCTTTTTCCCAACTGTCCCGGATGAAAATCTCCTGTTTCAGCCGATTCGGGCCTCCTTGAGTGCCACCTTGCGGTGAAGACACGTGGCGAGATTCCATTCGCTCTCGGTTCTTTCGGCTTTTCGCATCCCTCGCGTACTTTTGGCCCAAATGTCCCAGTATGAAAGTCCTCTGTTTCAGCTGAATTGGCCGGTTCGCGTCCTCCGCGTACTTTTGTACCAACTGTCCCGGACTGCTTGGGAAAAATTTCTCCTAACCGCCCGAAATGGACTGACTTGCACCAAACCGGCTGATCCGCGTCTTTCGCGTACCTTTGTCCCAACTGTCCCAACTGCGCAAAAACAACACTTAGTCGATTTTTTCCACTTTTCAGCTGGTTCGCCTTTTCGCATCCCGGCGTCCTGGATGTTCCTTTGCTCTGTAGACTGCCTGGTGACCTTTCGGCTGATTCGCGCCCAAATGTCCCTCATGTCCCGACTGTTGCGAGGACTAGGACTTAGCCATTTTTCATGATTTTTCCTGGCCCAAGCTTTTTTTCTGCACCTTTTTCACATTTTTAAAACTTGCTGGGTTTTCCTCTTAGACAGGAGAGTTAGAAAGAAGCCGAGGGGACCCCAGAAACATGATTTTTTGCCTTGAATCAATATAATTGCTTGGGACTAAAGAATTTGATGCATGTTATCAAAATTACCTTGAGGGGTGAATTTTGGATAACACAACCTTTTGACATTAGTTTTGTTTCACATACCCCCATACACTCTGTAGATATTTCTACCATGCAAATGTATTTGAATGATTTTTTGTATAGATCCAGGTCTAATTATTTATTTATTAATATCATAATAACTAGTAATTGCATGTGAACAGTGCAATGTAAATGCCAAAAGGGATGAGTCGAAGAAGTTAAACTTGAGGGAATGGAATGTAGCAAGGGGAGGAGGCACAATGAATAAGGTCTTTGAGGAAGGAAAATTCCAGGGGTGGGGGAAAATGTTATTGATAACATATGTGAAACTAGTTTCTCTTACAACCAAAGACATGAATCACATACCTTGGTTTTCAATCCTTTGAAGGATAAAGAGAGTGAGGTGCACTTTTTCATAATGTGCTTTGGAGGTATTCCAAAAAGTAAGGTTTTTTTGATCAATATTGCCAATGTCAATAGTTGATGTTTGTAATGTCGGCCCTTGTGATTTGTGAGTAGTTATAACATATGTCAATTTAACAAGAGTTCACTTACACATGTCTTGGAAACCTTTAGAGATACTGACATGTGGAGTGGACATGACATCCCATGTCAAGTCAATGCAGTTTTTGAATTCGATAAACACAAAAAAAGGTGGGTCTTGTGGTTTTGTATGATCTTTATATCCCATATCTTAGGTCTGCATTGTTACCTACAACAAAACACATATCAACTACAAGAATTTCCATGTTTATTTGTAGTTAACACCACCTCCTTAAAATTACAGTTTCATAACAATCATTATATCCAAAGAATTTGCAAATTTTTATATAGTAAGAAAGGTATCAATATTGACTTCCACTGTTTCATTTGCAACATTGTTCTTAGAAATGTTATCCTTAAGGTTTGAATATGTGACATAGAATTTATCAAGCATAGTGATTACATAACTAGCTCATTCGAGAAATAGAGGATAACAAAAATTAGTCCTAGAGCAACACTTGTTCGTGTCTTGCATGGAGGGGTAAGTTTTTGCTAGTCATATCATAGACTTTCCTTTTCCAACACCTATAACTAGGAAAACTTGTATATGTTCGAATTCCAATCTTTTATACATTAGATATGGAAATTTTGCATTTATGATTCTTTTTTCATTGATTTCAAGCACAATTGTTATTATGGTTTATCTTTAACGTTTAAGGTAATGATTAGGGTTTCCTTTATCAATGGTCATAATGACACCATACGTAAATGAACACTGGAACAAAACTTCGACTATCCATTTCCTTGATGTGTGTTAAGTACAACCATTGAGACTCTCATTTGGAAACATCTATTGACATAGTTAAAATTTGAGGCATTAGAAAAAGATATTTTTTTATACGCTCTTGGGTTCTCCTTCGATGCTCTATCTCTTTAAAGGTTATCAGTAGGGACCGATTCAGATTAAAGATTATAATTCGGTTGATCCATTTGTATATTATAGTTTGGTTAACCGGTTTGAAGATTATAATTTGATTTTTTTTATCATGACACTCTACTTTTTAGAACTTTATTAGTTTGGTTGTAATTATGTGGTTCGTGAATTTGGGATGGGGAGATGTTATGTTAGCATACCCATCACGGTATCAAAATGAAAATGGAAACACTATGATTATCTTATAGAGGAGGAAGCATGTGGTGATTTTTGTGCATAGTGTTGCATAAGTATTGTTTTTTGATGTTAATATAGTAAGAATAATTTATTACACGAATAATAAGGGTTCCATTAAATTCAATACCTTTAAATTTTATCAATAAAATATATGTTAGATACATAAAAATGTAGGGACTATTAATTCAAGACACACAATCAATAAAAAATTAATTTTTATGTTGTAAAAGTAAAAAATCACTGAGAAATATTTTTAAAAAATCTTTAGCGTTACTCAAAGATTGAGCAGAAAAAGCAGATGTAAAAGCAAAACCATCTGTACATATTTTAACAAAAGTATTATATTTAAAATCCACATGTGGAGTCAAGATCAGTGATGTAAACTGTCAATCATGTTGAGGTTACAGACTTTGATGAAATGTGGCTGGGTGGTGTAAAACGGTGGAACAATGTTCAAACAAGTTGATAAGGTCCAAGTCGAAAAAGAGTTATTCAGGCCAAGCGTTTAGTCTAGTTTGTTAGTGGAGAATGCAAATCTTGATTGAATGCATAGAGCTATTATTGACAAAATGATACAGAGTCAAATAAAGGTAAATGAGATCGACGGAATGCTGGAAAGATGGCATCCCCTCAGAGTCAATGCTGACAATATAGATGGAGATGACCAGACGATGCGGATTCATAAACTCGACATTGTTGATGACATTGTAGTCTATAGAAAGAGTAGAAAGATCATCCAAGGTCCAATTCCAGATGTGAACCATGCCATCAATGACCATGCAACATCCTTTGTGTCCATCTTCTCTGATTACAGCAACATCCCCCGTAATGCGTTTGGCATGTGGAGTGGCCACATGGTGGCCTGCAATCGTGACACTTGTCGTCCACCCTATCTTAGGAACAAAACTTTACAAATAAGTAGGAATTTAATCCCAAATGCATGGTGTTCAGGAGTACAATTTGGTTTGTATTCAAAATACTTCTATAATAACGTGAAGTAAATGTGGAAGGTCCTCCATCTCACAAAAATTAGACCCAAGGATGAAAAATGAACAACCCTTTTTCTGAAATACACTTTTTCGTGTGTCAACACCCAATTGGTTTACTTTAAAAGTTCAAACAGGATGACGAAATCAACACCATTCCTGTGTACATTTTTTTTGTGTAGGAGCAAAACTTCAGTGAGCCATAACTTTTACATATGAAGTCAGATTGACCCCTAAAAAATGTGTTAGAAATATCTCAACGATATCTTTTTTATGTGGGTAGTTCAAACTTGATTTTAGACCATATAACTTGTTCAGTGTGGGCATCCTCCAAGATCAATCCTCCCTTGTAACAAGCTTTTGGACCACAAAAAGTCTATTTCACTCAGAAAATAGGTGAAGGTACAACTCCCTCATTTATGGATTTCTTTCCTTTCTACCAAGAATGAAATCTTCCTACAAATATTTAACATATTCAAGAGAAAAACAATAAAAATATAGAACTTTAATGTTCTCACCTTGATCCATGATCATATGAGGCTATCTCTCCCAATGAGGGGATGAAAGTGCTATGTACTATTTGTAAGAGGTCTTTGCGATGCAATCCTTGTCTTCAACTTATTACTCCTACAATGATAAACTTTCTTTTAAATCCTAATAAGGGGCACACAAATGATTATTCTCTCAAAATAAGGGGAAATATAGAAAACATTGAGATTGTTCAAAATTAAACTTTAATGTTTTTTCTATTTCCACCCTTGCTCATACACATGAGATTAGTTTCCTTCATGCCTATTTAACAATAAAAAACCAAAAAGTGAATTGGAGGTTCTACAAGTATGCTAAACAAAACTTAGCTGTTAAAAGATACTATCCATGAAACCAAATAGTTATTACAAACTTAAGTTGATGCATGTTACTCTTTGGGTTGTTCCCTCTTGATGTGGTCTTCATTGGAAAGTGGCATTTTTCACGGTATGCCTCTTGAACTGTTGGTGTTTGCACAACTTTATTTTTTCTAATATTCAGACAAAGTTCTGTATAAAGATTCCAATACTTGTCAACCCAATGGATACTCATGTATTATAATGAGTGCAATAATTTGTACCTATTTTATTAGAAAACAATCCCTTAATTCCATTCTTCACATTTTTACTTGGAATGTGGTTTTTACAATAAGTCTTCTTTTTCCTGAATGGCATGGAATTTATTTTCCTGCTGTGATTTCCTCTTTGACAAGTATAATAAATAGATAGATGAATATCATTACTATCATATTTATAGAGTACATAAGATTAATCCAAATTAAAGGAAAATTCAATAAGGGGAGCATTATTATCTTCTATGGATACAAAATCCTTAAGCGGGTCACCTGGCACATAAGAATTTGACAAATAACTAATAATCCATAAGATGGCTTGGTGCCTATTCTATACCAAACTAAATCACATAATCTCTCTCTGGTCAACTTAAGTCCATCGCACTATTTCATATAAATTTTCTATTGAGCTAACAAATAGAATCTTCCTAGACTGATCTCTTCTATCTCCACCTAAACTATATCAAAAATGACAACATTTGGGAATATCCTTCCTACAAAAATATCAGAATATAAGATTCTGTCACCATTCATGAAAATATTCCCTCTACTGTCATGTATGTATTAGCATAAGTAAATGGACTAGTATTCAATCCCAAGTATCATACCACATCATTCGTAATATAACTAGATCTGAAGTTAAAGTTAAGAAAAAGTTGAACTACAAACGAATCAATAAAATACAATATGATCTATATATAAATTCCCCAAGATTGCGCCATAAAGGTCAGTGGATATGCATCATTTGATAGACAATGTCCCGCTACTAGTTTAGACTTCATGATACTATTGAAAATGTGTGGTGTCTTCACATGCTCTTCAATTCTTCACTTGAATTAGCACGGTGCCAAGTCTTGAAAAAACAACCAAAATGTTACAAAATGTGTCTAGTTATAGAGAAATACCCAGAAATCTATGTATCTTCCAGATCCTCTTGAGTCCTATTCTTCTTCTAGTGTTCTTCCTTCAACTCTGCATGCATAATATCTACACTCCTCAACTTCATAATTTTCTATTATTGTTCTTGATGATATGAAGTCATCATTTGAAAAAGATGCTTATCAACGTAGAATTATGTCAAACATCATTTATAGTTGCATCATGTGGTAAAGATCCATCTCCAAACTACAAAATGGAAAAATCGCTACCACAAAGAGGAAAATGTGTCAGTAAATCTTTTGGGAAAATCAGATCTGATACCAAACGTAATATGAAAATGAGCATTTATACCAAAGCAATCATTTTCTCCATTTTCACATATTTAATAAATTTTCACTAATTTCTATATTTTTACGTGGAAATGTAATTACTAAATACAAACTTTTATTCCAAGTGATTAATTCATGAAAATGTTCACCATTTTCAAATGCCTAACTTGATTTTCTCAATTTCCCATAATTACGTAAAAATTATCTTAAATATTAAAAATAATATTAACATTGATTTAAAATTATAAGTATTGGAAACAAAACATAAAATATTACACTATAAATTGATAATGGAGTTCTTCCAATTGGACCAAGTCTTTGTGTTTTCCAAAACATGAACTAATTGATTAAAAAATGCAAAAAATACTTCTTACATCAAAATCTTCTCCAACGATGGGCTATCTCTCCCAAAACAGGGATTCAATATGCAAATAATCTCTATCTCTAAAATATATCAAGTTCAATCTCCACCTCACTAGAAAACTCCTACAATTACCTACTTTAATCCCTTTATAAAGGGGTCGATACCCTTAGAAATGGATAGAAAATTCCATCTACAAATACAATAATGAAATATTTATTTTCTTTTTTGGAATCATAGTCAAATGAGTGAGCCATTACCTTTTGTCATAGGTTTTATATTTAAATCCTATAAAAAAATTCATCCTTATCCTTTTTTTTGGAAACTAAAATGAAATTTCAAATGATAAATAAAAAATTATTTGTTTCTCACACAAACAATTAGGGTGGCTGAGTTGGAGAGATCCTAAAAATAGGCTTCTGAGGTGATGGGTTTGAATCCCCACCCCATGCCTTAGAATTTTGGTGAGGATTTGATAATCCTTAGGTAATTATCCCTTTGGGGGGTCTCTAGATGCTTTGGGCCAATGGGATGTGTTGGTAGCTCAAGTTGTGCAAGCTAGAGACTCTACCCTAAATCGGGCACCAAAGGCTTCTCTCCATGCTCTCTCCATCTATTCCTCTAATGTAATGATCATCTTTGCTATTCTCTGAGAATCTGATAACTGAAATTCTTTCTCCTAAAGTAGGGCCACATGTACATGTAATAAGATTTGTAGCATAAAATTTATACTATGTGTAACCGCTAGCGGCGTTGCATCTCTATACCTCCGCAAGGTCCTTGATGCCTCTCTAACCATATGATAATTAATCACTGATTTTCCTATTGATGGTGCTACTAGATCTTCCATCACTACAGTATCCTAGAAATCCAACATTGGATCTATGCTCTCGTGGTGGGAAATCTCTATTAGAGAATGTCACTTATTCATCGTCCACTCAAGAAAACCTAATAAAAGACACATGTCACTTATGGTACACATACAAGAAATATTTTCAACACTTTTAAATAACATCATAAAACACATACCTAGCTATAATATCCTCTCCATGATGGTCTCGCCATCCTCACCACATTGAAATAACCCCTCATCTTCTTCATCATCACGATGAGGTATGGATCCTAAATATTATTCCCACTTGTCTCAAGGCACCAATATCATGCCCCCTATGCACTATGGTCTCATCCTATCTCTCTAGTAGACAGCCATCTGGACCCCAAAAAACTTCAGCTAACCTTCTCCTAGTAATCACATCTTATGCTTCCTGAGAAATGATGTTGGCTTCCTTACTAATCCCCCTCTATTGTTAGGACCATCACTAACTGCACCCCAAACCTCTAAACCTTTTTGATCCCTACTATGAGCCAGTAATCGCTACAATATTTTGTTGTCCTTGAGAATCCCCACCATGCCTATGTTGCCTCTAAATATGTTCATCTTCCACCTGTACCCTACAAGGTTGTAGTCCTAGTACCCTCACCTCTGCTCTTGCAGCATCTCTACCATATCGATGCTAGTAGGGTGGTAATGGTGCTATCACCATGAGTTTTGGTCATCCAAACTACCCCAGGACCTTGCTCACTAAATGCGTCTCCACCCAATACAATTAATACCCTACCACCTTTATGTTGGCCTCTGCATACTCTATCTTGGGCCAATAGGGCCACTAATCTAGGTTCCATGCATAGGGATTTCATATGACATCATCTAGACCCATATGTTCTAGTGGTCATAATGCTCTAATTGCTCTCATTGTCAGCCCCTATACCAACTGAAGTACTCTCGAGGAATCCATTGTTACTATCAATGGGGTCTCTATCGGCCTATACATCAAAATCCTCTCGTATATCCAAGATGTCAATGAGATGATGGGTCTCACGACTTTTTATACCCTGCGCCTGACCCTGTAAAAGCCATGCACCAAATGTACCCATATTGTGGTACCCCAGCTAAAAAATGCACCCTGGTCAACAATATCTCTACATATGGCTATAAAAAATAGGGGAATGGCCCCATATTCCTTGCGACATAATATCCATGCCAGAAACATCCCCGTAACTACTTTCCATGTAACTGAAATCCTTGTTGATCCATAAACTAGGTGATTATTATGCACTAAGTTTCACCAACATAGATCCTATGCATTCCTCACAATTCCAATTTTTCATCAATAAAACTACTTTCTTCTAATTTTCATGAATATTCATTAAATTTTCTTTATAAATGAACGAAGAGTGCTCCATCATTAAAGAAATATTTAGTAATGAAAGAGATAAAACACAATGAGAGAGACACAAGATTACCCTTGAGAAACTCAAATTGAGAAAACTCCAGAAACAGTGAAGCAATGCTTCCTCATATCACTATTATGTCTTTGTCTACATGCTAACTACCTTCTCGAGGCCTCCATGAACACTATGATGTTCAAACACTCATACAAACTTTGCAACTCACTCACTCACGGCTTCCTTTCACGCTCCAATTAAGAAAGCCACATATGATAAATTTTAATTTTTTTTAATCTCTTCCTTATTATGTTACAAATACCTTCCCCACATATAATAGATAATGTTTACACCAAGGAGAGCTCAAAATATAATCCTAAAAGAGTCATAAATTGAAGAGGAATCTTTTGAATCCATTTACTCTTCCCAAAATTTCTTGTGTGATAGAACTACCACTTTCCACAGACTGGCAATTGCATTATCGCAACTGAAAGTTGCATAACAACCATGGTGGTTATGAAACTTTTATGGAAGTTATGAAACCTCCAATGAATGTTATTAAACCATCGAGGTAGTTCTGTCACCATACAAAGTCCACTACCTTCCTGAGGCCATAACGTTTGCATACGAAATCGAAATTGGGTGCCTTTTTCTTAACTTTCATAGTTTTTTGAAATGAACAAAAAAATGAAATTAATTGTTCATTTTTATGACGTATTCATGGTGCTTAATCCTTTTCATTGATACCTATCTTCTTTGAGGTCTAACAATATCACAATTTCATCTTGAACCGTGTTTTGTGGTTACATCCAACAAGAGCCATAGAAATACTGTTAAGTGATAAAAAAAATTACATTATCACAATGGAAATTTTGTTATCTCATGATTCTAACATTATTGATGAAAAATTTGGATCATGTCTCCATAATTAAATTCTTTTGGTTCCCAAAAGCTTACGAACTCATATGGTGAGGAATTTTCTTCCACCACTTCCTGAACCTCTCTTGTACCTGGAGGTGCATACGCTGAAATAAATTTTGTGTCATGTAAACTTATTGGTCAAAATTATCATGCCCTTGAGGTGGTTACTTCCCTTCCTTCCTTGTGTGGAGATAACTTGGTGGGAACTGCATCTTCCCCTCCTTATAGAAATAACAACTACAAATATCCTTACATTCTTGCTTATATTTTTCAAAATAAAAAAAGAAACCTTCCTACTTACATTAATCAATTGGTTACCTTGAGTGGAACTTTCTAAAGAGAGCTTAAATTTTCCTTCATAGGATTTTATGATGTATTTTTTCTGTTCTTTAACCAATTCATATTGATTCAATCTCCTCCTAAAAAAACATATTTAACATAAATATAAGGGATTAAAAAAACTAAAATAAAAATCTCAATAGGTGCAACATCTACAAAAAAAATCAGTGAAATGTCCATTTATTGCAAAATTGACTTTGCATTGTTGAGAAAAACTCATGTTTACTTCTTTTTTCACCCATCTTAGAGCATATGGATTAGGATTAGCATGCATTTCCAACTGACTTTATCACCCAACTCTTTTCAAATAAAATTTACTTGTGAGAAAGAATCAAAAGGTGCATCAACTTTTACCATCATAATTTTTTCCTTGATATGGAAAATATTATAATTCTCACCTATGTTTTGAGTAGCATCATTAGCAAAACAATTGATCATCTACCACTTTTCTACTCTCAACATAAATTGGTTCTTCTTGAAGTGAAGTCACAGAATTATCATTTTATTTCTTAAATGGATGTAATTTTGGATGTAACTTCCAACAAGTCTCATCAGTGTGACCATAAACATCACAATTACCACAATGCTTAGTTGATTCTCTATTGGAAATTGTACAAGTGGCATTGACCCCACCTTTATTCTTTAGAGAATTAGAAGAATTTGAAGAGGGATACATACCATTTTTCTCATCCATCTCAAGATAGTGGGCTTGAGAAAAAGCCTCATCTACATCCTTTGGATTTACAAGAAAAATGGGCCTCCTTAGGTGACTATGCATCCCTCCAAAATACTTCACGAGGATGTCACAGTCAAATGTATCTTTTCTCGTTTAGACTATCCTTTTCCAAAAATCACTTGTATAAACGAAAACACTTTGACCTTATTTTTACATCAAAAATTTCCTCTTGATAAAAGTTTAAATTCATTCCATTTAGTAATTGGGAGTAACCTTTAAAAAAACAAATAATTAAGATAACTCTCAAACTAAGTTAGAGCATGACTTGCTAGCTTCAACCTTGAAAAAAAAAAATTCTCTTCAATAAATTTATTCAAATTAAAGTTTACCTCTAATTGAGCTAACCAGTGATCAAGATTATCCATATTCACATCACCTTAATATGGATGAATATTAATCTTTTCCTCTTCTTTGAATGGAAGTTGAGCTTGGTTGGAATGGTGCTATTATTTCTCATGGTGGGAAGACTCGCGCTCCTCACTCACTTCAAAATTATCCATAGAAACTCCCATATTTTCTGTGAAAACCTTCATAATCTTCCCAAGCTCATCCATGGAGTGAGATATGTGGGAAGAACTCTCCTCCGATTTATGGAATCTTTCCTCACCTTGATCAGATATCCTATCATCCTCATGGGTTACACTTCTCATTTCTCTCTTTCACTTATTTGTTGATATGTATAGTTGCAAATAAACCAAATAACCTTTTCCACTAGCACTTGTTTCTATTATAATCGGCACATATATACAAAATGATCACTAAAAAAACAACAAATCATGGAACATGAACCAACTATGATAGAAATATGATCCATAAACTAGGTGATTATTACACACTGAGTTTCAGAAACATGGATCCTATGCATTCCTCACAATTCCAATCTTTCATCAATAAAACTAGTTTTTAATTTTCATGAATATCCATTAAATGTGCTTTAAAAATTAACTAAGAGTGTTGCATAATCAAAGAAATAATGAGAAATGAAAGAGAGAAAACACAATGAGAGAGACAAAAGATTACCCTAGAAAAATTCAAATTGAGAAAAATCTAGCAAGAGTGAAGCAATGCTTCCTCATCTCACTATCATTAGTTTATGTACAAGCTCACAACCTTCTCAAGGCCTCCATGAATATTATGACGTTCAAACAATCATAAATGTTTTTAACTCACTCACTCATACCTTCCTTTCACACTCCAATTAAGAAAACCACCTATGATTAAGAAGAAAAATTGCTTGGAATCTCTTTCTTATTCCCTTACAAAGACCTTCCACACATATATATAAAGGTTTGACACTAAGGAGATATTGAAATAGAATCCTAAAAGAGAAATAAGTTGAAGAGGAACTATCTGTAACATATTTAATCTTCCCAAACTTTCCTGCATGATAGATGTGTCGCTTTCGACAAACCAATGGTTATGTAACCACCACTGATTATTGGGTAACGGCTTCAGAAGTTGTGAAACTCACGTAGTGATTAAAAACCACAACTGAAGGTTACAAAACCTCTAGGGTGGTTATGAAATTTCCACTCTGGATTTGTGTAGTTTTGTAACCATACAAATTCCACTACCTTCTTGAGAACATAATGTTTCCATACGAACTCAAAATCATGTGCCATTTTTTTGAACTTACACAAGTTTTCAGAGGAACAAAAATTTGAAATAAAGTTTTAATTTTGATGAAATATTTATGTTTTTTAATAATTTTCACTGATACCTGTCTTCTTTGAGGTCTCAAAATTTCACAAGTTCATCTTGAACCCTTTTCTATGGTTACAACCAACAAGAGCCGTAAAACTAGTGTCAAGTGATAAAAAAGTTAAATAATTAGAATGGTGATTTTATTTTATCTCGTGATGCTAACATTATTGATAAAAAATTAAAATCACTTGTAGTCTACACTATGTTGAGTCAGGCACATAACATACCCTCATTGCATGTCTCACTCGTAGTAGCCCATACATCTAAGGCTCTCCCCTCTACATCATTATGTGTAAAATCATAGTACATGTTGGTACCTCTAATGGGTAATATAAATTTCCTACAATTTCAAGGCAATATCCTTTGTTTTATGTCATGTCCACCACCAAAATGTTGGATCTAGTCTCCCATTCAGCCAAAAACATCAAGATCAAGTCCAAATCTAGACGTTTCCTAGGCATCTTCATGATGCACCAAAGTCCCCAACGCTCTAACTAGGTAACCTCTACTTGGATTAATCTAGAAATAAAAACACTAAGACATGATACATCTACACTCTTACATATGCCCATCCTATGAATTCCATATACCCACAAAATAACAAAAAAGCAGGCATCTGAAATCTGAAAATCAATTTGGCATGAAAAATAAAAATTTGCAACTCATTTAAGAAATTATTGCTATGCCATTTCCCTGCTAGATTATATAATTAGCTCCTGGAAAAATTTCCTCCCATCCCGACAACATTGGAGGTGTTACTTTAGGGATTTTGATGGCATTTGACCAAACGTGGCTGCGAATTTTTGAAAATTCAACTTCAAATAATGAAAAAGAAACAAACCCAAATTAAAATTTCTCCCAAATAAACTTGTATTTTGTTCTTGCCTACCCTATAACATGATTTTGGACAAGAATGACACATTAAAGACTCCAAAAATGTAAAATAACTAAATAACATCTAATTTACCCAACAACATTAAATGCAATTACTTAACTGTGGTCTTGCCCCACCGTGTGCACCGCCTCATCATCCTTTGTTACCACCTCATGCTCATGCCATGCTATCAAAATACACTAAAAATTAGAATTCTAGATTTCAATTCTCTCAATTTTGAAACTAAAACTAAACAAATAATAACCAAAATTACTATATAAATATAACATTTCTATTCAAAATCAGTCTCACTAACCCTAAAACTTTCAATGACTTCCATTTTTTTCTCTGAGCTTCAATAAATGTTTCATTTGTTGAATTGTGACTATGATATTGTATCGGTCACTTTGAATTATCACACATATACATCAAATAAATTTTTATTTTCACATATCATTGAAACCATATCACCATATGAAACTCTGACACTACGACGCCATGACATGAAATATATCCCATGGGCCACAGCTAGGTGATTTACGTCTTATTTTACTGATGATCCTCTAGTTTTTTTATTAATTTTTCCTCTTCAAGATTCTTGCATCATTGATTGCACCCATACATGGAAGGAGAAGGAACATTATCAGGTATGCATTCATAGGTACATTTTATTTCACCTGGTCCTTTCTTACTTTCAGTATCTACTTTCTATTTTGGTGTTATGGACTATTTCATTCTGTTTACGATCCCATGTTTCACTATTGCGAAACATGGTAACCAATGATTGGGGCATATACATACACCTAATTTTTAACTTTTCATCTTTCATACATGTTACTAACAATTTTCTATATAGATAAGAGTGACTGATGTATCTATTTCTTCTGCAGGGGCCTTAAGGTGTTTGCTAGGAATGGGGTATGACTACTCACATAGTATTTACAAATTATAAATATTACACATATAGAGTATCATTGTGTTCCTTTCATTATTTATCCTTGTCCCTTTATTTCTCACACACATTGCACACCCAATAACTTACTTGTATTGCACCATTTGGCACCTTTTTCACCCATTTTCTTCACCCATTAAACCTTTTTTCTCTAAATATGGAACTTAGATATCCTTGACTGACACCATCACCCGTGGGAGATGGTGTCGGTGTTAGTTTTTTCCCTAGAAAACATCATCTGCAACTGACAATGGCATCATATATATAGTCACCACAACCATACATTAAATACGAAATAAGCCAAAATAACATGACTGAGACATTTTCTCTACTTTATTGTGCCAACTTGGCATTTTCTCACTTTTCCCTTGGTTCATATTGTATTTGAATTGGATTAGTTTAAACACTCTTCTTGGATGGATTTCTTGAACTACTTGGTCAACTATAGTAAGTCTAGGACAGGAATAATGTTCCACTTATCTACCCAATAGCCATCCTCTCTTGGTGTGTTGCTTCTCTAGAGAGATAGATGCATCAATAACCACCCCAAAAGTAATTTCTATAAATCTCTTTGCAATTTTTCATATATTAGTTCATTTCCCTTACACATTTCTCTATCTTATCTTAGAATTGTATGAACATCAGTGTTAGTTAGGATATTACTCTTATATTCAATCAGATCCTTATCTTTCTATTGGATTATTCTAGTTATATTGTAGTAGTATACATTGTTCATCCTTGAATTATACCCCATAGATCTATATATATCCCCAATTTATTGATATCATATGAGGGTACTCTCCTCTATCTTGATTTTGGGCCTTGGAAATCCTAGCTTCACCTAGTGTAGGAATTACTACCCTTTGGGTATGTGACCATAATAATCATCGTAGCCCCTTTAAATCAACCCATTATGTGTCCATTCATGTGTGTCTCTTACTCATTGCCTCAATACCCTTGTTGAATGGAAGACTTAGGAGTTCAATTCATTAAGACAGATTGTTGGCCTGCCATACATAGGGCACTTGTGCATCTAATTCTAGTAATGACCTATAAAGTGAAATTATCTTGGAATTGGTCAAATAATATTAATTTTAGAAGAGTCAATTTTACCAGATGAACCATTGTTAACCTCATGTCTTTTCATCAATCATCTTCATTTTCACATCACTATTTTATTTTTCTATGTCCTTTTTAGCTCTTGATGTTAAGTCCTCACATCTTACTAGTTACATGGAGTCAAGGGCAGAGTCATATATCCTATCAATATATCAACTATGTTTTACCAATAGAATGAAATGTTTACAATTTTTTATACATAGGTTCAGTAAGTGAACCCTTTATTGAGTAAAAAAAAAATCATATATCCCAAAATCATTAAAAATATAACTAATCAATAATCCAAAAAACAACAAATATTTGTGTCCCAAAATAAAAAACATATACAATCAATCAAAAATAAAATAAAATCAAAACAACATTGTCCAAAATATTCAAAACATTTTGTTATCACCGAATCAAAACTCCCTGATGTTTACAAAAGTGCATATACTTGAGCTCATGGTGTGATTGGATAACATGTGTAATATCTCCAAGTTGTGGGTCTTGCTACTTGAGATAGACCTCCAGAGAAAGTTGGTTCTTACTCCTAAACTACCTACCACAATCTAATCTAATGCAAGAAAAACTATCTTTCCTAATCTAAATTTCCAAGCGACCAAGGAGAGAGAATGCATGAAAATGAAAACATACACCAAACCAATGATACACCAGAAAAGGTGGGGTGTGAGAGTAGTCTTCCAATGTGTGAAAAATAGAAGTAAAATGCATACTAGAAGGGGTGATAATAGTTCTCCACAATCTGGAAAATGCATTCACAACAATATTTCATACATGCACAATAATAATGAGTCCTTGCAAGAGCATAAAAATAGACACAATATTTCTGTATTGAAGGTTTAAACAGAAAGAAGAGTTGAAACAAACACAGCAGGGAAATATGCATCCACAAACATGTATTTTATTGCTTCATGATATGCACAATTCAATCTATTACAAGATAAGGGCCTGGATCACCATGCAAGGAGTCCACTAAAAGGCCCTACAGCACATTGGCTTCACAAAGAAATTTTGAAATATCTTTGCTACAACAAAACTACCTCTTTTTACAATGAGTCTAACACTGCAATTTATAGAAAAATGAAAAGAGAGAGAGAAGGGGAAAATGGAAATCCTGAAATTTACCCTTCAACCATTTGTAAGAGGCATTAAATGGAGTGAAATGATTTTACGTTACTTGCAAAAGGATCCCCATAATATCCCAGGTGCTGCAGCAAAGAAAGAACGATGACCATACCTCTTAATTGCACTCCCAACTACCAAATAAAATAATGTCATGAACACGGCCATGTTTTATGAAAAATCTCTAGCTATTTCTCATAAAATCCAGAATTTCTTTATTTTTGTGCATGAGGCTTGGATCCAGAATTCCAACAGTACCAATTTCTTGCGATTTTGTTGAGAAATGCAAAATTTATGGCCTTCTGAGTGCGGGAAGCTATTTTGGGTATGCCAGGCATTTTCTGTCATTTGATGGGAATGAGAACTAATTGACTAGAGCTGAATATGTTTCTTTTGTGATGCACAGGACATCGTGCTCATTATATAAAGTCCAATTTTATAAAAATTGGAGCTTGAAGTAAAAATTTATGGCCGTTTGAATTTTGGGAGGTGAAACATTGACTTTTCTCTTCATTGCAGTCATTTCGGTAAAATCGGGTCCGCGTGTCCCAGCCGTCTCAAAAAAAAATCTCCACATCACTCGATTTGGGCTTCTTTGTCCCTATGCATCTGCGACTGACTAGGCTATGAGGTTGTTGACCTCCGCATTCACTATAACATATGGCTCCTTTTTGCGGATTTTTCACCTTTGCGCGTCTCGCGCGTACTTTTGTCCCGACTATCCTGGACACATTTCTCCGTGCCACCTAAAATGCACAAACTTGCGGGAAAATTAGGTTTTTTTGTCCGACATGTACCTATGTCCCAACTGTCCCGCGGTCCGACTGGGACAAAAATTTCCACTTTTTTCGATTTTATTCACCTACGGCTATTTCGGCAATGCGTGCCCCGCATGTCCCTGTTGAACTTGTGTGGTCTGGGACACAGAAATCTGATTTAGCCAATTCCTTTGTATTCCAGATCTAAATGTGGAACGACGAACCTTGGTACGATTCGCAATGGTATGATCTTCAGCCTCCAAACCCGCAATGCATTAAAATAATCCTCCGACTTCAATTTTTGGATTTTTCAACTTGTTGGATTTTTTCCTTTGGATGGGGGAGTTAGAAAGAAGCCAAAGGGACCCCCAAAACATGATTTTGGGCCTTGAATCAATTCTACTTGCTCAGGACCGAACAATTTGATGCATGTTATCAAAATTACCTCGAGGGGTGAGTTTGTTATAACACATTAACCTAAATATCAAACACTAAGGTATTTTTCCAAACATTACCAAAAACAACAAATCAATAATCATCTCAAAATAAAAAATTTCACTCCTATCCTTGAGATAATTCCATCTATCATACACAAATCAAAACCCTAGCATGAATTATCACTTGGGGTAATCTCATCTCTCATTCTCTCACTCCAAACAATGATTCTGATCAATCAAATCAATATTCAACGTGGATCCAACAAGAGTGTCACTTGACCCCACTCTTTAGTCTTATCCAATCTTACTACTTGCATGTCTCCTTTGTTAGGGAAAATTAATCAAATCAATTTTTTGTCCAGATCCAACAAGAGTATCACTTTACCCCACTCTTCAATCTAATCTTACCCATTGCATGTATTCTTTCTCGGGAAAAAATTAATTTTTTCAATTATCATTTTGGAATACATTAGGGGAATAATTAATTTTCATTATTTTCAATTGTTTTTCATTGATTGTTACTTTGGTCCAAGTATAAGTATTTTAATCTTGAATCATTTATAGCCTTGGTATATACATTTACTATTTATATTTGGTTTTTAAGCTCATTTTTTGTTGTGTGTATATGTGTATTTATGCACATCATGGGTTGATCATCGTGACTCTTGGATAATCACAGTCCTAACTCTCTACTATGTAATAATAAAGTAAGTTGTTCCAAAATACAAAATCTGAATGGAAGATCAAGCAATTATCAATGTTAGTCATATTGTCATTATATTCATTCATGAATCTCATTAAAAAATAAAAAATAATATCATCACTCATTAATTGTATACTTCTCATCGTAAGTGTATCATATCTTTTTTATCATCATCTACTCAATAGAATACCCTTTCTAATCACTCTCGAATCATATGTATTCTACTTCTTCCTATCAAGAGGTTGTCCACCACTTTCCCTCATTGTCCATACACTTGAGGGGGAACCCCCTTAGCATAACCCAGACTCTTTGCGGCATACAAATGCTTCATTGGGGAAAATAAAAAATTTAACCAAACTTCTTTATCACTTTGTCACAAATATTCATGTGTCTACTATCTTTAAACCATTATTACTTTGTAATAAAAACCTAAAGAGGGGAAAATGTAGACACCCTAAAATATTGCATTATGCATTGTAAACCTTCGAAATTATCATGTAATTACTTCAAATTACATACGACTATTTTGACCACTTTTGATCTATTCCGCTATTTTACATCCTTTAATTACATTATGCAATATCATCCCACAACTCCCCTAATAATTCCTATCCTCACGCATGGCTCAAATTATTAAATATTTTCACTATCCACCTTGTTACCTTTATATCTCATTGCTATGATTAATTAATTAATCATATCATTCTTATTATTCATTCCCTATCCCATTAGTTAATTTTATTAGCTAATTTAATATCACAATAATTAAATAAATCCCACATCATTAATTTCTGACTCACCTCTTATCCACTCTCACTTCACTAGTCAATATCCCAAGTTAACTAGAGCAAAAAAAAATCAATTAACTATAAAATTCTTAAATATATGGAAGAGGAAAAGTTTATATTAAATCAAATCATGCATTTAAGTTAACTAAATATATCCCACGTAAAGTATGAAATTCTAAAATTAAAGCAAATATCTCCAAAATCCAAAAGTCACATCACTTTTTTTGGGTGAATAAAGAAAAAGATGTGAAATTAATATTTAATTCTAAATATTCAAAAGGATGTGCAACCTTTCCCAACTCAAAAATAACTCATCCATGAAAGTTCAAAATAACATTTCAACTGTTCAGTCCAACTGGAATAACAACTAATTAATTCAATCATGCTTCAGTTAACTTTAGATCAGACAAGTTAGTCACACAAATCAATGATTTGGGATTTTCTTCCCTCATCTATAAATAAACACTCATTCCTCTCTGCTTATTTATATTGGAAGATTTGATATTTACATCGTCATTGTGTTGTATTATCATTTCAACTCGCATGTTGTTACGTTGTCTAATTTACCATGAATCAAAAATAAAATAAATCATTCAATCATGTTGCTCATAGCTTAAATCTACTTCCATTCAGAACACTTTTGTAGCATCCACAAACAAATTTGATTAATAGATTAAACAATCTCAGTGCTTCACTACAAGTTTCATAAATCTCATCTGAGATTGTTAGTAGAAATGAAGGAAGAGATATGGTTTTCTTTTATCTACATTGTTTCTTTTGTTTTATAGTATTTGTGTTGTATACACTTTGTTTTGATAAAAAAATATTGGCATGTCTCATCCAATTGTTTAGAACTATTTCCACTACTGATTTCTAAGTACTTCGTCTAGAATTGCAAAAAACCATGTATCGTTATAAGACCACTTTTCACATCTACACATAGAAATGATTCAACATCATTAAATTACGATGTGTACTAAACCTAGTTAAATTACATGAATCTTTTTTTCTATCTTTAAAGATCATAACCATAAGTAAAATTTGATGGCCATCCTTGGCCATCAAAATTTTTCTCTTTCTCTTTAATTTCCAATTATTTAATTCATGAAAATTTTTGCAGTGGAATACATTAAAATTTTAAAAAATACTTTGTTAAGTCTAGTAGTATTTATTCATGCTGATAAGCAATATACAATGGAAAAAAGGTCTGGGATGTGATGGTGTCACTATGAAAGGTTTTATTTACTAGATTAAATTTAAAGTTTATTAACTATCAAAAGATAATTTTGACTATAAATTTTGTAAAATTGATTCATTTATTTTTAAATTTGAAACATCAACTAAAAACATTGGAATCTCTACATCATAGTCATCACAATTCCAAAAACATCCACCATCATTTTTGACATATAGCCAAATATTTAAAATTAAGGTTTTTACCTAATTTTGTCCCTAATCGAATATTTTATACCACTTGTAATGAAAATACTTATATTTGAATATCAACATAAATATAACTCAAATGAACACCAAAATATAGAGAAAATAATCATAATATGAAAATATAAGGACTTATCCACTTTGATGGGGTAGCCTGCAAACCATATAGTATGAATCAAGTGCACAATATGATGATCATCTACTAGATACCAAATCTCATATAAACCCTACTATGATATGCAAAGGACAAAGACTAACCTACTAAACATATGAAGGCATAAATGAATGTGATATGAAATGATAAGAGATTATGTTAGCCACAAGTGGACCATTGATATCCCAGTATATGATCTAGGATTAACGGCATATCAGTTTGTTTCCTAGAATTTTGGATTTCCTTGATTATGTGTTTATATAAGAGCCGATTCACTTGCATATTTTTTATACATTTATAGAAGCACACGTTTATATATCTATTGTGGATGATAGTTATCAAATCTTCTCAACCCACCACCATGGAGATGAAGTGGTCTCCGTCTCTCTTCTTCTGACTTTTATCTTATCATATAAACTATACTAAGTTAAGAATATTCAATATTTTGTGATCCAACAATGATTTTTTCATATCCACTTAATCACATTAGTTTGATATGTATGTATGTACACAAAGTAAATGGTGACATTACTTAGACATATTTTTTTATAAGAGTTGTAAATTATTATTATGTTTTTGTACGTGTGTGTTTATTGATTATTGACCCATCTTATCTTGGTGTGTTCCTTATCTTTTAATTGACTTTGGACATAAAAATTGTGCTTATTTGAATTTTTGAGTTGTGCATATTTAGAAGGAGTGCTATAGTTCTAGTCGAGTTTCTTTGTGTTACTAAAAAATCTTGACATGTCGCATTAAATTGTTTAGACTTATTTCTAAGTACTTTTTTTTTGTATCCAAATTTTTTCTCCCTTTCAAGCCGAGAAGCAACACGGATTGGACATGGAGCTTAGAGATAGATAGATCATAGTGTGTGTCTTTTTGTAACTAGGAATGAGATTTAACTAGCCCTTTGTCACTAAGATTTATGGAGAGATGTATAGAACCTTTAAGAGGATTTGACCTGTCCTCATTGCTTTAGGAAATGCCTTTAGACCTGGGTGAGAGGACCCTTAGTGTAACCTTTGTCTGATGAAGGAGATGGATATATCCTTATTTTGGACAAATTTTATGAACAAAACCTTGGGAAAATATGGTCAATAGTCCATAATTTAACTCTTAAGAGTTGTCACTTCTAAACAATGGAGATACTTTCAACACAAGGCTAAGGTTACTGAAGACATTAAGAAATCCTATTTTTTTTGCATATTTTAGTTAGTAGATTTTGTTCCTTTGTTGATATACAGGGAAAACAGGGGTGGCTCAGAATGGATTCATGGTTTTTAAATGATTTTTTTGTGGGGAATCAAATAGGATAAAGTTGATTATACCAGATCTTTGAAGGGACTTCACAACAATGAACAACTCAACAACTGAAAGCTTCAAAATAGTTAGGACATTACTTCAACTAGAAGGTGTGCTTCAATGGAGGACCATATTAGCACGTTTTCACATAATCTTTGAAACTCTAACATGAAGGCTTGAATTGAAAGACTCAACTAAACAATAAAGTCTTTGATAAATGATGCCTAAGGTACACCCAAAGACTTACAAACAATCTTTATCAACAAATGACATTGAATTGATTTTAAATTTGTTTATCTCATCCAAGATGAACAATATTCTTGAAATGAAATTTCAAATACCATTAAACTATCACAGGGACGAGATCTTGTGTGATTTCACAAAGATTGCAATGTAAGATTTCACTAGGAACAAAAGAAACTATTTGTAGACATTTTGAAATAAAGAAGCCACTTGGACACAAATTAATTTCAAAATTTCTTAGATTCATTAGCATGGGAAAAATTCCAAAGAAATATCAGTGCTCATCAATGGCTATAGATTTGCAACCAAATTGACACGATAGAAAATCTAACATAAGAAAATAACAGGTTATCTTGGATTGGTCTCTCAGGAAGATGACTTTCTCAAATTTTCTCTTAAGAATTCAACCCCCTGACAATTTGTAAGAGTATTCTCATTGCATTTATGCAATTTTTCTCACTCAATTTCCCCCCCAAAAGAGAAGAATATTTGAGGGACCTTTGCTTCTTACCAATTTTCCCCAAAAAGTGACATTTAACAAATTTACATCCAAAAGCTGCGAGGTGGACCAATTGTGAACTGATCACATTTTTTGGGCCCTTGACTAATGACTAGGATACCATGCCACAATTTTTTTAGAGTCATTTTAATCATTCTGATTCTTTCATGTGAGAAGTCCCCTTTTTAATCATTTTTCAAAGGCTCTGCATAGATGGATTTGACAGGTAATCCTTTTTTTCTCTCGAGGCAACACCTTTTTCATCTTTTGCGACTACAACTTTTATTATTTCATCGTTTTCCATCTTTTTCCTCTGTAATTCTGCCTCAAGTTCATTTCCTCTGGTAATTCCCATGTTTGCAAGTGCCTGAGTAATTCCAACTTCAAAACATCGACCTTAACAATCCTTAGACTCAAAAGTTAAGTTTCAAATCCATTAAATGGCACTTTATAGACAGAGACAACAAAGAATTTCATCAAAGAATGATGTAAAATAGTGTGTATTAATGTCTCCAAGAGTCTTGGAGCAAAAATAGTGGAAAAATAGACGTAATACACAACAACTGTTGATTCTACCCCTTTTCCACTTTATATCATAGCCATCCACATCTTTCCATAGTGTAACTGCAAAATAGAAGGACAGAGCCAAGTCCCAAACAAGTGTGGGCCTTCCATGTGCCCTGCGCCCAAGAAAAACATGTTTTGGCATTTGAAAAGTCTCGGTGTAAAAAGGAGCCAGTGGAAACCTCCATGTGTCTCAATGGTGCATTTGCAGATGGTCCCCAAAATCAAAGACCTCAAACAAGTGCGGGCTTAACACGTGTCTTAGTCTGGTAGAGTTGTTAAAAAATTTGAAGGTTCAGCAGAAGGCACCATGTGTCTAGGGTCCAAGACATTTTTCTCTGGCCATTTGAGAATTCCAAGCAAAGGTTAGAGTGAGTGAAATCCTCCAAGTGTCCTCCTGGTGCTTCTTTAAAATAAAACTTAGGGGTCAGTCCCCAAATAGGCACGGTCCATCCATGTGTCCCAAGCCTTTCAAAATTGCTCTGAAAATTTTAAGTAAAAAGTGGAGCCAGCGGAAGCCTCCATGTGTCTCCTTGTTGTAATTGTTAAGTTGGACCCAGAGGAGGATTCTCAAATCCTCCACATGTCCATGGTTGACCAAAACTATACCGGATGTATGAATTTTTTTTTCTAAGTCTAGGAAAGGCAACGGAAATCTCCATGTGTCTCCCCAGCACAACTCCGATACCAAACCAAAAGGTGAATTTTAAAATGAGCTTCACTCCTCCACATGGATAAGCTTTGAGTCTGAAGCGATCCTTAAAGTTTTCAAATTTCCCCACTAATCCGTATCCAACTAGAAAGGGCCACATTTCAACTGATGTTGAGAAATAAATTTGACCGGGAAAAATACACCCGTCAAACCGTAAAATGCAGGAAAACCACCATTTGAGTGCAGAAATGAATGTTTCTTCACAGACATAGAGTTTTGAAATGATATAAGGCCCAAATATGATCCTTTAAGCCGCATCCAATCATGTTTCCACATATATTTGGCAAAAAATAGATAGGGACAACAAAACATGACTATGGAAAATGGAAGGAACGGAAAAACCTGTGTTTTATGCCCAAGTTATAGACTCTTTCATATGGATAGAGGAACGGAAAAAAAATTATGGAATTTTAAGTGATCCTCGACCAATGAAGGGACTATTCATAGCAACAAAATGGATGACAAAGTCTTCAAGCATCAATATAGGGAGATATAAAACACACCAGAGCCCATAAACTGAAGAATTTCAATGACAAATGAGGTGAAACTAATTTGAGCAACAACATCTACTCCAACTCGGGTATGGGCACTCCCAATGAGTGCCAAAAGAACAAATAGTAGACCAAGTGCTAAAAACAGACCATTGGGCAATGGAGTTAAAGAAAAAGCTTGTAGAGTAGAACAATAATAACCAACTCCCCTAAGGATAAACCGAGAAACCAGCAAAACTAGGTTACCAAGGAACAAAACAAATAAAAACATCGAATAAAAATGAAAACAAAGAACTATACACTATACAATGGAGTATACCTTGATTCTTAGAAATCAATCGTAGAAATGTTTCAAATGCTTTCCATTAACATGTAATTAAAGCGGTTCCCCGTCTAAGTCTTTTAGGAAGAAGGTATTTTCACCAATTCCAATGTTAATTAAATAAGGGACCATCCAAAAATCATAAAATTTACCATACTTTCCCTTATATTCATGCCTGTTATCCCATAATAGCACCAGATCCTTAATGTTGAAAGCTCTTGGAGTTACCTTGTTATCAAATAACTTCTTCAACTTTTTTTTGAACTTCACATGCCATTGGTGAGATGCCCTTCTTTCTTCATCCAACTCAATAATCTGATTGATCTGAGTATCATATGGACTAACTTCTTGATCTCCAATTTGTTGAACAAAATGAAATGAAGACAATTGCAAATGAAGGGGAACCAAATATTGAGTTCCATATACCAACTCAAACGGGCTCTTACCAGTAGCTCTTATGACAATGATTTTGTCAACCCAAATAGTAAACTTTAGTTTCTCACCCCACTTCTTTTTGTTCATCTTCAAGGTTCTTCTAATGATCTTCAACAAGTTTTTATTATTAGACTCAACTTGTCCATTTCCTTGGGGATTGTAGTTAGAAGCATATGTCAAATTGATCCCATAATCTTTGCACATTGCCACCAAAGGTTTGGCTCTTTAACTCATGGCATTATCATCAAAAATTTTAGCTGGAAATCCAAATGTACATATGATTTGATTTAGCATAAAGTCCATGATAACTTGGTGTGTTGCTTTCTTGGTGGGGATTGCTTCCACCCACTTAGTGAAATAATTAGTGGTTACGATAATCCATTTATGACCAGCAATGGAAGGATCTGAAATTTTTCCAATGAAATCCATTCCGCATTACTTAAATGGGGCTTCAACTGACATAGGATGTAAAGGAAGGGACCCTGAAGCTTTCATTCTTCTAGACAAATGCTGGCAACTTTCACATTTCCTAACCAATAGAGTTGTATATTTGAAGATATTTGGCCACCAATAACCAACCCTCAAGATTTTATGTGCTATAACTCTTCTAGAAAAATTTCCCCCATTAACTCCTCCATGGAGATCAACAATTATTTTGGGGGCCTCATATTGAGTATTGCATCCCAAGAGCACTCCCGTGGGGTTCTTCCAAGCTAACCCAAAATAAGTAATGAAATATTTTTGAGAGGCTAAATTAAGAGATATTTTCTGATTTTTACTCAATTATTCAGGGTAACATAGATGTCTGAGATGAAATATTATATCCTGGTACCATTCATAGCTTACCAACTTTTCAAGGACATACACCCTTTCTCCATCTACTTCATTCACCTCAATATTTTGCAAGCTACTTTTATCCATAATCTTAGCTAGGCCCAAACCTCTTACACATTTTTTGGTTTGGATATCCATGTCATATTATTACAACTAGTTCACCCATCTGCATCTTTTACTTGAGACATCCATCTCTAATAATATGTCTTTCACCATGATGTGGTGAACATAAGCAACAACTTTAGAGCTCAAGATGTAGGGTCTAAAAACCTTTGTTGCTTTCACCAAGGAAAATGCTTGCTTCTCCATGATTGTGTACTTCAACTTAGCTCCTTGCAATGCCTTACTAAAAAAGGAAACTGGTCTCTCAGCCCCTTCATCATCCTTCTACAATAAGACAGATGCAATGGTGTTTTCTGAAGTGAAAGAAAACACTTGAAAAGGATTTTTATTATTTGGTGCTACCAAAATAGGGGCATGATTTAGTGCTTCCTTGATCCCATTGAAAGCTTGAATGGAATCTTCTCCCCATTTGATAACTTGGTCCTTCTTTAGCATACTATTAATGGGGATGGTCAGCTCAGCAAAGTTAGACACAAATCTTCTGATAAAGTTTATTTTTCTAAATAAGGATTGAATTACCTTCTTATTTTTTAGAATTACAACCTTTCTGATGGCTTCCACTCTCTCTAGATCAATCATGACCCCTTCCTTTGATACAATATGACCAAGAAGTTTTTCCTTTTACACTCCAAAGTGGCACTTCTTGGGATTTAATGATATTCCATACTCTCTACACCTTATCAGCATTCTCTCCAAGTGTTGCAAGTGGTCATTTATTTTTCTAGAAAACACAGTTACATCATCTTGGTAAACAATAATGAAATCATTGATATAACTAGCAAATTCTACATCCTTTTACCTCTGGAAAGTTTCTCCAGCATTCATTAAGACAAAAGGAATCCTGACATAGGCATAAGTTCCCCAAGAAGTGGTAAAGGAAGACTTTATTCTTTCTGACTCCTTCACAATAACTTGATTATAGCCAGAGAAACCATCCAAAGTGGATAAAAATTCAAAACCAGTTACCAATCGTAGCATATTCTTCATGTTTGGTAGAGAATAATTATCTTTCAATAATGTTTTATTCAGGTTCCTGAAGTCTACGCATAACCTTATATCACCATTATTTTTTTTGATAGGCACTAGGTTTGCAACCCAAAAAGAGTACCTTGTGGGCTGAATGATCCATCCATCCCTCAACTTCTTCAGTTCTTCTTGCATATTCAAAGAAAGGAGCGGATTGATGGCCCTCTGTTGTTTGCGGAAAGGCTTGGCATTATATTCGAGAGGTATTTCATGTTGAAAAAAATATTCCCTGTATGCCTTCAAGTAAGAGTAAGACCAAGCTAGGAAGTCTTGATATTTCTTCAGCAATTGCACATAAGATTGCTTCTCTTCCTCGCTGATATTACTTCCTAACTTGTTTTTACATGGTTTTTCCTTTATGTCCAGGCTGTGCTCTTCCACATCTCTTAAAACTGACATACTCCTTTTAATAATGCAATCAGCTTTGCCAAAGTTTGACTCAAGTGCCTCCAAACCTATGGGAATCATGTTTGTATTAAGTTAGATGATTTCTTTTCCAAATAAAGTTTCCTTTCCTTCAGAAACACACACCATTGGTTCCAAATCTATATTTTGGTCAGAAAAATCACCTTGGTTCTGAAGAAACCCTTTCACCTAGCCATCATCATCAAACACTTGCCAATTTTTAACGTTATCAGGGATAGATGGCCTTGTTAGTAATTCAACATCATACTAAAAAAATGGAAACATTGTACAATTCCCAAATATGGATCCTAGCATTGCTAACTTTTCTGCAATAGAATTAAAATTTCTATCATGGTGCATAGTATTAAAAGAGTCAAACATTTCAATCAGATCCCAGACTCCATGCTTGTATTGGTTCATTCTCTAATTTTTAGTAGCATACAATTTTCTAAATTTCTTGACAATTAATTCTGAATCCCCTTTGACAATGATATCCCTTATACCATATTTCCGTGCAATTCTCAAGCCTAACAATAATTCTTCATATTTAGCAATGTTGTTAGTGCATTCAAATTTAAGTTTGAAAAAAAGACAAAATCTTCTTGGCCTAGAGAAATCAGAACAATTCTAGCACCATTTCCAAACTTGGAACAGGCTCCATCAAATAACAAGGTTCAAGGTAAACCCACTTGTTGAAGAAGACATTTACACTAATCAATCTTATGCTCTTTTCCATCATCAAACCCCACAAAGTTATCAACATCTACATTAGCATACAATACTTCATAAGAAGCATTATTGGGATCTTCAATGAGATGCAACATATTCTTCTCTCCATACAGCTTTACAAGGTTTCCTTTAATTAGAATGGTGGAAAAAGACATATCCATCTGAACACTTCCACCAACACTTGTAGCCCACTTTCTTGATAATAACATGACCCATTGGGCAAGGCAATCAACAATAACAACATCAATTTTCAAGTTCTTACTCGGATAAGCTGTAATTTACACCACCAGACCTTTTACACATCCTACAATAGGCACCTCTCTAGAATCCATTGTAGTACACTTACCATAAGCTACTTTCACTTTAATGTTCAATTTGTTCATGACTTCCATAGGCATAACATTGTATGATGCTCTAGAATCAAACATACAATTGTGCAGCAGTATGTCTTTAATAATATGTGTTATACAAAATGGATCAACAGTTAAGTGAGACTCAACTAAAGATTTCCCGAAGTAAACTTCAAGTGGTTCACCTATCTCCTCTAATTTTGGTTGTTTTTCTAGGCCTGTAGTGGTTGGAGGAGGAGTATTTACATTATTTATATTTCTGCCTTGGGCATTCCTATCTTCCTCTAATCCCAAATACTCATAATACCTCTACTTGTGCTTAGGAATCCTAAGAAGTTCAATAATTGGGATAGAGATCTTGATCCGACTCAAGACTTTGGCAATGTCATAGGGAATGTATTTAAGCAAAGTAGCATTTGGAGAAATATTGACAAACTCATCAGAGGGAACAAAATTTTTCACATTTTGGGCATGGGTTGGAACACCAGTTCTACTTGAGACAACAAGGCCTTTTCCAGATGGATCTTTCTTTGGATCCTATTCTGGGACATTGGTGAAAACTGGGGTCCTTGTTTTGGCTTGAGGCCTTGCCCCTTTGACAACTTTACTTCTTGTGTTATACTCTTTTTCTTGGGTGACAACAACATTCATTAGCAGTTGTCTATTATGTTCTGATGGGATTATTTTGTGTTATTATTTGTTATTTTGGACGGTGGGGATTATTCTTCATCTCTATCCAGGATTCAATGGAATTATCTGGCAAAGATTTATACTAGTCCATTGCATCTTCTTCTAGAGTATGGATTAAAAATTTAATGTATACATCCTCAAATCTATTTCGAAGTCCTCCATCATATTGACAAAGAGTTTCAAGTATTGATCATTAGTTATTACATTATTTCCTTGAATCTTAAGCAATATGTTTCTTACATATTGTGGCACAACATTTGGATAGCCAACCATACCTCTAAAACTGATGGGACCAAAAATATTAACAAAAAATGAAGGTCTAGGTGGATGCTGAGCCATATTATTTAGAGGATGTGATCTTAAAGGAGGGAAAAAATGATGAAGAGTGAAGGGTATGTGTGGTACAAGGACGTAATTTTTAGAACGAATTCCCTCTAAAGGCTCTGTCTCTTGGAGAAATCTATTAGATTTTGAAAATATAGGGGTAGATTGAGAAGCAAATGTTTCAAATACAAAAGAAGGACCCTCTCTAAATGGAGAATTCAGTTTAACAAAGATACTACCTAATTCAAAAGCACTTGAGGTAGTACTGTAATATTCAATCATAGGCTTATCAGTTTCACCAATGGAGATCTCTTTTCTTGATGCTTAATCTTTGACTACCTTCCAAATTATTCTTCCTTCTGAATTAGACTTTCCTGGCTCTTGAAACAACCTTCTATTAGGGTCCTTGGTGAAGAAATATCTTCTTCCTTCTATCTTTGTAGATATTAGTGAAAAATCTTACTTGATATATGTTAAGACACTGGTATTTATAAAGAATTTAAACAACACATAGTCGCCACTAAGGATTTTCACCTTAGTTTGTGTAAATGCACTATGAAATACCTATTAAATGTCCATCAATACCAAATTCATGAAAAGCTTACAAGATTTTCCCTTCTTTACCCAAATTTATCAATGATGATACACATCTTAGTGCAATAACTATATAAGCTAGAAATATTGCACTCAGAATTCACAACTTAAAAAAATTCTTACAAATCTGAATAGATAATGATGTTTCAGAAATGGATTAGGACTAAGATGATTTAAGTGATATTACTAGGGTCTATGTGTACACCTTTGTTCAAATATTTCAAACAGTCCCCGATAATGGTGCCACGAGTGTTGGTATCTAAATTTGTTCTCCCTTTCAAGCCGAGAAGCAACACAAATTGGACATGGAGATTAGAGACAGATAGATCATAGTGTGTGTCATTTTTTAGCCGGGGATGAGATCTAATTGGCCATTTGTCACTTAGATTTGTGGAGTGATGGATAACACCTTTAAGAGGATTTGACCTGTCTTTAAGAGGAGGACCCTTAATGTAACATCTGTGTGATGAAGGAGATGGAGATATCCTTCTTTTGGAAAAAAATTATGAAGATAACCTTGGTAAAATACAGTCAATACTCCATAATTTAACTCTTAAGAGTTTTCACTTTTAAACGATGAAGATACTTTCAACATAAGGCTAAGGTTACTGAAGACATTAAGAAATCTTGATTTTTCTGCATATTTTACTAAGTAGATTTTGTTCCTTTGTTGATATACATAGAAAACAGGGGTGGCTTAGGATATATTCATGGTTTTAAAATGATTTTTAATGGGAGATCAAGCAAGATAAAGTTGATTATACCATATCTTCGAAGGGACATCACAACAACGAACAACTCAACAACAAAAAGCTTCAGAACAGTTAAGATGTTCCTTTAACCAGAAGGTGTGCTTCAATGGAGGCCCAAATCAACACGTTTTCACATAATCTTTGAGAATCTAACATGAATGCTCCAATTGAAAGACTCAACTAAACACCAAAGTCTCTGATCAATCATGCCTAAGGTACACCCAAAGAGTTACAAATAATATTTATTAACAAATGACAGTGAATTGATTTTAAATTTGTTTATCTCATCCAAGATGAAGGCTCTTCTTGAAATGAAATTGCAAATACCATTATACTATCATAGTGATGATATCCTATGTGATTTCACAAATACTTCAATGTAATATTGCAATAGGAGTGAAATAAACTATTTGCAAACATTCTGAAACAAAGAAAAAACAAATTGCTAGAGATTAGAAACAAATTAATTTCAAAATTAATTAGATTCATTAGTAGGGGAAAGATTCAGGAGCAATATTAGTTCTCATCAATGGCTATACATCTGCAATCAACTTTACATGATAGAATATATAACACAAAATAAAATAACAATTTATCTCAGATTGGTTTCTCAGGAAGATGAATTTCTCAAATTTTCTCTTAAAAATTAAACCCCCCGACCATTTACAAGAGTATTATCATTGCGTTTATACATTTTCTCACTCAATTTCCCCCCCAAAAGAGAAGAATATTCGAGGGACCTTTGCTTGTTACCTATTTTCCCCAGAAAGTGAAATTTAACAAATTTACATCTGAAAGCTGCTAGGTGGACCAATTGTGAATTGATCACATTTCTTAGGCCCTTGAATAATGACTAGGATGCCATGCCACAAGCTTTTGGGAGTCCTTCTAATAATTTTGATTTTGTTATGCGAGAAATCCCCTTTTTAATCATTTTCCAAAGGCTTTGGACATCTGGATCCGACAGGTAATACTTTTTTGTTCTCGAGGCAACACCTTTTTCATCTTTTGCACCTGCAACTTTCATCATTTCATCCTTTTCCCTCTCTATCCTCTATAATTCTACCCCGCACCATTCTCCTCTCGTAATTCCCATTTTTGCAAGTTCTTGAGTAATTCCAAATTCAAAATATCAACCTTAACGATCCTTGGACTCACAAATTAAGTTCTGAATCCATCAAATGGCACTTTATAGACAAAGATGACAAATAATTTCATCAAAAACCGATGAAAAATAGTGTGTATTTGCATCTCCAGGAGTCTTCGAGATAAAATGGCAGAAAAATAGATGCAATACACAAAAACCGTTGATTCTACCTCTTTTGCACTTTATATCATAGTTGTCCATGTGTTTCCTTGGCACAACTACAAAGGAGAATCACAGAGGAAAGTCTTAAACAAGTGTGGCCCTTCAACGTGCCCTGGGCCCAAGAAAAATGATTTTTGGCCTTTGAAAAGTCTCAGTGTAAAACAGAGCCAGCAGAAGCCTCCACATGTCTCAATGGGACATTTTGAGATGGTCCCCAAAATTAAAAACCCCAAACATGCGTGGGCTCAACACGTGTCTCATTTCAGAAGAGTTGTAAAAAATGTTGAAGGTTTAGCAAAAGGCACCAGGTTTCTAGGGTCCGAGACATTTTTCGTTGGCCGTTTGAAAATTCCAAGAAAAGGGTAGAGTGAACAGAAGGCTTCAAGTGTCCTCCTAGTGCTTCTTCAAAATAAAACTTATGGGCCGGTCCCCAAATAGGTGTGGTCCATCCACGTGTCCCAGGCCTTTCAAAATTACTTTGAAAAGTTTAAATACAAAGTAGAGCCGGTGGAAGCCTCCACGTGTCTCCCTGTCGCAATTATTAAGGTGGGACCCAGAGATGGATCCTCAAATGAGTGCTAGACCTCCACATGTCCATGGTCCACCAAAATTGTATCGGCCATATGAAATTTTGTTTCTAAATTTGGGCAAGGCATTGGAAACCTAAACGTGTCTCCCCAGCGCAACTCCAAGGCAAAACCGAAAGGTGAATTTTCAAATGAGCGTTGTTCCTGCACATGGACAAGCTTTGATTCTGAAGCAAGCGTTAAATTTTTCAAAGTGCCCCACCAAGCCGCATCCAACCAGAAAGGGCCACGTTTCAACTAATACCGAGAAGTAAATTTGACTAGGAAAAATACACCCGTTAAACTATAAAATGCAGGAAAACCACCATTTAAGCCCAAAAATGAATCTTTCTTCATACACAGAGAGTTTAGAAATTATATAAGGGCCAAATTTAATCCTCCAAGATACATCTAATCACATTTCCACATATATTTAGGACAAAAAAGATAGGGACAATGAAACGTGACTATGGAAAATGGAAGGAAAGGAAAAACCTAAGTTTTGTGCCCATGTTATAGACTATTTCATATGGACAAAGGAACGAAAAAAAAAATCTTCACTTTTAAGTGATCCTCAACCAAGGAAGGGACTAATCATGGCAACCAAATGGAGGACATATTCTTCAAGGATCAATACAGGGAGATAGAAAACATGACAGAGCCCACAAACTGAAGAATTTCAATGACAAATGGGGCGAGACTAATTTGTGCACCAACACTTTTTCTATAATTGCAACAAAAAATGTATCTTCATGACATTAATATAATCAAACTAAAAATACTTAAAATGATAGTATCTTCTAAATCTACAAGTTGGAAGCTAAAAGACGAGAAAAAATTTCAAGTTTGGGCTTCTTGACAATTGCCAAACTTGGATTCACTATAATAATCTGGAATGTGCTACTGAATTGACTGTGCTACTTCTACAATATTCAATTATCTTGAGACCATTTTAATTTTGAGTGAATTCTACACGTATCTCCACTTCATACAAAGCCGATCCAAAGCTTCTATAACACACATTTTGAGGGAAATGGATCGAAAACACAATATTTAAATTTCTACATATTATGAAATGTGTCCCTTAAATAACTAATACATCACACATTTTGAAGTTTTTAATATCAATAGTATATGCATAGAAACATGAAGGAAAATAAGATCTTAACGGAATGAATAAACATCTAAAGTGTACTAGAAATTTGACTATCGAATGTCGATGTCCCTGTGGGATTGAGAGTGGTATTCTGTAGAAGATCAGATATGGTTTTTGTTAAATTAGAAGTAGTTACACTTCCCACAAAGGATACCCTCATGCTATCCAGAACCCTCACTACATGTATCATGGAGGATCATTCTCTTGGTTATTCACTGTTGCAAATCAAACCAACATTAATAAAAGAAACAAGACATCTACTCTCTTCCATGTTGTTGACATACACATCCCTTAACAACCTACTATCAACAATATCTACTATTCTCTCTGGAAAGAAGATGATCTTACCCACTTTGGAAGGTTCATGTCTCCCACAAACATGTCCTCACTTGGCCTCTTCCTTGTAACCATATCTAATATCAGAATTCCATAGCTGTAAACATATCCCTTTGTAGAAACACTCCCTCCCTCTCCATACTCTGCAATTAATTTGTTCATGAAAATTAAGGGAAAGGGAGACTATAATTTTTTTTAAAGAAAATTCAAACAAAATTTCATCACAATGGACAACTTGCGGAGATAAATCATGATGAAAATATTCCATGCCATGGGCTACATCTACTGCAATCTTCAAACATTCCCTCAATCCCAATTGACATATCTCCTAGTCATCTCTGTCAAGGTACAGTTGTTTTTCTAAGCTCCCATTAGATGCAAATTGAAGAACCAAACCTATTAAGCCAGGGGAGGAAAACGCACTTATGATTCTAGTGATATTACAGTGTTAAATCCTTCCCAACACTTTGCATTCTATAAATTGAGAGTCTTGATGGAAACTAATTTACCAAAAATCAAATCGCCTCTATACACTGATCCAAAGCTTCCCACTCTAAGGAATTTTCCTCATTAAATTCATTTGTTGTAGTCACAAGATCCTAGTTTGAAATTTTTTGAAACCTTAGCCTTTGAAAAATAAAATTTGATGGAAGGAAATGTTGTCATGAAACTTTTTGCCTCCAAACCATACCCAAGATTAAAGAAAATAGTATAAATGCAATGATTCTAATAGCTGATAGGACTATTTTTCTGAGTAGTGAATGCTTTCCCTTGCTCTTTCTTGGACATGTAGGTAATAAGTAATTCGGCAGACCACATAGGCATCAGTTTCCCATCAACAATGTAATGACAACACTACCCCTCTTGTGGAATTTGACCTTGTAAATTGTTGAAAGAAATATTCATGTACTAAAGCACTGTTGACCAAATTAAGCTCACAATTATTTTTGGGTCAGCTAACACCATTTTCCCCCCTTTTGAGCTTCAATCTGATTTTTAATACATTTTAAGCACTTAATATTTCCTAAAAACATCTTCATCACATAGGAAATTTCTTCCCCTTTCCAAAAATGTAAAGAAGTCCTTTTTACTCTTTATATTTTGCAAGTTGCGGGCCAACAGGCCTTGGAAGGATTTTTTGCCAAAGGCAAGCTAGCAGGCCTGGGGAAGAATTTTCACCAATGGGAAGAGTACGGACCGGTGGAGCGGCGGAAAATATGTTAGAATTTTACACTTTTCAAAAATGGTGCAAGTGACAGTTACGGGTCCGCAAGACCGGGGATGATTAATTTTGCTCAGCAAAAATGCGGGGCTGCAGAGGAAATTTTGCCCAAGTGTAAATTCAGGCCAGCGGGTCTGGGAGGAACTTTTGAAATTTTGAAACTTTTCACAAAATGGCATTGTTTAAAATTGTGGGCCCGCGTGCCCATGGAGGATCTTTGCACCAGATGAAGAAACAATGCCCAAGGCTCGTAAAGGGACACATGGTCATGTTTCAAGTCAAAGTGAAAAGGCGATCACTAGAGGCAGTTTGAATTTTTGTCTTTTATTTTGAAAAGGCATAAGTATAAAAGTAAGTTGCACCTCTGTTGATGCCCAGAGAAACCACGTGTCAGGCCTTTGTCAGCTACAGGGAACCGGGCTGTCGGGGAAACTTTTAAAATTTTACAAATTTTGCAAATAGTGCAATTTCAATTTTGGGACCGCAGAGGATTTTAGGAAAAATGAATTTCGGGCTAGCGGATCCATTTTGAAACGCTACTTTTCTTCCATTTTTGAATGAGTTCAATTCAAAAATTCAAATGGGCTTATATTTTGATCCAGTGCTCGAAATTTGAAAAATTTGTTACCATTGGAAATGTCTTGACCTCCTCTTCTCCATGGAAGCCTAAAACTTTAATTTTGATAAGGTTTGGTGGGTGAAAATAGGAAAACTTATTTCCTACCATTAATTTTTGATCCTATTGCTTCAACAACCAGATCATATTTGATTTGATCCACCATTTTTCCTTCTTCAACATGCCAAACAAACATGGAGATCCAGACTTGATAGATTACTGGCGGATTTGTAGGTATTGATGGTTGGTGCTTGAGCTTCCAAATCATATTCCACACCTCCTTTTCTTCTCCTATCTTAACTTCATCTATAAAGGTAAGAGCTTGTCTCATTGTAAAGGGTTGGATATTTTCTAGTTTATCACCCGCCATTCTTCTATGGTTATCAAATAGTTCATGGAGTTCAAACCTTCCATTAAGATTGTAATGCAAGTTTTTTCCCTCTCGTCCATTGTAATGATCTCTATAAATTTGTGAAGCAATAATATATGTCTATGGATGATTCTCAACCCTCTCATGTGTTCATTGTTGTCTTCTGATCTCTCATTGTAGTTTGGTTATCTGTATATGTTAATTGTATTGATTTTTTTAATGGTTTGTGTTTATTGCAAAGTAGGTGTTTCAGCATTCCTTTGGTGCATCACCTTGTTAGCTTAGGTTTATTTTCTCACATCTCCTTAACCCTGTATATTTTTCAAGATAGGATAGGTTTTAGAGTAGATCCTCTGCTATTTTAACTGTGTTCCTAAATAGAGGAATATGGACTGGCCTTCATCCAGAGATCTCTCTCCATTCAAAGTCCCACACTTTGAGATATGCTCCATGTTATGCAGTCACACTGAGATTCTAAACCCATTTAGTTGCAGACATTTAGGGGTGTTGTGATTTTACACTAACAGTTTTCACACACCCAGTGGGACATGTTTGAAGCACCTTACCACTTTGTTTCATCAATTTGATGTGGTCTTGATGAGATTCAACATTTGGAGTCACATACAAAGCATATCTAGTGACTCCATCTAGTCAAGAACCCAACCTATGAAGTTGAAGACCTTTTCCATCCATTTTCACCCATGTTCATTCATCTTTCTTTCCACATATTTCATTTCCTTCCATCCCATGAAGTTGTGCAATCATGACTTTGTTTTCATCCTGGAATTCATGCTTGCAGCAATGGAGTCCACCTCCAATGTACCTCACAACTCCTCTAGATCAACATTATGATCAGATCCAGAATAATCATGTTTACCCATATAAGCAGTGCGAAAACCAGTTTGGCTATGGAGCTTATCAAGAACAAGGGTATGCATGTAATGATAAAAGTTACATGGAGAACACTGATCTGCTGGAGAAGATTCAAAAAATGGAGGCTAGTATGTGTTAGGGAATAAGAGATAAAATATACGGAATAATCCCTCACAGAATCGTAACATTAGAAACTAATATGCAGAAAATATTATAGATCTCAAATAAAAGTGTAGAATAAAATAACACAACATAGAGAGACAGTATTTAACGTGGTTCACCCAATTTGTGGTACGTCCACCAAGAATCACTTTCTCAGGTTTTATTGCAAGCCACCACTCTCTCAATACAATACCTAGATCCATTTGGAGCTCTGCTCAACAAACTCTACAGAATTCACACTTGAATTCAAAGCACATCTGCAATGCATTTCATACCTCTATCATATGCATAAAACCATATAAATAGACAACTACTTAAGAAGTTTTACAAAACCGTGGGTATCAAAGGTATCAAAACAACAGGCAAAAAACAAAATCGTCCCATAAACCTATGGGTAGCCGAAGAGGTAGTTTTACAAAACAATGGGTACCAAAAAACCATGGGCCTAAAAAACAACCCATAATGGTTACCCATTACCCATGGGTTAATAAACCACCCATGAAAATTTACTTCAGGGGCTTCGCCCCCAGCCCCCCTTAACCCGATCATTGGCAAGCGAGACCGCCGTAAAAATACCTAAGTGTAACACATAGAAGGTGTACCAAAATATAACATAAAAATGGGCTCCACAAACATAACAATCTCTCACTTGGAGACTGATTTCAACTGAGCAAGCTCATCAACCCTTCACTGTCATCTGTGAAGGCAAACCAAAGCTGAACATAGCTTTAGTGTATCCCTTGTGACCACCTTGGTCATCATGTCTGTAGGATTCTGACTGGTATAAATCTTCTCCAACTTCAACTTGTCTTCCTCCAAAGCTGTCCTGATGAAGTGATATCTCAATTATATATGCTTCGTCCTAGAGTAGAAAGAAGAGTTCTTAGCTAGGTGTATAGCACTCTAACTATCACTATGCAACTTACATTCCTCTTGCTTATGCCCCAACTCCTCAAGCAATTGCTGTAACCAAATCATCTCTTTTCTTGCATTTGTGTCAGCAACATACTCAGCCTCCATGGTTGACAAACCCACCAACTTCTAAAGTCATGAAATCCATCTTACTGCTGTCCCACCTACAGTGTAAATATAACCTGTCGTGCTCCTCGTGTTGTCTACATCTCCAGCCATGTCTAAATCTACATAACCACGTAAAGTGGTGTCTGATCCACTGTAGCATAAAACTATCCCCATGGTCCCTCTCAAATACAAAAGGATCCACTTTACTGCTTGCCAATGCTCTTTACCTGGATCACTCATAAATCTACTCACAGCTCCTATTACATGGGAAATATCAGGCCTAGTGCATACCATAGCATACATCAAACTACCAACCGCTAATGAGTAAGGTACCTTGGACATATGGTTTCTTTCCTGATATGTCTTGGGACACTACTCCTTTGATAACTTAAAATGGCCTGCCAAAGGAGTCCCAACCGGTTTAGCATATTGCATGTTAAACCTATCCAATACCTTCTTAATGTACTCTTCCTAAAATAAATTCAGCATACATTCCTTCCTATCCTGAGTTATCCTCATAACAAGGATTTTTCTGGCAGCCCCCAAATCCTTCATATCAAAGGATTCACTTAGTTGTTTCTTGATTATTTTTATTTCCTGCATGTTTTTACCTACAACCAACATGTCATCAACATACAAACACAGGATAATATAACTTCCATCCTCAAATTTCTTTGTATGCATGCAATGGTCAGAATGACATCTAATATAACCTTGCTCCATCATGAAGCTATCAAACTTCTTATACCATTGACGTGGAGCTTGTTTTAGGCCATACAAGCTCTTCTTTAGTTTACACACCATCTCCTCTTTACCTTTGACTTCATATCCTTTTGGCTGCTGCATATATAGCTCCTCCTCCAAATCACCATGGAGAAATGCAGTCTTTACATCTAAATGTTCTAAGTGCAAGTCTTCTACTACAACTATTCCAAGAAAAATTCTGATAGAAGTCATTTTTACTACAGGAGAAAAAATCTCATCAAAATCTATACCTTCTTTCTGCGCAAACCCCTTGACAACTAACCGGGCCTTATATGTTTTCTTTCCTCCTTCATCTTTAACTCTGTACACCCACTTGTTTTTCAATGTTCTTTTTCCTTTGGGTAGCTTCACCAAATCCCAAGTCTGGTTCTCCATGAGAGACTTATGCTCCTCATCCATGGCTTGCTCCCACTTCTTAATGGCATCTACCTGCATTTCTTCATCAAAGATCTTTGGCTCTCCACTATCAGTGAGCAATAAATAATAAAGAGAAGGAGAAAAAATTTCAGGTTCTTTTCTCACCCTAGAAGACCTCCTCACCATAGGAGTTTGGGGTTCCTATTGAGTAGGTTCTTGAACTGATTCATGGGTCACTATCCCATCTAGAAGATCCTCTACCACTGCATATTCTTTCTTGGATTCTTCCCTATTTTCCTGCAACTATTTCTTATACATGACTTTCTCATTAAAGACCACATCCATAGACCAAATGATTTTCTTGTCTTTAATACTCCAACATTTAAATTGAAAGTCATCACCACCATAACCAATAAAAGTGCATTTTTCTGATTTAGCCTCTAGCTTGGCCCTATCATCCTTGTCAATATGAACAAACACCACACATCCAAAGACTCTAAGAAATGAGTAATCGAATTTCTTACCGTACCAAGCCTCCTCAAGTATGCCTCCATCCAAGGTACTTGAGGGTCCTCTGTTTATCAAGTACACAGCTGTGCTCACCACTTCTGCCCAAAAATAAAGAGGCAATCCTACATGTATCCTCATACTCCTAGCATGTTCCATTATTGTTCTGTTCATCCTTTCTGACACCCCATTCTACTACGGGGTTCCTGGAACCGTATTTTTCTTACAGATTCCATTCTTAGAACAATAATCATCAAATTCATTGTTGCAATACTCCCCTCCATTATCTAACCTGAGAAATTTTAACTTAAGGCATGTTTCATTCTCTACCAAGGCTTTCCATTTAACAAAAGTATAAAATACATCGGATTTGTTTCTAGTACAATAAACCCAAACTTTCCTTGTTACATCATCAATAAAAGTAACATAATAACTTGAACCCCCAAGAGATGATACCTGAGCTGGCCCCCACACATCAGAATGTACCATCTTTAACTTAATATCTTTCTTCATAGGTCTAACCTTGAGAAACCTTACTCACTTCTATTTCCCATATATGTAGTTCTCACAGAAATCAAAATATGTTTATGTATATCTAGGCAAATTATTATTTATTATGCCCATGCCCTTATGGCTTATATGACCAAGCTTATAGTGCCATAATGTTGTATCTACATCTGAATCCACAAGATTACAATCATTAGTACTATCAGTGGATAAACACAAGGTCCCACCCTTCTTACCTCTTGCCACCACAAGAGCACCCTTGGTAACCTTCCAAGAGTTAGCTGTAAATATCATAGTACAACCATCACTTCCCAATTGCCCCACTGATATCAAATTTCTCCTTAATGTAGGCACATGCATGACATGCTTCAATAGCCATGTATTCCCATTGTGCATGTCAACCTGAATAGAACCTTTTCCAACTATACTGTAAGGCTCATCATCACCAAGAAAAACATGCCCAAAATCCCCTTGAACATAATCAAAAAAATAATGCCTATGTGGAATAGCATGAAAAGAAGCCCCTGAATCTAAAACCCAAGATTCATTAATATTATGCAAAGAAAGAATCAAAACATCCTCGCACACATTACCCAATGCCACATTTGCCTCCTTGTTTTCTTCATGTTGTTTCTTCTTATTCCAAAGCTCCCAACAGTCCTTCTTTACATGCCCAGACTTTCCACAGTTCCAACATACAATCTTGCACTTGTATTTTGACCTTACCCAATCTTTTGATTTTCCACGGTTTCCTCTATTCTTCTACCTCCCTGAAGTTTCCACTATCAAAGCATTCCCTGAAGTAGAAGATTTCCCAGAGCTTTTTCTTCACATTTCCTTGCTTAGAATCACCCCTACAACATCCTCAAACTTTAACTTCAACTTAGCTAGAACCGAGTTGCTTACCACCATTACGAGGCTATTCCAACTTTCAGGTAAAGAACACAGAATTAATAAATCCCTAACTTCTTCATCAAATTCTATTGTAACCAAAGCTAGCATATTCACAGCCATATTGAAATCATTTAAATGACCTGCTGCTGAACTATTCTCAGACATCTTCATATTAAACAACTTTTTCATTAAAAATATCTTATTAGAGGTAGAGGGTTTTTCATACAACTTCTCTAATGCATCCATCAATTCTTTTGTAGTATTTTCCTTTGAAACATTAAATAATACCGAAGATGCAAGACATAGCCAGATCTTCCCAAGTGCCTTCCTATCTAGCAAATCCCATTCTGCATCTGTCATACTCGAGGGTTTGTTCACTTTCTTAGACAGTGTAGTATAAAGATCCTTCTGATAAAGGTAATCTTTCATCTGCATCTTCCAAAGACTGAAATTCTACCCATTGAATTTATCAACCCTAGATCTTCCATCATTTGCCATAGCTCTCACTCAAGCTAAAAATGTTCGCTGCGATTCAACACTTCAGCAAACCAAACCAGGCTCTGATACCAATTGTTAGGGAATAAGAGATAAAATATGTGCAATAATCCCTCACATAATTGTAACAGTAGAAACTAATATGCAGAAAATATTACAGATCTCAAATAAAAGTGTAGAATAAAATAACACAACATAGAGAGACAGTATTTAACGTGGTTCACCCAATTTGGGCTACGTCCACCAAGAATCACTTGCTCAGATGTTATTACAAGCCACCACTCTCTCAATACAATACCCAGATCTGTTTGGAGCTATGCTCAACGAACTCTATAGAATTCACACCTGAATTCAAAGCACATCTGCAATGCATTTCATACCTCTATCATATGCATCAAACAATATAAATAGACAACTACTTAAGCAATTTTACAAAACCGTGGGTATCAAAGGTATCAAAACAATGGGCAAAAAACAAAACCATCCCATAAAGCTATGGGTAGCCGAAGAGGTAGTTTTACAAAACAATGGGTACTAAAAAACCATGGGCCCAAAAAACAACCCATAGCAGTTACCCATTACCCATGGGTTAATAAACCACCCATAAAAATTTTCTTTGGGGGCTTCACCCCTGAACCCCCTTCACCCGCTCAATGGTGAGCAAGACCACTGTAAAAATACCCGAGTGTAACACATAGAAGGTGTACCAAAATCTAACATAAAAACAGGCTCCACAAACATAACAGCATGGTTCAATTAAGGGCCACAATACAATTGAAGGCATTCAATATTGGTTGCAGGGAACCTTGTCCATGGGAAGGCCCTTTCCCAAGACAATTCAACCCTCAGGAGAAGTTTGACTTCATGGTTGAAATTCTGCCTAAACTTGCATAATGGATTGAGGAGATTGAGGCTTATGAGTTGAATACAAGAAAATCATGTCAATGGGTAAGTCCACGACCTCATATCTTTTGTTTTCCTCTTTCTCAATCAATATCATTGCAACAGTTTCAAGATTTAAGCACATTGTATGCTGCCCCAAGTGTTGATTTTCCTTCTCCACCTCCCTATCTTCCATCTCATCTTAATTATTCTGCCCTTTTCCCTTCCAAGAATTCATTTCCTCCAAACAAAGAAGAAGTTCCACGTCCCTTTACACCACAAAAAATAGAAAAATTGGTTGAATCCCAACCTACCCCTCTTCTTGCATCCCCAAATCAATGTGGGGAGGATGAAAATCAGACAACCAGCCAAGGGAAACAAGGAGAAGAGCCAAGAAAAGAAGAAAATATTAGAAGCTTGGTGAGCTTGGCTATAAAATTTGGGATTACAAAGATTCCCTTGATGGTCAAGCCAATAGAGGAGGTCAAGGTTGAAGATCTAGTGTTGGCTAAGGCCAAGTTTGTAGCAAAAGAGGAAAATGAACAAGAAAGACAAGATCAACAATAAATTTTCTCTAAATGTGGTACCCATGTTGGCAGTTTATTTGAATAAAATGCTGATCCAATTCAAGGCACACAATCAGTCATTAAGGAAGAAGAACAATCAGCTCCTAGTACTTTTAAAGCGGAGAAACTAGAAGAGATCAAATTAGAGTTGAAACCACTTGATGAAGAAATCATTACTGAAGATTTTTTGTTTTCATTTAAAGCCCTTGATTTGATTGATGAATCCATGATGGAGAACTATACATTTTAAGAGGCTTAAAGTATAGAGCAGGCCACAAAACAAACTTCAGTTCTTCCTCCCACATCATCCCCTTCAAAGTATAATGTTGAAGAAGAGTTTGAGCTTTCAAAATTCATGTTCAAATATGAGGGGAACCATGGTGAGCGAGTTTCAGATCAGAAGGACACCATGGAGGAGGTTGAGCACATGCAGGAGGACAACAAGGAGGTAGATTATCTATCTGACTTGGAGTTTAATTTTTATGGAGAGGAGCACATGGACATCACATTATTTTCTCCTCCACCATCCACCTTCCAAGCACATGATCCTTCTACCATGAAGGAGAGAATTCAAAGACAAGAACCTGCAGTTCATAGCATCCCTCTATAACCAAGGTTAGAAGATATGAATCTTCCATGTTCTTTCAATGAGAAGGAAGGGAACGAGAAAGAGGATGCTATCATCCCTCTCACACCTTCAACCCAGGAAGGTCAGCTAGATGACTCCATTATTGGAGTTAAATATTAGCGCAGTGGGAAAATTCAAAGGACCAGACCTTGCTAAATCAGGTACTTGGATTCATTGGAGCCAATGGAGGAGCCAAAACTAGTCATGCTTGCTTATAAGCATGAGGGAGAGCCTCAAAGTGCCAAGGATACACAACAATACCTCTTGAAACCAAGTGAGCAGTAGACTGAAGAGGTATTTTTTTTGTTTCTAGTTGATACGTTGATGGAGGGATTGAAGAAACAATTTCCAGTAAACCTTCCACTCCTAATAATAACCATATTCAGTGCCAAATCATTCACATGGCTGCCAATTGTAAGGAAGGGTAGTAATTTCTTATCACTAGTAGCAGGTTTTGTTTGAAATTGCCCATTTGTCTTGTTACAATAAAGTAGGTAGGTTTTCTTTTAGCAAAAGAAGTGCTTCTGCACACTCTGCATATCCCACTTGGGGTGTGTATGATTTCAAATTTTATACATAGTGTGTTTTGGTGTGTTCTTGCTCATGCATAGTGCATTGGAAATGACATTTGGTGAGATCAAATCTAGTTTCAATGGTGTTCCATGTGGCTCAGAGATCAAATTTTCAAAGTTAATATCAGATTTGTATTTACCAGGAAGACTCCATGCCCAATGAATGCTTCAAGGAAACTGATCATTTAACCTAGCAGGCAGGTGATCCCCACAAGTCACCAAATTATTGACCAAAATAATATCACACTTATTTTTGGGTCAACTAACACAATTTTCCCACCTTTCGTGATTCAATCTGAATTTTTATACATTTAAAGCACGTAAAGTTTCCTGAAAAATGTCTTCATCAGATAGGAAATTTCTTCCCCTTTCCATAAATGTAAAGAAGTCCTTCTAACTCCTCATATTTTGGAAGTTGCAGGATTGCGGGCATTCTAAGGATTTTTTGCAAAAGGCGGGCCATTGGGCCTAGGGAAGACTTTTTTCCAATGGGAACATTACGGAGTAGTGGGTGATATGTTGGCATTTTGCACTTTTTGCAAAAGGCACAAGTTATAATTGTTGGTCTGTAAGCTCGGGGATGATTCATTTCACTAAGTGAAAATTTGGGGCGGAGGAGGAAATTTTTCCCAAGTGTAAATTCGGGTTGGCGGGTCTGCAAGGCATTTTGGAACTTTTACAAATTCTTGCAAAAGGGCACAGTTTACAATTATGGTCCCTTGAGCCCACAGAGTATCTTTTTTCCAAATGAATAAATAGTGCCCAACGATCGCAAAGGGACACGTGGCCATGTTTCAAGTCAAAGCGGGAAGGCAGGTCACTGAAGGCAGTTTGAATTTTTGGATTTTGTTTTGAAAAGGCATAAGTATAAAAGATAGTCAAACCTTTTTCGATGCCCAGAGAAGCAACGTGTCATGCCTTTTTCAGTTACAGGGAAGTGGACCGTTGGGGTAACTTTTGAAATTTTTCAACTTTTACAAATAACACAATTTCAAATTTGGGCCTGCGGAGGCTTTTGGGAAAAGTGAATTTCAGGCCCGTGGATCCATTTTGCAAAACTATTTTTTTGCCTTTTTTGAATAGATTCGATTCAAATATTCAAATGGGCTTATCTTTCGATCCAGTGCTCAAAATTTGACAAATTTGGTACCATTGGAAAGGTCTTTACCTCCTCTACACCATGGAAGCCTGAAACTTTAATTTTGGTGAGGTTAGGTTGGTGAAAATAGGAAAATATCTTTCCTGACATTAATGTATGATCCGATTGCTTCCACATTTAGATCTTATTTTATTTGATCCACCATTCTTCTTTCTTCAACAAGCCAAACAAACATGGAGAGCTAGACTTGACAGATTGTGAGTAGATTTGCAGGCATTGATGGCTGGTGGTTGAGCTTCCAAATGAGATTTACCACCTCCGTTTCTTCTCCTCTCTACGCTTCATCTATAAAGGTAAGATCTTGGCTCATTGTAAAGGGTTAGACATTTTCTTTTTTCTCACCCTCCCTTCTTCTCTGGTTATCAGAAAATTCGTGGAGTTCAAACCTTCCATTAAGAATGTAATGAATTTTTTTTTCCTCTCGTCTATTGTAATGATTTGTATCAATTTGTAAAGCAAGAATATATGTTTATGGATGATTCTCAACCCTCTCATGTGTTCATTTTTATCTTCTGATCTCTCATTGCAATTTGGTTATATGTGCGTGTTGATTGTATTGCATATTTTATGGTTTGTGTTTATTGCAAAGCAGGTGTTTCAACATTCCTTTGGTGCATCACCTTGTTAGCTTAGGTTTATTTTCTCACATCTCCTTAACCCTGTCTCCTTGGAAATTTATGATGGGTTTTAGATTCGATCCTCTGCAATTTTATATGTGCACCTGAACAGAGGAATAGGAACCGGGCTTCATCCAAAGAGAGCTCTCCATTTCAAAGTCCCACACTTTGAGAGATGCTCCATGTTATTCAATCACACTGAGAATATCAACCCATTGAGTTGTAGACATTTAGGGGTGCTGTGATTTTGCACTAATAAGCACTTCTAGTAAATAAGAGAGATTGGTATTGAACATAATAAAAATTTGACAAACAGATCCATTTCTTGGATTTTTTTTTAATTTGGAAAGTGTGTCTGGTATTGGACATTCAAATGTATTACGTGACAGGTTTAGATGCTATAATGTTGTGTAGTCTCCTAATGCACTTGGAATCATCCCATGTAGCTTATTTCCAGACATTTCTATTGCTTGATCCATTACAATTTTACTAATCTCCCTTGGCAAAGACCCTTGCAGATAATTGCATGAAAGATTGAGATACAATTGAAAGTTTTTAATGTCGGAATTAACTTCACCAGGTATGCTTCCCCTTAATTTTTTATAGGACAATTAAATCAAATCAAAATTTTGACATCCCTCTAGACTCGCAGGTATCCCTTTAGACAAGTAGTTGTGATGAAGATAAATATATATCAGCTATGGAAGGCTACCAAGAGAATTTGGTATTTTTCAAGATAATTTAATGCGAGCAAGAGATAAAATTCTGAGAATTTTCATTTCACCCATATTAGTTGGAATGCTTCCCTCCAATCTGTTCCCATTACATAATAATCTTCCTAGGTTATGGAATCTTGTAATTGCACATGGAATATTTCCTCTGAAAATATTATTGCTTAAATCTAAGAAGGTAAAATTTGTTTGATTGGAAATTTTTAGGGGGATGCGTCCACTTAATTTGTTAACTGATAAATCCAAGTAAGAAAGAATGGATTAAAAGAAACCAATGGAGATTGGAAAAACACCAATGAGAGAATTATTCAACACACTTAACTCTTCCAAGTGGGAGCAATTAGAGAGAGAGGTGATAAAATTCAATGTGCTATTGCTGCCACTAACAAGTTGATTTGAAAATAGACCAAGCCTTTGAAACAAGCTCAACTTACCCAACTCCGTCTACACCATTCCACTCAGTTGGTTGTTTCTTAGATAAAGTATAGTGAGATTGGAACAATTTCCAATGGGATTTGGTATGTTTCCACTAAGGTGATTTCCCCATAAACTAAGGAATTGCAATCTTGGGAGCATATCCATCTCATCATGAGATGGATATGTTGAGATGGATATCCATCACTAGCATGATATTATTTTCATTAAATTCACAAGCAATTAAAGTGGATAAATTTCCCAAATATGGGGAAATGGTTCATGACAACTTAGTTTTATAAATATAGAACACCTACAATTGACTGAGCATGGCCATATCAAGAGGAATAGAACCTTCGATATTATTTTCATAAAGCCCAACAATAGTTAAGGTGGATAAAATTCCCAAAGAGGGAGGAATGTTACCCATAATATTGTTTCCTCCCTAGTAAAGGTACTTCAAAATTGAGAAAAGACTCAGCTCAGGTGGAATGTTGTCATGCAGTCTATTATAGGAGACTTCCAGATCAAGAAAATTGTGCCAAGCGGAGAGAGAGGTGGAATGATTCCTTGTAATTGATTGTTGTGAAACAAATGTATCTACAGATGGGAAATTTGAGTGAGTTGAGATGGGATTTTACCATGAAGGGATTTGTCAGAGAGATCAAAGGAGAGGAGATAGGAGAGATTCCCAAGAAGAGAAGAATTGGTGCCTTGTAAGCTCATAGAGGATAAATTGAGGGAAACAATAGATTGGGAAATGGGAGTGGTGGAGTAAGTAATTCCATTATAGTTGTAGAGGGGAGTATGAGATTTCCAGTTTGACAGTGAACTATTGGGGATCAAGTGTGACACCATCTTTTCTAATTCCCACAATTTTAACATAAAACCACAAAAAAAAAATTGAATAATTTTTTATTTATTATTCATTTCTCATAACATGACACCACATGGGCTCAAATAGGAAAGGTCAACATCACATAAGACACTTACATAAGCATGGACCCACATAGACAACATGATAACATAGGTACACATCATTGTCTTACTCAAATGACATAAATCCAGACATTGACCCAAATATGGTAAGGTACACATGATAGGAATACTCCACAATACGGATTTTTAATGGTTTACATATTTATTACATTTAGTTTTCCATTAGATAACCTTATAGGTTTCTAGTGAATTAAACTAGTAAGGGTGTAAAATTCATTTTTTTCCTAAAACTTCAAATAGTTTATTTTTGTATAGTATTAGCCTTTAAAAGAGGATGCAGTGTTGGTTCCTTGTTCAATTTCCATTAACTATCCACAAATCATTTGTTAGTTAAATTAATTTTTAACACCTACTACCCTCCCAATATTAATTCTTACATTAAATGTTTGTTTCATGAAATATATTTAATTGACGTTAAATTTTATCCTCATTACGAAAAGGAACTAACAAAACTTAAGGTTTTGCTTTTCAAGACTTATATTCGATGTTTAAATTTTACCTTTGCTAAACAAGGAGAACTATCATGAGGTCAAGGATGATATATTAGAATTTAAAATATGATTTAGATTCATATCTCTCCCCATAAACATCCTTCCATCATAGCACCCTATTTTTTCTTGTTACACTTGATATAGTTCAATAACTTGTTTGAATTCCATTCAACATTTTCACATAAAGAAATTTTATGTGGATTTCTATATATCTTTTGTTTTCTCAAAAAAATTATCTCACCAAGGAAATTCATATTTATTTTTAACAAAAATAAATTGTCTAGTTGAGTTATAAGGACTTCAAGCATGACGTTATTCCTAACCCCAAAATTTTGTTAACTCTTGTACTCTTTACACTTACGTCGTAATTTGGTCTCATGATTGGCATTGTTTTTATAAAAATGGTAATTCAAATGACCCACAGTTTACACTTATGGGTTCGTGACTACAAGAAGTGGTGACCATGCATCTAACTACTCATTTCAAGACATATTACAAAACAACCCAACAACTATATGCTTTTCAAATTTCTTCCAAGGAACTATTTAAATCATTTAGTAAAATGCATCATCATTTATTTTACCAATACCCTTAAGAGGGGATCCATGAACTATTAACTTTAAATGCAATCATGGATGGGGAAAAACTACACCATACGAGAAAGCATATCATAATCTTCTACTAAACGTCCTAATTATCTAAGATGGACAAAGGGAGTTCAAATTAAAAGTTATAAAATTTTATGCATTTCAAAATCCTTCTAACATAATAATTACAATCATAGGTAACAATACATCATAACTCATTTTTTCATTAGCATCCTAAGAGGTCACTGGATGTTTTACATTCATTTATACTCAAGGGTTTCTCCACCCCACAAAAAGTCAAAATTAGAGAAGTCAAATATCCCTTCCTTGCAAAGCCCTCGTGTCACTTCAAGTATTCCAAGACTGCAATTTCTCACTTTCATTTAACACTTAGATTAAAGGGGTTCCATTAAGGTTCCATTCAATACTTAGATTATAAGGGGTTTCATTTAACACCTGACTATAGGTCAATTTAAGGTGTGAAAACATATTTATCTCATTAAACCTTCGTAAGGGACAAAGGTGTAAACTTGTTACTATACAAGGTGACATATTTATCTATGAGGAACCTAAGAGATCATTAACAAGAGTTTAATGCATAGTACACTAGTGCACTAACTCTACTTGTGTCATAAGGATATTATGAAGGATTGATTCAATGATAAAGGTATCCCAAACTATCTTCTACATTACTAAAGCTTCAGAAGGACCTATTTACATTGTTGGGTAAATATGCAAGTAATTTGACATGTAGTCAACACTCACATAACATAGATCTCACAAGAGATCAGTCATATATACAACCACCAACTATCTCGCAAGGCTTTGGCCACCCACTAGGGTTCTAAGGGAAATTATGCACAAGGGGATTAACTCATCCATGATATGGTTTGACCTACAACACCTAGACATAATCACCTCCCTCGTCAAAATACGATAGGTTTCACAACATATATGCACCACATCATAAAATATAAAGGAAATGGTCCTTAATTAGACATCTTAGGTGAAAAGCATGAAGTTTATTAATGATATCAGAGTATTTTATTAAAAAAATCAATGTTTTATACCCTATAAAAAGACTCATATGGGTGAAGGGAGGACAATAAGATTTGTAACTCATTCTTTTAATTTCGTTAGTTTTTATGAGAGGAGATTCTACCAAGCATTATGTGTATTAAGGAAACATAACAATAATTAACATAGAAAAAGATTAGTTTAATATATTTATAACATAGGTACAATATTGAGGAAAAATTCACATCCAATTCAACACTATAAAATATAGCCACATTCGTATTCCACTTTCAAAACATACCAAGAACAATTCTTCGAACAAAAATACATATCATTATTCTATGGTAATACATGTACTACAAGATGAATATAATTTTACAATGACAACTCCTTAATTACAACATATCACATCTAGAAAATACCTCTTGTTTGGAATTCCTGTAACCAATGTTGCATTAGTCCTAGGACCGAGTATGTAAATCTCCTACACTCAAGCATAAATCCACACATTCATCGTTTTTTAACATTTTAAATTAAATAGAAGATATATATATATATATATATATATATATATATATATAGGGAGAGAGAGGGAGAGAGAGAGAGAGAGATAGTAAGAAGGAGAATAAGATAAAGTTTGTTTCTCATGCATTCACACTTTCACATTCAATTGTACTTAATATTTTTGTACTAGAGAGAGAGAGAGAGTAAGGATGAAATCAAAATTTAAGAGACATTTTATTTTTTATTCCCAATGTCATAACCATTCATATTTCATGTCCATTATCATTTCATTTCAAACCAATGCACATTTCCCAATCCATTTACATTTTCAAATCAATCAAGTATCATAGTCATTTCTAGAGAGAGAAGAGGGTGGATAGAGAAAATCACCATACATTTCAGAATCCATTTATAAAATATAAAAGATCGAATAAAATCCTACATATAATTGCAGTGGTATCATGGGGTCATACCTGTGGCTAGAAGTCAAATGAGAAACAAAAAAGGGATTGTAGCTAAGGTTGAGGAAACTGACCCGAACATCAAAAGTGCCTACGAACTAGCTCTTGAAAAAACTTGTTTTAAGTTTGATCACAAAGTTTCATGGTTCCTGCTTACTCTCTTATATATAGAGAATTTTTTGTGTCAGATGTATGTTGATTATGACGAGAAGAGCTATTAGTTACAAGGGAAACTTTGCTACTAGTTATTATAATTGCGTCAACAACTCTTGTGACACAACGACTAGTGGGCCCCAAATTCCGCTTACAAAATTAGTTTTCGAAGTTGTTTTCATTGAATCAAAGATGGATTATGATCCTTTTGTTGATAATATAGGTCAGAGGTAGTGGTTTTCAGTTTCTCTCAAGCTAAGTGACAACCATAAGCCAAAATTGACCGTGTTTTATTAAAATGACCGTGTCACTATAAGTGACTGATAAGCTAAGAGGGTTTAGGAATAGGACTTTCAAGTGCGTTAAATAATTTCAAACATAACAATTAAGGTTCCCTAAGGTGTTCCATGTCACCAGGGGTCATGCAAAGATTTTTGGTTTCAATGTACATTTGGGTGTTGTACTCCACAAACAAGACTTTTGATATATATATATATATATATATATATATATATATATATATATTGTTTTAAGAGTTTGCATCAAGGTAATAATTTTGTTGATTGTTGAGATTATATTTCCTATGAATGAACATTTAATTTTATAAAGATAGAAATGATTAAGATATATTTAGTGCAGGTGAAAAGGGGAAAACCATACCTTTTTACAAAAAAATTTGTGATCCTCACATTCAAGGAGACTACATCAGCTTGCCACATTCACCAAGAGAAAACAACGATACTAAGCATGATGAGCTCGTTGCTCCAAAAAAATTAAAGCTGGCCATAGTGTCACTGAAATCATAGGATGACATATAATACAAACTTAGCATTTCCTCCAAACAACCAAACCTGACACAAATGCATACAAATGGTCCTTTCATCTTCTCTAATGCTTTATTCAAACACAACATAGGAGGCACTAGGAAAATGAAACTGATTTATTTGGGCATCTATCATAGCCTTTACTTGGAATTTTGTTAAGCCTAAAAAACACCATTTTTTGTCAATCTAACAACTAACATACTCCCTGAAACTGCATTCTAGTAGGTGTATAGATTATCCATCAGGTTTGCATATGATTATTCAAGCACTAATTGTTTTGTTCATAATCTCTCAAGTACTTCACTTGTCATGCACGTCAACTGGTTATGATGCACTATTTATCTCATAAACCCAATATTTTCCCTGTGTTACCCACATCCAACAATTTTTTCTGTTACAGATTCTTCATTGCTAACCATTTGTAACAATGTATGATAGATTCATGTAATCCCACCCTTGCAGATGATAGATGCCTCTGTGATACCTAATTGATGCATTGATCACAAGTTGTCTATCTCATACTCTTTCAAGTATATCGCTAGCATTCAACCATCAGATTTAATAAATGAATAATGAATTCCCCTAAAATATTGATATAACACTCTCTTTCCACGTTTTAGTAATGAATGAAAAAATAAATAAATAAATAAAAGAGTCTTTACACGCTAGGCAAGAGTGAAAGAGACAAATATTGCTAAGACATGAACATGATAACATGAAAGGCACTCTAATATCCATAACAAAACAACTACTCAAAATAAAAGAGAAAGAGCAAGAATAATGAAGTGGATCTGCTGCATATGCTGATAATGGTGTTGGAAGGGTTGTAGAGCACGCTGCACAGGTACGTAAAATAATCCAAACCAATCCAACTAAACATTGCACTGAAAGAAGCACCCCCTCAATATCAATCTTCTTTTTCCTCAACATATAAAAATAAAGCATTCGCATGCAAAAGTTTCCTTTCTCTCATAGATAATTAATCTCTCTTTGAAAGAGGATACAAACCCATATCAATCAATTTGTGTATCAGAAAATCATGGGGACGTATTTTGTGTCAAAGTTATCTCATCATGTAGGACTGATTTAATCCATCATGGTATTCATTTTAGGGCGGCTAGAGCTGCGGCTCTCTTTTAAAATGTTCTCATAACTTTCTGACTATTTAATTATAAGATGGTATGCGTCCCCCTACACTTGTTACAGCCATCCAACTACATCCAAATTCTCAACATTAACCTAGTTTCCAGCATGGTTTTTATTTTTCCTTGGAACCTGTTAACCATTTAACCTACCCGAAAGAAAGCTATGTGTTAGACCAATGTTTTTAAAATAAATCCTCACACAGTGAATTTTTCGCTAAGGCCGAGAATCCAAATTGTTCAAATCTTTAGACTTCAGAGTTTTTCTTCTTTCGAAGTTTTTTAGCTTGGATTCGGAATTTCATTTGAAATTTTCTAAAGTCCAAAACTCTGAAAGTATGAATTTTGTTACTTTCAGGTTTTCAGGTTTTGGATTTTTCCATCACCAATTCATCTTTTTGCCTCCCAATCCCCAAAGTCTGAAATCCTGAATTTTTAGAATTTTGGACTTTCAGGTTTTGGACCTTCAGAGATTCTGTGCGTAATTAATTTTCACCTACCTCTTTATAGATAAGATTTTTTACCATTAATATTAGGATTTCTATTTAAACTTGAATTTTTAGTTGTCATTTTTACGTGACACACTTGCTCTAACGTTCCATTCTTGTACTTTGCGACGTATTTTTCAAGGTATGGATTTTTGTTTATATTTCTTTTGGTTTTAGGTATTTTTCCTCTATTTCCATCTCATTTTTCTTTTCCTTTTGGTTTCCCTCCATGTTTTATAATGTCGCTCCTTTGGTTCACCATAATTCACTTTTTGAGTTTTCTCTAGGTATTCGAAGTTTTTCAAAGGATCCTTTTAGGACTCCCATACTTCTTTTCATTTCTCGTGTTCCAAATTTGAAAATTTAACATCATTTTCTAAATTCCTCATAATTGTTTAGAGATACTCATTCAGAGAATTCCTTCGGGAAATTCCTTTAGAAGATCATTAAGCGAGAAATTTGTTCAGGAATTTTCCATCAGAGATCTCAGTTTTGGAAATTTCTTTCAGAACTTTCTCGGTTAGGAATTTTGGAGGTTTGTTAATTTTGAGTTTTCGGAACCTCTGGCTTCGGGAAACTCTTTTGAAAAATTTATTTTTAGAAAAATTTGTTTCGAAGATTTCCTTCGGAACTTTTGGTTTCAGAAATTTCAGTTCAAGAAACTCCTTCAAATAATTTTTTTGGGGATTTCGATTCAATGATTTCTTTCGAAACTTTTCCAGTTCAGAATTTCAGAGGTTTCCATTCAATTTTTCATAATTTCTACAAGTTCAGCTTCCAAAACAGAGGGTTTAATGTCTTCTTCAACTTAAAAGGGATAAGAGAAGATCAAATACCCATTTCTTTGGGTTATTCCCCAATCCTACGCGTCCTCTGACTTAGGAAATATTGGGGACACTGATCTAGGACGAATTGATCTTCTCAATTTTTGAGAAATATTAAGGGCACAAAACAAGAAACCATGGATGTAGTTCATCTACGGAAATGGACTTTCCCTGTCCACCAGTTTTCCTGCATTTATGCATTGTCCAGAATTTGTTAGTTAGGGATAGTGATGATAAGGTGGTAATCCGTTTGGACCTAGATTTCTTCGAGGATCTGCTTAAACTTCCATATGTTCAATATTATGCCACAATTTCACTAGAAATAGGAGTGGAACATTGGGATAATAAAGAGGAAGTATGCTCAAAGGTTATGATGAAATTCTATCTAGCTAAGAGTTTCACGAAATTACCCAAAACTATAAATCAATCAGATTTTATTCAAGAGGTCAATGATCTTATTGTGATGTTAAGAAGATTTTCATTTCTTCCTTCTGCAAAATAATTTTAGGAATGGATGTTTTTTTACATCGCAACTATCAAGAAAAATGATGAGTTTATCTAATGGGGGGAGCACATTAGTAGAACCATTCACTATCAATTGGGTAGAGTGTCAGAAACAAGAACCTTCTACATGACATCTTTCTTGGTAGATGTAGATGTTATTATGGGAGATTTTATAGGTTTGAATACCATGAGTGTTCATAGCACCTCCCAAATATATGACTTTTATCCCCAACTAACTCTTGAAGAAGGAAGCAGGAATTTCTGAAAAGTTAATGATGCTTTCTTCACTGTTATCCTCTATCATTTTTACAAATAACTATACAATTGAAGAGTTTCTGATGAGGCTTTCCAAGAAGTTGGGGAATGGTGAGAAATCTATTTCTAGTTTCCTACATTCACCTACATCTAGATTCCAAGTCTCATAGGTTCCCCAAGCAAATTTCCGAGGTGTCCCACTGACAAATGGATTCTATTGGAATTAGTTTGGAAGTTGTTGGATTATAATCAAATCCAAAAAAAGCATCACAAAGCACGAATGCATTTCCTAATTTCGATTAGAAGTATTATTTCCCAAATATTCATAAGGAAAAAAATGTTTATGCAGACATCGTTGAGGTAACCCTGTGAACCTTTCATCCATGGACTAATTTTGAATATTCAGGTAAGTTTGGGAAGACATGTTGATCCAGTTCTCACATAACCCAATTAGAAGATATCTGGATTCATTGTAGAGACGAATACATCGTGCAATAAATGGATCATGAAAGATTAACCCTTGATGAAATTCAAAAATTTGGTTTGGCTGATGTGCCAAAGGACATGCAAGACAATGATGAGGTCCTGGATTCATCATACAAGAGTGATAATGTTGCCAATCAACCACTATCATGGATTGATTGGTATGTGAAAGAATGCAGCAATATTAAGGAGAGGGTGAGACCCATGTTAAAAAGTAATTTCAGTTGGTTGACCACCTTGGGAATCTCACCCAAAGGGGAAAATTAACCTATAAATATAGGGGCTATACCAGTAATGAACCAACCAACACCCACCAAGGGAAAGAGGTCGAATCAAAGGGTTCCCACAATTCCATGGAATATTTCATTTGTTGTTTGTGGCTCATCTCTCTCCAAGTTTGTTGATCCTAAGATTACATCACTTGCAGTGCCTGTGACAGAAGTGGTTGAAGTTAGTGACTCTCCTAGTGTCATCCATGATCCATCACATCTTCTCCTTTCTCCATTATCGCTTCCAATATCATTTCTTTCTACTTCCACTATCATTTCTTCTTTCCCATCCCCTTCTATGGCCTAGGTATTCTCGTCACTTCCAGTTCTATCAAATGGGAAAAATATTGGGTTACCCATTTCCTCTTCACTTCCTTAAACACTTCCATTTTCCTCAATCATGACCCCCAACATTGCTCTGTCAATTCCTATGACTGTCCTTACATCCACACCTTCCATAATTTCTACCTCTGCTTAAATACCAACCGATATTTGTAGTGATCTTGCTCTAACTGATGCTTCAGGTATTGGGTCTGCTACTCCATCTTCATCAGCTCTAGCCATACTAGAATGGCTATTTAGACAAACTCCCAAGAAAAAGAAAAAGGTTCCTCTGGGGGATGTTATCGATCTGAGCATATTGGATTCTATGCCCAAAAGAAAGGCCAAGAGACCGAGAACCATATCAATTCTGATGGTTAATTCATCTTGAAATCATGTGATAGAGGTGGCCATCCCCATTGAGGGAAAAAATAAAGAAACGATCACAGCAACAGATTACCGGATATCAAAATTCTCATTGACGAAGGATACTCATGAAGGAACCAAGTAAAATGTACATACTACTCTTGGGGCCCTTTCGGGGAAATATGACAAAGACAAGGCCACCAAGGATGAGCTCAAGGCCAAGGTCAAGCAGCTCACTACACTACTATGTAAAGTAACCCAACCCACTCCATCCACTGATGTTTTAACTACTACAGCTATGACAATTTCATCTATAATCGATGATATTTCTTATCATGAGCTCGATAAGATTGGCCAGAAAGGGAGATCAGTGAGTGGATGGATTGAAATAATTCTTTAGGACGTTAATCCTTTGATCAAGGAAGAAATTGAGATATATAATGATTTACAGGTTGTAAAAACAACCATTTCTAAGATGGACAAATCCTTCTCTGAGAATAATAATAATTTAAATTTAACTTTGGCAACATGGAGTGACAGTAGAGAAGATGAGTTTGACTTGGTTCTTCAGGAAGAGGTGATTGATGATGCCTCTAAATTGTTTAAATATCAAAAGGCCATGGAATTCCGGTGTAAAGTATTACAAGATATGATTAAAAAATTTGAGGAGAAACGAGTGGAGATTACAGATACCCTGAATGACATCTCAGAGGAGTTTGACAATGCCAATTGAAAATTCATCAATGAAAATATCGATGCTCTTCCTGAGGATCAGATGAAATAAAATTTCAAAAATTTGGTGAAGTGTGATGATGAGGTCACCAAGACTTTCAATAGTGACTCCATTTACCGAGTGGTCTTATGTAAAAATTTCATAGGGAGACTAAAGAAAGTCACAAATAAACTTCAATGGTTACCAACCAGGATCACAAAAGAGATCAAGATAGTAGCCTTAGTGAATCACTATGAATGTGGGCCTGGAGATGAAGAAACTCAGGGGGTTATCAATCACTTCATCGAGTAGAGACATTGAATGGCTGTATGGGAGGAAGGATAACATAAAATTATAGGTAAAGGAGATGTAGATGAATCAAGACAAAGTTGAGTGGCCATGAAAGGATAAGTTCAAGCTCTAGGATTGGTCAAATTTTGAGGGTTGACTGAGCCAAACCCTTTCAACAAATTTTCTATTTTTATGGGAGCCTGTTCCAATAATATTAATGAAATTTCTATTAGTAGCTAGATGTTAGTTAAAGGACCAGCTGTAATGGCTCAGCTTAGGATCTTATAAATAGTGGAATGCTTCCATTGTTTAGGGAGACATATTTTTTAGAGATTTTTGGTGAAGTTGCTCTTCAATATTGGAAGAGTAATTTCAGAGATTTACTGAAACCTTTTAATTATATTCAGAGTTATACCTAGCACTTGAAGATCTATTTTACTGTGTTGAATGATTAGTCATTGTATGCTTTGTGAATGCGGTTCCTTGGCATTATTGACTATTTTTCCTTTACTTCGGATTATCTATTTCATATTGTTCAAAGAATAGTGTAATTACCTTTCATCAGTTGTGAGAATCTATTTTCCTTTGGTTGATTAAAAGTTGCATTATTATTATCACTGAAATAGATGCTTAACATGTGCTTGTGATTATCCTCTTGATAAAATTTTTATGTATGAAATCAAAGATGATCTTTCTGTTGTGTATGTATAAAGTTTAACAAAAGAACGTTTACTTCCTATCTGTGGTATTTTGTACCCTTTCCAATTTGCAATAGGTGAAGGTGGCCAATGATGCAAGCATCCTACCCACACTAACCCTTCTAAAATTTTAACATCACTTTTCTTTGTGCATCACCAATTCTAGCATAGATTTTATCTCCTTCCAATCTCTTTCCCTAATCCCATGAAATGTTAGGATAGGACTAGTTAGCTATTTTTCCTACATTAGAAGTAGTGTTGTGATTAGTTCATGCAGAGGAAGGCCCACTTCTCCGGAGGTTCACTTCAAGCCCAAGTCCCACATCTTGATAAGTGATCCCATGTGTCCCAATCACACCGAATGTCGTTATTCTAATCAAGCCATTAATGGGGTGCAGTGATTTGGAGACAAGAGTACCCAAATAAAGTGCTCGAATTATTGTGTAAGGAAATTAACAAGTTTGAAAGGTTATTTAGGATGTTTCACTTCCTTTCTGTCAATCGATAGGTGCCCTAAAAAAATTTACTAAGGGGTTGAAATGGAGGGAATTAAAACTTTGATTCCCAACAACCGTTGTTGTTCGGATGCATTAATATCACTTGAAAAAATGAAAAACATGAAAAACGTCAACCAAAAACATGTATACATGTTCGAATAGAGATAAGGAGGATGAGGAGGAAATACCATTACAAATTTCAATGTTATTGGAAGGAGGAATAAGGAAAATATTGTATGTTATACTTGTATTAATCTTGACTTGAGTTTAATGTAGTGGACAATAATTTTAGGAATATTATGATATAAATATTTTTGAGAGAGGTAAGTAAATCTTGTTTTTAAATCTTATATTTTAATTCATAATATGTATATTTTTTATTATTGATATATAGTTTTTTGAAAGGGACTATACCTTTAAAATAAAAGGCTCACTAGCCATATTTTACAATTGTACCAAATACAAAAGTGATCAAAATGAGGATTTTACAAGAAATCCCAACAACAGATAAACAATCTACCTAAAAAATTACCAAATCCTACATCAAAGAGTATAATAAAAATAAAAAACAATGAAGGAACAGTTGCAGCACAACATACCGACAAACAACAACATGAAAAATATAGAAAATTACACTAAGAGCAATAGGGAAAAGAAAAGAACAATATCATCTAGGTGGGGAACCAATATTCTTTCCAAAAGGTTTCTTCTTCTTGTGCACCATTTTGCAACCTTCTGAAATCTCCAAAATATAATTAATTGGCAAATATGTGTTTTGTTCCGCAAAAGAATTTATTATTTAGACAAGGTATAAAAATTTTGGTGTTGAGGGGACAAAAAATACCCAGAGTAAAAAAGGAGAAAATATATAGCAATGATGCAAAAATGAAGTAGCCTCTACCAGCAGCCAAACCAAAAAAACAAAAAGAAAAAAATATTACACATTAGACCCCATCTCATGAGATCTTAAATTCATTTTGAGTGGTCCTATAGCAGTTCTTATTTTCTTTTTTCCTTTCGCAACCATCCAATCCCCTACCCTAATAGGATCCTTATTTTCATCATCGTGGATTGGTAAAACTATTTCAATCTCTTTGTTGCTAGATTCAACCCCAAAGGATGCAACATATCACAAGAAGTTTGATGAGAAACAAAATCCACACACCCCAACAGAGGAAGGGATGCATCCCAATCACCTCCTTCCGTAAAAAAATAAAAATTTATAATATAAAAGTAAAATAATTTTATGTATTTATAATTGAATATTTAATAATATATCTTTCTATAAAATAAGAGAGTGTATGGGAAAATTTGCACCCCTCATGATATTATCTCCTAAAACCCTCTTCCTAAATATTTGTTGCTTACAAATTTAAAGAAAAATATTCTTAGGTTTCCTTCAATATTTTTTTAATGAAACTATCTTTTAAATAAAATTAAGAGAAACAATTCCCTCTATATAACCTTGACCTAAATGTAAAATAATAATAGAGAATAAAGATGGGTATGCATTCTTGGATTGAACAAGTGTCACATAATGGCTTATTTCAAATGTCGTTAAATTTTAAAATATAAATATGGGACTAGTTAATTGTTATGGTATTGATGTTTTTGTGGGTGTATTATCTGACCAAGAACTATCATGTTAAATTTTAAAATATAGATATGAGACTCCTTAACTATTATGATATTATTATATTTGTATGTTTATTATAGGACTGAGAAAATACAAAAAAAAAACAAAGGTGTGTAAAATAAATTGTTAAAATGAATGAGAACATAATATGTACAATGTTGACCCATTTAAATTCATGTTAATTTTATCAAATAGGTTGTAGTCAAAATATGCATATAGTGATATAAAAGGCGTTACCTAACCATATATCAAAATACAAATTTCAGGGGATACCAAGTAATAAGCAATGAGGTTGGGATTGTGCCTTTGTAAAATATGATGGAATGGAAACCTCTATGTCCTTAACAATTAAATCTAAGAATAGTGTGCACCCAATACATGTAAGCTTCATATTCAATCCAAGAAAACATGTTCATTTGAGAGAATACAATTGTTTCTAAAAAACAACTACAAAATTCATGATAAGAAAAATGCTTAAAAATTAGAGATTAATTTTAACATAAATTTATGTATAGTATACCTTAGGGAATAATTCGAAACACATTTTATGATCTACCATTACTATTTTTCATCCTTTGAGTAATCATACATCACACAAAAACATATTTTTATGTAATTAACACATGATTAAGAATTATATTTTGTAAAATAAAATGTCAAAAATATTATAAATTAGATTTATAAGAAAATAGAAATTATTAATTAATAAGTAATTTTAAAAATTAAAATAAATAATGAAAAATTTATTGCTGAATAATCATATCTAACTTGGGTGGTAAGGTATGTTGATTATGCAACTATTTAATCATTATGGCAGTAAGACACTCACTTCCATAATGGAATCACCTAGAATCATGATATATTGAAGTTTTTACGTCACCAAAGACCAAGCTAACCAACCAATTACGGATTATGCTTTTGATTGAATGTGGTTTTTTAATGTAGTAGAAGAAAAAACAATTCCAATATACATTGAAGAGACATATCCAACTTGGGTAGCAATAGAAAAATGGCCCTTCTTATATGAATATGTCAATAATTTTGAGTGTGACAATCCAAAAATATTTTATTCAAGATAAAATACTAGAAAATACCCAAGTTTGTGTATATAATATCTACAATCTCTTAATAAACTAATAATAGGTAGCCAATTTCATTGAAAATGAAGAGATTAAATAATTCACTTGTATTGCGAGTTTTTCTTTTGCTTTCTTAATCAGATAAAGAATCCATTAGTAGTTTTGGATCATTTTTTTCTAAATCTATTGATTTTTTAAATTCTATAGTAATTAGATGATGAACTTTGTTACACAGGAGTAAATTTTGTTTGCATCAGTCCCATGTAACTTTATGATGCAAAATTTGTCAAAATAAATGTCATAGTTAAAATTTTAATACAAATTTGAAATATTTTTTTTTTTCATTTATAATTGGAATTTCAGGAAACTTCAAGCCCCTCCTTTTACCATCCTCAAAATATTTGTTTTAAAAAAATATACTCCATGTTTTAAGAAAAATATTTTAAGTTTTCCTACAATTTTATTTTTTAATGGAGCTACCCATCGTGGTAAAATAGGAGCATGAACTCGCTCTATGGAACCCCTACCTAAATGCCAATTAATACTAACAATCACACATGAAATGTACGATGCAAACACCAAAGGGGATATGTCAAAGGAGTCACATTTGAGGAGAGAGAAGTAGTGGGAGAGGAACAAAGGTGAAGAACAAGGTGATTGAGGGTGGAGAACTACCAAGGTGGGAAAAATAGAATGGGGAAATAATGTGAAACTCAATCCTTGAACAATATAGAAAATGTTCTCAACTTCATACATGATATTTTTCTCAGACTATATATGTGAGCTTAAAGGGCCCAAATTTTTTTTTTTTTGGGGAATTGCAATTGCTTTCTAGTTATAAACACAGAGATGATTATTTCTTTTTGTATCACTTTATAGGCCCCCTTTCTATTAGTGAGCTCAAGAAAATGCAGGAAACAAATAATGTAAAAAAATCATTAATAATAACCTCATGTGCATTATTAATGCTAGTGTAGTGCGAGATTAAAGGGGCCAAAATAAAAAATTATGAGAATTTACACGTGGCCAAGTACGAAACCCAGCCACAATGCTTTCTTCTTATAGTACATTACAAGCACACTTGTCAGTTTAAATATTGACTTATTTAAAAATATAAAGTGATGCAAGAAATGATCATTGATAAATGAGGCCCTCTGAGGAATGGAAATAATAAAAAAAAGGAATATTCTATCTATCCATTGAGGTTTGTTATTTTTTAATTTTAATTTTTTATGGTGTAAATTTTTGTAGTTACGTCAAATTTTATTTTCTAGCTAAGGAAAATACATAGAAAGAAAGCTAGAAATAAAAATGTGACAATTAAAACCCTAGATGTCTGCTCCTATTCAAATGATAAAATTATTTCTAGCCAAAGTACATCCACTGCATTTTCTCCATTGTATTGTCTCAATCTCTCTCCATGTCTCAGGAAAATTCTCATCATTCATATGACGTAACTCACCACAAAGCCCACCCTTAATGGAATATCAATTACATTCGTGATTGGTAAGTCATTCCATAAATCTATTAAGATGGTTTGAAAAAAATTATAAAACCACAATCAATCCTAAGTAGAAAAATAAAAAAAATCAGGATAAACCCAAAGAAATAGAGCTAAAAAATCTAAAGGTTTTTTTGGTGGATCTAAAAAACATTTTGATGTTTATTGACCTTGCAAAGTCAAGGCGTTTTATTGTATGACATTAATTTTTTTGAGATACTTTATGAGTACATGAATGGAATGTTGGAAATGAACATGTGGGAAGTAAAAAATTGTGGATCTAACATGATAAAGTATATAAATAGCATAAAAAAGTTAAAACAAAAAATTTGAAACCCAAATTTTCATTCTCTGCACATTATAAAAATATAATGGTTAATATTCAAAGAGGATATAATGGTCAATATTTGATAAAGAGTTGATGGTATGTGCCATGATGTGTCTAGTGGTAACAACATAGTGAGTACTAAAAAATTAGGCTTACTATATTTTAATTCAGGTTTCACCATTTTTAAGTGGGTAGTGTTTAATTTGTTATTTAAGACAAAGATGTGAATTGAATTCCAGAAATATAATGGTGGGAACTAAATAGTTGCATGTCCCATACTACAGCTTAGAATGTTTCTAACCAAACACTGTTTATTTATTGGTTCTTCTATTTATTGTCTCAAAATCTATTACATTATTCACATGAGTGCAATTGGTGCTTTAAGGGACTAAAGAAGAGGAAAATCAATTAGAAAAAAAGGTACGAAACCCAGTAACACTGCTTGCTTCCTATAGAAAATTGTAAAACCCCTTCTCATTCATATGAGAGAAATAATTTGTTGATCATACTTTGTATTTTTTTTTATTTTTTCGGATTAAACATTGTTAAGTGGAAGAAATTTATTTTGGTAGATAAACCAAGTATATGAATGGAAATTTGGTTGTTAAATGATGGAGATTACATCCTTGCAGGCCCTTTACCTATTCCACAAGAAAATTTTCCAATGCAAATAATATGTGCTATATGCATTACACTTTATAGTGTGGATTTCATTTACACTAATCACATGAGTACAACCACCAAGCAGATTTTATCTTCCAATCGAGCTTGAGTTATTTTTTATTTCATGGCATCAATGTTTTTGATTAGAAAACTTTTAATTTGATAGATAAGATGCATATATGAATGGAATGTTGGAAATTAAAAGGTATGAATTAAATATCTGCATGTCCCACACCCATTCCACGGATCATATTTCTTTTAACCAAATAATATTTTATATTTCAGCTATATTTAAAAATTTCAATATCAAAAAAAGGAGAAGAAAAAGAAAAAATAAAAAAAAGTGACAATTTTTAATTCGATACATAAAATGGAGGCATGAAAAATTGATTACAAGAAATAAAACTTAAAAAATAAAAAATTGTTTCATCAAACACACTTTCATATTCCTAGGATAATTATTCATATCTATATATCTATCTATCCATCTATCTATCTATCTCTCTCTCTCTCTCTCTCTCTCTATATATATATATATATATTCGTATTCATACACTTGGATCCTTAAATGTGATGGAATTGTTTCATAGTAAAAGCTAATTATTAAATAATACAAAGTGAAATGTGAATATAATATGTGAAAATGGATGAGAAATACAAAGATAAAGTGACACATGATTGCAAAGATAAGGTGCCACATAATCACAAGTTAAGTGAATGTGATGCACTTCAGTAGAAAAGGTGGCAAGGGGCATGTCATGCCAACAAAGGTGGGGCTTCCTAGCCATGTGACTGCCGTGTATGTCCATTCCCACCTAATTTCCACCCATTTTGTGATGTCATTCTTGTGCTTCCTGATACATTACCAAATTAAATGCTTCCATTTCTCCCAATGATTTTTCCTTTCCACTTGAAATGGAGTGGTTAGACATTAGCAGATGCATGTTCCATTCATTAGTGTTAGCTTTGAATGTCTTTTCAAGAACATAGTTGCAACTTGGGAGAGATTATTTCTCACAAGTAGATGAGGATTTTTGGTTGCGGCTTAAAGTTCATGGCAGGTTTTTAAATAAATTTTTATCAAGGGTAAGTGCAGCAAGTTGGTGGACAAAAAAGGGGTCATAAGTGGATGTTATATTGGAAAAAACGAGAAAATCTCAACTTGTAGGGATTATTAGCGATACGCGAACTAAAAATTATAAAAATTTATATAAATATGAATCCTAGCATCTAGAATCTAATTTCTAAACTACTAAAGTTTTTTAAAAGCAAACAAGTTTAGCTATATTAAACACTCAAAATTATATGACTTGATTTTTTTTTTGAAAAAACCTATATGATTGTAGTCCGTTTTCCCGTGATTTGGATGACAAATTATTGTTATTTTTTTTTATTTGGTGAAAAGTTAGATGTCATTTTTTATCTTGGGATGGATTTTATTTTGTATTTTTTCAAGCAATATATATTTTTTAATGATTTTTTTCATGAAAGTGATCTGAAATTTTTTAGAAAATGGAACGCTTTCCATTTTCCCACCATAACTATATAAAAAAATATCGAAATCAATTTTTTTTTAATGTGTATAGAAGTTCTCCATGCTTGAGATGGTAAAATTTTTATCACATTTTGATAAGAAAAACAAAAGTTGCAGTCTTAAACGTAGACATGAACATTCGCGAAAAGAAATGTTTAAAGACCTATTGTTAGTAAAAATTATAAAATGATATTTATATTATTATATTCACTTTAAAATCAATATTTTTATGAAGTTAACAGTCTCCCCCAAGTGATGACACCATTTTTTTTAAATGTTTTCAGTTTTTCAGCATGGTTCAAGTCCCTGAAAGAGAAAATTTGATGTTTTTGGACATTTTACACGCCATAATGACCTCCCATAGATTTGGTTGGGGAAAAACAAAGATTTCCGAAGCCTTAGGGTCAAAATTAATGATATATATAAAACCAGGATCACAATTTATAAACCGCAATCACAGTTTTGATAACAAGCACCATGATCGTGCTTTATAAACCTTGATCATGGTTTATAAAGCACGATCCCAGTTCTTAAATCATATTTACACACATCCCAATGTTTGAATTATAATTTTCTTTTTACTTTTTGAGCTTATTGTATGAATCAGTACAAAATTTTGGTGCTTTCTGCATGTTTTTCTTATCACCGAAAGAAAAACATCATACGAGACAAGAAAAGAAGTCAAAAAAGGAATTCATTAAGTAAAACAATGCCAGATGAATTAGAGGAAAACAGATTTCAAAATGTTGAGTAAATGTAGAATCTTCATGAATCAAGAAGAGGTTCATCTTCAACCCCTACTATTCTAAGAAATTAGAAACCATGTAATGTTTCTACATTCAATCTTGAATTTGAATTAAATAATTGTGATGAAGACATTTTTACTGTCAATGTTGAGGAAGAATTAAATAATCATGATGAAGCACATGTTGAAATTGAAGGAGATAATACAAAGTTGAATAATGAAATTAAGGTTGAAACTATAGAGAAGAATTTTTTTTACAAAAACACCTCCAAGGATTTTACGTAAGAAACCTAATTATTTAATTGATATTGATGAAAACATTTTGAAACAAATGTATGAAAAAAAATTTGAGTGACAAATCATAAGAAAAGCCACTGAAATTTGAGATAATCATTTTGAAATTTTAAATGACTCCGGAAGATGTAAGGTGTTTTCTAGTTGGATGAAATTGATTAAAATGATACCTACATTAAACACCTTAGGATTGACAACATCTTATATACATGGTCAAACCTCTACAATTGTTGAAAACCTTCATGATGCATATCACACTGTTAGTGTAAAGAGAGTCACTAGGGATAGTAATATTGTGCATCATATACTTGCTACTAGTGTTGTAAGTGAATCAATAAAAAATAACGTTTGATTACGCAAACAAGTTGAATGTTGAAAGTTAATTGAAAAACTCTAATGAAATAAATTGAAATACGTAATATCCTTCAATCACTCAATAACACTGATTTTTGGGCATTTTCTACTAGGGTACTGTGTAAGGAAAAAAATAAATCTAATGTTATAAAAGAATTTTTTATTTAATTTTGGAATGATAACACTAGAGTTTCACCCAATACAACAGATGTTGTTAAATAGAGAGTTGGTTCTACTAATCGCAAACCACATCCAAAGCATTTCTTAGATATGACTCAAACTCAATTTTTTTGTAAGTTTGAACAAGAGCATGTAGAAATTAAAATTAGTCAACGTTTTTTTTTGAAATGTTGAAACCATTCTATGTGAAAATCAACCACGCTCACACAATGTGTTGTTGTAGGCAACATGTTAAATTTGTGATGCATTATGCTAAATTTTTACGTATCCATTCTAATTTTCATTCTAAAACTATGTTATCAGAATGTAGTGTTCAATTTCCACCAATATCTTCCAGGGATTTCATACCTATGATATTTTGTGAAAGAGAAGTTGGACAATTTTTTTATAGTCAAGATTGTTTAGATGGAAGTTATGGTACATGCAGCGGATTACCTAAATTAGAAATTTGCATCATTGAGAAAATTGAAGGTGCAATAGAACATAATTTAGTTGATTTTGATAAATATAAATCAGTATCATTCCAGTTGAAATGTGGAAAGGAGTCTAAATCGTGTGAACTAGTTACAAAAACATATGCATGTTTTTAAATTTATGAGAAAATTAATGAATGAAATTGTTTATGAGTATGCTAGGCATACACATAGAGCTCGATGGTTGGATGAATAGTTCAAGATATGTAAGGACACATTTTTTATTGGTAATATTATTTTAGTGGTCGATTTTGCAAATAATTACACATTGCAACCAAAAATGGAGGTTCAATCACAATATTACAACTCAGTACAAGTTGTCCTTTTTGTGTATATAACATTTATACATTTTCCTAACAGTACAGAGAATGATAAATTTATTTAAGATAGTACCACTTTTATATCAGTGATGATCGTACTCATTCTATTTAATTTATGCAAGGGTGTTTCTAGTTATTTTATGGAAACTTGTATGACAGGGACATCCGCTTCAAACAACATTATATATGGACAGATAATTACATGTCTCAGTTTAAGAATGCATGAATGTTTTATTGGATGAGCAGGATGCATGTCAAGATGGGTGTGCAACATATTTGGAGTTTTGTTGAGGCTAGACAGAAAAAGAGAGCATGAAGATGCAGGGGCATGTGTGAAAAGAGCACTAGCAAGAGAAGAGTTGAAGTACAAAGATGGTGCTAAATTGAAAGATTCAAAATGAATATTGGAATGGTGTATTAGAAACATGGCCTGAGGCTCTCAAGAAAATTCCATAGTTCACAGAAAATTTTGGTTGATAGACAAACAAAAAATTGCTAACTACGAGGATTGTATGACACTCATAGGGTCCAATAATATGCACTCATTTTCTAACTCAGACTTATTTCATGGGCCACATGGATAAGAAAGATGGCATGTTTTTGTGCATCTTGTATCAAAGTTGTCGTTGATTATTGTGATTCACAAAAATGGGTGGATGGATGGATTTGTAGGCCTCTAACTCCGTTTCTAAGTTATCAACCTCCACATACATTACAACTTGTTTCTGCAGATCAAGTTACAACATCCAAGGACTTTGAAATTTTTTTGATTTTGGTGTGATAATGTAACTGGTTATTTAAATTTTTTGTATATAGTTATGTCCATTGAAATTTTAATATGTAATTTATATCTGAGTTGAAACCTTTGTTTTTTGTAGGACATGTGTTTGCAGTTATTACAATAGAAGACAAAGAAGAAAGAACAGACTATTTCTTACGTCGTTGCATTGAGGAAAGAAATAAGTTCACTTCTCCTGTTATAAATGGAGAAGACATTGAGTACGCTAAAAGGTCAATGGTAGTTACTGGAACATGGATTCGACAGTATCCATTAAAAACTCCTCTTTTTGGGTGTTTGAAGACTTTGAGACAAATAGGAAAATAATCTTATATTCACATTTAGTTCTAATAAAAAAATTCATCTCTATAGATATTGAGGAAGGCCTACTAACAAGATTCTTTGGAAAGTTCAAGAGTTAGATCATGAATAAATTCTGTCTACTATTCAGAGTAGATCCGACCATGATAGTTCATTGGAATGAATTTACATGCTCACGTATGGGATATATAATTTATTTGAAGTGTTTAAATTTTTCAACTAGATAATTTGTGTATTTTGTATATATCTAGTATTTTGTATAATAAGTGTTTAAATTTTTGTATTTTGTATATATCTAGTATACATGGTTTTCATTCAACTTAAAATTCTTTGACTAGTTCATTTTTATGCAGGTTAGTGGTGCGAGAAAAGCTTGGACACTTTCACATCTTAATGGTGAAAATTGGAATGAATTTACCTAATATTGTATGATATATAATTTTTCTTTGAATTTTTTAAATTTGTTAGTTCGATATTCAAGTTCATATATTTTATTAAATTTTTGTATTTTGTGTATATCTAGTATGGTTTTGATTTGAAACTTAAATTTCTTTGACTAACACTTTTATGTAGGTTAGTGGTGCTAGAAAAGCTTCCACCTTTAAGTGGTTGGCAGTGTTAGTAGAGAATTTTATTTTTTCGAAGCTAAGAGAAGCAATTAAAAATGATTTATGTACCTACGGAGGGGATTCTTATCTCTAGAGGAGGTAGTCCAGAAGCACCAGGAGCTTAGTGAACCAAAATGATGCCTCCCCAAGTGTTTACAAGACCATTACTATGTGTTTTCACATTCAGTTTGGTGCCATGACTCACTATTTGCAAAATATAGCATTTGACATCCTTATACTAGCCGAAACTGCACTATTTTACACATTTACAAGCAATAGGGAAGTGAGAGCACCGATTAGAGATGGAAAACACCAAGACACAATATTGTATCGGGCCCATACCCCAAGGGGCAGGATCCAACAAGACATCTCTAGGTGCCACAGAGTTAGAGTAATCACCCGTCGAAGTTGAATGGTTTTTCAGTCTCAGGGCTCTTAAGGGACTACGCCTGAATGAAGTAGTCTGGAAACAATGACGTTGTTGCACACCAAATTGAATCCTCCTCTAGTTTTCACCTTGACACCTGGATGTGTTGACGTAGTAGGATTGGTGCCATGACCCACCATTTACAAAATATAGCGTTTGACAGCCTTACACTGGCTCAAACTCCCCTATTTCATGTGTATTCAAACAATAGGGTAGTGAGAGCACTGATTAGAGACCAAAAAAACAAAAACAATATATTGTAGAGGGTCCCTATGCCAGTGTTAAGGATCTGACGAGACGTCTCTAGGTGCCACAGAGTCTGAGAAGTTAGCTGTCAAATTTGAATGATTTTTGTGTCTTAGGGTTGTTAAGGGACTACGCCTGAACAAAGTATTCCAAAAGCAAAAAAAAATTTGTGCATTGAAATGATGCCTTCTATAGCATTCACATAGCCAATTAGCCATGTTGGCATAGTCAGTTTGGTGCCATGACCCACCGTTTGCAAAATATAGCGTTTCACAGCCTTACACTAGCTCAAACTGCACTATTTTGTGCATTTGCAAACAATATGCCAACGCGATCACCGATAGGGAATGGAAATTAAATGAGATAGGATATTGTAGAGGGTGCCTACAAAGAGATGTAGAATCCAACAAGACATCTCTAGGTTCCATGGAGTTCTAGTAGTCACCCGTCGAATTTGAACAATTTTTTGGTCTCAGGGCTCTTAAGGGACTACTCCCGAATGAACTATCCCGAAAGAAATGAAATTTTTACACACAAAAACAAAGTATCCTCTAGTTTTCACCTCCCCATGTAAACGTGTTGGCGTAGTTGGTTTGGTGCCACAACCTACCGTTTGTAAAATGTAGCATTTGACAACCTTACACTTGCTCAAAATTCACTATTTCATGCGTTTGCAAACAATATGGCAGCGAGAGCACCGATTGGAGACAAAAAAAACCAAGATAGGCTATTATAGAGGGTACCTGTGAAATTTTTTAGGATCTAACGAGACATCTCTAGGTTCCACGAACTCCGATTAGTCAACCGTCAAATTTGAACAATTTTTTGGTCTCAGGGCTCTTAAGGGACTACGCCCAAACGAAGTATCCTAGAAGGAATGAAGTTGTCGCACACTAAAAATATATATCCTCTAGAATTCACGTAGCCACCTTCACATGTTGATGCATTCGGTTTGGTTCCATGACCCACCATTTTAAAAATATAGCGCTTGACAACCTTATATTGGCTCAAACTGCACTATTTTGTACATATTCAAACAATAGGGCAGCGAGAGCACCGATTGGAGATGGAAAAAACTGAGATAGAATATTTTAAACAGTCCCTACACTAAGGTGTAGGATCTAACAAGACATCTCTAAGTGCCACACAGTCTGATTAGTCACCCATCGAAGTTGAATGGTTTTTTGATCTCAAGGCTCTTAAGGGACTACGCTCGAACAAAATAGCCCAGAAGGAATGAGGTTGTTGCGCAACGGAACAAACCCTCCTCTAGAATACACCTGGTCACCCATATGTGTTGGCATAATCAATTTGGTGCCATGACATCCCAAGGAATGATTTCTCACTACTCGCCTCCATTCATTTCCTAAGACTACCTAGAAAAGGTAGTTTGTAAACAATTATGCCACGAAGGCTCAAGGAATTCTAGGAAGGAACTAGATCAGGTGGTTTGAATTCAAACCGATCCTCCCTAGAGTGCTCCATAGTACCTGAAGGTATATACCCCCCCAATCGAACCCGTTGGCAGTGACAGTTTGCTGGACTATGACTTCCCGGGGCATGAATTCTTGTGTTACTTGGCTCGCATCAATGAGATTGAAACAAGATTAACACATTACCATGTAAATACTCTAATGATTTTTAAATTATCTCTTTTTAAGTCATGTTAATACAAAATAGAGTCTTAAGAATGTTTTTTGCATATCTTGTGCCAACTAAGTTTTACAATGTTTCTATATTTTGTTACAAGTGAATTCAAATTAGGACCCTATTATTACACACATCAATAACAAGTTTAATTTGGACTAATACTTAACAAATATATTGTATGTACACTAAAAACATATAAAATTACTTGTGATAAATCCCTCAAGACCATTTTTAATTGTGTACATTTTTTCCCACTTTGCAGTGTGTTAACCACGTGCTTAAAATGTATATCATATATCATTTAACAATAAAATTTAACATATAATCTATCATATATATCATATCCATAATGGTCACATAATCGAGGACATCAAATCAAATCAAACATATAAAACTAATATGGTTATGAAAACATACATAGAAGGATATAATGTGCAATGAAATCAAATCAAACATAGAAGTAATATTGTTATGAAAACCAATATGGATATAATGTATCAAACTAAGTGTGTCATACATATAGGACCACATGCGGTCACATAAGGCTATATACATGGACTATATGAATAATCATGAACTAGGACCAGATGGCATATATATATATATATATACATCCAATTCCTATGAATCTAATCATGACACATCTTCCCTCTCATCGCCCTGCTTGAAGATGCATGTCCATGATCTGGGGATGTAGTGGAGGGAGATACCAATAATGATTTCATCTGTGTGGTCCTACGTGTCTCTAAGAAGGCTTGCAACCTAGCCTGCACATTCATAAACAACAAATTTTTAACACCCAAATTTTTAAAATACATTCAAATTTCAGAAAATTAAAATTTAGTTAATGCATGTGAAATATTACCGCAATCTCATGATCACAAACAATTTGTCATCGACGCATCACAGAGTCAATGGTAGAATCATGAGGGGTAAGCTATATAGAAATAAATAGTTATTATTAAATATTTCATGTACAAAATGTGCTATTTTAGATTTAAGTAATAAGAAAAAATTGTACCTTATTTAGTGGATCTGCAGATGCTATGGCAATATCTACAAAATTCTCCACAGTCTACATATATGGAGGAGTTTCTCTAGTAGTCATAAGCTATACAAAAAACATGTGTAAATCAATATTAATCTACATGATTACAACATAACATACCCAAAGCATAATCGACACATCACATAACAATACATGTATTAATTTGCTAATATAAATGAACCAAGGAAACTAGGTTTAATGATCTTCTAAGGAAGCTTTGATGTTACTCGAGTTTCCAAAATTCCTCCAAGAGTAGATACACAACTGAACTTCCTCAATTAGAAACAAAGTGTAAAGAGAAAATAACCTATGTAAAAGTCACGTGAGGCTTTCTAGTATCCTTAATGCCTAGAGTAGATGATGACCCGCCATGCTCCTGAGTATAAAAGACAAAAATTTATTATGTACATATACATGTGAAACATAATAATAATAAAAGTTAAATCAAATGAAATTTGAAATGTAAGTACAACTTGAAACTTATGTTTATAACATGCCCAACTGCAGTAACTAGCATGTCGATGTTGGATGTGTCCTTCACCTGCTCTTGTTGTTTAAACTAGAAAAATAGTTTTTACATGATGTACATGACATAATAATATACACATATATTAAAATATAAAATGAATTGAACTATTTTGTATATATATATATATATAATATTTATTTGACATTTACCTGTGAAAGACCAAGATCATTTACACTAGTTCCAAAAATATCTACCATCATCTCATCTAGAGAAAATAAATCATGTGATCCATTAAATGGTGTCTCTTCCATAGTGCATACAGCACAACATGATCCACAGTCATGTGGTGCATTAGAATTTGCGCCTCCACCAACATCACCAGATGTAATCTGGTCACTATGCTAGGTTAGAGTGTTAGTGAGCTCCCTTTATGCATGTAGTATGTCAATCTCCATAACCTCCTTCACTGTAGGAGGTATATTTAAAGGAAGTAGGGGTTTTGAGGCATGGGGGATCCTTGGTTGAAAAACACATGAACTAGGTCTACTCTATGCAGAGCCACCTCCTCACCCATAAAACTCAAAAAAATCAAAATAATTTGGGACCTCATTAAGCATGAACTCACAATATAATTTCTTACAAAAATAGAGAGCAACCTCAGTGTTGTTGCATGGTGGATAATCAAAAACCATCCATCATCAGTCCAAAAAAAAATCTTGATTCGTTCATCGTGGCACCAATTGATTGGGAACCGTTTGCAAGTAGGTACAGGGGGGCATTGACTCTCGGGTCAATAAATATTGCACAAATGTGGTATTTTGTAATTTTTTTGTCTTTTACAGCCGCATGATGTAATTTATCCACAAACCATTGCCTAAAATAACCTCTAAAGGTATTCCATCTATCTATTTGGTTGGTTGTGGGGTCGACTTTGCCAATTAATGTTTACAATGTGTTGGCTAAAGTCATGTGGGATGGATTTGTGGCATGATTTTGTCTTATAGTCTGAATAAGGTTCTCAATGCTAATTTTATTTTGTCAGATTCTTCCAACGATATCAGCTTGTGATCCTGCTGGTTCTGTGGGGAGAAAAGGAGCCATATGAGGCAAATCTACATTTGGATGACAATTTTGAGGAATGTTTGGTGGGTTTTGAGGAATATTTGGATTTTTTGCATGATTACAAGCTTACCAAAAAATTGAAAAAAACAAAAAAATTGTATGCATACACAAAAATTTGAAAAACCCATGAAAATCACAAAAAATAACCTAAAATGGAAGAAATTTGATAAAACTTGAGGGCTTACCTCTTTGTCTTGGTGGCATTGTTGAAAATTTCATGATCCAAAGCTCGAGTGCTAAAGGTCTAAGATAAATCACGGTTTGTAGGGGAAAATGGAAGAAAATGAGGAGTTATGAGTCTATTTTTTTTGTCTCAGAGGACCGTGATCGCGGTTTAAAACTGTGATCACGCTTTTAAACCACGATCGCAATTTTAAAGCTGCAATCACGGTTTTAGGTTTGGAAATCACCAAACCTATGAAAACAATTATGTGATCTCGGTTTAGAAACAACGATCGCAGTGTATAACCGTGATTATGGTACATAAATTTCAGTTTTTTTATGTCCACTTAATTGTCCACCAACTTGATGCACTTACCCTCAAAAAGGGAAAATGTTTTTCTATTATGCACGTGAATGGGTGACGATCATAAATTCACAACAATATGTTATTTCTGAATCACTTTTTCAAGCATTAGCTCTTTTACATTGTAATCCCCACACGTGTACTCCTACAACTAAAAATGCAAAATTTAAGTATTAATGTTATTTCCATGGTAATCCCCTAAAAATATTGAATTTTTTCCCCTTTCTCGAAATGGGTACAATACCTTGAAATAACATATATCGCTCCCACATATACCCACACCTTTCATGCACACGCTTTCATCATATGGAACTTACATAATAACATCCAAATTATATAATACTAATTTTAAAAAGGGATGGTAAAATAGAGAAATTAGTGTGTGGTGTGTTACTTAAAAGGAGGAAGTTTATAGGGTTGTATACAAATAGGATTGATACCACATAACCATGCTGCAATATTATCAACCTCTCAATTTTCCTTCTTAGATGTTCCCACTTATTCCATGTTTTTGTTTCCTTCCAGTTCAACACCCGCAGAATGATACATATTACAAAATAAAAACGAAAAGTTATGCCTAAATTATGGGCATTTTCATGTTGAAGTGATGATAGGACTCCAATTCTTATAATCAACATGGTTGTCATTCTATAATATGTTTAATTTTATTTTCTAAAAAGACATTTCACCTTCTTCCAATCTCAATGGCAGAAGAAGAAGACAATTCACATTAACCATATCTCAGATATCTAATGATGAACTATTATCTCTTCATCCAAAAATGTATTAGTTTTTTTTAATACTCTTATTTATGCCGTGTATTTCATTAACAACACTTTACCATAGATTTTAAACATCTATCATGATCCATTTGGAAAGTAACCCGATGCTAGAAAAAAACATATTCCATATCCATTCGGCTTCTGTAGGTACAGTGGTTACGAAGAATTTATCAATATCAATGAAAATGTTACTTCTATCATATGTTCTCGTACCTTAGAACTGAGTACTGTATCATCCTCTTTCCATGTCAATCTTTTGTTTTGGAAACAAATAATCCCTCACTCAAAAATAATAATTTTAATATTGCTAGTTGAATGATTAATTTTTGAAGATGCGCTTCAATATATATAAGGATTAATAGGAGGTGAGTAGACAACCGATAGAGGAAGGAAACTTCTACACTCATAGGTATATTAATTTTTTATTTGTACCCATGTTTATGCTAATCCTAAGATAATCACTATGTCTAAAATAAAATAAAATATATCTTAATTAACAATAAGCTTGCTGGTGAGATGGTGTCTTCATGATTAAGGAAACAAGTTTCTCCAAGGAGAACCAAAAAAAAATCATTATCTATATAGAATGAATAAGTTCTCATGAATGGAATGGAAAAATTTGAGTTGCGCTAGGTAAGCTTCATTTTCATGGATGAAACGTCTTTTCTAAATTTTTTCGTGTGTTTTATGAATGTCTTTATTCATTATTTTCTATACAAGGGGCCACTGACTGCTGTTTATTTCTTCGTATGCTTAAATAGCCATTATCATCTTGGATTTAACAACAATATACCAGATTGTATATTTTACATTACCATACATCTTACAATAACATCCATGGCTTGTATTGTCCATATACATTGTGGAATGTCTTACAATAAATAAGAAAGTGTAAAGACCACATTTTTGAAGCACAAAACCAAAGCAGAATTTAATAATTAATTAGGAACAATTATGGAATAATTTTATTTTTTTTGTTCTTAAAAGGGTTCGCATCTAGATAACTAATAGCTAGATTAAATATTTCTCATTGAGTATGCTCCACATATTTACAAATTTATTGTAACTAGATTAATAATTACATATTATTAATTCCTTCCAAATCATTTAGGGTTTAAATCCCCTTCCAAGGTCCCCCTTAATAACCATTAATTAACTCTTATAATTTATTATTTATGATATCCCTTTTTTAAAAATTATTTAATTTCTTCTTATAGTTCTAATTTCATTTATTTATTTAATAACCTAAGGCTAAAGTCACAACTTACCCTAACCATCAAGTGGCCTCATTCAACCCATTACCCATACCTTTTTATTTAATTTTTCATTCCCACAAAAATCTCATCACTTAAAATTGTAGGGTGAAATCTCATTCATTACATTAAGTCATTTTGGGCCCTTCGATTATAAATTCCCTAAAATCCTTATGAGGTCTTCTTATTCATTCTTTTACCCAATTTTCTCATTTTCATTTTGCAAGTTTTCCATAAAGAGGAGGAAGGAAGCCATGGGAGGTTGCTCATTTCTCTTAGATGAATATGCACACATTTTGGTTACCTATTTTCATTTGCATCCCTCTCACAGGTTTTGCCAAGGTTATTGTTTTTTCTTTGTATAGTTTTTTAATTTACCCTATTCGGGTAAGGGCATTATTTTCCCTATTTTTATATCTGGTTTAAAATGGTATATATACATAGGATGAAGGGTTTGAGTATATATAGTGTTGTATACATTTTTTAGATATACCTGATTTTGATATTTGTAACTTGAGGCATAGAGACATGGTAAATATTATATATATATATAATTATTTCAATACTTTCGGCCCCGATTAAAATAAACACAACGAAATATTAATGCAATGGCCATGGCCTTATTGGCCAATCAGGGTTCAAAGTTCATGTGGCCCATGGCTTACTGTTATAAGAATTTGTATCCAGTGGGTGCGCCACCCACACCCCACTTTATATTAAAAGAGTTGGTGTGGGGATGGCACCCCCACCTCTTTTTATTTTTAAACAAAACATTGGATGAGCCGCATAGGCCCAACTTCATCAACCAATATACCTTTTTTTTTATCAAATACCTATTATACTATATGAAATCCATTTGGCTTAGTAATCCCCCTTTTTTTATATAGAATATTATAATATAATATATATAATATACATATATCTATTTTGTATACATATATATACATACATACATACATACACAGATATATATATATATATATGTGTGTGTATATATATATATATATATATATATATCTGTGTATGTATGTATGTATGTATATATGTACATGAATTTACATGATAAATGTACATATGTTTACCATCGTATATTTTGTTCAATTTTTGTTTAAACAATCACCCAAATTCATCTATATAGTAAAATAATATAGTCAAGTAGTTGTAAATTTTTTCTATCTATTTATAAATGTGATAAAGTGTAAGCTGAAGGTTTTTCATTTAGCCCAATGTAAATAAGGAGGAAAATATTTCTTCCATTTCAAACTCTAGATATAAAACTATCTTCTTATAACTTTGTATAGGATTTGACTATAATTTCAACATTTCAATATGCGAACTTTTACAATAAAATAATAAATATTTCCTTTCTTTCACAATAGAAAAAATGACATCCATTTCAAGAAAAGAAAGTATACTTCCACATAAGAACACTATTCTTACAAAACGTGTTTATATCACATCTTTTCAAATAAAATTTTAGGTTCAGGAGAACTCCATTTTCCATACAAACCCTTTCCAATTCCATGCTTCAACTAAAATTATACAAGTCGCAATACATTCATTTTACAAGAAACTATCCCAATAAAATGCAAGATTACACAAATGCACTCTTGGTGAAATTTTACAAGTTTGGAAGTAATTATCATAACAACAAATGCAACTTCTCTTGCCTCCTTTTCAAATATACATTTTTGATAATCAATACAAATCAAAATTCCATAATACATTTACAAGAAGTTGAGACTCTTAAAATTCAAGTTAAACGCCCTCCACTTAGGTAGAGGAAACATGGCAATTTTTTTTAAAAATAACTATTTCTTCTTCTCTTGATCTTCCAAGAAACAACTCTTCCAAGGTGACAACTTGAGCTCCTCCATTTCTCCAAAATTCAAAATCCAAACAAAACAAAAAATTTATATAAGGGAAGTAGGCAACGCTCTCCACCAAAAAAATAATCTAATGAGAAGGATAAAGCTTCCTCCTCATTAGCCTATGAGCCCCAACAATGAAGCAATGAGAGGTATAAGGAAAACAAGCAAACTTTTACAAAATTTTATTCCACATTACAACACACATGCCAACATTTCAAGTAATACATTCAACACTAAAATACAACAACACATTGCATACATTTCAGCACATTGGCTTATAGATCAAGCCAAGGGAGAAAAAAAAAATGAGACCCATCTCCTTTTAACTCCAAAATGAGATAGGAGTTCCACCCAACATGCCTTGAAATGAAAAAATTCTCAAAAAACCCCTTTTCCATCCAAGTGAAAGCACATAAAGTATACAATGTTTACCCTTTTCTCTCCTCAAAGGTGGAACTTCCACGCATACTCCCTCCACTATACAACAAAAATTCCTTTTCCCTCCACTATGTAACACAAATTCCTTTTCCCTCTCAATATGGTCTCATCTTCCATCTCCTACACCTTTTCTTAAGTCAAAAATAAAAACAATCCAAAACAAATCACAAGCATATAACCAGTTTATTAGAACACACACATAAACAAGTGATTTAAAAATAAAGGCAAAGGAACTACCTTTCCATCACGAGCTCCCACAATCTTGAACAAGTATTTATTTTTCTCTTCCAAAACCAAATTTAGTATTCCAAAATAAATCTCTAAGAAGCTCCAAGTAAAAATCCAAGAAATTTCCAAAAGAACAAGTGTGCCATCCAAAAAATGAGTAACCCCCAACACATCAAATAAACATGAATAAATAGAAAAAGAGAATTGAAGGGTGAGGTGGCTCCATGTAGGATGCCACATCACTTCTCCTCAACTCCACATCATATGGTCAAACTCCAAACCCAAAGCTCAATAAATTGGTGGGTTAGAAATGACAAGTTCTCCTTACACACACAAACCAAAATCCATACTCCAAAGGAAAAAATTAAAATCTTTTGTAAGAGAGAGAAATCAATTGCCTCTTCTCTCCCCCAAACACATAATGAAGCCTAAAATAATCCCCTTCCATCATAGGTATAGTTTTTGGGTGGCATTAAGAGGTTTTGGACAAGCTTAACTTGCCCAAAAAGCCTCCAAAAATAGCATTTAAGCCAAAATTCGAGTTTGACATGCAAGGTTGAGTACACAAAACTTAAACCAATAAAAATACCTTTCAAATCTAAAATAAAATCAAGGAAAACCTACCCCAATTTAAAACCCCACAAGTCACATCCATTTTACACTAACTAACATGATTAATTAGCTTTAAAAAAGGTACATTAACTAACAAAATAAAGTGAATCACATTACTATAATGAATCACATACTCACAAAATAATTAAAATGAAAAAGGAAAATAACATATTCACCAAAGGTCAGATTTGAAGCCACCTTTAATGGGTACCTTCTAACAATTTATCAACAACATAACAACATAAAAAAAACACAAGTTACCAAGGTGACCTGATGCCAATACCCCAAATTCCTTTACTATTGGTCTCCTATCCCATTTTTTTTGTTGTGTTACAATTTCCTGTAAAATCAAAACAATACCTCTCTATCCTCATGGCCATATTAATGACATAAAAATAATAAAACATACATATACAAATCAATTCACATCATAAAATGAAATAACTAAATCATCAATAGAATCAATAAATTTCAACAATCATTCAAAATTTCAAAATATTCAATTCTATCATTTCAACAATTAAAAATAAAATCACAAGACTAACTAGATTGTCTAACAAAATCTATGTATCAAATCCAATGTGTCAGTATATATAGAAGGTAGTAACTCTAGACCATCACCACTACTAAAATATCAATCCATGTATATAATTCAAATTATGAGTCACCACATATCCAAAATAAAAATATTTGTAATATTTAACAAAATACTAATTAAATATAATAATGTTCATCTATCAATGTCTATTGATCAAATATGATAACAAGTCTATGCCTCCAATCCAAAGTAAGGAAAAATCATAGTAAGATCAATGTCAAAGAGAAGTGGGCACTACATCCCCCTTACCTTAGACTAGAATTCCTCTTGGAAGTCACGAAAAGAGGTAGGGAAACAAAGTATACAATTAGCAGTCACATATTCCGCAGAGTTTCTCTACTTTGAAGCATATTGTTTCCCTCAGAACTCCAGTTTGGTTCAACAATATTGAAAGAAGAGAAGGGAGACTATAAGGCACAAATACAAAACCTCCTCCAAATAATATTGCTAGCGATCAAACTTTCACAATAATATCTATGAGGTAACCAAGTTTACATACCAGAATATTTAAACAAGAATTGTTGACGAAAAACCAATGAATGAAAACTAAGGTCTATGAAGAATAGGAACATGTTATATACACAAGGTGTCCACGTAGCCAAACATAGATACAACACATGATCAAAAGGAGAGATGATACTTCCACTTAGGGTTAATTACACTTCAATTTTTTGTTTTAGATAATATAAATGACTAAAAATCAAGAGCATCATTTTTTCATGAGAAAACACACCTACTCATAGGCATGACAAATTTAAGATCACACAAGACAAGGTTCAACAACAAGGAACACACCTACATTTAATAAAACCTCTACAAGGAAGAAGACTATTTCATTGGCAGTACTTCATATAATTCGGAAGGTTCCACTTAAATTTTCATGGTAAAACAAAGCATACTCTTGACCACTAGGTTTCCATAACTTGAATTTTTACCTAAATATCGTAACACACAACCACACATCCTGACTTAACGCTTAATAAACAAGATGACATTTCCCATTTTTTTGTTGTTGTTTTTATCTCCCTTTTTTTTATAGGAAATCTTAGCCCATACTATAATATCAACATAAGAGATACCATTCACTCTATATAACAAATTTTTTTCATAATCTAAGCTCTCCCTAGCACAAAATAATCTTAAAACAAACATAACTTAATATTATATCACATAGGAACACTAAAGTGAGTTAGGAGAAAAATAGCAAAAAAATGAGGTCCAACTAACAATTTTGGAGAGCAACACAAAAAAAACATTCCTGAAGACACTTACGTTAATATATTGCATCATTCTCTTCCCAATGAGAAGGGAAACAACATCACAGCTCTCCAAAAGGAAAGCGGATTCCAAAAATCCTCCATATCTTTAACATATGTTTCATAAGCTTGTTAATTAGAATAGGTCACCAATTACCTACTCCAACACAAGGAAACACCTTCTTAATAACTCGGAGATAAAGAATTGCTTCAATAGGATCATAATTTATACACATGTCGAGATAAGATAAAAATTAGTAGCATGCCCTAAAAGACCCAAATAAGCAGAACTACTCACATTTGTTCTTCAAGGGAGTAAACACGACTAGAACACCACACTATTAACAAGGTACTCCATTAATCATGGTAGGAGGAAAAATTTTAAGGTTCAAATAGTTACCACTTTTGGCATGATATAACGTAGGGTCCCTCGATATGAATAGAACAATTAACCCATTCTATCAAGGTGAAAAATCCTTACGTATACTTCTAAAAGAAAGTTCATATGACTAGTGAGGGGTCCTAAAATACTCTCGCATGAAACTTAGGTTGTAACCATTATACAAATGTTTATTTTTTGATATAGCAAGGGGGTATGGGGAGTACTTTACACAACCCAAATCCTTAGGGTGTTATTAAGATTAGGTATTCATACAGTAGTTTCAAGAAAAATTTCAATTAGCTTGACCATTGAGATTATATCCTATACAAATTTTAGGGCATGTAATAGAAATTTACATAACTAAGGTTATTTATTTGTACATTCTACTTGTGTTTAATCCCATAAACTTATTTTCTCCATAATCAAAATTATAAGACCCAAGTTATATTTACGTTTTCCAAGCATAGTTCTTATACATTATGTAATTAATGCATTCCTTATACTATGATATTATATATCGCATATCATTAGGGTGATCATCAATCTTGACATGATTTCTCGTTGTTCTTTATAGGTGGAAAAAAATTCATTCTACTTCTAGAGAGAGTAAAAATATTTCTTGCTATTTTAACTAAGTTTTATTTCTTCTATTAAACCACGAGGTTAGACTAAGGATCCATCTTCCTAGTGTCCAAATTTACTTATAAGTTTCGAAAGTCCAAACTTCCCAATTAGAGATGTAATATGCTTAGGTTATCATATTACCAATTGGATTTTAATGGGTAGGAAGAGCTAATATTATCACATTATTCAATTCATAGGAACAAGAAGTCATTAAACAAAGAAAAACACACCAATTTTACAAGAGTTTTCTCATAAATCACACGCATCACTGATGCATTCTAAGTGAATCTCTACAAATATCGATAAAATATATGATAGAGAGGTACATTAAGAAGTTAAAAATTTTCTTTTTACAAGTTTAAGAAGTTTACATCAGTGTGAGGGAGAAAATAATGTTTACAATTTATACTTAAATTAGGCTCACTATATAAGAAAGGGAGAGTTTTTAAACAAAACTTATACCTGTACAAGGTACCATCAACCCACGATCCAAATGAAAAGGAAATATTACTACAAGGAGACCATATTTCCTTATCAAGAGGACATTAAAATGAAGTGGAAAGTCAAATGAATTACTCAAACATGGCCTCTATGGCCAAGAGTTATAGGTTTGAGGAAGAGCATGACATATCAATAGCTAAGGTAAGACTCTTAAGACCTATAAAACTAAGATCTCAAAGCACAAGTCTAAGGGGGGCTAGAAGATTTCATTCCTCTCTAACATAAACTTGGCACTAACAAATTTTAGTGTGGTATAGGTTAAACATTAGAATAGGTCAAGATAAGGGTATTACTATGTATGGATCCTAGAGAGAAAAACAAGAACAATTATTTAAGCACAATGCCCAGCATGCTTAACAACAACCATATTCATTAGGTTATTTATAGTCTAGAATGTCGATCCTTTATTAGATAACATAACATAACTGAGTTAGGAACCCAATATGCCCATCGGTGGACCATCACATTCAACAATAAACTATCACCATAAACCTATAATTTTCCCAGAGTTAATTCATCCTTCACATAATCCATAAATCTATAGTGCATAACAAATCTATTCGATGAGGAAAAAATTTCCTACCATAAAGGCTGAGTAATGAAAGAGTTACTACACAGAAAACTATCTCCCTAGAAAGTATGAGTAATGAAAGAGTTACTCCAAGGTCCATGCACACAAAGTTCCATCACTCCAAAAAATAAGCCATGACTTGAAGCACCTAAGAAGACAACCAAGCTACCTAGTGTGTACCCCCATACGACGAGAGATCACAATACAACTAATATAGAACCATCTCATCAACAGACAAGAAAAGAGTCACATAACATTCTTGACAACATTTAGCCAAGTGGCTGACAAGAAAAATGAGGTCCAAGTTAGATCAAGCGTTAACTCTAATAAATCTTGACAGTAAAGAAAATGGCTAAGCAGTCGTATTGCAATCCTATAAAATGTCACAATAAGATAAAAACAATAGAAAAATCCCGAGAGCTTTTCAATCAATCATAAAAATAAATGATGGTCCTTGATAAAATAACTTAGGTTTTATAATATAAAACACATGAAATGTCCACATCGCATTCACTTAGTAGCCCTTCTTGGGCCGCCGGTAGGGGTACTATCCATTGGGCTCTAATCTAAGAACACACATATAGAACTGGATCTACTATGACATCACGTCATGATATATATTCTCCCATATGGGAATTAATTCCACAAGCGACAGCTAAAAAATAATTATCTAACTACTGAGGAAATAGGGAAGCTCTAAACAAAAAACCAACCTCTAGTTTTCCCCCCAAACCGACCCCTAAATGCTACCTCTAACACTAATCTGCAAGAGTTTCACCAAACAAAAATAACACTCCGAATAAAGAAGGGTCTATTAGGATATTAATGTTTACATTATACTTGTGTATTCAAATAAGTATAAATGTTAGTAATTATATTATTGTTATATAAACAATAATATATTATTGAATTTGTTTTAATAACTCGTATGGTTTGAGTTGTGTATTGTTACGTGAGTAAAAATCACAACTAAATAGGATTATTGTTAGAGCAACTTCCTCGATTATAGGAATTGCATATTCCTATATATTTGTAATCTGTGAGAATGAAGATAATAGAGAATTATTATTGTCTTCTGAGAAGCTGAATAAAACTCATTATTTTTCTATATTCTTCCACGTATTCTGAACCAAATTCAAGATTTTGTATCAGAGCATCAATGGTCATGTCCCTGTGAACAATGAGAGTCTTAAGAACAAACGACAGTTCATTTGTTTTTTTCTGATATCAAGTTTATTAGATTCTTATTACTGGGAAGGATTGAGAAAAAATAGTGTTATCTTGGTCAATATAATAATGCCGACATAGCTGCAAGAACATATGATGAGAACAGTAAAGAGAAGTTGGGAAAAGTGTTCGATCTAGAGATGCTAAGCTCATGTATGTAACGTTAAACTTCTGGATGAATATTTTTATTGGATTCACAACCTTCCTCCATCGAATTCTCCTCATATATTTGTTAGTGCAAATTCATTTTAGACGTATACGTGAAGTTTCACATTTCACATAGATCATGAAAGTGTGATCCATATGGATCCAGAAAAAACACACCACTTCATCAGTTCCATCAGAACTAAGAAGGAGAAACAAGAAAGTGAAATAAAATGAGGTAAACACAGGTTTTGGATAGAACTATTGCTTTGCGCAGAGTGGCGGTTTCAAAACCACCACCCTGGAGAGAGGTGGTTTTAGAACCGCCACCCTATGGGGCGGTAGTCCTAAAACCACCATCCAGCTAGGGTGGTGGTCTTGAGACCACCGTTATGCACAGGGCAGCGGTCCTAAAACTTTTGAGTAGAAAAGAAGAATGGAATGGGAGTGGACGCGTTGTTGAAGTGCCCAGCCGTGTCTCTTCCCTTCCATTCCCTTTCACATCCTCTAGTGTATGAGACGACATGGGAAGGCCTATAAATACATGTAAGGAGCAAGAGAATAGACATTCAAATATCCAAAGAGATCGAGAAGTAGAGTTTAATGAGAGAAGTGAGAAATATCTTTAGTAGTGGAATGGAATTGTAGGAGCAAGGTGTAGAAACATAGCAAGCAAGTAATTGGAGAGAATTTTTACACTGTTTCTTCTTTTCATACTTATTGTAATCTGTAATTGTTTATGTTAGACTGATAAAAGTGGGAAGAAAGAGAATTTTCCCTTCCTGAATGGTTTTCCTCTTTGGAGGTTTCTAGGATAAAACTGTTGGTGTTGAAGTTTGAATGATTTCCTTCTCTGTAATTTCCTTTCTATAGTACTAGATAATCAGTCAAGAAACTCTAAATTTCAAGAAAACATGTCATTTTCAAAATTTGAAATTAGAACAACATAGTTGTGTGATTCGTAGAGTTCAAAAGTAGAAGTTTACGGATCATTTTTGTATCAGAGCTGATTATATATTCAGCACTATGGTATTCGAATCTTTCTTGTGATTTTTTATGATAGTGACAAGGTCATAAGGTGAAGAATTTTTACCTTGCGAGCCATATTTTTCTATGAAGAAGTGGAAACAGATAATTCGAGATCAAATGGAGGAAGAGAACTTGGTTCGTAGAGTCGAGATGCTAGAGACCATGATAGATAGATTTTATAGAAAACAAGAAGAGGTTTTAGATTTGCAAAAGAAGACTTCAGTTAAGTAAGATTCCATGGACTTGCTGGTTTTAGCACTAGCTGAAAAATAAGGTATTAGAAAGATCCATGAAGAGGAAGAATGGGGAGAGAATGAAGAGACGCCAATTGTAAGCGAGAAGGTAAAATTTGCATATACACCTTTTAAAGTTGAAACAAAAGTGGAAATAAACAATTTTGAAGGACAATTAGATGTAGAATTACTGGATAAATGGCTAAAACAATTAGAAGTCTACTTGAGTTTATATAATATCACTGAGGCACAAAGGGTTACCATTGCATGTCTCAAAACGAAAGGTCATGCTCTAGTTTGGTGGGAAACCCATCTAGCCACTCGTGAGAAGAATAAATGTCCTATTGTCAGTACTTGGAACGGATTTAAAGAGTTGATTAGATATAATTTCTATCCTATTGGCCATAAGACTAACATGATTATTAAGCAAAAACACTTTAGACAAGGCAGCGGTCAAAGCGGGCAACACTTTAGATAGGGCAGCAGTGCAAGACTACACCATAGAATTTTGGAGACAAGCCATGTTGCTTAATATGGACTTAGAGGATGAGGAAATTTTGATGAATTATTCAGGAGGACTTCACACTTACATTCAGAGGAAGTTAATCTCCGCAAATCCCAATAATCTCAATGAATCTTGTGTACAAGCATACTACATTGATGACAAGAAGAAGCAAGGATAAATAGAGCCAAAGGGAGACTAGTTAACAGAACAACTGGACAAAGAAAAAGGGAAGAAAAGTAGCAGAGGTAAATGGAAATGTTAACATGCTGCTACTGCTTCTCGTACTTGTAAAGATCCTAAGAATTTCTGTAATAATTGTGATGTAAATGGACATACTAACACCACATGTTGGAAGTTGCATCCGTAATTGCACCCAAAGTACCGAACCATGGATTCCAAGAAATCCATGGCCACTGTGAAGATAGAGAGAGAGGTGGAGATTAAGGATGATTCAGTTGTAGATGAGAGGCTGGGATGTATGGAAACTAACATGTATGGATCAGCAAAAGAAGAAGAGATGAGTAAGCTATTTCAAATCAGAATCTGAATCAAGAAGACTAAGGTAAATTCTTTATTAGATTTTGGTTCTCAGTTGAATTTGATTTCTGATGAGGTTGTAGAACAACTTGGTCTAGCGAATTACAAACATCCACATCCATACCCACTGGGATGGGTGAAGAAGGGTGTAGAAATACAAGTTACAAGGAAGTGTAAGTTTTAGTTTGGGATGAATACCAAATACATAGATGTATCAGAGGATGATATTATTCCACTTGAAGCATTTGGCATTGTCTTCAGAATTCCTTACTTGTATATCAGGTATGCTATGTTCACAAGGAGGGAAAACTAGTTTAGATGCGTCAAGGATGGAGCCAGTTTTAACATTCGGGCACACTAGATCAAGTCAAAGAAATCTATGGTAAGTGTTAGCCAAGCACCAAGACTTTTTCAGGAAAATCATCAGTTTTGTTTTCTTTCATTGGAATAAAATAAAAATGGACATGAGAGTACGAATATTTGTGACCAAGGGATGGATAATTTTGATAACACTTGTAAGTTTTTGTAGAAGAAACCACCATAGGAATTGCTCATTCAAGGAGGAAAACAAACTTCCACTATGTAGTCACCATATCTACCTACGGATGCACTGGACCTGATCATGGGGCAGTAAGAAGAAGAGGAGATACAAGGAAAAGTGGTGACTATAGTAGCAACATACTTGGAGAGGATTCAGCCAATCCATCTCAAGAGACAAAGACAATAAAGGACTAAACCACTATAGTATGTGACCTTCGCCATACTTGAGCAAGTTGCAGAAGAAACCTTTAGGCCATACTTCATGCAGATGCATGCGATACTAAGCTGCAAGAGCTCACATTTTCTAATGCCATCTATGCATGACAAATAAGGAAAGATACAGAAGTTTCCTTCCAAAGAGGATTGTACTCAAGACATCTCAGAAGAGGATGTAGCACTATAAACTAGAGATCCAAAGGAGTCTTTGTAGGTTGGATGAGAGAAGACACCAAGGAAGACCTAGTGGTACTTGAATGAGCACGAGAGGAATTTGATTCCTCTACCACTCCCCCACTCAGATTTTATGGGAAAAAAATACTCCTAAGTAGGGGAGGTATGATCCATTCGGATCCAGAAAAACACACCACTTCATCAATTCCATCAGCACCAAGAAGGAGAAACAAGAAAGTGTAATAAAATGAGGTAAATAGAGGTTTTAGATAGAACCACTGCTCTGAGCAGAGTGGCAGTTTAAGAACCACTGCCCTATAAGGAGGTAGTCCTGAAACCACAACCCAGTCAGGGTGGTAGTCCTGAGACTGCTGGTCTACACAGGGTGACAATCCTGAAACTTTTGAGCATGAAAGAAGAATTGAATGCGAGTGGATGCGTTCTTGAAGCTCCCAGCCGTGTCTCTTCCCTTCCATTCCCTTTCACATCCTCTAGTGCATGGAAGGACATGGGAAGGCCTATAAATACATGTAAGAAGAAAGAGAATAGACATTCAAAGATCCAGGCGGATCGAGAAGCAAAGTTTAATGAGAGCAGTGAGCAAGATCTTCAGTGCTGGAATTGAATTGTAGAAACAAGGTGTTGAAACACAGCAAACAAGTAATTAGAGAGAAGGTTTACATTATTGCTTCTTCTCATACTTATTGTAATATGTAAATGTCTATGTTAAACCAATAAAAGTGGGAAGAAAGAGGATTTTCCCTTCTTGACTGGTTTTCCTCCTTAGAGGCTTCCTGGATTAAATTATTGGTGTTGAAGTGTGAATGATTTCATCCTCTGCAATTTCCTTTCTATAGTACTAGATAATCAGTCAAGAAGCTCTAAATTTCAAGAAAATCTATCATTTTCAAAAGTTGAAAGTAGAACAACATAGTTATGTGATTCTTAGAGTTCCAAAGTAGAAGTTTACAAATCACAGTGGGACATCTAATAGTTCCAAAAAAATTCTTGCATCATTGAGAGATCTTGGGTGATTATAAGAGGTGGCTTAGTGATTATCATCAACAATTGTATTCCTGATAATCGGTTATGAATGGTTTCTCTTGTTTGGAGAAGAAATACAAGTGAAGGATATCATCAAAATGAATCCATCTGCATTCATCCCATCGTCCATTTCTCTCTTTGACACATCAGCCATCATGTGGCATTTTAAATTCAATTGGCTTCAGTAAGATCTGGCTTGAGATTCCTATGCTTCACCCAGCTCCATTTTGCATTCAAATCTAATTATTTGAATTGAATAATTTTTTTTTCCACAGCTGTCACAAATCAAGAAGAAGCATTTGTGTCAAATACGGTGTCAATAGTTATCTTATGCATGCATTTTCATGGTACCTACTTAGACATGTCATCTAAATTCGCCACTATCAACTCAACAAATTTCCATGGTCTTCAGTCAAAACATCACATTATTTAGACATCTCACGAGTCAAAGCATTGCAGTATTTAGACACATAACCAGTCAAAACATTTTACGTCACATAATAGAGAATTGGCTCTTCATTTACAATACAAAGGTGTGTTTTCTATTTTAAAGATTATTAAAATTTTGCATACTTAACTAGAGTGGAAGTATTCTTTTACTAAAGGCTAATGTAATACCACATGGAGCAAGGTTTTTAAAAATCTATATAAATATAAAGGGGTGTAAAATTTTTTTATTAGTGGTTCGGTTTACTATATGTCAAGGGGATAAAATTGAGTATAGATGATTAGGTTGGTTTTATAAAATTGAGTCATCAATGTAAAATAAATAATTGTTATTTTGTTTTCAAAATGTGTTTAGGTGAATAATAGCTTATGGAGTACATTAACGTCAAATTTTTTTATAATTTTTGTTATCAAATTAATGCTCATAGTCTATAGTGTCAAAGTGTCATAAAGTCATCATATGTTATGCAGTTCTTGTTGTTTTTTCAAAGTCATGTCAAATAGGTGATTTTAGGTGGTGTCAAGAGTTAGTGAAAAAATATTGAAAAATATAAAATAAATTCCTCACGGACGTATTTTTGGTGTTACCCGACTTCTGGAAAAATAAAGTGTTTCACATTGTAGGAGGGAAGGTATAATAAACAATGTGGAAACAGTTGAGCTTCATATCAAAATCCAGTTGAGTTAGCAACATGTGATTGGAGGATGGAGGCAATGGAGGCTGGAGGTTAGACAAAAACCTCTTGTTAGTCACCAACAATTGGGCTGCATTGAGATGTGGTGGCATTTATTGGTGTGAGTTTTCTTTCATTTGTGTGATGTAGTTTCATAGTACCTATTTTGCAGTTAGTGTGGATTTTAACATTTCAACGTGGTGTGAAAAATTAGAATAGATGTGGTATGTTCTTGTTCACTACTATGTGATTATTCCTACATAAATTTCCTAATCAAAAAACATAGTAAAGAATAGATAGCACAGTGAAAGGAAACATCATGAGTCTTGATGAGGTAGAACCGTCAGATTTTGTTCCAATTCATACCTAGGTTTGTGGTTAGCCTCTTGAAAACCATTGAAGGTTGTTCAAATGTGTTCCTACTTGAGTTCCCACACTGCTAGGCCATATGTGTTCCCTAGAGTGACTGGTTGATAATAAGATGATTCATGAGCATGTTCCCATCCTCGTCGGTCATATGTGTTCCCGATAGTGTATGGTCGATAAGAATTTGATGTCTTCCTTCTTCTACCTTCAGTTCAAGTGTGTGTAAATATCATGAGTGTGCAGAGAGGGAAAGCTACAAAGGAAGTGTGAAAGTTCTTTTGTTACCATGTAAACATCAAGGGGGGGAATGTGAGGATATTATTGTTTACATTATACTTGTGTATTCAAATAAGTATAAATGTTAGTAGTTATATTATTGTTATATAAACAATAATATATTATTGAATTTTTTTTAATAACTCGTATTATTTGAGTTGTGTATTGTTACGTGAGTAAAAATCACAACTAAATAGGATTATTGTTAGAGCAACTTCCTCGATTATAGGAATTACATATTCCTATATATTTGTAATCTATGAGAATGAAGATAATAGAGAATTATTTTTTTCTTGTGAGAAGATGAATAAAACTAAGTATTTTTCTATATTTTGTTGTGTATTCTGAAACAAATTCAAGAGGGTCTCTATGGGGTCAACACACCACACATCTATGACCAAAATCTAGGAACCTAATAAACAACATCTCCCTAAGGAACAAGGTTCCTATCACTCGAGAATCTTACAAAAATATGAAACTGGATTAGCATTTCCCATTAACTGGTTTGACAAGATACCCACTTGGGAGAGTACAACAATCCAATTTTTTTTATTTTTTTGTTATTATTATTTTAATCCTATAGGTTCCAGTGTCCTAGGTTTAATTTTCACTTTTTTGTTAGGTGCCCCCAAGTCTTACCAGGGTCCAAGTGTTGAACCCACGGCTCTGATACCAAGTGTAAATTTCACATTTTCAATGCACAAAACTGAAGAAAAAATTAATAATTAATTAGGAACAATTACAGAATACTTTTTTTTTTGTTTTTTAAAAATTGTTTGCATCTAGATAACTAACAACTAGATTAAATATTTCTCGTTTAATATGCTCCATATATCTACAAAATATTGTAACTAGATTAATAATTAAATATTATTAATTCCTTTTAAATCATTTGGGTTTAAATCCACTTCTAGGGTCCCTGTTAATTCCCATTAATTAACTCTTATAAATCATTATTTAAATTTTCCCTTTTAACAAAATTATTTAATTTATCGTTATATTTATAAACTCATTTACTTACTTAATAACCTAAGGCTAAAGTCACAACTTACCTTAGCCATCAAGTAACTCCTTTGAATCTATTACCCATACCTTTTTATTTAATTTTCCATTCTTACAAAAATCACATCACTTAAAATTATAGGGTGGAATATCATCCATTAGATTAAGTCATTTTTGTCCCTTGGATTAAAAATTCCCAAAAATCCGTAAGAAGTCTTCTTATTCATTTTTTTTACCCTATTTTGTCATTTTCACTTTGCAAGTATGGGAGAAAGAGGAGGATGGAAGCCATGGGTGGTTGATCATTTCTCTTGGATTTATACACAAAGATTTTGGTTTCTTATTTTCATTTGCATCCTTCTCATAGGGTTTTCCAAGGTTATTGTTTTGTATTTGTGTATTTTTTGAATTTACCCTATTCAGGTAAGGGAGTTATTTGCCCTATTTTTATTTCTAGTTTAAAATAATATATATACAAAGGATGAAGGGTTTTGGGTTTTCGAGACTTTGGAGTTTTAGAATTTCATAACTATCAAGCCAACTTGAGCAATGAACAATAACCCAAACTGCGAAATCAAAATGTCCAAAGTTTCGAATCCTGAAAGTCTAAAATTTAAGATTTAGAAGGTTACGATGAGATTCCAAGTCTGTAAAGATAGATCTAACCACTCACATTTATTAGTGTATGGAACCCTCATCCTAAAATGGCCATAACTTTTGACAAGAATCTTGGATTTACAAAAAATCAGACATTTGGAAAGCTGATAGTTTCGTCTACACAACTATTTAGTAAGGCTAAGTATTTAAAAATGAAGAAATACAGTCCACCTTTTTAGAGGGTGTTTCCATATTTCCCACCTACCAAAATGATGAGGTATGGGCTTCCTTTCCTCCCAAACAAGGAAAAGTACATGGGGGGTATGGTGTTTGCAATGACACCCATCATTGCTGCATGAGATTTTAATGCATTTTTGGGTAGATGAAGAAAGATTTAAAATTATTCTCTCTCCCTTATCTCATTCTTCTTATATATTGTAAGTAGGGGTTCATTTAAAAAGGTTGAAAAAATTGTATATGCCCCTCCATTATTTTTTTTTTGTAAGAGATTTGTGGAGATTTCAAACCTCCCTATTCAAAATTACAATGCTAAATGTGTACCTTTGGCCCTCAATGTGATGTATCGTATCAACTTTGAGAGCAATAAAATTATATCTATGAATGCTTCAAACCATATTCTATGTTATATTAAAAATTTATGATATTTCATTGCATGCAAGGTTAGTGTGTATTGTTGTTGTTTTCATTAAAAGGTTCTGGTAGTGTTGTGTTTATTATGTAGGTTGTTCAACATCCTTCTTGGTGCATCACCTTCCCTTAGAGTAGGTTTTATTTTCATGCATTTTCTCTATCTTTTTATCCATAGAAATATTAGATTAGGGTTATATCTGAAACTCTTTGCACTTTGGAGTAGTCGGCACTAGGATAGGACATGAAGCCAACCTTCATCTGGAGAGATTTCCTGATCACGAAGTCCCACACTTTGGGAAAAGATACATGTTATGCAATCACTCTCATAGTTCTAATCTATCGAGTTGTAAACAATCAGGGATGTCGTGATTACACAACAATAGTAATTCTAGACCATTAGCACTACTAAAATATAAATGCATGCATATAATTCAAATTATGAGTTGCCACATATCCAAAATCAAAATATCTGTAATGTCTAAAAAAATACTAATAAAATATAATAATGTCCATCTATCAATGTCTACTAATCAAATATGATAACAATTCTATGCCTACAATCCAATGTAAGAAAACAAAATAGTAAGATCAATGTGGAAGAGAAGTGGGCACTATAGAAAACCTTTTTTAAATTTATTTTTAGTATATTTTCCTACTTATTTGGCTTGTATGTTGTTACAATGGTTTCTTCATTCCGATTGCATTTCTTAATTCTGATTGTATAATGTTTTCTTTAATATATTATAATTTTGTATAGTTAAGTCTAATGAATATGAGTAATTAGCCAATAGGCCTTTGGATTTCTAGATTCATTTTTTAAAAAAATGCATATCCTAATCATCTTTTTCATTCCTCATTATATCCCTTTCTTCCTCTAATCATCCCTGGTTGCACTTCCTCTCTTATTGTGGCTGAAATTTATATGTAGACAAAGATCTCTCACTCTCCTCAGCACTATGATGTCATCATGGGTGCATCCACCATTTTCCTAACATTGTGGAAATATTTCTATTAAATATTAACATGTACAACACCATTATTTCCAAAACCCTCACCTTCAAAGGAAAGAAAGAAATAAAATATTTCATAGTGTTTTTCTCCCTCGCTTTGTCACAACATCAAAAAATTTCAATATTCATTGCAATATTAGACAGAGGAAGTCTATCATTTCTTTCATAGCTCAGCAATGGATGGAACCATTTTTTGTATTTTCTTTAGCGCCACGACTTTGATGATGAAGAAAACACTACCAGTACGCTCTTTCTAGGTAAGGGTCCCAATATTCATCTGAATTATACTCCAGTTATAATCAATCTCAGAGGAAGCCACCACGATGTATTTTACTACCTTACGTTAAGGGCAGAGAATGTGGGGAAAAGGCATGAGAATATTCCCTTCAAGATTGTGAAGTTTGATGAAAATTGAAATGGAAGAATAATCATTTATTCTGGCACTACTATTACTATTGTTAATCAATAAATATTCAATCAAATAACTGGTGCCTTTTCTTCTCATATTGATTAAAACAGATCTAGCCAAAATGAAGCCCTAACGGTTTGGGGTTGTGCTACAATGTGTCTAGTTTTGGGGAGATCAGTTTTCCCAAATTTGGGTTTCATTTCAAGTGGGTTCATTGATTGAGATTCCTCTTACAAATTATTTTCTTGCACTCACAGAGGAATTTGTTATATTTTTGGATATGGTTTGCAATGGCAATTTACAGGTCACTGATTTAGCACTTATTTTGGTGTTGGGAAATTATAACCAACAAAACTTCTATTTTTTATATGGTACACATAAAAATTTAATTTGTTTTGCTTCTAATAATTACGCGACTCCCATATGATTCTTCCTTAAGCACTCAGTAGGTTAATGAATATATCCAGTTTAACTTTTTCCATTCAAATATTATTAAATCCCATTCTGGTAATTTTTGTTTTCTAATAATTGATTTTATGTATTATGATTTTTTTTGGTACAACTTTTTGACAACAAACTTACAATCTCTTTTTTCTTTCCATACATCTCATATTTATCTATTACATTTTTCTTAGGTTCAACATCTACTAATTGAGTCAATTTAAATTTAATTGTGATTTACTGTTAACAAATCATTGCATCATACAATTATGGCGTTAAGTGCATAAACCTCTAGATAGGGAACCCAATTTACCACATATGAAATCCATTTTTCAAGATAAATCATAGTCATTTGTTGAGTGTGAGCTCACCACAATCATCGGGATATGAGATAATATGAATCTTGATAACACAACATGTTTAATTTACCGTATCAAGGAAATAACGAATATTTTTGTTAGATCTTATCACATTGAGTGAATTTGTTAGTCCTAAATTTCCAAAAACTATAAAAATAAATAAAAAATGATCAAAAAAAGATAAAACATTAAAAATCAAAGGTTTAAAGATCAAACATTGCAATAAGATATTCCATATTTATGGATGTTCTTTCTTCCCTTTCTTGTAATTACTTTGCAAGTCACCCACCATATGCTTCCCTTTGATGATATTTCGGTTCATATCTCTACACGCATTTTGTGAAATTTATCTCTATGGTATCTATTTGACCTTGGTCTTTCATCACCTTGGTAAATTAAAGAACGAATGACCTCGTAGACATCCTATCACTATCTACATCTAATGAACTTGTTGTGAAGAAATTTTTGACAGATTTGTTCACTCTAGCCAATGTCATCATAACAATCACTTCCACATCCTTACATAAATACATTTTTGGTTCCTATCCCATTGTTAAAACAAGTAAGAGAGATGAAATGAATTTTCAAAAATAAAAAAAATCAATCAAAATCAAAAGGAAAAACAAATTGACATGTAACTCTCTCTTGGAGTATTTTAAATAATCTCTTCCAGGGCTATAGACACCTGGCTGATAGTAGAGAAATGTTGCGATTACAAAAAAATGCATCTCCATCAGGGCTATGGACATCTAGATGGCAATGGAGAAATGTATGAATCTCTTTCCACCCTCCATTCACAAATCACCTTTCAAAATAAATCAGTCCTACACATTGGCTAGTGTGTTTTCACTTACTTCTATCAAATCTTCCCTTCAAGATGTAATAAATTTCCATGTTCACACACTAGATATCTATGAGAAAACAAGATTAGTATGCTACCAAGTGTCTTTTTTTTTACCTTTTTGAAATTCTTACTTAGTCTCATGATTTGTGCCTTGCGTTAATCACCTTTTCATTGTGAGGACTATAGATACATTTTCTATACCCTTCCATAGAATTCATGCTTTTCTTCTGCTTCATTCAAAACATCCATGTGTATAAGATTTCCTTTTTACTATGTTTGAGGGAGAATTTATTCTTTATTGCAATAAACAATCTTCTACTCCTATGTATCAGCGGATTCTTGGCCATCTTATGTTGGGAGAATCCCTGCTCATTCTTATCACTTCATTGGTTTTTGTTCATCATCAGGTTGAACATATCTATTTTGGCCTTGATCCAACCAATGCTCTTGTACATACACGTGGCATTCTACCCTTGCACATCCCATTTATAACTGTGGGAATCCACATTTCCCTATTCTTCTTGTACATAGCTTTGGAAAAATTTCAAAAATAAAAAAAAATTCAAATATGGTTTGATAATCCCAAAAAAATTAGAAAATGGTCTGGTTAAAAACTCAAAAAATAAAAAAAAACTTTCAAAAAATCTAAAAATCGGTAAACTCGTATAAAAAAATCGGTAAAACATAGGTACGTAGCTAAATTCTATGTCAAATGCATTGTATTAAAGTTATATTTTTATTGCATTTTCTCTTGTTTCTGTAACCATGACTCGTGGTTCACTTGAATCTACCCCATTAACAAATTTGGTTTGCTTCCTATATCTATATGCCTTTGACACAATGATTTTTTGGGTACTATTTCATAGCTCATGAATTATTTTTCATTCGACCTCTGTGTCGATCATTATTCCCCTCGCATGTATTCTTACTTGGGGAAACACTATTAAACCTTGTTGTTACGCACGAATATTTGGGAACTGTAGATTGAGAACAAAACATTTGTGCAAATATCTTAAATGTTATTAGTTAAAGTATGTGTGTTTGTACTTTTTTCCCTATTAGGTTATTTTTTTACTTTCTTGTATTGCATTGCATTGCATTATGTATGTTGCACGAGGTTAAAAATCCTTTTACTTTCTCGTATTGCATTACATTTTCTATGTTGCACAAAGTTGGTGTTTCAACAAAGAACAATTTTTCGTATATGGATTTTCATGTCATATTACACTTTTGTTGTCTGCATATTTTTTAATAAAGACCGATGATGAATATCAATAGTAATATGATGGAAAATAAGTGTTTTACACAAAACTTTATGGATGTTAGGTCAATTCCCCTTCCTCATACTTCTTTTCTTCTATATACCCTTTCTTCTCTTCACACTATTCTGCTCCTTTACTAGGGGCATCTTACCCCCTTAGTTTTATATCTATTCCCTTCATCTTTTTTATTACCGATCAACCTATTTCATTACCTTATCGACAATCGAGGGGGAATCCTTCAATCTACTAATTTTTCTTCCACCCCTTCAAAAATTTTACTTGTTTATGCTTGTCTACTATCTTTGAAGTGGTATCATTTATGCCATCCTTCATTCTACTCATTTTTCTTCCACCCCTTAAATTTTTTTACTTGTTTATGCATGTATACTATCTCTGAAGTGGCATTATTTACGCTCCCCCAAAGAGGTGAAAAAGTAGACACCTAAAATCTTCTTACACAATTTTATAGCTAAAATTGTACTAACTACTTGTTGATCAGAGAACACTTGACAGATGTCCACATAGGAAATAAGGTCATATTGAAAGGTGTGAATGGATAAGGAGAACATGCATGTGGAGATGAAGTTCAACTTTCACGACTTAGCCATTTTCTTGCATAAAGGGCTATGTTTAGAGATGGCATGCAGAGCACACAAATGAGGCAGAGATGTGGGCACCACACATTGTATTTTTTTGGAGGATTATCTATGAAGCACTTTGCATGGACGCATACCGGAAATATATCTACTACTGTCAGTTAACTACCATTAGGCTATTAGTAGCGCACTTGCATGTGTGGTTTTTTGTAACAGCACTTGGGTAGCTATAACATGCGAACTATTTTGGGAATAGATAAGTAGTGAAGGGAAAGTCCCCACCCTTATAAGTATGTAGTAAACTATGTAATAGAGAGAAACAAACAAATAGATATAGATGTATACATACATAGGGAGATTATGCTGCTAAATCTAGTGCTCGCATACTACTGTTATTATAATGAAGCTTCTGTATACTTATTACATTTAATATAATGGAGGATATTGTCTGAATGTATGTTTTAGTTTTGTGTGTATCTGAATCTAGTATGTTTTGATCTCATTATAGTTAATACTTAATTGTGTTCTCCCTTAGATTTAGATCTATTATGCTCTATAGAATTATGTGTTAGCAATGGAAATGTATGTGTTAAGTCTTCATCATGCTAAAATATTGCAATAACAATCCTAAAGAAGGACCTCATACCTTTACATGCTTTGGGTGATCTCTCAATCTAGGATGAATGATGTGCCAATGCATCTAGGGTCTTATTGGGCTGGTATTCTAGGCTGCATCATTGGTTTCATTTCCGGGAGCTCTTTTTCAGTTGTTTCCAGGATGGTTTGAGATGAAGATGTACCGGTTGACCTTAGCAAGTGTTGAAGAATCGATACACGATCTAGAAGAACAATATGCACAGTGATTCAAAACTTGATCTAAGTTTAATGCACACGTGGGTGGAACAAAATTTGTATGACAGTTTATATGAGATATTTTTCTCTATCTTTCCAGTACAATTATATGAGTGGTTGATTGCTTATGCATCTAAGTGGAATTGGAGGTATGGCGCACTTGTCTAGATGTAAAAATAATTCCAGGCCCTTTACTATGCTAATCTGATTTAGACTCACGCTATGAATACATGGTTCCATGGTGTCTTGAATAGTTATATCTTGGAATACTCAATTTCCACTTATTTGTGTCAAGAGGTAGTTGAATTCCAGTTCTTACGACATCTAAGGGGAGCTTACCTATAAGGTATTCCTCTGGTGATCAAAATCATGATGGTAACTTTGAATTTGGAAGGTAAACCGATGGGTAACTAAACCTTGCCAAACATGGGGGTAGGAGTAGGTTTGGTGAAAGATGGAATACCTAGTGGCAGAAAGGAAAAAAGAGGAAAGGCAACTTAAGTATAATGAGGTGCGTGAGAGGGAGATAGAGAAGCACCGTAACATTACAGAGAGTATGGCACGGAGGAGAGAGATCTCTCGTGAAGGATTTGAAGCTCATGTAGAAGACGTGGAGTAAGAGCATCATGAACTCCCCCATCTTGGAAAGCATGATACGGATATTTCCTCGGCATCACATAGAAACGTTCCAGTAGAGACTACCTGGGCCGCAGATGTGTATTTGAATCCACCTAGTAACCTTTCCCTTACATTTGGTTTTTCAGCATTTAGTATAACAAGCAATCAGCAAGCTAGTTCAAGTAGTGGGAGAGTAGGAACGAGCCTTATAATAAGCACAATGATGGTAGCACAAACAACTTTGTTGCTATATAGGAGTTCCTTTTTGGTTGTATCATCAACACAGAATATAAGTGCACTGATTTTTGGATTAACTTTTTGGAGTAGTAACTCTTCACAAATTGTTGGGGTATAATTTAGTTCTACTATTGGGACATAGGGAAGCACATATTCTATTCTGAACCCAGCTATAGGTTCAGGATCAGGAGGGATAGGTAGCTCTGGTTCAGGAGGGTCTTGAGATTCTAGAGGCAAGGGAAACATAGGAAGTTCTAGATCAGGTGGGCAAGGTCTACACCAACCCCAGAATATTTACATGGAAATGTCTCTTCATCTTCCAAATTATAGGGGCATTAAAATATGCTATTGAACATGTGCATATGTGTGAAATACTATCGCACGCAAAAGGAATCTCATCTTTTGATCATAGGGCAAGCCAATTTGCCACTACGTTACATGGGTGCGTACACAACTGAAAGTTTGAACTTGATCAGACTTGCACAAATTATACAGCTTTAAAGGATGCATTCCTTAAAGAGTTTCATATCATTGAGTTTTAGAAAAATAATATATGTGTGTTCAAATATATTAAGCAAGGAACTACTGAAAGTCTTATAGAGTATGATGCATGGTTTAAAACATTGTTATAAAAGATTTCTTATGACATACACGTAATATAGCATGCATAATGGTTCATTGGGGACTTGATTACCCCTTTTATGAGGGCATTATCACATAATACATACACTTATCTACGTGAAGCACTTGAAGCAGCCTTGCGCATTATGGTAGTTGGAAGCATAGATACTGGGGTGAGCCCATTTTTAGAATCACAAATAACAACTATGGAAAAATAGTTGGAGAACCTATTAAAAAATTTAACAAATGAGACACGCACAGGGATTTGGTGTACATATTATGAAGTAGAAGGTCAAATAGAGTATACTTGTACTCATAGATTAGTAGGTTCATTGTCGATGGATTGTGAAATATGTCATTTAAACCATGATGCTAGTTTTCACCCATTATTACAACACGTGATAAGGAAGAATATTTCAAGCTACTATAAAATGTGCAGGTCCATGACTCATGACACAGAAGACTATAGGCTGATTGGACAGATCTATGATGCTATAGACATTGGTGTATGATAGACAAGAGTTTCAAATAACTCTAAAGGAAAGAATGAGCATTAGTATTGGGAGCACAATCAGGTGCATTATGATTAGAATGAAGGGTGTTTTGAAGGTATTCGTGGCAGAGGTTGAGGATACCACGATGGATTCAGAGGATGAGGCCATGGTAGTGGAATAAGTGAGTTTCCTCACGGAACATGTTATACATGTGGATCTCCTGAACACTACAGGTGTGAATGCTCCCATAATATTGCATGTTATTTCTACAGAAAGAACCATAGCTATGAGGAGTGACTAGATTTATATGAGCATCTGAGTAAGCAACATAAACAAGAAAACAATGGTGCAAGGATGGTTAGGATAATGCATGCTATTAAAAATCAATGGATGCCTAAGTTGGAGGAGGAATCAGGGGAACAAAAAGTGAAGATCACGACCTTCACTGAGACGGCACGCACCAAAGAAGCATTGCAGTAGAAATCTACCATCACTAAAGAAGAAATTCTTCATCCATGGTACCCAGATCCTTCCTATTAGGAGGAGGTTTATCAACAAACCATGGAATTTCTAAGGAATCTTAAGGGTGAGATACATTTCTTAAAGGGGGAAAATAAAGCATCAGAGATGGTCCAAATTGTTGTAGATAACTTGAGGGAAGTGTGTAAAATTTTACGCTAGGAAAACATCATTCCATTATTAGGGAGTTAGTTAAAACGGAACACTCCGCGTGTAAGTATTGATACTAGATGACAGATCCTTCATGCAAATCTTCCCCCTTATAGCCTAGATTATGACAAGGATATCACTTTGAATGTTGTTGTGGATGGGTGGCTATTGAGTAATACACAGATTGATATAGGTGAGAAATTCATTCTTCTTACCCTGGATGCATGGATACAAAGTACGAGACCCCCATTGTAGCCATCCTCTAATGTATTATTCATGGCTAATTAGATTAAGGCCACTCCCATTGGAGTTTTTAAGGATGCATCCATTACCATACCAGGAGCCAAGTTCGCTGGAGACTTTGAAGTTTTAGGGCTAGAAGAGTTAGATAGCTTCCCAGATCTATTCCAGCATCCTTAGTGCTATGAAAATAATGTTGATCTTCGGTTCAACAAGGGCTATATTATTTTTGAAAACAAATAGGAATGAGTTATTATCCCTTTAACAGATGGAAAATCTGTGTGGTACATTGAGCCCTTAAGTGAACAAGATATGAATAGGATTTATATACGTGCCATCTGAGATCCAGAGATAATTGAGCTAACCAAAGAAGGACTAATTTAGTGGGAGGATACATAGTCTATTAGCGATACTACATGTGTTGCTTGTGATAATTGGGCTCATAACACTTATGACTTGGTAGGGTGCGAAGTAAAGAGCATATTTCCTCGAGGAACAAAACCGCATTATGTCAAGAGGATAGGTAACAACTCGATACCTTGTTTCACAGGAGTAGGGGATCCCATGGTATTCCTGTCCACCATGGAAGAAAAGTGGGTAGACACACTAGAAAGAAGAAATATGCTAGCATAAACACTATGTGGGACAACAACACACTAGTGGATGGCCCACGTGGATAATCTTGTTGGGTGGAAGGAAATTAGGATTGCTCTTACTACTAGGTTCTTCAGGAGCAATGCACCTACAAAAATCTATAATTATCATGGTAATCAACCTATTCAACACCACATTCAGATGTGTGAGAGAATCTGGATAAAAGGTTAGGAAGGTTTACCACCTTCACTATGGGTGCACCATTTTTATTCCACTTTACAAGGCTGCACGCGTGCTTGGTATGTATATGCAGAAATCCATAGAGAAACTAGAAATTGGAAGAATTTAATTACAGGAATGGCCCAGACATTTGACATCTTCTCTACAAATCCTCTGGTAGAAGAAACATTGAAAGTTATCAAGTGCTTAACTATGGGGGATAGTACTAAGGCTGAAGAACTCCGTTAGGAGTTATTACATAAAGAAGACTCAGGAGCGCATCTTGATGAAGAACTAGAGGTCGATGTAACATTACTTCAACGTGCTTGCCTTCAGAAAGAGAAAGGGAAAAATGGTCTACTTATTGGATGATGAAGAAGTAGATAATATGGATGTAAACCATTCAACAGAGAGGTATGAGGTACTGGATAGTGTGGATAAGACCACGCATGCCTATCATGAACCAATGAAATACAAAGTGGGTGAATATTGGAATAGATAATGAGCCTAAGGAATCCATAATTGGAGACTATTGGTCAGACACTGAGGTGGCAAAAATCATATAATTACTAAGGGATTACAAGGACTTATTTCTTAGGGGGTACCATGAACTTAAAGGTGTGCATGAATTGTTAGGGGAGATGAAGATAAAGCTTAAAGAGGGTGCACGCCAAGTTAGAAAGATACCTTATCGAATGAACCCCAATTTGCATGAAAAGGTCAAAGAAGAGATTGATAACATGTTGAAGTATTGGATTATCAAGACCCTTGATGAGTCAAAATGGGTTAGTCCAATGTTGATTAGTATCAAGAAGGATGGATAGATTAGGATATGTGTGGACTACAGGGAGCTGAATGTTGCATGTGTAAGTGATCCATTTCCTATGTCATTCAATGAGGAAATACTATAAGCAGTTGTAGGGTGCGAAATATATTAGTTTACATATGGGTTCTTTGGGTATCATCAGGTTCAAATTACCTAGGAGGATCAAGAAAATACTACGTTTAATACTGAATGGGGTAGCTTCTCCTATACTATAATGCCTTTTAGTCTAAATAATATGCCTATTGTATTTTCATGCATAGTTGTCCAAGTGTTCAAGGAATTTATTCACAACTTCTTACAGGTATATTTAGATAATTGGACAGTGTATGGATTAGTTAAGGATCACTATGAAAATTTGTGGTTAATGTTTGAATGGTGTAGACAGTTGAGTATCTCTTTGAACATCAAGAAGTGCATATTTTCTACACCATTTGGGATAATTTTAGGACACATAATTTGCGAAGAGGGTTTATTGGTTGATCCAAAAAAGGTTGCAGTCATTATAGGCCTAAGGGAGCCTACTAGTCAATGTGAGGTGCATAGATTTTTGGGACACATAGGATATTATAGAAATTTTATCAAAGGCTATACCAAAGTTTCTGCAACATTAGAATATTTACTGAAAGGGAAAGGTACATTCTACTGGGGAGAATAACAACAACTCACATTCGATACATTAAAGGAGAAAATTACTACTGCACCTATTCTATGTTTTCCTTTATGGGAAAAACCATTTCATGTACATGTTGACGCCTCTGGCATGGCCATTAGCATAGTGTTGGCTCAACTTGGAGAAGGTATTGTAGATCATCCTATCTTTTTTGCTAGTACAAAGTTGAATCTTGTAAAACAGAATTTCACAATTACAGAACGTGAAGCTTTTTCAATGATCTATGTGGTGCATAAATTATGACAGTACCTACTAGCTACACCATTAATCTTTTATACGGATCACATGGCATTGAATTATTTCATAAAAAACCTGTTTTACAAGGGTGCATATGTCGATGGGTGCTCTTAATTCAAAAATTTGATTTAATAATTGTGGTAAAAATAGGAAAAAGTAATTCTGGACCAGACCATCTATCAAGAATATAGTTAGGAGAATAAGCACAAGAAAATGAGGATACCATGCCAGACGCACAGTTATACAGGTTACAATGCACACCATCAAAGCTAGAGTACATTGATGTCGTTATACAAATAGGGATGGCACCAGAAGGAATGAAATCCTTGGAGTAGAATAAACTTGTTATATGCGCCACACCTTATATGCTAATCAGTGGTGACTTGTACAAATTTGGCTGAGATGATGTATTGCATCATTGTGTATTGTAACAGGAGTGCACAGATATTATCGAAGAATCTCATGGTGGTATTACAAGTGGAAACTATGTCAGTGATGCCACAGCACACAAGATTCTACTTGTTGGATTATGGTGGGAGACCCTATATAAATATTGTAAGGAATTTTGTAAGGCATGTGATCATTTTCAACGTCTTGGGAAACTAGGTCAATGAGATGAAATGCCTCTGAAACCTATTACTAGTGAGGAGCCATTTGAGAAATGGGCTATAGATTTTGTGGGTCCTATTTAACCAGCTATGCGTAGAACTAGATTGCTCTACATTATAAGTTGCATAGACTATCTGAAAAGGTGGGAAGAAGTAGCACCTATAATGGATTGTACAATGGCTACAATAGCTTGGTTTCTATGGGAACATATTATTACAAGGTATGGATGTCCTTTGAGTTTTACCAATTATAGGGGCACACATTTTCTTAATAAGACAATCTTAATTCCATTGGATGAGTTCATGGTTGCAAACCATAAGACTACAACCTATCATCCTCATGAAAATGGAATTGATGAAGCTTTGAAAAACAATTTGAGACAGACATTGACAAAACTCTATGATATTGTAAGAAATGATTGGGATGATAAAGTCTCTACAGTACTTTGGGCATATTGGAAAACATATAAAAGGTTGAATAAAGCCACACCATTTCAGTTAGTGTTTGGCTCAGAATCCATTCTTCCTATAGAATTTATGTTACCTTCTTTACGTATTGCACACGCTAGAGGTCTAGCTGATGAGCAATATTTAGAAGAACTTGTTAGTGCAAAATCACAGCACCCCTTGGATGCAGATCAAGCTTCTAGGTTGATCACTCAGGCATCCAGTGTGATTGCACAACATTGAATCCTTTCTCCAGGTGTGGGACCTGTAAAATGAGAAAGGAATCTCCAGAGAAGGCTGGTTCCTGCTCCTAAACTACCTTCCACAAGCTATTCCAGTGCAAGAAAACTAATCTAATCTTAATCTAACCATGCCAAGGAGACAGAGAGAGAGAGAAGGGAAAAAAAGAAAAAGCCTACACTAAAACGGTGGTACACCAGAGAAGGAGAATGTTGAACCTCTATCAAAACTACCATGGGACAAAGAGAGGTGAGTAATGGGAAGGATGGACAGATGCATCACAGGCCCAAGGATAGATTTCACATAGAAAATGTCGCAAAACTCCATAAACACAGCTCCAGACCTGCAATGAACATTCAAATATGCACAAATACCTGTAATGAAGAGAGGCAAGAAGAGAACAAGGAAAAACAAGCAAGGATGGACAGATGCATCACAAAACACGTTTTGTTGCTCCAGAAGTTTGCACAGAACATCATTCCATTAGTAAAAGGCAAAAACGCCATTACAGAGCAGGGAGGAGGTTCGAGTTCCATTTTCAACCCTAGAGAAGAAAAGAAGGGAGGGCAGAACAGAAAGAATGAACAACTTGTTATGTCCTATCTAAAATGAGCCAAATTTGGCTTTATAAAATGCATGGGTCGAGCCCAGGAGATAGAAAACATAGGAAAATGTGTAAGCAGCCCAACCATTGACCAAAACACATTCTTCATTAAAATCGGTGGTTGAGACATCACTTCTGGCCATGCTGAAGAAGAATGCGACCCATGTGCATTAAAACTGGTTGTTGAAACGTCACTTCTGGCCATTATCACGCGTCAGAGCCGTTTCTCAATTTTCTCTTTCTAGAATACACCAAAATTTGAGATTGATCCCTGAATCATGTAGAGAATTTCATAAGATTTCTGTTGATATAAAGAACGTGCAAATCTGAGCTCTGGATCAAAATTTATGGAGGTCTGAAGTTTTAGGGCACAAAATAGGTGAAAACGTGTTTTGAAATCTTTCCCGCACTCTGCCACTTGGATGACACGTGGCACGCATTGATTGGTCACGTGATTCTCTCTCATCTGCCTTTCGATGGGCCTTCTTTTGAAATTTCCTTGTGGGCCTCTTAAACTTGGACACGTGGCATGCATTGATTGGCCGATAGGGGCGCGGGGCAGACCTTGGCTTTTAGCTTTTCGGCCAAAACTCATGCCAAATTCTCTAACTCCTTCCCGAGATCCGCATTCCCTGTTCCATAGCACACGTGTCCTCTTTTGATTGGCTCGGGCTGACCCCTCAAAATTCACCCTTTGACCTTTGGACTCTTCCCCTACGACACGTGTCATGATCTGGTTGGTTCTCGGCCCTTTCAGCTCCTTCGCGCCCTTCGCATCTTTATGTCCCGGATGTCCCAAACTGCTTGGGCCAAAAACTTCCGATCCACCCGAAATGGGCTTCCTCATCCCTCATTTGGCCGATGACATGTGGCATTGTTTGATAGGCTTTCGGCTCCTACGGTGATCCACGTCCCGCGTGTCCCTTCGTCCCAGATGTCCCAGTACGAACTTTTTCTGTTTCGGGCGAACCGGCCGGTTTGCGTCATCACGGCCCAAATGTCCTAATTGCTTTCGGACTGTTTGTTCTCATTTCGGCCGATCCAGCCGGTTCACGTACTTCACGTACTCTTGTCTCGAACTGTCCCGCTCAGCAGTTAGTCATTTTTCTTCCTCTTTCGGCCGGATCAGCTTCTCGCGCCCGCTGCGTACTTGTGTCCCAGATGTCCCTTTGCTTCACGGGCCGCCTGGAGGCTTTTCGGCCGATCCGCGCCTAAATGTCCCAAATGTCCCGACTGCCCCTAGGACTAGGACTTAGTCATTTTTATGATTTTTCCTGGATCAATCTACATGCTTGGAACTGCAAAACTCTGATGCATGTTATCGAAATTTACCCTGGGGGGGAAATTTTGACAACAGTTTGGCGACTCAGTGGGGTCATCTACCTTCTAGATGAATGATCAGTAGCCTGAAGCAATCCATTAGGCATGGATTCATAAGCAAGCCTGAAAACTGATCTGAACTTTGAAAACTTCCCTCTGAGCCACTTGAATCCCACCAGACATGGAGTTGTTCTCACCAAAATGCCACTGAAACAAACTGTGCAAGAGCAAAACCAGCACAACAAAACTATGTACAGAACTGAAAATCATACATGCTCCAAAATGAAACATGCAGAGTGTGCACAAGCACTTCTTCTACTGAGAGCAAACCTACCTAATCTACTCTAACTGGAGCAAAGGCAAGCTAAACAAACCCTGCAATTGGTTGTGAGAAATAGCTTCCCTTTCTCAAAAGTGGCAGCCATGCAATTGATTTGGAGCTGATCATGGTTGTTAGGATGAGTGGGAAATCAACAAGAAGTTGATTTTCCACCCAAATCATCAAGGTATCAGCTGAAGGAAAATTCAATACCTCTTTTAGTTATTCTACATTTGGGTTGAAGAGGTATGACAGCTGATCCTTGATACTTTGTAGCTCACCCTCATGCTCAGAAGCAAGCATGACTGGTTGTGACTTCTCCTTTGGCTCCAATGAAGCCAAATACCTGATTGGGAAAGGTCTGATCAGTTTGATATGCCCATAGCTCTGATTTTTAACTCCAAGAATGGAGTCTTCTTGTAGACCTTGAATGGATGGTGTGGAAGCAATGGTAGAACCCTTCTACCCTTTCTCTTCCTCCAATGAAGAACATGAAAGATTAAAATCTTCCAATCTTGATTCCGAAGAGCTGTTATAAGATGCAGGCTGCTGCAAATGAATGTTCTCCTTCAGGACAACAGACTCTTGTGTTTGGAATGTGGATGATGAAAGAGAGAATGATAGAAACTCAACCGGCTCTTCTCCATCAAAACAGTTCTCCAAATCTGACAAATAAACTGCCTCATTGCTGTCCTACTGCAAATGCTCAACTTCCTCCATGGTGTCTTCTTGATCTGTAACTTGACCACCATGGTTTCTTTCTCCCTTCAACATTGAGTTTGAGAGGTCAAACTCCTCTTCAGCACTGGAACTTGAGAGAGGTGAAGTAGAAAGAAGAACTGAGGTTCTCCTGTAGCCTGCTTTGTGCTCAGAGCTCTTGGATCTGCACTTTTCTCCCCCACAACTAGAATGTGCTCCTCTTCTTTTGGATTTAGAGCAGCTTCTCCTTCCTCTAATGTTTGAAGAAAATATTTCTTTTGATTGAACTCTTCCTCTAGCATGAAGTTTGTCAAGTCAAACTCTTCGATCTGCTGCTCTAGAGGACAAGTTAGGACTGCAAGATCTTCTTCTGAGCTTTCTTCCTTTATGGCTGATTGTGCAACAAAATCAGTCCTGACCACCATTTTTTCAACCTCAGCCTCTTCTGTAGGTTTAACCATTAAGGGGATCTTTGTTATCCTAGATTTAGCAGCCCAACTCCTCAAGTTGTCTGTCATTTCTTTTCTGTCGGGCTCCTCTTCTTGCTGTCCTTCATGGCTGATTTTTGCAATTTCTTCTTCCCCACATGGAATTGGGGATGCAAGAGGAGAAGTGGATTGTAACTCAAATGGCTTGGCAATTTTTCGTGGTGGTGGAGGTAGAAAATCTTGTTTCTTTGGAGGAGGGGGTATTTCTATTAGCTCTTGTGGAGGGGATGACTGTTTAGAAGGAAAAAGGAAAGAAGAATTGAGGTGTGTTGGAAGACTGAGAGGTGGAGACATGGGATCAACATTTGGGACAGCAGATGGAGGGTTTAAAATTTGCAAGTCCAAATGAGATGATGTTGCTTGAGTAATGGGAAGAGAAAAACCGGATGATGGCGTAGAACTTACCCATTGACAAGGTTGTTCAACACCGAATGTATAGGCCTCTATTTCTGTTGTCCATTGTGTAAGTTGGGGCAGCATCTTTATCATGAAGTCCAGCTTCTCTTGAGGGCTGAAGTGTCTTGGAAAAGGGCCTCCCCATGGACAAGGAGTCCTGTAACCGATTCCGAAAGCTCTCATTTGAGCTGTTGCTCTGGACTGCACCATCTTTACCTCCATCTTTTGGATTTTCTCCAACAGACCAGCATCTTGGATCTGATGGTCTTCATTATATGCATACTCTTGCTCTTGGAAAGCTCCATAGCCAAACTGACTTTGGCACAGCTGCTCATATGGGTATGCATACTGATCTTGAATCTACTCAAAATGCTGATTTGAAAGATTTGTAAAACATGTTGGAGGTGTGATATACTGCTGTTGTTGATGTGAATTCCATGATGGAAACGAAGTCATGATGGAACAACCTCATGGAATGGAAAAGAATGAAAGAGATGGAAAGAAATATGGAAGGGAATGGATGGAAAACGGGTCTGCAACTTCAGAAATGAGTTGCTGATCAGATGGAGTCGCCAGATGTGTTTGCAAGTGCCTCCAAAGGTTGAAATCTTCACAGGAACACACCAACCTGCAAAAGATGAAGTGGAAGACCTCTAAGGTCCCACCGAGCGTGCCAAAACTGTTAGTGGTTGCACGGTGGCTTAAGATTTTCTATTTGATAATGAGACACCTCTGAAAGATGAAACTCTAACTTCTGTGATGTCCCACCCGGCGTGCCAGAACTGTTAGTGTAAAATCACATCACCCCTTGGATGCAGATCAGGCTTCTAGGTTGATCACTCAGGCAACTAGTGTGATTGCACAACATTGAATCCTTTCTCCAGGTGTGGGACCTGTAAAATGAGAAAGGAATCTCCAGAGAAGGCTGGTTCCTGCTCCTAAACTACCTACCACAAGCTATTTCAGTGCAGGTAAACTAATCTAATCCTAATCTAACCATGCCAAGGAGACAAAGAGAGAGAGAGAAGGGAAAAACAACAAAAGCCTACACTAAAACGGTGATACACCAGAGAAGGAAAATGTTGAACCTATATCAAAACTGCCATGGGACAAAGAGAGGTGAGCAATGGGAAGGATGGACATATGCATCACAGGCCCAAGGATAGATTTCACACAGAAAATGTCCCAAAACTCCATGAACATAGCTCCAGACCTGCAATGAACATTCAAACATGCACAAATACTTGCAATGAAGAGAGGCAAGAAGAGAACAAGCAAAAACGAGCAAGGATGGACAGATGGATCACAAAACACGTTTTGTTGCTCCAGAAGTTTGCACAGAACATCATTCCATTAGTAAAAGGAAAAAATGCCATTACAGAGTAGGGAGGAGGTTCGAGCTCCATTTTCAACCCTAGAGAAGAAAAGAAGGGAGGGCAGAACAGAAAGAATGAACAACTTGTTATGTCCTATCTAAAATGAGCCAAATCTAGCTTTATACAATGCATCGGTCGAGCCAAGGAGACAAAAAACATAGGAAAACATGTAAGCAGCCCAACCATTGACCAAAATGCATTCTTCATTAAAATCAGTGGTTGAGACATCACTTCTGGCCTTGCTGAAGAAGAATGCGACCCATGTGCATTAAAACTCGTTGTTGAAATGTCGCTTCTGGCCATTATCACGCGTCAGAGCTGTTTCTCAATTTTCTCTCTCCAAAATACACCAAAATTTTATATTGATCCTAGAATCATGTAGAGAATTTCATAACCTTTCCGTTGATATAAAGAATGTGCAAATCCGAGCTCTAGATCGAAAGTTATGGAGGTCTGAAGTTTTAGGGCACAAAACAGGCGAAAACGTGTTTTGAAATCTTTCCCGCGCTCTACCACTTGGATGACACATGGCACACATTGATTGGTCACGTGATTCTATCTCCTCTGCCTTTCAGTGGGATTTCTTTTGAAATTTCCTTGTGGGCCCCTTAAACTTGGACACGTGGCATGCATTGATTGGCCGACAGGCGCGCGGGGCAGACCTTGGCTTTTAGCTTTTCGGCCAAAACTCATGCCAAATTCTCTAACTCCTTCCCGAGCTCCGCATTCCCTGTTCCATAGGACATGTGTCCTCTTTTGATTGGCTCGGGCTGACCCCTCAAAATTCTCCCTTTGACCTTTGGACTCTTCCCCTGCGACACGTGTCGTGATCTGGTTGGTTCTCGGCCCTTTCGGCTCCTTTGTGCCCTTCGCGTCTTTATGTCCCGGATGTCCCAAACTACTTGGGCCAAAAAATTCTGATCCACCTAAAATGGGCTTCCTCATCCCTCATTTGGCCGATGACACATGGCGTTGTTTGATTGGCTTTCGGATCCTACGGCGATCCGCGTCCCGCGTGTCCCTTCGTCCCGGATGTCTCAGTACGAACTTTCTCTGTTTCGGGCGAACCGGCTGGTTCGCGTCAACACGGTGCAAATGTCCCAATTGCTTCCAGACTTTTTGTTCTCATTTCGGCCGATCCGGCCAGTTTACGTACTTCACGTACTCTTGTCCCGAACTGTCCCGCTCAGCAATTAGTCATTTTTCTTCCTCTTTCGGCCGGATCGGCTTCTCGCGCCCGCCACGTACTTCTGTCCCAGATGTCCCTTTGCTTCACGGGCCGCCTGGAGGCTTTTCAGCTGATCCGCGCCTAGATGTCCCAAATGTCCCGACTGCCCCTAGGACTAGGACTTAGTCATTTTTTATGATTTTTCCTGGATCAATCTACATTCTTGGAACTGCAAAACTCTGATGCATATTATCGAAATTTACCTTGGGGGGAAATTTTGACAATAGAACTAATTGAAAAGATAATTAAGTTGGATCAGCGATGAGACATAGCATGTTGGAATCAAAAGGAAGAAAAGGAGAGGAAAAAGGCATGGCATGAAATAAACATAAAGGAAAAGAAGCTTGATATTGGACAAATGGTGATTCTCTATGACTCCAAGTTCTTGCACCATCTAGGAAAACTTAAGGTACATTGGTTGGGGCTGTATGTTATCACTTACATCCTTAAAATAGGTGCCTGCTGGTTAGAAGCACTTTATGGAAATGGCTACTCAGTTACTTCAATGGGAGTAGGCTAAAGCCCTACTATAAATAAGTCTTCTTGGTGTTTGTAATAAGGTAGTATTGTCATTTAGATTAGGTTTTCAATTCTATATTTCCTTAAAGTATTTCCTTCTTAGTCTTTATGCTTTGTCAATTTAGTTATTGTTCTTGTGTAATAAGCATGCTTATGTGCATGAAGTTGATTACTATATAAAGCATGTTTATGGGCAAAGGACTACACATACTTTTAGTATGGGGTGGTTTTTTATATCTAGGTACAAGATTGTGGGAATTGAAATGTGAATGGAATAAGATGCTACGGGTTCTTTTCAAGTCAAATTATTACTTCTAAAAAGTGACCAAAGATGGAGATGAAAGAAGGGAAAGTATAACATGAGGTAATTAGAGGCCATAACAACTACCAGAAGAAGGTATAGTGACGAGGTACTCAAGCGCAAGGAAGTGCACTGAAGAGAAGTCTGTGACTAGAGGGTAGGAAGGCAAGCTAGAAGGTTATAGCTGGGGCATGAAGATGTAGTACATGGAAAGAATTGAATTATTCAATTAATGAGAGTATATTTTGTAGGTTAAGGAGCAACCAATGCATCAAAAAAATTTAAAATCTATATAAGGATGGGATGCAAGTTCATTTTTATCATTGTGATTAAGATAATTTGAAAAAGAGAAAAGTGCGAAGAGTTGAGTGATAAAATTGAGGTACAAAAGGTGTGTAGTCAGTCGTGATGAAGAGATATATGCACAGAAAGAGCTTCCGTCCCCAAGGGTGAAGGGTTTGAGAAATACAAGGTGACGGTGAGAAGCGAGGACACGTGATTTCACCTAGGGCACGCTGAATTGAGTTAGGGTTTGATTCACACATTTTAGAATTTAAGAGGTGGGTATTTACAAAGGATTGCAAGGTGGAAATGACACCCAAGAAAGTAGTTATAGTAGGAGTAAACGAAAAGAAGAAGTAGTTATAGTAGTTATAGTAGTCATATATAAAGAGGAGATGTCTCCCGAAAGCAATTTTTCTAAAATGCAATATCTAGAGGGGTCATCGTAGGATAGGAGTGGGATTCTCACATAAGGAGAAGGAAGGTGAGTTATTACAACCACCATACCATAGAGCATAAGAAGGATCTTGATTCCTCTGAACAAAAAAATGAATAAACACATGACGAAAGACATGTTGGTGTACGACGATGGTGGAAAGAAGATCTCAAAGAATATTTGAGTTTACCAACTATTCGATCTCCCTTACTTTTGGAAATATGATCCCTTATACTAGTGGATCATGTGTAGAGTGCACAAAGATGTTTTCTACTTTGTCATATGCAAAGCCTAAATTTTAGCCACGCTAATCTCCATGGTAACGAGATTGAAGGGCACATGATAAGATTTGAAAAATTATTTAATAGACAAGGCCACAATCTTGGAGACAAGAAATGAGTTGGAGTACACAAAGATTCCATGTGGCATGGACATAGATAAAATGAAGAAGTATCTAGTTGTGCAAGCACCCGCACATCTTGTTATGAAGCTAAATGACCATGAAAGGTGGTCACAAGTGAACACCATGTTTCTACATGTTGCAAGGAGGATGTCCTAAGGGGTATTCTACAATATTTTAGGCTACATTGTAGAGATGATAGTCAAGAAAGCACACACATGAGTAAAGATCATATTAGGAGTTGTTATGTTGTCGCTGGTGTTCATGGAGATTGCAGTACCTGATGGACCAAAAGAGAAGATATGGGAGTATCTATCGGAGCATAAGTCACCAACGTTATGGTTCAATAATTACCTATGTGAAAGATCCATGAAATAACCAATCAAGAAAAGGGATAAGAAGTGGTACGATAGGCTCCGTGTGGCCTTTGAAGAAGAATGACGCATCCCCAAGGAATTTCCTTCTATGGTTGGAAAGGTAGTTCAGTTCGTTGTATACCAGCACTTTTTCATAACATGGTTTACCATGAGGGATGGAGCATCGAGCCCTTGGTGTAAGATACCATATGAATTCACAGCAAGCTACTTCTACATGTCAGTACATAGGTTCTCATGTGCATGATGCCTAACGTTCAATGCAGACAAGGTAGATTGTGACTACCACACACTAAGGAAGAAATATGTGTATCTAAGATGGGGTACATATATTGAAAGGCTTATTTTATATGTATTAAGCATTAAACTAGTAATTTTGGCTATGGGAGATGTTGTAGCAGCACTAGTGTACCTTCCACTAAATCCCAAGTTGGAGAATAACAAGTACGTGGAGAATGATTTCACGCTCCTAGGGCTGCTAAAGGGTAAGCATACCATGGAGAACATTGCAGTGCTTAAGCCCACAGAGCCAATTGAAGTAGAGGATGACAAGGATTAGCAAAAAGAAAGTGGTGGTTTGGAACATAGAGGTAGAAGACATCCTACGAATAAGGATGAAGATGAGCGTGCAACTACACCACCTCAGCAATAAGACGGGGATGATGAGGACTTGGATGAATTCCAAGAAAAGAAGTAATTTAAGAGATTGTTTAGAAGAACAAGGACCTATTAACACAAAATTACAACACCCCTTAATGGCCTTAGATTTTTGAGTGGGGCATTCAATGTAATTTGTGTAACATTGGATCATCTCTCAAGTTGTGGGATTTATAGGCTTGAGATGACCCTCCAGAGAAACTTGGTTCTTGCTCCTAAACTACCTGCCATAATCTACTCTAATGTAGGAAAACTATCTAATCCTAATCTAACTTTCTTAGGGACCAGGGAGAGAGATTACATGAAAACAAAGCCTACACTAAAGTAGTGATACACTAGAAAAGGAGGTTGTTTATCAAAAATTCAACTGCCTGAAATGTAGAGAGGTGAGCAATGGAGAGGATGGAAAAGATGCATCATACACCAAAGATAAAGTTCACACAGAACACCACTTAAAACCCATTAAACATAGCTCCCAAAACCTGTAATAGGCATCAGAGATATGCACAGTATACCCTACAATGATGAGAGGAAAGAAGAGACAATAAAATAAGCAAAGGATGGACAAAATGCATCATAAAACAAATTTTATTACTCCATGAGTTGACACAGTACATCATTAGTGGGAAAGAGGCAAGAAAATTCCATTACAAAGAAAAGAGAGGAGACTTAAGCTCCACATTCAACCCTAGGGAATAATGAGAGAGGGGGTAGGAGAGAAAAAATGACCAAATTCTTAGAAAAATGCCCCTCCTTATAATATATAGGAAGAATGAGAGAGAAATGAGAGAATAATTTTAATCCTACTTCAACCACCCCCAAAAGAGCATTCAATTCATTGATAACAATGATGGGTTCCACTGCAAAAACTGATTCCTCCATGTGTTTCTCCTTGTTAGGAAAGAAAGGAAGCCCATACTTTCATTATGGTAGTAGGTGAGAAGCTTGACAACCGCAAAAATGGTAGACTGTATTTTTTCATATTTTAAGAACTTAGTCCCACTAATTTAAAGATATCAAGTCGTAGTCGAGTACCATACGTCAAGAGATTTCCAAAAATTCCTCTCTTTCTCCAATCCGAGCTTCTAGTCAAAATTTATGATCATCTGAAGGTCAAGGTCAGGCATTCCATGCGGGATCTCATAATATTTTAAAATGTCTAAGAATTTAATATTCTTGGTGGGCTTCATGATTTATCTTTCATGTTGGACCCTAGACATGTGAAGGTCATGCGCTCGTTTGAGGACCTGCCTTTGGATTTTACCTTTGAAGTCACATTGATGAGACATGTTGACGCTTCTGCTTGCTCTTTTCCAAATTGCTTTGGGTTTGGAGTCTATCTGTGCAAGATCCACATGGAAGCCTTGCCCATCCTTAAGATTTTTGCTTCCTTTTATGCAATGTGCCAACACTTGGCACTGTCTTCAAACATGCTGCTTCATTCCCTTGGGTGAGTAAAGGGCCCCACTATATATAATGTCAAAACCCCTTTTCGGGTGTGACCTTTGTAGTTAGCTCCATGTGGAAATCCTATGGGCTTCCAAGAGTTTATCCCCTCCTTTCACTCTTGAAGTTACGACGATTGGACACTTGGCATCTTCCACGAGCCTGCTCTACCTTCTTTTTGTTTTGGCTAAATCCCTTCTATTTAGGAGAAACTATGTTGGACCCTAGACACATGGAGGGCCAACACATGTTTAGGAACCTACCTTTTGTATTTTACCCTTGAAGTTACACTGATGCGGCACGTGGAGGCTTTGGCTGACTCTTCACATGGTTAGACTTTTCAATGGTCAGTTCTACCTTTTCCATCTACTTTGGAGCAACTTGTTAGACCCTAGACACATAGAGGTCCTGCGCACATTTGGGGACCCACATTTGGATTTAACCTTTGAAATTTTGCTAATGAGGCACGTGGAGGCTTCACTGGCTCTTCCCATGTTTATAATTTTCAATGGCCGGTGCAACTTTCTTGGGATCTGATGACGTGGAGAGCCTACGCTCTTTTGAGGATCTTTATTTTAAGTATCATAAAAAAAGTGCACCAAAGAGACAAGTGGAGTCTTCCTCTAGCCTTACCATGCTTAAACATTTCAATGATTGGTTATGCCTTTTCGGGCTCTAAACACGTGGAGATCCTGCGCACATTTGGGGACCTTCCTTTGTCACACATTTTGAAGGTGCGCTAAGTTGACAAGTGGCACCTTTCGAAGGTGACCTAAGATGACACGTGGCACCTACTATGATTTTGTTGCTTTTATTTTAGTCGACTCGCTCTGGGATCGATTTTGACTTACCGAGTTAGATTTCTTCATTTTTTCAACAATCTACTTCCCCGAGATCCCTGAAAATGTGAAGTCTAAAAAATTTGATCCTTTCTCCATTTTTCACTTGAGATTTTGTCTTCTTCAACATTTCTATTGGCCATTCATTTTCCCACATTCCATTTCCATTTCTAAGCCTTCATGTAACCTAATTCTTCGATTTGAAATGTGGGCTCGCATGATTGAACTAAGCTCTTCATTTCTCTGGCATGGAAGGTTGTGTTTGATCATACTTTTCCCAAGGGAAAAATTGGATAACAGGACCCAAGGTGCTACTTCCCATATAGTTTTCAGGTCACCCAGACTCTCTCTACATAAGGAGACCACCACAAAAAGGAGAAGGAAACGAAAAATGAATGAGGAAGTGGAAGAGTCAGAGGAAAGTGCCCCTAATTCTCCTACACCTCCAGAGAATGTAGAAGGACAAAAAGATGAAGAAATGAATAAAGGAGAAGTTGAAGAAAAGAGAACAGATGAGATAGCTACCAAGACCACTCAGGACATGGAGACACAAGTCCCAAATCTGGAAGCTCAAGTTCTTAAGCATCCTAGGTCAAGAAGAACAAGTGGGGATACTTTCCACTAGCCATGGGTTATGCTGAGGACACAAGTAAAATTATCCGCGCCCATTTCTAGAGCACATTTATGTAAAAGGAGTTATATGGCTGGGAATTAATGGATGAAGATATGGAAATAGTGTGCATAAGGAAGTATTTATCATGGTCGATGCACACGCACATCGATGAACCATATTTCTATGTGTGTGAGGAGTCATGCGTATCCAGGAGGTTGAAAAATACACCTCAGGCTAGACACATAATAGCAAAGACTACTATTATGTCAGATGAGTAGGTGAGAAAAGCATTGTTAAAAGTCTCAACAGAGGTGGAAAGGAAGAATATGGACAAGGATGCCATAATTAGGGCGCTGAGAGAAGAGATCGAAACTAAGGATGGGGAAATAACGCGCCTAACATATGAAAGAGAATTAGCATAGAAGAAGAACTTTGTATTTATCTGCATCGCAAAGGAAATTGGTAATAATATTATAAGGTCTAGGCCACACTTAGATCCAAAGGTACTACAGAAGTTTCCTTCAGCAATACACTATGTAGGTACATTGGTGGACCTAGTGCTTGAATATGAACCTCTGCGCATGTCAGCGCCAAAGGATCCAGCACAAGAGGCAGAGAAAGAAAAGGATTCAATGGTGCTAACAAGTGGAGTTTCTAAATGTATTTCATGTATTCAATTCTGGGAAAATGTTAACAGATGAGTGTATGTGACCAAGCGAGCTAGACAAGAGACCTAAAGATGTATTAGATAAGAATGGGCAGAGTGCAATTGTCTCAGCAATAGAGTAATACCAAGAGTAGTTGGGTCAAAGAGTTGAACTAAAAAAATTGATTCTCTACAATATCATCAAATTTGAGATGAGAATCATATTATATCAAAGTATTAGGTGAAATATTGTGAGAAAAAACATCTAGAAAATTTTAAAGAGTTACTTTTCATTCCTTGGTCAAATCTTGAGCCTAAAAAACAACTTGTAGTGTTGAACAAAAGAACTAGAGATCTCAGGAAAGGTGTTAATCCAACCATGATACATTTTTATAGACTCTACTACTATGTGTGTGTGTGTGTGTATGAAAAATTACTTGGAGGAACAATCTCCAACCTTAAACAATTGTAAATAAACACATATATAAGATCCTCTAACTACATAATCCTCAAAAAAATTTAAGCTATGCCTTACTCCAACAAAAAGGAATGTTTTAAGGGATCTAAAGGATTACATTATAATCATTCTGAAATTACGTGAAATTTATTTTTAATAACACAATCGGCCCTGTTGGTACAGAAATTTTTTTCTCCTATTTAAACCAGGCAACAACACAGATTCAAGAGGGAGCTTAGAGGCAGTTAGATCATAAATGTATGTCATTTTGTAGTAGGGGAGAAATCTAGTTGTCCCTTTGTTACTTGGATTTATGGAGAGATGGATAGCACCTCAAAAGGATGTGATATGATCCTAACTATTTTAGGTTGTTCCTTTCAACCAAGGTAAGAGAACCTATTTTGTAACCCTTATTATTTGAAAGGAGATATAGGTACCTTTCTTTTGCATAAATTTTATAGAAAATGCCTTGGGGAAAATATGATCAACACACCAAATCTGACTCTCACGAGTTGTCACTTCCATATTAGGGAGATATTATCATAGCAAGGCAAAGGTTACTAAACACATTTGGAAACCTAATCTCTTATGCATATTTTAGTAAAAGGATTTTGGTCTTGGGTCGGTATATAGAGAAAAAATAGAGGTAGTATGGGTAGGATTAGTTGTTTTAAATAGATTTTTTTGTGGGAGGGGAGACATGATGAACTTGACTAACCAGATTCTTGAGAAATTATGCAAAATGGAAATATTCAATCAACAAAATTCCACAAAAAGTTAAATTGTTTCCTCAACTTGAATATTTGCTTCAATGGAGGCCCAAATTAGCACTCTTTCACACAACCTGTGGGATTTTGTCATGAAGGCTCAAGTCAGAGGACCCAATAAAGCACCAATATTTAAACCAAGTCACACCTAAGGTACACCTAGTGGCTTACAGATATTCTCTATCAATCAAATGAAATAAAAGTGATTTTAAACCGTTTATCCCATTCCCAGATGAAGGCTCTTCTGAGAAATGAAATTGCATATGCCACTAAAATGTCACAAGTACTGCGACCTGTGTGATTGGACTATATTTTTGTACAAGATTGCAACAAAAACAAGAAAAACTACTTGCATGCATTCAGAAATGAAATAAATACACTTTACTCAATATTGACATAGAATAACTCAAAGTTTGATCAAATTTATCAGCAGGGGAAAGTTTCCAAAACAATCTCAAATCTTTTCAATGGCTATACACTTGCAACCACATTGACATGATCAAATTTGACAAAAAGTGAGATATATAAGCTTCTGTAGATTGCTTCTCAAAATATGTCAAGTTTTTTCTACAGGAGAAAATCAGTCCTAATCTTTCCAAAAACTCCCAACCATTTGCATGATGAATTTGTGCATTTTATAGAATTTCTGACAGATCCCATTCTTCCCAAAAGACAAAAACCTAAATGCAACAGTACTTTCCTTGATTCTTTTGTGATTCATAGAATCAGATCTGTAAAAGTCTCCAGGTGCTTGAGGGAAAATATTTTCGATTTCCTCCTGCATTCAAATCCATTCTTGGGAAAAACATGCCTCCATCCATTTTCCAATCACTTCCACCCCATATCAATCAAATCTTCCCCCTTGCATGCTCAAAATATAATAAAAATGGAAAATCAGATCGCGCTTGAGAGTAAGACCGTTTTAATGGCGAAAGACATCTCAAGAATTCCTCCTACCAAACCCTAGATATCAAAATTAACTCGCTCCTCTATTTGGCATGTAGAAAATAGGAAGAAATCACGAATACTCACACTCCCATGAGTTTTACAGAAAAAATGGGGAGAAAATCAGATTTAGATGCTCAATAGCCATTGATCTTTTATTTAAATGTGGGCCATCCATGTGGAAGATGCAAAAATAACATCGGGGGCTTCCTTTGACCTTACCGACCCTTTTGAAAAAATGGAAAAATTTCCCATTTTTCCACGCACATCCGCTTCTAAAAATGGACCTAACACGTGTCCTAAGGTAGGCCCCAAAAGAAATGCAGAGAAATTCTTCCATTTGAATCTCTTTTGGAAAAAGGAAAATTTTTCAAGTTTTCCCCACAACTCCTCCTTTGAGAAATAATTCTAACACACATCCCAATGTGGGTCCCAATGGAAATTCACTTCCCCTTCTACTTTTAACTCTTTTTTCTCAAAAGGAAATTTTTCCAATTTTCCTCCACGGATCCGCACCTACATCGTTTACCGGGGCAAAACATTGACTATTTCCCATTAGACTCAGAGGCCATTTTCACTATTTTAACCTTTATGAAGAAAAGAAATGAAAATTTTGAATTGCCTCCGATGGTCTACCTCCCCATCCCCTATGACTTTTCAAATTGCCATGTGTCACAATGGCACACCCTGAGGCGGTCCCAAAAATTTGATATCTCGAATGAGCGCAGGCTCGCCACATGTCCTACTCCATTAAAATTTGTTTGAAAGCTTGAAGCTCAGCAGAAGGCACCACTTTTCATGCTCCGAGGCAATCTCCTTTTGGCCATTTAAAATTCTAAGTAAAATGCAAAGTGAGCGAAGGCCTCCATGAGTTACCCCGACGCTTCTTTAAAATGAAATTCAAGGGTAGGTTCCCAAACATGCGCAGTTCCTCCACATGTCTCCATGGCACAATTTCAAATGGTACCCAAGGCGGAGAACCTAAATGAGTGCAATCTAGCAACGTGTCCCTGTTCTTCCAAACTACTCCAACTGCATAAAAATTTTCTAAGTATGAGAAAGCAGTGGAAGCCTCCACGTGTCCTCCCGATGCTACTCCAAGGGAAATCCCAAAAGTAGATCCTCAAATGAGCTTCATTCCTCCACGTGTCCTAGACTTCCCGAAAACCCTTTGAAATTTTTCAAAGTATGGGAAACCCAGTGGAAGCCTCCACGTGTCCTCCTGATGCTACTTCAAAGACAAACCAAAAAGTTGATTCTCAAACGAGCATTGTTCCTCCACGTGGACACATTTTTAAAATGAGGCTTTTAATTGAATTTTTTAAGTATTAAGCTAATCTGCATCTAACCAAGAGGTTTCACATTTCTCTATCAACTGAATGATGTAAATTTGACCAAGAGCAACGCCATTCAAACCGTAAAACACATAGAAACATCCATTCAAGCCAGAAAATAAGGTTTTCTTCAAGAAAAAATACTTTAGACTGTTGCAAGGCTCAAACACAATCCATAGGGACACATCAACTCATTTCTCTTTGAGTATTTAGGGAAAAAATGACAGGGAAAATAGATCTTGACTGTGGAAAATGGAGGAAACGGGAAAATGCAATTTTTGAAGGAACAGAGCATGGGAGACCAAAAATACAAAGCTTTTTCAGAGGAAAAAAGGAACCATGAGACAAATATAGACCCATACATGATCCTCAACCCAGGAGTAAACTAAAAATGGCAATAAGACAAACTAAGCACCATATGGGGAAGGAGAAAATGACAAAGGCCATGAATGAATAAATCTTCAAGGAAAAAAATAGGGCAAGACAATTCTGAGCACCAACATTGGCTCCAACTCAGGGATGGACACTCCCTACGAGTGCCACAAGAAAAATAGTAGACCAAGTACCAAAATATCCATTGGGTGATAGAGTCATCTCACAGAGAAGAGAAATGAAGCCATCTCCACAAACAAACAAAGAAGCCAACAAAAAAAGGTCACCACAAACTAGGACAAGCAAAAAACACAAAAAACAAGATGCAAACAACAAACTATACACTAGTTCAAGAGGTTTTTACCTTGATTCAGAGGAATCAATCAAAGAAATGCTTCAAATGCCTACCGTTAGCAAGTAATTCAAGCAATTCACCATCTAGATCCTTCAAGAAGAAGGTGTGTTCACCAATTCTGATGTCAATGGAGTAAGGGCCCATCCATAATGAATCAAACTTGCCATGCTTGCCCTTATCCTCATGCCTGTTATCCCATAATAGCACAAGATCTCCAATATTGAAGGCTCTAGGAGTGACCTTTTTGTCAAATAGTTTCTTTAGCTTTTCTCTAAACCTTATATGCCTCTGGTGAGATGCCCTCCTCTCTTCATCAAGCTCAACAATCTAGTTTATGCGGTCATCATGAGGACTCACTTCTCTATCTTGCAGTCTTTGAATGAACTTATATGAGGATAATTGCATATGTAGGGGAAAAAAGGCCTAAGTCCCATATACCAACTCAAATGGACTCTTTCCAGTGACTATTTTGACAGTGATCATATCATCCCAGATAGCAAACTTCAACTGTTCACCCCATTTTATCTTGTTCAAATCCAAGTTTCTTCTGATAATCTTTAGAAAATTCTTATTGTTGGACTTAGCTTGTCCATTTCCTTGGGGATGATAATTAGAGGCATATGTCAAATTTATCCCATATCCTTTACACATTTCCACTAGAGGTCTATCCCCGAAACTCATGGCATTATCAACTATGATTTTGACTGGTACTCCAAACCTGCAAATAATATTGTTTTGCAAAAAATACATGACAAATTTGTGTGTAGCCTTCTTGGTGGGGATTGCTTCCACCCACTTGGTAATGTAATCAGTGGCTACAAGAATCCACTTATGGCCAACACTTAAAGGGTCTAAAATCTCACCAATGAATTCCAATCCCCATTGTTGAATCAGGGATTCAATTGATAAAGATTGCAAAGGTAGAGAGCCTGAAGCCTTCAGCCTTCCAGAGAAACACTATCAACTCTAAGATATTATGACCAACATGGTTACATCCTTGAAAAGATTTGGCCACCAATAACTAGCCCTTAGGATCTTATGTTTTGTGACTCTTTCAGCAACATTCCCCCCCAGAAAATCCTCCATGGAGATCAATAATTAGTTTGGGGGCTTCATCTTCAGTGATGCATCTTAAGAGGACTCCCTCTGGGTTCTTCCATGCCAACCCAAAATCAATAATGACATATTTCTAAGAAGCCATCTTAAGATCTCTTTTCTGGTTCTTATTCAAATGCTTAGGGTAGTTTAAGTGTCTAAGATAGAACATCACATGCTTGTACCACTCAGAACTCCTCCATATTTGAAAAACAAATGCCCTTTCTTCCTCAATCTCATTTACCTAAATGGTCTGCAAGTTATTCTCAGCCATGAACTTACCTAACCCCAAAACTCTCACCAACTTTGTGGTTTGGATGTCCATATCATACTCTTGCAATTTTTTCACCCATCTACACCTTTTACTTGAGACTTCCATCTCTCACAGGATGTCTTTTACCATGGTATGAGGAACATAAGAAACAACTTTTGAACTTAAAATATAAGGCCTGAAAAACTTTGTTGCTTTGACTAAGGAAAATGCCTGATTTTCCATGATGGTGTATTTCAGTTCTTCTCCTTATAAAGCCTTACTAAAAAAGGAAATGGGTCTCTCAGTCCCTTCATCATCCTTATGTAGCAGGACAGAAGCAATATTGTTTTCTGAAGTGAAAGAAAACAGTTGGAAAGGTTTCTTATAATCTTGGGCTGCTAAAACAGGGGCATGCTTCAATGCCTCTTTGATTCCATTGAAATCTTGGGTGGAAGCCTCTTCCCATTTGATGATCTAATCCTTCTTTAACATTGAAGTGATTGGGATAGTCAACTCAAAAAAGTTTGATATAAACCTTCTAATGAAGTTTATCTGCCCAAAGAAGGACTGAATTCCTTTCTTGGTTCTTGGAATTGGAACTTTGTTGATGGCTTCCACTCTTTCTGAATCAATAATCACTCCTTCCTGTGACACAATGTGACCAGAACTTTCACCTTCTGCACTCCAAAAAGGAATTTCTTTGGATTGAGTGAGATGCCATATTCCCTACAGCTGATCAACATCTTCTCTAAGTGTAGAAAAGGGTCACTTCTCCTTCTTGAAAACATTGTTACATCATCTTGGTAAACAACAATAAATTCATTGATTTAACCAGAAAAACCAACATCCATTGCTCTCTGAAAAGTGGCTCCATCATTCATCAGACCAAAGGGCATCCTAACATATACATACATTCCCCATGGATTAGTGAAGGTTGTCTTGATAATTTCTGATTCTTTTACTATGACTTGATTATAACTAGAGAAGCCATCTAAAGTAGAAAGCAACTCGAAACTAGTCACCAACTGCAGTATGTGTTCCATGTTAGGTAAAGGATAGTTGTCCTTCATTGTGGCCTTTTTTAGATTCCTGAATTCCACACACAACCTTATGTAACCATTCTTCTTTCTTACTGGCACTAGGTCAGCAACCCAAGAAGAATACCTTGTGGGCTGGATAATTCCTCCATCCCTTAGCTTCTTCATCTCCTCTTGCATTTTGAGAGATAAAAGAGGATTAATTGGCCTCTTCTTCTTCCTGAAGGGTTTTACACTAGGCTCCAAGGGAATCTCATGCTGGAACAGGTCTTCTCTGTATGCTTTGAGCTTAGAATAGGTCCAAGCCATGAAATATTTGTATTTCTTTAACAAATGGATGTATGATTGCTTTTCATCTTTGCTGAGATGGCTGCCCAACCAAATTTTCCTTGGTTTCTCCTTCGTGCCAAGGTCATGCTCCTCAACATCCCTCGAGGCTTCCATAAGCCTATTAATAATGGATTCAACATTATCAAAATTCCATTCAAGAGCAACCAGCCCTCTAGGAATGGTGTTAATCTTTAGCTGGATGATGCCATTGCAAAATAATATTTCCTTCCCCTCTGTTATACAGACCATTGGCTCCCAATCAATGTTTTGATCAGAAAACTCTCCATCATTTTGCAATAACCTTCTAACCTGAGCCTCATCATCAAAAACCTGCCAATGTTGTATATTATTAGGGATAGAGGGTCTTATCACTACTTCCACTTCATATTAAAAATAGGGGGATGTTGCAGAATTGTCAAACCGAGATCCCAACACTGTAAGATTTTCTTCCAAGTCATTGAACCTCCTATCATGATGCACAATGTTGAAGGATTCAAACATCTCAATTAAGTCCGAAACTGCATGCTTGTACTATTTCAGTCACCAGTTCTTTGTGGCATAGATTTTTCTAACTTGCTTGAGAACTAGCTCTGAGTATCCTTTGCCGATGATGTCCCTGACACCATACTTCCAAGAAATTCTTAAACCTAACAACAATGCCTCATACTCAAGAATATTGTTAGTAAAATCAAAGTTAATCTTAAAGGAAAAAACAAACCTTTCTTGGCTTGGATAAATTAGGACAACACCAGCACCATTTGTAAATTTGGAGCAAGCTCCATCAAACAATAAATTCTAAGGAGATATTGCTTGCTTAAGACACTTGGAATCCTCAATCTTGTGCTCTTTTCCATCAAGGAATCCCACAAAGTTGTCAACATCAACATTTGTATACAATACTTCATAGGACACATTGTTGGGATCATAAATAAGGTGCAACATTTTCTTCTCCCCATATAACCTAACAAGGCTGCCTTCAACTAGGATTGTGGCATAATACATGTCCATTTGGACACTACCATGAACACTTGCAGACCATTTTCTTGACAAGAACATGCCTCACTTGGCTGGGCAATCAACTATGACAACATAAAGCTTTAAATTTTTACCTTGGTAAGCTGCAAGCTGCACCACCAAACCCTTCACACATCCCACTACTGGCACCTCTCTGGATTCCATGGTAGTGCACTTCCAATATGTTGTTGTTACCTTAATATTCAGCTCATTAATGACCTCCAAAGACATGACATTACATTATTCCCTTGAGTCAAACATGAAGTTATGGAGCAGCCTATCCTTGATGATCAAAGTAGTGAAGAATGGATACACATTTAGTTGAGAGTCTACCTAAGATGTCCCCAAATAAACCTTAGGTGGTTAAGCTTGCTCTTCTGACACTGATGGTGTCTTAGAATTTTTAATGGCTAGAGGATTCTCCACAATGTTCACATTTCTTCCTAGGGTTTTCCTCTCTTCACTCAATACGAAGTATTCAAATTCTCTCCTCTTGTGCTCAAGAATCCTAAGCAACTTAACAATTGGAACAAAAACTTTGATTTGAATCAAAACTTGGGTAATGTCATCGGGGAAATTCTTGGTCAAGGTAATAATGGAAGAAAGGCTAACACACTCATTACGTGGTACAGGACTCTTGATAGCCTGAGCATGAGGATGGGTGTGATTTTTGCTTGGAACTGAAAGGATTTTGGTGGAGGGATCTTTCCTAGGATCCTCTTTAGGAATGTTAGAAAGTAAGGGAAATTTTGGCTTAGTCTGAGGCCCTACCCCTTTAATAGCCTTACTTCTTGTTTTATATTCCTTCTCCTGACCCACAACAATATTGATTAATAATTTCCTGTCCTCCTCAGACGGGATTCCTCCATCATACTTTTATATCATTAAATCCCTTAAATATTCAAATTCATTATTGGGCAATTCAAAAGCTTGTACATTATCTACTTCTAAAGTATGAGAGGGAGAGAGAATATGTACTCTATAAATGCAGTCCCAAAAAGTGGCTATAGTTCTAGCACTTATCACCTCAGTTGAGGTTTTCCTTTGTTGTGAGCTAGTGGAGCAACCCAACATGCAGACATCATCATCAATATCAGTAGCTTTTTCCTCTTCTTATTGATATTATTCATAAGGAGCATGGGGCATGAAACATATGTCACACCAATCAATGAATTATGTCTCTTCCACAACACCAACTTTGGTAGCCAAAGGATCAATCACCATTCTATTTTCTCTACCTTGGAGATTCCTATTCCGAAATCCAATGGCTCCTTTGCCTTTTTCATTAACTCTTTGATGATTTGTAAATCTATCTTGGCCTTTTTGCTTGTGTTGTCCATGTGAGATCTACCAAACTCCTTTCTCATCTCAGACTAGTTTGTAGGATATCTCCTTGATAGCCCTTGCAAAAAAATTCACAACCTCTTTAAAATCAGTACCCTTGCTTGTTTGGGATTTTTTTTGGTTAATCAGCTTCACACCTTCCCTCTTAGGAGGTTTCCCAATTTCCTTGATGTTACTCTCAATTTGTAGAGCCATGGTGAATGATTGTCTCAAGTTGGTAGGGTTCATGTCCCTTAAGTAGTAAGCAACCTTTTTATCAAATGCATCAATATATTTGATCAAACATGACTCATCAAAAGGCCTTATTCTAACAGGAAATATTTTCAAACATGAATCATCAAAAGGCATTATTCTAACAGGAAATATTTTAAATCATGTACTGACTCATTGGGATTCTTCTTGATGTTTTCAAATTCTGACAGAAGAAACCTAGGGTCAGTCCTATCACCATATTGTAATCTGAATGCATTACTCATCTCATCCCAAGAGTCAATAGAGTTATCTTGCAATGCTTTATACCAGTCCCTAGTATCCTCCTCTAGAGTGTAAAAAAATAATTTGATGTACACATCTTCATTCTCAATACCAAAATCTTCCATCATATTGAGGAAGAGATTTAGATGTTGATCATCAATTATGGCATTGTTTCCCTGGAATTTAGGGAGTCTATTCCTCACGTCTTGAGGCACTGCATTTGGGTAACCAGCCATTCCCAAAACATTTATAGGTCCAAAGGTGTTTACAACAAATTGAGGTCTGGGTTGAGCCATATTGATTTGAGTAGGTGATCCTGGAGGAGTGAAAAATTGATGAGGGGCAGAGGGTCCTTGGAACACATGAGTGTAGTTTTCAAAATGGAGATCCTCCAAAGACCTTGCTTCTTAGAAATCACTATCTACTTCAGAAAATACAAGTGCAGAATGTGAAGCAAATCTTTCAAAATCAAATGAAGGCCCTTCTCTAGCTAGATAATTCAGTTCCACAAAGAGGCTACCTGATTTAGAGTCACTTGAATGGCATTCTTCAATGATAGGCTGTTCACATTAATCAATGGAGATCCCTCTTCTTGTCTATTGATCTCCCACAACTCTCTAGGATTTTATTCCTTCTAAATTTGCTTTTCCTAGCTCTGGAAATAGTGTCCTATCACGATATAGCAAATAAAGATCTTCTTCTTTCCATCTTTGCAAATGTTAGTAACAAATATTACTTGATAGAGGTTTAAGACATTGGTCCTTCTCAAAATCACATCAACAAGGAGTCGCCATTAAGGATTTTTACCTTAGTTGTGTAAATGCACTAAAAATGTTATGTCAAGTGTCTGTCAGAACTAGAAAATGGAAATGAAAAAATCTAACCTTTCTCTACCAAAATTTATCAAAGAGTACCATTGTAAAACTTGTGGAAACTAGAGAAGTTGCATACACCACTTGGAGCATACAAGAAGTGATTTACCAGGGCTTGAATGTGAGATGTACTAGCCAAATAGATATGAACTGGAAGTGGATCAACAAATTAAACTATCAATGAAAATCCATATTTTAATAAGTCCCCAGCAACGGCACCACTACTGTTAGTACCCAAATTTGTTCTCTTTTTCAAAACAAGAAGCAACACATATTCAACAGGGAGCTTAGAGGCAGATAGATCATAAATGTATGTCATTTTGCAGTAGGGGAGAAATCATGTTGTCCCTTTGTTACTTGGATTTATGGAGAGATGGATAGCACCTCAAAAGGATGTGACTTGATCATAACTATTTTAGGTTGTGCCCTTCAACTAAGGTAAGAGAACCTATTTTGTAACCCCTGTTATTTGAAAGGAGATACAGGTACCTTTCTTTTGCACAAATGTTATAGAAAAGGCCTTGGGGAAATATGATCAACACACCAAATCTGACTCTCACGAGTTGTCACTTCTAGATTATGGAGATATTCTCATAGCAAGGCAAAGTTTACTAAATACATTTGGAAACCTAATCTATTATGCATACTTTAGTAAAAGGATTTTGGTGTTAGGTCGGTATATAGAGCAAAAATAGACATAGTATGGGTAGGATTAGTTGTTTTAAAAAGATTTTTTGGTGGGAGGGGAGATAGGATGAACTTGACTCTAGATTCTTGGGAACTTATGCAAAATGGAAAGATTCAATCAACAAAATTAAACAAAAAGTTAAACAGTTTCCTCAACTAGTATATGTGCTTCAATGGAGGCCCAAATTAGCAATCTTTCACACAACCTATGGGATTATGTCACGAAGGCTTGAGTCAGAGGACCCAATAAAGCACCAATAATTAAACCAAGTCAGACCTAAGGTACACCCAAATGCTTACAGATAATCTCTATCAATAAAATGAAATAAATGTGATTTTAAACTGTTTATACCATTCCCAAATGAAGTCTCTTATGAGAAATGAAACTGTATATGCCACTAAACTATCACAAGGACTGAGACCTATGTGATTGGACTGTATTTTGGTACAAGATTGCAAGAAAAACTACTTGTATGCATTCAAAAATGAAATAAATAAACTTTACTCAATATTGACACAAAATAACTCAAAGTTTGATCAAATTTATCAATAGGGGAAAGTTTCTAGAACAATCTCAAAGCTTTTAAATGGCTATACACTTGCAACCACCTTGACATGATCACATTTGACATAAAGGGAGATATACGGGCTTCTCTAGATGGCTTCTCAAAATGGATGGGCTCTATCAAGCTTTTTTTACTGGAGAAAATTAGTCCTGATCTTTCTAAATACTCCCAACCATTTTCACGATGAATTTGTGCCTTTTATAGCATTTCCAATAGAGCCCCTTCCTCCCAAAATATAAAAAACTTAAATGCACCAGTGCTTGCCATGATTCTTTCATGATTCGTAAAATTAGATCTGTGAAATTCTCCAAGTGCTCAAGGGAAAATTTCTTTGATTTCCTCCCACATTCAAATCCATTCTCAAGAAAAACACACCTCCATCCATTCACCAATCACTTCCACCCCATATCAATCAAATCTATCCCCTTGCATGCTCAGGAGAAGAAAAACATAAATACCAGATCAGGCTTGAGAGTCAGAAAGTTTTAATGGTGAAAGAGGTCTCAAGATTCCTCCCACCAAACACTAGATATCAAAACTAACTCACTCCTTCGTTTGGCGTGTAGAAAATAACAAGAAATCAAGAAGACTCACACTCCCATGAGTTTTATAGAAAAAATGGGGGGAAAATCAGATTTAAACGCTCAACAACCGTTGATCTTTGATTTAAATGTGGACCGTCCATGTGGAAGATGAAAAAATAGGATTGGGGGATTCCTTTGACCTTTTCTGACCCTTTTAAAAAAATGGAAAAATTTCCCATTTTTCCCCACAACACCACTTCTAAAAATGTGCCTGACACATGTCCTGAGGTGGGCCCCAAAATAAACGTGGAGAAATTCTACCATTTGAATCTCTTTTGAAAAAGGAAAATTTTTCATGTTTTCCCTACATCTCCACCTTTGAGAAATGCTTCTGACACGTGTCCAAATGTGGATCCCAGCAGAACTTCGTTTCCTCTTTTACTTTTAACTCTTTTTTCTAAAAAGGAAATTTTTCCAATTTTCATCCATGGGTCCGCACCTCCACCATTGACTAGGACAAAAATTAACTATTTCCCATCGGGCTCACAAGCCATTTTTGCTATTTTAACCTTTACAAAGCAAACAAGTGAAAATTTTGAATTTCCTCGGATGGTCCGCCTCCCCATCCCCTATGAATTTTTAAATTTCCACGTGTCACAATGGCACACCCTGAGGCGGTCCAAAAAAAATTATACCTTGAATGAGCGCAGGCTCGCCAGGTGTCCTGCTCTGGAATTTTTTTTTTGAAGGATTTTAAGCTCAACAGATGGCGCCACTTGTCATGCTCTGAGGCAGTCTCCTTTTTTCTGTTGGAAAGTTTAAGTAAAATACAAAGTGAGCAGACTCCTCCATGTGTCACCCCAGTAATTCTTTAAAATGAAACTCAAGGACTGGTTCCCCAACGTGAGAAATTTCTCCACGTGTCTCCATGGTGTAATTCATAAATGGTTCTTGCACGATGGAAAAGTGACAAGCGAGCATGGGAATCTACAAGTAACTCTTCCTCGCACCTAACCTCCTAAGTTCGTGCCGAGACAACCAGTGGGGATGGAATATATGTGGGGTATGGACAAACTAATTAGGAAATCTTATATCTTTAACACACACTAATGGAATCTATGAATCTAAGGAAAATGAGGCCTTCCTAACATGAATCGGTGTGATAGATGGGTCGGTGAGGATGACTGATCGAAGGCTCCAATCAATATCGAGCTTTGGCATGATCCAATCTATAGGTTGGGGATAGAGGGAAAATGACCTAGAATTATTTCATGTATATCTCCTGACAGGGTCATGAAAATGGATGATGGATATAGTGGATTCTATGGGTGATTCTTTGGTCTAGTCCAGAAATCCTTAGCTAGATTAGCTATTATGTCTAGTGAGGATATTTGTGTGATAATGATTGGTGGAAGTGGAGTAGATCTAAATACTAATGTGCGTAAACCAACATCTACGTCTGATTGACCTGTGGACCAAAGTTGTAGATTAATGGTTGTTGTGGACCTCCTATGGTCATGTGTAGAATTAATCTCTAATCCCTAGTATGTAGTAGTCATATGCCTTTTCAGCCTCTATATTTAGAACTAAAAGTTGTGCAATCTTCTCAGACTACCTTACAAGTGTTCCTGGCAACCTAAATTCTTAAGCTAGTGTCTATGTCAGTGATAATGTCTCCTACGTCTGGCTGTGGAACCAAAGGATCACAATCAAGTGTTTTCTCTCTTTCAAGCCCTTCTACAGTCATGCAGGTATCTATTTAGGGAAATCTGTAGTTTAGCTGGTTTGACCAAAACATATGCGCTTTGTCGTCTTCTATGTTTAATCCTCTCAGCTATGCGTTAATTTCTTGTAGGTCTATTGCTACTAAGAAGACCTGAATTCTATGATTCTGGTCTATATCAGTTATTGTTGCAACAAGATTGGGCTGAGGCACTATTGGCTCGAATACGTATTCTCTGGGAACCCTAGGTCCCGTGATTGTCATGGAAAAGGAAATAATATAAATCTAACTAATGACAGAATAAACTAACTACGCAAGATATATCTATGTATATTCCTCTATTTTATATTTTTGATAAACTATTGAATAGAATTGAAAGAGCAATTATTTAATATATGTAGAAATTGACAACTAAACTAATAACAAAATTAAAACAAACAAAACAGTCGAGTATAGCTACTTGCATATGCAGTAGTGAATCTATTCTAAATAACCAAATAACTAATCTACTCTATTTGAAAAACCCCTGATCCTACCTCAGAAGTGAGGAATGAATCATAGTTTCTCAAAAACTATCTATCCCCATAGCTTCCCCGGCAATATCGAAAATGAGGTTAACTGAAATGAAATGATTTCACTATTCTATTTGATATATTTTAACTAGAACTTTGAAAGCTTGAACTTGTATTTTGCAGAACAGTGACAAATCTGATTGTTTGTGGCTTTGTCCCCTTAGTGTGGTCTCCTCATTCCTTCGTGCTCACGTGAATCCAAAAAAGCATGTAATGCTAGCATCAACAGAAGTATGTATTGGAATAATGGAAGCTTAGGATTGAGGCTGAATAAAATGTGAGTAGGAGAGGGATAGTGCAAGAGAACAGAGCTTGGCTTATGTAATTCCTTGTAGGATTTATTGCGAGTCATACAACATAAAACGTCCAGAACCTGAAACTATCCTTTTTGATGAACAAAACTTGCAACTTTAATGGCTTCAGACTGAAAATAAAACTATCCTATCTCAATTGATTGTATGAAACAGCAAAAATACTAGCACAAGAAGATTATGTGGCTTCTAAACAACAAAACAACATTAATTGTTCATGTAACAACTGAAAATTATGAATTCCTAATAACTGAAAGACTAAAACTATGAAATGAGAAGATGAGAGGTAATTTTTGAGGGGCCATTTGCTTGAATATCAACCAGCTATTTATAGAATTCCCATTTAGCCAAAGGTGAAAACCAATTTGAAATATTTAACCATAAATAATGCAAAAACACTATTCTAGGGAACAAGAATCATAAATACGAGCAAAGGAGGTGAAAAAAGTTGGTAAACGTTGAAATTTTACACAAGTCATGATAGAAAGAACATTCTGGAAAAATGTGTGAAGGACCACCACCTTAAGTAGGGCAGTGGTTACAGGACCTCCGCCCTGCCTAGGCAGCGGTCACGAGACCGCCGCCCAGGCAGGGCGGCGGTTTCATAACTGAAGACCAAAATGTAAAGGAAAAGAGGGGAGAAGAGAAAACCAAAGCACGCAGGGGCTAAGCAAGACATGCGAAATGTTAATGCATACTTGGAGATATTTTCTAGATCCCAGACACCTTGCGAGGAGACCTGTATCATCATTGGGGCACATGTGACATCGTTCTGGTAGTATAGTAACCTTACAATTTTTGGTACGTACATATTGCCCCCTTGGAGAAGCGTTTTAGCCATGAAGAGGTGAAAAATGATGGGTCTGCATATGGTGGTCCCAAAATGGGAAATTATAAACTATACCGTGTGTCGAAATGATGCCATCCAAAATTATCGCTACCTGCAAAACAAAAGGAGGACCCAAGTGCAGATAGATAAACTAAGCCAAAAATAAATACTAAAATAACATGAAATGAGGACTTACCACTTACGCGAGGATAATAACTTACCTCTGTCGGTGCTCCAAACCTGTGAAAAGGGCATTCAAAACGAGTCAAGATGTTATATGTATAAAAACAGGCTCATTTTCCTATTCACTTGCGCATGCTGATTTGATTAATTTTGAGCTCTGGGACCCATGGTGATGGTTTTTGACGAGAGTATAGTCAAAACATTCATGACAAGATAGTGATCATGCCTCCACAAGTGGGACATCAACCCGCGAGATCATAGGTTAATTCTTCTTGTTTTAACGTTTTTACCCTCAAACTGTTAAAATGATGAAATCTTTGTCATGGGGGGATTATTCTTGAAAATGTCATTATTAATAGGGTCACTTGGTGGGGTGCCTAATGGATAGGCTTTGTTTTAGTCGAAATAGTCATTTTTTTGTGTTTTTAGGTATTTTTAGGGCACATGACCCATGTGAAAATTTGGGACACGACTGCCGCCATTTAAGGTGGCGATTACGGAACCGCCGCCCTGCTCAGGGTGGCGGTCCTTTGCAGAATGCCAAAAACTCAGTATTTTGAACCGAATTTTGTATTTTTAGTATTCTTGTATGTTTTAATGATTTTTTTAATGTAATTTGAATACTAACTTACTCCTTTTTGCATATTTTTGGGTGTATGCAGGAAAAGGAGGAATATATCAGATGGAGCCGAGAGAGAGAGTGTGACTGGCTTCCAGCAGTGTTGGATGCACTTTCTCAGGATGAGCAGGACACTCTTCAGAGGGCCGACATATTATGTATATATCACGGGTCCCGCATGTTTCACCTTCTAGTCACATACTTTGTGACTTGTTTTCATATTGGGATGCTGATCAGAACACTTTCCAATTTCCAAAAGTCAAGGGTAAGTGGACTATCACCTTGGAGGATGTCTACCATATCTTGGAGGTCCTAATCATTGGGAGACAGCTTACACTTGAGATAGGAGGGTCACGAGCTCAAATAGCATAGTGGGCTACATACACGGGAGACACAGTTATCTCCACTGGTTTGAAGAAGGGGGAGAGGGTCCGTTCTATTTCTAACTTCTCTATCCCCTTGATTCGTCAGGCTATTATGGGGATCCTTGCCTCAAGATTGATCAGGGAAAAGGGAGGGGACACCTTACTCTACTATTGGTCCCCTATTATTGCACAAATTGAGGCACATGGCTGGATTTATGCCTGGGGAGCCAACATTCTTGGGACCACCTATCATGATTTGTACCGGGTGGTTCGTTTACAGGGAGAATCTTTGAGCCATCCGACCCTGGTTATGAGCTGGGTCTATGAGCGTTTCATCCCTTATGGGAGAGGTGTAGAGGTGGTGGATCGTGGAGTCATGAGGGTAGCCAGATGAATAGATATGTCGGTGCTTAGATCACCCCACAAGCCAATTGCCTCCCTGACCACTAATGATATGGAAGCCACACCTTATCAGGCCATGACAGGGTTGTGGGGTGAGGAGACCCTCACTTTGATCTCTTTCTCTACCATAAGGAAGCTTGTGGATAGGACAGGGAAGGTGGAGACACACCCCTTTGATCGAGTGCCTCAGCAGTTTGGTCTTCCTTACGTCAGTATGCTCCCCCCATTGGTGCCAGTATTCAGATCAATTCGGGAGGCTAGGGGTAGGTCCTAGAGGCCGAGGTTGGACCATTGTTACTTCGGGTGTCCCTATTGCAGCTAGGTGGGTAGTACGCACTCGAGGGAGAGCCGGTGCTCCTCAGGCACCCTTACTTCAGACTGCCACCGATCCTACCCACAACAGCGATGACCCCATTTATATAGACTATGAGTCTGAGGAATTCATAGGCGGATAGATGGACGAGGAGATCGAGGCTAAGGTTGGCGAGTCGGGTGGAGAGGAGGATAGCAATATCGAGTGGCATGACACTCAGGATATCTTACAGGATGAGAGGGTAGAGCAAAGTTCGGAGAGGATGACTCTAGTCTTAGTGGAGCTGCCCTCTCAAGGCCTAGGTAGGGAGGTCGAGTCCGTAGTAGGACACTATGTTGCTCTAGACATGGAAGGAGCACATCAGTCAGTGGCGGCATCTGTGGTAGGTGTTGATCCTAGGGATCCTTCATGGAGGCCCGAAGATCCGAGTGAGTTATCATCCTTCTCTTAATATTTGTTTTTAGCTAGGATTTGTCTTAGTTGCTATCTCTCCTTTTATTTACTTTTGTTTCTATCTTTTGACTATTTCTAATTTGTTTTCACCTTTGCTTACAGAGACTACTGATGAGTGACGAGACCTGATTCATCAGGTATACATTACTACCCTGATGATCCCCATGGAGAAGAATTGTGTGGAGCTATCTGTGGATGTAGGGGAGCCTTCAATAACCGGTAGGCATACCGATGTTTTTTCCCCTATCTGGAATGTGGCCAAGATGGTGACTACCCTCCATATTGAGTTAGCTGGGTATAGGACAGAGGAGCGCCTGATGAGGAATCACTCTCATAGCGAGGCCACATCTGTTCCTTGAGACTGTGAGCCCTCAGTGCATTCAGAACGTGGTGTAGCCAGAGTCCTAGACATAGTCCTGCACCTTCAAAGGGATCTCATAGGGGTCGAGAATCTTCCTAGCTCTCTTAGATTATTTATATGATTTATTTTGTATTTCCCAGGATCATTGAGTGTTTTTGACCATGCCTAGCACATGATGGCATTGTATAGGAAACTTTGATTATATATATATTCTTATTTTTGGATCAGACTCTTGGAATCTAGGATTTTGTGATTTGTTTTCACATGTAAATTATAATTTTGTTTTTATATGCCTTTCAGAATGTATGCAATGGAGAAAAAATGACACAAATACTTTCTTTCTTTTGTATTTCATGTTGTTGATATATGATAATGCAGACACAATGTGATTTTGAACTTTTAGCTTCTATAAGAAATTTTTTGGTACTTCATATAGTTTTGACAGAACGTGATGACAAGCTAGTATGATGAGCAGATGCACTTGCCCCACTCCTAACTCCACGCAACTAGTAAGATGCGAGGGCTCACCACCGAGAGATAGAAAGGGCACAAGCTATGCAATTTGTTGAATGGTAGTGATGAAAGATAGACAAATATTTGGTGGAACCAAATTAGGATGCTACAAACCTACTCTACTCAAGTTACTCCATATTTTAGAATGTGACTTGCTTTATGGTTTATCTAGACTTAGATCCGTAGATGGCCACATGGTAGAAAAAATTTGGTTTTCAGGGTTTTGAGCTCACTTTGAATTTTGGACATCTAATTCACTTGTTTTTGACTAAATATTTCAAAGGTTTATTTGAACTATTAATTTACGACCTTCAACGTTTATTGTCAAGAGGACCCCCCACACCTTGCCCCATGCTACTTATAAGAAGCACGGGTTTATCACCATGGATAAGGTATATGCGAGTAAGGGCATTCCCATCCTTTCCCAACCCTATGTCACTAGTAAGAGACACAAGCTCATCACCAAAGGTTGGTAGGGCAAGGAAATGTGTAAAAATAAAATTTTCTATTTGATCTACATTTGACTTATTTATTTGAGCAAAATGTCAGTATGTTCTTATTTCCAAAGAGATATATGTACAGGATAGATGTGACACTATGAAGCTTCTAGAATAGACCATAGGTAAGACACCAATCCTAGGAAGAAACTAAACATGAGAACAAGCATGCAAACCTTGGTATGGTTACCGTTAAGACTTTGTCATATCTAGCTTTATATGGATGAAATGATTCTGAGATAGGTGATGATGTTATGAAAATGAAGAAGTATGATTGGAATGCTTATGCCAATACCATCAGTAGTTTGTAATTAATTACTTTCAGAATAAGTTCCTTGATCACAAAATTTTACGAAACGAGTGGAAAAAATGAAGATGCAATGTAGATATAATTATACAAGTAGTGTTGGTCGCTTATGCATAGAATCATTTAAGATGCAAGGAATTGATTGTTTCGTTGAATTCCTCACCTTCCAATGTACATAAGAGATATGCACCATTTCCATAGTCTTTCGTGACTCGGTATGGGCCTAACCATTTGGGATGGAATTTCCTTCATTCATTGGTCTTCTTGTCAATCCAGTTGTCTAGTCTTAGAACTAGATCTCCTTCATATATATCTCACTCATAGACTCTTTTGTTATATTTCCGGCACATCCGGTCATCATAGACTCTATGTTATTGTTCAGCATCTAATCTGGCCTCATATAGGCTTTCTAGTTGGGAGAGACGTGCTTCTCTATAAGCTTCTTCATCTAAAATCCCTTGTAGTGAGATGCAGAGACTGGGTATTTCAACCTCAAGTGGGAGAACTGCTTCTACTCCAAATACCAATGAGAAAGGAGTTTCTCTTATTGGTGTTATTATTGAGGTTTGGTGGGCCCATAAGGATGGATATAACTTTAAATGCCAATATCGTTTGTTTTCTTTTACCGTTTTAAGGAGAATAGCTTTCAATGCTTTGTTTCTTGCTTCAGTCTGTCTGTTAGCTTGAGGGTAATACAGGGAGGTTGTATGATGGTTTATTTTAAATTTACTGTATAGCTCATGGACTTCGTCATTATTAAAGGAAGTACCATTATCCGAGATAATGATTTGTGGGACACCATACCTACAAATGATCTGGTTTAAAATGAACTTGGCAATCACGAAACCTGGTACAGTGGTGAGAGGCATAGCCTCTACCCATTTGGTAAAATACTTGGTGGCCGTGATTATGAAGTTATGGCCATCTTTTGATGAGGGAGATAATTTCCCTATCAAATATAGGCTCCATGTAGAAAAGGGCCATGGAGTTGCGATTGGTTGTAGAGCTTGTGCCGACATGTGAATCTCGTGGAAAAATTCTTGGCATTTATGACACTTGCGTACAAACTCTACTAAGTCATGTTCTAGAGTGGGCCAGAAATAACCCATCCAATGTATTTTGTGAGTGGTGGCATGACCACTGAAGTGACCTCCACATATTCCACTGTGAGATTCATAGAGAATCTTCTTAGATTCTTCTGTGTCAACACACCTTAGAAGCATTCCATCGAAAGCCTTACGATAAAGCACTTGTTCTATAATAACTTATTTAGCTATGATAATGCGTAACCACCTTCTGGATACACATGGCCCATGATATAATTAACAATATCAGTATACCAAGGACATTCAAAGATAGAAGGTCTGGTTTCAATGTAGTATATGCATTCATCGGGAAAATCTAGATCTACTAGATTGCCTTCGTCTAAAGGGTTGTCAGCTAACCAATATGTAATGATTTGTCCCTTACTGGAATTGTGGTTTACAAAAGTTAATTTGAATTCACCCATTAAGATTATAAAGCATTCAGCCTTTTTAGACAAGGACCCTTGCGTGAGGAAAATTCGTAAATGGTCTGTTTTTACAATTACCCTTATTTCTTGGTTTAACATGTAATGTCTTAGGAATTTGGTTGCAAAGGATATGGCAAGGCACTCTCATTCTTCCTGTGTATAGCATGTTTCATAATCGAGCAACGTTCAGCTAATAAAATAGATCGCACATTCTTGTTTATTTTTGTCTTCTTGAGCCAACATGCAAGCTAGCGAGACATTTGTATCTTGTGAATATAAGATCAAAGGATGATCTGGTCTAGGTGGCATTAATGTGGGAGGATACAATAATAAGCATTTAACTGCTTCGAAGGCCTCGTGGCATTCCTTTGTCCAAATACTACAGAAATCGTTTTTCAACAAATTGCTGATTAGATGAATAGCAAAGCTCAAGTCTGGGATGAATCTTCGGATTGCACCGAGTTTTTCGAGAAACGATCTAATGCCAGAATCATTTGATGGTGGGATCATTTCAAGAACAACCCATATTTTTGTTGGGTCCACATCGATCCCTCATGATGATATAATGTAACCTATGAGTTTCCCTCCTGTTACACCAAATACGCATTTTTCTGGATTTAGTGTGACTCCGTATTTGATCAAATGTGAAAGGATGACGCGGAGCACTTCCAGGTGATCGCAGTGCTTCCTGGCCTTGGCCAACAAGTCATCTACATAGGATTCCATGATTTTATGAATAAGATCATGAAATATGTATGTCATTTCCCGTTGGTATGTAGCACCAACGTTCTTGAGACCGAACGACATAACAACATAGCAATAAGTTCCCCAAGGAGTTATAAACATATTTTTGGCTTGGTCTTGTTCAGATATTCTGATTTGATTATATTCTGAAAATCCATCCATGAGAGACAAAAGCTCAAATCCAGCTATTGCATCAATGATGACATCAATGGATGGTAACGGGAAGTCATCCTTGGGACACGCCTTGTTAATGTCTCAAAAGTCTATGCAGATGCATATCTTCCAATTCTTTTTTAGAATAGGGATGATATTAGATACCCACTGAGAGTAATCAACCAGTTTGATGAACCCTACCTGGAGAAGCTTCATTACCTCTTACTTCACCATGAGAGCTACCTTGGGTTTCATTGGTCTTGATTTTGGTTTAATTGGCTTTACATCCGATTTGGTGATGAGGTTATGTACTGCGATGTGTGGTGTAATTCCCGTCATTTATTTATAATTAAATGCAAAATCCTTTTGATGTTCTCTGAGTATTCAAGTGTGTATTTCTACCTCTTCTGGAGTTAGCGAAGATCCTAGTTTTAAGATCTTCGGTTCTTCCTCCATTCTGATGTTAATATCAATTGTTTCCTTGATTAAAGAAGTGTTACCTTCTTCAAACATAGGCGGGGTTTGAGGTAGTTCCAGATATTCTCCATTCACTATTGTGTATATGTTGAGCTCCTTTTGTGGGGGGAGCTCTACCATGGGGTTTCCAAAGTAAGAAGATGAATGTGGGATTAAGAAAAAATATATCATGTGATGGGTGAGATGTAAGTCTGCATTGGTGTTTAGGTAATCAAGAGTGACTCTATCACTGTCAACATGATCTAAGATTGTAGATGTATTCTTAGCTATGTCTGTTAAAAGAGGGTTTGACATTTTCTTTACTAATGGCTCCGTACGAAGGGATACCATGAAACGGGTGTCTTCCAACTCAATGCTGGGAGTGAAATGTGAAGCTAAGGTTGCTATCGAATCTGTGAGAAGGTTTTGTTCTCCAGGGATTGCTTCAATTTATATGAGGTTAAATCCTTTTCTAAAATCTAATACCACTATTTTGTAGAGTTGTAAATGTTCAGCTCTAGTCTCATACACCTCAGAGACTTGGTTTTCTACTAATTGAGAGTCTCCTAACACCCTGATGTCATTAACACCGAGCCTCTTAGCTAAGATGATGCCAAGGAGGAGGGCTTTGTACTCACTGTTGTTGTTTGTAAATTTGAAATTTAGTTTAAACGCGAAAGGTAAGATCTTTCCCTCGGGAGAAGTAAAGATCACACCTACCCCATCCCCATAGCGACATCTAGCTTCATCGAAATGGAGAGTCCAATATTTACTTGGGAAGATGGATGTTGGGACATTTTTTATGTCCACTTCTTCTGCTTCGGTTACTTCTACCATGCAGATTTCTTTTGCTGGAAGAGAACCAACTCCTAGGGTACATCCCATACCTGCAGAATCAAATGGTAGGAAAATTGGTAGATCCTATTCTAGCAATTCGACTATTTTTTCCGTAGTTTCTAATGATATTGTTTCTACAATCTTAGCCTCATCCTTGAGGGACGGGATATTCTTCATTAGATTCGTAACTTCTAACTCCATTATGGGTACCAACTTTTCTTTCGTTTTGTGTTGGTTGGCTTGTTAAGTTGGTTTGTTGGGAGTTCAAACTCAGAATGAACACCTGGCCTTTTCTTCAGGTCTGCTAGGTGTATATTGAATGGTTACAGATCACCTTTTACTACAAATATCTTTCCTATGTGAAAGAATCTTATTTCCTGAAATAACGTAGAAGGGATTGCCTTCATCCGGTGTATCCATGGTTGGCCGAGGATCATATTATACTTGGTTTCCCGATCTATAATATAAAAATCAGTGAGGATTATTTTGGGTCCTAAAGTGACTGGTAGTATTATAGTTCCAATCAAAGTGGCTCTAAGGCTATCATAACCTCTTAGCATATTCTGAGTTATGGAAAAATTTGTTTCTCCATACCCTAGCTTTTGAAGGAAAGAGAAGGGAACTATGTTAACTGCTGCCTCATCGTCAACCATTACGCATTTAACATAATTGTTATAAACCCACACTTGTAAATGTAAGGCCGGATCACCTCTATGTGCAATCTCGACATCTGTTGGCATTTTGTTTATGTAAAATATAAACTCAGTATCCCTATCTGGCTGCCCTGGAGGGTGAATATTGAAGTCTATATGGTTTACTTTTGTTTCGGGAGGTGGAGTGATGTTAATTAAATGACCTAAAACTAATGCTTCTAAAAGAGAAGCCCTATGGGAAGGAGAGTTCTTCAATAATTCTAAAAAGGAGATATGAGAGAAGGTCTTTGTTAGGTCATTAATTAAATCATAAGCACCTACAGGTTTTACTAATGGCTGTTGAATGTTATCTTTCTCTAGCAGGTAACTTGGACTTGGCTGAGAGGAATACTCTCATGTCCTTGTCACAGCTTTCATGGGTAGCTTAGTGTCTAACTCCACTAAAATGACTATCTTAGGTCGTAGATGATTTCCTAATTGTGGTGCGACATGTGGATTTAGCGAATTTGAGGCTTCATGACCATGTTTCCTGTCATTGCACCCTTGTTCATCCCTTTTGGATTTAATTTATTGTGATTTGAGAGCGGGTCATTGAAAATCTTAAGGGGAGAATTTTGAGGGGAGATTGCTCCCGTGAAATTATTTGGCACAAGTGATGCAGGATCTGCTAAGAACATATCTATGAAAAGTTGTCTCTGTTCTTCTAGCAGACGTTGCATGAACTTATTGTAATTGTGGCAACTGCTAGTGTCATGGCCTCAAATTTTTTGGAAACCACAATAAGAGTTGGGATTGTAATTCCTAGGTTGTTGGGTTGGCACGTATTGTGGTCTAAAACTTTGATTAAACCGTTGACTATTAAAGTTTTGTGTTTGTTGTCATTGGTTTTGGTTTTGGTTTTGATATCTAGTTGAATTTTGACTTGGACCCTACATCTGGGTCTTCCTTTGTTGTTGTTATTATGGATGATTAAAATCCACTGAGTTGATTGTTAGGGTAAAGTTTTTGTTTCATTGATTGTTAATCGGCGGTGGAATATTTACAACATTTGATTTTTTTCTTTGGTTAGTTACTCCATCTGTTGTTGTGCCACGATTTTTGTTAAGGATTTTAGGTCCTTGATTGACATGTTTGGTAGTAGGATAAGTCGTAGTATTATGGCTAGGGGTGATTAACTTCCCATTTGTTTCATATGTCTTACAACCGCTATCTATTGTAGTTTGATCTATTCGGAGGGCACTCTCAAGTACTTCATCATAAGTCCTTAGTGGGAACTTCTGGATTTCTTCCTTTATCTCTCTGTTGAGAGAATGAAGGAATAAATCAGATAGTTCCATTTGGTCCATGTTTGGAGCGCTTGCTGAAGAATAGAGAACTATACGCCATCTCTAGATGAAATGTGCAATAGATTCATTGTGTTCTTGCTTAATGTGCAAGAATTCCCTGATTCCTATTCTCAACAGTTTGTTCATGTCAAACACCTTGATGAACTCTGAAACGAGTTGTTTAAATGAATGGATGGAAGCTTTAGGTATTCTATAATACCAATCGAGGGTGATGCCCTCTAAATTTTTGGGGAATATTTTTACAACAACCCCATCCTAAGGGAGTAGTTCTCGAATGGTTATGGCATAGGCCTTGATATGTGCATTCAGGTCTCCTTCCCCTTTGTATTTGGGAAAATTTGGAAGAGGTCTTGGAAGCATGACACTTCGTATAGTGAAATCTAAGGGCTCTTTCAAATATTCTGAATAAGTTCCTATCGCATAGGTTTCGACCATCGATGGCGCCTGCTGAGGGGGTGGAGGTGGGATGGTTTGTTGATATGGTGTAGTGTATGCGTTTACAGGGACATAAGGAAATCCTTGTGGTTGAGATAACATGCCAGGAGAAGAGAACATATCTCCTTGTTGTGACTTGGAATATATGTTTAAGTATGGAGGAGTATTACCCAGGAATGGATTTTTTTGTACTAGACCAAGAGGTATCATATTTTCCACCAGAATGGTGTTAGAAAACGTGGTTCTAGTTGGAGTTTGTTTTGAATACTAAGGAGGCATGCCCAACGTGCCTATTCCTATGAGGAGGTCTACTTGGCCAAGATGATGTGGAGGATTGGAATTTCCTACCTGCATGAACTGATAATTTTGACTTGCTTGAGCAAGTTCTAACCCTCTAACTTTTTCTACTAAAGTTGAGATGACTTCATTTGGTGAAGTCATAGTATTTTGACTTAGTGGCATTTGTTGTATATCCTGAGGTTGTATAGGCATGTGGTACCCTGCTATGAACTGATCGTGGCCTTGTAAAGTTTCACTAAGGGCATTTCCTATAGGTAGCGGCATGGAGGTGTTTTCTTGAAACGAGACCTCGTGTCGTGTTTGTAAACTTCCTATAGGTGGGTACATACTCCGAGAGTGTTGTTCACTCCTAGCATAATGCACTGAATGTTCATCATCAAAAAATAGATATGGATCTGATTGTCTACTAATTTTCAGTCTAAGAAACACCTAAGGAGAAGAACCAGATTCTTCCATAAAAATCATGTTATTCAAGCCTGAAGGCTCTGGTTGTTACATTTGAGCGAGCTGATCCAACTCTATTTGGAAAGAAGAACTATATCTAGCCCTTGGAGGTGGAGATTGTGTTGATAATCGGTTAGTTGAGTAGTTGTCACGCCATGCTGAGAGCAAGGGTGATGGTTGTTTATTCAGTTGATCGTACTATGCTTCAAGACCTAGGAGAGATATGTCATATACATTGAATCCTGACATATTTGGGGGGTATATGAATACCCATAGAATAATGGGAAAGAGCGAAGGTGGATGCAAGAAGTGAGAAATAAAAGAGGAAGAACTGTTTCATTCACATTGGGTTGACCAATTTTGTACGATGGAAAAGTGACAAGCGAGCATGGGAATCTACAATTAACTCTTCCTTGCACCCGACCTCCCGAGGTCATGCCGAGACAGTCGGTAGGGACGCAATAAGCATCGGGTATGGAAAAAATAATTATGCAATCTTATATCTTTGAGATGCACTAATGGAATATGTGAATATAAGGCAAACAAGGCCCTCGTAACCTGAATCGGTGTGATAGATCGATCGGCAAGGATGACTGCTCGAAGGCTCCAATCAATATCGAGCTCTGGCATGATTTGATCTATAGGTTTTGGGATACGGGGAAAATGACCTAGAATTGTTTCACGTATATCTCCCGATGGGTCATGAAAATGGATGATGGATATAGTGGATTCTATGCGCGATTCTCTAGTCTAGTCCAGAAATCCTTAGCTAGATTAGCCGTTATGTCTAGTGAGGATATTTGTGTGATAATGATTGGTGGAAGTGGAGTAGATCTAAATACTAATGTGTGTAAACAAACATCTACGTCTTATTGACTTGTGGACCACAACCGTAGATTCATGGTTGTTGTGGACCTCCTATGGTCATGTGTGGAATTAATCCCTAATCCCTAGTATCCAGTAGTTGTATGCCTTTTCAGCCTCTATATTTAGAACTAAAAGTTGTGCAATCTTCTCAGAGTACCTTACAGGCGTTCTGGCAACCTGAATTCTTAAGCTAGTGTCTATGTCAGTGAGAATATCTCCTACATCTGTCTATGGGACCAAAGGATCACAATCGAACGTTTTCTCTCTTTCAAGCCCTTCTACAGTCATGCATGTATCTATTTAGGGCAATCTGTAGTTTGGTTGGTTTGACCAAAACGTATGCACTTCGTCATCTTCTATGTTTAGTTCTCTCAGCTATGCGCTAATTTCTTGTAGGTCTATTGTTACTTGAAAGACCTGAATTATGATATTCTGGTCTATATCAGTTATTGCTGCAACAAGATTCGGCTGAGCCACTATTAGCTTGAATACGTATTCTTTTGGCTCCCTAGGTCCCGTGATTGTCATGCAAAAGGAAATGATATAAATCTAACTAATGACTGAATAAACTAACTACGCAAGATATATCTATGTATATTCCTCTATTTTATATTTTTGATAAACTATTGAACATAATTGAAAGAGCAATTATTTAATATATCTATAAATTGACAACTAAACTAATAAAAAAATTAAAACAAACAAAGCAGCCGAGTATAGCTACTTGCCTGTGTAGTTGTGAATCTATTCTAAATAACTAGATAACTGATCTAATCTATTTGAAAGACCCCCGATCCTACCTCAAAAGTGAGGAATGAATCATAGTTTCTCAGAAACTATCAATCCCCACAGCTTCCCCGATAATATCGAAAGTGAGGTTAACTGAAATGAAATGATTTCACTATTCTATTTGATATATTTTAACTAGAACTTTGAAAGCTTGAACCTGGATTTTGCAGAACAGTGACAAATCTGATTGTTTGTGGCTTTGTCCCCTCAGTGTGGTCTCCTCATTCCTTCATGCTCACATGAATCCAAAAAAGTGTTTAATGCTATTATTAACAGAAGTATGTATTGGAACAATGGCATCTTAGGATGCAGACTGAATACAATGTGAGTAGGAGAGGGATAGCACAAGAGAACAGAGATTGGTCTATGAAATTCCTAGCGAGATTTATTGCGAGTCATATAACATAAAAAGTCCAGAACTTGAAACTATCCTTTTGGACAAACAAAACCTGTAACTTTAATGGCTTCAGACTGAAAATAAAACTATCCTATCTCAATTGATTATATGAAATAGTAACAGCACTAGCACAAGAAGATTATGTGGCTTCTAAACAACAAAACAACACTAACTATGCATGTAACAACTGAAAAATTATGAATTCCTAAGAAATGAAAGACTAAAACTATGAAATGAGAAGATGAGAGGTAATTTTTGAGAGGCCATTTACTTGAAGATCAACCAGCTATTTATAGAATTCCCATTTACCCAAAGGTGAAAACCAATTTGAACTCTTTAACCATAAATAATACAAAAAAACTATTCTAGGGAGACAAAATCATAAATGCGAGCAAAGGCGGTGAAAAAAGTTGGTAAACATTGAAATTTTATCTGAATCACGATAAAAAGAAGATTTTGGAAAAACACGTAAAGGACCGCCACCCTAAGCAGGGATGTGGTTACTGGACCGCTGCCCTGTCTAGGCGGCAGTCATGAGACCACCACCCAGGCAGGGTGGCGGTTTCATAACTGAAGACCAAAACACAAAATAAAAGAGGGGAGAAGAGAAAAACAAAGCACACAGGGGCTAAGCGGGACATGTAGGATGTTAACGTATACTTGGAGAGCTTTTCCAGATCCCGAACACCTTGCGAGGAGACCTGTATCATCATTGGGGCACATGTGACATTGTTCTGGCACCGTAGTACCCTTACAATTTTGGGTACGTACAGTTCCTAAGGTAGAGACCCTAAATGAGCGTAAGCTCACCACGTGTCCCTGTTCTACCAAACTACTCCAACTGCATAATATTTGTCTAAGTATGAGAAAGCAACAAAAGCCTCCACGTGTCCTCCCAGCGCTACTCCATGGCAAAGCCCAATGGTAGATCTTCAAATGAGCATCGTTCCTCCACGCATCCTAGATTTCCTGAAAACCTTTTTAAATTTGTCTAATTATGGGAAACCTAGTGGAAGCCTGCATGTGTCTCTTTCGTACCAACCCTCCATGTGTCCTCCCGGTGCTACTTCAAATCCAAACCAAAAAGTTGATTCTCAAACGAGTTTCGTTCCTCCACATGGACACATTTTAAAATTGAGGCTTTTCATGGAATTTATGAAGTATTAAGCCGATCCGCATCCAACAAAGAGGTGCCACATTTCCCTGTCAACTGAATGATGCAAATTTGACCAGGAGACACGCCCATCAAAGCCTAAAACATAGAGAAAAATCCATTCGATCCAGAAAATGAGGTTTTCTTCAAGGACATCAACTCATTTATCTTTGAGTATTTAGAGTAAAAATGGTAGGGACAATAGATCTTGACTGTGGAGAATGGAGGAAATGGGAAAACATGAGTTTTGAAGGAACAAAGCACGACAGACCCAAAATAAAGAGCTTTTTTAGAGGAACAAAGGAACCATGAGATAAATACAAACCCACACATGATCCTTGACACAGGAGTAGACTAAAAATGGCAATAAGACAGACTAAGCACCCTATGGGGAAGGAGAAAATGATAGAGGCCGTGAATGAATAAATCTTCAAGGGAACAAATGGGGTGAGACAATTATGGGCACTAACAGGCCCACTTGTAGACCCCCATCACCCACTTACCAAATTCATGGAGGAAGGTAAAAATGTAGTGAAGGGAATAACTCAAACACCCAATCTAGTTCTTAGTAATCAGGGCCGCAATTCCAAGTTCCAAATCCTAAATATGAGTTGGATGGACCCTTCATGTTGTAATAAAAAAACATTTATGTATAATTGATTGTTTGACACTTTGAACTGGGCACCTTCCCAAGTGAATTAGAAGTTGATTCATATGTGATAAAAAAGAACCAAATATTTTAAGATGGTGATACTTGACTTGTTATATGTATGAAAAGAGGACACATGGTGTTATAAAATTATGACATGATCAAACCTTTTGAGAACCCTATCCAATTTTGGTAAAAATTTAGACTAAGTAAACAAATGTTCGGGAGTAAATGCATATTATTGGTGAATAGAACATGAAAATCCCTAACATTTTTAAAAATAAAACCATGCTTCACATTCCCTAACACACTAGTACATGAGAAGGGAACCTTATTTATCCTCGCTTGATGTTTAATCATATTAAAGTCATCACAAATGAGCCAAAAAGAAAGTGAAAAGTTTTCATCTTACCATCTCCATAGTGATCTTATTTTTGGTACATTACTTGGTTAACAATTCTAAAAGAGCACACATTAGTGGGTAAAAGGACTCATAAGGCCCTATTTGTTAAAAATTACCTTAAGGCCATTATAAAGGGTATAAATCTTAGGAATATGAAAATAGTGGCACCACCATAGTATTCATCGTGTAAGGTATGAAAATTAGTGAAATATGATGCAATTCACTTTAATAAAGTTTGAAGAAGGAAACCTACAATTTCAAATTATTCCAAATAGACAAAATCTACGTTTTCAATTTGTTGGAAAATAGAACAAACAAAGAATTATTGTGAAAAATATGTTAGATGTATTACATTCCATGATATGACATTCATGAAGGAAACTTGTCCATGCTAACTTTCCCTTATCCTTCCTAAAAATTAGAGACATAATCTAAAGAGAAAAAAATGGATAAAAGAGGACACTAATTTGTCTCAATTTTTTTTGATGGAAATGAATTGGCACTCAGCCCAAATATCTATGCTTGGTGACTCGCAAACACCTCAAGGTAGGCTAGAAGAGTGTTGATGTAATGCCCTCTTTCTAATATGTTATCAACATCTAGTGAAATATTAAGTATAATTTATTAATATATGATTTGAAATCCATGTGCTGGTTGGAATCAAGGAAAGTTTTTGTGGCTCAAGGAATGTTATGGAAGTGATGTATCCTTCAACCTTTTTCAGACTTTTCATTTCCTTAAAGATTAATAAAGACTCTTTATTTTGAGATCCCAAGGAATTAACCATGGATAGACCCAAGGAAATGTTTTAAACTTAGTAGTATTTGGATGGTCGCAGAAAGTGCAAGGTAGAAGAGAAGCAAGAATTTCAGTCAAATTACTATTGACAATAGTAAGACCCTGAGTGGGGAAGAGATTTATAAAATGGTGGGTGATGCGAATTTTTTTTTAGAGAGAAAAAAATAAGATAAGAAGAAATAATCTATCCAAAAATGAGCTCGAGTGTTTTATTTCCAACATGCAAAAAAACAGGGTGAAGAGATGGATGATTATTGAGATGGTAGAGGGTCATGTTGCAAATGTTATCATGAAAACCATCAATGCTACTGAGAAATGGTTGAATGAGAATCGCAACATAGGAGTTCATGAACTGCAGCTCAAATGGAAGGAGTTAGAGCTCAAATTTCAGCCAAGGCATTAAATTATATTCTAAAATTCTATGGGATTTATTCATCTAATTAAATGTAGAGTATTAGAGCTTTTCCATTTTTCAATGAGATAGTTCACTGCCCTTAAAATTTTTTAATGTTAAAATTGTTGTAAAAATGACCAAGTAGATTTGAGGAGGAAGAAAGTATTATCTTGTCGATGCATATGCTTAAAATTCCATATCATGAGTGAGAAATAACAATTTGTTGAAAACCTGTAGAAAAAAGAGGAGATGGTAGAATGTTTAAAAAACAAGTCTACCTAGTTGGATGAGCTAAATGAGCAACTGAAACTTGACATATAATGTGTTGTTGGAGAAAAAAATCAATTATTAGAGGAGAATTCCAAAATAGGAAGTGAAATAATAAGTGTTGAGGAGAAAATAATACAAAGATTTAAGTAGTTGGATGAAGTACAATCACATTTGGATCAGCTGAATGGTGATTTAAAATGTCATAAAGGTGAATCCACAAAAGAATTAATGATGATGGCCCAAGTGCTAAAACACAATGTGGACACCTTCACAATATTTGTTGAGGAGTTTAGCAGTATAAAGGTTAAAGAAAAAGCTTACTATATGGATTACTATTTCCATTTCCTTATTTGCTTGGAACTAGTTACCCAGTATGAATATAGGGAGCATAATATCTATCTTAGCAAGCCATCCTTGTTCCATAAAATCTCACTTTGCAAGGAACAAATGCAGTTTGTGGCGGTTAGCCTGTAGGTAACTTTAAGATTATCGAAAGAATGCATGGATGATAAATATGGAGGAAAATTAGAAATAAAAAGAAAGGAATTATGAACAAGCCCGCAAATTATTTTTGGAATTCCTAAAGTTGATGCGGTCTCATCAAATGCGGGGATCACAATTTATTTTGCGTAAAAAGGTATGGTTTTCCCCTTTTTCCTTACATTAAATTTTTACTTCATCATTTCTATCTTTTTCTAAATTAAATGTTTATTGATAGGTGACAAAATATTTCCTTGATGTGAACTCTCAAAACATCAACATAAAAAAAATAAAAAGAAGAAAACTCTGATTTTGAAAGTTAAGTGCATGGAGCGCCATACCCAAATGTACCACAAAATTAAACTCTTTCCATGACCCCAGGTAACACGGAACACCTTAGGGAACCTTATCTGAGTTGTTTGAAATTATTTAACGCTCTTGAAAATCATATTCCTAAAACCCCTTAGCTTATTAATCACTTAAGGTGACATGGTCATTTTAATAGAACACGATTGATTTCGACTTATGATTGTGGCTTAGCTTGTGCAAAACTGAAAACCACCACCTCCTACCTCTACAATGGCAACAAAAGGATAGTAAACCACCTCAAGATCACTAAAAATGCCTTCCAAAACTGAATTTTTCAAGTGGGTTTTGGGGCCCACTCGTCGCTGTGAGACAAAAGCTACTGATGCAATTACAATATATGTACCTGAAGTTGCTCTTGTAACTTGAGCTTTGCTTGTCGTAATCAACTTCTGTCGGACATGAATAATTATATATATATATATATATATATATATATATATATATATATATATATATATATATATATATATATATATATATATATATATTTGAGAGTAAGTAGTAATTGTCAAAATTTGTAATCAAAGTTAAACCTAGTGTTTTCAAGACCTTATTTGTAGGTACTTTTGATGCTTCAACCAACTTATAGCAAAATTGCAACTTTAGCTAAACAAACTTTCTAAGGGTTCTCTTGACTCCTAACTAACCGTGGAACCATGTAAATATTGTTTCCACACTTTATAGAGTATGAATTGATCAAATTATTATATGAATTATTTATGGAAAAATATGATGTTTCTCTCTCTTCCTTTTTTTCCTTCTAGAAGTAACTCTGATATTTTTATTGGTTCCAAAAATGTAAATGAGTTATAAGCGTTCATGGGTTGGAAATATAATGAAAATTTTATAATGTATGTGATTATGATATGTTGAATAGAAAGGAAAATGAAATACATTATTTCTCTCTCTTCCCCTTTCTCTCTCTAGAGAAGATTATGAAAATATTGATTGGGTTTTGAAAATACAAATGGGTTAAAATTTATATGAGTTGAAATAAAATTAAATTGGATACGTGATGTTATGGTTATTTGAGAAGAAAATGAATCCTAGATTTTCTTCCACTTTCCCTTACTCTTATGTCTCTCTCTCTTCCTATCTCCATCTCTCTTTATTGTCTATTCTGATTGTTTGAAATGATAGATGCATGGAATTTATGCTTGAGTATAGGGGATTTCCATACTCACTCCTCAGACTTACATAATGTTAGTTCAAGGGACTCCGAACAAGAGGAATTTTCTTGATGTGATATGGTGTAATTAATGAGTTGTCATTATAATTTTATATTTATATTTTAATACATGTATTTCCATAGAATAATGAATATGTATTGTTGTTCGAAGATTTTTTGTTTGTATATTTTGAAAGGGAATACTAATGTGGCTATATTTTATAGTGTCGAATTGATTGTGAATCTATGCTCAAGGTTATACCTATGTTATAAAAATGTTAAACTAATATTTATCTATAAAGATGTTATACCTATTTTATTATTAAAATATTGATTGCGTTTTGAAAATGTCTGCCTCACACTTTCAAAGTTGGAGGTTCACACTTAGAAAGTGCAAGTGCAAGAGTTAACACTTTCAACATGTGAATCTCAAAATTTGAAAGTGCGGGGCTTACAATTTCAGAACAAGAGGCTTGCATTATCAAAGTGTGAGGCTTATATTCTTTAGAGTGCGGGGATAGCACTTGGAAAGTTTGAGGCTCAAAAATTTCATAGTGCAGGGATCACACATAAAAAGTGGAGGGGCTCTTGAACTTTCAATATAATGTGGCTTGCACTCTCAGAATTTCAATGTATGAGCCCCAGTTTTAGAGTCTGATCCCTGAATTTTGAGAGTACAAGGCTCACACTGTTAGAGTGTGGGGCTCACACTTTCAGAGTGCAGAGATCACACTTAAATACAACGGGATCATGACCTATAATAGTTACCAGAAGCTAACCTTATATTGAGGATTTTTCACTTTGATTTAATACAATGGGCTCATGAATTATAAGAATTAACAACCGCTCACCTTAGATCGATGCTCATTACTTATAAAAGTTAACGACTACTCACCCTTACATCGAGGCTCATGACTTATAATATTTAGTGACCAATCACCTTATATCGATTCTCATGACTTATAAGAGTTAGCAACCACTCATCTTACTTTAAGGATCAGGACTTATAAGAGTTAGTGACCACTCACCTTAATACAGTGGACTCAATAAATAATAGTTAGAAATTGCTAGCCTTACATACTCTCAACATTTCAAATCTAAAAAATGACGAAATTGGAATCCGATAATAGCCAAATTGGAATCCAATAATATCCAAATTGGAATCCAATAATAGCCAAAATGGAATCCAATAATAGCGATATTGGAATCCAATAATAGTGAAATTGGAACTATAATAATTCCAATAATGACAATATTGGAATCCAATATTGCTACTAATGGATTACGATAATAGTAATGATGGAATCCAATATAGACAAAAATAGAATCAAAGATATGCAAAAATGGAGATGGATTTCTTCCAATACTTGAAATACTGGAATCTCAATTCATTGGAATATGTCCCAATTTAGTGAAATAAGTGTTATAAAGCTTGTGATGTCTACAATGATAATCATTCATAGCCTTGTACTTTGATCAATACTTCTCCAATTTTTTATTTATCTTGAGATGGATTTTTCATATCCTCTCAATGAATTTTCTTCTCTAGTCATGTATAAATCATGTATCTCTCCTTCTTCCTATTGTCTAACTGACATGTCCAATTGAATGGTAGGTTGATATCCCAAGCATATCTCAAAAGCTGACTACATAGTGGATGTGTGTACCACCCTATTGTAGGAATGATGAATGTAGGCTAAGGACTCATCCCAAGTCCATGGATATTTACTATTATACCCTTTAATTAGTTGTACCAAAGTCTTATTCACCACGTGCCCAAGATAGAAAAGTGATTGTTTGGAAAATTCACACTTATTCATGTTGCGCAACATTTATTTTTCTGTAAGAACTTGCAAGAATTGTTGAAAGTGTGTTAGATTTTCCTCCCATGTGGCACTAGAAATTAGAATATCATATAAATATAAAATGAAACACACATCTATCAAATCCCGCAATACATAATTCATCAATCTCATTAATGTAATGGGTGCATTACATAAACCAAATGGAGGTACTATCCACTCATACAAACCTTGTTTTGTTTTGAAGGACGTCTTCCATATATCATGCTCCTTCATCCCGAATTTTTGATAACCAAACTTGAGATCCAAATTTATGAATAACTTTACATACTGAATTTGGTCCAAGAGATCATCTATGCATGGGAGTGGATATATGTTGTTATTGGTTATATTTTTCAAAGCATGGTATTCAATGAAAATTCTCCAAGAACCATCCTTATTTAACACCATCACAATAGGATAACTCCATGGTGAGGTTATTGGACATATCACCCCTTGGTATAATAGCCCATCGAGCTATTTATTTACCTCTATACTCTCCAAAAATTATTACCTATACAACCGTATAGTTGGTAGAGGGTAATCTTTCAACATTTGAATTTCATGCTCTACTTCTCGTTTTGGTGGTAACCCACTAAGAGTTTAGAACACTTCCTAAGAAGACTGAATTATGTTATCCAATTACTTCATCCCTTGGTTAGAAATATTTGATATTTATACCACATATTTCTTATCTTTCAATAGAAGTAAACATAACTAATTATGATTTTTCTTAATAAGCCTCTTTTCTTGGTTAACACTTAATATGAAAATTCGTGGCTTACGCTCGTATGCCTAGATGTTGTAATTGACTCCATCCTTGACCAATCTGTATATGTTCTCCCTTCTCATGAATATAACATCCATGATATATAATTATGGACTCCTGAAAACAACATCAAATACATCAACTCGAATTACCTCAGCTTCTAATACATCGATATATTAAGAATTAATCCTAAACTTAAACTTACATCTTCATCTTACCTAAATTTATAAACCCTTATTCACCCATCCCAAAGGGTAAGTATGTGGATGCTCATAATTTTAAAGACCAAGAATTTTTACAACTACATCAGAAATCAAATTACACTAAGAGCTAGTATCAACCAAAGTATTAACGTTATTCCTCTTGATTTGGATTTGGAGTTGAAATAACTTACTCATTTCTTCCTCTTGTTCCTGGTTGTCTATGTTGGTAGCCATGCATCCCAACCTCTCATCTACATCAAAATCATCCTTTATCTCTACCTTCTCGTCTGTATTTACATCTATCATGGACATTTTAGATTCCTTGTTTTAGTTATTTGGATGTTATTCTAGATGCAACACACATCATGTAGCATCAATATGACCATTGATATCACAATTCTTACCAAAATTCTTAGGATCTTTATGAGTATTCAAAGTGGTGTCACTATTTTTACCTTTCCATTTACCCTTTTTATTTTTTTGTCCTTTCTATTTCATCAGATGATTTGTTGAATATTTTTTCCTTGACTCCACTTCTCCTTTCATTTTCTCATCATCTATGTAGTATTCTTGCACACAAGCTTCATTCAAATCCTTGGTATGTGTGGAGATGACTTCCCTTCAAAGGTGAGTGTGAAGTCCTCCCAAATAATTGGTAAGAATATCCCCACACTTCAAGTACATATTGAGCAACATGGCTTGCCTCAAAAACTCCCTAGTATAATCCTACACACTTAGATCATTAGCTTGTCTAAAATACTACCATTTAATAATCCTATCATTCTTGTGGAAAATAGGAAAACAATTTTCCCTTAACAATTCTTTGAAACCATCCCAAGAACTTAAAATAGGAAGTTTTTTATTTTCAAAAGTGGCTTGATGGATTTCATACCAAACCAAAGTATGTCCTTGCATCTTGAGACATGAAAAGGTAATCGTTTATGCCATAGTGATATTATGCACCCTAAAATAAACCTCCAATTATTTCAACCATTTATGTAGCAACTCTTCATATACTTTTCCTATAAAGATTTAAATCTCAACTTTAGTTTCAAATTTAAAAGGAACATGATCATACTTCACCTTTTCCTTTTCAACCGAATTTTCCTCTTCCCAATCTTCCACATCTTCCTCATTATGGATCTTTGATATGCCAAATTTCTCGGCTAATGCTTGAATCATTGAGTCTATAGAATCTTTCTTAATTGTTGCTTTCCTTTGTTGATATGAGAGTTCCCTTTTGTGTTGAAAAACCCTATCCATCATTATTTCTAGCATCTCAATTATACGGACCAAGTTCTCTTATTGCATTTGATCTCTAATCATTTTTTTCCATCTTTTTTGTAGATATATCTTGATTGCAAGGTATTAATTCTTCACCTTTGGGCCTTGTCACTATCATACAAATCAAAAAATTAATACCACAAGCCCTTACATTTCATTGTCATATCTGATACCAAAATGATATGTAAAATTCTACTTTAGAAACTTAAAAACCACACATACTGTTGTTCCTACTTCCAATGTAATTGAAAATGACAATTTAACGAAAGCTAGTGAATGAGTCTTAGTGATTAGAACTACTTGCAGAAAATAACGTGAAAAATTCAGAAACACGACATAATATTTTATCCTAGAAACCCCCATACTGAGGAAAAACCAGTCGGCAAGGGAATTTGGTATTTCTTCCTAGTATTATATTGGCTAAATAAAGATATTATGGATTACAAGAAGCTAAAGGAAGACAACAATGTTACTTCCACCCTCTCTATTTTCTTTCTCTGCTGATACACCTTGCTCTCATAAATCAATTCTAGCACCAAAGTATTCTTTCTCACTTCTCCCATGAATGAATTCCAATTAAACATGCTATTCTTTATTTTATAGCTTGCTTCCTATGTCCTCCCATGTATTGGAGAGTAACAATGGTTAAACAAGGAAGAGACATAATACACATGCTTCACATCAACAATTTTTCATGGATGTATATATTTTTGTATTATATCATTACATGACTGCTAGTGAACACAAAAAAATGGTTATGCAACTGTCACGGTGGTTAGACAACCACCAATTTGTGTAGAGGGGTGGTTACACAACAGTCACTCTACAAAAAGTGGTTGTTTTGTTTATTCAGGTTACTCTAACAAAGTGGTGTTTTCTTGGATCCTTATGGATCAGGGAGCGCACTTTGGTGTTCCCCTTATAATATTTGCAAATTTGAGGAAATACAAGAGGGAATAAAATTCTCAATAACACTCCATGGTGTATGATACTCATGGGAAGGGGAGAAAGTTGAGAGGCATAAGATTTCACATCTCCTAGCATAGAAAATATCAGTTTAAGTTACATAAGTAGTCATCCACCTAGGGGAGTTAAATTTTTTGTCCCCTTATCCAGTTTTCACCTTGGGGAAAATTCAAGCGGACATGATTTTCTTCTAAGTGCACTATGTGGTCATTTCATCATTGGAAGGGGACGTAGGAACTTAAAGTCTTCACATGTTCCACCTAACACCTCAAGTTGTGTTTCAAGTGATGCAAAAACCTAAAAGGATGAGTGAACACACTTTTATGTCCCCCATGTAAATTTTTCACTAAAGCTATGATCGAACGGTACATGACATGCTTAAAAGTGTTTCAAGGCTATTTTGAACTATTGATGTCATCTGTAAACTCCATTTTGGAACACTGGGAGTGCATTTTAAGCCCTGGGAGCATGAAAGGGTGTTTTAGGGTCAAATATTATATCATTTTTAATTCAAAAACATATTGAGATCATTCCAATAACTTTCAAGATCCAATTTTATATGAAAATTTATTTTTCAGGATGTGTTTCCCTTTTTACTTAAAGGGGCAACTGCAGAGTCTTGGGTTATCACAAATTTTTATTATTATTTTGAACAAAAGTGATGAGTAAATAATATGGAGGATTCCAATATATTTCCAATTTTTTTTTTCTCCTCCCAAAACCATCTGGACATGTCATTTTTCACCATTCGAATATATCATTCCATGCGCCTAAAATGACCCGTTCTTTCTTTCTTGATTCCTAGCATATCTATCTTCCACATATTGTCATTAAAATTCCTTACATAACACCATTTATTTATTATAAAAGTCACATATTCCTTTATTCTTCCCTGTCAACTTCTAGAGGATGTCCACATGCTACAATATGGCTAAAAATAGTCAACTTATTACTTTGGAGAGTATTTTTCCACCTTAAGAATTAATATCATCATGAAAACAACTTAGATCAATTTCCTTAAAAATGAAAAAAAATTAAAAACCATGTTATCACTTTATTATTATCTACGATAAGGGTGACACATAATGGAGGGATTTTATGAGATGATGGGTTGGTTAGAGGAAGGGTTCACAATGACCAGATGATAGGTTTTAAAATGGTAGGCTTAATTTTCATTGTATTTTTTTTAGTTTTGCATGCTATACATTTTTCATGATAACATGTGGTTCTAGTTCATGGACATTAGAATGTAAGGGCTAATAAAGAACTAGAGGTATCTCATGGAGTAGCATAGAAATGCCTTATCCATTGGACCACAGAGTCACCAAGATTCACTGAACAATTGGTAAATATCGAAACATAACCAAGAAACAAAAATAACACACAACAAAAATGGAATAATACAACAAACCGAAATAACCTATGGTACATGTGGGGGACAACCTACTTTAATTGCATCATTGATTCTTCACTACATGTTTACCCATGCACGAGTATCACCAAATGCCTTTGTTATGAAAATACAATCATGGGAAATTAAGTATTTATGACCTATAGATGACTAAAAAATTTCTATAAATAATCATAGGAATTTATATTAGTTTCAATATATCCTAAAAAATCCATTTTTCACTTGGTCCTTTGCAAATCTTCACTGCTACATCAAAATATTTAGAAACAAGCCTTTTTGTGGGGTCCACTCATCAATCTGACAAACCAAAACCACATTTAGAAATATGAGAGATTATACTACATGACCCAATCATAATATAATAAAAAATAATTCTAATCTTGTTTGAGCAATTTCTTCCATATGGACTTGAAACTAGGGTTTTATACCAGTTTTAGTGTTAACAATTCTTCATAAATATTTGGCATTCAAACCCAAAAATAATGCCAATAAATATTAGGTAGGACACATATTCATCTCAAAAATATATTAGGTTCACATGAAAAATATTCACGTACTAACAAACATCAAAAATTTGACTGTGAGCTGGGAAAGACCATTTTCTGACCTTGATCTGACAAAAAAAGCAACATCTTGCTTGTTCTTCCAAAACATCATCTAAAACTTGGTATGTATTTCTAAAACAACATGAAAAATATTATCTCATTCTCAAATTATCATAGTTCCACATAAAAATGATCAACCTACCTCATTAGACCATGATCTTCTTTGCTTGTTTAGTCTTCATGCTAGGAACTAACCTTCATACCTCTGTTTATGCACTCGACACCACATTATCATGCTAAAAAAAACTATATATACATATATCCAATTATTTTACAAATCTACCAGCCTATACTTTCTCACAAGATCTCTTCATGCCATCACTAAACAAAAACTAGGCTTCTCAAGCACCTGAACACTGTTCAAGACTAATTTTGACAACCTAAGTTGTCTTCCAATTCTCTTTCTATCCTCAATAACCTATAACATCAATGGATCATCATGCTTGAAATAAAAAAAACAATCCAAAACTCTCCACATCATCCTTTGGCATCAACAAGGCACAATCTTCATTTTTGAAAGGATTTGGACAAAGTTACTCAACAAAATACATTAAAAATTCAAACTATTCAACATAATACAAAGTTACATATTTATAATGAGAGGATTTATTATTATCAAGGAATCTCCCAATAGTTGTACGAGTTGTTCAAATAACTTAACCATATACCAAACAACCCCCTTATTTATCTCTTACCTAAATAGCTATATACTTGGGTTGGTTCAACCACCCAATCCTCACGTATAATTACATATTAAAAAATAATATATTAACCCATACAATATCAATGTGAGCACTAAAGAAATATTCCCTAACAATTTTGACATCAGAAATTAATGAAAACAAAATTCTAATAAAATCTCCATGAGACAAATCATGCACAACATCACCTTGACATCAATGAAAACACTTCAACAATCTCTTATTGAAACTCTAACATCAATGAAAACATCATGAATACCTTGAAATCAATGAAAAATCTTAAAAAATATCCCCCTTTGTCATTGATGGAAAACACATTGATGACAAACATATTAAAAACCGAAATCACAATGATACTTAGTTTGAATTTTCTCATTATCCTCTATGGTAATTACATGTTTCATATGATCATTCTCGCCATTTTAACATATTTGAAAAATGATATTCTACAAACTAAACTTCAAATGAACAAGATGAACTTATCTTCAATGACACAAATTGATTGATACCAATGATTTACCAAAACACTCACTTTATGCTCACAATAAGATGTTATAGAAAATTTCACAGCATGGAGCTATATGATACCAAATGCATGAAAACAAAAATGATTCCCCTGAGCTAAATATTCTCACAAAACTTCTCAATCATTATCATACCTACTATTTTTCATATGCACATTTCAATCATTATCATATCTACTATTATAAAAAATAGGTCATGGATATGAATCAAACCCTTGATATCAACTGAGAAATACCACTCCAACACTTGACAAGCTCAACATATGTATGATACCAATGAACCAAACTAATCTACTAATTGTTTAGAAATAATGAAAAAATTACTTACCTTTTAGTCACCAATCAATGTACTTCTTCAACCTATTTATAATATTCATCATGATTCATGATATGTGTACCTTATTGACACAAATTTTTTACTTATGGAGCTAAATAACCTCTTGCCCATCTCCCTGTTAGTTATTGACTCCTATATACCAACTAAGATAGCTTCCTCTCAATCCAAACAAAACAAAACTAGGACCCCACCAATGTCTTAATAAAATTTACTTCATCAATGAACTCTTTAGACCTTACACATGAAATAATAATGAAAATGATCACACAAACAATTAAAACTTGTATAACTTGACTAGAGACACCAAGATCCTCCTAAGTCCATTCTCCCCTTCATGACCCACAAAAGCGAATCAAGCTTCTCAGTCTTTATTAGGCCTTTTAAAAAGATCAAACTAAGCTTGATCAAATAACAACCAAGCATATTTCCAAACTTAGGCTTTCATGCAAGAAAATGAACGTTCATGATTTGTTTCATTATCAATATTCCTTCAACAAGTCACCAAAACATAGATATTATCTTGATATCTTATTTACATCAACATCACACTATCAAAAAGGTCTATACTTTCATACTTCATTGTAATAGTCCTCTATTTTGACTATTTTCTTCACGATATACCGGTTAAGACACTTCAACATATACTTTGGACCTTCATGAAAAAAGAACACCTCTAATTTTATGTATCTCAATAATCAACTTTTCATACTTATACTCATTAGTTTTCCATGGTTTCACTATGCATATATACCTATATTTTAGTCCTCTATCATGACTTATCTTATTCATCAAAAGAAAACAAGATTGGTCAACATATAACTTGGTAATAAAAACTTAATTATTCTTGTTAGAATCTCAATAAAAAGCTACAGTCTTCCCTTTTACTTTTAATGATTTTTCTATGAAAATCCTATGTCAAACTTGATTCTTCAAGTTGAGACATTACAACTCATGTACTTCATGTGAATGCCTTAATAAATATCCATGCATCCTAATTTTCATGACTTAACTATTCATGCTTAGATTTTATTGAATCTCCTCTATTGTTCTACCTCCAAGTAGCTGATCATGACCTAAAATGTACTTTAATGGATTCATTTTGGTTTTCATAGTCATACATAACTATATAAGGCTTATAACAAAAATAAATATTAGTATTACAAACCAATCTCTTTCACTTCAAGGTCACATACTTATATTAGGCCTCAAGACACAATGTTATGTTCAAAATATGATTACCACACTCTTCAAACAATTAACTTACCTTCAAGGCATAACAAAAAAATATTAATAAATCCATGATTGTGACATAACTTTGTGACTGTAACTGAGCATATCTACTTTACAAACCTAAATTAGGTCACACAACACTACCTTGTACACACCATATCCTTTGAATTGTCTAACTGACTGTTGATGCGTAATCATAGCACCACTGAATGTCTGCAACTCGATGAATTGAAAATCTCAGTGTGATTTCATAACATGGAGATTTTCCAAAAGTTTTGGACTTTGCAATCGGGAAAGCTCTCCGATAAAGGTCAGCTCTTATTCCTCTGATCAAATGCAAATATTCAAATTTTAGAGGATCTACCCTAAAATATACTATAAATTGTAAAGGAGACAAGGTTAAGAAGATGCAACAAAATAAATCTAAACTAACAAAGGTGATGTACCAAAGGAATGTTGAACACTTTCTTTGCCACTAAAGAGAAACCATTGAAATGTAATACAACCACCATACACAGATAACTGAGATTGCAATGAGCGATCAGAGAGGTGAAATGAACACAAGAGAGGGTTGAAAATTATCCATAAACATGTATTATTGCTTCAAAAATTTGATACAATACACTACAATGGAAAAGAGGCAAGATTTGCATTGTAGTTTTGATGGGAGGTTTTAACTCAAAAAATCCACTTATAGACAAGAGAAGAAGGGAGGGTGCAAAGCCAAATTGTCCATTATTATAAAAATTTCCCTCATAATATATATATGAATAATGAGAGAATAAAGACAGAGCAATCCAAAATCATACTTTAACCACCCTAGAATGCATTGAATTCACCTGCAATAATGATGGGTTCTACTGAAAAATACATACCTCCATGTACTGTTCCTTGGTGGGAAAGAAAGGAAGCCCATACTTCATTATTTTAGTATGTGAGAAGCCTGACACCGTAAAAAATGGTAGACTGTAAGCTCTCCAAAAATTCCTTTCTTGTGTAAATATGAGCTTCTAGTCAAAAGTTATGAACATCAGAAGGTCGGGTGTCATTTTACAAAAAATACGAGTTCTAGATCTTCCTTTTCGGAGTCTGAAATGCATATAACCTCTAAAATCCTAAAATTCAGAATTGTGGACATTTTGGTTTCAGAACTCAAGTTATTGTTCATCAAAAAATCATCTTGAGAGTTTTGAAACTCCGAAACCTGAATCTATGAAACTCCAAAACCTGAAATTTTTAAATTTTGGACTTTCAGAATTTCAAAACTTTTTGATTTTCAGACTCGCGACACTATTCATCATTTAAACTACCTCGAGAGTTATAAAACTCTTAAACCTAAAAATTTGAATACCCAAAATGCTACTGCGTTGGCTTTTCATACTTTTGGGATTCTAGACATTTTTGGTCATTGTTCTTGTTTTGTCACCGAAGACTCCAAAACTCTGAATTTTGCACCTACGAAACTTTGAAACCTGAAATTCTAAAATTTCAAACTTTAAAAATTTCAAACATTTTTTTATTTTTGGACCTTTTTTAAGTGTTCATCCCTTTGTGCCCACTGAAATCTCTGAAACCCTAAAACACGAAAGTCTGAAATTTTGGACTTTCAGGATTTCAGATTTCGAGCTTTTGACTCTTTCGAACCTTTTTTCAAAATTTTCCTGCCTTATCTCCTAAATGTCAGAAATGTGAAGTTTGAAAACCTCGAGCCTTTCTCCATTCTTCCACTTGATCTCTGATCTCCTTCGATGTTTCCTTGGCCATTCATTTGTCGACCTTGCATTTCCATTGTCGAGCCTATCTACAACCTGATTTTCGGAATTGATATGTGAGATCGGATGACTGAAATATCCTCTCCATTTCTTCCTGTGAAAGGTCAATTTTGATCAAAAAATTTCTCGAGGAGAAAAAATTGATAACATTGACCCTCCAAACGTCCTTTAATCTTCTTGATGATTATCATACTGCAACATAATGCTATGAATACAACTGAACTAATAAATTCATTATACATACCTTGTACCTTAACTTTGTCCTTCTCTCACATCTTTCCAAGTCTTCATAAACCTTCTTGATGTTCTTCACTTGCAACATGAATACATTAATATTAATGATCAAAATAATCAATCAAACATACCCATACCTTAGAAGATATCTCCATGATAGCACACAAACATACCTCAATTATCTTCATTTTCCTTCTTACAACTATTATAAGTCTTCAACATGACTACATTTTTTTAACACATTCCCATGGTGCTTTACTTGATGAGGAGTTCCTATATGAAGCCTAATAGAAAACCTTGAACCAACACACTTCTAGAAAAACATGAACTTAGGAGATTACCATATATCCATTCCTTTTGCAACTGACTTGGAATCATGAGACTAATTGATTGTCTTTAGGATCCAATTTTGCTTGATTGGTAATTTTCACTTGATCTCAAATTTATTCTTCTTCTCTCCCTCTGTCTGAATTGTTAGAAAAATTACTTGGAATTATTTGAACACTTGAACCTTTGACCTATTCTCCTCCATGGAAAATAGTCCACTTGGGATTGTAGATAAATAAGGACTCAACTTGTTTGTTTCTAGTTCCTTATTCACAGGATCTTCATGATATGTGTATATCAGATTTTCCAGATCTCTGATGAAAGACAAATACATGAAAAATTGTAGAAATCAAAAGAACTAACAATAAGATGACATATTATTAAGAAATTACAAGGAAAGAATGGATCCAAATCAACTCAATGCTCCATTTCATATAATGATGCAAGTGATGTACATGTATAAGAGGAGGAAAGTGCAACTACCAACTAGATCAATGGTGAATAACTCTCACTAACTTATATTGGAAGTAGAGTTGACTCCAAAAAACTAGTAAGATAACTCAACACAACCGATACACCTAAACAAGCATATTCCATGAGTGGAATACAAGGAAAATTAATATCCTACACTAACACCCCCCATAACCATAACTTAGGTGGGAAGTGAAAAAAGAATGTGGGTTTTGGAAACAAGGCCTAATGAGGTACCCATGTACAATGCATATATAAAAAAGATAGAGTAAAAGGATAAAACCCAGTGGGAAAACCCCCCCTAAAAGAGAGATAAAAAACTCAGTCAAGAAAAAAAAGAGAAGAAAAATAAGTGTGTCTCGGTAACTCGAATGAATGAGGTACCTGTGGAAAATGATCATCCCCTAGAGTAGAGAGAGAAATAAGTGAGAATAAGAAGTTCCCCTAAGAATATTTTTGATGATGTGGTCCTCTACATAAATATTGAAGATATTCTGCTCGCACCAAAAAATGTTCCTTCCCTTGGGAAGGAAAAAAAGGGAGCATTGAAATTCAATCCACTACAAAAAGGAAGAAGAATCCTGAAGTACTATGATATTTGCATCTAGTCTGTAATTGAAAGATGACATAGGTATGGAAACGATGTACAAAAAATACAATGGAAATGCCACTGTAGTATATGTGTCAGAGAAAGAAAATGGTGGGGGCCCACTAACCCTCAGAGAGGGATCCACAAGACGAGGTGGATCGTGAAACATATTTGAAATAGTGGAAGTGAAAAATGTCCCAAGGCAAGAACTTGTAACAAGATAGATGAATGGGTCCTCTAGAATGTGTGATGGCTTAATAAGAGCATATTCTTATAATGAAACGCGAGTGGAATCTATATATAGAAAACTAAAGTCATGAAGATACTCATCCCAATGGAGTTTCTCAATGAGAGAAATGTATGAAAATAATGTATTAACATCATACCATGAAGTAGGAGGAGAAGACTGCTATGAAGAGCTATTGGAAGTACAATATGAAGTGACGCTTCACTCAAAGTTAAAAACTGGTGTATGTGGATTGTCTTCAACTCATAAATCAAGATGTAATGGATCACGAGAGACAATGGTCACATTTTTCTTAGAGGAAGGTCCTCTAATAGAACACTATTGTATAGAATGAATAGAAGTATAAACAAGGGAGACAATGATGTTGGGGTTAATCACACCAATTGTATAGACATATATTCATATCTAAGAATATAAACAATAAATAGAGAAATAAACTAGAAAAAATAATAAAAAAGATATAATGTGGTTCACCCAGTGTGGGCTACGTCCAACAAGAAATAACCAATATATTATTCAAAATTTTAATATAGGATACATAATGAAGCTCTGAAATATTCCACACCTCTCCCAGATGTACAATACTTTCTTCCTTATAAGATTCTCTTTTTTGTCTCCAAGAATTCTCTCTTACCATTTTCCCATTTATTAATGAGTTCTCTCTCACCAACCCTAGTTTTCTAGCTTATATATGTATGTATAAACCTAGGGAACTTTAGATTTACAATTAAAATCAATAAAGGAACTTTATATAAAAGGTTATATCTAATTCCTATGAGTTAAATAAAATAATCATGCATAGGTAATGGATGTCAGTTACCCTAACTAATTTTGGTTCCTCCTCGCTTAGACAAATGTTGATCCCCAGGTGACTGACGTTGTTGTTCTGACCGAAGCTAATTACTATTTATTCCAACAAGTTAATAAAGTATGCTAATGTGAAGTAATTATGCTCCACTACTCAATAATATCGCACTTGGAGATAAATTGTTGCACTATACCATACAACTCTATTCCTCGATCCCTTCCTTGGCCTGTTTCTTCCTCTTCAAGTCTCAAACTCGAAGACCAATAGTAGTGGAGTGTAGCATATTTATGGGGTTATTATTTGTATGAATTTTCTCCAATTTCAGCTATCCATCCTCCAACACCTATTGTATGAAGTAATATCTCAAATGAATGTGTTTCATTCTTGAATGAAACACTGTGTTCTTTGCTAGATGAATCACACTTTCACTATCACTTTAGAATCTAAAATAATATTTCTTCTTTCCTAACTCTTCCATGAACCTACTCATCCATATCATCTCTTTTCTAGCCTCTATAGCTGAAACATACTAAGCCTCTATAGTATACAAGGCCACAACCTTCTACAATCTAGAAATCTAGCTAACTGCCATCTCACCTACTATGAATAAATATCTAGTGGTGCTTCTCCTACCATCCAAATCTCTATCCATATCTAAATAAACATATCCACATAAAGAAATATCTGACCCTCCATAGCATAACTGCATGTCAGATGTCCCTCTCATATTCCTGAGAATCCATTGGACTTCTTTCCTATGCTCTTTACCTGGATTGGCCATAAATATGCTCGAAACTCCCATTTCCTCTATAATGTCTGGTCTGGTACAAACCATAAAATATATAAGACTTCCAACTGCTAAAGGATATGGAACTCATGTCATGTACTCAACCTCTTCATGTGATGTAGGACATGGATCTTTTCTCAATTTGAAGTGTCCAACCATAGGTGTACTTACAGGTTTTGAATCCTACATATTAAACCCTTCCAACACCTTATTGATATATTTTTCTGGAGACAAATACAACTTCCTATTTTTCTTGTCTCTGTGAATTTGCATACCAAGGATTTTATTTTCAGCTCCCAAATACTTCATTTCAAATTTATGAGCTAACATTTATTTAAGCTCACCAATGTCCTACATACTAGATCCTGCAATAAGCATATCATCCACATACAACGAAAAAATAATAAAGCTTCCATTTTCAAGCTTCTTGAAATAAACACAATGGTCAGACTCACATCTCATATAACCATGCTCATGCATAAAAATGTCAAACCTCATATACCATTTCCTTGGGGCTTTCTTGATCCCATACAATCTCTTTTTCAACCAACACACAAGTTTCTCCTCACCCTTGATTTCATAACCAAGAAAATGATCCAAATATATCTCCTCATCCAAATCATTGTGAAGTAAAACTGTCTTGACATAATGTTTCTCTAAATGAAAATATTTGACTACAACTAAACTCAATATAGTACATATGGAATTCAATTTTACTATAGGAGAAATTATCTCGCCAAAATCAATACCTGATTTCTATGTAAATCCTTGTACCAAAAGCCTTTCCTTGTATCTTTTATGTCCGCCCTCTTCTTCCTTGATCTTGTAAACCCATTTATTCTGCAATGTTCTTTAACCTAAGAGAAACTTAACCAAATCCCATGTCCATTTTTTTTCCAAATATTCCATCTCCTCATCCATGCCATGATCCCATTGTATGTGGGTCTCATCCTACATTTCTTTTTCAAAAATCTCTAGTTCACCACTATCAATCAATAATAAATAAGATAATGAAGGTGTAAATATTTCTTGAGGTCTACTGACCCTTTAAGGCCTTCTCGCTGAGATCTGAGGTGTTGGAGACTCCATCTACTCATTCTAAAATTTTTTATCATTCTTAGACAATGACCGACACTGGTATGGCTAACTAACACCGGTCTAGCTCCTCTATAACTTACTTTTAGCCTGTAATATTTGTATTAGGTTTTTACTCATATGGACTTCCTGATTATGCCACATGCTTACATATGAATCTGAAGTAGATAACACAGAAAATGAATCAATAATACAGGTAGAAAAATATAATGTTCCTACCTTTTTGCCTCTTGATACAACAAGAGATCCATTGGTAACCTTCAAAGAGTTTGCTATGAATGTAACCATGTAACCAAAATCACCTAGTTTTCCTGCAAAAATTATATTTCTCCCGAGACTTGGCACATGTCTCAAATATTTCAATATCCATGTATTTCCATTATAAAATTTTATATGAACTTATCCTTTACAAATAATATTGCACGGCTCATCATCTCCTAAATAAACATTCCCAAAATTACCTGTTATCCATATTTTTCCTCGGGCCAAATACTGGATCAGCCACAACCCTGCATAGAAGGAACCTGATAAAAATCACTCAAAACTATAAATGGTTGTAGAGGAACTCGAAAAATGTGAGGGGAAGGGGTCAAGAGAGACTATGGGACCCTGTACAATAGAAATGACTTTGTCTGGTTGTTTCCACATCTTAAATCCATTGTCCAAGTTATAGGTGGACTCAACTATGAGATAGCAGGGTCAAACAAGAAGGGGTGATGCTGCAGAGGAACCAGAAACAAGAAGGGGAAATAAAAGTGAAGATCTGAAGTCCTCGAGCTCAAAACGGTTCAGGAAAAATCCAAAAAATGACTAAGTATGGAGGAGGTAGCGAAACGAGGCATGTGTCCTAATGGCACTTCTCCAAATGTGAATCCAAAAAATGGAAACCAAACTTGTGCCAGGATTCCATGCATCCAGAGCCCCCCCCCCCAAAAAAATTTCGGGGCGTTGAAAAGTTTTCAACTAAAAATAAGGTTCTAGGTGTCGACTCGGCACAAATTCAGAAAGGAATCCTAGGTTGGAGACTCAAACTTGCACCAGCCCTCCACGTAGCAAATTGTCAAAACAGAGTCAAAATGTAGGTTTAAAAATTGACCAAGTTTAGATGTATCAGCGAATAATGCCAAGTGTCAGTGTGGCACATCTCCAAGAGTTGATCTCAAGGTAGAAACCCAAATGAACGCGAGCTCGCCATGCAGCCCAAAGCCTAAAAAGTAAAAGGGAGCTTTGAAAATTCCACATATCGATAGAGGCCACCAAGTGTCAATTTGGCACTCCTCCAAGAGAAAACTTATGGCCAGGTTATCAAGTGAGTGTGGTGCCTGTTATCCAAAATTCACCCCCAAGGTAATTTTGATAACATGCATCAAATTCTTTAGTCCCAAGAAATTATATTGATTCAGGGTGAAAAGCTATGTTTCTAGGGTCCCCTCAGATTTTTTCTAACTCCCCTGTCCAACTAGAAGAAAGCAAGTTCTGAGAAAATGTAAAAAATTGCAAAAACAAGCTCGGGCCAGGAAAAATCACGAAAAATGGCTAAGTCCTAGTCCAGGCGGTCCTTGGGACAGTTGGGACATCTGGGCGCGAACTGGCCGAAAGGCTTCCAGGTGATCTACGCAGCATTTGGGACATCTGGGCCAAAGGGACGCACGGGACGCGGAAATCCGAACTGGCCGAAAAGTTGAAAAAATTGACTAACTGTTGAAACAGGCAGTCTGGGACACGCGGGACAAAAGTACGCGAACCGGCCGAACCGGGTGAAATGAGTCAAGGTAGCCTGAAATAGTTGGGCCGAAGGTATGTGGAGTCTGCGAACCGGCCGGATCAGCCGAAATGAGAACTTTCAGTCCGGGACAGTTGGGACAAAAGGGCGCGAACCGGCCGAACCAGGCGAATCGGGAAAATTTGTCCCAGACGGTCCAAAAGCAAATGGGACATCTGGGCCGCAAGTACGCGAACCGGCCAGTTCAGCCGAAACAGGGAACTTCAGCACTGGGACAAATGGGACAAAGGGACGCGTGGGACGCGAAAAGCTGAAGCAGCCGAAGGCAGAGGAGGAAACTCAACATTTGACCCGTGGAACTTCAAATGGCCATAACTTTTGACTCCGAGCTCCGATTTTCACAAAATTGGAATTTCTTAATTTTAATGAGGGTAGATATATTTAAATAAAAGAAACATATTCGGCTCCAGTCATTTGATGCGCATTCCCGTCAAATGACAGAAAACGCCTGCTAGACCCAAAATAGCTGTCCGCACTCAGAAGGCCATAACTTTTGCATTTCTCAACGAAATCACACAAAATTGGTACCGTTGGAATCATGGTTCCAAGCCCGATGCAAAAAAATCAATAAATTCTATATTTTATTAGAAATTTATTGATATTTTTAAGAAAACGTGGCCGGGTTCAGAACAGTGTTTTATTTGGTAGCTGGGAGTGCAATTAAGAGGCATGGTCATCATTCTTTCTCTGCTGCAGCACATGGGACAGTATGGGGAGCCTTTTGCAAGTAATTTATAACCATTTCACTCAATTTAATTCCTCTTACAGGTGGTTGAAGGACAGATTTTGGGATTTCCATTTTCCCTTCTCTTTTCCTTCTCTTTTTTTCTATAAATTGGAGTGTTGGGCTCATTGTAAAAGAGAGAGGTTTTGGGTAGCAAAGCTCTGCCAAAATTGCTTTGTGAAGCCAATGTGTTGCAGGCCCTTGTAGTGGACTCCTTGCATGGTGATCCAGGCCCTTATCTTGTAATAGACTGAACTGTGCATACCAGGAAGCAATAAAATACAAGTTTGTGGAAGTATCTTCCCCTGCTGTGTTTTCTTGTACATTCTTCTTGCCCCTTTTATCTTTCTACAAGAATATTGTGTCTATTATTATGTTCTTGCAGGAATTCATTATCATTGTGTGTGCTTGGAATATGGCTGTGAATGCATTTTGCTAGATTATGGAGAACTGTCATCACCTCTTCTAGTGTGCACTTTCCCTCTGTATTTCACACATTTGGAGATTACTCTCACACCCTCCTTTTCTGGTGTATCACCGATTTAGTGTAGGATTTCATTTTATGCATTCTCTCTCCCTGGTCCCTTGGAAATTTAGATTAGAATAGTTAGCTTATCTTGCATTAGAGTAGATTGTGGCAGGTAGCTTAGGAGTAAGAACCAGCTTTCTCTGGAGGTCTATCTCAAGTAGCAAGTCCCACAACTTGGAGATAGTACCCATGTTATCCAATGACACTGGATGCCTAGAGTGATCAAACTAGAAATCTGATCAACATCCAAGGGTGCTGTGATTCGGTGATAACAGTGCCTCCACATTTTATTCCATAGGGGAAGATTTGGTTGAATAGGCAATGCATGAGGCCGGTAGGCAGAGGCTTCCAAGTGTCTTAATGATACTGATTCAAGGGTTGAATAAAAAGGATTCCAAATGAGTGCCAAACTACCGCATGTCCAAGGGGAAAGTGGGCTGTCGGGGGAAATGTTGGTTCTTGGCCCCTTGTCATCTTAAAAGGGGTAAAATTTACAAATGACCCACAACTCCACCCAAAGGAAAAATTCAGCATTTGAGCCAAAGTCAAAGTCGAAGTGGGGAGTCGGAGGAAAAAATGAAAAATTCCCTTTCATTCAAAAGGCGCAAAGATAAATATAGAAGCGCATTCCCCAACCAACAAAAAAGAGCCACATGTTTATGTGGAGATTCGGGGCTGCAGCAGTTTTTTGAGTTTTGTTTTTTTTGCACAAAAGGGCAAAAGACAGATTGCAGACCCGTAGACCCAATTTTTTCTCTAATCTGGCTACCACGTGTCCTATATAAAAAAGGGACCATTTTTCAAATTGTTTTCCCAGCCATTTATACATACTCAATACACACTTTGAAGGAGCATATATTTCCACTCAGGGCTTGAAATATTGCAAATTTGACACCATTAGAAAGATCTCAGCCTCGTCCATGCCATGGAGGCCTAAAAATTTAATTTTGAGGAGGTTAGGTGAATAAAATGGAGGAAAAATCTTAGGGATATCAATACAGGATGTCCTTTCCTCAACAACTAGATCATATTTTATCTATTTTGTCATTTCCTCTTCCTTCAAGGTGCCAAACCAAGGATTGATGTAGTAAAGGTAGATTTCGGGGAATATTTTATCAGAAGCATTAACAACAGTGGTTGAGCTTCGACCTGATTTTCCCGCATCTCTCCCTCTCTTTCTTCTCTTTGATCAAATCTATAAATACAGGGGAAGGATTCATTCCAAAGGGTTGGACATTATTTTTTTTACAGTCTCCCTTCTCCTTCTAACAAAGGGATTTGTGGGGTTCAGGCCTTCCATTAAAATTTTAATACGTTTTTACCTTATGGATATTTTGTAATGAACTGTACCAATCCACAGAGCAATAAAACACGTCTGTGATCAATCTTAAATCCTCTCTTATCTCTTTTTCTTTCATTTGGTCTCCCATTATAGATCTGGTTATATGTGGTTGTCATTGTATGCATTTTGTTTGTTTGTGTCTATCTGTAAGATAAGTGTTCATCATTCCTTTGGTGCATCACCTGGTTGTTTAGTTATTTCTTATTCCTTACACTCTTTTATCCTTGTCTCCTTGGAAATTTCTTAGATTAGGTATAGAGATAGATCCTCTGCAAATACTAATGTATGCACCTAAACAAGTGAATAAGGAACCAACCTTCAATCTCGAGAACTTTTCCATTTTTGCAAGGTCCCACACCTTGGGGAAAGTTCAATGTTACGCAATCACACCAAATGACCATGCCTTAGAAAATAAAACCTGTATAACTCATTTGGGGGTGTTTTGAATTCACACTAATAGTTTTGGCATGCCCGGTGGGACTAAGAAGTCTCCATCTTATTACAGTAGGAATTGATGTACACTTGTTTTGATTCTAGCTTTTAAGAATCCTTAAAATTGTACATCTGTTGACTCCAAAATAAACAAATCTACTGGTTTCAATAGTCCACGAAATTTCATGAGAGGAATACAAACACGGTCATGAACCATAGAAGAGGGACTGTTTGTATATCTAAAATTATCCCCAGACAGACGGAGCAGAGGAAGAAGAACCCAGAGGTCTCTATCTCCACCAAGCAGAGCTTTATCAACACCTCCTCCCGGTCAACCACTCATTCAATCAAGAGGGGCACTTAGACTAACTAGTATGGCTTAGCCAAATCCTTATGTTAACTTCATTAGCAGTAGTCCACTCACCTTGAATGCATAAAATCTAGTTCCTATTGCAGCATTAAAGAGTATCCCATATTTCACTGGGGAAAATCAAACTTCTCATGGAGATCATGTCAAAGATATTGAAAATGTTTGTACAATCCACGAGATTCATGAGATGGACATTGTAGTCAAGCTAATCACCTCTTCACTCAAAGGGAAAGATTTACAATGGTTCAGGATTCTTGAGGAAGGATCTATCCAAAACTGGAATCAGCTATGCACAGATCTTCACAACCAGTTTGGAGAGAAAGGTGATAACCTGTCTTTGTTGGAACAACTAACAATGATCAAGAGAGCCCTAAACAAGCAACTACGAAAATTCAACCTCAGATTCCAGTGGACCTGGGATAGAATTCCAAAAGAAGTAAAGCCCACTAATGAAGGTTCCTTCTTATACTTTCTTAGGGCTTTAAATTATTATATTTCTCTGATGATTCATTCAATGGGGGGAACTACATTCCTTGAAACCTATAACCTTTCCATAAGGGCTAAGAACCATTTGATTCAGATTGGTAAAATCACTCCTAGTCCATCCATGCCTCTATACCCTGATTTAGGAAACTCTGGTGCTATCCAAACACATACATTAGCTCCTATACCCACCTCAAGAGTCAAAGTTCAGCTGAAGCTTCCACTTCATCATATAACACCTCTAAGGAACTCAAGGAAGTCATGAAACAACTTAAAATAATAGGGAATGAGCTAGTAACTATCAAGAGAAAACAACCTCAGAGTTCCATGCCATATTAGTCTCAGGATCAATCTCAAGCTCAATATCAAGCTAGACCCCATTATCAGTAGAATAGGTCACCATCTTAGATTGCAAATCAGAGCTAGAACCAAGGATAGCCCTAAGTTGCTAGACCTTTCAGGTCATATGATCCAAAATCTTCAACATCAAGGGAATTGGTTCTAGCATGGAACAATATGGCACACGAATATGATTGGTGCTTTTCATGCAATCAAGAACATCACCAATTAATGTGCTTTAATGGTACTCTAAATCAAGCCTTGATGGTGCAAACCAGTATGGTGCCACAAGAACCTAGCTAAGAGGGAGACCAACAGTAAGAATCTCAACTAGGTGAACCTCCAGGAGAGATTATGCTTGTCAATTGGCAGGATGAAGACTTTTGTAGAATGAATTAGTTCCCTTCTCAAGGTGTGGCTGCCAATACCCATTCCAATAGGAGGAATATTGGAAAGGGCCAACTACTAAACTCAAGTGACCCTAAATATTCCATCATTCCACATGGTCCTGGTGCTCCAGGTACAACTCCTTATATGAAGAACCAATCCAAGCCACCTCCCAAACCTAGTCAGGCACCGGTTGTAATAACCCATGTGCAAGAAAGAAATGTGTCTAGGAAGGAGCAATAAAAAGATGGCTCATTCAATATTATTGAGTAAATGAAAAGGAAAAGTGTGAACATTTCACTATGGGAGTCACTGGCCATTCTAGGGTAGAGGGATCTATTATAGACTGCCATGCAGAATTGGTCAAGTTCAAATCACCCCCTAACCATCAAGAGAGAGTGCTCGCCAATGCATCTCAACCAGGGATAAACCATGAAGAATGAAAATGTAAGAATCTAAGACCTCCTCCCATATATGTATCATTAATTATTGGAGACAAATTAGTGCATAATTACATGATTGATTATGGGGCTAGTAGTTCTGTGATGCCCAAACAAATAGCTAATCAGTTGGGTCTCTAATATGAATTCATCTCAAGAGGAGTAGTCTAATTAGATGGGACAAGAGTGACCACTATGGGAATCATCAAGGATTTGAACCTCACTTTGCATGCCTACCCCAATGTGACTATTTTGCAAAACGTGTCAATCATAGATTTTCCACCACATTTTGCTTTGTGTCTGTCTAGGGACTTCACTGCCAAAATTGGAGGCTACCTGTCTTCTGATTGGTCACATATGCTCTTTGGGACAAGGAATGGGGTGAAGGCCACAATTATATCTGAAGCTATTGTTGATTATCATATTGAATCCTATGTACCTAGCCCAATCAATGCCAATTGCTCAACTTTTTATCAAGAACACCTCCTAAGCACTTTTGAAACAAATACCAAGGTGGGATGTATCCCAAACTTGACTCTCAATGATTGGGCCAACAAAAGCCATTATTTTGACCCCTATAAGGAGATGGAAGAATCTGATCTAGGCATCTACTGCCTACATGAATAGAATCATCCTCTTCCTGATCTAATTAAGCTTGAATACAAGGATGACAATGAGGTATGGGAATTGTTCTTTGATGGCTCAAGGAGTAGACAAGGAGCTGGAGGAGGAGCCATGATTGTGTACCCCATAGGTATGAGATATTATTCAGCCTTCAGATTCAAGTTTGCTTGCTCAAATAATATTGTTGAATATGAGGCTTTAGTCCAAGGTCTTCATTGGGCAAGGAAGCTGGGGATCAATAACTTGCAAGTGTTTGGTGACAGTGAACTAGTTTTCAATCAGGTCAGAGGACTTAATGCTATAAAAATTGACCTTCTCAAGAATTACAAGAGTAGTATATGAGATCTCATGGAGGATTTTGAGGCCTTCTGTATTGTGTCCATACCTAGGAAGGAGGATGAATCTGTTGATAAACTTCAAACAATAGGAGCAATGTTTGTTGTGGTTGACAACATTAAGAGGGACAGAGGACAACCACATATCCATGTGGTCGTGAGGCTAGTAGTGCCAGGTAATAACACATGCTGGAAAGTGTTCAAAAATGATCAGCAGATCATTAAATTTTTGGAAGAAGAAGCTAAATTTTTAGTTAGAAACCAAAATAGACTAAAGCAACAATACAAGAATCATATAGTACATCTGTATATGAAGAATCTTCCTAAAAGGCTTAGTGACACTAGAATCTATTTTCAATCCCAATGATCAATTCAGAAAGGAGAAGGCTAACATATAGATCAAAGGAGAAGATTCAAGTTCAACCCCTATTAGAGGAGACAAAACACTTCAAATTGGTAAAGTGGCCACTGAGCAAGAAAGGTATGAATTTATATAACTTTGCCAAGAATTTCCAGATGTATTTTCTTGGAGTTATGAAGACCTAATAGGGTTCAATCCAAATCTAGCACAACACACAATTGAACTAGATCCAACTACTCAGCCCATTAGGTAGAATCAAAGACTAGTCAACTCATATATTTTGCCTCTGGTGAAGAGAAAGATCAATGAGCTGATAGAGGCAAGTATCATATTTCTAATAAAATAATTAAGTTGTGTTGCAAATCTAGTCCCAGTCAGAAAGAAAAATGGAGAAATTAGGTTATGTGCTGACTTCAGAGATTTGAACAGAGCCTCCCTCAAAGATCACTAACCACTCCCTTCAATGGAGCAGATCTTGTAAGTAGTGTCTAGGTAAGAAAGGTTCTCCCTCCTAAATGGATACTTAGGGTACACCAGATCATGGTTAAAGAATATGATCAATTAAAAATAGCTTTCACCACCAAATGGGGCACCTATGCCTATAGGAAAATGCCATTTAGATTATCCAACACCGGAGCCACTTTTCAAAGGGCAATGGATATGGCATTCAAAGGTCTGATCAAAAAAATAGTACTGATCTATCTGGATTTAGATGTATTACATTTCATTATATGAAATTCAAGAAGGGAACTTTTCCATGCTAACTTTCCCTTGTCCTTCGTAAAAATTAGAGACATAATCTAAAGTAAAAAAATGTTGGATAAAAGAGGACACTGAATTGTCTAAAAAACATTCTTGATGGAAATGAAGTGGCACTTAGCTCCATTACTACCCGTGGTGACTTAAAAACACCTCAACGTGGGCTACAAGAGTGGTGAGAGGGTTGAGAAGACATATTTGAGGTCGCATCATAACAAACATGATCCATTTAGTGTTATCTTGTCTCTACAAGGGTTTAGGTAGGAGTTGAATGGGAGGAACAAGTGTAGGTATGATAATTAAGTTTTTGGATGTTTGCACATTAGGATTAGGTTTTTTATTCACACATACATTAGTTACATAAGAGTTTCTTGTTTTCTTGTAGGATCCTTTTTGTTAGTCGTAGTGTTATAGCCATCATTTTTGGCTAGCAATTTTAGATTTTAAGTTGGTTGATCTCCCTCAATAGCCTTAGATTTATCCATGAGAGGAAAATCTCAGATCCTATAGCTAACATCTTGAAACCTAAAAGAGGTGTTGGGAAAGTTAATTTAGGTATTTTTTTGAGAAAAATGTTTAGAGCCAACCTTAATGTAAAGTAACTACTTCACGTCCTTATTCAAATAAATATCAACACAAAATTGTTTGTTTGGTTGATCCAAATAAAAATGGTTGGGTATATAGAAAATATAATTCACCCAATGGTATTTAAAATATTTTAGATAAAGAACCAAAGAGGAATAAGAAGGTCGTGATGATCGATCCACACATGAAATTTGAGGGAAAATTTCTTAGAGACTTAAAAGTATTCAGTTTGAGTTGAAAGGACAAGTAACATGTTTTGTAAGAATCATATCTTGACTTAGCGATAAGAGATTGCACTTGTAAAGAGTTCTTGAAGGATAACAAAAGAAGCATTTGGTAAGGTTCATTACTTGTGTGACATGGATTCCCTTGGTTTTAGTGGATTTTTTTCTAGAGCTAGATAGAATATTTAGAGGGAAAATTACCAACATAGTAGGATATATACAAAAATGATTTTCATACCACTTAATAAACGGTTTAATAGAGGAAATATTAATTAAAACAATAGTAACATAGTCACACTCATTACCTCATCATAAAACCAAGGGGAAAACTTCCTCCTGTATTTGGTATCTATTTTCACCATTTCCTACACTAATAATTACAACCCCCTAGTTTAGCTCCATATTATAATGACTATAACCTCCTAAAGAGAACATTAAATGTCAAAATTCATGCTCACACACTTCAAAAATATTGCTAGAACAATATGGATGGTCTAGAGTTATTGAGAAGACAATAGTAGTGAAATCTGAGGAGAGCCTAATAATCTTTAGAAAGCACACGATAGTGGTATGGATAGTTCAGAGTCGATAAGACAACAAACCAAAAAATGAGCCAAAAATAAATCTCAAATAAACTTTTACTAAATTAGTTAACAAGTCCCATAATGATAGATTGTTTACTAAACACACCAATACACTAATACCATAACCATAAACTAATGTTATATCAATAGTTAATAAGCACACAAAAAACTTATACCATGTCACAATTACGTAGTCTTGAACCCAAATTCAGCTATATATGTTACTTCCTACCATATTTATCAATTCCTTTCTACCATATCTATGAATTGCAGTTGTTTTGGCATGGTATGCCATATCAGGTCATTGCTCTAAATATCATCAATGATACTAAAAGGAAACTTGATCTAACAAAAACACATCCAAATTATAAATAAATATGTTGGTTTTCTTGGCCTCTCTTTTTAATATAACTTTATAAAGTTAAAAGTCCCCATTGAAATGTATGTAATTAAATCCAATATACTTCTTTAAAATCCATCTTAGAATTGTTTGTGTTGCATATGCAACAATTACAATATATGCTCTATTAGTTGGCTTTTTAATATAATTGAAGAAATTATGGGTATGTATTAAAACAAGAAGCATGAGCCATAAAACTATATACCTCCTTAAATTCGAAAACATATTTATTTTTTGAGATTATCAAGCAACAAACATGTTTATAATAGTGATGACAAAAACTAGCTTTATTATCGTATAGATCTATAAAATTATATGCTGTATAGGCCTACATCCGTTAGCATGACCAACACAATTAGAGATCCTCAGATACCGGGGCCGTGACCGCCACCACCGCCATAGCCACCTCCACGACCACCGCGGCAACGGCCGCCGCCACCCTCACCGCCACCACTGCCCCCACCTCCACCGCGTGCACCGCCGCCGCCATAACTGCCTCCACGGCCGCCTCCACCACGATCACCGACCCCACCAAAGTCTTCCGCCACTGGAACAGACTTAATACCGTCGAGCAGACAATATTACAGCCAGCAGAACATAGCACACAATCTTCGAATGAGACATCATTTGTGAGTCTCAACAATCCGCTTTGGGAAAATGTTGTATTCGGGAGTAGGCTATTTATATGTTTTCTGCATGTCCTCAACACTGGTTATAATGTATGTTATCGACAATCCCACTAGCCAGTTGTCCGTTTTGATGTATTTGTTTTACCTCCTACAGATAGTTTATTTGGCTGTTTCGTATACCTTGAGAAACGCATCATGGGTAGTATTTTAGATTATTGATGTTGTCTAATGTATTTTTCTATTTACTATGCATTGAGGAACGCATCAGGACAGTAATTTAGATTATTCTTGTTATCTTTCCTAGCTTTCTAGATTATGTAGCAGGTTCAATCTTCGAGTTAGCGATGAACTATTCGGTACTTTTCTTAGTGTTTTTCTTTAAAAACCATTAATATTTGTATTGTGGGCCGTGGCTAAAAAAATCTAGTGTGGGCTGTGGTAAATTGGATCACGCTACATTATAACTTGCAAAGACTGTCTGACAAGGTTGGCAGAAGCAACACCTACAAAGGACTGTACAGCGGCTACAACAGCCTGGTTTTTATGGGAACATATTAGTACAAGGTATGGATGTCCTTTGAGTTTTACCAATGATAGGGGCAAACATTTTCTTCATGAGACAATCAGAATTCTATTGGATGAGTTCATGAATGCAAACCATAAGACTACACCCTATCATCTTCAGACAAATGGAACTGCTGAAAATTTCAACAAAATTTTGTGACAGACATTGAAAAAAATCTGTGATATTGGAAGAAAGGATTGGGATGATAAATTCTTTGTAGTACTTTTGGCATATCAGACAACATATAAAAGTTGAACAAAGCCACACCATTTCAGTTAGTGTTTCGCACAAAATCCATTCTTCCTATAGAATGTATGTTACCTTTTTTGCGTATTACACGTGCTGGAGGTCTAGCTGATGAGAAATCTTTAGAAGAACGGATTGAAAAGACAATTAATTTAGATTAGTGAAGAGCCATAGCACATTGGAGTCAGAAGAAAGAAAAGGCCAGGCATAAAACATGGCATGACAGAAACATAAGGGACAAGATACTTGATATTGGACAAATGGTGCTTCTCTATGACTCCAAGTTCTTGTGCCATCTAGGAAAACTTAAGGTACATTGTTTGGGGTTGTATGTTATCACTTACATCCTTGAAACATGCGCTTTCTAGTTAGAAGCACTTGATGGAACAGGGCTACCCAGTTACTTCAATGGGAGTAGGCTTAAGCCCTACTATAAATAAGTCTTCTTAGTGTTTGTAATAAGGCAGTATTTCCATTTAGATTAGGTTCTCAATTATGTATTTCCTTAATGTATTTCTTTCCTAGTCGCTATGCTTTGTCGATTTAGTTATTGTTCTTGTGTAATAAGCACACTTGCGCGCATGAAGCTAATTACTATATGAAGCATGTTTATGCGTAGAGGACTGCACATAATTTTAGTGTGGGGTGGTTTTCGATATCCATGTACAAGATTGTGTGAATTGAAAGGTGAAAGAAATAAGCTGCTACAGGTGCTTTTCAAGTCAAAGTATTACTTCTAAAAAGTGACCAAAGATGGAGATGAATGAAGGGATAGTGTAATGCGAGGTAAGTAGAGGCCATAACAACTACAAGAAGAAGGTGTAGTGATGAAGTACTTGGGTGCAAGGAAGCACGCTGAAGAGAAGTATGTGACCAGAGAGTTAGAAGACATGCTAGAAGGTTATAGTTGGGGCGTGAAGATGTACCGCACAGAAAAAATGAAATTGGTCATTTAATGAGAGGATATTTGGTAGGTTAATAAGCAATGACTGCATCAAAAAATTTGAAAATCTATATAAGGATGGGATGCAATTTCGTTTTAACCCTTGCGATTAAGAGTATTTGGAAAAGAGCTAAGTGCAAAGAGCCGAGTGATCGAATTGAGGTGTGAAAGGTGTGTATCCAGTTGTGACGAAGAGATTTGTGTGTAGAAAGAGCTTGCGTCACAAGTGGTGAAGGTTTTGAGTGAAGAAAGGTGACAGAGAGGAGTGAGGACACGTGATTTCACCAGGGCATGTTGAATCGAGGTAGGGTTTGATTCGCACATTAAAGAATTTAAGAGGTAAGTATTTACAAATGATTAAAAGGTTGAAATGGCACCCAAGAAAGCAGTTACAGCAGGAGTAAAGGGAAAGAAGAAGGTGGACATACATGAAGAGGAGATGGCTCCTGAAAGGAATTTTTCTGAAATGCAATATGTAGAGGGGGTCATCGTATGCCAGGAGTGGGATTCTCACATAAGGAGAAGTAAGGTGAGTTAGTACAACCATCGTACCACAAAGAATAAGAAGGATCATGATGCCTTCCTAAACACAAATATGAATAAATGCACGTCAGAATACATGCTGGTGTACGATGATGCTAGCAAGAAGATCTTGAAGAAGATTGGAGTTTTTCAGTTATACAAGCTCCGTTACTTAGGGAAATATGAGCCTTTGTACTAGTGGCTCATGAGCAGAGTGCATGAATATTTTTTCTACTTTGCAGGATGCAGAGCCAGAATTTCAGCCACATTAATCTCCATAGTAATAGGATTGAAGGGAATAGGAGAATATTTGAAGAATCATTTAACAGACAAGGCCAAAATATCAAAGAACAAGAAGGAGATGTTGTACACAAAGGGTCTGCGTGGCATGTACATAGATAAACTAAAGAAGTATCTAGTTGCACAAGTAGCAACGCATCTTGTTATGAATCTAAATGACCAAGAAAGGTGGTCGCAAGTGAACACCATGTGGTTGCATGTTGCGAGGAGGATGTCTGAAGGGGTATTCTAAAATATTTCAGGCTACATTGTAGAGACGATAGTTGAGGAAGTGCACACATGAGGAAAGATCAACTTTGGAGTTGTTCTATTATCGTTGGTGTTCATGGAGTTCAAAGTACCTAATAGACCAAAAGAGAAGATATGGGAGTATACCGTGGAGCATAAGTCACTGGCCGAGTGGTTCAACAAATACCTATGTAAAGGATCCATGACAAAACCAGTCAACCAAAGGGCTAAGAAGTGGTACGATAGGCTCCACATGGACTTTAAAGAAGAATGTCGCATCCCCAAGGAGTTGCCTTTGGTGGCTGGAAAGGTGGTTCAGTTCACTATATACCAACACTTTTTCATAGCACAATTCACCATGAGGGATGGAGCATGGAGCCCTTAGTGTAAGTTACCATATGAATTCATAGCAAGATACTTCCAGGCATCAGTACACAAGATCTCAGATGCGTGACGCCTAACGTTCAATGTGGACAAGGTAGATTGTGACTACCACATGCTAAGGAAGAAATTTTTGTATCCAGGACGGGGTGAATATATTGAAAGGATCATTTCAGAGGTATTAAGAATTAAACTAGTACATTTGGCTATGGGAGATTTTGGAGAAGCATGGGTGTACCTTCAACTAAAGCCCAAGATGGATAATAACAAGTACGTGGAAAATGAGATTGTGCTCTCAGGGCTGCGAAAGGGTAATCGTACCATGGAGAACATTCTAGTGCCTAAGCCCACAGAGCCAATTGAAACAGAGGATGGGGAGGATTAGCACGAAGATAGTGGTGGTTTGGAACATAGAGGTAGAAGACATCCTATGAATAAGGATGAAGATCAACATGCAACTACACCACCTCAACCACAAGAGGGGGATGATGAGGAATTAGATGCATTCTAAGGAGAGCACCAATTTAAGAGATTATTTAGGAGAACAAGAACCAAAGGTGTTACTCCGCAAATAGTGCGCAGGTCACCCAAACTCTCTCCATAGAAGGAGACCACCGAGAAAAAGAAGGAAGCTAAAATTGAATGAGGAAGCAGAAGAGTCAGACAAAAGAGAGCCTAATTCCCCTACTCCTCCAAAGAATGTAGAAGGACAACAAGATGAAGAAATTAAGGAAGCAGAAGAGGAATAAAAGAGAACATGTGAAGTAGCTACCGAGACTCCTCAAAAAATGGAGAGACAAGCTCTAAATCTGGAAGCTCATGTAGCTAAGCATCCTAGTTCAAGAAGAATAAGTGGGAAGCACATTCCACCAGCCATGGGTTATGCTGAGGACATAGGTAAATTTATCCGCACCCATTTCTAAAGCACACTGACATAAAAGGAGTTATATGGCTGGGAATTAATGGATGAAGATATGACAAAAATTTTCACAAGGAAGTAGTTATCATGGTTAATGGACATGAACATGGATGAACCATATTTTGATGTGTGTGATGAGTCATGCATAACAAGGAGGTTAAAAAAGACACCTTAGGTAAGACACATAATAGTAAAGCCTACTGTTATCTCAGATGAATAAGTGAGCAATGCATTGGTAAAAGTTTCAATAGTGGTGGCAAGGCATAATATGGAAAAGGCTACCACAATTAGGACCATAAGGGAAGTGATCAAAACTAAGGATGGGGAAATAATGCGCCTAACAGAGGAAATATAATTAGTGTAGAAGAACTCTATATTTATCAGCATCATAGAGGAAATTGGTGATAATATCATGAGGGGTAAGCCACACTTAAAACCAAAGGTACCAAAGAAGTTTCCTTCAGCAATACACTATGTAGGTAAATTGGTGGACCTAGTGCTTGAAGATGAACCTTTGTGCATGCCAGCGCCAAAGGATCTAACACAGGAGGTGGAGTGAGAAAAGGCTTCAGTGGTGTGAAATATTACATCATATGAGGGACTGTTGCAAGTGCTGCGTGAAAAATTAATGAAGCAATACCAAGCCTTGAACATCTGTACAGCTCAAGAGGCACTCATCAACATAAAAACCTTGGAAGAGAACAGTGAGATCAAGAAAGTGATGAAGGAAAAAACATTGGGCCGAGTAGGAAGGTTAACAATGGTTAAATAGAAGTGTGAGGCCCTAGCAGAAACCCAAGAACCACACAAAAATTGGCTAGAGGAGCTTGGGAAATTCATTTCATAGAAGATGGATTTGCTAGAGGGAAGGATGACTACAATGTTGACCATTGTGTTGGTCTTGTAGAATGAGAAAAGGGAAATTGTGAATGATGAACTAGAGTCAATTTTTGTAAACATTCCATAAAAAGCAGAGGAAACACTCATTGAGTGGCAGACCTTGGATGCCAAGATTAAGTAGGAATATCTTTAATTAATATTTTAGGTTGTAGAAGAAGAAACTGTAGGTTAAAAAAACATTCTTTCATTCTTTTAAATTCTTTCCATTCTTCTATTCTTTGATTCATTTTGGAGAAAACCATTGGTGGGGTGACAATGAAATTAGTGTGGGGTAATGTTCATCATAGAACACTTGATAGGAAAGCACACAAGAAGTCCCCACGGGAAAGAATGTCATAATGAAAGGCGCGAATGGATAGGGAGAAGATGCACGTGGAGAAGAAGTTCATCTTTTGAGACTTAGCAATTTTCTCTCATGAAGGTCTATTTTTAAAGATGGTGTGCATAGCACACAAATGAGAAGAGACGTGTGTGCGATGCATTGGATATTTTTGGAGGATTAGCTACGAAGCACTTTTGATGGACACAGGCCGGAAATAGATCTACTACTTTAGGTTAACTACTAGTACTAGTCTATTATTATCACACTTGCATGTGTGGCTAGTTATAGCATGCAACCTATTTTGGGAATAGATAAGTGGAGAATAAAAAAGTCCCCACCCTTATAAGTATGTAGTAAACTATGTAATAGAGAGACACGAACAAATAGATATAGATGTGTACATATATTAGGAGATTATGCTACTAAATCTGTTACGCGCATACTACTATTATTGTAATGAAGCTTATATATACTTATTGCATTTAATATAATGGAGGATATTGGATGAATCTAATTGTTAGTTATGTGTGTATTTGAATCTAGTATGTTTTAAATCTCATCATATTTAATACTTAATTATGTTCTCTCTTAGATGTAGATCTGGTATGCTCTGTAGAATGATATGTTAGCAATGGAATTTTGTGTGTTCAGTCTTAATCATGCCAACATCCTGCAACAACAACCATAAAGAGGGATTTGGTACCTTTGCCCACTTCAGGGAAGCTCTCAGTCTAGGCTGAGTGATGTGCCATCGTGTCTAGGGTCTTATTGGGTTGGTATTCTAGGTTGCATCACTATCCATCATAATTGGGGATTTATCACTAATTACCTTACATTTCCTCCAATTCAATCAATTAGCGACACTTCGTTGATGATCCATTTTTCACTCCATTCTCGGATGCTCATTCAAAAAATTATTTTAGTGGTAATCCCTCTATAATCAAATAATTTGGCTAATATAACCTCTTATTAGCTAAACATCCCTCTTTTAACCATTCAAAACCTCCCAGTTTCCTTGTAGGTCACTTCTACAAGCTTCCTAGTTTATTAATCAATCACATATGATTCATCAAAATCTTCACAAATCTCATGAGACACTAATCACTTTCTAATCAAGTTTAACTAGCAAAAACCAAACTTAACTAGCCTAAAGCATGTTTATCCAATCCTAATCATAAAGATATTTTTTGACTTACCTTTTGTCCCACATGCACCAAAATCATACCATTCTTGGAATGGGAAAACTATAAATAGAACCCTCCTCCTCACCATTTCTTAGAACACTTTTCCTCCTCTAGCATAAACTAAAGGGAATTAGAATCTTGAGAATTTACCCATTTGTTGAGAAAATATCTTTATAGTGCATCTATTAACTCAAGCTTGAGTAATATGGAGAGAATCATATGGCCTTGTAGCCATTAATGGTGCGATTTCATTTTAAAACCTTGAGATAATACTAACAATCACATTTGACTACTAAGGATCTTCTTAGGTTCATTTCAAGTTAGCCTTCAAAGAGTAGAGATTGATTTAGACATGTTATTTTGATTATTTTTCAAAGCTATATGCATGTTACATAATTTAGTATCCCTAAGCTCTTATTCTAATGGTTCTTGTTAGGTTAGTTTAATGATTTGAAACTATTACGTCTTTAGTTTCAAGTCTTATAGCTTTTCTAATTTATACATGAACACATATCTCATAGACCATATAATAAGATATAAATTTTAACAAGATTCTCTTGTAAATATGTGTGTATTATTAGGAATCGTCATTAGTAAGTTCATGGTTATAATTTTTGTAGTAACTATTGGAACCATCACCTTATACATGATCAATCATCATGTACTTGGGCACAAGAGAAGCCATGGGTGATATGCGAATGAGAATATGTCAATAAGCAACATAGATAATGATTTGAATGATAAAACACAATATCCAAAATAATCTAAACAAAATAGAAACCCTACAACTACTAGGGGTTTGAGACATAATTTTCAATTCAAGATTTGGGTTAAAAAATATTTTCACCCTTTTTATATTTGATTAATATTTACATCTAATAAAAAAGGAATGAAATAAAAGTTACAATAGGGATATATGAAGTTGAACATGCCTTGATACTAAAATTATGAAAAAATCCTGGGAAAAACTGTATAATAGGGGTAGGAACATTCGTATGGCCTTCACCCTACTAAAAAATATGATTTATAACATTCTAGGTTTTATTGTTGTTTGAATATCTTCTTCTCTTTCTATTAGTCATTGTTGGTCACAATACAATGAAATTTGAATCATCCACTCAACCATTTAAATCCTAACAATATAGGATATGTCCTATAAAATAAACATTAGTCACATTGTTGGCACCCCATGCACCATTGACATTGGCACTACTCTGAAGAGGAATCAAACCACACATCACTCTCCACATAGTATGTGATATCTAGTTGTAGTGCAATCAAATTTTACATCCTTCCTTTGAAAAATCTTGACTCAAGTTTCTCTCTTGTAAATCTAATTGAGTGAGTGACTCTGAGTGCTTACAAATGTGGGAAGGAGACCCCTAGACCCAGTGGGAAGTTTCAGACTCATAGATGGTGTTATCAAGTAATGAATTTTTAGTGGTCTTTGTGGAGTGTAGGGAGATTTGCATGAATTTTGTGTTATCTCTCGTAATAGGAGTCCATAAGAGTGCTAGGTAGTCAATGACCCAAGTTTCACATTCTCATATATGCTTGTAAAGGTTATTTAAGTTAAAAAGGACAACTGAGAAGGAGTAAATGACCCAAATAATAATGTTTAATTGAAAGTTTGGGCTTAAAGTGAGCAAGGTAAAATTCGTAAGCTAGGGCCTGAAACATATAGACATGTCATACCCTAGTGTATGTTTTCGACCATATAGAGACAATTTGAAGTCTGAAGTTTGGAAGCTAACAAGTGGAGTATCTAAATGTATTTCATGTATTCAATTTTTGGAAAATGTTTAAAGATGAGTGTATATGACGGAGTGAGCTAAACAAGAGACCTAAAGATGTATTAGATAAGAATGGGAAGAGTGTAATTGTCTAAGCAAGAGAGTAATGTGAAGACTAGTTGGGTCAAAGAGTCAAACTAATGAATTTGAGTCTCTACAATATCTTCAAATTTGAGATGTGAATCATATTATATCAAATTATTAGGTGAAATATTGTGAGAAACAATATTTATAAAATTTTAAAGAATTATTTTTCATTCCTCGGTCAAATCTTGAGTCTGAAACACAACTTGTATTATTGAACAAAAGAATTAGATATCTTAGGAAAGGTGGTAATCCAAACATGATACATTTTTATAGTCTTTACTACTATGTGTGTGTATATATATGAAAAGTTACTTCGAGGAACAGTCTCCAACCCTCAACAAATGTAAATAAACACATATATAAGATCCTCTAACTACATAATTCTCAAAAATTTTAAGGCTATGTCTTAGTCCAACATAAAGGAATGTTATAAGGGATCTAAAGGATTACATTATAAACATTTTGAAATTATGTGAAATTCATTTTTAATAATACAATTGGCCCACTTGTAGACCCCCATAACCCACTTACCAAATTCGTAGAGGAAAATAAAATGCAGTGAAGGGAATAACTCTACCACCCTATCTAGTTCTTAGTAATGAGGGGCACAATTCCAAGTTCCAAATGCTAAAAATGAGTTGGATGGAACCTTCATGGTGTAATAAAAAATCATTGATGTATAATTGATTGTTTGACACTTTGAACTGGGCACCTCCCCAAGTGAATTAGAAGGTGATTGATATGTGATAAAAAAGAACCAAATATTTTAAGATGGTGATACTTGACTTGTTATATGTATGAAAAGAGGACACATAGTGCTATAAAATCATGACATGATCAAACCTTTTGAGAACCCTATCAAATTTTGGTAACAATTTAGACTAAGTAAACAAATGCTGGGGAGCAAAAGCATATTATTGGTGAAGAGAATATGAAAATCCCTAACAATTTTTAAAATAAAACCATGCTTCAAATTCCCTAGCACACTAGTGCATGATAAGGGAACCTTATTAATCCTCGCTTGATGTTTAATCATATTAAATTCATCACAAATGAGACGAAAAGAAAGTGAAAATTTTTCATCTTACCACTCCATAGTGATGTTATTTTTGGGCCATTATTTAATTAACAATTCTAAAAGAGCACACATTAATGGGTAAAAGGACTCATAAGGCCCTATTTGTGAAAAATTACCTTAAGGCCATTATAAAGGGTACAGATATTAGGTATATGGAAATAGTGGCACCACCATGGTCTTTATCGTGTAAGGTATGAAAATTAGTAAAAAATGATACAATTCACTTTAATAAAGTTTGAAGAAGGAAATCTACAATTTCAAATTATTCCAAATAGACAAAATCTACGTTTTCAATTTGGTGGAAAATAGAACAACAAAGAATTATTGTTAAAAATATGTTAGATGTATTACATTCCATGATATGACATTCATGGAGGAAACCTGTCCATGTTAACTTTCCCTCATCCTTCCTAAAAATTAGAGACATAATCTAAAGAAAAAAATTTGTTGGATAAAAAGAGGACACTAATTTATATCAATTTATTTTGATGGAAATGAAGTGACACTCAGCCCCATTATCTACCCTTGGTGACTCACAAACAAGGTAGGATAGAAGAGTGTGTATGTAATGCCCCTTTGCTAATCTTTTATCAATGTATAATGAAATATTAAATATAATTTATTAATATGTGATTCGAAAGTCATGTGCTGGTTGGAAGCAAGGAAAATTTTTGTGGCTCGAGGAATGTTATGGAAGTGATGTATCCTCGCATCCTTTTTCAGACTTGTTATTTCCTTGAAGATTAATAAAGACAGTTTATTTTGAGATCTCGAGGAATTAACCATAGATAGACCCAAGGTAATGTTTTAAACTTGGTAGTTTTTGGATGTTGGCAGAAAGTGCAAGGTAGAAGGGAAGCGGGAATCGCAGTCATAGTACTATTGACAATAGTAAGACCCTAAGTGGGGAAGAGATTTTAAAAATGGTGGGTGACGTGAATTTTTTTATGGAGAACGAAATAAGATAATAAGAAAGCATCTATCCAAAAACATGCTCGAGTGTTTTATTTCCAACATGAAAAACAACAGTGTGAAGAGGTGGATGATTATTGAGATGGTAGAGGGCCGTGTTGCAATTGATATCATGAAAACCCTCAATGCTGCTGAGAAATGGTTGAATGAGAATCGCAACATAGGAGTTCCTGAACTAGAGCTCAAATGGAATGAGTTAGAGCTCAAATGTCAGCCAAGGCATTAAATTATATTCTAAAATTCTATGGGATTTATTCCTCGAATTAATTGTAGAGTATTAGAGCTTTTCCGTTTTTCAATGAGATAGTTCACTGCACTTAAAATTCGTCAATGTTAAAATTGTTTTAAAAATGAAAGAGCAATTTTGAGGAGGAAGAAAGGATTATCTTGTCAATGCATATGCTTGAAAGTCCATATCATGAGTGAGAAATACCAATTTGCTGAAAACCTGTAGAAAACGGAGGTGATGGTAGAATGTTTCAAAAACAAGTCTACCCAGTTGGATGAACTAAATGACCAACTGAAACTTGACATAGAATGTGTTGTTGGAGAAAAAAATCAATTATCAGAGGATAATTCCAAAATAGCAAGTGAAATAAGAAGTGTTGAGGATAAAATAAAACATAAATCTGAGCAGTTGGATGAAGTATAACAACATTTGGATCAGCTGAAAGGTGATTTAAAATGTGCTAAAGGTGAAGCCGTAAAATAATTAATGACGATGACCGAAGTGCTAAAACACAATGAGGACACCTTCACAAGATTTGTTGAGAAGTTTAGCAGTATAAATGTTGAAGAAAAAGCTTACTATATGGATTACTATTTAGATTGCCTTATTTTCTTGGAACTAGTGACTCAGTCTGAATATGGGGAGTATAATATCTGACTTTGCGAGCCATCCTTGTTCCATAAAATATCACTCTGCAAGGAACAAATGCAGTTCGTGGTGGTTAGCCTACAGGAAACCTTAAGATTAACGAAAGAATGCATGGATGATAAATATGGAGAGAAGTTAGAAATTAAAAGCAAGGAAGTATGAACAAGCCCGCAAATTATTTCTAGAATTCCTAAATCTTAGGTGGTCTCATCAAATGCGGGGATCGCCATTTTTTTTGCGTAAAAAGGTATGGTTTTCCCCTTCTCACTTGCATTAAATTTTTGCTTCATCATTCTAGCTTTTTCAAAATTAAATGTTTATGGATAGGAGAAAAAATTATTCCTTGTTGTGAATTCTTGAAACATCAACATCGAAAAAAGAAGAAGAAAACTTTTATTTTGAAAGTTAAGTGTATGGAGCGCCACACCCAAACGTACCACAAAATGAAACTCTTTGCATGACCCCAGGTAACATGGAACACCTTAGGGAACCTTAACTAAGTTGTTTGAAATTATTTAAGGCTCTTGAAAATTGTATTCCTAAACCCCCTTAGCTTATCAGTCACTTATGGTGACATGGTCATTATAATAGAACATGATCGGTTTCAGCTTACAGTTTTCTCTTAGCTTGTGCGAAACTAAAAACCACTACCTCTTACCTCTAGAATGGTAGTAAGAGGATTATAACCCACTATAAGTTCACTGAAAATTCCTTCATAAACTAAATTTTTCAAGTGGTTTTTGGGGCCCACTTGTCGCTGTGCGACAAAAGCTACTACCGCAATTACGATATTTGTACCTAAAGTTGCTCTTGTAACTTGAGCTCTTCTCATCATAATAAACTTCCGTCGGACATGAAAAATTATCTATATATGGGAGAGTAGGTAGTAATTTTCAAAATTCGTTACCAAACTTAAACCGAGTGTTTTCAAGACCTTATTTGTCTAACTTTTTTATGCTTCAACCAAATTGCACCAAAATTGTAACTTTAGCTAAACACGCTTTCTAAGGGTTCTGTTGACTCCGAACTAACTGTGGAACCATGTACATATGGTTTCCACACTTTATAGAGTATGAATTGATCAAATTATTGTATGAATTCTTTATGGGAAAATATGATGTTTCTCTCTCTTCCTTGTTTTCCTTCTAGAAGTAACTCTGATATTTTGATTGGTTCTAAAAATGTAAATGAGTTATAATCATTCATGGGTTGGAAATAAAATGAAATTTTTATAATGTATGTGATTATGATATGATGAATAGAAAGGAAAATGAAATCCAATCATTCTCTCTCTTCCCCTTTCTCTCTCTAGAGATAATTATGAAAATATTGATTGGGTTTTGAAAATATAAATGGGTTAAAATGTATATGAGTTGAAATCAAATGAAAATTGGATACAAGATGTTATGGTGATTAGAAAAGAAAATGAATCCTAGATTTTTTTTCTCCTTCCCTTACTCTTCTGCCTCTCTCCCCCTATATCTCTCTCTCTCTCTCTATTGTCTATTCCGATTGTTTGAAATGATAGATGAGTGGAATCTATGCTTGAGTGTAGGGGATTTCCATACTCATTCCTAGGACAGATGTAACGTTAGTTCCAGGTACTCTGAACAAGAGGAATTTTCTAGATGTGATATGTTGTAATTAATGAGTTGTCATTATAAAGTTATATTTATCTTTCAATACACATATTTGCATAGAATAATGATATGTATTGTTGTTCCAAGAATTTTTCTTTAAATATTTTGAAAGAGAATACTAATTTCACTATATTTAATAGTGTCTAATTGATTATGAAGATGTACTCAAGGTTAGACCTATGTTATAAAGATGTTAAAATAATATTTTTCTATAAAGATGTTACACCTATGTTATTATGAAAATATTGATTGGGATTTGAAAATGTTTCCCTCGCACTTTCAAAGTTGGAGGTTCACACTCTGAAAGTGTGAGTGCAAGAGTTTACACTTTCAACATGTGAATCTAAAAATTTGAATGTGTGGGGCTCATAATTTCAAAGGGAGAGGATTGAACTTTCAAAGTGAGAGGCTATAATTATTTATAGTGCGGGGATAGCACTTGGAAAGTGTGAGGCTTAGAATTTTCATTGTGTGGGGCTCACACTTACAAAGTGGCAAGGCTCTCAAAATTTCAATATAATGTGGCTTGCACTCTTGTAATTTCAAAGTATGAGCCCCAATTTTAGAGTCTAATCCACTCACTTTGAGAGTACAAGGCTTGCACTTTCAGATTACGGAGCTCACACTTAAATAAAAAGAGATCATGACTTATAATAGTTACCAGAAGCTAATATTATATTGAGGATTTTTCACTTTCATTTAATAAAATGGGCTCATGAGTTATAAGAGATAGCAACCGCTCACCTTAAATCGATGCTCACTACTTATAAGAGTTAAAGACCACTCACCATTACATCAAGAATCACGAGTTATACGAGTTAGCGACCACTCACCTTATATCAATACTCATGACTTATAAGAGTTAGCGACAACTCATCTTACATTAAGGCTCATGACTTATAAGAGTTACTGACCACTCACCTTAATACAATGGGGTCAACAAATAATAGTTAACAATTTCTAGCCTTACATACTCTCAACATTGCAAATCTTAAAAATGACAAAATTTGAATATAATAATAGGGATATTGGAATCCAATAATAGTGAAATCAGAACTAAAATAATTCCAATAATGACAATATTGGAATCCAATATTAGTACTAATGGATTCTGATAATAGTAATAATGGAATCCAATATTAGACAAAAATGGAATCCAATATATGTAAAAATGAAGATGCATTTCTTCCAATACTTGAAATACTGGAGTCTCAATTCACGGGAATATGTCCCAATTTAGTGAAATATGTTTTATGAATCTTGTGCTCTCTACGATGCTAATCATGCATAGCCTTGTACTTTGATAAATACTTCTCCAATTGTTCATTCATCTTGAGATGGATTTTTTAGATCCTCTTAATGAACTTTGCTTCTCTAGTCACGTATAAATCATGTATCTCTCCTTCTTCATGTTGTGTAACTGCCATGTCCAATGGAATGGTAAGTAGATATCCCAAGCATGTCTCAAAATGTGTATACATAGTGGATGTGTGTACCACCCTGTTGTAGGAATGATGAGTGTAGGCTAAGGACTCATCCCAAGTCCATGGATATTTACTATTATACCCTTTAATTAGTTGTACCAAATTCTTATTCACCACATGCCCAAGATAGAAAAGTGATTATTTGGAAAATTCACACTTTTTCATGTTGCACAACATTTATTTTTGTAGTAGAACTTTCAAGACTTGTTGAAAGTTTGTTAGATGTTCCTCCCATGTGGCACTAAAAATTAGAATATCATCTAAATATACAATGAAACATGCATCTATGAAATCCTGCAATATATCATTCATCAATCTCATAAATTTAGTGGGTGTGTTACATAAACCGAATGGAAGTACTATCCACTCATACAAACGAGGTTTATTTTTGAGGGAAGTCTTCCATATATTGTCCTCCTTCATTGTGAATTTGTGATAACCAAACTTGAGATCCAAATTTATGAATAACTTTGCATACTGAATTTGGTCCAAGAGATCATCTATGCAGGGGAGTGGATATTTGTTCTTAATTGTTATATTTTTTAAAACATGGTATTCGAGGAAAATTCTCAAAGAACCATCCATATTTAACACCATCACAATAGGAAAAATGGATGCTGAGGTACTTGGGCATATTACCCCCTGGTATAATAGCTCATTGAGCTAATTATTTACATCTATACTCTGCAAAAAGGATTACATATAAAACCGTATATTTGGTAGAGGGTAATCTGTCAACATATGAATCTTATGCTCTACTTATCATTTTGGTGGTAACCCACTAAGAGTTTGGAACACATCCTAAAAATATTGAATTATGTTATCCAATTACTTCATCCCTTGGTTAGAAATATTTGAGATTTATACCCCCTATTTCTTATCTTTTAATAGAAGTAAACATAACTAATTATGATTTTTCTTAATGAGCCTCTTTTCTTGGTTGACATTTACCATGAAATGTTTTGGCTTACGTTGGTATTCTTAGATGTTGTAATCGACTCCATCCTTAACCAATCTGTATAAATTCTCCCTTCTCATGAATATACCCTCCATGATATATAAGTATGGACTCCTGAAAATAACATCAAATACATCAACTTGAATTACCTCAGCTTCTAATACATCGATAAATTGAGAATTAATCCTAAAATTAAACTTACATCTTAGTCTTACCTGAATTTATTAACCCTTAGTCACCCATCCCAAAGGGTAAGGATGTGGATGCTCACAATTTTAAACACCAAGAATTTTCACTACATCAAAAGTCAAATTACACTGAGAACTAGTATTAACAAAAGTATTTACGTTATTCCTCTTGATTTTGATTTTGAATTGAAATAACTTACTCATTTCTTCCTCTTGTTCCTAGTTGTCTATTTCGGTAGTCATGCTTCCCAACCTCTCATATACATCAAAATTATCCTTTATCTCTACCTTCTCATCTATCTTTACATCTGTCATGGACATTTTATAGTCCTTGGTTCAATTATTTTGATTTTATTCCAGATGCAACAGACAACATGTAGCGTCAATATGACCATTGATATCATAATTCTTACCAAAATTCTTAGTATCTTTGTAAGTATTCAAAGTAGTGGCACTATTTTTACCTTTCCATTTACCCTTGTTACTTGTTTGTCCTTTCTCTTTCTTCGGCTAATTTGTTGAATATTCTTTCCCTAAATCCACTTCTCCTTGATTTTTCTCATCATCTATGTAGTATTACTACACACATGCTTCATTCAAATCCTTGGTATGTGTGGAGATGACTTCCATTTGAAGGTGAGTGTGAAGTCCTCCCAAATACTTGGTAAGAATATACCCATACTCCAAGTTCATATTCAGAAACATGGCTTGCCTAAAAAACTCCCTAGTATAATCCTACACACTTAGACCATTGGTCTGTCTAAAATACTACCATTTAATAATCCTATCATTCTTGTTGAAAATAGGATAAAAAATTTCTCTTAAAAATTCTTCAAAACCATCTGATGACAATTTTTTCACTTGTGCAAAAATGGGCAACTAAAAACTTTGTTATGATGGATAGCATTGGTGAAGTATACCTAAGCTAGGGGAGTTTTTTAAGATTATGTTGTTACTATTGTTTTAGTTAAATGATTACATGAAATATGTAGTTATGTGCGCTGTTACAAAACATAACATATCACATAGTCTACAATTTCATGACTATCTTAAGAAAAAGAACACAAAGCCCCGAAGGATAGTTGTGTTGTCCTTATGAAGACATTCAATTGTAGAATAGGTGAAATGTTGAGTTTTGGGACAACAAACATAAGTGCAGATTGCAGAAATCAGAGTTCATTACTTGATATTACAGGATTTCTTAAGTTTCCTTCCTTCATGATTAAGACATTCAATTATATTACTGAGTTTTTTAGTTTATCATACAATCCATACCAAAATTTGAAATGCAGAAAAAAATACACAACTCATTTCCAAAATTTAATGTTTTATTCATAAGGAATTTCAATGTTCCCAAACAAGCCGTGGGATGTAACTTAAAAGTAAAGTACAACTATTGCAATAAGAGGTGCAGATGCATGAAAAATAAAGTAAAGGAGTATGAGTGAATCCATCAGTTCCTTGGGGGTTTTCTTCATTGTTCGAAGTAACTCCATTCCTGATTTTGTTCCTTCTTCATCTTTGTTGTAGAAGTCACTGTACCTGAAAAGAAGAAAAGAGAAAACTTTCAGTTACAAGCTCAGAGATCAATTCAAATTCCTATACTATCCTACTTCATGCATATGAATCTCTTCAAAACATGAGATATAATTTACTTGATGATAAAATTACATACATGCTTTACTCACTCAGAAAGAAGAAAGATAAAAGAAATGAAGAAACATGGACATGAGAGAGGCAAAAAATCCTAATTATTTTCTAACTATTTTCTTAAGTGTGCAGGCACAAGTTGTAACCAAGAAAATAGACAATTCATAAGTACATGCTGGAAAGGAGCATTAATGTAACTCAAATTCAATATTTTCTACAAATGGAATAAATTATAGTATAGAAGAGGGACTGGAAAATAGAAGTACATGTTTTAGTTTTCAACTAAAGAAGAAGAATCAGATTTCAAGAAGCAGAAGTTAACTAGAAATAAAGGGTTACAACTAAAGCAGATTGAAAATAAGGTTATCGGAAAATTTTGATAAGGCTTCGCCATGTAAAATGGACCTTTACAACTTTTCATCATGTTTTTTTCAACTGTTACATGCTTTAAAATAAATATATAAATCAAGTGATACAAAAAAGTAGATAAACATGCCATGATAAGAGATAAATAGTTATTATCTTTCAGTTTTATTCACCAAATCAGCTTCATTAGAAAAGTGTTACTTTAAGTATTATGATCTAGAAAAATACAATTACTATAGCTGAAATAAAATGAAGAAAGAATTATGGAAAAAATTTACCAAGGCTTCACCATGAAAAATCAACATTTCAAATAAATAAAGCATCTATGTAAAAGAAACAATATTATAGTGTACCAATAAGTCACAGAATCATCATCATAATCAAAGTATGAAACCATCATGGTTACTGAGGATCATTACTGAAGGTGAACTAAAGAAATACATTCAAGTTTCAGACTTTTCATTTTACAGTTTTATCAAACTCATAGCTTTGTTTTTGTATCGAAAAAAAGCATGTATTTCAGATTGTCAAGGGTAAGAAAAGTGAAACATATATTCTTCATCTATCCTCGTGTAAATAACCCCATCTCAAGTAACATAACCAAGTTTAGAATTCAAAGAATATGCAATTATAGGTTGCCAAACGAAGAACCCAAAAGTGAACTTCTTCAGTTGAGGAAGAAGGAGAAGATAGAAAGGAAAGTGAAGGCAACTATCAAGTGTAACCACTATTCCAATTCTAAAGGATAAGTAAAGGAAAATTTTACACTACAACAGACCTCCAGAAAGAGGAATTGAAAAATGATATCTGCCAGTTATTCAAAGAAAACATGAGATTACGGAACTACAAGAAGATAACATACAAACTGGAAATTGTATCTATGAACAAAATGGTGAAAATGAAATATGTAGAGTCTAGTTTAGCTTAAGAGGATGAATCTAGAAATGAGAAACTTCATAAATATAAAAACACAGAGATCCACATAACCTCATTTCAAAACATTAGAAGTCGAATTAATCATTTAAAATAAGCAGAGATCACAATTTTTGAACACAAGATTCAAGATCAGTGATTACATGGCCGAATATAAGGAAGTACAGAGCTTTAAAAGGAACAATGTGAAGTGGTTTTCAACCCAAGTTATCCAAGTTAAGCTTTTGAAATTGAAATTTGAGATCATACAGGTATAGATGAAGGAAGTCATTTAGTTTTCTCCACACATTATTAAAATATTTGTTATAGGGGTTCCAATATTTCAAAATGAGAACAAGGTTTGATCAAGAACTTACCAGTGGGAGTTGAAGTGAGAAAACCCACCAACGATGGTCAGATCATGACTAAATATGACTGAAAGAGTCCAAGATAGAGGAAAGAGACATTTTTGAAGAATGTCTGAGATCTAAGATAAAGACAACTAGTGAAGAACTAACCGAATCTTGCTCAGAAAGTTCAAACAGAGCTAAAGATAAAGATATGTGCATAACGGTTTCAAAAATCCATTTAACTGAGCCTGAACCCATAAATGGTGACCACATTAAGGAGAATAAAGAAGGTAACTCTCATAACTTAAAGGAAAGTTTCTAAATAGAGAGATCACAACAAAGAAAGAAACACATCCACAGTCGTTTAATTGAGATCGAGGTTCACGAGAAAAACACAGTCATAACCATGATGCTCCACTTTGAAAGCTCGAGGCAAAGAAATTAGAGACTTCACAAGTACACAGAAGATCGAAGTTGAAGATAATGGCGGTAAAAACCCATTACTACTTTTCTTAGGTGAAAAATGAACAAAGTAGAAACCAAAAAGGTACAGACTCACTCGAACTCAGATATGGCGGCCATAAAAGTGGTAAAGTGACTCAAGCTCAAAAATAAGGAAAAAAGTACCACCATAGGCTCGAATTCAAATAAAGGCAAAATCTTCCAAACAACTTGTACAAAACTCAGAAAAAAGATGGAACGAGATGAGTATGCAAGCCTTCACACTCTTAGAGCTTCAGAGAAGGGACTTCAAATCACAATTCCTCCAGAACCAACAAAAATCTTCTACAGCAAAAGTTGAAGTCTCCATTAATGAAGGAAAAGCATGTATTATTGCACAAAGCTCATAAAAACTTCCAAGGAAAATTCAAAACAAATCCAGGACAAGAAAATACAGGTGCTTGAATGATCAGAAAAGTCAGATAAGATATTTTGAGCTTCCAAATATCAACGATGGAAGTAATAATTTTTCCAGGGCTTCGCCGCTATCTGCGAGCATGCCAAGAAATGACAAAAATGAATGATGTCAGTTTCATTTAACTCACCTTAGTTGTGCTTATCTTAACCCAACTACAATCAAAAGATAAAAAATGAGAAATCAAAAGGAAAATCGATCAATGCTCGAATATCGATCCCAAAGTTCCAAGAAAAACATCATGGTCATCGCCATAACAAGAATATTCAATGCAGACTGTAACTCTAACTGAGGGTTAAGATCAACAGTGTAAGTCCATTAGGGATAGAGATTGACGATCTTCATCAAGGACCAAACCCAACCAAGGTTAAACAATGCATATACGTGGTGAGCTTTCATAAAACCCTAATTAGGGTTGGGTTAAATTGCCACTGACCAACATGCCAAGGGTGATTCATAGTGGAGGAAGGGGCCAATCCCAACGTTGGAAGTAAATAATCATTACATTTTTGACTTTTTAAAATGACCAAAGTCCCACTATAGTGTATGATCCAAATAATATAAGTGCCGACCAAATCATTCCCACGATGATCACCGAAAAGGTTAATCTTTTAAAACATACATTATCCAATATACAAAGGCCAAAAGGTATATACATTCATATATTAATCAAAAGGTGGTGGAAACTATAGTGGCATGTGCCATGTAAAATGGTTGCCCCTTTTAGGTTTACTAATTACATAAAGGTGGAAAAACCATGGTGAAGTGTAAAGGTGGTCCCCACTATTGGAGGAGCTAGAGATAATTTGCAGTATGTCACCCTTGTGACAATTAGAAGTAAAGAGATGTCAACATCAGAACATGTGCACATGGACAAGCGGTCCCCATAGTGGGTGTTTATTTTGAAAATATAGTAATTATTTTATTCAGAAATAGATAGTTGATTTTGTGCATGCTTCACAAGAGGACAAAATAGACAAGAAGATGAATTCACATGCACAAGGAAAGAGAATTTCTTTTTGAGAAAGCTTATTATTATCAAATTATTCACCCTTGTTTTCTTAAAAATATAACAATCAACTTCAGTTTGATTATATTGTAATCAAGGCTACTAATGCCTATTAGTAATTGCATGTTCTAGTTTTTTCCTTTGTCTATTATTAAATAAAGGATAAAAATAAAATGCATGGGTGAGTACAAGCCTTAGGTTATTTTTAGGAAGGGGTTGAAATTTAGTTTGCTATATATTGTGTGCGTTTGCAAGGCGTAGAGGAGGAATTTTGGATATAGGAGTACTAAAGCAATTTTTGCCAGTTTTTCCTTCTGAGTGTGAAGTATTTTCTTCCTTTCCAATAATTTGTAGTCTTGTGTATGTTTATATTAGTCTTGTGAATGCAAATTCCCTGATTAATCATCTCACCCTGTTGCAAAATTTAGTGATTTCTGCATCATATTAGTGTGCATGTTTAGCTTAGTATTATTTTTGTGATACTTTCCCTTAATACCTTAAAGTGTTTTTCCCTTAACATTCTATAGAAAACTGTTGGTTCGTGCATCAAGAATCATTTAACATATCAATTGTGCACATACTCAGTCAAATACCTCATACAAATTTTGTGTATCACCTTAGTTTTAATTATTTTGTAGTCATCTTTTTCCCTTAAACCACTGAAAATAGTTTAGGATACATCAACAAGGAACCGACCTTGATAATAGAAAATCACCTCAAAATAGGTATACCCATATACCTGAGGTGTATCCATTGTATCTACGAAAGAGAGAGATCAAATTTTGCAATCTTAGAAAGCCTACAACCATCTCTCTATAGGGTGCACTTTTGAGACATAACAGTTTTTGGCACTCTCAGTGGGACAATGAATCAGATCTGCGTGCAAGTTACGACTATCTATAGCATATTCACATCAGATTTACATCAATTATGAGAGTTAATTTCGGGAGCAAGTTACAGCAATTTATTCTAAAGATTTTAAGATCTTTTGGCAACTCTGTAAAGCTGGATTTAGACCAGTATTGCAGCATGTTCCATGCCTAAAGTGACTACAAGATCATCAGTAAGCGGAATTTCTCCTGTGTTTTTTTCTTTACCTTTGAATTCTACTAGAAGGATAAGAGTTAGTAATAAGTTACCTTATAATAGACTTGGTTTTGATAACCCTCCTCCTGATATTCCTTCACCACGTATCAATTTCTCTATTAACATCCCAGTTTTTCAAATGGCTATTCAACCACCAAGGAATTTTGTGACCTTTAATAATGGCAACCCATTAGTAATCCCAGTTTACCATGACATCCCTAATGCTTCCATGAAAAGTTTACCATCATTAACTGGTGGAAATCAGGTGACACCTACAAAGCACATTAAAGATGTCATAGCCTTATATGCAATTCATAATATTACTCATGAGGATGTAGCCTTAAGACTATTAGCTACATCTCTTAAAGGAAAATCCTTATAATGGTATAGAAATCTAGAGATTAGATGCATAAGAACTAGGGATGACTTAGGTGATAAATTGATAAAACAATTTCAAGACAATTCAAATCAATTATCTCTTATAGAACAAATTTCTACCATTAAAAGATCTCCCAATGAATTTATGTCAAGTTTCAACATCTGTTTTGCCAGAACATGGGAAATAATTCCAGCAATTGTCAAACCTCAAGCTGACCACACTTTTCTTTATTATCTTACGGCAATAAACAATGACATTTCAACTATGATTCAGTCTATGGGAGGAGATACACTTCCAACAGCCTATGATATTGCCATTTGAGTTGAGAATAGTCTTATTCAAGCCAGAAAATTAGCACCAAGGCCTTCAATGCCCTTTTTGTCTAATTTAGCTATTCCTCAGCATATCACAATCATAGAAATTTTTGTTTCAGTCCTATCAGATGATGTATTTAAATCTTTGCAGACTATGAGGAATAAGTTGAATTCAATTGAGAATAGGATTGCATTACCTAGTAGACCTTTTTAGGCTCCTTATCAACAAAATCGAATAAATCAGCAAAACAGGTAGCGTTAACAACATAATCAAAATTATAAGCAGCCTTATCAACAAAGGCAATTCAACCTAAAGGCTCATAGTTCATCTAACACTTTAATTCATATTACTATGACTACAAAAGAGTGGTGCCAACCTTGCAATCAACCTCATAAATTCACAAATTGCCCAAATTCTTTTTTGAATCTGAATCTTGTTGCACAACCTCAATCTTAAGCATTGTTCATGCCTCAAATGAAGAGTGGGTAGCAAGAAACTCATGTTTAGAAAAAACCTTAACAAAATTTAGTTAGTGTCAATGAGGATGATTTAATTGTAGTCACTATTAGGGCTCAAGGAAAAGCTATTGAAAGTAAAAAAAAAAAATAGGCCTGTTCTTCCTACTGTCACTGATAAGACGACATTTACAGTCCCAAAATCAGCCAAAAATCATGTTGTAGCTCAAAAAATACAATTTTTTTGAGTTGATAAAGGACAACAAAGACAACTATAGCCTGATCTAAGAAGATTGTTTATACCTTGGATATCAAAGGTAGCTGAAGAAGAATCAGTTTTTGCTAAGGCCTATGCTAAAACATTTGAATCTGTCTCTAAAACTGTTGCTTCTTTTAACATTATCGATATAACAAAAAAGCATAATGTTAACATCTCAATGTGGGACGCTCTAAATATTCCTGGACTACAAGATTTACTTTCTCATAAACTGGCTAAGCTGCATATTTATTTAAAAACAACAGAAAGGGAAGTTCAGAAGATAGACATTGTCCTTGGAACGTTCGAACAAGATCACATTAAATAATTTAAGTGGATGGTTCATAAAGTTTTGAATGCTCATGAAATCATGAAGCCACACCCATTTCATCTATCGCTGATTATTGGAGAACATCTAGTTCATAATTGCATGGTGGATAGTGGCACAAATAGCACAATTATGCCAAAAGAAATTCTAGAAAAATTGGGTCTGCAGTATGAGCCTATAAAAAATAGTTTCTTACAGCTTGATAGAACTGCAACTAATACAGTTGGTGTAATAAGAAATTTAGAGGGAACGTTACATGCTTACCCAAATGTTTCTATTCTAAAAGATGTTACTATTATAGATTTACCTCCATACTTTTCTTTATGCTTATCTAGAGACTTCACAACAGAGATAGGAGGTTATCTCTCTTCAAATTGGTCCTTCTTATTTTTCATCGCACATTATGGAACCAAAGTTACTATCAATTCAAAACCATTGGCAAGATTTCACATTGAGCCTCATTCTTCAAATGTAGTGGCTAACTATTCAGCTTTAGATCAATCATATTTTGATGATGTAGCTCTGGTTTCAACTTTAGATGGTATTTCTAACATGTTTATAGATGAAAAGAAAGTTGAATAACATGCCCACAATAATTTTAAAGAATTTGAAGAACACCTATTTGGCGTGTATTGTATGCATGAAGAAACTTGACTACTTCCCTTGGTGTCTAAAACAGAAGATTCAACAGAAGGGATTTGGAAGCTTCATTTTGATGGAGCTAAGAACAAAAAAGGACAGGGAGCAGGTTTTATGCTCACTTCCCCAACAAATGAAAGGTATTTCTTAGCTTTAATTCTCAAATTTTCATGCACTTGTAATGTAGTTGAGTACAAAGCATTAAATCATGTCTTGTTTTGAGCCAGAAATAAAGGTATCAACACATTACAAATCATTAGTGATTCTGAGTTGGTTATCAATCAAGTAAATAATTTCAATGTTTTTAAGAATCAATTAATGAAGTCTTACAAACATAGAGTTTCAGACTTAATGGAAGATTTTGATGCTATTAATATTCAGTCGATACCTAGAACTAAAAATAAGCATGCAAACAGACTTGGAGCATTTGGTGCTAGTTTTGAAGTGCTGGAACAAATAGAGAATAGTAAAATTCAGCCTCATATAAAGATAATTGTCAAGCCCTCGATACCTGATAATGATTTGAATTGGCAATTTTTTTAAAGTGATGATCAAATCTGCAGGTTTTTGCAGCAAGAAGCTGAGTTTTCAGTAGTTAATAAAGATAAATTACAACACTTATATGGTGACCAGATTGTTCAGTTAAAGACAAATAAACTTCCTCGAGGTTTGGTCACATTATAAGACTTCTTCAGCACTAATGATGAGTTAATGAAGGTGAAGACTAAGATGTCAACACATGCTAATAATTATGAATAGATCTCAGTTGATGAAGGAAAAAATTTATTTGTTTGAAAGGTATGTTCCTTAGCTGAAAAATAGTCATTTATTAATCTTTGCAAGGAGTTCAAAGATGTTTGCTCTTGGAAATACCAAGACCTAAAAGGGTTTAATCCCAGTTTAACACAACATACTATCGAATTGTAGACAAATTCTAAACTAGTTAGATAGAAGTAGAGGCCTATAAATCCCAAAATAGATCCTCTAACGAGGAAAAAATTATCTAAGCTAATTGAATCAGGTATTATATTTCCAATTAAGCATTCAAGTTGGGTAGCCAATCTTGTTCCAGTTAGGAAAAATAATGGTGAAATCAGATTATGTGTAGATTTCAGAGATCTTAATAAAGCTTCATTAAAAGATCATTACCCACTCCCAAATATGGATCAAATTTTAAAAATAGTTTCTAGTGTAGATAATAAGCTCAAGTATAGTCATATTGAAAAATAGGTTTTTTCTATCATGAGAGCCTTAAATAAATTCAAAATCATGATTATTGCTAGTCACATAAAGGTTTTGGTATCACATTCCATCATTAGAGACTTCATTATGGGAGCAAAGATCAACTAGAAACGAGATGGATGGGTAACTAAAAGCATGGAATATGATGTGACCATTAAAACTAAAAAATTTGTAAGAGGAAGAGCACTTTATGAGCAACTGGATATGGATGTTATAGAACCACAAGAGACCACCCTCATAAATGAAGTGCTGTCATCACCAATCCGGCACTATGATAATTATTCACCGGGAACTCCTCGTGCTATGATTATTTATTAATGCACAACCTTTAGTTTGGTGGATGTAATCTGGAAACAAAACAACAACCGAACACAAGAATACCATTGACTATGATAAGACAGAATGACGACAAATCTGAAATATCAAAATAAATTATAATATTAACATGAAAGTATTACAATCTCACCCATGAGATACTTCAACAAGACTATGGGAGAAACTTTACAATTACAATGGCTTCTTCAACACACCCTTAACTGATGGCTTCCTTCGCAAACTTCCTACAATATTTCTCACTACTTCCTTCTATGCTAAATGAGGGGGGTGGCCTCTCTATTTATAGAACTTCCAGGATTATCCATCCTATCTCTAAGATAGGATAAGAAATCCACTCTGACGAATCGTATTCCATACCTTAACTCTTATCTGTACATGTAAGCTTATCTCTTAAGATAAGATAAACCTTATCATTTTACATGGGTTCCACATTTTTAGACTTTTTACAAATAAAATACACAAAATATTTATGAACTCACTCCTTGTCCTTATTACCAATATAATATTTCTAACTCCTAATCATGTAGACCCTACTTCTCTAATTACCCAAACTTTGACATTTTAACATTACCGGAACACTTACGAAAAATATTTACTTTTTACAACATTCCTATTGTACTTTGACTGTTACCGTACTCCACATTATTGGCGACACTGTACTGATGGTGCCGTTATCTTCTATTAGACGCTACTACTAATTATACTTAACAACATCCTATTCCTAATACATACATTAATGAAATAGAAATTATGGAGGAAAATTTTAGTGTCGACATCTTCCCCCTTCCTAGCTTCTACTCCGTCCTCGGAGTAGACTATTCTGGTGCTTGGAAAATCTTCAACTTGTCGTGGTTGACCCATTTCATAATGGGAGTGCCATCCAATTCCTCCAGTCGGTACGTACCATTTTCATGCACAGCTGCTATTTTGTAGGGCCCCATCCATTTTGGAAGAAATTTTCTGTGTCTTCTTTTTTTGTATTTGGAATCATATACTAGGACCAAGTCATTCACATGAAATGGAGACCATTGGATCTTTTGATCAAAGTATTCCTTCTGCTTCATTTTCTTCTTATGGCTTGTATCCTTTGCTATTTCCCTCATTTCCTCTAGCAAATGAAGATGTACCAACCTTTCTTTTACTGAATCACTTTCATCCATCCTTTCATTTTTCATAACTCTCACAGTGGGAATATCAAACTCAATAGGAAGAACTGGATCAATGTCATAGGCCAACTGAAATGGGGAGTATCCTGTTGCTGACTTTGATGTTGCCCTATATGCCCACAATGCTGCATGAATCCTTTTATCCCATTTATGTACCTGCAAGGCTGCATCTTTTGCTAGAATTTGACACAGCACAAAATTTGTTCGTTCCACCTGTCCATTTGTGCTTGGCTTGTATGTTGTTGCCTTCCTGTGCTTAATAGAAAACTTATTGACTAGGGCTTCTACCACCTCATTAATGAAGTGGCTTCCTTGATCTGTTACAATTTCTAATGGACAACCAAATCTGGTGACAATACGTTCATATATGAACCTTGCCACTTCATCCATAGAAGTTGTCTTCAATGGCCTAGCTTCAACCCACTTGGTTAAATAATCTGTGGCAACTACAATATACTTATTTTGGCGTGATGTAGTTGGAAGTGGACCTACAATGTCTATTCCCCACTTTTCAAAGGGACCAAGTGGAAGAATAGGACATAATGGAGCTGATGAAGTCTTACGGTTACCATGTGTTTGACAAATATCACATGTCTTACAATAATTATAACAATCTTTAAAAAGAGTGGGCCAGTGATAACCTGCATCCAAGATCCTTCTTGCTGTAAGTTGTCCAGAGAAGTGCCCTCCACATGTACCATTGTGGAATTCTTCTAGCAGCTCCTTTCCTTGATCACGTCCAACTGCCCTCTTGTACTGTCCATCAGGTCCTATTCGAAATAATGCTCCATGCAGAATAGAATATGGATGACTGGCTTGAGTAATCTTTCTCTTAGTCTTTGCATTGGCACCATCAGGAAACTTGAATTCATTCAGATAATTCCAAATATCTATGTATTCACTAGGGATTGTGTCAAGGGATAACAATGCTGCATCGGGGAAATCATCATCATCACAAGATGATCCTAAACCATCATAGGCTCGAGAGAGTGCATCTGCATTGACATGCTTCTTTCCTGGCCTATCTATAATATCAAATTCAAATTCTTGTAGCAAAATTATCCATCTTGCTATCCTCCCTGATGGGTTAGGCTTATTGACAATATATTTCAGAGCCTGATGATCTGTTACAACTATAAATTTCTGCCCTAGCAAGTAATTTCTAAACTTCTTTACAGCAAAAATGATAGCCAGAGCCTCTTTTTCAGTTACAGTATAGTTTACCTCAGCACTGCTCATTTGTCTGCTCCCAAAGTAAATTGGATGTTCATTCCCATTTTCATCCTTCTGGCTCAAAGTACTTCCTAGTGCTGCATCTGAGGCATCAGTGTACACAATGAATGGCTTGCTCCAATCTGGATTCTTCAAAATAGGTGAAGACACCAGGGCTTCCTTCAGTTGTCCAAAAGCTTCATGCGCCTTATTTCCTGGTTCATAAGTAACATCCTTCTTCAAGAACTGGGTTAGTGGCTGTGTAATCTTTGAGAAATTCTTGATGAACCTTCTATAGTAACCCACATGGCCTAAAAATGATCTCAACTTACTTCTATTAATAGGAAATGGTAAATCTTTGATTTTTGAAACTTTATCAGGATCAGTACCAATACCATCTCTGGATACAACATGCCCTAACAAAACGCCTTTAGAACATCCAAAGACACACTTTGTAGGGTTTAGTGAGGCTTGTGCTTCATCTAACCTTTGAAATGCTGTCTCCATCTGGTGCAGGTGGTCCAACTTGCTCCCATAGATGCAAAAATCATCCAGAAATACTCTGATGAAGGTCCCAATGTAGGGTTCGAACACCCTATTCATCAAACGCTGGAATGTTGCTGGAGCATTACACAACCCAAAAGGCATAACTCTATAAGCAAACGTTCCCCAAGGAGTGGTGAACGTGGTCTTCAGCTGATCTTTCTCTGCTATACGAACTTGGTTGTAGCCGCTATATCCATCAGCAAAACTATAGCACTCTTGGCCAGCTACTTCGTCCAAGATCTGATCTGAAAATGGAAGAGGGTAATGATCCTTCTTTGTTGCCTTATTGAGCTTCCTATAATCAACACAAATGCGTAGCTTCCCATTCTTTTTTATTGAGATCACAATGGGAGAAACCCATTCCGAATTCTCCACAGCAAATATGAATCCTGCATTAATCAACTTATCTATTTCTTCTTTTACAGTCTTGGAAAAATTAGGATTCATTCTATATGGCATTTACTTTATGGGCTTAGCACCATCTACCAGCTCAATACAATGTTCTACCCAACTTACTTGACGGAGTTCCTTGTAATCAAAAGTGAATAGGTGTATGTACCTTCGAAAGAGCTGGAGGTAGGATTCCTTCTCACTCTCCATCACAGCATCACCAATCTTTATTTGTTGGAGATGATCATCAACTTCTTCTTCAGATAATTTTATGGGGTCATGGGTTATTGTGACTGGCAGAATATCCATGACTGAAACATCCACCTCACTTTTTTCATCTTCAGTGTCCACTTCACTGGTACTAGAGTAATCAGAGGATGTCCAATCATCAGTTTCATCACTTGAATCCACAGGTTCTTCTTTATGATGTCGAGGGATCACGTTTATCTTCACCCTCTCTCTACCACGTCCAAGTGTCATGAAACCTTCATTCCAGTAGTTTCTTGCATGAACTCTCCTTAGCCATGGTCTTCCCAGCAGCATTGGGTACGCAACAGTACCATTTTTCATCACCTGAAAGTCTACCACACATACAACACCCATAACAGATATTGCCACATTTGAAACTACACCTTCTGGTTTAGTTTTTCCCTTATTTAATGACCTTAACATAAGTGTTGAAGGGCGATCAATTTTTAAACCCAACATATTCATTACAGACTCGGTCATTACATTAACTGCAGCACCTCCATCAACTAAGACATCATGAATTGAAATACCATTACATAATACCTCAGCTTGTGGAGCATAGGGATCTGCCTCTGCCTCCAAAACAAGGACCTCAACCTCCTTCCTTCTTCGAGCATTGAGTCCACCTCGTAACTCCCGCCTCTTCTCAGAAGACATAGCCAAGAGTTGACCATATGTAATATTTACAGGCCTTTTGGACAGATCTTCCAAGATGGAGTATGGTCCTTGCCCCTGTGAAATCAGAAAATCCTACACACCCAACTTTCTTCTCCTATGTTTCTTACTAGTTTCTCCTTTCATCTTCTTAGGATCAGTTCCATCTTGATTATCTTTTTCTTTCTTTATTTTTGTTACAAACACATCTACTTCACTATTTCTACTCTTATCTACTACATCAAGAGAATTCACAGGTGCTTTTCCTTTATCATTATCTCCTTGTACCAGATGTAGAAGCTCTATCTGGACAATTATACTTATAATGACCCTTTTTATAACAACTATAACAAACAACTTCAAAAATATTTCTTTTTGGACCTCTATCTCCTCCCTGAGAACTAAATTCCTTTCCTTGAAGAAGATTAATAGTTAACTAACCCATCTTTTTGAGCAGATCCTCATACTCAGTAGATGTACTAGGAGAAATATTTGTGCTCACCGGGAGTGGTTGTGGATTCTGGACCAAAGGTGCTGGTGTAGGCTCTACTTTAGCAACAATTTCTTTGGGCTCCTCTTCCATGCTTTCTTCTTGCCTTCTTGCAATCTCCTTTACTTGTTCAATGTTAGCTGGGCGGTCATACTTCACTCGTTGTCTGATCTCTGGCTTCATCCCAAGAATGAAGTGCTTATAGAGGAGATTATCCACGCCATTCATCAACCCATCCACTAGTCCTTCCTTCCGGATCTGGGCATCGAGCTTCCTCCTTAGCTCTAGAACACGAGCATGATAATCCCTTATCTTCTCCTTCTCTCCTTGGGATAGCTTTGTGATCTCGATCATGAGATCTGCATATTTCTGTTGTTCACCAAATTCTTCAAGAAAACTTTCAGTTAATAAATGCCATGAATTTTTCACATTATCACCTAGTGTTTCAAACCACCTAAGTGCTGAACCATCCAAAAAAGTAGGAAAAAATTCAGTCCATTGTTCCCTTCTTATAAGGCCATTACAAATACAAGATCACTTAAACTCTTGAATGAAAGAAAAAGCATATTCATTAGATTGAGCTGAAAAAACAGGAATCTTTCCCATTTTCAAAAGTAACCACCGTGAAATACCAACTCACAAGTACAATCAACAAGACTTATGTGTACAAATAATTGGAATCACTATACTAGAAAGTGACTTTACACCTTTCTACAGTAAAATAGAAATGACCACGATAAACTATGGTAAAATCTTGACTTACTGCGGTAAAAACTGACTTTACTGTGGTAAACACTATTCACGGTAAAAAGTGAAGTTACTGCGGTAAAAACTGACTTTACTGTGGTAAACACTATTCATGGTAAAAAGTGAAGTTACTGCGGTAAATACTATTCCCATGGTAAAAAGTGACTTTACTACGGTAAATACTATTCCAACAAAAATGACTTTACCATGGTAACTACTATTCATGGCAAAAATGACTTTACCATGGTTAATACTATGCACAGTAAAAACAAGGTTACCCTCTAATTGATTTTTGACTAAGTGGGAATAACTCTCCAGAAAATCCACCAACGAGGAATGGTCCCGGCAACGGAACCAAAATGTCATCACCAATCTGGCACTATGATAATTCTTCACCGGGAACTCCTCGTGCTATGATTATTTACTAATGCACAGCCTTTAGTTTGGTGGATGTAATCTAGAAACAAAACAACAACCGAACACAAGAATACCATCGACTATGATAAGACGGAATGATGACAAATCTTAAATATCAAAAGGTAAATTATAATATTAACATGAAATTGTTACAATCACCCATGAGGTACTTCAACAAGACTATGGGAGAAACTTTACAATTACACCTCTTGATGGCTTCTTCAACACACCTTTAACTGATGGCTTCCTTTGCACACTTCCTACAATATTTCTCACTACTTCTTTCTATGCTAAATGAGGGGGGTAGCCTCTCTATTTATAGAACTTCCAGGCTTGTCCATCCTATCTCTAAAATAGGATAAGAAATCCACTCTGACGAATCATATTCCATACCTTAACTCTTATCTGTACATGTAAGCTTATCTTCTAAGATAAGATAAACCTTATCATTTTACATGGGTTCCACATTTTTAGAATTTTTACAAATAAAATACACAAAATATTTATGACCTCACTCCTTGTCCTTATTACCAATATAATATTCTAATTCCTAATCATGTAGACCCAAACTTTGACATTTTAACATTACCGGACCACTTACGACAAATATTTACTTTTTACAACATTCCTATTGTACTTTTACTGTTACCGTATTCCACATTATTGGCGGCACCGTACTGACGGCGCCATTATCTTCTATCAGACGCTACTACTAATTATAATTAACAACATCCTATTCCTAATACATACATTAATGAAATAGAAATTATGGAGGAAAATTTTAGTGTCGACAGTCCATGCACCTCATAGAGTAATAAAATCATGTTTTGTGGTGTCCTTCAACCCTTTGCATTGTTTTGTTGTTTCTCTGTGCCTCTCCATCTTGTTTTTTTTTCCTGTGCATGTATTGGTCACATTTGTAGTTGTAAGATGTCATGCGTCATCGGGCTTCGATGGCGAATTTGGATCTGGGTCTATGTCACTTCTGTCTAACCTCCCTCATGTCCTTTTTTTCTTGTTTCATACTCCCTCAGTAGAGTATCTCACCACTTCCTTTTTGGTTGTATCACCACTTAGTGTAGGCTCTCTTTCACTCTTTCTCTCTCCCTGTTTCCTTAGACAGGTTAGATTAGGTTTAGATAGCTTTTGGTAGGTAGATTAGGAAGTAGGAACCAACCTTCTCTAGATGTCCATCTCAAGTCTGTAAGTCCCACAATTTGAGAGATGGTCCAATGTTGTGCAATCACATTGAGTTCCCCACTCAGTTCCATGCCATTCGGGGGTGATGTGATTTTGCACTAACAGTTTGTTTTGAGTTTTGGTGTCAAATCAAACAAAGGTGATTTGTTTAGAGGTGATTAGGACTTTCATCACTATCCTTGTAAGTGTCATCTAGAAAGTGGTTCTATATAATCTTAGAAGAATCTTTAAGCTTACATTTTTGTCTAGGATATTGGAATTCATAGAAAAACAATTGTAATGTCTCATTGTAGAATATAGTTGGAGGGTAATGACAACGTTCTTGAATTTATAATCTCCATTTTTACATGAACAAGAGAATATATGATTGTTTTCATTATTAGAATATATTCTTAAGGTATTTCTTCAGTGAAATATATTATATCATGGAATGCTTGGTGTAAGGAATCCATTTATTTAGGATTTGTGCCCATGACTGCATTAATTTCAATTCGAAGGATGGGATTTGAGATTCCTATTGAACTTTACACAAAGAAAGGATTTGGAAATAATGTTGTAGATATTTTTATAGTTATCAATCTGAGTTATATAATGTAACTTAGGATTCATTTCTTTCCATACTATGGGTACGGGTAGAAACTAGTTATAAAACATATCCATCTTTGTTTGTTGGTTAAAGGGTATGATGTTGTAGAATTTTTTTGTGAAAAATTATCATGAAATATGGAGCACTAAGAGAAGAGTTGTAAGACTTGCAATCTTTTATGATGCGATAAAAGGAATTGAATATTATTGGGAGGCCTTGAAGATAATATTGTAGACATAAAATCACGCACATATTACTATTTATGAAAGCATGTCGTCAATATTGTCTTAGCATATGCAAGGACTGTTAAGTAAGAAAAGTAGTCACTGGTAACACAATCCTTTATCCATCCACATGTTCTTTATTGATTCTAGAATGTTTCTCTCTCTCATCTGTCCATTTCTACACCTAGTTTTGGTCAGGTCATAGATCATCTTTGTCTATGCAATGGGGTCTTGAAATCTTCTATCATCTATCCCTGACACTAATGCCCATGCACTTCTATCTTCTTTTTTCTTTTCACGTGGATTTTGACATTTGTGGACAGCCTTTCTATTTTTTATACCCCTGATCCCTATCTCATAGTCAACAGCCTTGAAGGTTATTACTATTGAAACTTTGATACAAGAGATCCATATATATGACACAACATAGTACCTTGTTAATATTGGTGTTCCAGCAATTATAAGGGGAAATTTCATCTACATACTATCACGTTTCATTGGTAAGCGAATGCATAATATATTGGGCTTCATAGCACTGTATAGGAATTTACTTAAGTGCTTCAGTTTCATTATAACCCGCAAGGTACATGGATTATCTAGCCATAGGCCACTATCTTGGAATCATTGGCAATGATGGAATTAGTTAAGGATAAAATCAAATACAAAAGCAAAAATAATTGGCATATGATTCTTGAATGTACTGATCACTCTTGGACTGATAGAGTTTACTCATCAAGTGATCAATCGGGGTAAGTCACAACTTCACACTTGTGTACATTTTAATTCCAATTTGAATGCTTACTTGTGAGCTTGGGTAGGTAGCTAGGGTTTGATTTTCTGCATTATATGTAGTTGCTTGAGAATGATCCGAGTGTGTATACTGGGTTGATCAATGCAGAAGTGACTAGTGAATTACCCTAATGAGCATAGGGAAAATCATATTCCAACCTTCTGCACCATCTCTGGTGCCCAGGAATCAGTCACAACCGCCTGAAGAAGCCACTTTCCAGCACTAGGAAAGCCTAATGTTCAGACATTATTCTCATGATCCTAGATATTGTGCATAGAGTGGGATGCTGATCGTAGCTATAGCCAGGAAGACACACAAAATTTACATACAACCAAGAGTCAGTCCTTACATGATTTCATCTTGCAAAAGATCACAATGCTATTTCATCACTCTCTTCCATTCTTAATGGAGAGTGAACTTGCCATTGTTGTGAATTTTCAGCATTTGTATATCTACTATATTTCATCATATATGTGACTTTGCAATTAGAATCAATTACAGTGATTGTTAGATTAGGATTTCACATACCACATAGAGTGAATATTTGGTCAATGCACCTATGAGATTGGTGATCAATTCAATGAATTGAGAGAACTTGTAGATGATAAATAAGTTGCACTCGGAGCATGTAGACGAGATTCTAGTTTTGTCTAATGGACGATGATTAGAAACAAATCAAGAAGGCAAAAGTTGGTTACATGTTTAGACTCCTAGGAACATTGGACAAGAGCAACATATAATAGAATATAATGAAAAAATAGAAGCTTATCCCCATAGGACCGCCATAAATGTTTACAAATTTTACACTTTTGTAAAAAATAGGCAACTCGAAACTTTGTTATGATGGATAACATTCGTGAAGTATACCTAAACTAGAGAAGATTTTTTAGATTATGTCGTTAGTGATGATTTATTTTAACGATTACATGAAATATGCAGCTATGTGTGCTGTTACAAAATGCATAACAGATCACAAAGTCTACAATTTCATGACTATCTTTAGCAAAATAACACAAAGCCCTCGAAGGATAGCTGTGTTGTCTTGATTGAAGACATACAATTTTAGAATAGGTGAAATGCTGATGTTTTGGAACAAAAAACATAAGTACAGATTGCAGAAATCAGAGTTCATTTCTAGGATGTTATATATTTTCTTAATGTTATCCTTCCTTCATGGTTAAGACATTCAATTATATTACTGATTTGTTTCAGTTCATCATACAATCCATATAGAGAGTTGAAAAGTAGAAATAAATATACAATTCATCTACATAATCCAATGTTTTATTCATAAGGAATTTTAAAATGTTTCCCACACAAATCGTGGGATGTAACTGAGAATTAAAGTGCAACTACTAAAATAAGTGGTACATATTGCATGAAAGAGAAAGTGAAGAAGTATGAGTGAAGCCATCATTGCCTTGGGGGTTTTCTTCTTTGGTTCAAAGCATCTCCTTTTTGAAGATTTTGTTTCTTCTTCATCTTCGTTATAAAAGCCATTATACTTAAAAAGAGGAGAAAAGATGAAAACTATTAGCTACAAGCTCAGAGATCAATTCATATTCCTATATTGTCCTAATTTGTGCATATGAATCTCTTTAAAATAGGAGGTATAATTTACTTCAAGATCAAACTATATACATGCTTATACTTACTTAGAAAATACAGAAAGTTAGAAACGAAAAGAAGAAACATGGACACAAGAGAGGCGCAAAAATCCTAAGTAATTTTCTAAGTATTTTCTTAAGTGTGTAGGTGTAGGTTGCAGCAAAGAAGAAATAAACAAGTCATAAGTACATGCTGGAAAGAAGGATTAATGTAATTCAAATTTAGTATTTTCTAAAAATGGAAGAAGTTGCAGTACAGAAAAGAGATTGGAAAATAGAAGTATACTTTTTCAGTTTGCATCTAAGGGAGAAGAATATGATTTCAAGAACCTGAAGTTAACTGGAAAAGAAGGGTTACAGCTGTAACAGAATGAAGAGAGGATTGTGGGAAAATTTCAATATGGCTTCACTATTTATAATGGACATTTACAACATTTCATCATGCTACTTTCAACTATTACATTCTTTAAAAGAAATATGTAAATAAATTAAGTGATATAGAAAATGAGAAAAACATGCCATGGTCAAGATAAAAGTTATGATGTTTCAATTTTATTTACCAAATCCACTTCAATAAAAAAGTGATACTTTTTATAGTCTGAACCAAAAAAATACAACTACAATAGCTGGAAATGGAAGGAAGAAAGAATTTTGGAAAAAAATTGCCAGGGTTTCACCATGAAAAATCAACATTTTAAATTTCAAGGAAATAAAGAATCTACATAAAAGAAACAATATTACAGTGTACCAAAAAGTCACAAAATCATCATCAAAAACAACGTATGTAACCATCATGGTTACCAAGGATCATTACTGAAGGTGAACTAAAGAAATACAAAAGAATGCAAGTTTCAGACTTTTCATTTTACAGTTTTTATCAAACTCAAAGCTTTGTTTTTGTATCCGAAGAAAGCAAGTATTTTAGACTGACGAGGGTAAGTAAAGTGAAACATATATTCTTCATCTATCCTCAAGTAAAGAACCCCATCTCAAGTTACATAACCAAGTTTAGAGTTCAAAGAATATGCAATTACAGGTTACAAAAGAACAACCCAAAAGTGAACTTCTTTAATTGAGGAAGGAGAAGATAGAAAGGAAAGTGAAGGCAACTATCAAGTGTAACCACTCTTCTAGTTCTAAAGAATAAGTAAAGGAAAGTTTTACACTAGAACAGAGCTCCAGAAAGAGGAATTGAAAAATGATATCTACCATTTACTCAAAGAAAACATGAGATTATAGAACTAGAAGAAACTAACATACAAAATAGAAATCCTATCTATGAATAAAATGGTGAAAATGAAAAATTGCATAAATAGAAAAAAAAACACAGATCCACATCTCCTCATTTTAGAACATTAGAAGTTTGTTTAAGAATTTAAAATAAACAGAGATCATAAATCTCAAATACGAGATTCAAACTCAATGATTACATGGCTGAATATAAGGAAGTACAGAGCTTTAAAGGGAACTATGTGAAGTGGTTTTAACCCAGGTTATCCAAGTTAAGCTTTTAGAATTGAAATTTGAGATCATACAGGTACAAATGAAGGAAATCATTCAATTTTTTCCACACATTATTAAAATATTTGTTACATGGGTTCCAAAATTTCAAAATGAGCACAAGGTTTGATCAAGAACTTAACAGTTGGAGTTGAAGTGAGAAAACCCACTAGCGATGGTCAGATTAAAATGAAGGACCCATAATGAGTTTTGGCTCAGATACCAAGGTTGCCTCAGAAATCACATGGAAAATGAAAGAAAAGAAATGATCATCAGTTTTTTGATGCCAAAATAGCAGTGATAAATCAATAGTAATACTCAGGAGGTCCAGAATTACCTTATCTCATCAAACAAGGTATACCTGTTGCACATTTTTGAGCTCGAAGGACTTCAATGATGGTGGCCAAGAAAGAGGACAGAGACCTTTTTGAATAAAATTCGAGCTCTAAGATAAAGACAAGTGGTGAAGAACTGATCGAGTCTTTCTTAGAAAGTTCAACCAGAGCTAAAGACAAAGATATGTGCATAAAGGTTTCACAAATCAATTTAACTGAGCTCAAACCCATAAATGGTGGACTGCCCTTGAGGAGAATAAAAATGGTAGCTCTCATAACTTCCAAGAAATATTCTAAATAGAGATATCACAATGAAGAAAGAAATGCATCCACAACTGTTTAACCGAGCTCAAGGTTTACGAGAAAAACACAGCCATAACCATGATCCTCCACTTTGAAAGCTTGGGGAAAAGAAATCAAAGACTTCACAAGTACATAAAAGCTCAAAGTTTAATATAATGGCAGTAAAAAACCCATAACTACTTTAGTCAAGTGACAAGTGAACAAAGCAGAAACAACACAGGTATGGACTCACTCAAACTCAGATATGGCAGCCAAAAAAGTGGTACAGAGACTCGAGGTCGAAAACAAGGCACAAATGAACACAAAAGGCTCGAATTCAAAAAATGGCAGAATCTTCCAAAGAGCTTGCACAGAACTCAGAAAAAAGTAGGCACAACATGAGTATGCAAGCCTTCACACTATTTGAGCTTCAGAGAAGGGACTTCAAAGCACAATGCCTCTAGAACCAACAAAAATATTCTACAGCAAAACTCGAAGTCTCCATTAATGAAGGAAAAGCATGTATTAATGCACAAAGCTCACAAAAATTCCAAGAAAAATTCAAAACAGAACAAGGCCAAGAAAATACAGGTGCTCGAATGATCAGAAATCCAGATAAGCTATTTCAAACTTCCAAATATCAACAATGGCAGTAAAAAAATTTCCAGGGCTTCGCCGCTCTCTGCAAGCAAGCCAAGAAATGACAAAAAATGAATGGTTTCAGTTTCATTTAACTCACCTTAGCCATGACTTAGCTTAACCCACCTATAGTCAAAAGATCAACGATTGAAAATCAAAATGATAATCAATCAATGCTTGAAGATTGATCCCAAAGTTCCGAGCAAACCATCATGGTCATCACCACACCAGTAACATTTAATGCAGACCATAACCCTAACTGAGGGTCAGGATCAACGGTGCAAGTCCATCAGGGACAGAGATCGATGATCTTCATCCAGGACCAAACCCAACCAGGGTTAAAGAATGCATATACATGTCAAGCTTTCATAAAACCCTAATTAGGGTTGGGTTAAATTTCCACCAACCAACATGATAAGGGTGAATCATCGTGGAGGAAGGGGCCAGCGCCCACGTGTAGTGCCATCAATTTTTTTTCCATTTTTAAAGCAAACACACTAAATTTTTAGATGTAATATGTAATGCACAACTATATTTTGCATATTTCTAAACAAAAAATTCTTCCAAATGAAAACATTGAAATAAAAAGTTCATGGTTTAATTATGATCTCAAATGAAAATCTTACAAGATTCTAGCAACAATAGAATAAAAAATTTCTTAGTAATGACTAATGTTTTTCAAGAAAAAATAAGTACAAAAATGGGTATTTACAAGAGTGTGACACTTTACAAAGCCACATTTATTTACAAAGTGAAGGCAATGTCCTCCAAAGATGAGGAAGAACAAGATGGCAAGAGGCTCCACTATCTCCAACTTGAGTGTTCTTCCAAAAATGCTGAAATAAGAGGCAAGGCTTGTTTACCACCCAACCAATAGGCATCATCACATGCCTTTCCATGGTTGGAAGCCATGTTAGCCTCCCCTAATCCCATGGGAGAATGGAACAAACTTCCACAATGTGCACAATAATATTGGGGATAAAACACAACAAGAAAAACATAAGACTATTTAACCACCTACTACACATGAAAACAACAACATGAGGATAACAAGGTCAACCTCACAAGGGGGAAGAGAAGGAGTAGGATGCCCAAATAAAAGGTGTCCAACCATAGGAGCACCAAAAAAATATGTTAACAAAAATCTTTATACCTCCTAATAAATCATCCTCATTATTCCTCCTTTATTTTAAAGAAATCCTTCTTGGGAGGATTTTCAAACCCAAAAGGGTTTCCTCACCAACAATGGGGAAAGGTTCAAGCCATATGAACCATTCTCCCACGTCAAACCATATGAGGGGATGAGAACGGACCTTCATGGTTTGACCAACAACCTGAGGTTTGAGAGGGAAATCCCTCTCTCTTCCCCTACATTCTCCAAAAAACATCAATCCAAATGATGGTGGAGAGAAAACAAAGAAAACAAAAAGAACAAACAAATAACTAAATTCACCATACAACTTCACAACACATCATTTCACACACACCATTCCATTGATCAAGCATAGTTAACAAGATAAGCACAACTAAGAAGAAAAAGGTTAAGTATCCTACCTCTATAATGCTTTCCAAGACTCTAAGATTTTCCTTCTGTCCAAGCTCACCTCAAAGATCCCAAATTTCTCCAGGTGCTCCAAAAAAAATGAACCAAGAAGACCCCTTCCTTCCACATGAGGAAGAATAAAAAGAGGAACACAAAAGTTTCCTCACCAATGGGAATGTGACAAGTGTCACCCCCTCTCCTCTCAAGATTCAAAGATTCCAACAACCAAATAAGTAAGAGTAAACTCACCTTTTATCCCTTATCACCCAAAATACTAAGAACTAAAATAAAACAAAGTGGAGCAACTTTTAACAAAACACACAAACCAACCATCTTACATGGATGGTGACTAAGGAGGCAAAATGAGAAGGAAACTCCCTCCAAACCTTGGAAATAAGCCCCCTACCTATTAGGTAGGGCCCAGGGGCCCATTTTCATGTTAAGGGAACTTGCAAACTCAAAAGGGGTCCCTAAAAGTGCCCAAAATAACCCAATTACGGGTTTGGCATGCTTGGGCACAAGGGTAAAGGGTGTGGGGTCCACCCAAGGTTCACATGAGGTCCCTAATCCCTTCTATCAACACACACACACACTCTCCCAAAACCAACATTTAATTTAAGAAGAGATCATTAAACCCCTAAGCTAGTTTACTTAGTAAAACACACCCTAAACATTATTAATTTTACAAGACATAATTACATTACAATTGAGGGTTCACCCATGGTTCCCAAATAAATACACCTATTCTAATGCCTCAAACATTTAGCATGGTTAGGACTCAACCCATGCACCGCTCGTGCACAATTGCATAGCTTCCCTAAAACCCATGCTCTCCTATACCTGTCACATGCACAGTCATTGCACACATTAACCACATCTATCCAATATAATAATATCATCTACACATCACAATTTCAATAAAAATTATAATGCCCTAACATTGTTAAACAATTGATAGTGCAACACATACAATTATTCACATAGTTTTCCATGAATCATCCACAGATAAAATTACAACAACATATACTTAGGCTAGCATGAAAATTATCATTATTAAATCCAGAAAACTATATTATTAATCAAATCAACCACAAGAAACTAACATCTAACCAATAAATCTATCATATAACCCTATTAGTGTCATCAACATCATAAGAAATATATCAACATACGAATCTACTCAAATTGGCGCTATGTGCCCAAAATACCATAGTAAAATGCATAAAGGAATCAATAGATAACTGGAGCTATAAAAAAGTGGGCACTACACCATGTTGGAATTAAATAATCATTACATTTTTGACTTTTTAAAATGACCAAATTCCCACTATAGTGTATGCTCCAAATGATACAAGTGCTGACTAAATCATTCCCACAATGATCACCAAAAAGGTGAATCTTTTAAAACATACATTATCCAATATGCAAAGTTTGAAAAGTATATACATGCATACATTAATCAAAAGGTGGTGGAAAATATAATGGCATGCGCCATGTAAAATGGTCACCCCTTTTAGGTTTGTTAAGTCCAAAAAGGTGGCCAAACCATGGTGAAGTGTAAAGTTGGTCCCCACTATTTGACGAACCAGAGATAATTTGTAGTATGTCACTTTTGTGACAATTAGAAGCCAAGAGATGTCAAAATCAGAACATGTGCACACAGATAAGTGGTCCCCACAGTGGGTGTCTATTGTGGAAATATTGCTAATATTGCAATTATTTTATTGACAAACAGAGAGTTGACTATTTGTATACTTCATAAGAGGACAAAATAGACAAGAAGACGAATTCACATGCACAAGGAAAGAGAATTTCTCATCAAGCAAGCTTATTATTAGCAAATTATCCACCCTTTGTTTCTTAAAAATAGAACAATCAACTTTAGTTTGACTGTATTGTAATCAAGGCTATTACTGCCTATTAGTAATTTCATGTTCTATTTTTTGCTTTATCTATTATTAAATAAAGGATAAAAATAAGATGCATAGTTGAGTACAAGCCTTAGGCTATTTTTAGGAAGGGGGTGAAATTTAATTTTCTATATATTGTGTGCCTTTGCAAAGCACAGAGGAGGAATTTTTGATATAGGAGTACTGAAGCAATTTTTTCAAGTTTTTCCTTCTGAGTGTGAAGTATTTTCTGCCTTTGCAATAATTTTCAGTCTTGTGTGTGTTTCTATTAGTCTTTTGAATTAAAATTCCTTGATTAATCATCTTACCCTCTTGCAAAATTTAGTGATTTATAGATGATATTAATGTGCATTTTTAGCTTAGCAGTATTGTTGTGATACTTTCCCTCAATACCTCGAAGTGTTTTACCCTTAACATTCTATAGAAAATTGTTTCTTCATGCATCAAGAATCTTTTTACATTTCAATTGTGCACATACTCAGTCAAATCCCTCATACAAATTTAGTTTATCACCTTAGTTTTAATTATTTTACAGTCATCTTTTACCCTTAAACCCTAGAAATCAATTTAAGATACATAAAAAAGGAACTAGCCTTAATACCGATGATTCACCTAAGAATAGGTATACTGTAGTGCTAACAAAATGGAAAGATAATAAAAATAATAATTTTATAATTTTTTTTAAAAAGAAGAAGCTTAGTGCATTTGGTGGAATGTGGAAGTGGGGAAGGAGTTTTGTCATATTTTGGGGTGTTGTTACAAACCTGTCATTTTCCCTACATAATAATAATGACATTTGTTTTGGGATCCAATGCCTGAAAAAAAAAAGTAAAAACATAGGTTAACGGTGTAAATCTAGTTGTAAGTGGTTATTGCAGTTAATTCAGAGCTTAAAGGGAACTATGCAAATGCTCTTCCAGCTATAGTTGCCCTCCAATGAGTACCATGATGGGTTTAAATTTTATCATACATGTTGATAAAGCAGAACCTAAATATTTCCTCACATCACTTCTCACAAATTTGACTGATATGGATCTGTATATGGGTCTGAAATAAGATATTTTTTGTCTTTCAAAATATTTTTTTTCCCTTTCGTGGTTTTGTTTGTTGCTATGCTGGAAAAAAAAGATTTAGAAGATTGATGATTGGGAGGTGTTGCAGTCAAGCATATTGTCTTGTTGTATTAATCTACCTCTTATGCATATGGGAACCTATTCTTCATGCATTAACCATGTTTGGAGTTCCATCCTCAAGCATACGCCTTGCTTTTGCCAAAAAAAAAAGTGCTTTGGAGTAGGACATGGATATCCATCTTAGGAAAATGTAAAGGGATTTGTTTATGTTAAATTTTGTATTTGCAAGTGCTCTGGTAGATAGGTATACACTTGTGGAATCATGCGCTTGGTATGTGTTATATTCTACTAAATGCTTGAATCATGGCATGAATGATTGCATTGATGGCAGGATATGTACAAAGTGGGTTTTTTATTAAAAGTCCATGGAACCTTTAAATAAATGCATGACACGCTTCACAACCTTGCCAGCATCCTCCAGCCTATGCCAAAATGGAGGATTTAGTATAGAAATTTCTTCAGATCTTGTTGTCAGGAATGCCTAGGTAGACTTGGTTGTAGATACCCTGGTAGGCATGGGTGAAAAATGTGGGAGCATATGCATGGCGTATAATTGTTCTAAAAAAATTTCTTACAAAAAATGTGGTATTTTGGGCAACATACACTGCAAGATGTACACAAAATGGGCTTGTTAAAAAGGATTTAGAAACTTCTGATAAATTGTAACTAACAGATCTAAAGCCAAATTCCATAACCTTTGTTAGTGTCTCCTGTCTTGTGCCAGATGTGAGTTGTGGAACAGATTATGGAAATCCTTCAAAGTATAAAGACTAGAGGAATGGTTTCAGATGTGTAGTTACAAATTCTATGATAGACGTGTATGAAAAATGGTGGAGTTGTGGATGCACGTGAACCATTTGACAAAATGCCCAAGTGAGATGCTGAATTGAATCCTGCGGGTTTGACCGGCTTCACCCCTCCAGGCATGGTGCATCTCCCCTTATCTCTCATAACTCTTGCACTTTATTTTTTCATTCACAACTTAATAAAATTTTAAAATATTATGATTATAATACATTTAATTGTTTTATATTAACTTGTTGCAAAACAATAAAATGTCGTGTCGTAACTCACGAAATCAAAATAACCCTTTTGTATTAAACCATGAACTTCAACCCTCATTCTGAGGTGATGTAGAAGAATTCCTACCCAACTATATCAATACAATATTTTTTTATCGACAAGACAAAATTGACTTCCCAGTAAAACTGTTGACCATCTCCATGTTTAAATAGATAATTTTACATTTTTCGAAGACTCGTTAAGTACCACTCATAACTTTGAAAATGGGATGTTAAGATTCATTCATATACCTGGTTATGTGAGGAGTCACCTTCACCTTTGGTTTTACCCCGAATGAAGATTTTTGATATTTTTGATGCCATACTAGGAGCAGTGTTTCACTGTTTTGTAGTTGTAAGAAGTTACTAAAACTATAACGTTGGCTTTTGTTTTGAACCACCATTTGAAACCTGGATGGAGAAACTATTTTTATTTCTTTGCAAACCTCTAGAGTTTTTACTAGACAATTACATGGAACTTTCAAGTTAGGGAAAAACACTTTTTCTGGATAGTTTGACAACAAAATTTTGTAGGCCTTTGGTCACAGTTTGACTAGGTCAAACTAGATTAATTAGGATCGGAAACTTCAAAAATCATGTCGCCATTTGAAAACAATTTTCTACTTCTGAGTTCCTTCGACTCCAATGAATTATCCATATATGGGCGAACTTTTAGGAATTTTATCATGGCGTGTACATCCATCAAACGTTAGTTTTGGATGTGGTTTACTAAGCCCTTGAGCTAAAATTTTAATCATTTGCAACTAGGTCAATCAAGACCAATGGCCCCAGAAAACTAGCTGCCAAATCTAAACTGTTCACTAGTTCCCAATTCTATCAGTTGCTATGAACTCTTGGTATATAATTCGACATGTATAAATTTAATTTTGGTGTGTTTTCTCATCGAAATACCACATTTGAAAGTGGTTTCTTAGCCTTCGAGCCAATTTGAACATTGTTTGTAGTTAGCAAAAAAATGTAAAAATAGAAAGTTGTGGGACCCTCGTCGGGTTGCCAAACCACCGTGGAAAATTTTGACCCATGTAAATAACTTTTTTAAAAATCTATAGTGTAACTGGTTGTGTGAAATAGAACTTTTGAGAAAATGGTGGTTCTCTCTCTTCTTTCCTTTCTCTCTCCTTTGTTACAAAATGAAGTGAAATGAAATGAAATGAATACATGTCTCTAAACCTTTTCTTTCGAATGTAAATTGTAATTATTATTCTATGTGAATGGGAAACTGAAAAATGTTAATTATGATAGATTAGGGTGGATGCCATGCCAGTGATTTATCGTTGATTTCATGATCACGTGGTTTTGCAAGATGCAAGAATGATGGTGAATAGCTGATGTGTAATTCATTAATTATCATTGTAATTTATATATTTCATTGTAAAATGAATAGATGTGTAATGTAGTCTCATGTTACAGAAGGTTATATTTGATAATTTGCTAATATGTATGAGATGCTAGTTTTTAGGGATATCTAGGAAATGTGTATTTAATCATAGGTTCAATTTGATTCATAGTACACATGGTAAAAGGGTTTGATATATATATATATATATATATATATATATATATATATATATATATATAATGTAAATGAATTTGAAATAATATCTTGTAGTCCATACTCAGTGTTTAATGAATGATTAATGAGTCATCTTGTGCATTCATACTTTGAAAATGTAATGAATAGATTTAATCGAAACACTCTATCCCTTGTATAATATCAAAGCATAACTTTCTTTCAGGTGTGATACCCCTTACCGTAGAAGACATTGGAAACTGTAATAATGAAATTAAACTCTGCACTCAATAGAACCTCCTAGTTTGAGAAAACAAGAGCCCAAGAATGGGTTTATCATATTAGTCAGTATGTTTAGTGACATTATCATAAACCTATCTGATAGGAGTGACATAGTCGAACTTCATTTGGAGTAAGTAGATATATCTCTTCTTTCGTATCCTAGTGGACTACCTTGTCTTCTGAAGATAGATTTAAAATTAAATTTCTTCATCAAATGAAATCCCTGTTGGATTTAGACAACATAAATGGAGATCGTGATATAGTTGTTCTATGTCTTGCATTCTTGTTAGTGAAATCTTTAGTCCCTCACAGATAAATGTCTTATCTTTGGCTTGTGACACTATAGTGCCTTGAACTCTCACAAAGGGTTTATAGAGTAAATACATTTTAACCTTAATCAAATCTATAATAGGGATTAAATCCCTGGGTGAAAAGTAGAATTAAGCTTAACCTTAGTTGTTTTGGTGGTTAACATGTGGATAGAAAATTATAAGTAACTCTTTTCATAACAAAATCGATTTGAAAGATGTTGACCTAAGAGAACCCAAGAAACCAAAACCTTGTCCTGTAAAACCTTGTTATGTCCTTTTATGACATTAAGGAATAAATGATATTTCATATGTGGAATCGTGAAATGCATAAACATGGGACCTTACCTTGAACACAAATCACTTGTGGTTCATGTGTAGTTTATAATGATTTTAACCATGTACTTCTTTAAGATGTCTAACAAGTACTTTCATAACTCTTTTGTTTTAAAGCGATGGTAATAATGAGACCTTAATGCAATGAAAAACGTAAATCATAGAAGAGTAAACAATGAGATTTGAGGTTATGAATAATGCCACTCTTGGAGTCCTTATAACTTAATTCAACATTTTCATGAGTTACAAAGAATATGAATTTCCTTGGTGTGATCAAACTTCGAGAAAACAAAACATATATATATATATATATAAATCCAAATGGAATTCCACAAGTAATTGAATTAGAATAACTATGGTAGGGAAATAAATATACCATGATCGAAGAATGTTTAAAAAATATATATCTTGTAAATAAATCTTCCTTAAATCCTAATATTGCTTTCTTAACATCAAGTCAGATTCACTTGAGTTGCAAGGGTAAAAGGGTAGACATTGAATAAATGTTCAATAAGAATATTATTAACATAAGAAAAATATAATTAAGCACCTTATATGCAATTTGGATTATGCCAAATAAGTAAGTTATGGAAATTTCCGTAAAGGATAAAAAGGCCACCTTAAAATGGTCAAACTGTAAATTAATTGTGGAATGAACTTAAGAATCTATAGATGGAAAAAAAGAGAAAGTTTTCCTTGTACACTAATGTTCTTGGAATGTTGATCATAACTAAAATGTAATTAAATAAATTATTGGTTGTGGGTTGCCAATCCTTGAGTCCTTTTTTTGTTGTTGGGTAATTGCTAGTATTGATTCATTGAGAAAAGTGTGGCATCGATAGGTCTATGGTGTTTCCATGTGTCTATGTGATTCAATGACTTATGTAAGTTTCATATGTGTTGTCGATTTTCTGTATTCGAGCCCTTGTGGTGTTGTGTAGTGAGCAATGTACTTAAAAAAAATTATCCTGATATTTTACTATTGTTTTTGTGTGTGTAAAATGTGGGGCATTACGTATACCCACAGACCTGAGGTGTTTCCATTATATCTATGAAAGAGAGAGATCAAATTTTGCAAGGTTAGAAAACTTGCACCCATCTCTCTACAGGGTGCATGTTCAAGAGATAACACCATCCCAACAACTTATAATAGGAAGATTTTTATTTCCACAAGTGGCTAGATGGCTTTCCCACCAAACCAAAGTGTGTCCTTCCATATTGAGACATGCAAAGGTAATCCTTTATGCCTCATTGATATTATGCACACTAAAATAAACCTCCAATTATTTCAACCATTTATGTAGAAACTCTTTATCTACTTTTCCTTTCAATATTTTAATCTCAACTTTAGTTTCAACTTTAAAAGGAACATGATCATACTTTAGCTTTTCCTTTTCAACTAGAGTTTCCTCTTCCCAATCTTCCACATCTTCCTCATCATGGATATTTCCTATGAAAAATTTCTTGGCTAATGCTCGAATCATCGAGTCTATAGAATCTTGCTTAAGTGTTGTTTTCATTTTTTGATGTGAGAGTTCCCTTTTGTGTTGAAACACCCTATCCATCATGATTTCTAGCATCTCAATTATACAGACCAACTTATCTTATTGCATTTGATCTCTAATATTTTTTTTCCACCTTTTTTGTAGATATATCTAGATTGTAAGGTATTCCTTATCCAACTTTGGGCCTTTTCATTATCATACAAATCACACAATTAATACCACAATCCCTTGGATTTTATTGTCATATCTGATACGAAAATGATCTGTAAAATTCTACTTTGGAAACTTAAAAACCATACATACTGTTATTCTTACTTCCAATTTACTTGAAAATGACTATTTGCTGAAAACTAGTGAATGAGTCTTAGTACTTAGAACTACTTGCAGAAAATACCATGAATAATTTAGAAACACAACATAATATTTTATCCTGGAAACCCCCATACTAAGGAAAAACTAGTCAGAAAGGGAATTTTCTATTTCTTCCTAATATTATATCGGCCAAATAAAGATATTATAGATTACAATAAGCTGAAGGAAGAAAACAATGTTACTTCCACCCTCTCTATTTTCATTCTCTCCTGATACATCCTACTCTCATAAATCAATTCTAGCACCAAAGTCTTCTTGCTCACTTCTCCCATGAATGAATTCCAATTAAACATGCTATTATTTATTTTATAGCTTTCTTCCTATGTCCTCCCATGTATTGGAGAGTAGGAATGGTTAAATAAGGAAGAGAAACAATCAACATGCTTCAAATTGGTGACTGTTCATGGATGTATATATTTTTGTATTATATCGTTACATGACCGCTAGTGAACACATAACAAAAATTATGCAACTTCCAAGGTGGTTACACAACCACCAGTTTGTGAAGAGGGGTGATTACACAACCATCGCTCTGTAAAAAGTGGCGGTTCTGTCACTTAACCATTTTCTCCTTATTCTTCCTTTTTTTCCTTTTGATTCTAGTTACTCTAACAAAGTGGTGTTTTCTTGGATCCTTATGGATTAGGGAGCACACTTTGGTTTCCCCCTTATACCATTTGCAAATTTGAGGAAATACAAGAGGGAATAAAATTCTCAATAACACTCCATGGTGTATAATTCTCATGGGAAGGGGACCAAGTTGCTAGGAATAAGCTTTCACATCTCCTAGCATATAAAATATAACTTTAAGTTACATAAGTAGTCATCCACCTAGGGGAGTGAATTTTTTTGTCCCCTTATCCAATTTTCACCTTGGGGAAAATCCAAGCAGACATGATATGCTTCCAAGTGCACTATGTGGTCATTTAATCGTTGGAAGGAGACGTGGGAACTTAAAGTTTTCACATGTTCCACCTAACACCTCAAGTTGTGTTTCAAGTGATGCAAAAACCTTAAAGGATGGGGGAACACACTTTTATGTCCCCCATGTAAATTTTTCACTAATGGTATGATCCAAGGGTAGATGACATGCTTAAAATTCTTTCAAGGCTATTTTGAACTGCTGATGTCATCTGTAAACTCCATTTTGGAACGTTGGGAGTGCATTTTCAGCCCTTAGAGCATGAAAGGGTGTTTTAGGGTCAAACTTTATATCATTTTGAATTCAAAAACCTATTGAGATCATTCCAATAAATTTCAAGATCCAAATTTATATGAAAAATTATTTATCAGGACGTGTTTCCCTTTTTTACTCAAAGGGGAAAGTATAGATTATTGGGTTATCACAGAAGATTTTTATTATTTTGAAAAAAATTGATGAGTAAATAATATGGAGGATTCCAATATATTTCCAATTAATATTTTTCTCCTCCCAAATCCTCTCATAACTCCCAAAACCATCTAGACATGTCATTTTTCACTGTTCGAATATAACATTCCATACGCCTAAAATGACCCGTTCTTTCTTTCTTGATTCCCAACATCACTGTATTCCACATATTCTTGTTAAAATTCCTTATATAACACAATTTATTTATTATAAAAGTCACATATTATTTTATTCTTCCCTGTCAACTTCTATAGGATGTCCACATGCTGTAATATGGCTAAACATAGCCAAGTTATTGCTTTGAAGAGTATTTTTCCACCTTAAGAATTAATATCATCATGAAAACAACTTGGATCAATTTCCTTACAAATAAAAAAAACTTAAAAATAATGATATCAATTTATTGTTATCTTGGATGAGGGTGACACATAATTGGAGGGGTTGATTTAGATGATGAGTTGGTTAGAGGAAGGGTTCGCAATGACCAGATGATAGGTTTTCAAATGGTAGGCTCAATTGTCATATTAATTTTTTTCAGTTTTGCATGTTATACATTTTTCATGATAACATGTGGTTATAGTTCATGGACATTAGAATGTAAGGGGTAATGAAGAACTAGAGGTATCTCATGGAGTAGCATACTATTGCCTTATCCATTGGGCCATAGAGTCACCAAGCTTCATTAAACAATTGGTAAATCTCAAAACATAACCAAGAAACAAAAAAAATAAAAATAAAAAAATGGAATAATACAACAGACCAATATAACCTATGGTACATGTGGGGGACAACCTAATTTAACTGCATCATTGATTCTTCACTACATGTTTGCCCATGCACGGGTATCACCAAATGACTTTGTTATGAAAATCCAGTCATGGAAAATTTACTTTTTATGACCTCTAAATGACTAAAACTTCTCTATAAATAATCATAGGAATTTATATAATGTTCAATATATCCTAAAAAATCCATTTTTCACTTGTTTCTTTGCAAATCTTCACAACTACATCAAAATATTTATAAACAAGCCTTTGTGTGCGGTCCACTCATCCATCTAACAAACCAAAAACACATTGAGAAATATAATAGGTTCTACTACATGATCCAATCATAATATAAGAAAAATAATTCTAAGCTTGTTTGAGCAATATCTTCCATATGGACTTGAAACTAGGGTTTTATACCAATGTTAGTGTGAACAAATTTTTATAAATATTTTGCATTCAAACCCAAAAATAATTTCAAGAAATATTAGCTAGGACATATATTGTCATCTCAAAAAGAGATTAGGTCAACATTAAAAAGATTCATGTACCAACAAAGATTAAAAAGATGACTTTGAGCTAGGAAACACCATTTTCTGAACTTGATTTGACCAAAAATGCAATATCTTAATATTGTTCTTCCAAAACATGACCTTAAGCTAGGTATGTATCTATGAAACAACATGAAAATAATTCTCTCAAGCTCACATTAGCATAGTTCCTTAGGACATGTTCTTCTTTTCTTGTTTAGTCTTCATGCTAGGAACTAACCTTCATACCTCTATTTATGCACTCTACACCACATTATCATGCTAAAAAATAATATATATGCATGTATCCAATTATTTTACCAATCTACCATGCCTATACCTTCTCACAAGATCTCTTCATGCCATGACTAAATTATGACTAGGCTTCTCATGCACCTGAACACTCTTCGACACTGATTTTGAGAACTTAAGTTGTCTTCCAATTATCTCTTTGTCCTTAATAACCTCTGACATCAATGGATCATCCTGCCTGAAATAAAAAAACAGTCCAAAACTCTCCACATCATCCTTTGGCATCAACAATGAGAAATCTCCATTTTTGAAAGCATTTGGACAAAGTTACCCAACAAAATACATTAAAACTTAACACTATTCAGCATAATACAAATTTAGATATTTATAATGAGAGGATTTCCTATTATCAATGAATCTCCCAATAGTTGTACAAGTTGTTCAAAAAACTCAACCATATACCAAAAAACCCTCTTATTTATCTCTTACCTAAATAGCTATATACTTGGGTTGGTTTAACCACCCAATCCTAACATATAATTACATATTAACAAACAATATATTAACCCATACAATATCAATATGAGCACTAAAGGAATAATCCCTAACAATTTTGACATCATATAATAATGAAAACAACATGCTAACAAAATCTCCATGAGACAATGTTAGTGCAAAATCACAACACCCCCGAATGGCCTGGTATCTGAGTGGGGCATTCGGTGTGATTACACAACATTGGACCATCTCTCAAGCTATGGGACTTGCAAACCTGAGATGGACCTCTAGAGAAGGATGGTTGCTCCTTCCTACTCTACCTACCACAAACTACTCCAATGTAGGCAGAACCTATTCTAATCCTAATCTAATCATTCCAAGGAGACAAGGAGAAAGAGAGAGGGTGAAAGAGAGCCTACACTAAGCATTGATACACCAGAAAAGGAAGTGGCTAATCACATATCCAAACTACCTGAAGTGGAGAGATGTGAGCAAAGGAGAGGGTGGACTACATGCACCATGGACTAGAGATAGATTCACACTAAACACCACTTGAATACCCATTAAGAAAAAATCCTAGAACCTACAATAAACATTAGAATATGCACACTATACCCTGCAACGATGAGAGGTAAGAAAAGATAATCAAATGAGCCAAGGATGGGTAGATGCATCATGAAACAAATTCTATTGCTCCAAAAGTTACACAATACATCATCAGTGGGAAAGGGGAAAGGAAATTCCATTATAGAGCCATGAAAGGAGGATTAGACTCCACATTCTACCCTAAAGAAGAAAGAGAGAGGGGGGAAGAAGAGAAAAAATGACCAACCGTTTTAATATGTCCTGCCATTACAATATATAGGAAGAATAAGATAGATGGGAGGGAAGAATTCAAACTCTGTTCCAACCACCCCTGCAATGCATTGAATTCCACCTACTCGAACCACTATAGATAGTATTTAAATTAACCCACCATAATGAAGATTTTTACTTCCAGACCCATGCCTCTGACATTGTCCCTTACTAGGAAAGAAAGAGGCCTATTCTTCATAATGGCAGAAGGTGAGAGACTTGACAGCCCCCGAAAACAATACACTGAGGAATTAATGGTAGCTGGTGAGAAACTGGCACAAATATATATCTAAAAATTCCTTCCCTTCCCACATATGAGCATCCAGTAGAAAGATATGGCTCTCTGAAGATGAGGATCATGAGGCGTAATGTTTAAAAGAGTCTGTACGTACCATGTCCACATGGTAGCATTACACATCTTTAGGATTTGGCTCTTTCCTTTCACTCTTGAAATCACACTAGACTGATATGAGGTGGCTTCTGTGGGCTCCTCAATTTTCTTAGTGTTTTACTCGAGTCCTCATTCGCAGAGACAATGTGTCTGACCCGAGACATGTGGAGGCTTCACACTTGTTTTGAAACTAACCCCAGGTTTTACCTTTGAATTTATGTAGGCAAGATACATGGAGACATTCATAGGATTTTGGAATTTTCAACAACCACCCTCACCTTTTTAGACTCTAGACATGTGGCGGCTTGGTGCTAGTTTTATTTTCCACTTCGGGCCGCACCCTTCTAAATTACGTCGATGTGACATGTGGAGGCTTCCTCCAACACCCTTGTACTTATTTGATTAAATGACCGGATATGTCCCCTTTTTAGACCTGGGACATGTGTAAGGCTCATGCTTGTCTAGGAGACATGCTCTATATTTTTCCTTTAAAGATGCGTCGAGATGACACGTGGCTCCTTCTGCAATTCCTCTTATACTTAGTCTATTTGGGCCCGCTCTGTCTCCCTTTTTTGAACCTGTGACATGTGGCAAGTCTGCACTTTTTTAGGGTATCTATTTTGAGTGGCACCTTGGAATTTACACTGATAAGACATGTGGCACCGTTTGTTGGTTCTATATTTTGAATGGCCGATGAGACCTCATAAGCTTGCGGACCCGCAGTTGAAAACTACACCTTTTGTGAAAAAAGGAAAAAGGTTCCAAAGTCTCCTATAGACCCACTGACCCATATTAACACTTGCAAAAAAATTCCTCCATAGCCCTACAGACCCAATTTTGGCAAAAAGTCATCTTCAGGCTCGCTGGTACGCATTTTCCCATTTTTGGGCAAAAAGACATCTCAGGTGCCACTAACCCACTTTTTCAACTTTGTAAAAGGAATCCTTCTCGGGCCCACGGACCCAATTTTATATTATGTATTTTTGTGAAAAGGGAAAAATGTCAAAATGTCTCCCACCGCCCCATCGGTTTGCAATTTCCATGGCAAAAATTCTTCACAAGGCCCGTCGGCCCGCTTTTGGCAAAAAATCCCTCTAAGGCCCGTTGGATTGTAACTTGAAAAATACGAAGAGTTAGAAGGAATTCTTTATATCTATGGAAAGGGGAGGAAATTTACTATATGGGGGAAATGCTTTCAAGGGGCCTTAAGTGATTGGAAAATGTAAAAATCTAGATTGAAGCAAAAAAGGGGAAAATGGTGTTAGCTGACCTAAAAATAAGTGTGAGCTTATTTTGGTCAACAATTTGGTGACTCATGGGGATCACCTCCTTGCTAGGTGAAGAGATTAGTTGCCTTGAAGCATCAATTTGGCATGGATTTTTCCTCGTAAACACAAATATGAGCTGAGATTTGAAAATATGATCCCTTAGCCACTTGGAACATAGCTAGAACTAGAGTTGACCCACCAGATGCCTCTTACAATGTCCTGTGCATGAGAGAAAAAACACCACAACACACTATGTACAAAAAAATGGAAATCATACACACCCCAAGTGGGATATGCAGAGTGTGTACAAGCAATTTTTTTGCTAAAAACAAACATACTCATATACTACGCTAACTAGAGAGAAAAGGGGACTCAAACAAATCCTGCAACTGGCATGGAGAAGTAGCTTCCTTTTCTCAAAAGGGGCATCCATACAAATGATTTGACACTGAATATGGATTCTTGTATGAGTGAAAAACTGACAATAAGTCATTCCTCCACCCAAATCATCAAGATATCAACATCAACCTAAAATACCTCCTAAAGCTAATTTGCATTGGACTCCTCGAGGTGTTGATGGTGACCCTTGGTACTTTGGAGCTCATCCTCATGCCCTAAAGTGGGAATGACTAATTTTGGATTCTCCCTTGGATCCAATGAAGCTAAGTACCTGATTGCACATGGTTTGGTCCTTTGGATACAGCCATTACTCTGAACTTTGACTCCAAGGATGGAGTCTTCTTGCTGACCTTCCTAGGGTGATGGTGTGGGAGAGATGGTGACATCCTCTTGCTCTTTCCATTGCTTCTCCTGTGAGGAACATGGAAGATTCATATCTTCCAACCTTGGTTCTAGAGGGCTATTATGAAGTGTATATTTTTGCACTTAAATGTTCTCCTCAATGGCAACATGCTCGTGCACTTGGAAGGTGGATGATAGACAAGAAAATGATATGATCTCCATGGGCTCCTCTCCATGCAAGTAATATTGTAAGTCTGATAGATAGTTTTCCACCTTGTTTTCCTGTTACATGTACTCAGCCTCCTCCATGGTTTCCTCCTAATCTGTAACTTCCTCACCATGGTTCCCCTCTTCCTCAGACACGAAATTTGAAAGCTTAAACTCTTCTTTCACATTACAGCTTGAAGGGGACAAGGTGGGAGGAAGAACTGAAGGTTTCTCTGTGGCCTGCTCTACACTTGGAGCTTCTGGAAATGTATGGTTCTCATTCTGAAGGGGAGCGCTTGCAGGTTTGGGTACACGAAGATGTGGTGTGCATGGTTTTGCATCTACAAAGAACTCAGTCTCCTCCAGAATTGTGCCCTTTAGAGATAACTAATTTTTCTTTGGAACAAGCACCTATATGATTTCCTCTTCCCATTCAGAGTCACATGAATCATGCCATTTTTCAACTATCCTCCAGTCATCGAACATGATGATGTTGGCTGCGGAAGGGGCGTTTGTAGGGGGTAGTTGGTTTGTGGTACAACTAGGTAGAGGGGACTTGAATCCAGAAGGGAAAAGGGGAGAATAATTGAGGTGATATGGAAAGCTAGGGGATGGGGAAGGGAATTCTGTGCTTGGGGCAGTAACTGAGGGTCTAGAATCTTGACACTTCTGTGATGATAGAGTTTGAGAAAGATAAAAAGAAGGACAAGGAGATGGTGACTGACTTACCTATTGATAAGGTTATCTCACACTTTTCTCATATGCCTCAATATCCTCAATCCACTGTGCAAGTTGAGGTAGCATTTCAGTTATAAAGTCAACCTTCTCTTAAGGGTTGTAATGTCTTAGCACAGGCCAACCCATTGACAAGGTTCCCTATAGCGAATTCTGAATGATTTCACCTAAGCTGTGGCCCTTTATTTTACCATGCGTGCCTCCATCTCCTGAATCTTCCCTAGTAGATCAGCATTTTCCATGTAGTTATTATCATCACATGCATACCATTGTTCTTGATCAGCTCCATAGCCAAATTGGCTCTGAAACTACTCATATGGGTAAGAATAATGGTTCTTGATCTAATCATAATGCTGATCTGGAGGGGTCATGGAATACATTGGAGGTGGACTGAATTGCTACTGCAAGTGTGAATTCCAAGATGGAAATGAATTCGTGATTAAAAAACTTCATGGAATGGAAGAAAATGGGAGATGTGGAAAGAAAAATGAATGAATATGGGTGGAAATGGATGGAAAAGGTCCGCAACTTAAAAAAAGATCCGTTTACCAGATGGAGTCGTGATATGTGCTTGCATGTGATTCAAAAGGCTCAATTTTAGGAGGAACACACCAACTTGCTAATATGAAGTGGTAAGGTGCTTCATACCTATCCCAATGGGCATGCCCAAACTGTTAGTGCAGAATCACAACACCCTCGAGTGTCCTGGTACTTGAGTGGGGCGTTTAGTGTGATTGTACAACATTGGACTGTATCTCAAGTTGTGGGACTTGCAAACCTAAGATGGAACTCTAGAGAAGGCTGGTTCTTGCTTCATAATATACCTGCCACAAGATACTTTAGTGCAACCATAACGTATTCTAATCCTAATCTAACCATTCCAAGGAGACATGGAGAGAGAGACAGGGTGAAAGAGAGCCTAAACTATGCATTGATACACCAAAAAAGGAAGTGGTTGATCACAAATCTGAACTTCCTAAAGTGGAGAGAGGGGAGCAGAGGAGAGGGTGGACAAGTTACACCATAGACCAAAGATATATTCACATGGAACACCATTTCAAGACCCATTAAGCAAAGCTCCCAGAACCTGCAACAAACATTAGAATATGCATAGTATATCGTGCAACGATGAGAGGTAAGAAGAGATAATAAAATGAGCCAAGGATGGACACATGCATCACAAAACAAATTCTATTTCTCTAAAAGTTACACGATACATCATTAGTGGGAATGGGATAAGGAAATTCCATTATAGATCCATGGAAGGATACTTAGACTCCACATTCTACCCTAAGGAAGAAAGAGACAAGGGGGAAAAAGAGAAATAATGACCAACCGTTTGAATACTCCCCTCCATTACAATATATAGGAAGAATAAGAGAGAGTGGAGGGAAGAATTTGAACTCTATTGCAACAAACCCTACAATGCATTGAATTATTCCTACTCCAACCACTACAAAAAGAATGGAAATCCACCTGCCACAATGAAGAGTTTTACTGCAAGACCCATTCCTCTGTATCTTTCCCTTACTAGGTAATAAAGAGGCCCATTCTTCATCATGGCGGTAGGTGACAGACTTGAGAGCCGCCAAAAATTGTGGTTCAAGGAATTAATGGTTGTAGGTGAGAAGTTGATGCCAAGATGTTTCTAAAAAATCCTTTCCCGCCAAAATCTTAGTTTCCAATCAAAAGATACAGTTCTTTGAAGATTAGGGTTACGACACGCAATGTTTAAAAGAGTATATCTGTACTAGGTCCACATGGCACCCTTGCACATCTTGAAGATTTGGCTCCTTCCTTTCACTATTGACTTAATTCTAGACTGACACATGGTGGCTTCCGTGGGATCCTTAGTTTCCTTTTGTGTTTTTCCTGAGTCCTTGTTGGTAGAGACATTGTGTCTGACCTGAGACACATGTAGGTTTTGAGCTTGTTTGGAAACTGCTCCTAAGATTTTCCTTTGAAGTTACATGATCGAGAAATTTGGAGGCCTCTGTAGGCTTTTGGATTTTTCAATAGCCTCCCTCACCTTTTCGAACTCTATAAATGTGGTGCATTGGCGCTAGTTTGAGTTTCCACTTGAGGCCGCTCCCTTTGAAATTGTATCGATGTGACATGTGGAGACTTTCATCGACACCCTTATACTTAGTTGATTAAATGGCCAGCCATGTCTCCTTTTTAGACATGGGACAAGTGTAAGCCTTCCGCTTGTTTGGGATACCCTCTCTAGATTTTTCCTTTGAAGATGCGCCAAGTTGACGAATGGCGCCTTCCGCGAGTCCACTTATACTTAATAAATTTAGGCTTGCTCTATCTCCCTTTTTTTAACCTGGGACACGTGGCAAGTCTGTGCTTGTTTGGGGTCTCCATTTTGAGTCTTGCCTTTGAATTTGCACTAATGCGATAGGTGGTTTTGGCTTCCAGTTATCTGATTTTTTAACGGCCTTTGAGATGCCACAATCTTGCGGACCTGCACTTGAAAACTACACCGTTTGTGAAAATGAAAAAAAGGTTCCAAAGTCTCACGCAGACCCTCCGGCCTATATCAACACTTGGGAAAAATTTCTTCCATGGCACCATGGACCCACTTTTGGCTAAAAAGTCATCTCAAGACCCACTCGTCTCCATTTTCCCATTTTTGTGAAAAAAGACATCTCCAGGCCTATTGACCCGCTTTTTCCACTTTGCAAATGGAATCCTTCTCAGGCCCACAGACCCGCTTTTATACTTGTTTCTTTTTGTGAAAAGGGAAAAATGTCAAAATGTTTTCCCCCGCCTCGCCGGTCCACAATTTTCATGACAAAGTTTTTCCCAAGGCCCACCGGCCCGCTTTTGGCCAAAAATCCCACTAAGGACCACCGACCCATAACTTGAAAAATACAAAGAGTTATAAGGACTTCTTTATATCTCTAGAAATGGGAAGAAATTTTCTATATGATGGAAATGCTTTGAAGGGGACTTAAGTTCCTATAAAATGAAAAAATCCTTGGAAATTCTTTCAAGGAGCTTACTTTGGTCAACAGAAAAATCATGCACAACATCACCTTGACATCAATGAAAGCATTTCAATAATCTCCTATTGTAACTCTGACATCAATGAAAACATCATGACTACCTTTAAATCAATGAAAATCTTAAAAAATATCCCCCTTTGTCATTGATGGCAAACACATTGATGACAAACATACTAAAAACTGAAATCACAATGATACTTAGTTTAAAATTTCTCATTATCCCCTATGGTAATTACATGGTTCATATGATAATTCTCCCCCTTTTAACATAAATGAAAAATTGTATTCTACAAACTAAACTTCAAATGAACAAGATGAACTTATCTTCAATGACACAAATAAATTGATACCAATGATTAATCAAAACACTCACTTTATGCTCACAATAACATGTTATAGAAAATTTCACAACATGGATCTATATGATACCAAATGCATGAAAATAAAAAAGCTCCCCCTAAGCTCAATATTCTCACAAAACTTCTCAATCATTATCATACCTCCTATTTTTTATCTGCACATTTCCATCTTACAACAAATTGTCAACAAAAATTATACCAAAATTGTAGGAACATACTCCCCATTTCTTGAGCATTATCCATCTTTGATTTTTCCTTTGAAGACCTGCTCTAGATATTTCCTTTGAAGATGTGCCAAGTTGACACATGGCACCTTCCGCGAGTCCTCTTATACTTAGTCAATTTGAGCCCGCTCTGTCTCTATTTTTTGAACCTGGGACACGTGGTGAGTCTATGCTTATTTGGGGTCTCCATTTTGAGTCACGCCTTTGAATTTGCATAGATGCCACACATGGCACCATCCATCATTTCTCTAAATTTTCAATGGATGATGAGACCCCGTGGGCTTACAGATCTGCACTTGAAAACTATGCCTTTTGCGAAAAGGGAAAAAGGTTCCAAAGTCTCCTGCAGACCCGTCGACCCATATTAACTCTTGGGAAAAATTTACTCCACTGCCCCAACGACCTAATTTTGGCAAAAAGGTCATCTCCGGGCCCATTGGTCTGTATTTTCCCATGTTTTGGGAAAAAAAATCTCCGGGCCCATCGTCCCTCTTTTTCCATTTTGCAAAAAGAATCCTTCTCAGGCCTGCAGAACTGCTTTAATACTTGTGTATATTTACAAAAAGGAAAAAATGTGAAATTTTCTCCCTCCACCCAGGTGGTCCACAATTTCGATGGCAAAAATTCTTCCCAAGGCCCGCTAGCTTGCTTTTGGTAAAAAATCCCTCTAAGGCCTGCTGGCCCATAACTTGAAAAATACGAAGAGTTAGAAGGACTTATTTATATCTCTGGAAATGGGATGAAATTTCATTTATGATGAAAATGATTTTAAGGGGCCTTAAGTGCTTGGAAAATATAAAAATCCTTGGGAATGCTTTCAGGGAGCTTATTTTGGTCAACAAAAAAATCATGCAAAACATCACCTTGAAGTCAATGAAAACATTTCAAAAATCTCCTATTGCAAATCTGACATCAATGAAAACATCATGACTTCCTTGAAATTAGTGAAAAATCTTAAAAAATCTCCCCCTTTTTCATTGATGGAAAACACATTGATGACAAGCATACTAAAAACTGAAATCACAATGATACTTCAAACTTAATCATTATCCCCTATGGTAATTACATGTTTCATGTGCTCATTATCCCCCTTTTAACATAAATGACAAATGATATTGAACAAACTGAACTTCAAATGAACAAGATGAACTTATCTTCAATGACACAAATTGACTGATACCAATGATTGACTAATACAATAACTTTATGCTCACAATAAGATGTTAGAGAAAATTTCACAGCATGGAGCTATATGATACCAAATACATGAAAACAATAATGCTCCCCCTAAGCTGAATATTCTCACAAAACTTTTCGATCATTATAATACCTACTATTTTTCATCTGCACATTTCCATCTTGCAACAAATATGATACTAATATTGTAGGAACATCCTCCCCATTTCTTGAGCATTATCAATATTTGAAATCACATAAATAATTTACCATACATAGAATCAATGGTTCGTAATAACAACCAAACTCTAAAGAAAACATGACATTATCCCCCTTACTTAATTCATACACCCTTCAAATGAACTCAAGACCACTCACCATGTCCTTGTTATGAATTATACAACCTAGGTCGCCATATGAATCAAACCCTTGATATCAATTGAGAAATACCACTCCAAAACTTGACAAGATTAGCATATGTCTGATACCAATGAACCAAACTAAGCTACTAATTGTTTATAAATAATGAAAAAATTTCTTACCTTTCAATCACCAATAAATGTACTTCTTCAACCTACTTATAATATTCATCATGATTCATGATATGTGTACCTTATTGACACAAAATTTTTACTTATGGAGCTAAAAGAACCTCCTTCCCATCTCCCCCTTAGTACTTGACTCCTAGATACCAACTGAAATAGATTTCTCTCATTCTAATTATCACATTCCTTCTCAAAACAAAACTAGGACTCCACCAATGTCTTCATAAAATTTACTTCATCAATTGAACTCTTCAGACCTTACGCATGAAATAATTATGAAAATGATCACACAAAAAATTAAAAATTGTATAACTTGAATAGAGACACCAAGCTCCCCCTATGTCCATTCTCCCCCTAAGTCCATTCTCCCCTTTATGAGCCACAAAAAGGAATCACGATTCTCAATCTTTATCAGGGCTTTTTAAGAGATCAAACTGAGCTTGATCAAACAACATCCAAGGATATTTCCAAACTTATGATTTCATGCAAGAAAAGGATCATTCATGATTTGTTTCACTATCAATATTCCTTCTACAAGTCACCAAAACATAGATATTATCTTGATATCTTACTTGCATAAAAATCACACTGTAAAATAGGTACATAATTTTATACTTCATTGCAACAGTCCTCTTTTCTGACTATTTTCTTCGTGATATACTAGTTAAGACAGTTCAACATATACTTTGGACCTTCATGAAATAAGAACACCTCTAATTTTATGTTAGTATCTCTGTAATAAACTTTGCATACTTATAGTCACTAGTTTTCCATGGTTTCACTATGCATATATACATGTATTTTAGTCCTCTATCATGACTTATCTTATTCATCAAAAGAAAGAAATATTGTTGAACATATGTCTTGGTAATGAAAACTTAATTATTCTTGTTAGAATATCAATAAAAAGCTATAGTCTTCCCTTTTACTTCATGTTTTTTCTATGAAAGTCCTATGTCAAACTTGATTCTTCAATTTGAGACATTGCAACTCATGTAATTCATGTGAATTCCTTAATAAATAGCCATGCATCCTAATTTTCATGACTTAACTTTTCATGCTTAGATTTTAGTGAATCCACTCTATTGTCCTACCTTAAACTACCTGAACATGACCTAAAATGTACTTGAATGGATTCATTCTGGTTTTCATAGTGACACATACCTATATAAAGCTTATAACAAAAAGAAACATTACTGTTACAGACCAATCTCTTTCACTTCAAGGTCACATACCTATATTCGGCGTTAAGACACGATGCTATTCTCAAAATATGATTACCACACTCTTCAAACAATTAATTTACCTACAAGCCATCACAAAAACTTCTTAATAACTCCATGATTGTGACATAACTTCGTGACTGTAACTAAGCATATCTACTTTACAAATCTAAATTAGGTCACACAACACTACCTTGTACACACCATATCCTTTAAACTATCTAAGTGATTGTTGATGCGTAATCATAGCACCCCTTTATTTTTACAACTTGATGGGTTGAAAATCTTAGTGTGATTGCATAACATGGAGATTTTCCCAAAGTGTGGGACTTTGCAATTATGAAAGCTCTCTGGATAAAGGTTGGTTCCTATTCCTCTGATCAGATGCACACATTCAAATTGTAGAGGATCTACCCTAAAATATAATCTAACTTGTTAAGGATACATAATTAAGAATATGCAAGAAAATAAACCTAAACTAATAAAGGTGATGCACCAAAGAAATGTTGAAGACTTTCTTTGCCATTAAACACAAACCATTGAAATGTAATACAACCACCATACAAAATTAACTGAGATTGAAAAGAGAGATCAGAGAGGTGCAATGAACATAAGAGAGGGTTGAAAATCATCCAGAAACATGTATTATTGCTCCAAAAATTTGATACACTACACTACAATGGCTAAGAGGCAAGATTTACATTACAATTTTGATTGGAGGTTTTAAATCTACAAATCCACTTACATACAAGATAATAAGAGATGGTGTAAAGAAAAATTGTTTAACATTAGAAAAATGCCCATCCTTACAATATATATGAATAATGAGAGAAGAAAGACAGAGTAAACCGAAATCATACTTTAACCACCGTAGAATGCATTGAATTCACTTGCAACAATGATGGGTTCTACTATAAAATCCTTACCTCCATCTACTCTTCCTTTTTGGGAAAGAAAGGAAGCCCATACTTCATTATTTTGGTAGGTGAAAATCCTCACACCCTAAAAAATGGTGGACTGTAAGCTTTCCAACAATTCATTTCTTATGAAAATCCAAGATCCCAGTAAAAAATTATTGACAGCTAAAGGTCGGGGTGTCATTCTCTAAAAAATGTGAGATCTTGATCTTCCTTTTTGGTGTCTGAAATTTATACAACCTCTGAAATCTTGAAATTTTGACTTTCAGGAACTTTTGTTTCAGAAGTCAGGTTACTATTCATCGAAAAGTTGTCTTGAGAGTTCTGAAACTCCAAAACCTGAATCTCCAAAACTCAGAAACCTGAAAGTCTGAAATTTCAGACTTTCAGAATTTTAGAACTTTTTTTCTTTTCGGACTCGCGACACTATTCATAATTTAAACTGCCTCGAGAGTTCCAAAAATCTGAAACCCAAAAATTTGAAACCCTGAAAATGTTTTTGCATTGAATTTGAAACCAAGGTTGACTTCTGAAATATGAACCCTTTTAGGTTTCAAACTTTTGGGATTTCATACATTTTTGGTCACTCTTCTTGTTTTATCTCCAAAGAATCTAAAAATTTGAAACCAAAAATTCTAAAATTTCAAACATTCAGTATTTTTGACATTTTTTCTTTTTACACCTTTTTTATTGTTCATCCCTTCACACCCACCGAAATCTCCAAAACCATGAAACCTGAAAGTTTGAAATTTTGGACTTTTAGGATTTTGGATTTCAAGATTTTGACTCTTTTGGACCTTTTTAAAATAAAATTCTTCCTTGTCTCCTAAATGTTAGAAATTCAAAGTCTGAAAACCTCGATCCTTTCTCCATTCTTCTACTTGAGCTCTAATCTTCTTCGAAATTACCTTGGCCATTCATTTATCAACCTTGCATTTCCATTGTCGGGACTGTCTGCAACATGACTTTTGGAATTGAAATGTGAGCTTACATGACTGAAATAAAGTCTCCATTTCCTCATGTGCAAGGTCACTTTTGATCAAAAATTTTCCCGAGGGGAAAAATTGCATAACATTGACCCTCAAAGACTCCTCAAATCTTATTGATGTTTATCATACTACAACATAATGTTATGAATACAACTGAACTAATAAATTCATTATACATACCTTATACTTAAATTTTTTCTTCTCTCACATATTTCCAAGTCTTCATAAACCTTCATGATGTTCTTCACTTGTAACATTACTAGATGAATATAAATGATCAAAACAATAAATCATACGTACCCATACCTTAGAAGATATCTCCATGAAAGCACAAAAACATACCTCAATTATCTTCATTTTCCTTCTTACAACTATTCTAAGTCTTCAACATGACTACAATATTGTAACACATTCCCATGGTTCTTTACTTGAAGAGGAGTTCCTATATGAAGTATAATAAAAAAACCTCGAACCAAAAAGCTTCTAGAAAAACATCAACTTAGGAGATTACCATATATATATTCCTTTTGCAACTAACTTGGAATCATGGGATTGATTGATTGTATTTAGGATCCAATTTGGCTTGATTGGTACTTTTGACGTGATGTCAACTTCATCCTTTTTATCTCTCTCTGTCTTAATTGTTACAAAACTTACTTGGCATTATTTGAACACTTGAACCTTTGGCCTATTCTCCTCCATAGAAAATAGTCCACTTGGGATTGTAGAAAAATAAGGACACAACTTGAATTTTTCTAGTTCCTTCTTCAAAGGGTCTTCGTGATATGTTTATATTAGATTTTCCAGATCTCTGATGAAAATAAAATACATGAGAAATTGTATAAATCAAAATAACTAACAATAAGATGTAATATTATTAAGAAATCGCAAGGAAATAATGGATCCAAATCAACTCAATGCTCTATTTCATAGAATGATGCAAGTGATGTACATGTATAAGAGGAGGAAAGTGCAACTACAAACTAGATCAATGGTGAATAACTCTCACTAACTTATAGTGGAAGTAGAGTTGACTCCACACAACTAGTAAGCTAACTCAACAAAACTGGTACACCTAAACAAGCATATTCCATGAGTGAAATACAAGGAAAATTAATATCCGACACTAACACCCCCCATAAACATAACTTAGGTGGGAAGTGAAAAACAAAAGTAGGTTTTGGAAATAAGTCCTGATGAGGTACCCATGTACAATGCATATCTCAAAAAGATAGAGTAAAATAATAAAACCCAGTGGAAAAAAACTCCCCCCTAAAAGAGAGATAAAAAACTCACTCAACAAAACTAGAGAAGAAAAATAAGTGGGTCCCGGTAACTCGACCTAATGAGGTAGCCATGTACAATGATCATCCCCTAGAGTAGAGAGATAAATAAGTGAGAATAATAAGGTCCCCTAAGAAGAGTGTCGATGGTGTGGTTCTATACATAAATATTGAAGAGAATCCGCTCGCACCAAAAAAATTTCCTGCCCTTGGGAAGGACAAAAAGGGAGCATTGAAATTTAGTCCACTACGAAAAGGAAGAAGAATCCTGTAGTACTCTGATATTTGCATCTAGTTTGTAACTAAAATATGGCATAGGTATGGAAAATTATGTAGAAAAGACAATAGAAATGCCACTGTAGTATCTCTTTTCTGTCTCAAAGAATTCTCTCTTGCAATTCTTCCAATTATTAATGATTTCTCTCTCACCAACCCCAGCTTTCTAGCTTCTATATGCATATACAAACTTAGGGAACTTTAGCTTTGTAATTACAATCATTAGAGAAGCTTTATATCTAAGGTTAGATCTCATTTCCATGAGTTAAATAAAATAATCATGCATAGGTAACCGATGTCGGTTACCCTAGCTGATGTTGGTTCCTCCTTCCTTCGACCAATGTCAGTCCCCAGGTGACTGACATTGGTATTCCGACTGAATTTGATTACTCTGTATTCAAACAAGTTAATAAATCATGCTAAAGTGAAGAAATTATGCTCCACAACTCAATAATCTCCCACATAGAGATAAATTGTTGCACTGTACCATACAGCTCTATTCTTAGATAGTTTTCTTGGCCGGTTTCTTCCTCTTCAAGTATCAAACTTGAAGACCAATAGAAGTTGAGTGTAGCATATTTGCAAGGTTCTTATTTTTATGAATTTTTTGTAGTTTCAACTACCCATCCTCCAACACCTGTCGTATGAAGTGATATCTCAACTGATTGTGTTTCATTCTTGAATGAAACACTGAGTTCTTTTTTAGATGAATCACACTTTGACTATCAATGTATAATCTAAAATCATCTTTCTCCTTTCCCAACTCTTCCATGAACCTAATCATCTGTATCATCTCTTTTCTAGCCTCTATAGCTGAAACATACTCGACCTCTATAGTAGACAAGGCCATAACCTTCTACAATCTAGAAATCCAGCTAATTGCCATCCCACCTATTGTGAATACATATCTAGTGGTTCTTCTCCTACCATCCAAATCTCTACCCATATTTGAATAAACATAGCCACATAAATAAATATCTGACCCTCCATAGCATAACTGTATGTCAGATTTCACTCTCATATACCTGAGAATCCATTATACTACTTTCCATTTCTCTTTACCCTGATTGGCCATAAATATGCTCACAACTCCCATTTTCTATGTAATGTTTGGTCTAGTACAAACCATAAAATATATAATACTTCAAACTGCTGAAGGATATGGAACTCATGTCATGAAATCAACCTCCACATGTGATGTAGGACATGGATATTTCCTCAATTTGAAGTGTCCAACCATAGGTGTACTTACATGTTTTGAATTCTACGTATTAAATCTTTCCAACACCTTATTGATATAATGTTCCTAAGACAAATACAACTTCCTATTTTTCTTGTCTCTGTGAATTTACATACCAAGAATTTTATTTATAGCTCCCAAATACTTTATTAAAAATGTATGATCTAAATTTTATTTAAGCTCACCAATTTCCTGCATACTAGATCCTGCAATAAACATATGATTCACATACAACGAAAAAATAATAAAGCTTCCATTTTCAAGCTTCTTGAAATAAACACAATGGTCAGATTTACATCTCATATAACCAAGCTCATGCATAAAAATCTCAAACCTCATATACCATTTCCTGGGGGTTTGCTTAATCCCATACAATCTCTTTTTCAACCTACACACAAGTTTCTCCTTATCCTTGATTTCATAACCAATCAAATGTTACAAATATATCTCTTCATCCAAATCACAATGAAGTAAAACCATCTTGACATAAAGTTTCTCTAAATGAAACTCTTCTACTACAACTAAACTCAGTATAGTACGTATGGAATTCAATTTTACTCTAGGAGAAAATATCTCACCAAAATGAAAAGCTGATTTCTATGTAAATCTTTTTACCACAAGTCTTTCCTTGTATCATTTATGTCCACCCTCTTTTTGATCTTGTAAACCCATTTGTTCTACAATGTTCTTTAACCTAAGAGAAACTTAACCAAATCCCATGTCCATTTTTGTTCCAAAGAATCCATCTCCTCATCCATTCCATGCTCCCATTGTATGTGGGTCTCATCCTACTTTGCTTCATCAAAACTATTTGGTTCACCACTATCAGTCAATAATAAGTAAAATAAGGAAGTTGTAAATATTTTTGAAGGTCTAATTACCCTTTGGGGCCTTCTCAATGAGATCCGAGGTGCTGGAGGCTCAATCTTCTCATTCTAAAAATTTGTATCAATCTCAGATAGTGATCAATGCTAGTTTGGCTAACCGACACCGGACTAGCTCCTCTATAACCGACATCAGTTTAGGAAACTGATGCTGTTCCAGTGTAAACTAACACCGATTACTGTGTAGACATGTAGTTGTCACTTTTAAATCCAAGAATGCATTTTCATCTAAAAAAATTTCTACTGGTTCGTCTTTGGGTACCAAAACTTGATCCTTGTACATTCTCTTTCCACTCTATTCAATGTCACAACTCATAACAATCTTAGGATATTTAAAATTAAAAAAAAAATGAAATCACCATATACATAACCAATTAAAGTGCATATCTTGGAGTTAGCATCAAAATTCTTTCTATTTTCTTTATCAACATGCACAAAATATTTTGAACCAAATACTCTAAGAAAAGAAAGATCTACCTGTTTTCTACTATAAGATTCCTCTGGTATTCCACCATCCAGTGCACTTGAAGACCCACGGTTAGTTAAATAAACCGCCGTGTCTACTACTTTTTCCCAAAATTACAAAGGTAATCCAGCATGTATCCTCATGCTTCTTGCACATTCCATGATTTTCCTGCTCATTCTTTCAGCAACACCATTCTCATGCGGTGTTCTAGGAACTGTTCTTTCTCTGCATACTCCATTCAATGAACAATAATCATTGAAATAGTTTCTATAGTCCTCATTACCATTGTTAGATCTAAGGAATTTTAACTTTGAATATGATTCACTTTCAACAACGGATTTCCATCTTTTAAAATTCTCAAAAGAATCAGATTTATGTTTAATAGAATAAATCCATACCTTTGTTGTGGCATCATCAATGAAAGTCACATAATATTGGGATCCTCGATGGGAAGCTAGTTCGGTTGGTCCCCACACTCTGATTGCACAAGCTCCAAATTTTGTTCCTTCTTTAATGCCCCAAATTTTAGAAATCTCACTCTCTTTTACTTTACAAATATACAATGCTCACAGAAATCAAGATCTAGATCTATTAAATCTAATAACTTACCATTATCCTTTAAGATGTGCATTAATATTTGACACGTATGGCCTAGCTGATTATGCCACATGCTTGCATATGAATCTAAAGTAGATAACACCAGAAAGGAATCAATAATACATGTAGACAAATACAATATTCCTTCCTTTTTACCTCTTTCTACAACAATATATCCATTGGTAACCTTCCAAGAGTTGGCCGTGAATGTAACCATGTAACCAAAATCACCTAGTTTTCCTACAGAAATAAGATTTCTCCTGAGGCTCGACACATGCCTCAAATATTTTAATATCCATGTATTTACATTCTGAAATTTTATATGAGCTTCTCCTTTACAAATAATATTGCATGGCTTGTCATCTCCTAAGTAAACATGCCTAAAATTACCCTCGACATACTTTTTGAAATAACCCTTATTAGGGGTAATATGGAAAGAAGATTCTGAATCTAAAACCCATGATTCAATTTTATTATCCAAGGAGAGAATAAGGGCATCTTGCATTACCTCAGAAGATACAACATTTTCCTCTTTAGCTTTCTCTGGTACATTCTCTTTTTTTTCCTTGAAACAAACAATCCTTCTTTGCATGTCCTTTCTTTCCAGAATTCCAAAAGGTTATTCTTTTACCTCTATATTTAGATATGCCATTATTAGACTTTAATTTCCCATTATTATTGCTCTTGGATATCCCCTTCTTCCTTCCCTTGATTTATTCATTCAAAGCATTGTTAGATGATAATTCTACCATACTTTTCCTGGGTATTTCTTCATTCATGATTATACTAACAACACCATCAAACTTTAAAATATTAGTACCAAACATTTTATTACTAGCAACCATTACCATGTTATCCCAACTATCTAGAAAAGAGCATAGAAATAAAAGTTCTTTCACTTCATCATCAAAATAAATATTTATCAATTTTAATTGATTTACAATAGAACGGAAATCATTCAAATTAACTGATGTAGATTCACCTTCTTGCATCTTAGAATTAAATAATTTCTTCATCAAATAACCATTATTTGAATCACTAGGCTTTTCATATAAATTAGCTAAATATTTCATCCAATCTGTCGTGGTTTCTTCTTCAGTAATATTCAAAGCCACAAATGCCGCCAGACTCAATCTTATAGATCCCAGAGCCTTTCTATCAAGAATTCTCCGTTATTCATTAGTCTTCTTTATAGGTCTTTCCTTCGTATCCAATAGTAAGTATAAATCTTTCTAATACAGATAATCTTCCACCTACATCTTACATAACTGATAATTATGACTGTCAAATTTATCAACTATGTATTTTCCATCTTCTGCCATTGTTGTAGCTCCCACTCAATCGGAAATCCTTTGTGAGTGAATATATCAACACACAAAACCCTCAAACAAAAAATATTTGATACTAGTTTTTTGGTTTAATCACACTAGTTGTATAGACATATATTAAGATCGAAGCATACAAGAAATAAATATAGAAATAAACTAGAAGAAATAATACACAAGATATAATGTGGTTCACTGAGTGTGGTCTACGTCAACCAAGAAACAACTAATATATTATTCAAATATTTAACAGAGGATATATAATGAAGATCTGAAATATTCCACACCTCTCCCAAATGTACAGTAACTTCTTCTTCAAAAGGTTTTCTTTTCTCTCTCCAAAAATTCTCTCTTACAATTCTCCCAATTATTAATGAGTTCTCTCTCACTAACCCTATATTTTTAGCTTATATATGCATATACAAACTTAGGGAACTTTAGCTATGTAATTACAATCATTAGATCAAATTTATATCAAAGGTTAGATCTAATTCATGTGAGTTAAATAAAACAATCACACACATGTAACTAATGTCGGTTACCCTAACCAATGGATATAAAAAAATGCAATATATCCCTAGATATAGTAAGATTGATAAGGCCATAGACTGCATCATTTTGGTTAAACCACTCATCCTTCTGTAGAGTCTCATCAAGCTTAGGAGAAAGATCACAGAGGTATTGAAACAAACCGTGGATAATGCATTGATGGATAATGTCTTCCTTCCAAGACAGAAAGTTCTTAGAGTCAAACATAACAACATAATGATAAAACTATAGATGTAGATCAACACCGGAAAATTATCCCAAATGGCACTTTATAACTTACTGATAAAATTACAAGTCCCCATAGAGTTTTGCAAGAAACCCCCAAAATGTGGCACTTTATAAAGAAATGAATTTACAAAAATAAATATAACCATCACGAAGAGTATGAGAAAATATGAAAATTTGACAGAAATGGAGCTCAAATAAGAAATATTTGTTAAAATTTATAGCAAAAACCATTTTCCATAACAAATGGCTTATTTAATTAAAAAAATTTCAAACTAATTAAAAAATCAAGAAATGAGGGGAGAGGGTGTCATACATACATTAGTTGGAACAAAAAAAGAATGAAGAATGCAATGGTTTAGCTTGTAAGGGGGAATTGTCCTCCTTCCAACCTAGGCCTCACCCTTCATCTTCATCGAGTGAAGATACAAGGTTTAAAAACAAAAAAAAACAATAATATTTCCTTTTTCAATGCCTGTGATTTTTTAATACAAAAAAAGATAAAATATAGCGCCCATTCTTTACAAAACACGATCACATGAAAAAATTTTCCTATTATCGAATAACCACTTAAAACCTTTAGAAATAAACCAAGATGAATTAAGGAGCCTTAGTTTTGAAATTCAAAAATTTGGGAAAAGTAGTTTAGGTCACGCGCCCATAGGGAGAAGTGACTAAGAAAAGGAGACAAAACCGAGGAGCAAAATATTGTACTCGAGTATTTTTTTTTAATAACCTATGAGGAAAACATGGTAAACATGTAAAAAAATTTCATGTGGGTTGTAACTATAACTTAGTAGGTTGATTAATAGAAAATTAAGAGTGTCTTTAAAACACGCGTTAGGATCATTAGTTTTTCTATTGAATGTATCTTTTCTTTGAAATTTTTCATTAGATTTATTAGGAGTGATAGCAACATACTTTATCTTATTCATATGTAATAACTTAGACTCACAAACTTTTATTGTATGATATAGATGACAACAAGATATGAATTTGTGGAACATGACTGATTCTTGCAAAGCATGAAGTAATATTTGTGTTAAAATTTCTTGGAAGTCACTATCAACCAAGATATTATTCATCTTGGTAAGCATGGTATGATGACATAAGACATAATAATTAATACATTCATCAGAGGCTTGGTGTCGCTTAGACATTTGTGCATAAGAAACCTTATCCCTAATGTTGATAGAAAAATGTGCAAAAAATTAATTTTCCAATGTAGTGAATGAATGCATAGAATGTGTGGGGAGATCATAAAACCATTACAATTCAAAGTCCTTTAGACTTCTATGGAACAACTTGGTTAGCAATATTTTATAAGAGGCATAATTGATGTAAGATAGACATGAAATATCCTACGATGTTTAGTGGGGTCACTTTTTCCATCACAAATGGGAGACTTAGGTGAAACAAAACTAGGAGAAAAAGTATAGAGGCCACCTCGAGAGACACTAAATTATTTAATAATTTAGTGAAATCCATAGCAGGAGGAGAATTAAGCACACCTTGATAAAATTATAATATTTGACCTTGTAACATGTGAATAAGGGTTTCAAGAGCTTGTGTGCCTAATAAAAAGTGATATAAACCATTAGATATAATAGGTGTAATAGAAATGGTGGTTGCATGAATAGGAATAGAAACATTTTGTATTGGAATGTTAGATTCCCTTGATAATGTGGACACCATACATGTAGGAACAATAGATGTCTCTAAGCTAGATGATGGAGCATGTTTAAGTTCATCTCGTGTAAGTTATAATAGGATATACATGTTAGAAATTTTATCTTGTAAAAATTGTGTGAATTATTAGTAATCATCATCAGTAAGGTCATGGTTACAATTTTCAGAGTAAGTATTGGAATCATCACCTTGTGCATGATCAATCATCATGTACTGGGGAACAAAATTAGCTGTGGGTGATATGAGAATATGAAGATGTTGAAGAGATACATATATATTGATAATGATCCCGTAGAGTTGTAATGATAAAACACAATATCTAAATATAATATAAATAAAATAGAAACCCTAGGACCACTAGGGGTTTGAGACATAATGCTCAATTCAAGATTCAGGTTCACAAAATGTTTTCACCCTTTTTATATTTTATTAAGATTTACATATAATAAAAAAGGAATAAAATAAAACCTATAAGAGGTAATTTTTATTAATTAAATTCCAACATTAACAATTAAAGATCATAAAAATACATTAATACTTACATTAAATGTAAACGATATAATACAAGTACACAAACACAAAGGATTGAGTTCACTTAGTTGATTACAAATTAAAATGGACTGATAGGGGTAATATGAATGATGGAATATGGATATATGAAATTGAGCATTCCTCGATACAAACACTATGGAAATATTATCCTTGGAAGAATTGTATATTAGGGGTAGGCACATCTGTATGGTTTTGTCCCTACTAAAAAATATGATTTGTAACTATTTACGTTTTATTCTTCTCTTAATATATTCTTCATTACAGCTGGTCATTTTTCAGTCACACTATGAGGATATCTGAATTCTCTACTCAACCACTTAAACCATAACAATCGATGATAAGTGCTATAAAACAAACATTAGTTGCATTGTAGGTACCGTGTGTACCACTAACATTGTAACTACTTTGAAGAGGCATCAAACCACACATCAAATTCCACCTAGTATGTAATATCTAGCTATAGTGCAATCAAATTTGACATACTTCCTTTGAAAAAACATGACTCGAGTTTATCTTATAAATCTACTTTAGTGAGTGAATTTCAGTGCTTGCAAATGTGGGTAGCATTCCCCTAGACCCAGTGGGAAGTTTTAGACTTATATATGGTGATATCTTAATGAATGTCCAAAGGTATTTACGGAGTGCACAGAAATTTATGCACTTTTTGTGCTATATTTTGTATAAGAGTGTTAGGTAGTAATTGACATGAGTTTCACTTACTCATATATGCTTTTGAAGGTTATTTAAGTTAAAAAGGCCAACTCAAGAGTAAAAGATTCAAATAATAATGTGTAATTGAAAGTTTTGAATTAAAGTGAGAAAGATAGAATCCGTACACTAGGGTTAGGAACATATGGACATGCCTTCCCTTTTGTATGTTTTGGACCATAGAGATGTTATGTTTGTGGAGCCTATTTGCATGTTAGAATGTGGTACACCTTCTATGTGTTACACTCGGGTATTTTTACGGCGGTCCCGCTCACCGGTGAGTGGGTCAGGGGGGTTTGGGCGGGTGAAGCCCCCCCGATGGAAGGCGGTTTGGGGGTGAAGCCCCCGAAGAAAATTTTCATGGGTGGTTTATTAACCCATGGGTAATGGGTAACCATTATGCGGTGTTTTTGGGCCCATGGTTTTTTCGGTCTTTTGCCCATTGTTTTGATACCCACGGTTTTTGCCCTTGGTTTTGATACCCACGGTTTTGTATCAAACTGCTTAAGCAATTGTCTATTTATATGGTCTTTTGCATATGATAGAAGTACAAGTAAATGTATTGCAAATGTGTTTTGAATTCAGGTGTGAATTTTTTAGAGTTTGTTGAGCATAGCTCCAAATGGATCTGGGTATTGTATTGAGAGAGTGGAGGCTTGTAATAAAATCTGAGCAAGTGATTCTTGGTGGAAGTAGCCCAAATTGGGTGAACCATGTTAAATCTTGTCTCTATGTGTTGTGTTATTTATTCTACACTTTTATTTGAGATCTATAATATTTTCTGCATATTAGTTTCTACTGTTACGATTCTATAAGGGATTATTCCACATATTTTATCTCTTATTTCCTAACAAGAGAATCAATTTTAATTGTGAATTTTTGAAGATAACAAGTGGAATTTCTAAATGTATTTCATGCATTCAATTTTTTTACTGTCTAAAGATGAGTTTGTATGACCAAGCAAGCTAGAAAAGATACCTAAATATGTATTAGATGAGAATGGGAAGAGTGTAATTGTCTAAGAAAGAGAGTTATATCAAGAATAGTTTGGTCAAAGAGTGGAAATACTAAATTTCAGTCTCTACAATATCATCAAATTTGAGATGAGAATCATATTATATCCAAGTCTTAGCTGAAATATTTTGAGAAACAAAATCTAGACATTTTAAAAGAGTTAATTTTCATTCGTCAGTCAATTCTTGAGCCTGAAAAAGAACTTGTAGTGTTGAAGAAAAACATTAGAGATCTTAGGAAAGGTGGTAAGCCAACTATGATACTTTTTTATAGACTTTACTAATGTATAGAATGATTTTCATATATATATATATATGAAATAATACTTGGAGGCACAATCTCCATCCTTAAACAAATGTAAAAAAGCATATATATAAGCTCCTCTAGCTACACAATGCTCAAAATTTTTAAGTTTATGCCTTAGCCCAACAAAAAGGATTGCAACAAGGAATCTAAAGGATTACATTCTAAACAATATGAAATTATGTGAAATTCATTTTAAATAGCACAATTGGCCCACTTGTAGACCCACATCACCCACTTACCAAAGTGTTGGAGGAAGGTAAAATTGGAGTGAAGGGAATAACTCTACCATGCAATCTAGTTCTTAGTAATGAGGGGCACAATTTTATGTTCCAAATTCTAAACATGAGTTGGATAGACCCTTGATGGTGTAATAACAAAGAATTTATGTATAATTGATTGTTTAACACTTTGAATGTGGCACCTCCCAAAGTGACTTAGAATTTGATTGATATGTGATATGAATGAACCAAATGTTGTAAGATGGTGATTATTGACTTGTTATATGTATGAAAAAATGAACACATATTGTTCTAAAATCATGACGTGATAAAACATTTTGGGAACCCTATCCAATTTGGTTCAAAATTTACACTAAGTAAACAAATGTTGGGGAGTAAATGCATATTTTTGGTGACGAGGATATAAAAATCCCTAAGAATATTTAAAATACAAAAATTCTTAACATACCTTAACACACAAGTGTATGAGAAGGGAACCTTATTTATCCTAAAGATTTTTAATCATATTAAAGTAATAAAAAATGAGCCAGAAAGAAAGTGAAAAGTTTTCATCTTACCATCTCCATAGTGGTGTTCGTTTTGGAACATTATTTGATTACCAATGTGATTCAATAAAGTATGCAATATTTTACTGAAATATGAATTTATAAAAAAATGGTAAGAAATTTTTAGACATGTGATTGTGAAAGAAAATGAGAGGGTTAAGATACTTATTTTATTTTCACTTATCTTGAAGTGTGTCTGAACTGATGAAACAACAAGTTAGAGTGTCGCAACCGCAACAAAAAAATGTAGAATTGTTGGGAGCGTCAGGGATAGGATGCCTAGACATGGATGAGGGCACTAAAGACCTTTCCTAGGTGGTGGAGTCTATAGAAAATCTTGAAATCTGATTTATTCAATGTCATTAGGGTTTTTCAATTATTTTCCAATGATTGTCTCTATGTCACAATGTGGTCAACAAAGTACCTCCAAACCTTTAATGCAAATCATCTCCTGTAAAACCCTCAAAATACATCAAATTCTAAAAATAAAGATGAAAAATGAGGGGTCAGACTGTCCTCATCAATCAAACAAGTTAAATTACAATCAAACATTGCACTACATCTTAGACCCATTGTATTTATATGTGTTTGTGTGTCTAATACTACTCCTAGGTTTACCTCGAGCCACTGACGCCAAGATAATGAGCCATACCTAGATATAAATAAAACATTTGGATGGAAAAGTGAAATTCCCATTCCTATGTAGTGTGTATGAAGGGTAATAACCCCAAGATGTTGTCGCTTTGATGTGTAGATATAATGGTATGTATGTATGTATGTATGTTGTGTTTATATAGGGATATCTTGCTTGAATTTCAACACTAATGACAAGACATTCCAACTAAGACATTGAGATAGGTGTAGAAAAACCAAAAAGTCCTACCAAAAATGTCAAAAATGTGAACAAAAATAAAGGGGACATGAGCTCCCAAGTTTGACAAGAGCGCTTAGGCGCTAGTGTCCTGAGACAACTGAATATAAATGTGATAAAACTGATAGACATGGATCCCTATGAACTAAATAGAGCTAGGGTACAAAAGTGACAAATGAGAGATATAAAACAATAAAAACAAACGGATGAACTAGACAGTGTGCCATGATTGAATACTTTTCTTTCTCAAGATCCATATATAAAACAACATACTTGGAATGATAACAAATAGTAGTAAGTGCCTAATTTTTTTTCTACATTTTCCACCTCACTTTATTATATTTGAATGAAATTCAAGTAGTGTAAAGGATGTAAGGAACATACCTGAAAGAAGTTCAGACAAGACTTATTGTAAAATTACGTGCATAATAAGAACATATAGCATGGTGAACCATAGATCAATGTGTTGATCCATGGAGCATAGGTAGAGTTGGAAAGCTGTTGTGAGGAACACTTAAAGAGATTTGATGATTTAATTTCAAGCGATTTGGAGATTTTAAAACTTTCACTAATGGAGATTTGATGGGATAGAGAGTGATCAGTTCCCAACCCGATTGTGTGTGTGTGATAAACTAAAGGATTTAGGTGTCCTACCCTAGAGGAAGAGTGTTAGGGAGAGAGGTCTAGTTTTACCCTCCAATCATGACTACATCCTCAAAAGGTCTAGTTGTTGTAGACGGACAAAGACCAATTTTTTGTTCATTTCGATTCATTTTGATCCAACGAGAATAACCCATATAGGATCAATTTAGGAAAATAAATGACATATCATTTCCCCCACTCCAAGTGTGTCACCATGATGTGTATGGATTCTATGTTAGATCATTTGAAAGTGATAGAAAATTTAGAGTCCCTTCCCATGATAGGTCATCTAGGAAAGAAGTGATGCATTTCCCAAATTAATTCATTTGGGAGGAGTAAAATGCATTATGTATTGTCAATTGTTTGTTTCGATTCGAGTAATAAAAAAATGTATTGAGGTTTAATGTGTACAATAGATTTCTCACATGAGTAGAGATTTTTCACTTTTTCCCTAGATTAGCTCATTAGTTGGAAATCACTAGAAAGTGGTATAAAATGTTGCATAATGTGTGAGGATTTTTTTATAATGATGAATAAAATATGTGAAATGATCATGTAACATTGTGAGGGGGATCATAGAGTGATCTCGATTATATGCCCCCTTTTGGAAAAAGGGGGAGTGACAGGAAGAATGAATGCTTAGCTGAAAGTATATGTGAAATGTTGCAGTATAGTAAATATCACAGGATTGTTTGGATATCAAGTTAAATATGTACTAGATTAGAATATACACTATGGAATGTGTACCATATGATAGTAGGATAAATTTTGATCCATATGGCACAGAAGGGGTAGAAAATAGAGTAGTGAAGCTTAATATATGAGTGAAAAGGTCTGATGCATATTATTTTGGAGAATATACACCAATAATACCTATAGCCAAGTGAGAAATTGATACTTGTTATAAATAGTAATTGTAAAAGGAGAATGGTAACTTCATTTGAACCTTGAGTGGGTGTGATTTTGAGCTTTGGACCTATGACGTTGCCACAAATTAGAGAAACAAGATTCAACTGATTCAGGATGGTGGTTGTGGCCGTGGTATTGTACATGACAACTGAGTTGGTAAGTATGATGATTTTCAAAAAATGTGTCAAAATTTACTCGTTTTTTGTCAATTTTTGCAAAAAAAACATTTTTTGAGTTTCTAGGCATTTTTGACCTAGGAAAGAGAGGCATAGGTGATAACATCCTTCGGGATGCTAGTGCCTAGATTTAGGTGTTGCTGACCTACCCTTGAGCTCTGACGTCCTTCTCATGGGCATTGGTGATCGAGGAAGTTTTTTTATGATAGAACATGATAAATGTTAATTTTGATGCATTTTGTTATAGTGAATCATTTATTTTCCATGTATACGAGGTTTTAATGTCACATTTTTTTATGGTTTTTTGTGTTATGTAGAGGGATATTCAATCAAGGGAGTTCCTTGATAGTCGACACTTGAGTACGTTGTTGGGATTAGGCCTATTATATTTAGAATGGGATGTACTAGATGGTGCAAGACTGTAACACAGTTAGATATGGGAAGGTACCCCATAATATGTTGATGATTATTTATCTATATGAAAGGTGGTGTGCAGATAATTTTACATTTTGATTACCTACTGGGAGATTACTATGACCTTGGAGGATGTATGTCGCATATTTTGACTACTTGTTATCAGTGAGAGGGTTCAGGTAATGGTTGTAGACGATGCTTTGAGACATATGTGAGTAGTTAGGTGGTATTTTACAGGGACACGGGTACAGCTTGAGAACCATATCCATCTCGATGTCATATTGAGATCTAGTGTTCCACGATTGTAGAAGTTTATTGCAATATTTATTACTTTTTTAGTGGTAGTAGAGGGTGGAGGCATAGGCATCTTCTATAAGATGCATGATATTTGTCATCATATAGAGGAGGATGGTACTAGATATACATGGGCACGTTGTGTACTAGTACACTTGTATAGGGACATATACAGGTTTACAAAGGGGGACCATGGAGGTGGGCTAAGATCCACTACATTGCTACATGTATGGGCTTATGAGCATATTTTGATATTGAGGCCGCTTTTTTGGCCACGTGCGAAGTGGGAAAGACTAGATATATTTACTATGGGATGGGTAGGCTTCTAGAGTAGAAGGATGGACACTGATATGTATAGATCAATGCTTGATTGTATGGGGACAAGAGCCATTATATGGAGACCTTATCGAAATTCTGGAGGGTGGTTAGAGGATGGAGTAGAGCTACAATGTATCAGGAGTAAAATTTTGTTGGAGGATTAGTTCCCAAGAGTGGATGAGTTATTTCAAGAAGAGCGTATATCACAAAAATTCAATATTTCTCTGGATGTTCCCCCAAAGATGTATGTATGGGTATGATCCACTAGAGTGCTAAGGATATGAAGGGATATTCTTTGCCCGACATGGTCACATCTGGTTCTTCGTGGTCTAGATAGGGAAGATGTGGCTATCGAGCCAATACAGGTGGATGTTTTACGATAAACTGAGGCATATAGTTCCTGGTGGGTAGCGCATCGATGGGTACTATTATTTCCAGTTGTGGTGGATGTAGAAGGAGCACCACCAGTTGGAGGAGTAGAGGGATAGGCACTTCTCACTGATGGTAATGGTATAGCGGAAGAGATAATAGAGCGTGAGTATTTTTTTGTTTATAGTTGTCAATCGTCCCTTAGTTTGTTTAATTTTTTATTTCGTGTGTCACTGATTAATTCTTGTTTGTGGATGCTTCTAGGGAATGATTATTTGTCACTGATTCTTGATATGTTGATTTGCACATTGTCATTGAAGGAGAGATGGTAGAGGGAGTGGATGCTATTTTGGGTGAGCATACTCATTTGTCCAATCCAGTGGCGGTTGCAATAATGAAAAATACCATGTTATTGAGTGAGTGTTATGAGGCGCAGGTAGAGAATCAAGCTAGGGAGGTTGCAGCTAGCAGAACCCTAGCACATGATGTGTTCACAAAGTATTTCGAGCTACTGGGTCGATTCATAGAGCAGTCAGTCAAGTTGTCCTTATTGCGTAGTCAAGTTGAGAGATATAGGGGCTGCAAAAAATGACATATATTGAGTGGGGAAGCATCTATCTCTAGAGATCTCGAAGTTATATATAGTGAAATTGATGATGAGATATGACATGTATTGATGTATCGATGTATGGGGGATTTTCCCCTTGAGATCATTTTTTTAAACTATGGTTTTAGATGAGATATATATATACATACATACATACATATATATATATATATATATATATATATATATATATATATATATATATATATATATATATAGCTGTATGATTGGTGTATTTGTGTTGTGTTTATGTTTATTGATGTGTGATATGATGATTGATGTTCTTATATTTATCTTGTGATGTTTGAGTTGTATTATGTGAATTATTATGCTGAATTAAGATATATAATGATTTGGAATGAATGATGATATTCATAGTATGTGATGGATGGAAATAGATGTATGTGATATAGTACAGTATATAAAAATTAATGAATCATGAGATGATAGAAAAAAATATAATTATATGTCACTAATTCCAAAATTAAAATGATATATGAGATTGCATATAATCATGATGAAGAAGGGGGGATAAATAACATCGATTCCCCCAACGTATGTGTGAGAATATAAGGCATATTTATATAAGACCCCTCAACAATCTTGAATGAGTGATAGAACATGAGTGTGTCGTTGGGAAGTGGTGTGGTAGTGTAAGCTAGATAGATAGAACAAAGAAGTTCATAGCATGAATGATGAAGGCAGTTTTTATTATAAAAAATACCTCAATAGTCATGTAATAACCATGAGAAAACAAGTGCCTCATCGGGTGGTGAGATGAGAAGAATAACTTACCAAATATTAAGTGGACATAGAGAAGTGGAAGCATGTGAAGTGGAAGAAACATGAGTGTATGAACTAAAATTAATGTTCGATGAGATGGTACAAATGATAGGATATGTAGTGGTGGGAAGCACAGTTTTTGACAGATTAGGAAGAAAATGTGAGGCAAGAGAACTAAGCGGCGGATGAGAATGTCTAGTGGTGGATGATGCAGTGGTGGATGAGAGAGGTGGAGGTCGTGCATGAATAATAACCCATGGTGGTGGAATAATAATGAACCTAGAAGCAAGTAAAGGATACAAGTGAACTATAGTATCCGAGACTTGTGTGGAATTGGAGTAATATACCGCTCACGAGAGAAAGAGGCAAAGGAAATGACACCCTTGTCTTTTAATTGTTACAGTTTGTCATGAAGTGCACTACAGTCATTATCACAATGGCCATTAATTTGATGATAATTTCAATAAGGATGATCACGTTCGCATTAAAAGTGATGAGGAAGATAATGCTACTTAGAAGGTAAGAAAATACATCAGTTATCAAGAAAAGCACACAAAACATCATGAGGCTTCATAACATGTAAAAAATGCAAGGAATCTTGAGTAGGAGATACAAAAGTCTTAGAAAAATATTGACGCGGTGAAAGAGATGAAGGATGCTTATGCAATGGAGGAGACTAAATTTTCTTGCAAGGAAGAGGATATGGAGACCTTGGAGGACACTTTACGAATGGAAAAGGAGAAGAATTAAAAGATGATGTAATAGTAGTAGAATTATCAGGATGATGTATAACATGTGTATTAATTATATCTTTTTCTAGAGAAATCACCTTATAGCATAAGAGTGTAAATGATTCAGATGTGTCATATTTCAATCATTATGTTAAAGTAGGAATCAAGCCATGATAAAATATGAATTTCCTTTCTAAATTAATGGGCTGAAAGACTAGCTAATGCATGCAAGTGTTGAAATGCAAAATATAATAAATGATAGATTTTGTCTTTCCTTGATGTAAGATGGGTAAATGATCATGTGTGACTCTAGGACTGTTGTTAAACAAGAAGTGTCGAAGAAAGGCCTTCTCCATTTCATAATAGGAACTAATAGATCTAAAATTTAGATGTGTGTACCATTGAAGAATATCATCAGTAAGACTATGAAGAAATTCTTTAAGAAATAATTGATCATTTGAGTAAGAATCCATAGCTAAGCGATAATGCTCAAGATGTAGATAGGGATTTTGAGTACCATCAAAACATGAAAATTTAGGCATGATAAAGTATATAGGAAATGTTAAATAGTGAATTTTATTTGAAATAGGATTTCCATGAAGAGAGTCATTATCAACAGACACATAATATGATTGCCTTTCAAGAGTGATAGGTTGGACCCGAGATTGTAATTTTCCAACATCATGCATGAGTGATAAAATTTCTCATGAAGGAATCATGCGAGATGTGAGAGAAACATTGAGAGGTTGAAACCTTGCATTATGAGTGATCATGGGAATTTCAGAAGAAGAATTGGAGGATGTGGATGTTATAGGAACACTAGATATAGGTGCAAAATAAATAATTGGCAACATAATAGGAGGAATAAAAGAAGATACATGAATAGATTTGAGAGAGGGAGAAGGAGAAAGAGGTAGAAAAAATCTTGGAATGTAAGTAGAAATAGTAGGAATAATATTAGAAGAAAATATATGAGATGAACGAATAGCAGGAGGATAATGGTCATTCGTGTTATTAGATACAACTTCATAAGTAGATGAAAGTGGAGAAGATAATTCACATTCAAGAGTTTGAAGAGAAATAGAATCATTACTAACATGTTCATTCTCAGAAATATCATCAGTATCAGAAAAAGTATCGCATGCAAGTATTTCATCAAGCCTATCATCAAAATATAATGAAGTAGGAGAAGAACTATCATGAGCTGTATCTTTATAATCATTAGAAACATTGTCAAAAATACGAGTATGAGATGCAATAATACGATAATCTTGACTAGTATGAAAAATAGCATCATGTACATGTACATTTTCATCATGATTTTTATCATAGTATCGCAATCAAGACCAAACATATAATTGATAATTACATCGTTAAGAGTTTTAACATAAATAGAAGAAGGTGAAGTAGTCCTAGTGTCTATGGAATAACAAGGAGTATAGCCTGAAATGTTTTGTTTTTTAGAAAGAATGCTGCAAGAAGAATGGTTGAAACTAGTGGGAATGTTGCATTCATTGGCCAAAATAATTATTTTAATAGTATCATAAATGTGAGGGGTGTGATAGAGAACGCTCAATTAAGCTTCTGTAGCCTCATTGTAAATAGGGACTCTCGTGATGCATAGTCTGCTTAGGAGAAGAAGATATAATTATTTCCATTAGGGTTTAGTGGATCCTAGGGAAAGGAGTTCTAAGATAAAGGCTCACCTAAATGATTCAATATAATCTGTAATATTTTACTAAAATCTGAATCTAGAAAACTGTTATAATGATGTACAATAAGATACAAATGCTAAGCAATTTTTAGAGATATGACTGTGAAAGAAAATGAGAGGGGTAAAATAATTATCTAATTTTTGCGTATCCTGAAGTGTGTCTGAACTGGAAGAACTGATCAAACAACTCAGAGTGTCACAACAACACCCAAAAAATGCAGAAGTGTCGGGAGTGCCAGGGCTAGGGGACCTAGGGCACCAAAGACTTCCTCCTGGGCATCATAGTCTATAGAAAAGATTGATATTTGATATCTTCAATGTTGCTAGGGTTTCACACTTATTCACTAATGATTTCCTGTATGTCATAATGGGTTTAATTAAGTACCTATAAAACCTATAATTAAAATCATCTACCGCAAAACCCTCAAAGTACATGAAATCCTAAAAAACAAATATGTAAAATGAGGGGTCAGACTATCATCGATTGTCAAACAAATGAACTTATGACTGAGCATTACACTACATCTCATACCCAATGTATTTGTATGTGCTTGTTTGTGCAATAGTGCTCCTAGGTTTCCCTCACGAAAATGATCCCAAGATAGCGTGGCGCAGTTAGATAGAATGAAAATGTGTGGATGGAAAAATGAAATTCCCCTTCCTATGAAGTGTGTATGCAAAGTAATAAACCCAAGATGCATTCCATTCCATATGTAGAATGATATCCCTTGATAGAAACAACCCGCAATTATAATGGTATGTATGTTGTGTTTATGTAGGGATCCCTTATTTGAATTTTGACACTAATGAAACAACATGCTGACTAGGATCTTAGAATAGGACTAGAAAAACATAAAAGGCCAACCAAAAATGTCAAAATGTGAACAAAAAAAGGGGATAGGTGCGTGCAGGTTGGATAGGAGTTCCTACGTGCTAGTTTCCTCAGAAAACTGAAAAGAAATGTGAGAATACTTATAGACAGGGATCTCTATGACCTAACCAAAATTGGGGTACAAAAGTGATAGATGTGAGAGATAAAACAATTAAAACAACCAAAACATATGGATCGACTAGACAATATGTCATCATTGAATATTTTTCTTGCTCAAGATCCATATATAAAACAACATACTTTGTCTAGTAAAAATTACCTTGAGGCCATCATAAAGGGTGTAGATCTTAGAGATATGGAAATAGTGGCACCACCATGGTTGTCATCATGTAAGGTATGAAAATGAGTGAAATATGATGGAATCAACTTTAATAAAGTTTGAAGAACGAAACCTACAATTTCAAATTATTTCAAATAGAAAAATTCTACATTTTCAATTTGTTGGAAACTAGAATAAACAAAGAATTATCATGAAAAATATATTAGATGTATTACATTAAATTTTATGAAATTCATGAAGGAAAATTTTCCATGCTAACTTTCCCTCGTCAATCCTAAAAATTAGAGACATAATCTAAAGTAAAAAAAATGTGGAAAAAAGAGGACACTGATTTGTCTAAAAAACATTCTTGATGGAAATGAAGTGGAACTTAGCTCCATTATCTACACGTTGTGACTCAAAAACACCTCAGGATGGGCTACAAGAGTGGTGAGAGGGTTGAGAAGAAATATTTGAGTTCACATCGTAAAAATGTGATCGATTTATTGTTATCTTGGCTCTACAAGGGTTTAGGTTGGAGTTGAATGGGAGGAACAAGTGTAGGTATGAAGATTAAATTTTTGGATGTCTACACATTAGAATTATGTAGTGCCCCCACTTAACACACACAAATACAACAGTAAAATACTAGGATAATTTTTTTTTGACCTACAATGCATGCTACACACAACACAACAAGGGCTCCGAGTACAGAAACTCGACTCATATATGACAATCACATAAGTCATCGACTCACATAGACTCAAGAAAACAACATAGGCATGTCGATGCCACACTTCTGACAATGAACGAATACCAATAATGACACAATCACAAGAAACATGACTTCAGGAACAGTGAACCCACAACATATCATTACTTTAAATGTATTTTAGTTATGATTAGCATCCCAAGAACATTGTTATCTAAGCATAATTTTATCCCTTTTTCGACCTACATGTTCTGAAAATTCATTTCACATTTCACTTATTGTTCAACCATTTAATTTTTCTCTTTACTCTTATGACAATCTTCATAACTTACATAAGTATTTTCCATATTTCAAATTTCATACAAAATTCCAATTCTCTCATTCTTATGTTAAGATTATGCTTCCCAAAACGCTTATTCAATGTTTAAAATTTAACCTTGCTCCACAAGTGAACCTAACGTGATGTCAAGATGAAATCTTGGGATTAAGGAAGACATAGATTTGAAATAGATTTTTCCCCAAGAACATCCATTGATCACGGAATAGTTATTTCACTACCATTATCATTATAGTTCAGTAACTTGTTGAATTCCAAGTTTGATTTATATATGTATATCTTTTGTTTTCTCAAAGTTTGGTCACACCAAGGTAATTTATATTCTTTGCAACACATGAAAAAGTTTAATTAAGTTATAAGAACTCTAAGATTGACCTTAATCCTAATCTCCAATCTTGTTTTCATCTTATATGATATGCTCTTACATTGCACTATGGTCTCGTTATTAGCATTGTTTTGAAATCAGGAGTTACAGAAGTATTTGACTAACATCTTGAAGGGGTGCATGATCGAAAGTATTGTAAAATATACATGAACCACAAGTGACACCTCCTAATCAGCTGAGGTTTGGTTTCTTCCAATATGCACTTAGTGATCTACACCTCAACTTTATAAGAGTTTAAGGTAGGTGGACATATTTATACTAAACCACATTCAAGAAAATACCAAGATGTTATTTTGATAGAAACCAAGGTAGCACCGTTTAGTCGTTCCTTCAAACAAGGACTCATAAGGTGACTTCCAAAGTGGCCTTCACCACTCAACTTGGTGTCAGACTTGAAGAGAGGGCATTCTTCTCGCGATTACCAAAACTAGAAGGAAACCGCATACTCTGGATAAAGTTGGACCATGACATTCCTAAAATATGGGTTCATGACCATGTCGCTAAACATAATGACTATGATGGTAAACTCCAACTAGGGGTTTTATTTACCTAAGCTAGAGTGTTCCATTGAGTGCAAATCTTAAGTTCATTCTACTGTCTTAAATTTATTATATGGTAAAGAGGATCACACATACAGGCAAGTTATGCATGAATATTTTATTAAGGCTGAGTGTTCCCATTAAAACTTGTTATTATGTTTGCAAGGTAGGAAGATAACCTAGTAATTAATTTAATCATTTATTGAATACTGAGAAAGTAATACAATATATTAACATAAATTTCAATTTACTATGTATAAATCAAACCCTTTTTGCCATACACAACTAAGAAACAACTTGAACCGGTGATTAGATGCACATTTCCTAAGTATCCCTAAAACTAGCATCTCATGCATATTAACAAATTTCAATTATAACTTTTCTGTACCAAGAGACTACATTAGACAGTTATTCATTTTACAATGACCAATAAAAATTACAATAATGATAATTAAATTACACATCACCTTTTTGGTAGTCATTCTTCCATCCTGTAAAACCCATGTGAGCATGATATCAGTGATAATTCACTGGCATGGCATCCACCCTAACCTAACATAAGTATCATTTTCCAGTTTCCCATTTACATCTGACAATAATTACAATTTGCAATCAAAATAAAAAGATCTAGAAACATGTATTCATTGCATTTCATTTTTCTTCATTTTGTAACCCAGGAGAGAGAAAGAGAAGAGAAGAGAGATAAAACACCATTTTGTCAAAAAAATTATTTCAGACAATAGATACACTAAAGGGTTTTAAACAGTTATTTGCATGTGTTAAAAGTTTCCAGGGTGGTTTGGCAACCCTACGAGGGTCCATAACTTTCTATTTTTATATTTTCTCACTAACTACAAAAACGTACAAAAGGTGCTTGGAGGATAAGAAACCTCTTCCAAAAGTTATCTTCCGATGAGAATGCCCTCCATGATTAACTTTCTACATGTTCCCAGATATACCAAGAATTCATAGCAACTGACGGAATTGAAAAAGAGTGAACGGTTTGTGTTTGGTGGCTAGTTCTCCAGGGCCCCTCGTCATAGTTGACCGAGTTACAAATGAACAGAATTTTAGCTCAAGGGCCCAGAAAACTGAGTCCATAACTGACGTTTGATGGAGGAGCACACAACGAGACATCTCCTACTAGTTCCCCTATATAAGGATAATTCACCAGAGTTGATGGGACTGAGAACTAGAGAACCATTTTTAAACGGCAACAAGTTTTCTAGAGCGATAAGATGAAATTGGTCCAGTTTGACCTCGTCAAACTGCGACCAGAGGACTACAAAATGGCTTTGTCAAACTATCCTGAAAAGTGATATTTCCTATACTAAATGTTCCATGCAATTTTCTAGTATAAACACTAGAGGTTTGCGAAGACGGGAAGTGATTTCTCTTTCCAGGTTTCAAATGGCAGTCCAGAATGAAAGCCAACTTTCTAGTTTTAACAACTTTCTACTGTTGTAAACCAGTGTAACAGGGCTCCTATAAGAGTGTCAAAAGGATGACATATGTTCGTTTCGGATCAAACCAAAGGTCAAGTTGACTCCTCATATACCAAGGTACACGAATGAAACTTCACATCTCATTTCTAGAGTTACAAAGGGTACTTGGTGAGTCTCCAAAAAATGCAAAATTAAACTTTTTAAAATAGGGAGAAGGTCAACTTTATCAATGTGGAGTCAAATTCTTCTAGTTGATAACACAATATTGGAGTGATCAAGATGGGTAAGAGTTTTCTAAATCATCTCGAAGTGAGGGTGATAGTTCATGGTTTAAAGTAGACGAGTTATAACAAATTCGAGAATTGCAACACGAAACTATTGTTTTGCAATGAGTTGAAAGGACATTTAACTGTATTAAAAAAATGCTAATAATTTAAAATTCTATTTAGTTGCAAAAGATAACTAAAACATGAGAATTATAAGAGGTAAGGGAAGAAGAACCATTCCTGGAGAGTGGAGTCGGTTGAAACTGCAGGCTTCGGTTCAACATCTTGCTTGGCACTTCGTCAACCTGTTCACAAACATGGATCTAACCTCCACCACGTAACACAAACTTCCTGATCACTTGAAGTTTTCCAACAGAGTAAGAAGTTACTTGTGTGTTTCTAAAACCTTTTAAACAGATCCATTATGTACATATCCTTGCATGCAATTTCAGCTATCCACGTGGGCTAATCTACGTTTATTTCTTGGAGGAACTTTAATGTCAAATGCTTCATGTGCTTTGTCTCTAAGTCCAGGCTTTGCATTCATGTCTAACAAAGCATTTACAACTACATGCAATGGCCATATCCATAATACTTGATTCAAAGTGCCCATTTTAACATAGTCTGGGATATACTAGTAATGGAAAATATGTCTATGAAGACACTAGGTGTTTGCATTTGAAGGAACAACCATAGAGCTTCAAGGTGATTATGTGGTCTTATAAACTATCATGGACATCCATAACCTGTTCCTACATTTCCAGTTTGGTATAAACACTAAGGATGTTGGAAATTGCCACATCTAATTGAGGCATTTTGTCAAATAGTTTTGTGCCTTTTCTATGCTTCCATTTTGTGTATATGCTGCCATCATGGCATTCCATGAGATAACATTTCTTTGAGGCATTCTATCAAACAGTTCACATGCCTTGAAAACACTTCCACATTTTCACGAATAACAACGGAAACTATTACAAAAAAACCATATTCTTTTGTCCATACCCTACTCCAAGATGCCACCTTTTTTGCACAGGCTAGAGATTCACTGGCAAAGGTTATTAAATTTAGCCTTACTCTTGCCATTTACATTTGGTTGAAAGATTCTAAAGCCTTTTCAACAAATCCATTTTGTGCAGATCCCGCAATCATTGCAGTCCATGGAACTACATTTCTTCTATGCATTTAGTTGAATAGTTTGCATGCTTCCACATTTTTACATATGTATCTACTAGGGCACTTGCGACTGCAACATCTGACAAAGTTTCTCTACCTTTTTGCTTTGATGGGCATCCATAATCTGTCCCCAAAGCATTTGCAACTACAACACTGTCAAAACCCTCTCTCCCCAATGTGCTTGATTTTTCCCACACAAGTGTGTGGCGTGGCCTGGGAGGATGCTGAAAATGGTTGTGGAGTCTGGCTTTATGCGCATCAACTGCATTTGCTTGAAAGTTTCCAAGGCCTCTTCAACAAACTCATTCTGAGTAGATTCGCTGTGCCCCCAAACCAACAACCCCATGCCCAAAACTAACACATTCCAAAAGCCAAAAAGATAAAACCCTAACTACAATTTTTGGACCTTTTTGCCTTCTTCCACTTGCCCTAAATCGGCCAACATTCATAGGAATTTTTATTTTATTTTTAATTCCTTTTAAATTTATTTATCTATTTCTTTTTTTTGTTTTTTTTAATCTAAAAAATGTCATAAAACCTTAAAACGAAGTAGACAAATAAATAAAATATAACTTAAAGTCAATCCATTACTAGAGATAAAATTTCAACCCAAAAGCGACTGATTGAAGTCGGCGATATGAGTTATAATAATATTATAAACATTATTTTAATAATTTTATGGCTTAATAGTGATAATAATTATTAATCCTATTAATGGCGATGACTAGGCAACTCGAGGAACCAAGAACCAGATTTTCCTTTAACCAGATAGTTGTCCATGACGCTACGAGGTCCACAGTTTGGGGTGTTGACAACGACCCGAAAGGCAAGAAGGAGAGGGAAGGTGAAAAATTTTCTCTGCGATCTGGACAAGGTCAACAACGGTCAACAAAGGCACACACACACCAGTCTCCCAGGCTTAGCAACAGGGTCATCATGTCAGGAACAGGGGGAACATGTGACGGGGCATTATAAATTAGGTTTTTTATTCACACATGCATTAGTTGTATAACATTTTCTTGTTTTCTTGTAGGATCCTTTTTGTTAGTCGTAGTGTTATAGCCATTATTTTTGCCTACCAATTTTATATTTTAAGTTGGTTGATCTCCCTCAGTAGCCTTAGATTTATCCATGAGAGGAAAATCCTAGATCATATAGTTGGTGTCTTGAAACCTAAAAGAGGTATTGGGAAAGTTAAAATAGGTAATTTTTGGCGAAAAATGTTTAGAGCTAACCTTAATGTAAAGTAACTACTTCGTGTCCTTATTCAAATAAATCTCAACACAAAATTGTTTGTTAGGTTGAGCCGAATAAAAATTGTTGGGTATATAGAAAATATAATTCACCCAATGGTATTTAAAATATTTGAGATAAAGAACCAAAGAGGAATAAGAAGGTCATGATGCTCGACGCACACATGGAGTTTGAGAGAAAATTGTTCTGAGACTTAAAAGTATTTAGTTTGAGGTGAAAGGACAAGTAACATGTTTTGTAAGAACCATATCTTGACTTAGAGCTAAGAGATTGCACATGCAAAGACTTCTTGAAGGAGAACACAAAGAAGCCTTTGGTAAGGTTCATTACTCTTGTGACATGGATTCCCTTGGTTTCTAGTGGAATTTGTTCCAGAGTTAGATATAATATTTAGATGGAAAATTACCAACATAGTAGGATATATAAAAAAATTATTTTCATAGCACTTAATAAACAGTTTAATAGAGAAAATATTAATTAAAACAACAGTAACATAGTCACACTCATTACCTCATCATAAAACCAAGGGGAAAACTTCCTCATGTATTTGGTATCCTTTTTCACCATTTCGTGTACTAATAATTACAACCCCCTGGTTTAGCTTCATATTATAATGACTACAACCTCCTAAAGGGAACATTAAATGTCAAAATTAATGCTCACACACTTCAAAAATCTTGCAAGAACAATATGGATAGTCTAGAGTTGTCAAGAAGACAATAGTAGTGAAACATTAGGAGATCCTAATAGGATTTAGAAAACACACGATAGTGGTATGGATATTTCGGAGTCGATAAGAACATAGCACACAATCTTGGAACGAGACGCCGTTCGTGAGTCTCAACAATCCGCTTTGGGAAAATGTTGTATCCGGGAGTAGGGTATTTATATGTTTTCTGCACATCCTCGAGACTGGTTATAATGTATGTTATTGACAATCCCACTAGCCGGTTGTCCGCTCTGATGTATTTGTTTTACCTGCTACAGATAATTTATTTGTCTGTTTCGTATGCGTTGAGAAACGCATCACGGACAGTATTATAGATTGTTGTTGTCGTCTAATGTATTTGTCTGTTTACCATGCATTGAGGAACGCATCAGGACAGTAATTTAGATTATTGTTCTTATCTTTCCTCGTTTTCTAGATTATGCAGTAGGTTAAATCTTCGAGTTGGCGATGAACTATTCGGTACTTTTCTTAGTGCTTTTCTTTAAAAACTATTAATATTTGGATTGTGGCTAAAAATATCTAGTGTGGGCTGTGGCAAACATGTTATTGCGGGTGCAAGAAGTCCTAGTTTTTGACATTGAACCACATTTGATGTTATCTTTATCCAGCCTTTAATATTTTTATAACCGAAATCATTCATGTGCCGACTGCAGAATGCAATTAACCTAGACGTAGGATGCAATTGACCTAGCATAAGACCCCATAGATGCTTATGTTTGAGAAGTCATTGGACAAAGACAAGCATCTTTTAAAGGAAAAAATGATAAGAAGATTCTACGATCTTCACAAACCATTAATATTTGAAGAGAGAAAAGGAAACATTTCAAGAGGTAAGCGAATCATGCCCTTATCTTGTAATAAACCTAAGAAATTTGATCACCCCATGGATATAATGGTTTGTCTCGATACAAAGTTGATGGGAGAAAACTGTGAGCTCCAAATAGGAAACCTAACAAACGCTATAGCCCCATGGATATAGTGGTTTGTCTCAATACAAGGTTGATGGGAGAAAACTCTAAGCTTAACAAGGGGAACACTCAAGTTTCAAGGTGATTGCAAATTTGTGTACAATGATGAATTAACCAATAATTGAAGTGAAGATATATAAGTTTGAGTAGTACTAATGTTTTGAGATGAGTGGTTCATTAGGATGAGTCCATGTTGACTTGAAGTATGTTTTGTAATATAAGTATGAATGCCATTTTTTTATCTCTCTCTTATAGAGATGAGGAGCATCAACAAGAAAGATATGTGGGTGTGGCTTGTTAATTAATATTAAGATCAATGGGGTAAAGTAATGAGGAGGCTCTCTCATACTAACACGAATTTACCCCACGGTTTTATTTCTCCATACGTGATAAAAAAGAAAGGTATCAATACTACAAAGAAGGTGGTTTTGAGACAAATGTCAGAGACAAAAGTAAAATTTCGTTTCCAACATCCCTCATTTTTATGGTTCTAAACAATATACTTAATTTTTAATTTTAATAATTTATAAAAAAGAAAAATCCCCAACTTGTTTTTCATGAATATTTACATCCTCATTCATTAATAGGAACAACCATAATAGGATGCAAACACTGGAAGGTTTTAAGAAGGGAAATTTCTTTGTGTTGGGCATGGTTTATAGAAAAGAACATTGATTCTCAAGATTTCCTTTCCTCGAATTTTAAAAGTTCCCATCTCGACAAAATTCCACAAACTATTCCAAATCTTTATTTTGGTGTATAGTTTGGGAGTGTGTTCGGAAAGTGTGTTTAATGCCTAATATATTTGCATAAGTTTGAAATTACTAGAGGGTTTGAATATATTTGCACTAAGTTAGAAAAATCTAAATCTGCATAGGGTTTGAAAAGACTAGATCTATAAATTTTTTGAAGATCTATAGAAACATATATAGGCCAATGCATGCATGATGAATGGTAGATAATAGTAAATATTTCTGTGTTATTATGTGAAGTACATAGGACATCCTCAATAGATGGTGTTCTCGTGAAGGAAATTGTTGTTGTCTAGGGCATCATTGCAACTTGGAAAAATGTTCTATTTTAGTTTAAAGGTAAGTGAAAAACTTAAAATATTTATCTAATTACCTTGATCCATGTAAATATAATACTTTAAGTGGTAACATAAGATAAGTTCTTTCAATAAAAAATCATAATTTATAAAACAAAATTCCTAGAAAATGTGGGATCGTGGATTACGTTCACTATTGGATATGTAAAAATGGGGTTTTCTTAAAAATCCTTATATTTTTTACCATGTACATTTGGAATATTTAATGCCAAAATCATAAAAATAATCTAAAATATTCCTCTTAGCTTGTAATAAACTCAAAATTTTAAAATAGGGTATTTATACCCATTTAAAACAATTTAAACCCTAAATAAATAAATAAGGGTTTGGTGTAAATTCGTTTCCTTATTTATTAAAAGGCACAAGGTTGTATATTATAAATTAATTAATAAAATAGAATATAGCTTTTAATATAATGTGCATTATAGAAATGATGTAAAAAATTGGTCAAAACATATAGAGGAAAAATTCTTAGCTAAACAAGAGGTGCATAAATTATCTACGTGTGTTGATTGGATATTCAGAATCATAATATTTGGAAGTGCTTCATCTCTAGAGTTGTTTCTACAAAACAAAATTGTATGAAATAATACAAGACCTACTAAGGTGTAAAATGGTATGGTATTGGGCTATATGGTCTCAAATAGGGATATCTTAGGGTTCTGCAACTTCTAGTGGTCCTCGGTTGTGTAGAAATATTCTTCGTTGTACGATGCTAATGTTATCCAATATGGAAAACTTAAATGTAGTAACACTTAATAGGTAAAACCATAGATAACCACACTATCAATGTATGAACATAATTAGATAACAAAAGGAAAAATTTGTGTGTGGTGGAGTTAGATTGAACATTTCATTTAACTCATGCTAAACCAATATCATAAATTTAGTACACATCATTACAACTAGAGAAACATATATGTAGTTCTACTAGGGTATGTATAATTATGCCTGAACATATAGGCCAACCCCCTATTGTGCCCTTGTGTTTCAAGGAAAAATAATAATCAGTGCATTTTTTGATAAAATAGAATGTACCATATATGGTAGTGATATAGTGTTATATTCTTTAGATGCTATATTGATTTCCTTTATCCCTTAGAACTTTGAAAATGATTAATGTTGAATTTATATTAATAATAATTTCCTCTACGACCTTTGGAGGCTTGTGTATTTGGAAAATACACTCTTGAACTTGGTTTGAGTGCTTCAGACCTAAGTAGTGACAACACTTAAAGATGTCGTAGTGCTTTAGGAGAATTTTACAGAGGATTGAGTACTATAGGGATGTCATTTGGAATATATTATCTTTAAAATGCCAAGTGATTTTTGTAAGTGTATTACACTTGGTTATATAGGATTTTGTAAGATAATTATTGTATTAAGGCCAATCTATATGATTAGAAATGATGCAAAGAAAGATATGAAAATACAAAAGAGACACTGGAGAGTTGAGGAAAGGAATATAAAGTTTGGCATAGACTGTAGTATGGATTGGTCCTAGCCCATATAGTTTTGGAGAGATAGTTCATAATATTTGACCAAGATTCAAAGTGAGATTCCTTAAGTAATGCAATACTTTGGATAAATTCAATTAAATATATGAATGATTGATAAATAAGTGCGAGTATCGAATCAATTCATGCAAGAGTGATAAGTATATCTCAATTAGGATTATGACATGTGTGTGCAAGTCATAGTGTACAAAAAAAATCCAAACTTCTCATTTTCTAAGGATAAGTTTCCAAATCTATGTGTCTAGATTTTCCACCCATTTAAATATGTAATGAAAATTACATGCTAAAATTAAAGGTACTTGATTTTTTACACACACTTTGTCTCCATATTGTTTCATTAGTTTTGGCATGTTCCATGATGAAACCTTCAACACAGAGTGTATTTAATATCCATAAAATAAATTGAATTGTAACCCACATGTGAATAGTATATTTATAACCCTAAAAATTAAATTCATAATATAGTAAATTAAAGAGAAATAATGGAAATGTCGACATTTAAAATTGATGAGTTTTGCTTTTCAAACCACTGGTTGTGACTACACTTCTTTAATAAGATAAATACCCACATCCTATCTATTTTTAGTAAATATTTCTTTCTCCCAACTTTCTTATTCCTATAAATTGATGCATCTTCACATTATGAATGGAAATGCATAAAATCATTATTTAATATCTACTAATAATGATGTAACATCAAAAAATTTAACTACTTTTATCCTATACAAAACCATATAGTCCTAGCTGACTTGACCAAAAAATCATCCAACTCTGATTTTGATTTGATTATATTTTGTGATAGAGTGTAATGGAGTGTGCAAGAAGAGAATACTCCTAGTCGAGGAGTTGAGGAGGGAAAGTATAAAGGAACGTATGATAATGTGAGAGACTAGAAGCCATCTAAGAGAGGTTATGTAAATATAGGCCATTAAAGACAAGGAGAGAGAATGCAAATTGTAGGATAGGTCCCTAAGAAGAACAACAAGAGTTCGTAAAATCACTAGAAGAGAGTTACAAGATCCATGGAGAGAAATTACATGTAGATAGGTCATAAAGGCCTATTGGTGAAATAATTTATCACAAAGTAAAATTAGGAGCTTTCAACATGAAAATTACGGGCTTTCAAGACCCGATTCATCTTATAATTTTCCTTTTAAGTCCATTTTCCACTTTATCCCTTGTGTTGGTAAGCAAAGTTTCCACCAGAATCCAAAATGAGTATGAACCAATATAACACATGTACCATGAGGAGGGTCCAATATAATATGCTTTCACCTTTGGTTAAGCTCTTAAATATTTTTGAGGTGTGTGAAACCCTTTGAGAATGTTATACATTATGAAAAGACCCTTTTATTACATTGGTGGACAGTTTTATGTTTTCGTTACTCTCAGAATTATTAGTTGACTATTACACCATGAATTATGCCCTTTCATATTTCCAATTCCTAGGATATGAGCTCCCAAGAATTCGCACAGCTCATGAAACCCTTCAAATAAGGTGGTCAGTTGTTTTGTAACATGCATTCCACAGTGTTTTTCTCAAATTTTTCTTGACCTCAATTATATCCATAGAATTTTCCTAAATATCCTTTGAAAAATTCATTTCACTATAAAAATCCCAAATGATTTTAATTGTCCCTATTTAAGCTTTTGGAGGATGTTTACTAGTGATAGAAAAAAAAAATCCCTTTTAAAGCATCCAAAAAAAATTATCTTTATTTCGATCTTCATAACCTCATGAATCATCTAGATAAATTTCCCTACACATGAAACACACTTTAAAATCATGTTAGCCTCTAAACCAGAATGAGGGTGAATAATTTGAAATTCTTGTTTGAGGAAAGGTTTAGATTGATGAGTAAAGGTAATTTCAAGTGTGGGTTTATTTGTCATGACCAAAATTTGAAATTTTTCATGCTAGACATTTATCATGAAAAAAAGGCCATTGAGTGAATGAGAAGAAACAATTGAATTTCATCCCATTATGTTAACTCTACAAATGTTTTCAAATAGTCACTACCCTTTGTGTCGTTATTAATCACTTTATTCAACTAAAAAGAAAATTTAGGAAGATTCGAGACCATAATCATAGTTATTAGTATTTGATGTGAATTTGGACTCAATTGGAGAAATCAAGATGTATATAAGTGCAATTTTTATGTGTCAAGGTCTAGGACCTTATATTTTCCAATATGGCATGTAATGTCTCTTATAATTCTTTGAAATATCAAATTAGCTTGTGTAGACACATGTTTCTGGTACCCTACATTGTTTATCCAGGATCCTCATATTCATACTCAAAAAATAAAAATATCATATTATCATGTAAATCATGTCCTCAACCATCTTAAAATCACACTTAACCCTTAGTAAAAATGTCTTTTTGACTCACCTAAACCAATCTAACCACCTAAAACCCATCCTAGCCCATTTAAACCATAACCATGTAGCTTCCTAACATACTCAAACTCTTCCTAACCATCAAAAATATCCCCATACAAAATTTAACCATTTGGAACTGGTTCAAACCACTTCCAAATGGTTTTACCACTTTTCCCAGGTTGCCAATAATTCTAACTAATCACCAATGATTATATAAGAAACATCAAACTTATTGATTAGGATCCTCAGACATTTGCAACAAATCTCTAACTCATTGGTGACCTAGATGACATCACTTTTCTCATCTTGGCGTCTTTAGCATCCTTTTCATGTTCGCGGAAGCTCCATAATCTCTATAAGAACCATATAACATCTCTCTCAATAATTAGTCAACAAAGGCAAGTCCTTTTCTTTCATTTCCATATTCATATTATAGATACATCATATTAGAACCCATATAAGGTCATAAATCACTTGTTTTAAATATAATTTATATCCTATTAAAGAATCAATCCTTTACACAAAAATTTCTAGTGATTCATTTGAATCACTGTTGACCATACAAAATCACTAGCGATCCTACTTATTTCATTACTTTATAGATTTGTTCATATTTGCAATCATATATTAGCTTGTTTATTATCTAATCTACCTATTTCCAAGTCACTTCTCTATATAGATGACTATTTCAGGTTAGGAAAATTCTATCACAAACATAAAGGATCTTCGTATTGTTTCACAACCAATAGTGTGGGAACAATTTTTCAACATTACACACAAACTAATCCTTTGTGAAATAACCTTGACACCAAACATATCAAAAATTACTTTGAAGTCATACGTAAAGAATAGAATGCTCCTAAGCAAGTCTGGTTTGATTAATTCTTGGATTTTAAGGTCATATCCCTCTCTTAGGCCACCTATCACACGGAACAAGATATCTCTATCCCTTGGATTATTGATCATCTTTTAAATGTCTATTATCTTTCTATCATATCACTAGATTGTAAAATGAGATGACACCCTTTAAGGAATCCATTTTTTTCATGGGATAGGCCTTTTCTGAGAAACTTGTCATATCCTTATCTAATATATATATATTGTCGAGGCATGTTTCTATGTTAAGGTTTCTATTCTTTGATCGAGGTAGGATTTGTGCACCTGTTTGTATCTATACACCTTGAAATTTAATTTCCAATGCATGAATTGCTAAATCCTATTGTCTTATGAGTTTTAAGTGTTTTGACATATAATAAATAAACCTAAAATCACCATAAACATTATGGCACACCTGATCGGAAAACTATTCCCATTTTTCTCATATTTTATACCTTCTTGTTTTTATTCCTTTCATAATATCTAACATTTCACCTCAAATTAATTTGTTACCACTTCTTCAAAAACACGTAAAAATAAGAAAAATAAAAAAATAATAACAAACATAGGTATTATTGTTTAATTTTTCTTTTTATTTCAGTATCACATTTGTATGTATGATCTATATTCATTGAAATTAATATTTTCTTTTGGGTATTAAAATCAACCATGATTTTCTTTGCTCATATAGTCTAATTAGAGGTTAAATGACTGCATTCACAAAATTTCCCTCATACACAACCAAACCATGTAAAAAATCAAAAGTACATTTAAAATATCCCTTCTAGGTATAATTACTTAGATTTGATAACCAAGGGGGAAGTTGACTCCGTGTTATGGCTGAATATAAAAAATGGGTGGATGGTATATCAGATAAGAATACGAAACCCTTATTTATGCAAGACCATGAAGTTACGGGGTAAGCATCAATACCATGCCTCGTAATGACACCAATACAGACTTGTGCCTCACATACCTTTAATTATATTGAGGAATCCATCCTTAACTCACCCGGAACTAACCTTATCTTTCCTTTTTCTAGTTCCCTTTCAGCCATTTTTCATTTCACACCTTTCTTAAGTTAATTAACATAATCTGAAACGTTCTTGTCATTGTGTGTTTTTGGCTTCTCTTAACAATGATTTTTATTTTCTTTAATCCTCTTTTGTTTATTTCAAGGTTCTAACAAGACAACAAGATCACCTTCAAAACATCCCAAACATGTAAGACCCACTCTAAAAATACCTAGAATTGACTCAATAACCTACGCATTCTCCCATTATTCATTCTATGACATCAAAAGCTCCATGTCTTGATGCTTGAAATTTCTTCCAAAGTGGTGATCCAGTCTTTACAAAACTCTTAGATGCTAATCTGATTGCGCTTTCTAGATAACGTTCTGACAAAGGTATGCATATCATTTATCCCCTATCCAAAATATTCTCCATCATCTACTATTTATACTTATGACTACTCTAAACTATATGATCTTGACTATCAATCTGTTATTGAGAAAATATTTCCTTACCCCTCTACTAGTCATACTAGGATGTTTGCACCTACTTCATCCACTCTTATTGCTAGTTTTAAACTAAGTGCCATATCATCACAAAACATGACTAGAAAAAATAACTTGCATCATGAACTACCTCATGTATCCCACATGACACAAAAAATCAAACTATTACCTTCCCACCCACATACAGTCATGTAACCTACGCCACTCCTCCTCTTGTACCTTCAGTGGGTGTACCTCTTTCCGTAAATCCTTTGAACATAAATCATCATGATTCATCACAATAACTTACATATGCAATTAAAAATATAGTCATATCGATTCCTTCCTCTACACCACCCATCAAGAAGAGAGTCATTGTTATTACTCTTCCCTTTTCACAACAATCATCCATTATGCCTATCTCATAATATAGTTACATTTCTTCTCAATATATCCCACCACCATTAAAAACCATATCAACACTTATAATTCTCTTCCTTATCAATAGATCCAATCCTCTTCAAAATCATTAGTCTCCCAATATACTTATATTATCCGAACAAGTATTCCTTCTTCTATAAATATTCCATTACCATATCACTTGTATCAACAATCTGTAACACCCACAATTTACACACATACATACAACTTTAAAAATACTAGAATTATTTTATTTTATTTCTCATTTCTCCAAACACAACACCACATGGGCTCAAAAAGAAAAAATTCAACATGACATAAGACACTTACATAAGCATGGACTCACATGGACATCATGATAACATAGGGTACACATCAATGTCTTACTCAAATAATGTAAGACAAGACAAAAACATAACTATGGTAAGGCACATAAGATAGACATACTCCACAATAGAAACTTTTTATTGTTTACAAATTTATTACATTTGGTTTTCCATTATATAAACTTATAGGTTTCTATTTAATTAAAGTGGTAAGGGTATTAAATTTCCTTTTTTTCTAAAACTTCAAATACTTTATTTCCATATATCATTCGCCTTTAAAAGAAAATGCATTGTTGGTTCATTTCTCAATTTCCGTTAATTATCCACACCTCATTTGTTAATTAAATTCATTTTAAACACATAAAAGCCTCTTAATACTCATTCTTACATTAAAGGCTTGTTTCTCAAAATATGTTTAATTGACGTTAAATTTTATCCTCACTATGAGAAGAAACTAACAACATGCTAATTTTTTTCTTTTCAAGACATATATTTGATGTTTAAATTTAACCTTTAATAGATAAGGGGAACTATCATGAGGTCAAGGAATCTATATTAGAGTTTAATGGGTGATCAAGATTCAATATATCTCTTCCCATAAACATCCTTCCATCATAGTACCCTATTTTTTCACTTAAAGTCAATATAGTTAGATGACTTGTTTGAATCGATTAAACTATTTCACATGAAGAAATTTTATTTAGATTTATATATATCTTTTGTTTTCTCAAAATTTTCATCTTAAAAAGGGAAATAGATATTTATTTTTAACCACATGAAAGTATCTATTTGATTTTTAAGGACTTCGAGCATGACATTATTCCCAACCCCTAGATCTTGTCAACTCTTCTACTATTTACTCTTTACACTTATGTCATACATTATTGGCATTGTTTTTAGAACAATTGTAATTAAAATGACTCATAATTTACACTAAGGGGTTCGTGACTACAAGGAGTGGTGACTATGCACCTAACTACTAATTACATTGCTCTTAGACTATCAAGTATTAAATGCATATTACATGGCAAACCAACAACTATATGATTTTCAAATTTCTTCTAAGGAACTATTTAAACTATTTATTAAAATGTATCAAAGTTTCTTTAACCAATACCCTTAAGAGAGGCTCCACGATCTATTAACTTTAGCATCAATCATTGATGGGTGAATTGTTGACCAAAATAAGCTCACACTTATTTTTTGGTCAACTAACACCATTCTTCCCCTTTTTGTACTTTAATATGAATTTTTATATATTTTAAGCACTTAAGGTCCCCTGAAAGCACTTCCATCATATAGGAAATTTCTTCCCTTTTCAAAAAATATAAAGAAGACCTTCTAACTCATATTTTGCAAATGGTAGGTCGGTGGACCTTGGAAGGATTTTTTTCCAAAAGCTGGCCGACGGCCCTAGGGAAGACTTTTCACCAAAAAGTAAATTGTGGACTAGAGGGGCTAGGGAGATGTCTTGGACTACAAGGAGTGGTGACTATACACCTAAATACTCATTACATTGCTCTTAGACTATCAAGTATTAAATGCATATTACATGACAAACCAACAACTATATGATTTTCAAATTTCTTCTAAGGAACTATTTAAACTATTTATTAAAATGTATCAAAGTTTCTTTAAACAATACCCTTAAGAGAGGCTCCATGATCTGTTAACTTTAGCAGCAATCATTGATGGGCGAATTGTTGACCAGAATAAGCTCACACTTATTTTTTGGTCAACTAGCACCATTCTTCCCCTTTTTGTACTTTAATATGAATTTTTATATATTTTAAGCACTTAAGGTCCCCTGAAAGCACTTCCATCATATAGGAAATTTCTTCCCTTTTCCAGAAATATAAAGAAGACCTTCTAACTCATATTTTACAAATGGTAGGTCGGTGGGCCTTGGAAGGATTTTTTTCCAAAGCTGGCTGACGGCCCTAGGGAAGACTTTTCGCCAAAAAGGAAATTGCAGACTAGAGGGGCTAGGGAGATGTCTTTGAACTTTGCACTTTTTTCTAAAACTACATTTTACAATTGTGGGCCCATGAGCCAGCAGAGGATATTTTTGCCAAATGAAGGAAAAAATGCCTAAGGCCCGCAAAGGGACACATGGCCATGTTTCAAGTAAAAGCGGGAAGGTGGATCATTGGATGAATTTTGGAATTTTTGGCTTTTTTTTTAAAAAGCATAAAAGTATACAAGTAAGCCACACCTCGGTTGACACTAAGAGAATCCATGTGTTATGCCTTTGTTAGCTGCAATGAAGCAATCCATCGGGGAAACTTTGTAAATTTTGCAACTTTTACAAATGGGGAAAAATGTAAAGTGTGGGCCCGCGAGCCAAAGGAGGTTTGTTCAGTAAATGAAAAATGTAAAGTTGTGGGATTTTGGGACTGTGGGGAACTGTTGCACTTTTATAATTTTTTTGCAAAAGGCACAAGTTGTAATTTCGGGCCTGAGGATCCGTTTTGCAAAACTAATTTTTCTCCATTTTTTGTACGGATTCGATTCAAATATTCAAATGGGAATATCTTTCGATCAAGTGCTTGAAATGATATAAAATAAGGGATAAAATATGTGGAATAATCTCTCATAGAATCGTAACAGTAGAAACTAATGTGCAGAAAATATTACAGATCTTAAATAAAAGTGCAGAATAAAATAACACGACAAAAAGAGATAGTATTTAATGTGGTTCACCCGATTTGGGCTATGTCCACCAAGAATCACTTGGTCAGATTTTATTACAAGCCACCACTCTCTCAATACAATACCCAGATCTATTTTGAGCTATGCTCAATAAACTCTATAGAATTCACACCCGAATTCAAAACACATCTGTAATGTTACCTTATTATCTACCATATGCATAAAACCATATAAGTAAACAATTGCTTAATTAGTTGTACAAAACCGTGGGTATTAAAAAAATGGGCCAAAACTGTCCCATAAACCTATGGGTCAAAAATCCCACCCATATGAGAAAATCACGTTTCCTGAACCTCGGCGAGACAACTATGGAAAGTGTACAATACTCTTAGTGTATAGTCTTCAACATTTCCTCACATGAAATTAGGCACCACAACCTAACATAAAATTAAACAAAGTTGGTACCATTGAAAAGATATCGACATCCTCTTTGCCAGGGAAGCCTAAAGTTTGAATTTTCACGTGGTTAGGTGGGTGAAATATTGGAAAATGTCTCTAGCTCAAAAAAAGTACAGTTCCAGGTATCCCAACCATCGAAATTTAGTGAAGTATGGTCTGGTTTCTTCTACAAAAAGCTTGAGTACATTGGGGAATGGATTTTCAGAGGTGACCATGACTTTTCTATATCATTTCATGAAATTTTTCATTTGTTAAGAGTAGATTTAAATTTTCTCTTCTTTCTCTTTCAATTTCATCGTTCTATATATTGTAAAAACTTCTCATTTTTTTAGAGAGACATTCTGGGTGTGGGGAAACTATATATAATTTGTTTCTTGAATCCATTTCATTTGTAAGCTTTCTCCTATGCCTGAAAAGTGGATTATATGCTTCTGAACATCTGTGTAATGGTCTATACACCTCATAGATTAATAAAATTGTGTTTTTGTGGTGTTCTACAACCCTTTCTCATGTTTTTTTGTTCCTTTGTGCCTCTCCATTTCATGTTTTTTTATTATGCATGTATTTCACATTTGCATGTGTAGGATGTTGTGTTTTATGGATTTTTGATGGTGGTTTAGGATCTGGGTCTCTGTCACTTCTATCTGGCCTCCCTTATCTCCCTTTTCCCCATGTTTCATCCTCCCTTAGTAGAGTATCTCACCTCTTTCCTTTTCTTGTGTATCGCTGCTTTAATTTAGGCTCTCTTTCACTCTCTCTTGATTAATGGTTCCTTGGAATGGTTAGATTAGGATAGGTTAGTTTTTCATGCATCAGAGTAGCTTGTGTTAGGTAGTTTAGGAACAAGAACCATCTTTCTGTGGAGGATCATCTCAAGTTTTCAAGTCCCATAGCTTGGGAGATGGTCTAATGTTATGTAGATCACACCAAATGCTCCTAAAAAAACTAGGCCTTTCGGGACTGTTGTGATTTTGCACTAACAATTTTGGCACGCACGACGGGACTTGTTTGAAGCCTCTTACCACTTAATTTCTACAATTTGAAGTGTTCTTGGTGAGATTCATCCTTTGGAGCCACATGAAATGTACTTCTAGTGACTCCATCTAGTCAACAACCCATAATCTGAGTTGCAAACTTTCTTTCCATGAATTTCCACTCATTCTCCTTTCCACATCTTTCATTTCCTTCCATCCCATGAAGTTGTGCAATCATGACTTCATTTCCATTTCATAATTCACACTTACAGCAGTAGTAGAGTAGTCCACCTCCAACGTATTTTGTAACTCCTCCAGATCAACATTATGATCAGATCTAGAATAATCATTCGTACCCATATGAGCAGTGCCAAAACTAGTCTGGCTATGGAGCTTATTAAGAACAAGGGTATGCATATAGTGATAACAGTTACATGGAAAAATTTTATCTGATGGAGAAGATCCAAACAATTTATGCTAGCATGGTTCAGTTATGGGCTACCACACAAATGAAGGCATTCAAGATTGGTTACAGGGCACCTTATCCATGGGAAGGCCCTTTTCCAAGACATTACAGCCCTCAGGAGTAGATTGAATTCATGGTTGAAATGTTTCCCCAACTTGCATAGTGGAATGAGAATGTTGAGGAATATGAGAAAAGTGCGAGAAAACTTTTTTAATGGATAAGTCAGTCTCTAGCTCTTGGTCCTTCATTTTCTCTTTCTCAAATTTTATCATTTCAGCATGGTCAATATTCAAGCCCATTGTTTACTGCCCCAAATGTTGTTTTCCCTTCTCCATCTCCTAATCTTCCATCTCAGATAAATTTTTCTTCCCTTTTCCCTTCCAAGTAGTCATTCCATCCAAATAAATAAGAAGTTCCACTTCCCTCTCCACCACCAAAAAGAACAAAATTCGTTGAATTCCAACCTACCCCTCCTCTTGCATCCCCAAATCCATGTTGGTAAGATGAAAATCAGACAATCAACTAAGGGCAGCAAGAAAAAGAGCCAGAAAAAGAATAAATGATCAAAAACTTGGTCAACTTGGCTCTCAAATTTGGGATTACAAATATCCCCTTGATGGTCAAGCCAATATATGATGTCAAGGTTGAAGAGCCAGTGGTGGCTAAGGCTAAGTTTATAGCAGAACAAGAACAAGAACGAGAAGGAGAAGATCAACAACTTGTTTTCTCTGAATGTAATGTCCATAATAACACTTTGTCTTAAAATGATATTAATCTAATCTAAGTTGCAAAATCATCCATGAAGGAAAAAGAACAATAAGCTTCAAGTCCTATTAAAGAAGAACAACTGGAAGAGATCAAATCAGAGTTGAAACCACTTGATGAAGGAGGCATCATTGAAGATATTTTGCTTTCATTTGAAGGGCCTGATTGGATTGATGAACCCATGATGGAGGAGAACCATACAATTCAAGACGCTTCAAGTATAGAGAAGGCCAAAGAAGAAGCTTTAGTTCTTCCTCCCACTTCATCCCCTTCAAAATCTAATGTTGAAGAATAGTTTAAGATTTAAAACTTCATGTTTGAAGATGAGAGAAACCATGGTGAGAAAGTTTAAGATCATGAGGACACCAGGGAGGAGGTCGATCACATGAAACAAGACAACATGGAGGCAGATTATCTTTCGTACTTGGAGGATTGCTTTTATGGAGAGGAGCCCATGGATATCACATCATTTTCTCCTCCATCATCCACCTTCCAAGCACATGAACCTATGACCATGAAGGAGAGCATTCAAGGAAAACAACCTGCACTTCAAAACAACCCTCTGGAACAAATTCTAGAAGATATGAATCTTCCGTGTTATTCACAGGAGAAGGAAGGGAAAGAGCAAGAGGATGTCATCATCTCTTCCACACCATCCACCCAAGAAGGTCAGAATGAAGACTCCATTTTTGGAGTTAAATTTTATATAAGTGGTCAAATTAAAAGGACAAGACCTTGCCTAATCAGATACTTGGCTTCATTGGAGCCAAGGGAGAAGCCGCAACCAGTCAATCTTTCTTCTAAGAATGAGGGAGAGTCTAAAAGTGCCAAGGATCAACAAAGCTACCTCTTGGAACCAAGTGACCAATAGATTGAATATTTATTTCTTTTGTTTCAAGTTGATACCTTGATGGAGGGAGTGGAGACACTATTTGTAGTTAGCCTTCCACTCCTAATCTCAGTTATATTCAATGCCAAATCATTTGCATGGCTGCCAACTGTAAGGAAGGGTACTTATTTCTCATCACCAATAGAAGGTTTTGTTTTAAATTTCTCATCTCTCTGTTTAGAGTAGACTAGATAGGTTTTGTTTTAGCAGAAGAAGTGCTTGTGCACACTCTACATATCCCACTTGGGGTGTGTAAGATTTCCAATTTTTTACATAGTGTGTTGTGATGTTTTGTTTCTCGTGCACAGTGCATTAAAAATGACATTTGGTAAGAATAATAAGCTCCAGTTTCAGTGGTGTTCCAAGTGGCTCAGGGATCAGATTTTAGAGTTAAAGATTAGTATCAAGCTATCATTCATGACTCCATTCCCAATGGAAGCTTCAAGGCAACTGATCATTTCTCCTAGTAGGAAGGTGATCCCCATGAATCACCAAATTGTTGACCAAAATAATCTCACACTTATTTTTTGGTCAACTAACACCATTCTTCCCCTTTTAGTTCTTACAAATATCCCTAAGGCGACCCCTAAGAAAGATACAACTGGAAAAGGCCTAACTACACCAAATAGCACTTCCACTCCTCCTTATGCCCAGACTGTCAAAACCCCCATATCATCCGATGAGGTTGTGAAACTCCCTTCTAACACTACCCTACCCAAATATGTTCCTTCTGAAATAGCCAAAATCTTGAGTTAGATCAAGGTCACTATTCCAATTGTTGAATTACTTAGAATCCTTGAGCATAAGAAAAGGGCATTCAGATATTTGGGATTTAAGGAAGAAAATATTATTGATGGCAAAAGTGTTAATAATGTAGATATTCCTCCTATTATTGTAGAATTAGAAATACCACAAGCAATGGAGGATCTGGGTGAATCATCAAAGGTATATTTGCAAACTAATCTGGTTGAATCTAAGTTGGATGTTGATCCATTTTTCACCAATTTCATTATTAAATATAGGCTGGTACACAACTGCATGTTTGATTCATAAGCCTCATGTAATGTAATGCCTCTTGAGGTAATTCATGAGTTAAATATCAAGGTAACTACAGCTTTTGGGAAATTTACTGCTATGGATTCAAGAGAAGTGCCAGTAATTGGATATGTCAAAGTAATGGTAGTGCAACTAGAAACTTATCCAAGAAAATGCTTAACCATGAATGTGTTTATTTTGGATTGTCCTATCAAGTGGGGGATGTTATTGTCTCGAAAATGGGTAGTTAGTGTGTGTGGAAGTGTGCAAATGGACATGTCTTACGCAACCATACCAATTGAGGGAAGCCTTGTGAAGTTATATGGTGAGAATAAAATGTTTCATCTCATTGAGAACCCTAACAATGCTTCTTATGAAGTATTTTACACAGATGTTGATGTTGATAACTTTGTGGGATATGCTGATTGTAATGAGCATATAATTGAGTAGTAAAAGTATCCATAGAATATTGGTTCTCCTTAGACTTTAATGTTTGATGGAGCATGTTATAGATCTGCTAATGGAATTTGTTTTGTCTCTATATCTCCAATCCAAGAGGAGTTTAAATTTTATTTTAAACTCAGTTTTGAGTGCACAAACAATATTGTTGAGTATGAAGCACTACTCTTGGGTCTAAGTATTGCATGAAAATATGGTTTCAGAGACATTGTTGTTAAAGGAGATTCAGAGCTGATATTCAAGCAAGTTAGAAAACTTTATGAAACAAAGAATCAAAGAATGAAATAGTATAAGCATGCAATTTGGGACTTCATTGAAATGTTTGATTCTTTCAATATAATACATCATGATAGGAGTTATAATATTATAGCAGAAAAATTGGTAGTATTGGGATCTAGGTTTGAAAATTGTACAATGTCGCCCTATTGTGAATATAATATTGAAATATTGACCAAGCCTTTTGTTCCTGATAATATCAAGCATTGGTAGGTGTTTGGAGATGATGCTCAGGTCTAAAGGTTTTTGAAAAATAAAGGATAATTTTCCAATCAAAGTATGAAATGGGAACCAATGGTTTGTGTAAATGATGGAAAAGAGACCTTCTTTTATAAGGAAATTATTAAATTGAAGACTAATACTATTCCTAGAGGGTTGGTTGCACTAGGATCAAATTTTGATAATGCTGAATGCATTGAAAAGGCATCAATCAAGGATAACTATCCCTTTCCAAATATGGATAACATGTTGTAATTCGTTACTAGATTTGAGTTGTTATCTAGTTTGGATTGTTTATCTAGGTATAACCAGGTAATTGAGAAGTAATCAAAGAGAATCAAAACTTATTTCACTACTCCATGGGGTACCTATGTGTATGTAAGGATTTTGTTTGGCCTGATGAATGATGGACCTACATTTCAAAGAGAAATGGATGTATCAATCTCAGGATATATAAATGACTTCATCAATGTGTATCATGATGATGTGACAGTATTCTCCATGAAGAGAAGTGATCACCTACACCATTTATAAAAGATGTTGATAAGGCAGAGGGAATATGGTATCTCAATGAACCCTAAGGAATGTCATTTTGGGGTTCAAAAGGATATCTTCCTTGGACATATTGTATAAAAATGAGTGATGATTTATCCTAAGAGAGTGGAAGACATTCCCAAAGTTCCTACTCCAAGAACCAAAAATGGAATTCAATCCTTTATCGGGAAGATACATTTTATTAGAAGGTTTATTTCCAACTTTGCTGAATTGACTATTCCAATCACCAATATGTTGAAGAAAGATCAGAGTATCAAATGGGAAGAAGAAGAAGCTATTCAAGATTTTACTGATATTCAAGAAGCATTGAAAAATTCTCCAGTTTTAGCAGCTCCTGATTATAAGAAGGCTTTCAAAATGTTTTCCTTTACTTCAGAAAATACTATTGCATCAATAATTTTACAAAAGGATGATGAAGGAGTTGAAATACCAATTGCCTTTTTAAGTAAAGCATAAAAAGGAATTGAATTAAACTATACTATCATGGGAAAACAATACTTTCCTTTGGTCAGAGCCACAAAAGTATTTAGGCCCTAGATTTTGAGCTCTAAAGTCATTTCTTATGTTCCTCACACAATGGTTAAGGATATCTAATCATAGATGGAAATTTCAAGTAAAAGATTTCGATGGGTAAATAAATTGCAAGAATATGATATAGACATCCAAACTAAAAAATTGGTTAGAGGTCTAGGCCTAGCAAAGCTTATGGTAGAGAGAAACCTGCAAATAGTTGAGGTAAATGAAGTTGAAGAAGGAGGCTGAATATCCTTGAAAAAGTGACAAATTCTGAATGGTACAAGGATATTATTTTTTATCTCAAACATCTACAGTGCCCTAAGAATTTAAGAATGAATTAAAAGAGAGAAATTAAGTTAGCCTCCCAGAAATACATCATCACTGACTATGGGTTAGATTGGAAGAACCCTAAGACATTTCTTTTGAGATTTATTACTAAGGATGAAGCCCCAAAAATAATTGATGATTTCCATGGAGGATTTTGTGGAGGGAATTTTTCTGGAAGAGTCACAACTCATAAAATCTTAAGGGTTGGTTACTAGTGGCCAAATATTTTTAAACACACAACTCTGCTAGTAAGAAAGTGTGAGAGTTGTCAACACTTTTCAGGAATATTGAAATCTTCAGGCTCCCTCCCTTTGCAGCATGTATCCATTGAAGCTCCATTTAAGTAGTGGGGAATGGACTTCATTGGTGAAATTTCATATTCTTCAAATGTAGACCACAAGTGGATATTAGTGGCCACTGATTACTTCACCAAGTGGGTGGAGGAAATCCCTACCAAGAAATCTACCCATCAAATTGTTATGGACTTCTTTATTAATCATATAATTTACAGGTTTGGAGTTCCCACTAAGATAATTACTAACAATGCTACGCATTTTCAAGCCAAGCCTTTCATATCCATGTGTCATCAGTATGGGATCAATTTAGCATATGATTCAAATTATAATCCCCAAGGCAATGGATAAGAAGAATCAAGAAACAGGAATTTATTGAAGACAATCAAGAAAACCTTGGAGTTAAACAAATGAAAGTGGGGTAAGTAGTTGAAATTTTTTGTTTGGGCTGATAGAATCAATGTTAAAAGATTACTAGAAAAAATCCATTTGAGTTGGTGTATGGAACTCAAGCTCTACTTCCCCTGCATATGAAATTATATTATTATCAATTTATTCAATAACTGGAGGACTAGGAGGTCAGTCCCTATGAGACTGGTATCAATCAAATGGTTGAATTAGATGAAGAGAGAAGAGAATCCCATCAAGGACATGTGAAGTTCAGGGAGAAATTAAATGAATTATTTGATAAAAAAGTAACTCCAAGAGCTTTCAATGGGGGAAATCTTGTGCTATTATCAGATAGAAAACATGAGGAAAAGGGAAAACATGGAAATTTTGATGCATTATGGATGGGCCCTTATTCTATTGACATTTGGATTGGTGAGCATACCTTGTTCCTAAAAGACCTAGATGGGGAATTTCTTTAGTTTCCTATTAGTGGCAGGCACTTGAAAAATTTCCTTGACTGATTTCTCATAATCAAGGTACACATCATTGTATAGTGTATATTCATTTGGTCTTTTTTGTTTCTTTTTGCATTTTTTCTTGTCTCGGTTTGTCTTAGTCCTTGGTGATTGGTTTTTGTTGGTTTCTTGGTTTGATATTTTGAGGGTTGGTTATTGTTTCGTTGTTTTGGATATCATTTCTTGACTCTATTACCCAATTGATTTTTGGCACATGGTCTGTTGTGTTGTTCTTGTAGCACTTGTTGGGATTTCCCATCCCCGAGTTAGAGCCAATGTTGGTGTTCGATTTCATCTCACCTTATTTGTTCAAAATATTTCTCAGTCCGCTTAGTTTGAAGTATTTTTTATCTCCCTATATGGATTCGTGAAAATTTTCTCATTCATTTGTATGTCATTTTTAATCCTTCTCTATGGTCATGAATCACGTTTAGCCATGGATTATTTGTAATTTCTCTCTCCATGAGGAAAATTTTGAATTTTAGGTGTGAATGGTGAAGTTTCCCTTGCATTTTTATTTTTCCACAGTTGCGTTTTCCCTATCAAATTTTATCTCAACGGCTATAGATACATTATCATCTCTAATTGGAAAAGGCATGGTGGGTTTTTTTGGTTAACTTACCACTTTTGTAACTTTTGCAAAAAATGTCAAATTGGCCCCGTAGCTCTATTGATTTCTAATTGGTTGGTCAAAATTATGAAGTGGCAGGGTAAAACTCTTATTTTTTGCCAGAAGGTGTACATGTGTTGAAAGTTGAGAAGCTACGGGAAAGAGGGCCTTTTTTATGTTTTAAGGCATTATGCAAAAATGATTAAAAAGGTAAAATAAATGCCTAAGGCCGGCAAGAGGACACATGGTTACTTTTAATTCAAAAGAGGGAAGGCGAGCTATTGGATCACTTTGAAGTTTTTTGGCTTTGTTTTGTGAAAAGGAGTAAAGTTATAAAATGATCCACGACTCTGCTTGATCCCACATAAAAATTTAAAAGTGGAGAGGTGGGTTTCTAAAGAGAGCATATCAGAATAGTTGCAGGTAATAGACAAAATAATAACAAATGATATTCTGTCAATCTTCATATTACATACAGATGATTATATAGGAATTATATTTCCTATAATATAGGAAACCACTCACCTAAATTATACAAGTTGTTTTAACAACTCGTAACAACTCTAAAACTAATACAATACAAATAACATGAGTTGTTATAATAACAACTCATATAAACAATATACAAAATCTAATATTGCTCACACATTAACATAATGGAGCACTAATATAATTATTTCCTAACATTACCCCCCTTAGTGCGAACATGGGAAAACCTGTTTTGTACTGCAACATGCCGCTACGTAGCATGCTCATGATCTGGATGGTTTTCCAAGTGGTTAACAAACAACCACGCAATAGATGGTTTTTTAGGACAGTACCAACAACCTCTGGATAGCTTTTCTGGATAACTAACAACCACGATATCATGATGATGCAGTAGTATCAACAACTCTCATCACTATCTCACTGCAGGGAATAACATAGGAAATTCTACTAAAATATGTTGCTCGTACATACATAGAAAAATCTGACATACTGGAAATGGAACATTGGATCATATTCCCCCCTCAATGTGAAATTTCCACTTATTGAAAATAGGATCACTGCAAACTGAGGCACACCACACTGGAAGCACTAAAATCAAACTGCACACACACATGTCACCAAAGCTGATATGCAGCCCCGTCGTTGCCAACTGACGAGAGGTCGCTGAATGACCTCCAACCTCCGATGCCTCCTGCCTTTGGTTTCATGCTCAGAACAAGAAGTCTTCAGAGCCACTATCTTCATTTACTTGTTCTTCCTCATAATCAGATTCATCGTCTATGCCCATATTTTCTTCTTCCATTTTGATTGTTCCATTTAGAAGATCACGAGCTCAATTTTTACAAAATGGAGTTTTATGCCCCTTTCTCTTATAGTAAAAACATTCAATTTCCTCCTTATTTTTGGAGAAATTCTTGTACTTCTTTTTTAAGTACAATGCAGTTTCTTCTTCTACATCTTCTTTAATCCTTTTTTCCTCAACTAGAAGAGCTGATATCATATCTTCCAATGAGTTGAAAGGCATCTGACCAAGTGTGAAGACAATATTACTGTATTTGGGAGGCAAACTATTTAACATAATAGATTTTTCATCTTCATCGTCTACGGGAGCTTTTACTTCTGCTAGCTGTCAGAGAAGAGACCGTAAATCATTAATATGACTGGACATTGTAGTTCCTTCACCCATTTTTAACTTGAACAACTGCAATTTGAGAGAAAATTTTGCGTTCACTACTTTAGCACAAAAGGTTTTGTTCAAGTTTTCCCACATTTCATGAGACGATTTCTCAAGATCAACATAGTGTAGCTCAGTATCTGAGAGAGCAAGAACAATAATGGCTTTGGCTTTATCATCTCTCGTTTCCCATTCTACCAATTTGGTCAGATCTGTAGGTTTTGGTTCTTTTCCATCGACTATCCGCCAGATATTTTTATTCATCAACTGCGTCTGGATCTTCACTTTCCAAGTATGAAAATTGAGCCCATTGAATTTTTCTAGAGGGACTTCCATTGTGAGATGGGAAAAAAAATTCTAACAACACTTTTGACGTTTAACAAGACAATAATAACTTGAAAAATGATGACAACTTTGATTCTTTTGATTACTTTTAAAAAAATCCTAAAATCACCTATATGAAATACAACCTATTATTCACCTAAACATATTTTGATGATACAATGATGAAAAATATATTAATAAACCTGTAACAACATGCTCTATTTGACAACAACTTCTTGATGTCAACATTTGACATATTAATTTTGACTTAACACTCCTAATAATACAAACATTTAATTTTACATAAGAGACAAGAAAATTATTAACAACAAAACATAGACTTTATTCCTAAACATATTAAATGACTCAAAAAATAAATTTTAGCTATATTTTTAAAAATGCAGCAAACTTATCTAACAAGTATCCCAAAAGCCATAAAGTAGACCGACCTCTGAATAAAAGACATCAGTATTCTGATATATATAAATTTCCTTTTATGAATGGTGTCAACTGAAGATGATTTGGCACAACTGGGTAATGGCATCAACTAGAAAATCTGAGTAATGAACAATAAGGAATCTGTAGACTACGCATATATCATTTGGAAAAATCTGGTAGGGAAGTGTACGTAGCAGAGATCTGGTCTGAGTTTGAATGATTCCGAATGCACTAAAAATTTTAACAAATCATATTCTCAAAACCCCGAGATAATACTTGCATGTGAACGCATACAGTCATATCATTGTTCAGATGCATGTAGTGAACGCATGAAGTCAGATTACTTATAATATGCAAATATTGATAGATGCATAAACTCCATTTGAAAGCCAGATATAGAACTCCTCAATCACATTCTACACAATCAGTCCCCATTTGTTAGATGTAGTAAAATACGAGGCCGTATGGAGCTCTTCAATCGCCTTCCACGCAGCTACACAAAAAATTAACTAACTTTAGTGGATTGTATTTTTCCTTTGCTACGTATCTGTTGACATAGGTCTCTCATCTTGCTCTGATACCAACTGAAGAGAGCATATCAGAATAGTTGCAGGTAATAGACAAAATAATAACAAATGATATTCTGTCAATCTTCATATTACATACAGATGATTATATAGGAATTATATTTCCTATAATATAGGAAACCACTCACCTAAATTATATAAGTTGTTTTAACAACTCGTAACAACTCCAAAACTAATACAATACAAATAACATGAGTTGTTATAATAACAACTCATATAAAAAATATACAAAATATAATATTGGTCACACATTAACATAATGGAGCACTAATATAATTATTTCCTAACAGTTGCTGGGGCATTTTGATATTCTCATCTTTGGTTTTAAAAAGAATAAAATTCATAAATTAATCTGCAGCTGCATCGATGGCCAGGAAATCCATGTGTAGGGCCTATATTAAAAGCAGATGGGTGAGCCAAATTGTCTAAAAGTACTAATTTTCTTTAAGTGATGCTAAATGTGAAAAGCACACCCAGACCCGCTTCAACTCAAATCTTTTCCACATGGACAGCTCAAATTTGAATATGTGAAAGATAGAGTTAATGACTGTGATATAATGCATCTAGTTTTTCCACCATTATTTCTCCTACGCAAACCAAGCACCTTAATGGATTTTATTACTTTAATCATTTTTGGTTAATTCCATGGTCTCTCTTCACTTTTTTCAATTAAGTGTAATCGAATTAATTGTGGAGCTTGATTTGTAGATCTGAGAAGTGAAAAAGTTAAAGTTTTGAAATAGAGTTTTTTGGGCATCTACAAAAAATGAATTATCAATAGAGAAATATGCAAAGGAAAAGGATGTGGAGAAGGAATCTATAGGCTCGAAAGAGGATGGACATGCTACTAGTGGAGATGACTGGATGCCCTGGTTAAAACAACTAGTGGAAATAATAAAAAAAGCTTATCTTTTGTACACCTAGAAATTTTTGGGTGTAAATTTGCTATATGTCACTTTATGGAAAAAATATGTAATAAAAAAAGTATTCCTTGAATATTCTTCTTTTGGGGGGGAAATTTGGAATGAGTGAGTAAGTGAAATTGTATAAATGCAATGATAATAATCTTGCATAGAGGGGGTTAATTTTTTGAGAAAGTTTGAGAAAAACCATTTTTCCTGAGAGACCATCTGAGAAACCTATTTAGTTCCATGTGTTTGTATATTTGGTAATGTCAAGATGGTTTCAAGTGTACATCCATTGACACACTCTGATATTGTTGAAGAAACTCTCCCCTGCTGATCAATCTAGTGAACCTTGAATGAATTTGTGTTGATCACGAGCATAATTGTGTTTGATTTTATTTTAGAACGTCTTCAAATAGGTTTTCATGTTCCTTTTGTAAGCTTATGTTAATATCCCTCTGAGTCACTGAAGATATCATGCATGTGCTAGTATTTTGGCATTTGCAATTTCATTATGAGAAGAGATTTCATCTGGTATTGAAATAAACAATTTAAAATCACTGTACTTTCACTCTGTTGATAAAGATTATTTGTAAGCCTATGCGTGTATCTTAAGAGTGACTAATCATGGATTTCCAAATTGAGTCTTTAACATAAGCATTTTTGTTTAATTCCTGAAGAGTGTATGAAATTACTCATCTCTGGGCATCCATTTATACACACCTTCTTATTGAAGGAATGTCTTGGCTAATTTGAAGCATTTTTTCTGTGAGTGTTCCAATATTTGTAAAGGTTCTCAAATTTCTGGTATAATCAATTTTTTTTCTTAACTTCCCACCAAAAACCTTCTCAAATGATAAATCCTACATGAACCACCCCTTTTTGTACTGTGTATCCAAAATTGAACGAATTCCATAGGTAAAATATGCAAAGACAATCAGGGTTCAATTATTGTCTTTAGTAACCCGAACCTTGTCAAGGAAACATCTCTGATCTCTAGTGTGACAACTTCTTAGAGTTAGATTGTATTTTATTCATCATATCGTCTCAAGTTTTTCATAAAAAATGTGCAAAGAAGGATCTCTTGATATCCTTCCCCAACACAGGTTACATAACGGGTCCTCTCACCCTAGTTAAAGGCACAATGTAAAGTAGTTAGGGTAGATCAAACCCTTACTAAGTTGTTATCCACTTCTCTAATGCCTGAGTGATAAAGAGTCAGTTGAATTCCCTCCCTGGATACAAAACGACTCATACCATGATTTTTCTGTCTCTAAGTATCTTGTTAAATTTGTGATGCTGCTCAGCTTCTAAGGGAGAATCAATTTGGATACCCATAGTCCATAAAAATTTTGTGGGTAGCTTTTTTGGTAAGGATTTCCTCCACCCACTTGGTGAAGTAATCAGTGGCCACTAATATCCACTTGTGGCGTGCACTTGAAGAATCTGAAATTTCACCAATGAATTCGATTCCCCACTACTTAAATGGGGATTCAATGGATAAATTATGCAAAGGGAGGGATCCTGAAGGTTTCAATCTTCTTGAAAAACATTGACAACTCTCACACTTTCTTACCAGCAGAGTTGTGTCTTTAAAAAAAATTGGCCACCAGTATCCAACCCTTAAGATTTTATGAGTTATGACTCTTCCAGCGAAATGCACTCCACAAACTCCTCCATGGAAATCATCAATTATTTTTGGGGATTCATCTTCAGTAATACATCTCAAAATATCTCCCTGAGGTTTCTTTTAAGATAACCCACAATTAGTGATGATGTATTTCTGGGAGGCTAACTTAAGTGCTCTCTTTTGATTGTTACTTAAATATTTAAGGCACTTTAGATGTTTGAGATAAAAAATAATATCCTTGTACCATTCAAAATTAATCAAATTTTCAAGGATATTCAACTTCATTTACCTCAACTATTTGTAGGTTGCTCTCTTCCATAAGATTTGCTAGGCCTAGACCTCTAACCAATCTTGTAGTTTGGATATCCATCTGAAACTCTTTCAACTTATTTTCCCATCAACACATTTTTCTTGAAATTTCCATCTCTGATAGGATATCCTTAACCATGGTGTGAGGAACATAATAAATGACTTTAGAGATCAAAATTTAAGGCCTAAAGATTTTTGTGTCTATGACCAAAGAAAAAACCTTTTTTTGCATGATAGTATACTTTAATTCAGCTCCTTGTAATGCTTTACTGAAAAAAAGGCAATTAGTCTTTCAACTCCTTCATCATCCTTTTGTAATAGTAATGATGCGATAGTATTTTCTGAAGCAAATGAAAACATTTGGAAATCCCTCATAATTAGGACCTACTAAAAAAATAGCGTTTTTCAATGCTTCTTTAATCCCAATAAAAGCTTGAATAAGTCCTTCTTCCCATTTGATACTCTGATCTTTCTTCAACAAATTGGTGATTGGAATAGTTAATTCAGAAAAGTTGGACTTAGAATAGGAACTTTATTAATGTCTTCCACTCTCTCAGGATCAATCATGACTCCTTTTGATACAATATGTCCAAGCAACTTAGAAATTTGAACCCCAAAATGACATTTCTTAGGGTTCAGTGAGATACCATATTCCCTACACCTTATCAACATCTTTTCTAAATGTTGTAGGTGATCACTTCTCATCCTAGAGAAGACTGTCACATCATCCTGATACACAAAAATGAAGTCATTTATATATCCTGAGAATGATACATCAATTTCTCTTTGAAATGTATCTCCAACATTCATTAGGCCAAACAGCATCCTTAAATACAGATAGGTACCCCATGGAGTAGTGAAATCAGTTTTGATCATCTCTTATTACTTCACAACTACCTGATTATACCTAGAGAAACCATCCAATGTAGATAACAACTCAAAACCAATAACCAATTGCAAAATGTTATTCATATTTGGCAAGGGATAGTTATCTTTGATTGATTACTTATTTAAATTTCTAAAGTCAATACACAATCTTATGTCCCCATTCTTCTTTCGGACATGTATTAGGTTTCTAACCCATGAGGAATATCTTATAGGCTGTATAATTCCTCTATCCCTTAACTTTTTCAACTCTTCTTGAATTTTTGATGAAAGGAGTGGATTAATTGGCCTTTTTTTCTATCTAAATGGCTTGGTATTATCTTCCATGGGTATTTCATGTTGAAAAAGGTCTTCCCTCTATGCTTTTAGTTCTTAATATGACCAAGCCAAGTAGTCCTGATACATTTTTAGAAATTGGACATATGACTAACTTTCTTCTCTATTCAAGATGCTGCCTAGCCATATTATCCTAGGTTTATCCTTTGTGCCCAAGTCATATTCTCCAACATCCCTCAAGGATGACATGTGTCTCTTGACAATGCAGTCAACATTATCAAAATTTTATTCTAGTGCAACCAACCCTTTGGGAATAATATTAGGCTTCAACTGAATAATGTCCTTACCAAACAGGTTCTCTTTTTTGTCATTTACACAAACCATTGGTTCCTAGTCTATACATTGATTGGAAAATCCTCCTTTATTTTATAAAAACCTTTGGACCTGAGCATCATCTTCGACAACCTGCTAATGCTTGATATTATTAGGGACAGAAGGCCTGGTCAATATTTCAATATCATATTCACAGTAGGGAGACATTGTATAATTTTCAAACCTAGATCCCAATACTACCAATTTTTTTGCTACAGTATTATAGCTCCTATTATGATGTATTATATTAAAAGAATACAATATTTCAATGAAGTCCCAAAATGCATGCTTATACTATTTCGTTATTTGATTCTTTGTTGCATACAATTTTCTAACTTGGTTGACTATCGGCTTTGAATCTCCTTTAACAAAAATGTCTCTAACACCATATTTCCATGCAATCCTTATACCCACGAGCAGTGCTTCATACTCAGAAATATTTTTTGTGCACTCAAAATTGAGTTTGAAAGAAAATTCAAACTGCTCTTGGATTTGATATATCAAGACAACGCCAATGCCATTACCAGATCTAGAAAATTATCCATCAAACATTAAAGTACAAGGAGAACCAATTTGCTCAGGATAATTTCACTCCTCAATTCTATACTCGTTATAATCAACATATCCCAAAAAGCTATCAACATCAACATCTATGTATAATACTTCATAACAAGCATTGTTAGGGTACTCAATGAGATGTAACTATTGATGGTGAATCACAGCACCCCTGAATGTTTGCAACTTGATGGGTTGAGAATCTCAGTGCAATTACATAACATGGAGTTTTTCCCAAGTGTGGGACCTTGCGAATCAGGAAAGCTCTCCAGATGAAGGCTGATTGCTATTCCTCTGTTTAGATGCACACATAAAAATGCAGAGGGTTTACTCAAAAACCTAATCAAACTTGCCAAGGAGACAGGGTAAAAATATGCATAAAAATAAACCTAAACTAACAAAGGTGATGCACCGACGAATGAAGAACACCTGTCTTTCCAATAAACACAAACAACTAAAATGCAATGCAAGATCATGCACAGATAACCAAATTTGCAGCGAAAGATCAGGAGTGTTCAAATGAACACAAAGAGGGTTGAGAATCATATAAAGACATGCATTATTTTCTCCAAAGATTGATACAATACACTAAAAAATGTCAAGAGGCAGAGTTGCATTACAGTTTTAGATGGGAAGTTTAAACTTCACAGATTCACCTGCAAAAGAGAAGAAGGGTGGGGAAAAACAAGAATTTCCAACCTTTAGAAAGAATCCCCTCCTTATAATTTATAGGAAGAATGGGAGAGTGAAGAGAGATGAATTTCGAATATACCCCAACCACCTCCAGATTATATTTAATTCATCTCATTATGGTGGTAGGTGAGAACCCTAGCAAACCCAAAAAATGGAGAAATGTATTTCACATTTTTGAAGAAAAATTCCTCACCCAATTTAAGATATATAGTTGCATTTTGGTAGAGGAACTTGTAAGATTTCTGAAAAGTCAAACCTTGCGTGAATCCAAGCTCCCTCTGAAAAGTTATGGCCATTTGAATATTTGAGTAAGGGTTTGCTTTCTTTCGGGTTCGGGGTGTCAACGCTCAAAATGTTGCGCCTCCTGAAGGTGTGCCCTGGTGCATCTATCCTCATGTTACAAACATAATTTTAAGTGTTCCATAGGTGCTAAAAAAAAAATTTTGACACCTTCTGACTTGCGTCTTCAACCTGCGCCAGGGCCGACTTTTTCCATATCGACACCTTCTGACTTGCGCCTTCAACCTACACCAGGGCACGAGTTTTTCCATGTCGACACCTTCTGACTTGTACCTTTAACCTGTGCCAGGGCATGAATTTTTCCATGTCAACACCTTCTAATCTATACCTTCAACCTGCGCCAAGGTGCGACATTTTCCATGTCGACACCTTCTGATCTGCACCTTTAACCTGTGCTAGGGTGCGACTTTCTCCATGTTGACACCTTCTAACCAGCGCCTTCAACCTGCGCTAGGGCATGAATTTTTCCATCTCGACACCTTTTGACTCGTGCCTTCAACCTATGCTAGGGCGTGAATTTTTCCATGTTGACACCTTCTAACTTGCGCCTTCAACCTGTGCTAGGGCGCAAATTTTTCCATGTCGACACCTTCTGATCTACACCTTCAACCTACACCAGGGTGTGACATTTTCCATGTCGACATATTCTAACTTGTGCTAGGGTGTGACTGGTGGCATAAATAAATGTCAGGTTTTGAGTTTCTTTGATTTCCATATTCTTATGTTTGTCTTTATTTATCCGGGGAGGGAGATATATACAATAGTAACATTTTCTTCTCACCATATAGCTTACCCCACTTAGCAGGACAATCCACAATAACCACATTCATGGTTAAGAATTTTCCTGGATAAGCTACTAGTTGCACTACCATTCCTTTAATTTATCCAATTACTAGCACTTCTCTTTAATGCCTATTACTACATTTCCCAAAAGCTTATGTTACCTTGATATTTAACTCATTCATTACCTCAAGAGGCATTACATTACATGATGCTCCTAAATAAAACATGTAGTTATGTACTAGGCTATCTTTAATAATCAAAGCGGTAAAATATGGTTCAACATCCAACTGAGATTAAACCAGAGAAGTTCCTAAATATAACTCAGATGATTCACCTAGTTCCTCCAATGCTTGTGGTATTTCTGATTCTATAATAATAGGAGGGATCTCTACATTATTAACACTTTTGACCTAAGTAATCTTTTCTTCCTTAAATCCCAAATATTTGAATGTCCTTTTCCTATGCTCTGGTATTCTAAGTAATTCAAAAATAGGAATAGTGACCTTGATCTGATTCAAGATTTGGGCTATGTCACAGGGAACATATTTGGAAAGGGTAGTGTTAGAAGGGAGGTTCACAACTTCATTTGATAATATGGGGGTTCTTACAATCTGGGCATGAGGAGGAGTATAAGTTATATTTGGTGTATTTAGTTATTTCCCAAATGTATATTTCTTGGGGGTTTCCTTAGGGATATTGGTAAGAACTTAAACTTTTGGATTTGTTTTTGGCCTTACCACTTTGACAACCTTACTTCTAGTGTTATATTATTTATCCTAAGCCACTACTGCATTCATCAACAACTGTCTGTATTCTTCAGAAGGGATCCCTCCATCATAATTTTTAATAATCAAATTCCTTAATTATTCAAAATCATGATTAGGAAGATCAAATGCTTGTACCATATCAATTTAAAAAGTATTAATAGGAGAAAGAGGTAATACCCAGTGGACACAATCCCAGAATTTTCCAACTGTTCTTACACTTATCAATTCAATTGAGGTTCCTCCATGCTGTGAATTAGTAGGGCATTCCATCATGCACACATCATCATATGACTCATCACCATATGCTTCCTCCACTTCTTTATCTACATCACATGGGGATTTTGGTAAGAAACACCTATCACACCACTCAATTACATGGGATTCTTCCACAGTATAAACTCTAGCAATCAAAGGATCAGGCACCAATCTATTCTCCCTAGCTTTAGGATGTTCATTTCACGATCCCATAAGTCCTTTCCCTCTGTCATCCGGTCTACGATAAACTTTGGGATGATTTCCAAATCTCTCATGACCTTGTGGATTATGCTTACCATGGGAACTTTGTCCTATCCCTTTTTCTACTCTTACCAGTTTATAGGATATCTCCTTAACTGCTCTAGTAAAATTTTTTACAACCTCTTCTAGATCCAAAAATTTGTTTGATTGAGGCCTTTTAGGATTGATCAACTTAACACCTTCCCTTGTATTAGGCTTTCCAACTACTTTGATGTTATTTCTTATTTGTAAACCCATAGTGAAGGCTTGCCTCAATGTTCTAAGGTTTTTATCTCTTAAGTAAATTTTTTATCAAAAGCATCAGAATACTTAATCAAATATGATTGATAACTTGGCCTTAAGATTATAGGTAACATTTTCAAGGTTTTACTGAACCTAGTATTAAAATCATGGACAAATTCATTTAGATTTTTTTTTTTATATTTTCAAATTTAGATAGAAGTAACCTGGGATCTATCTTATCCCTATATTTCAATCTAAAGGAATTTTTCGTCTCAATCCATGAATCTACTGAATTATCTGGTAAATCCTTGTAATAGTCAACTGCATCCTCCTTAAGAGTATGAATAAACAATTTTATATATGCATGCTCAAACTCGATTTCAAAACATTCCATCATATTGACAAAGAGTCTTAAATGGTGGTCACCAGTGATGGAATTATTCCTTTGAAACTTTGGCAACCTATTTTTGACATCTTATGGCACCATATTAGGATATCCAAGTATACCTCTGAAATCTATAGGTCCAAAAGTATTGATAACAAAAGGAGGTCTAGGTGGAGGTTGGGCCATATTTCCTTAGGGAGGTGATCTTGTAGAATAATCCAAATGATAAGGGACGAGAGGCCTTTAGAGCACAGGAATATATCTTTCAAAATAAATATTCTCTAATGACTCATCTTCATGTAAAACCCTATCAATCTTGGAAGAAATAGGGGAAAAGAGAGAGGAAAGATTTTCAGACATAAATAATGGCCCCTCTCTAGTTAGAGAGCTCAAATTTATATAAATATTACCTGATTCAGAATCACTTGAATATTTATGGTAATCTTCAACCACAAATTGATCACCTTTTATAACTGATATCTCCTTTTTTGATTCTTGATTTCCAACAAATTTCCAGACTTTTTTTCCTTCTAAATTTACTTTTCCCAGTTCTAGAAATTATTTTTTAGTAGGATCCCTCGTGAATAAAGAACTTCTTCCCTCCATCTTTGCAAATTTCGATGACAAATTTCTACTTACATAGATTAAGACACTGGTAATCATCAAAATGTCAATTCAACATGGAGTCACCACTAAGGATTTTTACCTTAGTTGTGCAGATGCACTATAAGTAACTTGCCAAGTGTCTATCAACGCTTAATTTCTACAAAGCTTAATAGATATGACCTTCCTTTACCCACATTTATCACTATTGATGCAAATTTAGTGTAATATGCACTAGAAAGTTTAAATACTGCATAATGAACTTGTAATCGTACACAATTCTTATAAATCTCAATAAATGATCACATTTAATCAATGAATTTACACTTAAATAATGTAAGAAAGATTACTAGGGTCTGTATGTGTATGCATTTGTATAAATAATCCTAGGAAACAACACCACTTCAGTTTTGGTATCCAAATTGATTCTGCCTTGGAAGCTGAGCAACATCACAGATTTAACACAATACTCAAAGACATACAAATCATTGTATGAGTCATTTTGTAGCTAGGGAGGGGATTCAGCTGACTCTTTGTCACTCAGGCATTGGAGAAGTGGATAGAACCTCACTTAGGGTTTGATCTACCCTCACTACTTTAGGTTGTGCCTTCAACCAGGGTGAGAGGAACCGTTCTGAAACCCGTGTAGGTGAAGGATATCAAGAGATCCTTATTTTCACAATTTTCATGAAAACCTTGAGGAAATATGATCAATACAACACAATATAACTCTCACAAGTTGTCACACTAGAGAGTGGAGATGTTTCCTGGACAAGGTTTGGGTTATTAAATACAATAATTAAAACCTGATTGTCTCTGCATATTTTGGTAGTAGAATTCGTTCAATTTGTGGATACACAGTAAAAATAGGGGTGGTTCATGTAGGATTTATCATTTGAGAAGTTTTTTGGTGGGAAGTTAAGCAATAAAAAGTTAATTATACGAGATATTTGAGATCCCTTACAAATATTGGAACACTCACAGAGAAAATTCTTCAAAATAGCCAAGACATTCCTTCAACCAGACGGTGTGTATCAATGGAGGCCCAAAGAAAAATGATTTCATACACTCTCCAAGAATTACACACAAAGGCTCATGTTCTAGAATCAATTAAATGTTTGAAATCCCTTATTAGTCATGCCTAAGATACACTCATAGGCTTACAAACAATGTTTATCAACATAGTGAACGTAAAGTGATTTTAAATTGTTTATTTCATTACCAAATGAAATCTCTTCTCATAATGAAATTGCAAATTCCATACTACTAACACATGAATGAGATCTTATGTGATTCATGGGTATTTTAACATAATATTGAATGAGATCTTGGTTTCTCAGATGGTCTCTAAGGAGAATGGTTTTTTCTAATAATTTCTCACAAAATTTAACTCTCGACCTTATGAAAGAGTATTCTCATTGCATTTATACAATTTTACTTTCTCACTCATCCCAAATTTTTCCCCCAAAAGAAGAATATTTTAGGATTAATTTTTTTTTACATATTTGTTCTAGAAAGTGATGTTTAACAGATTTACACCCAAAAGTTGCCAAGTGTACAAAAGATAAGATTTTTCAGTTATTTCCACCAGTTGTTTTAACTAGAGGATCCAGTCATCCTCTTTGGTAGAATGTCCATCCTCTTTCAAGAATGTACCTTCCTTCTCTACACCCTTTTGATCTGCATCTCACTCTACTGATAATTAGTTACCTGCAGGTGCCCAAGCAACTCTGTTTCAAAACTTCAACTATTGCACTTCTTAGATTTACAAATCGAGCTCCACAATCAATTTGATAGCACTTTAATGAAAAAAATGACAAGAGACCATGAAATTAACCAAAATAGTTGAAATAAATTTAATCCCTTAATGTCCCTGGTTTATGTAGGAGCAATAATGTTAGCAAAACCAGATGCATAATATCACAACTGTTAACTTTGTATTTCACAACTTCAAATTTGAGCCATCCACGTGGAAAATATTTGAGTTGAAATGGGTCTAGGGGTTCTTTCAATGTTTTGTATCACATAAATAAAATGATTACTTTTAGACAATTTGGCCTGTCGACATTAAATTTTTTCTTCGTAATTTCTATTTTATTATGTATGTATTAGGAATAAGATGTTGTTAAGTATGATTAGTAGTGGTGTCTGATAGAACATAATGGCACTGTCAATACGGTGCCCCAATAAAGTAGAGTACGGTAGCATTCAAAGTACAATAGGAATGTTGTGGTAAAATGTAAATATTTGTCATAAGTGGTCTGGTAATGTTAAAATGTCAAAGTTGCGGTAAGTAGAGAAGTAGGGTCTACATGATTAGGATTTATAAAAATTATATTTGTAATAAGGACAAAGAGTGATGTCATAAATATTTTGTGTATTTTATTTGTGGAAAAGTCTAAAAAGGTGGAGCTAATGTGAGATGATAAGGTTTATCTTATCTTAGGAGATAAGCCTACATGTAAAGGCAAGAGTTTAGGCATGGAATATGATTGGCCGGAAGATATTTCTTGTCCAATCTTAGAGATAGGGTGGATAAGTCTGAATTCCTATAAATAAAGAGGCCACCCCCTCATTTAGCATAGAATGAAGTAGTGAGAAATATTGTATGAGTAAGTGTGTAAAGGAAGTCATCATTTTGAAGGTGTGTTAAAGAAGCCATTAAGAGGTGTAATTGTGAAGTTTCTCCCATATTTATTATTGGAAGGCAAGTGAAGTCAGTAACACTTGAAGTACCTCATGGGTGAGATTGTAAAATTTCATGTTGATATTATAATTTACACTTATATATAAGATTTATCATCATTCCTTCTTATCATAGTCTATGGTATTCTTGTGTTATGTTTGTTGTTGTGTTTTCAGATTCCATCCACCAAACTAAAAGTTGTGCATTAGTAAATAATCATAGCATGAGGAGTTCCCGGTAAAGAATTATGATAGTTCCATATTGGTGATGAAATTTTGGTTCCGTTGCCGGGACCATTCCTCGTTGGTGGATTTTCTGAAGAGATATTCCCACTTAGTCATAAATAATTTGGAGGGTAACCTTGTTTTTACTTTGCATAGTAGTTACCATGGTAAAGTCACTTTTACTATGAATAGTATTTACCACAGTAACTTTAGTTTTTACCGTCAATAGTATTTACCACAGTAACTTCACTTTTTACCGTGAATAGTGTTTACCATATTAAAGTCATTTTTTACCACAGTAAGTCAAGTTTTACCATAGTTTATTGTGGTCATTTCTATTTTACTATAGAAAGGTGTAAAGTCACTTTCTATTATACTGATTCCAATTATTTGTGCACATAAGTCTTGTTGATTGTACTTGTGGGTTGGTATTTCCCTATGGTTATTTTTGAAAATGGGGAAGATTCCTATTTTTTCAGCCCAATCTAATGAAGATTCTTCCTCTTTCATTTAAGAGTTTAAACGATCTTTCATTTGTAATGGCCTCATAAGAAGGGAACAATGGACTAAATTATTTTCCTACCTTTTTGGATGGTTCAGCCCTCCGGTGGTTTGAAACAATAGGTGATAATGTGAAAAATTCATGGGATTTATTAAATGAAAGTTTTCTTGAATAATCTCATGATCGATATCACAAAGCTATCCCAAGGAGAGAAGGAGAAGATAAGGGATTATCATGCTCATTTTCTAGAGCTAAGGAGGAAGCTCGATGTCCAGATCCGAAAGGAAGGATTAGCAGATGGGTTGATGAATGGCGTGGATAATCTCCTATGTAAGCACTTCATTCTTGGGATGAAGCCAGAGATCAGGCAATGAGTGAATTATGACCACCTAGCTACCATTGAATAAGAAAAGGAGATTACAAGAAGGCAATAAGAAAGCATGGAAGAGGAGCCCAAAGAAATTGTTGGTAAAGTAGAGCCTACACCAGCACCTTTGGTCAAGAATCCACAACCACTCTCGGTGAGCACAAATCTTTCTCCTAGTACATCTACTAAGTATTAAGATATGATCAGAAAGATGGGCGAGTTAACTATTAATCTTCTTCATGGAAAAGAATTTAGTTCTCAGGGAGGAGATAGAGGTCCAAAAAGAAATATTTCTGAATTTGTATGTTATGGTTGTTATAAAAAGGGTCATTATAAGTATAATTGTCTACATAAAGCTTCTACATCTGGTACAAAAGATAATGATAAAGGAAAAGCAACTATGAATTCTTTTGATGTAGTAGATAAGAGCATAAATAATGAAGTAGATGTGTTTGTAACAAAAAGAAAGAAAGAAAAAGATAACCAAGATGGAAATGATCCTAAGAATATGAAAGGAGAAACTAGTAAGAAACATAAGAGAAGAAAGTTGGGTGTGTAGGATTTTCTAATTTCACAGGGGCAAGGACCATACTCCATCTTAGAAGATCTGTCCAAAAGGCCTAAAAATATTACATATGGTCAACTTTTGGCTATGTCTTCTTAGAAGAGGCGGGAGCTACGAAGTGGACTCAATACTCAACGAAGGAAGGAGGTTGAGGTCCCTGTTTTGGAGGCAGAGGTAGATCCCTACGCTCCACAAGCTGAGGTATTATGTAATGGTATTTCAATTCATGATGTCTTAGTTGATGGAGGTGCTGCAGTTAATGTAATGACCAAGTTTGTAATGAATATGTTGGGTTTAAAAATTGATCACCCCTCAACACTTATGTTAAGGTCATTAAATAAGGGAAAAATTAAACCAGAAGGTGTTGTTTCAAATGTGGCAATATCTGTTATGGGTGTTGTATGTGTGGTATACTTTCAGGTGATTTAAAATGGTACTGTTGTATACCCAATGTTGTTGGGAAGAACATGGATAAGGAGAGATCATGCAAGAAACTACTGGAATGAAGGATTCATGACACTTGGACATGACAGAGAAAGGGTGAAGATAAATGTGATCCCTCAGCATCATAAGGTAGAACCTGTGGATTCAACTGATGAAACTGATGATTAGACATCCTCTGATTACTTTAGTACCAGTGAAGTGGACACAGAAGATGAAGAAAATGATGTTGATTTTTCAGTCATGGATATCCTTCTAGTCACACCGATTCATGAACCCATAAGATTATCTAAAGAATCAATTGTTGATCATATCCCACAAATAAATATTGGTGATGATTTGATGGAGAGTGAGAAGGAATCCTACCTCCAGCTCTTTTGAAGGTACATACACCTATTCACTTTTGATTACAAGGAACTCCATCAAGTAAGTTGGGTAGAACATTCTATTGTGCTGGTAGATGGTGCTAATCCCATAAAGCAAATGCCATATAGAATGAATCCTAATTTTTTCAAGACTGTAAAAGAAGAAATAGATAAGTTACTTAATGTAGGATTCATATTTGCTATGGAGAATTTAGAATGTTTTTCTCCCATTGTGATCTCAATAAAAAAAAGGGAAGCTACACATTTTTGTTGATTATAGGAAGCTCAATAAGGGAATAAATAAGGATCATTACCCTCTTCCATTCTCATATCAGATCTTGGACGAAGTAGCTTGCCAGGAGTGGTATAGTTTTGCTGATGGATATAGCGGATACAACCAAGTTTGTATAGCAGAGAAAGATCAGCTGAAGACCACATTCACCACTCCTTGGGTAATGTTTTCTTATACACTTATACCTTTTGGGTTGTGTAGTTCTTCAGAAACGTTCCAGTGCTTGATGAATAAGGTGTTTCAACCCTACATTGGGAACTTCATCAGAGTATTTCTGGATGATTTTTACATCTATGGGAGCAAGATGGACAACTTGCACCAGATGGAGACAACATTTCAAAGGTTAGATGAAGCACAATCCTCACTAAACCCTACAAAGTGTGTCTTTGGATGTTCTAAAGGTGTTTTGTTAGGGCATGTTGTATCCAGAGATGGTATTGGTACTGATCTTGATAAATTTTCAAAAATCAAAGAGTTACCATTTCCTATGAATAGAAATAAGTTGAGATCATTTTTAGGCCATGTGGGTTACTATAGAAGGTTCATCAATAATTTCTCAAAGATTACATAGCCACTAACCCAGTTCTTGAAGAAGGATGTTAGTTATGAACCAGGAAATAAGGTGCATGAAGCTTTTGAACAACTAAAGGAAGCCTTGGTGTCTTCACCTATTTTAAAGAATCTAGATTGGAGAAAGCCATTCATTTTGTATATTGATGCCTCAGATGCAGCACTAGGAAGTACTCTGAGCCAAAAGGATGAAAATGGGAATAATTATCTAGTTTACTTTGGGAGAAGACAAATGAGCAGTGCTGAGGTAAATTATACTATAACTAAAAAAGAGCCTCTAGCTATCATTTTTGCTGTAAAGAAGTTTAGAAATTACTTTCTAGGGCAGAAATTTATAGTTGTAATAGATCATTAGGCTCTAAAATATATTGTAAATAAGCCTAACCCATCAGCGAGGATAGCAAGATGGATAATTTTACTACAAGAATTTGAATTTGATATTATAGATAGGCTAGGAAAGAAGCATGTCAATGCAGATGCAATCTCTCAAGCCTATGATGGTTTAGGTTCATCTTGTGATTATGATGATTTCCCAGATGTAACATTGTTATCCCTTGACACAATGCCTAGTGAATACATAGATATTTGGAATTATCTGAATGAATTCAAGTTTCCCGATGGTGCCAATGTAAATACTAAGAGGTAGATTACTTAAGTTAGTAGTCCATATTCTATTCTACATGGAGTATTATTTCGAATAGGACCTGATGGACAGTACAAGAGGGCAGTTGGACGTGATCAAGGGAAGGAGCTGATAGAAGAATTCCACAATGGTACATCTGGAGGACACTTCTCTGGACAGCTTACAACAGGAAGGATCTTGGATGCAGGTTATCACTGGCCCACTCTATTTAGAGATTATTATAATTACTGTAAGACATGTGAAATGTGTCAAACACATGGTAACCATAAGACTTCATCGGCACCATTATGCCCTACTCTTCCACTTGATCCCTTTGAAAAGTGGGGAATAGATATTGTAGGTCCACTTCGAACTACCCCATGCCAAAATAAGTATATTGTAGTTGCTACAAATTATTTAACCAAGTGGGTTAAAGCTAGGCCATTGAAAACAACTTCCATGGATAAAGTGGCAAGGTTCATATATGAACGCATTGTCACCATATTTGGTTCTACATTAGAAATTGTAACAGATCAAGGAAACCACTTCATTAATTAGGTGGTAGAAGCCCTAGTCAACAAGTTTTCTATTAAGCACAAGAAGGCAACAACATACAAGCCAAGAAAAAATAGACAAGTGGAACAAACAAATTTTGTGTTGTGTCAAATTCTAGCAAAAGATGCAGCCTTGCAAGTACATAAGTGGGATAAAAAGATTCATGCAGCATTGTGGGCATATAGGGCAACATCAAAGTCAGCAACATGATACTCTCCATTTCAATTGGCTTATGGCATTGATCCAGTTCTTCCTATTGAGTTTCATATTCCCACTGTGAGAGTTATGAAAAATGAAAGGATGGATGAAAATGATTCAGTCAAAGAAAGGTTGGTGCATCTTCATTTACTAGAGGAAATGAGGGAAATAGTGAAGGATACAATCTATAAGAAGAAAATGAAGCAGAATGAATACTTTGATCAAAACATCTATTCGTCTCCATTTCATGTGAATGACTTGGTTCTAGTATATGATTCCAGATACAAAAAAAGAAGGCAGGGAAAATTTCTTCCCAAATGGATGGGGCCCTAAAAAATAACAGTTGTGCATGAAAATGGTACACATCGACTAGAGGAATTGGATGGCACCCTCATTATGAAATGGGTCAACCACGACAAGTTAAAGATTTTCCAAGAACTAGAATAGTCTACTCCGAGGATGGAGTAGAAGCTAGGAAGGGGGAAAATGTTGACATTAAAATTTTCCTTCATAATTTCTATTTTATTATGTATTTATTAGGAATAGGATGTTATTAAGTATGATTAGTAGTGACGTCTGATAGAAGATAACAATACCATCAGTACGGTGCTGCTAATAAAGTAGAGTACAGTAACAGTCAAAGTACAATAGGAATGTTGTGGTAAAAAGTAAATATTTGTTGTAAGTGGTCTGGTAATGTTAAAATGTCAAAGTTGGGGTAAGTAGAGAAGTAGGGTCTACATGATTAGGAATTAGAAATATTATATTTGTAATAAGGACAAAGAGTGACGTCATAAATATTTTGTGTATTTTATTTGTGGAAGAGTCTAAAAAGGTGGAACCCATGTGAGATGATAAGGTTTATCTTATCTTAGAAGATAAGCCTACATGTAAAGGCAAGAGTTTAGGCATGGAATATGATTGGCTGGAAGATATTTCCTATCCTATCTTAGAGATAGGGTGGATAATCCTGAATTCCTATAAATAAAGAGGCCATCCCCCTCATTTAGCATATAATGAAGTAGTGAGAAATATTGTATGAGTAAGTGTGCAAAGGAAGCCATCATTTTGAGGGTGTGTTAAAGAATCCATTAAGAGGTGTAATTGTGAAGTTTCTCCAATAGTTATTGTTGAAAGGCAAGTGAATTCAGTAACACTTCAAGTACCTCGTGGGTGCGATTGTAAAAATTTCATGTTGATATTATAATTTACACTTATATATAAGATTTATCATCATTCCTTCTTATCATAGTCCATGGTATTCTTGTGTTATGTTTGTTGTTTTGTTTCCAGATTCCATCCAGCAAACTAAAAGCTGTACATTAGTAAATAATCATAGCACGAGGATTTCCGGTAAAGAATTATCATAGTGTCAGATTGGTGATGACATGCACACCCACCTGCTTTTAACATAGGCCCTAACCATGGCTTTCCTTTGCGTTGATGGGGTTGCGGCTTATTTTATGAATTTTACTTCATTTTAAAAAAGAGCTTAGAAACTCGAAACTTCTCCGGTGACCCCCCTACCCGCTTTTGATGTAGAATAAACATGTGGCTTTACTTGGGCATTAGCGGGGCTGCGCTTCACTTTTATACTTTATTCCTTTTTCATAACAAAGCTAAAAGTTACAAAAACCTTCAGGAACCCACCTTTCCATATTTAATTTTCAATGCTGACTCAAACATGTGACATTAATTGGTCCCTTGTGGAGTCGCGGATAATTTTATAACTTTACTCCTTTGCACAAAACAAAGCCAAAAAAATTCAAAGTGCTCTGATAGCTCACCTTCCAACTTTTGACTTAAAAATGGCCACATGTCCTCTTACAGGCCTTAGGAATTTCTTTTACTATTTTACTCTTTTTTTCAGAACGCCTTAAAACCCAATAAGGCTCGCTTTCCCACAACTACTCAACATACGATGCATTTACACCTTTGGGGAAAAAGTAAGAAATTTTCTCTACCACTTCATAATTTTTAGTTTCCAATTAGAAATCAAAGGAGTTGCGGGGCCAATTTGAAATTTTTTGTGAAAGTGACAAAAGTGATAAGTTCACCAAATAAACCTTTCATGTCTTGTCCAATTAGAGATGGACACATATTTGTAGATGTTGAGATAAAATTTGATAGGGAAAACATGACCGTGGAAAAATAAAATGCAGGGGAAACTTCACCATTTGTGCCCATAAATCAAAATGTTCTTCATGGCAATAGAAACAACAAATAATACATGGCTAAATGTGATCCACGACCATAGAAAAGGATTAACAATGACATACAAATGAGAGAAGAAGTTTTCACACATCCTTAAAGGGAGACAAAAAATACTTCAAATGAAGTGGATTGCGAATTTTTTTAAACAAAAAGGGCGAGATTAAATCGAGCACCAGCAGGGCCATGTGGAGTGGACATGGCATCCCATGTCAAGTCAATGTATTTGTTGAATTTGATAAACAAAAAACACGGTGGGTCATGTTGTTTTGTACCATCTTTATAGACCATATCTTAAGCATGCATGCTTCTAGGAAACAACACATATCAACTACAATAATTTTCCATGTTTATTTGTAGTTAACACCACCTCCTCAAAATTACAAGTTCTTAATAGTCATTATATCCAAATAATTTGCAAATTTTTATATAGTAAGAAAGGTCTCAATATTGACTATCATTCTTTTTTTTGTGACATCACTCTTAGAAATGGTATCGTCAAGGTTAGAATATGTGACATGAAATTTATCAATTATAGTGATTGCATAGCTAGCTCAGTCGAGAAACAAAGGATAAAAAAAATTAGTCCTGGAGCAACACTTATTGGCTAGTCATATTATAGAATTTCCTTTTACAACACCTATGAATAGGAAAACTTGCATATTTTTTAATTCTAATCTTTGTATATGTTAGATATGGAAGTTTTACATTTATTATTATTATTTCATTGATTTCAAGCACAATTGTGCTTATGGTTTATCTTTAATGTTTAAGGTAACGATTAGGGTTTCCTTTATCAATGGTCATGATGACACTATATGTAAATGAACACTAGAAAAAAGCTTCGACTATCCAATTCCTTGATGTGTGTCAGGTACCACCACTGAGACTCTCATTTGGAAACATCTATTGACATAGTTAAAATTTGAGAAATTGGAAAAATATTTTTTTATTATATGCTCATGGGTTCTCCTTCAATTCTCTATCTCATCAAAGGTTATCTTTAGAGACCGTTTCAGATTGAAGATTATAATTTGGTTGATCCATTTGCATGTTATAGTTTGGTTGACTGGTTTGAAGATTATAATTCATTTTTTTAAATTATGGCAATGTACTTTCTTGAAATTTTGTAGTTTGGTTATAATCACGTGGTTCGTGAATTTGGGATGAGGAGATGTTATGTTAGGATACCCATTACTGTATACAAAATCAATAAAAAATTACTTTTTTATGTTGTACAAGTAAAAAATCACTCAGAAATATTTTTAAAAAATCTTTAGCGTTGCTCAAATATTTAAGAGAAAAAACATATGCATAAGAAAAACCATTTGTACATGTTTTTACAAAAGTATTATATTTGAAATCCACTATGGAGTCAAGCTCGGTGATGAAAATAGTGATGTAAAATGTCAATCATGTTGAGGTTATTTAGGACAAGTGTTGAGTGTAGTCTGTTAGTGGAGAATGCAAATATTGATTGAATGCACAAAGCTATTATTGAAAAAATGATACAGAGTCAAATAAAAAATAAATTAAATTGACGGAATGCTAGAAAAATGGCATCCCCTCAGGGTCGGGCTTGTCAATGCTCACAATATAGATGGAGATGACCAGACGATGCATATTCATAAACTTGATGTTGTTGATGACATTGTAGTCTATAGAAAGAGTAGAAAGATAGTCCAAGATAAAATTATAGATGTGAACCATGTCATTTATGACCATGCAACATCCTTCGTGTCCATCTTCTTTGATCACAGCAATATCCCCCATAATGTGTTTGGCATGTGGAGTGGCCACATGGTGGCCTGTATTTGTGACACTTGTCGTCTACCTTATCTTAGGAACTAAACTTTTAAAATAAGAAGAAATTTAATCCCAAATGCATGCTATTTGGGACAACAATGTGATTTTTATTCAAAATACTTGTATAATAACATGAAGTAAATGTGGAAGGTTTTACTTGGAAAGCCCAAACAGGATGTCAAAATCATGTTGGAGAAAGACTTTAGTGAGCCATAAGTTTTACATATGAAGTCAGATTGACCCCTACAAAATGTGTTAGAAATATATTGATGATATCTTTGTTATATGGGTGGTTGAAAGTTGATTTTAGACCATATAACTTGTTCAGTGTAGGGATCACTCCTCCCTCGTAACAAGATTTTGGAACATAGAAAGTCTATTTCACTTAGAAAATAGGTGAAGGTACAACTCCCTCATTTATGGATTTGTCTCTCTTCTACCAAGAATGAAATCTTCCTACAAATATTTAAGATATTCAAGAGAAAAATAATCAAAAGAAGTAACTTTAATGTTCTCACCTTGATCCATGATCAGATGAGGCTATCTCTCCCAATGAGGGGATGAAATTACTTTGTACTATTTGTAGGAGGAATTTGCGATAAAATCTTGGTCTTCAACTTGCTACTCCTACAATGATTAACTTTATTTTCAATCCCAATAAAGGGCACCCAAATGATTATTCTCCCAAAAAAAGGGGAAATATAGAATACATTGAGATTGTTCAAAATTAAAATTTAATGTTTTTTCTATTTCCACCCTTGCTCATACACATGAGATTAGTTTGCTTCATGCCTATTTAACAATTAAAAACAAAAAAGTGAATTGGAGGTTCTACATGTATGATAAACAAAACATAGATGTGAAAATATACTATCCATGAAACCAATTAGTTTATTACAAACTTAATTTGACACGTGTTCCTCTTTGGGTTGTTCCCTCTAGATGTGATCATCATTGGAAAGTGGCATTTTTCATGGTCTTCCTCTTGAATTGTATGTTTGCACAACTTTATTTTTTCTGATATTTAGACAAAGTTGTGGATAAAGATTCAAATACTTGTCAACCCAATGGATACTCATGTATTACAATGAGTGAAATAATATTTACCTATTTTATTAGACAACAATCCCTTCTTGGCATTGTCAACATTTTGAATTGGAATGTGGTTTATAAAACAAGTCTTATTTTTCTTGAAGGGCATGGAATTTATCTTCCCGATGTGATTTCCTCTTTTAAAAATATAATAAATAGATTGATGAATTTCATTACTATCATATTTAAAGATTAGATGAGTTTAATCAATACTAGAGGAAAATTCAATAAGGGAAGCATTATTATCTTCTATGGATACAACATCATTAAGCAGGTCACCTAACACATGAGAATCTGATGAATAAATAATAAATCCATAAGCTGGCTTGGTGCCTATTCTATACCAAACTAAATCACATAATCTCTCTCTGGTCAACATAATTCCATCTCCCTGTTTTATATAAATTTTCTATCGAAATAACAAATAAAATCTTCCGAGAATGATCTCTTCTATCTCTACTAGAACTATATAAAAAATGACGACATTTAGGAATATCATTCCTACAAAGAATATCATAATATAAGATTATGTCACCATTCCTAAAAATATTCCTGCTACTATCATGTATGTCTTAGCATGAATAAATGGACTAGTATTCAATCCCAAGTATCATACCACATCATTCGTAATATAACTAGATCATAACATACATTTAATAAAAAGTTGAACTAGAAATGAATCAATAAAATACATTATAATTTGTATATAAATTCCCCAATCTTGTAGCATAAAGGTTAGGTGGATATGCCACATTTGATAGAGGATGTCCCACTACTAGTTTAGACTACTAGCTACTATTGAAAATGACTTGTGTCTTCACATTCTCTTCAATTCTTCACTTGAATTAGAACGGTTCCCAGTCTACAAAAAGCAACCGAAAATGTTACAAAATTTGTCTATCTATAAATCTATGCATCTTCTAGATCTTCTTGAGTCCTCTTCTTCTCCTAGTGTTCTTTCTTCAACTTTGCATGCATAATATCAACACTCCTCAGCTTCATGATTTTTTTCTCTTGTCGTTGATGATAGGAAGTTATCATTTGGACAAATAAGCTTATAGATATAGAATTATGTAAAAAATCATTTATAGCTACATCATGTGGTAAAGGTCCACCTCCAAACTACAAAATGGAAAAAATGGAAAAATAGCTACCACAAAGTGGAAAATGTGTCAGTAAACCTTTTGGGAAAATCGAATCTGATACCAAAGTTAATATGAAAATGAGCATTTATACCAAAGAAATCATTCTCTCAATTTTCACATATTTAATCAATTTTGACTAATTTCTATATTTTTACGTGGAAATGTTCTTACTAAATACGAAATTTTACTCTAAGTGATTATTAGTTCATGCAAATGCTCATCATTTTAAAATGCCAAACTTGATTTTCTCAATTTCCCATAATTACATAAAAATTGTCTTAAATATTAAAAATTAGACTAAAATTGATTTAAAACTACAATTATTGGAAATAAAAAATAAAATATTACACTAAAAATTGATAATGGAGTTCATCCAATTGGACCACGTCTTTACATTTTGCAGAACATGAACCAATTGATTAAATGATATAAAAAATACTTCTTACATTAAAATATTCTCCAATGATGGGCTATCTCTCCAAAAATGGGGGTTCAATATGCAAATAATTTGTATCTATAAAATATATCAAGTTCAATCTCTACCTAACTAGAAATATCCTACGATTACCTACTTTAATCCCTTTACAAAGGGGCTAATACCCTTAACAATGAATACAACATTTCATCTACAAATACAATAATGGAATTTTATATTATTTTTTTGGCCCCATAGTCAAATGAGTGAGCCATTCCCATTTTTCATAGGTTTTGTATTTAAATCCTATTAAAAATTTCATCCTTATCATTTTTTTTGGAAACTAAAATGAAATTTCAAATGATAAATAAAAAATTGATTTTTTCTCACACCAAAAATTAGGGTGGCAAAGTTGGAGAGATCCTAAAAATAGGATTTGAATCTCCACTCCATGCCTTATAATTTTGGTGAGGATTTCATAATCATTAGGTACTTATCCCTTTGGGTAGGTCTCTAGATGCTTTGGGCTGATGAGGATGTGTTGGTAGCTAGTGTTATGCAAGCTAGAGACTTCGCCCTAAAATGGGATCTAGAGAATTCTCCCTGTGCTCTCTTTAGTTATGCCTCTAATGTGATGATAATCTATTCTTCTCTCTGAGCATATGATAAATGAGCTTCTTTCTCCTAAACTAGGGTCACATGTACATGCAATAAGCTCTACAACATCACATCTATGTTATCTGTAACCGCCAGTGCCTTTGCATCTCTATACATCTGCAGGCTCCTTGACGCCTCTCTAATGATATGAAAATTAATCACTGAGTTTCCTATTGATGGTGCTACTTGATATTTCATCACTACATTATCCTAAAAATCCAACATTGGATCTAGGTTGCAATGGTGGGCACTCTCTATTAGAGAATGTCACTAATCCACCATCTTCTCTACAAAACCAAATAAAAGACACACATCACTTACGATATACATATAAGAACTATTGTCAACACATATAGGAAAGAGCATAAAACAAATACCTAAATACTAGATCCTCTCCATGATGGTCTTGCCATCCTCACCACCTTCCAATAACCCCTCATCTTCCTTATCATCACAATGCAGTATGGATCCTACATACTATTCCCACTTGTCTCAGGGCACCAATATCATGTCCCCTATGCACTATGGTCCTGGCCACAGTCTTAGTTTCACAGACATCTAGACCCCAACTAGCATCAGGTAACCTACTCGTAGTCATCATATCTTATAGTTCCTCAGCAATTATGTTCACTTCCCTAATAATCCCCCTCCACTATTATGACTTGCAGTTCCTACACCCCCAACCTCTAAACCTATAGGATCCCTACTATAAGCCACTAATCGCTATAATATTTTGTTGGCCTTAAGCATCCTCACGATGACTACGGTGCCTATAACTATATCCATACTCCATATATACCCTATGAGGTTGTAGTTTTGGTAGCCTCACCTCTACTCCTACAGCTTCTCTATCATATCGATGCAGGTAGGGTGGTAAGGGTGCTATCACCATGAGTGTTTCTCATTAAAATCACCTCGGGACCTTGTTCACTGAATGGGTCTCCACCCAATACAAGTAATACCCTACCACCTTGATGTTTGCCTCTACATACTCTATCCTAGGCCAACAAGGCAAATAATCTACATTCCATGCGTAGGGCTTCCATATGAAATCATCTAGACCCATATGTTCTAGTGGTCATAAGTCTCTAATTGCTCTCATTGTAAGCCCCTATACCCACTGAAGTAATATCGAGGAATCCATTGCTATTGCCAATGGGGTCTCTATTAGTTTGTACATCAAGATCCTCTCACATATCCAAGATTTCATTGAGATGATGGGTCTCATGACCCTCTATACCCTATGCTTGACCTTGTACAAGTCATGCACCAACTGTACCCATATAGTGGTGCGCCAGTGTTATCGCCTTCAAAATCCCTTCTTTTGAAGTCATGTTTCAAAAAAATTTAGCTGGTACCTTTGAGTATTGGATTGTGTTGAGCCTAGTATTTTTCAAAGTTTTCCATTACATGAAGAAAAATTTGAACATCAGGTGAAATGGTGGAGTTTTCCCCTTCTTGTTATTTCTTCCTACATCCAGGAATGGCAGGTGTTTCTTCCCCGTTAATTTTTTCCACAACATCCACTAGTAGTACATGGAAATATTTGATTGGATGAGGTTTGGTCATGTTTTAAGCATCAGCGGAAGCCTCCATGCATCTTAGTGATACAACTTTAAGGGTAGGGCCCAGGGGACAGTCCTCGAAGAAGCATAGGCTTTCCATGTGTCCCAGGTCCAAAACGAAGTCAGAATAAGCCCAAATTGGATAAGTATGGAAGGTTCAACGAAATGTGCCATGCATCCAAATGATGTAACTTCAAGATTCAAATCTAAGGGAAGTTCTCAGACTTGCACAATTCCTCCACGTGTCCCAAGCTCAAAAAGAGAAAGAACCGATCCTTAAAATTGACTAAGTATGAGTGGGTCGGTGGAGGCCTCCACATTCCTCAATGACAAAATTTTGGATGTAAAACCAAAGGGCCAATATCCAAATGTGTGCCATCTCACCACATGGTAAAAGTTAATGGAGAGACAAAGTTGGCCATGGAAAATTCCAAGACCAATGGAAGGATCCACATGTCTGCTCGTCACAATTTCAGGAGGCGTTTCCAAAGTGGAAACTCAAATGAGCATCATCTCTCCATGTGTTTAGGGGTCAACATAAGTCAAGATGGAAATAATCCTAAATAAACTAAGTGTAAAAGAACCGGAAGAGCTCTCCACGTGTTAGCCTAGTGCAACTTCAAAGGTAAAAATGCAAAAGGTGTCTCCAGGCCCGTTTTAGTTTAAATCTCTCGTAGGTGGACGGCTCGATTTAAATTTTACAAAGGTAGGGTGATAGCTGAGATTCATTGCCTCTGGTTTTTCCACCATACATGGAAACGGCCAAGGTGTTTGAGAAGTTCAGAGAACGGTTTTTCGAAGCAGGTTTATCATTTTTCTGTAACCGAATATAACCATTCTTGACAACTATTTATTGGCTTTTCCATGCAATTATTTAGGGTTGGATCCCAAGACTCAGTAAAGGTAATAGATTCTAAGTAATCAATAAATAATTTTTCCCCTTTCTTCCTTTACTTTTCTTATTTCCATCTCTGAAACTTGGGAATCATCCATCTTTTGTGATAGTTAACTTTGTGTTATTGTTTATCTGATTTCTTGAACTTTGTGTCTATGGGATTATATTGGTTATGAAAGTGAGTGATTATATGCTACAACTCCTTGGTTCAATACATATAAGGTGATACTCTATCATCTATATTTTCTTGAAGGTATTGTTATGTTCTTCCATCCTCATCTCCTTAAATCTTCCATCCTTTTGTATTGATGATCTTTGGGCATAAAACGTTTCAAAGTATCAGGAGTCCATGCTTCAAAATTTGTACATTTTAATATAATTCTTTCTGTTGTATTTCAATAAGGGAACCTCTCCCATTAAAGAGGTGGGACTTTATGTCCCCTGAATGTGGTTGTTAAAGTGCATTTAAAAAACCCAATAGTTTTTGGTGACTACACTAGGGAATTCATTTCAAATGGATCCCTTTTTTAATGAACAACTTCAAGACCATTGTTGGTCTCATGAATCTATGGCATACACAAGGGGAAGAAATATTTCAGGGTTGAGGATTCCCATTTTTAACTTATGGAGAAGCAAAACTTCTCTCTTTCAGCAAGAAGGAACATAAGAACTCATTCTACAAGCGCACCTCCTACTAAAAACAGAAATTCCAAGGGTAACATTCCTCGAGATCATCTCAGTCCTAATCTCTATGCTTTGATACTTCCTGGTGTTTCAGTTCCCCTTCAGCAAATTTTTCAAAAGATGGCAGTTCCTATTCCTTGGAGACAACAGGTTGGGCCTCTTGCTCTTCCTCAGCCATTACATGAGTTACCTAGGGGTAATAGGAAATTTTTTTCCAAGTTCCAAGATTATGGAAAAGTTCATCTAGATGAACACATTGTAGCCTTAATTGTTGCATGTGGGACTATTGGAGTTGAACATGAAGATGTATCTATCAGGATTTTTGTGGAGACACTGCAGAAAAACATTGTTAATTGGTTCTAATATCTTGTTGTTGGGTATATCAGTAATTAGAATACCATGAAAACTCAGTTTGAGTAGTGTTCTAAACCTGTTGAGGATGTGCATGCTCTGTTAGCATAAATTTCTCATGTCAAGAAGGATCCATTTGAACCTATGATAGATTTTGTGGCTAAATGCAACAAGCTAATTATTAAAATTCCACAGAACACTCATCTGGTTGATCAAATCCAAAAGTCCTTCTTCCTCAATGCCCAACTGCCTAAAGTGAGTTATGCACTAAGGAGAACTAATCTTGCAAATTTGGATGCTTATCAGTGTTTGGCTATCAGTCTTGAGGATGATTTGATCATGTCTGGTAAATTGAAAGGAGAATCCTCCAAATCAAAAAACTCTTTTTCTTCCTCTTCCCCTTGAGGAAATTTTGATCATTTGGTACATAAGCTTACAAATGATCTCATTGCTCTCAAGAAATAGTTGGATAAGCATACCCCTTACCAAAATGTTCCAAGGAATAATTTTTAGCCCCGGAACCATCTGCTTGCTTCTCAAAGCAAATTGGCTATTGAAGGCCCACCCATCAAGGTTCCAGTCAATGCAACTTGTAAAGTTAAAGAACCTGATGATGAGGAGTGTACTGAACTCTATGAAGAAAAAGAAGAAGAAGTTGAAGAACTAGAATAGTTGGGTGGGTCACAAGTTTATTTCCTCACCATTGAAGGTATGGATGATGAAGATGAATATGAGGAAAGAGTGGCAGATATGAATAGTGACTCATATGTTTATATGACTTAGGAGAAAATGAGCAAAAAAGAGAAAGTGGTGAAGCCTATCAAGAAGTCCAATGAGCTTCCTAGAACTATCCCAGTTGTTGCAAGAAGAGGAGCTCCTATTCCCACTTCCTCCACACAAAAGGTGAGTAATGCTAATTTCCCTTTTTCTCCTTCTATTTCCAAAACTCCTTCTGATTCAAACTCCAAAACTGATAGATAAAGAGTCTCTCAAGCTCCTAGAAATGATGCTCCATCTATCTCTGGATCTTTTGATACCATTGATCACCTAAAAAATACTAAAATCCATATTTCAAAGGAAGAGTTTACCCAGACCCATCCAAAATCTTTTTCTAAAATGCTAAAAATTGTAATTTCCAAATCCAAAGTCTCATCTAGTACTTCTAAAGGATTTTTTCCCAACCCCTCTTCCTCACCTCAATCAAGTATTGTGGCTAGATTCACTTCCCCTAATGAAAAAATTGAACCATTCTATGTGACCCTTCTCACATTTGGCCATAAACTCAGTAATTGTGCCATAGATTAACGAGCATCAGACAATGTAATGCCTACAAAGGTAGCTCATGCCTTGGGTCTAACCCTAACACATGCCTTTGGTTCCTGTTATTCCATGGAAAGTAAAAAAAGTACCTTTGTTTGGTAGAATTAAATATGCATAAGTAGCTTTTGTTGCTTTTCTAGAGAAAAGGGTCTTAGCCACCATTTTGGTAGCTGATATTACTCCCTCACATGGGATGTTCTTGAGTAGAAATTTATGTAAGGAGTTCGGAGGGGAAATTCAAATCAACTGGTCACATGCTTTGATCCCGTTCAACAGAAAAATGAAGAAGATTCTACTTGATGAAAATAGAATGAGTACATTGTGCAAAAGATTGATGACCCAAAAGTACAGATACTCTATATAGATATAGGGCATGGTAAATATATGATCATGTCTTAAGATGTGGAAAATTTTTTTAAGGGATTGATTCAGGATCCGAATGGAATTTCAGCTCTAGATTTTGATGGAAGCTACTCTTCAGCTTGTTCTAGGACTGGTGTAGTGCTAACCTCTCCAGAAGGGAAGATTCATTATTTTTATTTCAAGATCTATTTTGAAAATACAAATAATATAGCTTACTACGAGGCACTCATACTTGGATTGAACATGGAAAAAAAATGGGAGTGAAGGATCTTTGTGCTCGTGGTGATATAGAGCTTATTGTGATGTAGGTAAGGGATATTTAACAAGTCAAGAATAGAAGATTAAAGAATTATAGAAATATTTTCTGGGATTCCATTGATTTTCTTGATGCTGTCTCCATTGAGGCTGTGTCGAGAGAAAGGAACACTAGATCTGATTCTCTAGTTGTCTTAGGATCTTTGATGATTCCTCAACCAGATTTCTCTGAGGAGAAATTTTCTATTGAAATGATTCATAGGCCCAATGTACCAGATAATGCAAACAATTGGTAGGTTTTCAACTATGATCAACATTTTCTCTCTTTCTTGGAGCTTAGGAATAATTTTGACAAGATGTATTTTGAAGGAAGTGAGACCTTTCCAAGAGAGTGTGCATATTCTAATGAAAGGAATATCAAAGAAGAGATGGATCAAGATGGTTGCATCAAATTTAAAGAACAAGATACCTAAAGGGCTGGTGAGTTTGGAAGACCTATTTTATAAGAATGATAGGTAAATTGAGTTTAAGAATTCCCAAGGAGCTCGAAAATCTTCTCAGTGTGAAAAGATTAATATTGGGAGTATTGATGAACCCAAGATGGTGAACATTGGGAAATTCTACACTCAAGAGGAGAAGGAGAAAGCCATAAATCTGCTAAAATAATATGCCGATGTTCTTGCTTATTCATATGATGATCTCAAGTCTTATCAGTCAAAGGAGCTGTAAAATTTGATCCCTTTGAAACCTGGGATCAAACCATTCAAGCAGAAATAAAGGTAGTACAATCCCAAGGTTACTGGCACTATTTTTCTAGAGATTCAGCAGTTACCTTTCCTATACATCATTCAACGTGGATCACCAACATTGTGCCTATCAGGAAGAAGAATGGTGAAATTCACATCTGTGAGGATTTCAAGAATTTGAATTAGGCCTCTCTGAAGGACAACTATCCTCTTCCCATGATGGATCATGTTTTGCAAGCTATCACAGGCTCTGAGATGTTGTCCATGCTGGATGGATTCTCTGAATACAATCAAGTGGATGTCAATACCCCATATCAACATAAAAATGCTTTCACTACTCCTTGGGGCACATTTTATTGCAAGAGAATGCCTTTTGGTCTTATCAATGTTGGTGCCACCTTTAAGAGGGAAATCGAATTGGATTTTGAAAGTTTGAAGGGAAAGTGCGTGGTTGTGTACCTTGATTATTTGACTATTTTCTCAAAAAATAAGGTAAAATCACTTTCAACACCTCAAAGTAGTCCTCTAGAAGTGTAGGGAAAGTGCTCTTAACTTTAGTAACTGATATGGGGAGATCCCTTCTTCGAAAAGGTCAAGAAATTTTTCAAACTTATTTTTATAGAAAAATTCTATAGACATATTAACATATTTAGATAATATATGCATATACATAGCAAGTTTTGCCATATCTCGTGTATTAAAACAACTGGTCATTAATCCAAAAAAATTATCATAGTTCCATTCTTTTTCCAAATAGAGTAATGGAATGGAAAATAGAGTATTGGGACCCTAACCAAGAAGAAGAATCAGTTGGAACCAATCCAAAGAAGTCTATCTTTCATTTCACTGAAGGCAAGTTACTGGGAAATATTATCTCCAAATGGGGAATCAAGATAGATCCAAAAAAATTTCAAGTAATCCAATAGATTCCTCTTCCCACAAGTTAAAGGGGGATCCACTCTTTCTTTGGTAATATCAACTTCTTGAGGAGATTCATTCCTAATTTTGTAGAACTAACTATGAGCATTGCTCACATGACGAAAGGAAAGAAAAAATTTAGTTGGTGTTCTGAGGGTAAGGAATCATTTGAAGTAATCAAGCAATCCATTGCTAAGACCCCCATCTTAGCATTTCCTAATTTCAATAAGGACTTTATCATTTATTCTTATGCTACAGAGAATACCTTGGCTATTGTGTTGACTCAGAACGGTTCTAAGGATCACAAGCTTCTAATTACATTCATGAGTTATGTTGTGAAAGCTAATGAATTGAAATATACTATGATGGAGAAACATGGTTTTGCAGTGGTTAAAGTTGTCAAGCTATTTCATTTCTATAGTCTTAATTCTCACTCTGTTCTGCTTGTTCCTGATACAACCATCAAGTCTATTCTCACATAACATGAGTTTGGAAATAAGAGAGGTAATTGGGTAGCAATGGTCTAGGAATATGACCTCAATATTAAGCCAACTAAGCTAGTCAGGGGTAAAGGCTTATGCGACCTTATTGCTTAAGGCGTTGATGCAGAATTGTCCAAAGAAGCAGTTGATTTTCCTGTTGTCCTTTTCCTCAGTTTAACAGATGAGTGGTATGTTGATATTGCACACTTTCTTACTTATGGAGAGTTTCCATCCCACTTGAGTGCAAAGGAGAAGAGGACTGTTAAGTTAAGGTCTACATTGTATGTGTTATGGGAGAATGCTTTGTTCAAGTGAGGCATAAATGGAATATTCTTGAAGTGTGTGGACAAAGAGCAAAAAAAGAGCTTGTTCTTAGATTTTCATGATCAGGCTTGTGGAGGCCACTTCTATTCTACTTTCACTTCTCACAAAATCCTTTTTGTTGGGTAGTACTAGCCTACATTTTTCAGAGATGTATCCAAATGGGTAGGTAAGTGTGAATCATGTAAAACTTTTGTTGGGAGACCTAAGTTGGCAGTTTTGCCACTAAATCTAGTAGTGATTGATGAGCCCTTTCAACTGTGGGGATTGGATTTCATTAGAACTCATAACCCACCCTCCATTGTTAGGCATAATCACATGCTAACTGCTACATAATACTTCACTAAGTGGGTAGAGGCCATCCCAATCAAAATAACTAATTCTGAGGTAGTGTGTAATTTCATTAAGGAGAACATATTGATAAGGTTTGGGGTACCAAACAAGATTTTGACTGATAATGCTTCAATTTTTTCTTCTTCTGAGATGATGGATTTCTTTTATGGTTATGGAATTTCTCTTTCTCACTCTTCAGAATACTACCCCCAAGGGAATGGGAAAGAAGAATCAACAAATAAGAATCTCATAACTATCATTCGGAAGCTTGTCAATGACTCTCAAAGTAATTGGCACAAGAAACTTTATGATGCTCTCTCTGTAGATAGAATTACACCAAAAGAGAAATTGGGATGTCTCCTTTTTTAGTGGTGTATGGTGTTAGAGCCCAGTTACTAGTGACATTGAAATTACCAGCCTTGTACTTAGTGAAGGCTATTGAAGATTCAAGTTTTGCCAATTCCTTGGATAATAGGATCATGTATCTCTAGAAGCTGGATGAAGACAGGTTGCAGGTTTTTGATAGGATATCATCTCATCAACTCAAGGTGAAAGTTTTGTTCAACAAGAAAGCTAGACTCATAGATTTTCAAGTGGGAGGCATTGTTCTGTTGTGGGAAAAAAGGGATGAACCTCAAGAAGGCCATGGTAAGTTTGATTCCCTTTGGCTTGGTCCTTTTAAAATCAGGCACTTTCCTGGAGAAAATTTGTTCTATTTGGATTACAGGGATGGTTCTTCTCTCCCACTTCCTTATAGTGGGAAGTATCTAAATTTTTTCAAGTCCTAGGTGACTAGATGGTCCTTCTGTATATTCTATACAGTGTTTTGGTTTTGGGTCATTCCTTTGTGTTTTGTTTTTGTTCTTCCTTTTTAGTTTGTTTCCTTTTTGTGTGTTTTGTCTTCTATGTTGGTTTTTCTTTGAATCTATTTTCCCAATGAATAAGGCACTAGTATGCTTTCCCTGATTTTTCATGTGGTTCTTGATCTTGCCTCATTCTTCTGTCAAGTCATCCGTAGAAAGAGCCAATTTTTGTCGCCCTCAAAATTCCCCTCTTTTGAAGTGAAGTTCTAAAATTTTTGAGTCAATACCTTGGAGTTTTGGATTTTGTTGAGCTTGGTATTATTCATATTTTTCTGTTCCATGGAGAACAATTTGAAAGTCGGGTGTAACGGTGGAGCTTTTCCCCTTTTTTTTATTTCTTCCCGCAGTGAGGAATGATAGGTGTTTCTTCCTAGTTAATTATTTTCCCATCATCCATGGGTAGTACATGGAAATATCTTATTATATGTAGTTTGGTCCTATTTCAAACATCATTGGAAGCTGCCATGCATCAAAACAATGCAACTCTAAGGGCAGGGCCAAGGGGACATTCCTCAAAGAAGTGTAGGGTTTCCAAGTGTCTCAGGTCCAAAATGATGATAGAACAAGCCCAAATTAGCTAAGTATGGAAGGTTAAGTGGAAGGCTCCACATGTCCAAATGACACAACTTCAAGAGTTGAAGCCAGGGGCACTTCTCAAACTTGCGCCAGTCCTCCACGTTTCCTAGGTCCAAAAAAGAGAAAGAGTCGATTGTTAAAATTGACTAAGTATGAGCGGGTTGGTAGAGGCCTAGACATGCCTCAACGATGCAATTTCAGAAGTGAAACCAAAGGGCCAATCTTTGAATGAGTTCTATCTCTCCATGTGGTCAAAGTGAATGGAGATAAAAAGTTGGCTGTTGAAAATTCCAAGACCGATGAAAGGATCTGCGCATCCACTCGAGGTAATATCAGGAGGAATTTTAAAAGTGGAAACTCAAATGACCGTCAACTCTCCACGTGTCTAGGGGTTAACATAAGTCAAGTAGGAAATAATCCCAAATTGGCTAACTATAAAACAACCAACGGATCTCTCCACATGTCATCCTAGCGAAACTTCAAAGGAAAAAATGCAAAAGGCATCTGCAGGCCCGTTTCATTTTAAATCTCTCCCACGTGGATGGCTTGATTTAAGTTTGTAAAGGAAGGGTAGATGACTTGGATTTAATGCGTATATTTTTGCCACAAGGCATGGAAACAACCAAGGCATTTTAGAAGTTTAGAGAATAGTTTCTTGAATTAGTTTCATCAATTTTCTGTAACGGAATGTAACCATTCTTGGAAACTATTTATTGGATTTTTATGCCATTGTTTAGGGTTGGATCCAGAGATTCTGTAAAGGTAATAGATTCTAAGTAATCAATACAAACTTTATCCCATTTCTTCCTCTTGTTTTCTTCTTTCCATTTTTGAAACTAGGGAATCATCCATATTTTATGATAGGAAACTTTGTGTTCTTGTATATATGATTTCTGTAACTTTGCGTCTGTGGGATTATATTGGTTATGAAATTGAATGATTATATTCTATAACTCCCTTGTTCAATACGTATAAGGTGATGCTTTGTCATCTATATTTCCTGAAGGTATTATCATGTTCTTCTTTCCTCACCTCCTTAATTCTTCCATACTTTCGTATTGATGATCTTTGGGCATTAAACATTTCAAAGTATGAGGACTCCACGCTTCAAAAGTTTTACATTTGTATATAATTTTTTCTTCTTTCTTTCAATAACGGAACCTCTCTAATTAAAGAGGAGGGACTTGCTATCCCCTGACTATGTTTGTTAAAGTACATTTTGAAAACCCAAAACCCAGCTAAAAAATACACCTTGTTCTACAATATCTCTTCATATGGTTCTTAAAAAAAGGGGAATGGACCCATACTCTTTGTAAAATTATATCCATGCCACAACAATCCCCGTAAATACTTTTCAGATAACCAAAATCCTTGTTGATCTGTAAACTAGGTGATTATTACACACTAATTTTCACCAACACAAATCCTATGCATTCCTCACAATTCCAATTTTTCATCAATAAAACTACTTGGTTTTAATTTGCATGAATATTCATTAAATTTTATTTATAAATGAACTAAGAGTGCTACATCATCAAAGAAATATTGATAAATGAAAGAGAGAAAACACAATGAGAGAGACACGAGATTTCCCTGGAGAAACTCAAATTGAGAAAACTCCAGAAAGAGGGAAGTAATTCTTCCTCATCTAGCTATTATGTCTTTATGTACACACTGATTTCTCAAGACCTCCATTAACATTATCATGTTCAAACACCCATACACACTTTGTAATTCACTCACTCACACCTTCCGTTCACATTCCAATTCAGAAAACCACATATGATCAAGAAAAAAAATAGCTATAATATATTCCTTATTCGCTTACAAAGAACTTCCCCAAATATAATAGATAATTTTGACACCAAGGATATCTCAAAATAAAATCCCAAAATACTTAAAAGTTGAAGAGGAATCTTCTAAATCTTTTTACTCTCCCATAATTTCTTGCGTGATAGAACTACCACTTTCCACAGACTAACAGTTTTGTAACCGCCACCGAAAGTTGCATATCTACAATGGTGGATATGAAACCTCCAATGAAGGTTATATAACCATAGGGTAAATTCCTTCACTATACAATGTTCACTACCCTCCTGAGGCTAGAACATTTGCATACAAAATCGAAATCGGGTGCCTTTTTTTTAAATTGCATAGGTTTCTGAGAGGAACAAAAATATGAAATTAATTGTTCATTTTATGACATATTCATGGTTCTTAATGATTTTCAATGATACTTATCTTCTTTGAGGTCTCATTGTTTCACAACTTCATCTTGATCCTTGTTTCGTGGTTACATCCAACAAGAGCCATAGAAATAGTGTTAAGTGATAAAAAAGTTATATAATCACAATGACAATTTTGTTATCTCATGATTCTAACATTACAGATCCAAAATATAGATCATGTCTCCACAATTATATTATTTTTCTCCCCAAAATATTAGGAACTCATATGATGAGGAATTTTCTTCCCCCACTTTCTAAACCTCTCTTGTACCTAGAGGTGCATACGCTGAAATACATTCTATGTCATGTTAACTTATTGGTTTATCATTTTATGCCCTTGAGGTGGGTTCTTCCCTTCTTTCCTTGTGTGGATATCACTTATTGAGAACTGCATCTTTCACTCCTTGTAGAAATAAAAAATACAAATATCTTTACATTCTTTCTTATATCTTTCAAAATCAGAAAAGAAACCTTCCCACTTACATCAATCAATTGGTTTCCTTGAGTAGAACTTGCTAAGGAGAGATTAGATTTTCCTTAATAGAATTTTATGATGTATTTTTTCCATTCTTTAACTAATTGGTATTGATTCAATCTCCCGTTGAAAAAAAAAATCTTTGACATACATATAAGGGATTCAAAAAACTAAAACAAAAATCTCAATAACTGCAACATGTACAACAAATTCATCCGTGAAATGTTCATTTATTGTGGACTTAACTTTTCATTGTTTACAAAATCTCATCTCCACTCCTTTTTTCAGCCATCCTAGAGCATATGGATTAGGATGATCATACATTTCCAAATGACTTTATCAACCAGCTCTTTTCAAATAAAATTTACTTGTGAGAAAGAATCAAAAGGTGCATCAACTTTTACCATTTTAATTTGTATCTTGATATGGAAAATGTTATAATTTTCACCTGTGTTTTGAGTAACATCATTACTAAAACATACCTTTTTGTAAAGGATGATACAACACAACTGATCATTTACCTCTTCGCTACTCTCAACATAAATTGGTTCTTCTTGAAGTGATGACATGGGATTAATTTTCTTTTTCTTCAATGGATGTAATTATAGATGTAACTTCGAATAAGTCTCATCGGTGTAACCATCAACATAAAAATTCCCACAATGCTTAGTTGAGACTTTCCTAGAAATCATAGAAGTGGCATTGACCCCACCTTTATTCTTCGAAGCATTGAAATAATTTGAAGAGGGAGACATACCCTTTTTCTCATCCATCTGAAGATAGTTTTCTTAAGAACAAACCTCATCTACGGCCTTTATATTTTCAATAAAAACGGGCCTCCTTAGGTTACTATGCATCCCTCTGACATACTTCATGAGGATCTTACAGTCAAATTTATCTTTTCCTAATTAGATCACCATTTTCCAAAACTCAATTTTATAAACCAACACACTTTAACCTTCTTTTTATATCAAAATTTTTCAATCAACAAACCTTTCCTCCTCATAAAAAATAGGATAAAATTTCCTCTTAATAAAAGTTTTAAATTTATCCCATTTAGTAATTGGGAGTAACGTTTTAACGAATAAATAATTGAGATAACTCTCAAACTATGTTAGAGCATGACTTGCTAGCTTCAACCTTGAAAAATATTTTTTTCTCTTTAATAAATTTATTCAAATGAACAGTTACCTCTAATTGAGCTAACTAATGATCAAGATTATCCGTAATGACATCACCTAAATATGGATGAATATCAATCTTTTCCTCTTCTTTGAATGGATGGGGATCTTGGTTGGAATGGTGATATTGTTTCTCATGGTGGGAAGACTCAAGCTCCTCACTCACTTCAGAAGTATCCATAGAAACTCTGATATTTTCCATGACAACCTTCATAATATTCCCAAGATCATCAATGGAGTGAGATATGTGGGAAGAAACCTCCTCCAATTTATAGAATCTTTCTTCACCATATTCAGATCTCTTATCATCTTAATGGGGCATAATTCTCATTTCTCTCTTCAACTTCTTTGTGGATATGTCTTGTTGCAAAGAAACCAAATAACCTTTTCCACTAGCACTTGTTTCTCTTGTAAAAAGAATATATCTACAAAATGATCACTTAAAAAACCACACATTATGGTACATGAACCAAATCTAATAGAAATTTTATCCATAAAGTAGGTAATTATTACACATTATGTTTTACCAACACAGATCCTATGCATTCCTCACAATTCCAATATTTCATCAATAAAACTACTTGTTTTTTATTTGAATGAATAACCATTAAACATGTTTTAAAAATGAACTAAGAGTGCTGCATAATAGAATAAATAATTAGATTTGAAAGATAGAAAACACAATGAGAGACACACAAGATCACCCTAGAAATACTCAAATTCAGAAAACTCTAGCAAGAGTGAACCAATGCTTCCTCATCTCACTTTCATGTCTTTGTGTATAATCTCATTGCCTTCTCAACGCCTCCATGAATATTATGATGTTTAAACACTCATAATTTTTTGTAACTCACTCAGATACACCTTCCATTTACACTCTAAATAGGAAAACCACATATGATCAAGAAGAAAAATTTCTTGGAATATATTTCTTATTACCTTACAAAGACCTTCCCCACATATACATACATGTTTGAAACTAAGTAGAGCTTGAAAAAGAATCATAAAAGACTAAGAAGTTCAAGAGGAACTGTTTGCATCCATTTAATCTTCCCAAACTTTCTTGCATGACAAAACTACAACTTTTGACATACCAACGGCTATGTTACCATCACTAATGGTTGGGTAACAAACATGGAAGTTGTGAAACTCCTGCAGTGGTTGAAAACCACCACTGAAGGTTACAAAACCATTAAGGTGGTTCTGAAATTTCCACTTTGGCTTTAGGTGTAGTTCCCTAACCATATAAATTCTGCTACCTTACTGATGCCATAATGTTTCCATATAAACTCGAAATCATGTGCCATATTTTTTGAACTTACACACTTTTTTAGAGGAACAAAAATATGAAATAAAGTTTTTATTTTTATGACATCTTCATAGTGTTTAAGAATTTTTATTCAAACCTATCTTCTTTGAGGTCTCACAATTTCACAACTTCATCTTGAACCCTGTTCCATGGTTACATCCAAGAAGAGCCGTATAAATAGTGTCAAGTGGTAGAAAAGTTAAATAATCACAATGGTGATTTGTTTATCTCGTGATGCTAACATTACTGATATAAAATTTAGATCACTTGTAGTTTGCACTATGCTGAGTCGGGCATATAACATACCCTCATCGCATGTCTCACTCCTAGTGGCCATACATCTAAGGCTCTCTTCTCTACATAATTATGTGTAAAATCATAGTACATGTTAGTACCTCCAATGGGTAATATAAATTTCCTACAAAAAGTAGGCTCATCTCCCTGGTTTTATGTCAAGTTTATAGACACCCATAATTAAGCCCAAGAAATTTAAATACTTACATTGTGCTAATTATCCCCTTTCTCGCAAATCAATGACATATCGTCAAAAGCACTCATTTTCCATCATATCATCATTGATTAATTAAACTAAGCTAGTTAATTAACTTGCCTATCCAACAAATACCCTAATTAACTACCTTCCGTTAATAAATCGCCCCTTCTACCTAGAATAATTAATTATTATTAATTACTTAGCCTTCCATTCCATTTAACCAATAAATCATTATTTAATTGATTTAATCCCCTTATAATAGCGTAAATCGTACTAATATTCCTATAATTGGCTTCTATAAGCTTACACCTACCTATTAATTAATCACCTTTGATTAATTAAAATACCCCCCAACTCCCATGACTTGCTAGTAAGGTTACCTTTAGTAAAGTAACCTTATCCATTCCTAATCATGTTTTACATTTATCCCGCATTAATGAGAATGTGTTGAATCCTTTATCCTTTGGGCTATATAAAGAGCCCTACACCTACCTTTTTACTTACACCTAAACTCCTCAGAGAGCAAATGCAAATCATATAGCAAAGAGACTAAGAGCTTACACCTTGTTTTCTTGAGATTTCATCATCTTGAAGAGTTAAGACTCTTTCTTAAGTGCTTAGGTCATATGGGAGGTGTCAAAGGGGTCTTGTAGCCTAACTTTGATAGGCCCTCATTCATAGGTTACTTGGCATACTAAGGATAACTATTTTGATAGCCATGGAGCTGGCTTAGGTCCATTCATTTATTTGTTGTTAGACAATAGAGGAGTTTATATATTTAGCATTGTTAGTTTCAAATTTTGTATTTATGAATGCTAGCATCTAACCCTTGTTTAATTCTTATCTTAATGGTGTTTAGTTTGTTGTTCAATTCTTGCTAAGTTAAGGCTATTTAGGTGTTAGTATTTGTTTACATTAGAATTATTTTGAAAACAACACATGCACACATTTGGCACACTCGGTGGGACATACTCCATTGTCGTTTGCACTTAATTTCAATTTTTTGTAGTTAAGTTTCATTTTTGGTTACTAACCCTCTTTTACACATGTTGATCTAACTTGTTTTTTTAACTTGTTTTGTTGAGTTTGCATGTGTTGGGTCTTCCTTGTAGGTATGAAGGAGGTGAATTTCTATCAAAATTGGAATTGATGGGAAAATTTCAAGATTTCTCCATGTTTTCATTTTTACAGCTTACTTTTTTAACATTTTACATGCTAGTTTTGTCAATTTCTTGAAAATTTTAAATTCTTGAGCATGTAGGTTAGTGTTTGATAGTTTTGAGTCTTCTATTTACATATTAATGTGTTGGGTTACTGTCAAAATTTAATCTTGGTGAGAAAATTTCAATATTTCATCATGTTTTCATTTTTAGAGCTTACTTTTTCATCATTCTACATGCTAGTTTTGTCAATTTCTTGAAATTTTTAAATTCTTGAGCATGTAGGTTAGTGTTTGATAGTGTTGAGTCTTCTATTTACATATTAATGTGGTGGGTTTCTGTCAAAATTTAATCTTGGTGATAAAATTTCAAGATTTCATCATGTTTTCACTTTTAAAGCTACTTTTTCATCATTCTACATGTTAGTTTTGTCAATTTCTTGAAAATCTTAAATTCTTGAGAATGTATGTTAATGTTTGATAGTGTTGATTGTTCTATCCATATATTAATGTGATGGGTTGTTGTCAAAATTGAATATTGGCTGGAAAATTTGCCCATTTTGCAGATTAAGGGACGTTTTTTTAGACATTTTTTTAGTGCATGTCAACTACATACCCGTAAGCATAAGAGCATATACGTAACCCATCTTCCGAAGGCCATAACTTTTGCTCCCGAACTCGAAATTACTCCATTACTTCTGCGTTGGAAAGGTATTGAAGTTAACTATGAAATGAAAACATAAATTTGGGATTTATACATATAGAAATTGTAGGACTTTCTGTTAGTTTAAAACTGGTCATTTTCTAACATGTCTAATGTTTTGATGAATGTTGTATTTCCATGCTTACTTGATTTAGACCATAGCATGTGTATGTTATTATCTTTCACTTTTTGGTGATGTTGAGAATCAAAAACAACTTTGATCTATATCTTTTTAACATTGGAATTAAACTTGAAAATTTAATTATTCATTTTGGTTTAAGGGAATGAACGTTGTACAAAGCATTTTTCAATGGTCCTTTGATTTGAAGTTTTCCATTTCTCTATAGTTGGGATAAATTTTGTGTATGCTCTTATCATGCACCGTAGGGTGATCTTGAGAATCAAAAACAACTTTAGTCTTCATTTTATAACATTTGGTAAATTGGAAACTTCATCTTTCACTTTTGGTTTAAGGGAATGAACCTTTTACAAAGCATTTTTCAATAGTCCTTTGATTTGAATTTCTCCATTTATATATAGTTGAGATAAAATTTGTGTATGCTCTTCTCTTGCACCTTAGGGTGATCTTGAGAATCAAAAACAACTTTAGTCTTCATTTTATAACATTTGGTAAATTGGAAACTTCATCTTTCACTTTTGGTTTAGGGGAATGAACATTTGTCAAGAATTTTGTATGGTTCATTGATTGAAAATATTTTATTTACTTTTTAGTTGGATTATTTGTTGTGTATGCTCTTCTCTTGCATCCTTGGATGATCTTGAGAATCAAAAGCAAATCTTAATCCTCTTTTAAATAAAGTGATTTTCTTGGAGAACTATTAACGCTTGAGTGCAGGACCTAAAAACGCTTGTCAAAGAAAGGAGGAATCAAAATGAAATAAAAAACTACTAATCCAGTTGTTATACAGGTTACCAAAAGGTGTTCAATAAAACCACACCTAATTAAACAAGATAAAAAGAACAACATATTCAAAACACTGTATTGGAGGTTTCGGAAAAGGGTACGTCCCTTTCCGCTCAACTGAAACATAACCCCTTTGGCATAATGCCTTAAGCTACAACAATGGGGGTGGTTCCAGGAACCCCAAAATAGTCCACGCAAGAGGGAACCTTGTGGACAAAACGTGAAGTGCTCCGCACTACCTACTTTACTAGTGATTCCTTTGTGAGATAGCGTTATAGGTTGTCTGTTGTGGCGACCCTAGTGATAGTACACATAGACGTAATAGTTGCCTACTATTCTTGAAGGGGGTAAAGTAAAGCCGAGATACTCCCAAACTAGTCAGTGTGACTTTTTGGGTAAATCACGCTTGCTCGTGGTAACTTTGTAACACCTAGGGTGAGAGAACCTCCTAGGAGAATATACTTTGGCCAGGAGCCCACTTTGACCATTTTAAAATAGTGTTGAGTTGTGAACCTTCTTTTTGAGAAATGTGTGATGTATTACTTTCACCTAGTTTTTGCTTGCCTTAGGGTGAGGTGAAACTCTGCCGAAGTGAGGCTAGCATTTTTCATCATTTTTCTTGATTTATTTCCTTCATATTCTTTTGACACTTTGTTGATCAAAAGAGGTGTGATTAACTTTGTGTTTCCATTCAATTGTTTCTCTCACTTTTATGTTTGTTTATGCCCATCCATGTTTGCGGATAGGTTAGTTAAACGTCTAAAGTGAGCAGAGGCATTTTCACGTCATTTGGTAGCCATTTTGATCTTGATACCCATGTCAAGATCGTCATTGTAGTTAGGCATGGTTCATCACTGCGGACTTCCATAGAGGAGTTAACTTGTTTGTCTTGTATCATTACAATTTCGATATTTACGTCTTGTTTCTTGTAAACTCGACATAAATACCTATATTGTACGGTTACGCTGCACACATTCTTAACTATTCCTAGCTATACTTTGAGCTTTTTTTTTTGTTCGGTTTTATTATTACCTCGATTTCAAAAGGTGCTAGGCACTACCATTTGTGCATGTTATATCAATAACACCTCGATATCAATACTTCACTTTCTTGCTAAGTGGGTGATATTGTTGTGTCATTCACAAATCGTAATTGGCACTTTTTGAGATATATGTTTTAATCAGACTTGAACGTGCTCATTGTATATCCTAATTGGGAGATCGCATTTAACTTCATGTATTTACTTACGTCTTGTTCATTCCTTTGAACTTGGAATAATTGGAGACATCTTGTTAATCATATGGCATCGTAAATTACTTTGAAATGTAGTCTAGGAGGTACTTCATTTGATTAATTTTTGGTACCAAACGATTGTTTCATTGGTGACTTTATCATTCTATCACATTGGTATTCTCACACTGTTAATTTACTCTTAACACGTACATCTTGTGTTTCACTTAGGGGTAGTCATTGAATTTTGAACAAATATACAACTTACCTTAGTGAAACTTATCACGAAAACATGGCTCCCAAGATGCGTCTAGGTTTAAAGAAACAAATATATGAGGAACAATAGGTGCAAGCTTTGGAAACCTCTAACAGGAAAGGGTCAAACGCATTTATTGTTCACGATCTAGGACCACTATTTTCTACAGAAAAGAAAATAGAAGAAATGGTCGACCATGGTGGAAATGAATTAGATTCACCACGTGCGGACTTTGATTTTGAGCCTGCTCTACTAGATGAGTTTCTCCTTAGAAAAAAAGATAGAGTTTTGGCATGAGTAATGGAATTAGGGGCAAAATTTCCCACCAAGAATGAACCAATATTACCTACAAATGACACTACTAAGGAAGAAGGCCCCCTTATCAATATGGAAGATATTTTAACACGTGATCATGCTTCCACTTCTTACACAGAAAATGATAAAGTGGTAAGGCATAGAATACCCCTCATCAAAGTGCCATGAAGAAACAAGATAGAACATGAGACAGGGGAAGAACCTCCACAATATGAAGAGGAAGAACCTTTAAAAGGAGAAGACACAAACCAAGTCACAATCCAACAACAACTCAGTAACCTAAGCTGACAACTAGATTTTCTTACTTTCCAGGCACAAAAAGACACAAAAAAGAATGCTCAAAAGTCAAGGCCTAAGTTTAGGATCCACGAACTCCATCGAGAAAACCAAGAAGAATAAGACATAGGGTATCATCATGTACACGTCCCCGCTTCTCCCACTAGAGAACAATTTCTCGCACAAGAAGTGCAATCTATGAAAGCAAGGCTTGTGAGCATACAAGAAATCAATATAGGGAGTATTAGGAAATACCAATACGAAGAACTGTAACCCTATCCTTTTGACAAGACAATGACCCTTCAACCCTTTCCAAAGAAATTTGATATGCCAAAGTTTGAAAAATACAAAGGAAAGGGAGACCCAAGGGATCGTGTTAAATATTTCTACATGGCATGTCAAGAGGTGTCTTATAGTGATAATTACATCATCAGACTTTTTCCTAAGAGTCTCAGAGGTCAAGCATTGGAATGGTTTACACGCTTACCATGAGGATCAATTTTCACCTAGCCAGAATTGGCAGAAAGATTCGTGCATCATTTCTCGTATAACATAGAGAGTGACGTCACCATGGTAGACTTGTGTGGCACAAAACAATGCACAAATGAGACCTTCGCTAGCTTCCTCCAATGATGGAGAGGGATAGCTAGTCACTTCCCTTGCGCTTTCCCTGAGAAGCAACTGGTCAGTATTTTTTTCCCTAATCTCAACCCAGATATAGATTTTCACCTCCAAATGCATTGTGTCCGCACCTTTGAGGAGGTTATCAAGAAAATGATTCAAATACAAAAGGATATCATTGCCAAAGGCACCCTCAAAACCCAATCTAAAGACAACCAAAGTGTCAAACCCACTGCAAATCCAAAGATCTTTAACAAAAACAAAAACGTGGTGGGAGACGAAATCAGTAATTCCAAACGTGTTCAAACAGTCCAAACGAGTCAACCTTTTAAACTAGCCAAGGGACCAATTCAACCACCACCAAAGTGATGAACATTCACCTCCCTCAATGAGTCGTTGTCCGTCATACTAAAATAGTTGGATGCGGCCCACATGATGACCTATCCTACAATGCAACCATTTGATGACAACGATCCTAAACCTTCATGGTATAAGGAGCATGAATAATGTGGAATGCATCACATTAAAGGTCATAAGATAGAAAAATTTATGCGGCTTCACCACTATATTTTGGACCTTATTAATAATGGGGAGATAGAGGTGGATAACCCTGGAAAAATGCAAACACCTAATGAGAAAATGGGGATTTATAATGAACCATTCCCTAAGCATCATAAGTTGGAAAAGACAAAGTTGGATCAGGGAGACTCATCCCAAACCTATAAAGCTATGAATTAATTGTATACCAAAAGAGATAACAATCATTATGATTCACTTATCAGATATATTGACTCCCTTGCTGACCATGTCAATACCGTCTGGATCAAGGTAAAGGACTGTGCTATGATAACTAGGCATGCCCACCTCGTGATTCCAGAACCCTCTCTGTTGACCCCACAAACTGGTAAATATAACCTTTTAGAACAACTTGAGAGGACACCTGCTAAGATCTCGATCTTAGATCTTCTCAAGATATTCAATGTGCATAAGGAAATTTTGTATCAAACTATTCAGGGGTCGGGAGTGCCTTTAGAAGTCGATCGTTGTGTACCTTCAAGCCACAATGGAAAATATTACACCCAATGAGCATATCACTTTCAACCATAGGGAGGTCCATACCGAGAATCCTAAACATAATCTTCCCTTATACATTGAGATAGTTTTCACCCGTAGGAAAATAAAACAGGTGCTTGTGGATAACAAATCTTGATTGAACATCTGCACACTTAAATTAGTCAAGCAATTGGGACATACGGAGGTAGATCTTGAGTCCCATATCATCACTATCACCGCATACGAAAACACATAAAGAGAGTAAGCAGGAACCATTACGCTACCCATGGAGGTGTGCCCCACTTGCCATCAGATGAAGTTTCATCCTAGACTTGGAACTTCCATATAATATGCTTCTAGGCCAACCATGGATTCATGGCATGTAGGCCATACCATCAACATTTCATCAATGCGTCAAACTGAAGCATGAGGGACATGCGGTTACGATACTAGGAGATTTAGAGCCCTTTGCTCATTTTAGAGCTCTTAATAGCTTTGCACGAAAGGGTACATACGCATGTCCCTCCATAGATATAGTTGTCCCTCTTCATTCTGAGGCCATGGAATCTCAAGTAGATTCAAATTCTCTTAGTTCTTGCACTCATTGGGCATCTAATTCAACATCTCCATTTAATTCATGGGAGATGAAAATCCTGGAATATGGTTGTGGGGAGTATAATGTACAACAAGCACTCTTGGTTTCTGACATCTCCTTGTCACCCAAGACTAGAGGTCGACCCAACTACCGCTTTAGGGGACCTAGAGAGGAACACACTATTGGGTCGTTCTTACCTGGAGGCTTGTTAGCTGAGGAAAAATTGCTTGATCCACCTACTACTTGGGTCCCTCAGGACACTCATCCATTTTGTTATCAAACCCCAGATTATGAAAAATCTAGCAGAATGATGTACTCCATGGGCTACAAAGGCCTAGGATGTGGTAAGAATGAACAAGGACAAAGGGAACTAGTCCCTCCCCCCATTTCAAAACTGAAAGATATGGCATCAGGATTCGCCCTTATGGGGCACACCCTAACGATCAAGATGCGACTTATTCAGAGTGTGAGGATGGCTCTTATTATCTAGACAATGATACAGATTCCTGTTGTAGCCAATATGAGGATCTGACCTCCATGAACCTTTTCATGAATAACGTTGTCCTGACCATAACCCCCACTGAACCAATCCTTGACCTTGTGTACCCTTCCCTTGTTGAATGGGACCAACAATGTCATGTGCCACTAGATTTATTAAAGAACGAAGAGGCTATTGCAGAGTTCATGGGCATAAGGGATACAATTCACATTGTAGATCACAAGAAGGGTTTCTTTATTGACTTAGACACCTACGCCTACTTTGGCGAGGAGGATGAACTTCGTGGTTAGAAAAATTTATAGAAAAGTGAGGGCAAGAGTTCTAAAGAAAATGCTCGGAAAAAATAAAATTCCAAGTCACACAGTGAAAACCTCTTTGAGGCACTGGTTGACAAACAAATAAGAAAATCAAAGGAAAAACAAAGTGACCACACCAAGGATGAAAATCTCATACAAACATCCTTGGATGAAGATCTCAACCTACCTCCTGATCCTACGCGTATGGAGGATTTATCAAAATTGTTAGTTGAAGAAACCATTGATGTCAATATTGGTACCGAAGAAGATCCCAAGATAATAAAATTGGGAGCATCACTCTCAGCCAGAGAATAAAAGACATTCACTATGCTACTCTGAGATTTTATTGATGTGTTTGCATGGTCTTACAAAGACATGTCTCACTTAGATCCAACTTTGGTCGTGCACAACCTGGTTGTACATGCAGACGCTAAGCCTATCAAACAAAATCTCCGAAAGATGCACCCAAGAGTGGCCTTGTTAGTGAAAGAAGAGTTGGAAAGGTTGCTTGTAGCAGGATTCATCAGGCCAACTGATTATTCTTAATGGATATCAAACATTGTTCCTATCCAGAAGAAACCTATCGGTATCTGAATCTACACATATTTTAGGGACATCAATAAAGCTTTCCCTAAAGATGACTTTCCATTGCCCAACATTGACATGATTTTTGACTCAACCACAGGGTACAAAATGCTATCACTTATGGATGGCTTTTCGGGTTATAATAAAATTAAGATCACTGAAGAAGACCAACACAAAACAACTTTCACAACTCCTTGGGGCACCTTCTATTATCAGGTGATTCCATTTGGCCTTAAGAATGTGGGAGCAACTTATCAGCAGGCCATAATAGTAATATTTCACAATATGATTCATGACATCATGGAAGACTACGTAGACAAAATCCTGGGAAAGTCCAAAACAAGAGAGGATCATCCTATCATTTTACAGCGTATCTTTGAACGCTTGTATGAATACAAAGTTAGGCTGAATCCAAAGAAGTGTGTCTTCAGTGTGCTATCTGGGAAACTATTAGGCTTCATTGTGTCAAGACGAGGTATTGAGGTTGACCCTGCTAAAGTGTCTGCCATCACAGAAATGCCTCCACCTAAGAATATCAAGCAACTGCGTAGCTTGTAGGGGAAAATTCAAGCCAGTCACCGCTTTATCTCCCATCTTGCAAATAAATGTCACTCATTCACTCATTTTCTTAAAAAAGATGTCGCTTTCATTGGGGGACTTGAGCAATAGAAATCCTTTGCTTTGCTTAAATAGTACTTGGCTAATCCACCAGTCCTCATGCCTCCCACTCCAGGAGAACCACTTTTGCTCTATATTTCCACTACGCAATACGCTATCGGTTCCCTGCTCACCCAATATGACCTTAGCCATAAAGAGAAAGTAGTGTAATATCTGAGTTGCACCCTCATTGCCTATGAACGTAATTATCCTCTGATTCAAAATGCTTGCTTGGCCGTTGTTTTTACCTTTCAGAAACTTCGCCATTACCTGCTAAATACTAAGACCAAGCTCATATCCAAGGTCAACCCACTCAATTATTTGTTGTCCAAACCCACCCTCATAGGTAGAATGGCTAAATGGATCATTCTACTCAGTGAGTTTGACAGATAATTTGTCCATCAAAAATCAGTTAAAGGACAAGTACTTTCTGACCAGCTAGCAGAAGCACCTTTACAAAGCACAAAACCTTTGATTCTAGATCTGCTAGATGCATATTTGCTCTACATTGAAGAATCTGTCATATGGCATATACATTTTGATGGATATTTTAAATTTCATGGTTCGGGTGCAGGAGTGGTCCTTATTACTCCTTCGGGTGATCCTATACCGCAGGCTTTCCACTTGGCCTTCCCTTGCACGAACAACATTATGGAATATGAAGCACTCATTATAGGGATGAAGCTAGCCATCAAGTGGAATATTCAACATGTTAAGGTTGTATGTGATTCATAGCTAATCATCAAATAGGTTAATGATGAGTATAAAGTTAAGGATGACAAGCTCATACCTTATAAGAAGTTGGTGGAAAATATGAAGGAGTATTTTGTGCGCATTACCTTTGAGTAGATCCCAAGATCGCAGAACAAATCAATAGATGCTATGGCAATGGTGGGGTCTACGCTTCATTTTCTGCTAGGGAACAATGATATGCCATTTTTCGTAGAAAATATACACCAGCCTGCATATGATGTGCCAAAATATTTTCTGGCTTGTGAGGTTGTTGGTCCCTATTCCCCATAGTACAAACCCATTTTTACCTATCTTAAGGACAATACTTTCCCTCCCAATATCTCCCATTCTGAAAAGTAAAGCCTGATTCACCAGATAGCCCATTACACCATTTTAGGAGGTACACTTTATCATTGTGGCTACGAAGGGAATCTGTTACATTGTCTGGATGTGATGGAGTCAATCCAGGCAATTAAAGAAGTAAACGAAGGAGTATGCGGAGCACATACAAATGGAATGATCTTGGCTAAAAAACTGTTAAGAGTAGGTTACTATTGGCCCACCATGGAAATTAATTGTTGTAATTATGTTAGAAAATGTGTGCTTTGCCAAAAGTATGGAAATTTCATCCATGCTTCATCGCAACCATTGCAACCAATCACTAACCCATGGCGATTCTCCAAATGGGGACTTGATCTAATATGGAAGCTTGCTCCTACCTCATCTAATGGTCATACACATATCATCACAACTACAAAATACTTTACAAAATGGGTTGAGGTTGTCCCTTTAACCTATGTCATAGGAGCACAGATTTCTAAATTCATCATGAATCACATTATTTACCGATATGGTATCCCTACAGCCATTGTCACAGATAATGGGAAGTCATTTAAGAACAAAACTATGAAATGTCTTTGCCAATAGTTCCAAATCAGATTGAAATGGTTCACACCATATTACCCTCAGGGTAATGGACAAGTTGAGGCAAAAAACAAGACTTTGGTAAGGATAATGGAGAAGATGGTTAGCAAAATCAGTTGAAATTGGCACCTGAAAATCCATCTAGCCCTCTAGGCCTACCGAACATCAATTCAAACTCCTGCGGGTGCGACGCCATATTCCCTAGTGTTCGGGATAGAATCTATCATCCCTTTAGAGATCGAACTCCCATCCCTACGAATTTCTCTTCAGGACTATTTGGATAAGGATGAAGATTATCAAGTGGCAAGATTGGATGAGTTAGAGTTCCTGGATGAGAGGTGCATTTGTGCTCTTAATCAGCTGAAGGTATATCAACAAAAAATCTCCCGTAACTACAACAAGAGAATCATCCCTCGCTAGTTTGAGGTGGGTGATTTAGTTATGAAAGAGAACTAGTTAAACACCAGAGCAGAGCGAGAAAAGAAAGGGAAGTTTGAACCACACTGGTTAGGACCCTATGTCATAGTTGCTAAGTATGGCACCGAGGCATACAAACTGGCTCACCCTAATGGTGGTGAGCTCTAAGATCCAATGAATGCTATGCATCTTAAGAATTTCTATGCTTGAACATGGCACAAAAATAAAAAATAAAAAACATAAAAAAAAATCAGAAAAAGAAAAAGAGAAAACATATCGTCCATTAGTGAAAACCACGCAATTGTGACACTTTGGACAAGTCCTTGGGTGAAAACCAATTTCCGGCACCTCAGTAGGATTCATTGTTCACAAGAATTCTATATTAGAAGGGTAGTTGTCTTTGTCCTAGACCTGGTTCTGCCTTCGATTTTCTTTGTGCACACCATCTAGTCCAGCCTTCATCCAGCTTTGCCTTCTTCTATTCATCTGTAAGGGGCGTGGTCTTTCGTTATTTCCCATCTTACGCTGGGGGCAACTCAACGAATTCACCTTCTTGTTCATAAGTGCGTGGCTTCTGCCCTTGTATATTCCCCACCTAATGCTAGGGGCCTGCACATAGCTTTGGAAAACTGTTAAAAACACAAAAACAATAGAAAATTGTTTCGAGGAAAACACAAAAACAATAGAAAATTGTTTCAAGGAAAACACAAAAACAATAGATCATTGTTTTGAGAAAACACAAAAACATTGTAGAAAACTGTTTCGAGGAAAAAACAAAAACAAGAGAACATTGTTTTGAGAAAACACAAAAACAATAGAACATTGTTTCGAGAAAACACAAAAACAATAGAACATTGTTTTGTGAAACACAAAAACAATAGAAAATTGTTTCAGAAAACAAAAAAACAATATAAAATTGTTTCACAAAAACCTAAACAATAGAAAATCGGTTTATGAAAACATATCTTACAAAAATATTTACTTGCATTATCTTGTTTTCTTACTTTTCTTGTTGCTTGTATAGTGTTTTGTGTGCTTACTTTTGATTTGTTTGTTGCTTGGGTGTACTTTTTCATAGTTTATCTTTTCTTGCTTAGAATAGATTCATTCTTGCTTGTGCATATTGTAGTGGGTTTCGACATGCTAGTGTGTTAATTATTTCTTTCTTTCTTAATGCATTTGGTTGTGTTTTGTTACTTGTTAATAAGGCATGGTGATTCATGGTCTATTGCATTAATTCTTGGTGTTCTTTGTAGCATTTAGCTGTGTTTCTTGCATGTGCTTTGTTTTTTTATCATTCACATCACATTACCATCACTATCATCACATATCATATCATCAATGGGGGCGAGATAGGTTGCGCATAATCAAAAATCTATCCCCCCCACACCAATATCATCATATCATCCCATCCATATACATCAAAATAACACTTAAAAACAACATTTGATATTGTCTACAGATCTATCATCTACAATCTACAGCATGCCTCAAATGATCACGTGCAATCACCATCTCTCCTGAGTGTCAGAGCCTCACGGTAAGTTTTCTAAACTGAGCAGTTAAAACAAACTGATTCCGATGTTTTTACCCCCCTTGGGGGGTATACTAACCTATTTTTCATCGATTAAATGGCTGGGACACCCATTTAGCTCACTGTTTTCTCCTCTGTTCGCTGTGGAATAATTATTTTTCTCTTATTTTTCACCGTATTGGGGCATTTTTTGTCTAATACCCCTTTCTTCTCCCCTGGACAATTTTATTTCTCCCTGGAAATTTTTATTCTTCTTCACACCCTCATAAATAATTCTTTTTCAAATAATTATTTTTTCTTAATTTTTCCACTAAACAAGGACATTATTTGTCGTTTGTTTCTCTTTTCTTCCACCTAGGGCACTTTTTATTTCCCCTAGGCCCTTATTTTTCTTATTCTCCTTTCTTCTATTATTTATCATGGTTCAAAAAGCCAAAACAATACAAACATTTACTATATCAAAAAAATCCAAAAACAAGGCAAAATTTTTCAAAAAATTCCTAAAAAGTAAAACACCCTACAAAATGGTAACTTGCTTCTTATGGCTGAAAATGGTGTCTTGCGCATGGTATTTTCTCCATATCCTATTGGTTTGTCTCACATATTACTCGTAATACGACTTACGGATCACTAGATTCATAACCATTCACAAAAGCTAGCTGTTTGCTTCGTCTGTACTCTGGGGCACTTTTGGTTGCCTGGTGTTGTTTCGTTCCGCACAAATGATTTTCATGGACCCTGTGTCCATTTTCATTTCCCCTTAGATGTATCCTTTCTTGGGGAATCATTTTCAACCCTTTTCGTCAATCACGAAATTGTGGATCTCTTCAGCACTGATAACAAAACATTTGTAAACTGTCTTGACCGTTGTTGGGTTGGATATATGCGTTCGTACTTGTTTTCCTTATTAGATGAGCTTATTTCCTTCTCGTATTGCATTGCATTTTTGTATGTTGCGTGGAGTTGGTATTTTCAGAAATGGACAATTGTTCATATTATGGCTTTTCCTGTCATTCTACCTTTGTCATATGCTTATATTTTTCATAAGGACTGATGACATAGTTTCTATGGAAATATGATGACATCCAAATTATTTCAAATAAATACGTGGCTATAGGCTAAGATTTTCTGCCCCCTCATCCATATTTCTTCTACACCACTTCCGTTTCACCCCTAATTCTCCCTCTCATCAAGGCATCCTGCCTCGTCCCCCTTCTTCTGCCTATATCTCACCTTTTTCGATTGTCAATCGGCTTCTTCCATCACCCCATCGACACTCGAGGGGGCATATCTCCCTCGTACTAATTTTTCTTCTATCCCTTCAAAATTCCACCTGTCTACTATCTTTGAAGTGGCATCACTTATGCCACCCCAAAGAGGGGCAAATGTAGAAACCCATAATCACGCCCAAGCAATTTAAATACTTACATTGCGCTAACTATCCCCTTTCTCACAAATCAATGACATATCGTCAAAAGCACCCATTTTCCCTCATATCATCATTAATTAATTACACTAAGCTAATTACTTAAGTTTCCTATACAAAAAATACCCTAATTAATGACCTTCCGTTAATAAATCACCCCTTCTACCTAGACTAATTAATTATTATTAATTAATTAGCTTTCCCTTCCATTTAACCAATAAATCAATATTTAATTGATTTAATCCCCTTATAATAGCCTAAATCATACTAATATTCCTCTAATTGGATTCTATAAGCTTACACCTACCTATTAATTAATCACCTTTGATTAATTAAAACACCCCTCAACTCCCATGACCTGCGAAACATGTAGCAACCTTATCCATTCCTAATCATGTTTTACCTTTATCCCACATTCATGAGAATGTGTTCAATCCTTTATCCTTTGGGCTATATAAAGAGCCCCACACCTACCTTTTTACTTACACCTAAACTCCTTAGAGAGAAAATGCAAAGCATATAGCAAAGAGACTAAGAGCTTGCACCTTGTTTTCTTGAGAGTTCATCATCTTGAAGAGTAAAGCCTCTTTCTTAAGTGCTTAGGTCATATGGGAGGTGTCAAAGGGGTCTTGTAGCCCAACTTTGATAGGCCCTCATTCCTAGGTTACTTGGCATACTAAGGACAACTATTTTGATAGCCATGGAGCTTACTTAGGTCCATTCATTCATTTTTTGTTAGATAATAGAGGAGTTTAGATATTTAGCATTTTTAGTTTCAAATTTTGTATTTATGAATGCTAGCATCTATCCCTTGTTTAATTCTTATCTTGATGGTGTTTAGTTTGTTGTTCAATTCTTGCTAAGTTAAGGATATTTAGGTGTTGGTCTTTGTTTACATTAGCATTATTTTGAAAACAACACATGCACACAAAGTCCTCCACCAAAAGGTGTTTGATCTAGTCTCCCATGCAGCTAAGAACATCGAGATCAGGTCCAAATCTAGTAGTTTCTGGGGCATCTGCATGATGCACCAAAATCCCCAATCCTCTAACTAGGTAACCTCTATTTGGATTAATCTAGTAATAAAAAAACTAAGCCATGATATATTTACCCTCCTGCATAGACCAATCATGTGACTTCCCTATGCCCAGAAAATAACAAAAAAGTAGGTATCCGAAATCCGAAAATAAATTTCTCCTGAACAATAAAAAATGACAACTCATTTGAGAAATTATTTCTATGCCATTAGCCCCTAGATTATATCATCGAACCTTGGAAAAACTTCCTCCAATCCCCAAAAAATTTGAGGTCTTACTTTAGGGATGTCGATGGCATCTGACTAAATGTTGTTGCAACTTTTTCAAAATTCAACTTCAAATAATGAAAAAGAAACAAACCCAAATTAAAATCACTCCCAAATAAACTTCTATTTTCTCCTAACCTACCCTATGACACAATTTTGGAAAATAATGACACCTTAATGACTCCAAAAATGTAAAATAACTAAATAACATCTAATTAAGCTAAAAACATAAAATGCAATTACTTAACTGTGGTCTTGCCCCACTGCATGCACTACTTCATCATCCTCTACTGCAACTTCGTACTCATGCCATGTCCTCAAAATACCCTCAAAATTAGAATTCTAGATCTAAATTCTCTTAATTTTGAAAATATACCTAAACAAATAATAAGCAAAATGACTGTATATATAACATTTCTATTCAAAATGGGCCTTGATAACCTTAAAACTTTCAATGACTGCCATTTTTTTAAGCTCTGATAAATGTTTCATTTGTTAAATTATGGCTATGATATTATATCGTTCACTTTGAATTATCACACATATACATCAAATAACTTTTTATTTTCATATATCATTGAAACTATACCACCATGACACTATGACACCATGACATGACATCTATCCCATGAAGCCCTAGCTAGGTGATTTATGTATTTTTTTACTGATGATCCTCTAGTGTATTTATTAATATTTCATATTCAAGGTTGTTACATCATTGATTTAACCCACACATGGAAGGAAAAGTGACATTATCAGGTATGCATTCATAGGTATATTTCATTTCGCCTAGTCCTTTCTTACTTATAGTATCTACTTTTGATTTTGCAGTTACAGACTATTTCATTCCATTGACCATCCCATGTTTCACTATTGCGACACATGGTGACAAATGACTGGGGCATATACATACACCTAATTTTTCAATTTTCATCTTTCATACATGTTACTAACAATTTCATGTGTAGATAAGAATTATTGATGTATCTTTTTATTGAGCTGGGGCCTTAAGGTGCACGCCAAGAATGGGGTATGATTAATCACATAGTAATTACAAGTTAGAAATAATACGCATAGATATTATAGTGATGTGATCCTTACATTAGTTATCCTTGTCCCTTTATATCTCACACACATTGCACACCCAATAAATTTATTGTATTGCACCGTTTAGCACCCTGTTCACCCATTTTCTTGACCCATTAAACCTCTTTTTCTCCTTACATGACATTTAGATATCGCTGGCCGACACCATCACCCATGGGAGATAGTTTTAGTGTTAGGTTTTTCCCTAACCAACATCACCTCCCACCGATGATGGCATCATATATATAGTCACCACTACCATTAATTAATAATGAAGTAAACAAGAATAACATGAACTAGACATTTTCTCTACTCTCTTGCACCAAATTTGCATTTTCTTACTTTTCCCTTTGTTAATATTGTATTTGAATTGGATTGGAGTAGACACTCTTCGTGGTTTGATTATTTGAACTATTGGGTCAACTTTAGTGAATCCATGATAGGATGAATGTTCCACTTCACCAAATAGCCATCCTCTCTTGGTGTGTTGCTTCGTTAGAGAGATAGATGCACTAAAAACCATGCCACAAGTAATTTATATAAATATCTTTATCATTTTACATATATTAGTTCATTTCCCTTCCCCATTTCTCTATATTATCTTAGACTTGTATGACCATCAGTGTTAGTTAGCACATTACTCTTATATGATCAGGTCTTTAGCTTTCTGTTCCATTATTTTAGTTATATTGAAGTAACATATATTTTAAATTCTTGAATTATCCCCCATAGATCTATATATCTCCCGCATTTATCAATATCATAGGAGGGTACTCCATTCTATCTTGATTTTGGGCCTTAGAAACCCTAGGTTCACCCATTGTAGGGATTACTACCCTTTGGGTATGTGACCATAACTCTCATCATAGCTCCTTTAAATCAACACATTATGTGTCAGTTCATGTGTGTATCTTAATCATTGCCTCAATAACCTAGTTGAATGGAATACTTAGGAGTTCAAGCCATACAGATATATTATTGGCCCACCATACATAGTCCACTGGTGGGTCTAATTCTAGCAATGACATCTATAAAGTGAAATCATCTTAAAATTGCTCAAATAATATTAATTTGAGAAGAGTCAATTTTCCCAAATAAACAATTGTTGACCTCATGTCTTTTCATCCATCATCTTCATTTTCACATCACTATTTTATTTGTCTATGTCCTTCTTAGCTCTTGATGTTGAGTCCTCACATCTTACTAGTTGCATGGACTCAAGGGCCTAGCCTTACATCCTATCATTATATTATCTATGTTTTACCAATGGATTAAAATGTTTAAAAAAAATTATACATAGGTTCAGAAATAGAACCCTTTATTGAGTAAAAAACAAAAAAAATCATATATCCCAAAATAATTAAAAATATAACTAATCAAAAATCCAAATAAACAACAATTTTTTTTGTACCAAAATCAAAAACATCTACAATCAATGAAAAATAAGCAAAAATTGGAACAACATTGTCCAAAAAATTGAAAACATTCACATAAGTATCAAACACTGAGGTAGTTTTCCAAACATTACTAAAAACAAAAAATCAATAATCATCTCAAAATCAAACTTTTAACTCCTATCCTTGAGATAATTCAAGCTATCCTACAGAAATAAAAACCCTAGCATGAATTATCACTTGGGGTAATCTCATCTCTCATTCTCTCACTAAAAAAAATGACCCCGATCAATCAAATCAATCTTAAACATAGATCCAACAAGAGTGTCACTTGACCCCATTCTTTAGTCTAATCTAATATTACTCCTTGCATGTATCCTTTGTTTGGGATACTTAATCAAATCAAATTTCCATCCGGATCCAACAAGAGTATCACTTGACCCCACTATTCAATCTAATCTTACCCATTGCATGTATCCTTTCTCAGAAAAAAAATAATTCAATCAATCCTCATTGTGGAATGCATTAGGGTGCGAATAATTAATTTTTATTATTTTCTGTTATTTTTCATTGATTGTTAATTTGGTCCAAGTACAAGTATTTTATTTATATTTCTAACTCCTTTATAGCCTTGGTATGTACATTTACTATATATATTTGGTTTTTAAGTTCATTTCTTTTTGCGTGTATGTGTATTTACACACATCGTGGGTTGATCATCATGGTGCTAATTCTGTACTATGAAATAATAAAGTAGGTTGTTCCAAAATAAAAAATATGAATGGAATATCAAGTTCCCATCAATGTTAGGCATATTGTCATTATATTCATTCATGATTCTCATTCAAAAACAAAAAATCATATCATCATTCATTAATCGCATTCTTCTCATCATAATTCTATCATATCTTTTTTTTATCATCATCTACTCAATAAAATACCATTTCTATTCACTCTCAAATTGTAATTATTATACTTCTTCCTATCAATTTTTTTTCCACGACTTTCCCGCATTATCCATACACTTGAGGGGGCACCCCCTTAACATAACCCAAACTCTCTAGGGCATCAAAATGCTTGGTTGGGGAAAATCAAATAGTTCACCAAACTTATTTATCACTTTGTCACAAATATTCATGTGTCTACTATATTTAAAACATTATTACTTTGTAATAACAACTTAAAGAGGGACAAATGTAGACACCCTAAAATATTCCATTTTACATTCTAAACCTTTGAAATTATCATGTAATTACTTAAAATTACATTACAACCATTTTGAAAACTTTTGATCTATTCTTCTACTTTACAACCTTTAATTATATTATGCAATATCATCCCACAACTCCCCTAATCAATCATATCCTCATGCATAGTCTAGTATTATTAAATATTTGCACTATGGACCTTTTTACCTTTATATCTCATTGCTATGATTAATTAGTTAATCCTATCATTCTTATTATTCATTTGCTATCCTTTTAGTTAATTTTATTAGCTAATTTAATATCACAATAATTAAATAATTCCCAAATCATCCATTTATGACTCACCTCTTATCAACTCTCACTTCACTAGTCAACATCTCAAGTTAACTAGAGAAAAAAATCAATTAAATATTAAATCACTAAATATACACAAGAGGAAAAGTTTATATTAAATCAAATCACGCATTTAAGTTAACTAAATATATCTCATATAAAGTATGACATTCGAAAATTAAAGAAATTATCTCCAAAATCCAAAAGTCACATCAATTTGTTTGGGTGAATAAATAAAAAGATGTCGAATTAATATTTAATTCTAAATATTCAAAAGCATATGCAACATTTTCCAACTCGAAAATAAATCATCCATGAAATTTTAAAGTAACAGTTTAACTTTTCAGTCCAACTAGAATCACAACTAATTAATTCAATCATGCTTCAGTTAACTTTAGATCAGACAAGTTAATCACACAAATCAAGGATTTGAGAGTCTCTTCCCTCATCTATAAATAAACACCCATTCCTCTCTATTTATCATCTTGAGAAGATTTAATATTTGCATCGTCATTGTGTTGGATTATCATTCAAACTCACATGATGTTACATTTTTTAATTGATCATGAATCAAAAATCAAGTAAATCATTCAATCATGTTGCTCATACCTTAAACCTACTTCCATTTAGAAAACTTTTGGAGCATCCACAAAAAAATTTGATCAATAGATTCAATAATATCGGTGCTTCGTTACAATTTTCATAAATCTCATCCGAGGTTGTAAGTAGATATGAAGGAAGAGATATGGTTAACTTTTATTTACATTGTTTCTTTTGTTTTGTAGTATTTGTTTTGTATACAATTTGTTTTGATAAAAAAATCTTGACATGTCTCATCCATTTGTTTAGAATTATTTCCACTACTGATTTCGAAGTACTATCTCTATAATTACAATGTAACATGTATCATTATAAGACAAATTTTCACATCTACACAAAGAAATCCTTCAACATCGTTAAATTATGATGTTTACTAAACCTAGTTAAACTACATGAATAATGTTTTCTATATTTAAAGCTCATAACCATAAGTAAAATTCGATGCCCATCCTTAGACATCAAACATTTTCTCTCTCTCTTTAACTTCCATTGATTTAAATTCATGTGATAGGATTCTAATATACAATTGAGCTCAATGGAAGCTAAGCTTAAATTATCATTTGTAATCACGCATATTCATGAAAGAAATATAGTCAGTAACCACCCTAGCGGTCACCTATCATTAAAAATAGTCTTTTAAAATTGAAATATAATTGTGGGGAGCATTTGAAGTGCCCCGTTATGTTCTGCTTGGTGTAGGTTGAGAAGTTCTATCCCTACCTCAACATGTCCCCATGGCCACTTAGTGAAAGAATCCAATGAACTCCTTGGGAATGTAACTTGGATTGCTGATTACAAAATACTTGTAAATTTCTGATGGTAAACACTTTTATTATACTAGATCTATGAAATGGTGTGGTGGAGGAGCACTGTCTCTAAGTGGGACATGGATTTGGGTTTGGATCCTTAATGTCTGATGAGAGATTCACATTTGAAGTTCCCCGTTATGTTCTTTTGGGTCCATATGGATAATTTCAACCCATACCTCAAGGTGTCCCCATGGCCACTTATTGAAAGCATCTAATAAAATCAATGGGAAGTACACATGGGTTGATGATTACAAACAACTTGTAACTCACCAATATCCCAAGAACTTGAGTTCATCTTCTCTTCGAATATTTGTTGTCTAGTCATGTATTTTAATTTCTGTCAATTCATTACTAATTATCATGTATGCAAGACAATAACTATCCTAGTGACCACTAACCTCAAGCCTTTCTGATGTTGCAACAATGTTGATTCGAATAACATATTGAATGCAATGTCCACAAGGATTAAAGTTGAACAAAGCAGTCACTAGGATTGAATTTTCTTTTGGAATTCATGTGATAGAACTCAAATATATTATTGAGCTCTATGGCTGCTAGGATTAATTGTTTATTTTAAATCACGAGTATTCTTGAGAGAAATGTAGCTTGTAAAATATAGTCTTTTAAAAATAAAATATAATCGTGGGGAGCATTTGAAGCACTCTGCTATGTTTCTCTTCATCCATATGGATAAGTTTTACCCTTACCTCAAGGTGTCCCCATGGCCACTTATTGAAATCATCAAGTGAACTCAATCAGAATGGAACTTGGGTTGACGATTACAAACTATTTGTAAATTTTCAATTACAAACACATTTATTATACCCGATTTATGAATTACAGTGTTGAAGGAGCTCTTTATTTAAGCGAGACATGGAGGTGAGCTTGGGTCCTTAATGTCTACCGAGTGACCCACATTCCATACTCCCTACAATGTTCCACTTGGTCCACATGGAGAAGTTTGACCCCTACCTCAAGGTGCCCCCATGGCCACTTATTGAAAGAATTTAATGAACTCAATGGTTATAAAACTTCGGTTGATGATTACAGACTCCTTCTAACTCACCAATAGAACAAGAACTTGAGTTCATCCTGTATTCAAATATTTTTTTGTCTCGTCATGTATTTGAATATCCCTCATGTAATTACTGATTTTCCTACATGCAAGACAACAGCTATCCTAGCAGCCGCTAACCTCATGCCTCTGCAATGTTTCAACAACACTTATTCGAATAACATAATGAACCTAGTGGCCACTAGGCTTAAAATTGAACACAACAATGACAAGGCTTAAATTTTTGTTTGAAATTCATGTGATAGACCATGAATATACTATTGAGCTCAACAACTACTAGGATTAAAAAAAATCTAATAATGAGTATTTAGGAAATAAATGTAGCAAGAAACCACCCTAGTAGTCACTAGTAGATAAAAAAGTATTTTAAAATTGAAATCTAATTATGGGTAGCATTAAATAGATTCTTTTTAAATAGTTTTGTAGGGTCTTCATATCTGGTACTAGAGCAATTTCCACGACCAATTTTTTTTTCTTCTCTTTGCAAATACTTGGGGTGATCTAATTCTTCCCACCATATGCTCTCACCTTGCCAAACAAAGATCTTGGTGACTAGAAAGTGATCCAGATCTTGTGGCATTTTGTTCAGTAGATCTAATTAGAAGTTGTGAGATGTGCCATTTCCAACAACTTTACATTCCATTTTGATTCTATTACCATGCAAGTCATTTTCGGGTAGAAACTAGATAAACAATTTATAGAAAGAATAATGATTGCAGACATCTAGTGCGAGAAGAATAAAAATCACAAGCAATCTTAAAATTTCACATGGAAAATTGGCACAAGAATTAGCTAGAGCCATGAAACCTTGAAAGTTCCAAGTTTTTTTCTCCATCTCTAAACCAAAAGCTTCATAATTCATCTTTAATCGTTTGCTTGCGACCTTTATTCTTTGTTCTGCGTGTAGGTTCTTCAGTGGGTGCTCAAAAATACTCCTCCAAAAATCTGTCAAATGAAAACAAAACCCTAAACCCTAAATCCCAAAGTTGGTCTGTATGGAGAAGTTTGGCCCCTACCTATGGGTGTCCCCATGGCCACTTATTAAAAGGATACAATAAACTCAATAGGAATGGAACTTGGTTTGATGATTACAAACTACCCTTTAATAGTTCATGATTTTTTAACTTGTAGATTTTATTTTAGACATTTTATTTATGTGGAGAACATATTTTTATGGGATTTAAAATAATTACTTCTGAGTACAAAGAAATTTAAGGAAACCCATTACTTTAATATAAAATCACCTTTTATGGGTTGTCTATGTATCACCATTTCATTAGATAGTTTACTGATGATACTTGATGTGATTTACTTTATTGGCTAGTTTTTATTTAATTTTTAACTTGAATTCAACAAATTAATGGTAGTTGCAAAAAAATAATGGGTGACTAATGACTAGAAATTTTGTTAAATTTTCAATGTATAAATGAGTAATTTTAAGCACTGGAACGCTTTTTTTTTCTGGCTAATGACTTGAATAGTAATGAATTAATTATTGGAGCCGAATCCCATATTAAAATGGCATCATTAAAATGCAAAACTTGTCAGGGAAAACCAATCTTGTGTGATTAATATTCCCTTTGTATGATCTCATTAACTCCTGATTGGACTTTAAATTTTACCTATTCCGATAGTTACTAACCGAAATTTTTTTTGATAATATTTTCAATATATATCTTGATTGCCCAGACTCATCACCTTTTCCAATAAACCTTGATATTAAAGCTACTGACATGATTGTATTAATTTCAAGCATGTGATGGTATATTCATTCAATGTAGAAAAATAATATTTGTAGTTTTAGGTTAGAGGGTCCTTAATGCAAGACAAGAATTATCCTAGTAGCCGCTAATCTAATAACATATTGAGCTTAGCGGCTACTAATAATTTCACCAATCTTATTTCCAATGAGGCCATCAATGGTCCAGATGTCACATTGATTTTGTGTAATTCTAAAGATTAGAATAGTCTCGTATATATCCTTTCACACGACAGGAGGAGCGAAACCTGCATCCATCATTAATGGTAGTTCATGTCTTTTTTATTTTTAGCTTGGCATTGGATCCTATTTAATCTCTATTCTCTCTTTCCATTTTCAAGAAGGATAATTATGGTTTTCCTAGGATTTCATTTTATTTATCTATGTGGCAAGCGATGGGAATCAACCCTCTCATCGGCCATTTCCCGTAGGCTTCTTTAGGATGTCTTTCGTTATAAATTTGTTCGTGAAGGAAAAGTGATCAAATGTGTGTTGGGTGACTCATATATGTAGGATTATTATAGGGTGTAGGATGCTTCTGATATATCCCTATATTTTATTTCCAATTGTATTCTTCTTCATCGAGATAAGGTGGATGTCGAGGTTTTAGCAAAGTAATTCATTTACCCGGTTCACATAGGTGGATTTCACAATTAATGGGCTTATTGTCACATCTCAGGCCCCTTGATTTGGGAGGGATAGGTTGGTGAACAGGCTATTGGTCTCTAGCATGGGGTTCATGTGCTCGAGTATGAATATCGGGAACTTCTCCTTCATGATGAGAACATGCATTTTTCCCATTAGCACAACATCCTCGATCTCAATAGTCTACCCCCCTTGGATTTTCTTACTACCTGGTTCCCTATTGATTCAGTTATCGATCACCTTAATGATTTTCACACCTTAGCTAGCGAGAAATTTCTTCTCTTGCTTGGTAAGGATTCTCAGCAAGAAATGGGTGGTGCGGGCCGGTAGCTGTTTGCACAACTCTTTTGACTCATTATCGTGCTTGGTTCTGGTGCTTCCTAGTCTGTTATGGTTCTTTGGTCTATTCTCTTGGTTTATCTCACCTTCGTGGTGTTCCTTGTTGTGGGGACTTGGGTATTTTACATCACATGGTTTTTGTATTTTTTCTATATTGTATGGGTGGGGTCCCATAACCCATTGGTTTAAAGATACGGTCAAAAGCGTTTAAAATTCCAAAAAAAAAATTAAATTGAATTCACTAAATGCTAGGATTAAAATTATTTTTTTGGAATATGTGTAATCATGAAATTTATTAAAATTTGTTATATTACACAAAGGGAGTATAGTAATCTTCGATCTTAGTGGCTACATGTAATCAAGAAAATCTTTATATTTTTATTTTCTTCCAATATTTTTTTTATGATTCGACACTTTTGACAGGAGATTAGAACATGTGGATTGACGGGATCCCACCTAATTACAAAATGTAAAGATAATAAGTAAACCACATGACTGAACACAAAAAAACCACAAAAACTAACTAGGCTACAAGATGACCAAACCCAACATTGAAAACAAACCAAATACCCAACCAATGACAACCAAGGATAGGAACAAGAAATTACTCCTGAGAGGTTGAGTTGATGTGCTACATAGACATTATCCCACCCACTGATACATCCTCCCAAACCCCTTAGAACAAGCAACATGAATGCCCAAAGAAAACTACATAAAAACCAATGAAAATGTTGGTGATATAATAATCCAAATTCTAGGACAAAGATTTTACCTTTCAAACATCACTTATTACCACCAGGGAATCACCTTCATTTTCTAAAGCTTCATCACCATTGAGGACTACTAGTTTGAAACCTACTAGAAAATCTTGAGCCTCTCCCTCATTGCGCTTGTCATCTTTAAAAGGAAAGGAATCAACTATTACTAAAATTCCATCCACATCCCTAACTAAACACCCAGCTCCTGATAGGCTTGGGTTTCCTTTCAAGGCTCCATCAAAGGTAAGTTCTCAAAAAGTGGGAGGGAGTGGAAAATTTTGGATGGTAAGAACTTTTATTATACCAAAGATATGAACCGGAGTGATGGAGGAGAAATTTATCTAAGTGGGACATGGGGGTGAGCTTGGTTCGTTAATGTCCACTGATTGATCCACATTCAAAGTGCCTCACTATGTTTTGTTTGGTCCTTATGGAGAATTTTGACGCCTACCCCATGGTGTCGACATGGAAACTTATTGAAAGCATCTAATGAACTCAATGGGAATGGAATATTTGTTGATTAAAAACTACTTGTAACTCACCAATAGCCCAATAACTTGAGTTTATATTATCTTTGAATATTTTTTGTCTAGTCATGTATTTGAATATCCGTGCGGTCATTACTTATTACCCTGTATGCAAGATAAAATCTATCTTAGTGACCGCTCACCTCAATCCTCTATGATATTGCACCAATACTAATTTGAATAACATAATGAACCCAATGGCCACTAGGCTTAAAATTGAACACAACAGCCATGAGGCTTAAATTATTGTTTGGAATTCATGTGATAGGCTTCCAATATAAAATTGAGTTCAACGGAATCTAGGCTTAAACTTTTTTTTGGAATCATGAGTATTGATGAAAGAAATATAGTGAGTAACCACCCTAGTGGTCTCATGTCATTAAAAATAGTCTTTTAAAATTTAAATATAATTGTGAGGAGCATTCAAAGTGCCTCGCTATGTTCTGCATAGTGCATATGGAGAAATTATATCCCTACCTCAAGGTGTCCCCATGGCCACATATTGAAAGAATCAAATGAACTCATTGGGAATGTAACTTGGGTTGATGATTAAAAACTACTTGTAAATTTATGATGGTAAATGCTTTTATTATACCAGATCTATGAATTGGTGTGGTGGAGAAGAAATTTATCTAAGCAAGACATTAACTTAGGCTTGGATCCCTAATTTCCATCTATTAATTCGCATTCGAAGTGCCACACTATGTTCTTCTTGGTCAATATGGAGAATTTTGACCCCTACCTCAAGGTGTCCACATGGAAACTTATTGAAAGCATCAAATAAACTATATGGGAATGAAAATTGGGTTGATGATTATAAACTACTGCTAACTCGCCAATAACCCAAGAACTTACATTCATCCCGTCTTTGAATATTTGTTGTCTAGTCATGTATTTTAATGTCTATCAAGTCATTACTAATTGTCTTGTATGAAAGACAAAAAATCTCCTAGTGGCCACTTACATCAAGCCTTTATGATGTTGCAACAATGCTCATTGAAATAACATATTGAACACAATGGCCACGAGGCTTAAAATTGAACACAACGGCCGTTAGGATTGAATTTTCTTTTAGAATTCATGCAATAGTCTTTGAATATACTATTGAGCTCTGTGGCTATTAGGATTGAATTTTTATTAAGAATCACAAGTATTCTTGAAGGAAATGTAGCTTGTCATTAAATATAGTCTTTTAATATTAAAATATAATTGTTGGGAGCATTCGAAGCACTTTGCTATGTATTGCTTGGTCCATATGGAGAAGTTTGACCCTTTCCTCAATGAGTCCTCATAGCCACTTATTGAAAGCATCAAGTGAACTCAATGGGAATGGAACTTGGGTTGATGATTAAAAACTATTTGTAAAGTTTGGATTATAAACACTTTTATTATAATAGATTTATGAATTGCAGTGTTGGAGTAGCACTTTATCTAAGTGGGACATGAAGGTGGGCATGGATCCTTAATTTCTAGTGAGCAATCCACATTCAAAGCTCCCTACTATGTTTCTCTTGGTCCATACGAAAAGTTTTACCTCTACCTCAAGGTGTCCCCATGGCCACTTATTGAAAGAATCCAGTGAACTCAATGGGAATGGAACTTAGGTTGATGATTACAAACTACTTGTAACTCAAGAATAGCCAAAGAAATTGAGTTCATCCTGTCTTCAAATATTTTTTGTCTCATCATGTATTTGAATATCCATCAGTTCATTACTAATTTTCATATGTAAAGGACAATAACTATCCTAGTGGTCACTAACTTCAAGCCTCTGTGATTTTTTAACAACGCTTATTCGAATGACATAATGAACCCAGTGGCCACTAGGCTTAAAATTTAACACAAAAATGGCTAGGATTAAATTTTATTTTTAAATTCATGCGATACACCATGAATATACTATTGAACTCAACGACCGCTAGGCTTAAATTTTTCATTTCAAAAAATGAGTAGTTAGGAAATAAATGTAGTGAGAAACCACCCTAACAGTCACTAGTAGTTAAAAAAAAGTCTTTTAAAATTAAAATATAATTGTGGGGAGCATTTGAAGCACCATGTTATGTTTCGCTTGGTCCATATGGAGAATTCCATCCCCTACCTCAATGTGTCCCCATGTTGAGTTATTGAAAGCATCCAGTGAACTCAATGGGAATGGAACTTGGGTTGATGATTACAAACTATTTGTAAATTTTAGATGATAAACAATTTTACTATACCAAATCGATGAATTGGAGTGGTGGAGGAGAACTTTCTCTAAGAGGGACATGGAGGTGGGATTAGCTCCTTAACCTCCACAAAGCATTCCACATTTGAAGCACCATGTTATGTTCCATTTGGTCTATATGGAGATCTTTGACCCCTACCTCAAGCTTTCCCCATGGCCACTTATTGAAAGCATTCAATGAAATCAATGGGAATGGAACTTGGGTTCATGATTATAAACTATTTGTAAAATGTGGATGGTAAACTATTTTATTATACTAGATCTATGAACTTGAGTATTGGTTGATCACTTTCTATAATTGGGACATGAAGGTGGCATTAGTTCCTTAATGTGCACTGAGCCATCCATATGTGAAGTGCAACACTATATTCCTCTTGGTCAATATAGAAAAGTTCGACCCCTACCTCAAAGTGTCCTCATGACAAGTTATTGAAAGAATCTAATGAACTCAATAAGAATGGAACTTGGGTTGATGATAACAAAGTACTTGTATTTCAACAATATCACAATAACACGAGTTCATCCTATCTTTAAATATTTGTTATCTAGTCATGAATTTGAATATCTATCAGGTCATTACTAATTTTCCTCTATGGAAGATAATTTAACTATCATAAAAACCACTAACCTCAAGCCCTTGTGATGTTGCAACAACGTTGATTCAAATAACACATTGGACCCAACAACCACTAGGCTTAAAATTAAACATAGAGACCACTAGGCTTAAATTTTTGTTTCAAATTCATACAATAGATTTCAAATATAATAGTGATCTCAGTGACTACTAGGATTAAATTTTGTTTTGAATGACAAGTATTCAGGAAACAAATGTAGTAACAACTACCCTAGCCATTGCCAGTCATTAAAAATAGTCTTTTAAAATATAAATATAATTATGGGGAACATTAAAAGCGCCCCACTATGTTCTAATAGGTCCATATGGAGAAGTGTTCTCCTACCTAGAGGTGTCCCCATGGAAAATTATTGAAATCATCCAGTGAAATCAATGGGAATGGAACTTGGGTTGATGATTACAAACTACTTGTAACTCACCAATAGCCCAAGACAGTGATTTCATCATGTCTTCAAATTTATTTTTTTTAGTCGTGTATTTTAATAACATGTTTAACCCAATGAATTCTAGGCTTAAGTTTTAGTTTGGAATTCATGTGATACACTTCGAATATAGCACTGAGCTTAGAGGCCACTAGCCTTAAATTTCTATTTAGAATCACTAGTATTTAGGAAATAAATGTAGTGAGTAACCACCCTAGTGGTCGTCATTCGTTAAGCATAGTATTTTAAAACTTTAATACAATAATAGGGAGCAGAGTTATATTTTAAATCCAATTGTTACAAAATGTCCTTAATGAAAGAAACATGTATCCAAGTTGTCAGTAACCTAAACTCTTCACAATTTTTCTGGACCGCCATGTAATTATTTTTTACTGTAGCAAATTATAAGAATATAATGCTTTAAACTTTGAATTGAATTTGGTACTCAGAAGCCTCCTAACTAAAATATTGGTGTTGGATTTTAGTTTAGTATTTATTTTTTAGTTGGGTATTTAATAAATATCTTGAATGCAAGATAATAATTATCCTATCGGCCACTAATCTTAAGTATTTATTACGTTACACCAACACAGTGGAATAATGAATGAACTTAGAGGCCATTGGGCTTCGAATATCATGTGGTAGACTTAGGATAACATATTGAACTTAGTGGCCGCAGTGAAAAAAATATCATGTGAAGTCAAAAAATATTCAAAGAAAGAAAGTAAAAATCCACCATAGCGGTTGCTAGTCTTAGAAGGTAGTATTGTAACATCCAAATATAATAAAGGAGCTTAGTTTTTTAGTGGGCTCATTAATAATTTTCATGTATGCAAGGAAAAAAATATCCTAGCCGCCGCTAATCTCAAATGTTTTTTATGTTGCACCAATGTCAGATAATAATCTTGGACATTAGTGGCAACTATGATTCGAATATCATGGTAGGATTCTTATAAATTAATAAGAAAATATAAATATAATAATGATACTTAGATTGGTTTTTAGGTGAGTCATCCTACTTGTATCGTATGCGACTCAACCATAATCTTAACAATCGTTAGTCTACCTTCTTATTTGAAAAATTCATTTAGTAAACTCTTTAATATTTGTCTTGTCTTGTAATATTTGCTTCCTTATTTTGTTTTGTAATAGCTAGGCCATGTTGTAACCATCGACCTTATCCACCTCTAGTCTTGGAATATATTAATTTAAAATTTAAAAATTGTTACTTTATATTGGCTCATTTATCAAGTAAGTCGTTACTCTCTATAAATGGAATATATGTTTGTAAATAGAATGATTAACATTTTTATTTAATAATATTTATGAGTATATATAATGTTCTTACCTTTTACTAAACATATTTTTTTTGTAAAGACAACACATTTAATTATTTCTACGTAAGAAAACAAATATAAAAAAACTATGTATATCAACTCTGCAATCCATTTATAATTAAATATTGAATAATTAGTCATGACTATTTACTTCATATTAAAAACTCATTAAAGGAAGTCAAAATGATTACCTGTACTATAAAAAAGTAAACCATTACGATTTATAAAGAAGAATATACGACTCGTGTTTTTCTGCTAGAGATAGACGTCAACACTTAATGGGAAAAAATTGAAAAAGAATAAAAAAACCAAAGAAACATATAAACGGGCTCAAAATGGATCCCATTTAATAGACATGAATACCTGAGTGACAGATGAAAATTAAAAATGGGTTTTTGTAAGGAGTAAATATTTTAAAAGGGATTACAAAATGTTCGATCATAGGAGGAAAAATTTCTTCAGTCATGGGTGTACAAAATAATTTGGTCATGGGCAGATATAAATCTTCGGTTATGGGCAGACAAAAATGTGGTTTTGATAAGAAGAAGGAAGAGAATTTCAAAGGAACCAAAGGGAAAGGTAGGGGCAAATTACGGTGTAAAACACAAGAACTAAGAAAATACAAAGTAGTTGTAAGTTCCCACCATCAACTATGGTACACATACAATAATAAAGATGCTTTTGATAAATACCTGTTTTAGTTGTATATTATATTTTGACATGCTTGATAATGTCTATTTAATCTTCGTATTCTCTCTAACAAACAATATTAATGAGATTCTATTTGCAACCTATTTTACTTGTCTCTTTCGATTTCGTCCTTTGTTGGCCTCCTGATCTGAACTCCAACCTGTGATCTATCCACAATCACGTCTTTTTGTCTTGTTTGGGCACCCCCAAATGTGATTATGATTGCTACCAAAACTTACCATTAAAACAAAAACTCAAGGAATCGAGCACTCAGACTAGTGAATTAGTGTTTGTGTGTGTTGTGTTCTGATTTAAAGAGCTCCTTTTACACACAAAATAAAAAATAGATGCTGATATATATTTCTCCGGTTTATTTAGTTTTTTTGCAAATGCATTCAACAAAAGAAATTAAGAAAACTGAAAAAAGTGGGAATAGGAAATCTCAAAATTTGAATTTCCATTTCTTAAAGAGAAAGTGTGGGATTTTTATATTTCATATATTAAAATTTAATGTGGGGGGTTTCACATACCGTACTTTTAATTAAACCATATTTAAAGGTTTCAATTATTTTGGGGCATATCGTGGGATACAGGGAAATCAAATTGATTAATTTTACCTACTTTAGAAACAAGTGGGACAACGAAAAATTTTCTTTGTGAAAACTCGAGAAAATCACAAATAATAATTTAAGCATAATAAGAAACTATTTACAAAATAGAAGTGAACATTAGGAAACAAGAAAAATTAAATTTTAATAGAGTGATATACACCTACTTAATTATTAATTTTTATCGATTGTGATTTTGATATTTTTAAAATAGATTGTGTCTTAATTTGGGGGATAGTGTGGGTTTCAAGGATATCAAATTTATTGATACTACCTACTTTAGAAACAAGTGGGACATCAAAAAAAAAATCGTTCTGGATTTGCAGAAAAATGGCAATTGTTAATTTCGACATAATAAAAAACCATTTAGAAAGAAAAACTAAACATTAGGACAGTAATTTTTGTTTTAAGGAGTGATATACGCCTTGTTAATTATTAATTTTCATCTAGTGCGAATTTGGTATTTTATAAATATAAATCACGTTAATTCTAGGAATAATGTGGGATACAGGGAATTAAATTTTCTTAATACCACCTACTTTATAAATTGGTAAGACGACATCAAAATTTTATTTGTGAACTCGTAAGAAGATGATAAATATTAATTTAAGCATGATAAAAAACCATTTAGAAAATAGAATTCAACATTACGAAACAAAAAAAAAATTAAGACAGATATATACTCCTCATTTATAATTAATTTTTATCGAGTGCAAATTTGATAGATATATTTTAGCTATTGTGTACATTAATTAAAAAAAATACAATAAAATGTGGCATCTTGAAAGTTTGAACCAGTTAATTACACAATTATATAATTGAAACATTTATTAATAAATTATTAATTAGCAATAGAATTAACAAATATTTTTAACCTATAAAAATCGTCATTATTTTGGTGTAACTGTAATCCATTAAAATGTTGCCACGTGGCATGAAATTTCTAATATATCTCTTAATAGTAAATATTTTCGAGTTATTTATGCATTACTCTAGAAACATTAAAACATAATTTTACTCTACACACAAATTTGAGAGTACCTTATAGATAGGAAAGAAAATAGTGAATGTTATGCTCCATTAGAATAATTTTTTTGCAACACCTAATTAAAAATAATAAATACTTATAATTTATAGGGGATCATTGTATTCTCTTTAACATGTGTTAATGAAAAACTTTGCATGTCATATGTTGTCTGTATATTTGATGAGCAGAAGCCTAGCAGCTGATAGCCTCTACAACTCCTAGGTTTCATTTCCAACAATGTAAATAAATATCTTTACAGTTTTTGATCACTAGGATTTTCATCAACTGTAATCTTATCTTATTGACTATACATTCCTTCCACAACCAAGTGTGACACTACATACCATATAAAGATTTATCAACTTTTGTATTACTCATAAGTTATTTTGTGTCTAACATATAATTTATATCGGTTCATATCAAGTAAAATACTTAGTGACTACTAACCTCCATCACTTGAACAATATCAAACAAATAGTGGTTGTGAAAGAAAATGCTTAGCGACTGCGAAACTTCAAAACTCACCAGAAGGAATGATTATGAGGAAAATAGGCTAAACAATTTCTTGATAACATAGATGCTTTATGAACAAATCATAGTAATAGAGTTTAGCTATCACTAGACATTTTCCATAACATATTTTGATGGCAGATAGGTGAGATATAGACAATTTTTATTTTCAAAAGCCATGGAAGTCTTTGCATAGTATGGAAGAAAGATGATTAATAAAAATGTTTTCAGGGTGTGCAAACAACACTAGAGGGACTGCTAGGCACACACCATTGCATATTTTCCTTTTTTACACATCGCTATGCATCAATGAAAATTATTATCGACCACTTATCTCCACTACTTGTCAGGATGAGTAGATTAGCTACCGCTAGGCTCAATTGATTTTTTATTTTGAATATAGAGATCAAATAATAGTTCGTATTAAAGAATATGTTTAGTGACCACTAAGATCGATTAATTACAGAAAGGAATGATTTTCTGACAACTAGGCTAAAAAATATCTTATTTCAAAGATAGCATTGTAATAACACATCATAACAATAGATACTATTGGGTGCTAGGAAATTTTTGTGAAATTTTTAGATACAAAATTTGTGAGATATAAAACTTGTTTACTGTTGAAAGATAGGGAGGTCTTTTGAGAAAGTAACAGATTAGCGGCCTCAAGGCTAAAGTGTTTATTAATTTCAAAAATAGAGATAAAAAAAATTCATATAAAATAAATTCATAGCGACCTCTAAGCTCAAGTGCTTACAGAACATAGAACTCTACTGCTTTTTATTTATAAATGAGAAAGGAATATATTATCCCCCTCTAGGCTAATTATTTTCTTATTTAAGAAAAAAAATCGTACTACAAAAAATTCTTAGCGACCACTAAGCTACAATAGTTACAGAATGTAGCGCTTGGATAAGAGATCATAGGAATGGATGAAATGGCATCATAAGGAGTTTTTTATGTTGGTTCATATCAAAGAAAATGCATAGTGACCGCTAAGTTACGTTACGTACTGAAAGGAGTGGCTTGGCACTCACTTGGCTATACTGTTTCTATTTTTGAAAAATATCAACCAAATAAAAATCATTGTCTTTTTGTCCCACTTGTTAGGGAATAATAATAGAAGTACAAATTTTATATATGAATATTTATCCTCATCATCTTGGCACTGCATATTTAAAGAAATAACCCGTTAAACAAAAAAGTCATAAATTTTTTACTAAAAATGGAGGGAAAAACTGAACACGGGTCTTGCTCAAGAATTAATGATCCAAGACTGTGAAGAACAAAGTGTGTTTTATGATATCCAATTATTCGTTGATGAAAAGGCTATCAGCCTCTATATTGTATATTATCGACGGATCTATTTTAAAAAATGCAAAAAAAACCAATCTCAACAGGTTGGAGGTCATTGTTTGAAATTATATTATATTCAATTAACTATCTTTGGCAGAGTGAAGTCCTTGAATACAAACCTTCGAGAAGTATGACTAACCACTAGAATTTTTGTATCTGATAAATACTTTTAGCTAGTGTGGTTATGTAGATATGTAGTAAATTTCAAGAAGTCGATTCTGAAATGTGAAAGTTGTTATTATACATAATTTTTAAGAGGGTATTGAGAAAATAATGTTAGTGGAAAGCATGTTGTGTATAATTTGTGTAGAAGGAATTTTCTTTAGCCAACTTGTCGATACAATATTATATCGATCAATTTTTTCCCAATATAGTGGTTCATATTGCCCAACTATATGATTTGTATCATGAATAAAAATGAAGTATGGAATTTTTAGACTATTTTCATTAAATTTTAAGTAACAAGTTTTTTTTTTTTCAAAACCACACCAATATTTTTTATTTCAAAGGAAAGAAACAAAAGGGAATTGTCTATTCTTGAGACTTGTCTTGCTCTTGATGCCATTATCAAGATTTGTGCATTACTGATTAGTAATTCATAGTTGAGCCTTAAATTTTTCTCTCTTCTATCTTGTAATGTTTTGTAATCGGATGTACTCTTAGGATTTTTGTCTCCTGAGTTTTAACTTGTGGCTTTTGGGTGTGATTCCATACCGATATATTTTTTAGTTAATATTCTTATATCATTTTAATGGTTAATATACTATAAGATGTTATTCATAAATAAAACATACCATCAATCCCAAATTATTAAATTAAAATTATATGTAAAAATTATTGAGATTACTCAAAGGACCAAAGAGAATGTTTTTGTTTTTTAATGATTCTTAATAGTTTGAAGATTAAATTGTGTAGTATATTGATATTGATTGCCAAGGTTGTCCCCGAATGTAGATTACAAACCCTGATCCTACCCAATGTAAAGTAATAAGTATATGAATTAATAAATTAAAGTGTTGGAACATTCTTGGTCCATTGTTATTGAATTAAATAGTAATGAATCAATTATTAGAGGTGAATCTCATATTATTGCAAATGTTTCCATCAAATAACTTGTGTCGATAAAATTCATTTTGTACTCTTATATTAATTGCAGATTGGACCTTACATGTTGTATATGTGGAGGCTTATAAAAAGGAAGATTTTAAAGAAAATCATGTGATAAGATTGGAAACAAATATGTTGATCACCTTGAATACGCACCTTTTCTAATAAAGGTCAATATTAAAGCCCCTATCAAGCTTGTATTAACTACAACCATGTGATGGTATAGTCACTCCACATAGTTACCGATCCTCTCCTCAATATTTTCATACATTTCATCTTTATTTCTCTAGATTCCATTTCATCTGTCATGGCCTTTCCAATGTTGCCTTTCATCCTGTTAGTGCTCAATTTGATCTCACCCTTTTTGTCCTTGAAATTCTTCAATTTGCGGGCTCTATCATGTTTTGTATCTTCCCGTATTGATGCATGAAAACTATGTCCTCCATTTGGTTTCCATGATTAGTCCCTTCCTTGGTCGAGGATCACTAAATTCCATAAAAATAAATTTTTTCCTCTGTCCATGTGAAAAGATTTGTAACTTGGGTGAAAACTCAGGTTTTTTCCCTTGCTTCCATTTTTCACAATCACAATTTGTTTTCCCTGTCAATTTTGGTCCCAATATCTATAGAAACATTATTGGATGCAGCTTAGAGGATCACATTTGGGCCTTATATCATTTTCAAATTCTCTTTCCTTGAAGAAGGATTCATTTCCGGGCACAAATGGTGATTTTCCTGCATTTTATGGTTTGACGGGTGTATATTTCCCAATCAAATTTATATCTCAGCATCTATGAAAACGTGGCCCTTTCTAGTTGGATGCGGCTTGGCAAGGCACTTTGAAATTCTAAGGTCTGATTCAACTCAAATCTTGTCCACGTGGAGGGTTGGCGCTCATCTAAAAATTCTCTTTTTGGTTTGACCTTGGAGTTGCTTTGGGGAGACACGTGGAGGTTTCTGCTACCTTTCCCAAACTTAGTCAATTTTTTCATGTCGTCGGTGTAGCTTTGGCAGACCATAGACACGTGGAGGGCCGGTGCTCATTTGAGGATCTACCTCAGGGTCACACCTTGATAGTTGTGCCGAGGAGACATGTGGAGTCTTCCACCAACTCCACTTTATACTTAAACTTTTTAAAGTAATTTTCTAAGGCATGGGACACATGGAGGGACCGCGCATGTTTGAGGACCGGCCCCTAAATTTTATTTTGAAGAAATGCTAGGAGGACACTTGGAGGCTTCCATTCACTCTGCCCTTTCTTGGACTTTTAAACAACCAAGGAAAACTGTCTTGGACCCTAGATAAATGGCACCTTCTACAAATCCTTTAACTTTTTTAACAATTCTACCAGACTGAGACACGTGGAGGCTTCTACTGGCTCCTTTTTTATTGAGAATTTTTTAAATGCCAAAAGGCATTTTTCTTAGGCCCATGGTACGTGGAAGCCCTGTGATTGTTTAGAAACTTGCCACTATACGTCACCTTTGTAGTTGCACTAAGACATGGAAAACTCTAATCTAGAGTTCAAAAGGGGAAGAATCCATGGTTGTTGTGCATTTCACCTATTTTTCTGCCATTTTTTCTCCAAGACTCCTGGAGATGCGAATATGAACTATTTTTCATCATTTTTGATGAAATTCCTTGTCATTTTTGTCTTCAAAGTGCCATTAAATGGATTTAGATCTTAATTTGTGAGTCCATGAATTGTTACAGTTGGTATTTTGAAATTGGAATTGTTCAGGTACTTGCAAAAATGTGAATTACTAGAGAAGATGGATGCGGGGAAGAGTTTCTGAGGAAAGAGAGGGAAATGGATGAAATGATGGATGTTTTAGATGCAAAAGATGAAAAAGGTGTTGCCTCAAGGGTGAAAAGGATTACCTATCAGATCTAGTTGTACAGAGCCTCTGAAAAATGATTAAAACAAGAATTTCTTGCATGAAAGAATCAAAATGATTAGAAGGACTTCCAAAAAGTTATTACATGGCATCCTAGTCATTAGTCGAAGGTCTGAGAAATGTGATCAGTTCATAATCGGTCCACCTGGAAGCTTTCATATGTGAATTTGTTAAACGTCACTTTTCTAAGCCAAATTGGTAACAAACAAAGCTCCCTCGAATATTCTTCTATTTTTGGGGGAAATTTTGGGATGAGTGAGTGAGTGAAATGTATAAATGCAATGAGAATACTCTTGCAGAGGGTCAAGGGTTAAATTATTAAGAGAAAAATTGAGATATCCCATCTTCCTGAGAGACCAATCTGAGAAACATGTTAATTTCCTATGTATTTGATCTCAATCACGTCAAGTTGGTTGTGATTGTACAACCATTGACAAACTTTGACACTGTTCAAAGAAAATTTCCCTTGCTGATGAATTTAATCAATTTCGAGTTAATTTGTGTCAATCTTGAAGTAATTTGTGTCTAATTTATTTTAGATTGTTTGCAATTAGTTTTTCTTATTCCTATTGTAATCTTCTGTTAAAGTCCCTCTTAATCACACATGATCTCGTCCCTGTGACATTTTAATGGCATTTGTAATTTTATTTCAAGAAGAGCCTTCATCCTGTGATGAGATAAAAAATTTAAAATCACTTCACTGTCATTTTTTGATAAAGATTGTTTGTAAGACTTCAAGTGTATCTTAGGCCTGAGGAACTAGGGGTCTTTGATGTTTTATTGAGTTTTTATCTCAATCCTTCATGTTAAAATCTTTGAAATTATGTTAAACCATGTAAATTTGGGCCTCCATTAATGCATACCTTATGGTTGAAGGAATATTTTAGTTATTCTAAAGATTTCTGTCATTTAGCTTTCTAATTGTTTTGAGGTATCTCAAATATTTGGTATAATCAATTTAATCCTGCTTAATCTCCCACCAAAATTATTCAAAAAAAAATGAATCCATCCTGAACTACCCATGTTTTCCCTGTGTGTTGAAAAATGTATAAAATCTACTGCCAAAATATGCAAAAGTAATTAGGATTCTATAATGTCTTTAGTAACCTTACCCCTGTCTAGGAAATATCACAATTCATTAGAAGTGACAACTCGTGAGAGTTAAATTGTGGTGCATTGATCATATTTTCTTAGGGTATCCATTCAAATTTGTGCAAGGAAGGATATCTTCATTATCCTTCATTGACAGAGGTTACCAAATGGGTCCTCTCACCCTAGTCAAAAGGAATGGCCTAAAGCAGTGAGGATAGATGAAATCCTTAATGAAGGTGATATCCATTTCTCCAATGCCCGAGTGAAAAAGAGTCATAATAATCCCCCCTGGCTACAAAACAACTCATAATAAGATTTTTCTATCTCTAAGTGTCCTGTTAAATATTTGATGCTGCTCGTTTTCCAGGGGAGAATCAATTTGGATACAAACAACAGAATAACGCCGTTGTCGAGGAATCTTTGAAGTATTTTATAAATGTACTACATACATATCCTAGTAATACTTCTTATACGTTTTGTGTGCTCATACATTGCTAAAACATTATTATCTATTCAAATCTATAAGAATTGTTCAAAGTTGTAAGTTCTGAGTGCAATATTTCCAGCTTATACAGTTATTGCACTAAATTTTGTATCATCATTGACAAATTTGGGTAGAAGAAGAGCAGATCTTGTAATATTTTCATGAATATGGTATTGATAGACATTTGATAGGTCTTTCATAGTGAATTTTCACAAACTAAGGTGAAAATACTTAGTGGCGACTCCATTGGTGAAACTGATCAGCCTGTGATTGAAGATTGCAATACTTCCTCAAGTACTTTTGAATCAGGTAGTCTCTTTGTAAATCCAAATTATCCAACTGGAGAGGGGTCCTTCTTTTGTATTTGAAATATTTGCATCTCATTATGTCCTTGTACTCTCCAAAGTTGATAGGATCTTCTAATAAATAGAGTTTTTAGAGAACATCCATTCTGAGAATTGTATTCTTGTGCTCCATAGACCCCTCACTCCTCATCATTTTGTTTCTCCTATAAGATAACCTCCCCAAAAAAATATGGCACAACCCACACCAAGACCTCCATTTTTTGTGAACACTTTTGGTCCTATAGATTTCAAGGTATGGATGGATATCCAAATGTTGTGCCCTAAGATGTTCGAAATAGATTTCCTAAATTTTAAGGAAATAATGCCATTACTGGGGATTAGCACTTAAAGATTTTTCTCAATATGATGGAGGAATTTGAAATAGAATTTGAGGATGTGTACATTAAATTGTTTATCTATACTCTAGAAGAAGATGCAAGGGACTTGTATAAATCTCTGCTAGATAATTCCATTGATTCTTGGACAAAAATGAACAATGATTTTAAAATGCAGTATGGAGATAAAATAGACCCTAGGTTTCTTTTATTAGATTTGAAAATATAAAAATTAATCCTAATGAGTATGTTTGTGACTTCAATACAAGGTTCAATAAGACCCTAAATACACTGCCTGTGATCCTAAGGCCAAGTGATGTTTCTTTTTCAATAAAATACTCTGATGATTTTGATAAGAAATTTACTTATTATTTAAGAGACAAGAACCCAAAAACATTGAACGAAGCCTTCACCTTGGATTTTCTAATTGAAAATAATATCAAAGTAGTTGGTAAGCCTCCGAAGAGGGAAGGTATCAAGCTATTCAATCCAAAGAAGCCTCAATCAAGTAAGGTTGTGGATCTTGAGGAAGCTGTAAAGACTTTGGCTAGAGCTATCAAAGAATAATCTTACAAGCTAGCCAGGGAACAAAAAGGAATTAGATAAGGTTTCAAAGGTCAATATAGGAAACATGGATAAGACATATTTTTAATCATCCTAGAAATGATCAGAGATTTGATGAAAGAGGTAAAAGACCTATGGGAGATAGACAACCCCAAGCTAGGGAAAATAGAGTAGTGCCTGATCCTCTAAATGAAAAAGTATTTATTGTTGAAGAGACAAATGAAATTGATTGGTGTGACAAATGTTTCTTACCCTACCCACCATGTGAATTAGATCAGAAAGTTAAAGAAGCTGATGATGATGATAACATTGATGATGATGCATCCGTGGTGGATTTATCTACAAGCTCACAACATGGAGCAACTTCAACTGAAGTAAAAAGTGCAAGAAATGCTGCTAGTTTTTGGGATTACATTCACCGAGAACCTCTTCTTCCTCCCTCTCATAATTTAGAAATAGATATGGTAAAAGATTTTGAACTTCCTAATAATGATTTTGAGTACCTAAGAGCTCTAATGATTAAGAAGTATGATGGAGGAATCCCATCAAAAGAGGATATACAGTTGTTAATGAATGTTGTTGTTGCGTAAGAAAAAGAGTATAACACAAGAAGTAAAGTTGTCAAAGGGGCAAGGCCTCAAGACAAACCAAAAACCCCAGTTCTAACAAATATCCCAAAAGAAACTCCAAAGAAAGATGCATCTGGAAAAGTCCTTGTTGTCTCATGTAGAACTGGTATTCCCACCCATGCCCAAAATGTGAAAAATCTTGTGCCATCCGATGAGTTTTTCAATCTTTATCCAAATGTTGCTTTGCCCAAATACATTCCTTATCACATTGCCCAAGTCTTGAGTCAGATCAAGATTTATGTTCCAATTGTTGAATGGCTTAGGATTCCTAAGCATAAGAAGAGGGCCTTTGAGTATTTGGGATTAAAAGAAGAACGGAGTACCAAAGGCAGAAATATAAATAATGTAGACACTCCTCCTCCAACCATTACAGATCTAGAAAAACCACCAGCATTGGAGGAGATAGGTGAACCACCTGAGGTTTACTTGGGGACATCTTTGGCTGAATCTTAATTAAATGTTGATTCATTTTTTACAATGCTGATTATTAAGGACAAAATGTTGCACAATTGTATATTTGAATCTAGAACATCATGCAATGTTATGCCTCTAGAAGTCATGAATGAGTTAGATCTCAAAGTATCAGCAACTTATGGGAAGTGCACTGCCATTCATTTCAAACAGGTGCAAGTGGTTGGATGTGTCAAGGGTTTAATAGTGTAACTTGCAGCCTACTCAGGAAAGAACTTAAAGCTAGATGTTGTTATTTTTGATTGCCTTTCCAAATGGGGAATGTTGTTATCTATAAAATGGGCTAGTAGTGTGGGTGGAAGTGTGCAAATGGACATGTCATATGCCACCATACCAATTGAGGGCAGCCTTGTGAAGTTACTTGGTGAAAATAAAATGTTATATTTCATTGAGGACCGCAACAATGTTTCTTATGAAGTATTTCATACAGATATTGATATTGATAAATTTGTGAGCTATGTTGTTTATAAGGAATATGTAATTGATCAATGCAGGTATCATGATTAGGTTGATTTTCTTGAGACTTCGATGTTTGATGCGGCCTCAAAAAATGTTAAAAACCTTGACCTAGGCACAAAGGATAAGCCTAAAAAAATGTGGTCAGATAGCGACTTGGATGGAAAAGAGAAACAACCATATGACTGGATGTTAAAGATATATCAGAATTTCTTAGCATGGTCATATCCAGAATAGAAGGCACTTGAAGATTTTCCTTGATTATTTTCTTTGAATTAGGATGTTGTCCATTATATAGTGTATAGTATTTTGGTTTATTTCTACTTTTATGTCTTTCTATTTTTGTTTGTCCTGGTCCTTGATGACCATTTTGTTGGTTTCTCAGTTCGTCCTTGGGGAAGTTTCTTATTATTTTTCTTCTTTGCAAGCTTTTTCTTTGACTCCATTCCCCAATGGTTTATTTTTTGCACTTCATCTACTATTTGTTCTTCTGGCACTCACAAGGAGTGTCCATCCCTAAGTTGGAGCCGATGTTGGTGCTCAATTTGATCTTGCTCAGTTTTTCCTTGAAATTATTTAATTTGTGGGCTCTGTCATGTTTTCTATCTCCCCATATTTATGCATGAAAACTCTATACTCCATTTGGTTTCCATGATTAGTCCCTTCCTTGGTTAAAGATCACTTAAAGTGCAATTTTTTTTTTTCGTTCCTCTGTCCATGTGAAAATATTTGTAACTTGGGTGAAAACTCCAGTTTTTTTCCCTTCCTTCCATTTTCCACAGTCATGTTTTGTTTTCCCTATCAATTTTTGTCCCAATATCTATCGAAACATGATTAGATGTAGCTTGGAGGATCACACTTTAGCCTTATATCATTTCCAAATTCTTTTTCCTTGAAGAAGGATTCACTTTTGGGTGCAAATGATGATTTTCCTACATTTTACAGCTTAACGGGTGTATTTTTCCTTGTCAAATTTATATCTCAGTATCTGTGGAAACATGAAAATTTCTAGTTGGATGCGGCTCAGCGAGGAACTTTGAAATTCTAAGGCATGATAAAACTCAAAGCTTTTCCATGTGGAGGGTCGGCGCTCATCTAAAAATTTGATTTTTGGTTTGACCTTGGAGTTGCGTTGGGGAGACACGTGGTGGTTTTCGCTGCCTTTCCCAGACTTAGACAATTTTTTCATGTGGTCATTGCAGCTTTGGCGAACCATGGATAAGTGGAGGGTTGATGCTCATTTGAGGATCCACCTTAGGGTCCCACCTTAATAGTTGCATCAGGGAGACACATGGAGGCTTCCGCCAACTCTTTTCTATATTTAAAATTTTGAAAGCAATTTTTCAAGGTCTAGGACACATGGAAGAACCGCAACAATTTTGGGACCGGCCCCTAAATTTTATTTTAAAGAAGCACCAAAAGCACACTTAGAGGCTTCCGATAAGTCTTCCCATGCTTGGAATTTTCAATGACCAAGGAAAACTATCTCAGACCCTAGACACATGGTGCCTTATGTTGATCCTTCAACGTTTTTAACAACTCTGCCAGATTGAGACACGTGGAGGCTTCCACAAGCTCCTTTTTAACTCATAGTTTTCCAAAGGAAAAAAGGTGTTTTTCTTGGGCCCAAGGCATGTGGAAGACCTGCGCTTATTTGGAAACTTGACACTGTACCTCACTTTTGCAGTTGTGCCAATAAAACACTTGGATGGCTTTAATCTAGAGTTGAGAAGGGGAAGAATCAATGGTTGTTGTGCATTTCACCTATTTTTCCACCATTTTTTCTCTAAGACTCTTGGAGATGTGAATAGGCACTATTTTTCATCATTTTTGATGAAATTCCTTATTAGTTTTGCCTGCAAAAGTGCCATTGAATGGATTTATAACTTATCCTGTGAGTCCATGAATTGTTAAGGTTGATATTTTGAAATTGGAATTTATCGGGAACTTGCAAAAACATGAATTACCAGAGAATATGAATGTAGGGTAGAGTTGCATAGGAAAGAGAGGGAAAAGGATGAAATGATGGAGGTTATAGCCAGAAAAGATCAAAAAGGTGTTGCCTCGAGGGCGAAAAGGATTACTTGTTAGATCTAGCTGTACAGATCCTCCGAAAATGATTAAAACGGGTATTTCTCACATGACAAAATCAAAATGATTAGAAGAACTACCAAAAATATGTGGCATGGCATCCTAGTCATTAGTCAAAGGTCTGAGAAATGTGATCAATTCATTATTGGTCCACCTGGCAGCTTTCGGATGTGAATTTTTTAAACATCACTTTCTGAGCCAAATTGGTAACAAGCAAAGGTCCCTCGAATATTCTTATTTTTTGGGGGGGGGGGGGGGGAATTTTGGATGAGTGAGTGATTGAAATGTATAAATTCAATGAGCATACTCTTGCAAAATATCGGGGGTTGAATTCCTAAGAGAAAATTGGAGAGATCCCATCTTCCTGAGAGAACAATCTGAGAAACCTTTTAATTTCCTGTGTATTAGATTTTGATCATGTCAAGTTGGTTGCGAGTTTATAGCCATTGAGAAGCTTTGAGACTATTCAAAGAAACTTTCCCTTGCTGATGAATCTAATCAATTTCAAGTTAAAATATGTCAATCTTATAGCAATTTATGTCTACTTTGTTTCAGAGTGTCTGCAATTAGTTTTTCTTATTCCTATTATAATCTTCTATTAAAGTCCCTCTGAATCACACATGATCCCATCCATGTGACAGTTTAGTTCCATTTGCAATTTCATTTCAAGAAGAGCCTTCATCCTATGATGGGATAAAAACATTTAAAATCACTTAACTATCATTTGTTGATAAAGATTATCTGTAAGCCTTTGAGTGTATCTTAGGCATGAGTAATTAGGGGTATTTGATGTTTTATTGAGTATTTAGCTCTAGCCTTTGTGTTAAATTCTTGGAGATTGTGTGAAACTGTCCAAATCCAGGCCTCCATTGATGCACACCTTCTGGTTAAAGGAATATTATAGCTATTCCAACACTTTATGTCATTTATCTTTCTAATTGTTCTGAAGTCTCTCAAAGATCTGGTATAATCAATTTTATCCTACTTAATATCCCACCAAAATTATTCAAAAACAAATGAATCCATCCTGAACTACCATTATTTTTCCTGTGTGTCCACAAATTTAAAAATTCTACTGCGAAAATATGCAGAAGTAATCAGGATTCCATAATGTCTTTAGTAACCTTATTTTTGTCTAGGAAATATAACCATTCTTTAGAAGTGACAACTCGTGAGAGTTAAGTTGTGGTGCATTGATCATATTTTCTAAGGGTCTCCTTTCAGATTTGAGACAAGAAGTATATCTTCATTCTTCTTCACCGATAGAGGTTACAAAATAGGTCCTCTCACCCTTGTCGAAAGACATAGCCTAAAGTAGTGAGGATAGATCAAATCCTCAATGAAGGTGCTACCCATTTCTCTGATGCCTAAGTGACAAAGAGTCAGACTAATCCCCTCCCTGGCTACAAAATGACTCATAATAAGATCTATCTATCTCTTAGTGTCCTGCTAAATATTTGATGTTGCTCAGTTTCCAAGGGAGAATCTATTTGGATACCAACACATCCAATTTTCTGCGTCGATGCGTGAAATGGCATTTTATACAAAAAAATTGTGTCGCCATTTGAAATAATCTTTTCTAATTGAAAAAAATTAAAATTTAGATTCTATTGAGGGAGTTATTAGAGATGATTATCTTTCTCTAGAGGGAGGTTTAAGGGTAAATGTTGAAGTTTATTCTAATTTCATTTGCAATCTTCTTATTATACATCTGGTGAAGGATTGGGATTTGGATATGGGCCATCATTGGATCAAGCTCACGTATAGGGTTGGCATGGAAGTGGAAATGGAAAAACCCATGAGTGCATCGTAGTCCTTGCTATCTGAGGCTCATTAAAAATGAGAAGGTTTTTTGGATGTCGATGTTTTTTTGTATTATACAAATGGTTTGATGTCCTAATGTGATTTGTGTCTGGTGTGTCCAAATGGGGTGAGATACCAAGGGTAGGAGGTAGCTTGATCCCCTTTCCTAACCTAGATGGTATGTTTGCTCTGCTACAAGAGGAACTGACACGTTGGGATATTATTTTCATGGAAGGTCATGAGGCATACCATTGGTTAAAGAGTTAGGTTGTTGTTGAAAAAGAGCATCTTTTTTTGGAATCACATCCAGAAATTGTTTTCATCCTAATTAAATTGGAGGTTACAGAGGTGTCATCTGATTCAAATAAATAAATTCTTCTAAAATCCGATAGGATGCAACTTTGTTTTGTTTTTTATATAGCATTTCTAGTTGCATTGTTACCAAATCATCCTATCTCTCTTACTGGTCTGGGTTTTGTTTTGTATTCCTAATCAAATTTTTTTAGCATAGGCCCTTAAGCATTTTTTAACTCAAGTATTGTTGAACCGTTCAAGTTTTTTATAATAATCCTCTCGTTGTTTCTGTCATGTAAAGGGAAAGGGACTCTTCAACCCTCGTTCACTTATAAAACTCTAGAAATCATTAATAAATTTTTTTATTGTGCGTTCCACTTTGTAATTTCATCAATTAATTGCTATTACATTTGGTTTGTTTAAAGATTTTAATTCATTGCTAGAAGTGAAGATTACATGAAACTAACATCAATATATTATATAATATCTTTCAGTCAATGTAAAAAAACAATATGTACAACTTAAGGATAGAAGAGCTAATAGTGGATTGATGTTTATCTTCCCATCACTAAAAAATATTTGAGTTACACTACATCATTGTGGAAAACTGGAGGTCTTCACTTTTGAAATCTATGGAGGTATTTGACATAGCAATAAATTAAATTCTCTTTCCTTAAGAATAGAAGATAATGTAAATGGCTCTATTTATTTTACATAAAACTCTCCTACAACATTCTATATGGGGAAATTCTTGTCATATATTTTTTTCATGTTTTCCTACATATAGGTATAGATATAAACACAAATTTTCTCTTTGTACCAATTCAGTTTTGTTTATTATGGTTTTTGGATATAACCAATTAATAGATGTAATAAATAGTAGCTCTATTTTAAATAGATCAGGTTCCAGAGACATTCTTCTATTGTTATTGAAATTTTGGAAAACTTCGATACGTGTGATGTTGTTTAACAAAATTGTGGCCCAATGCAATGAACAACATCCATCTCAAAACTTACAATTATTTGCATCTGTTAGGATTCAGTACTACTATTATGCATAATTATAGCTCTGTAATATTCAAATCATCTAAAGGTATTTACAAAAGTATCTACAAACAAAATAGAGATAGATGATAACACTAACATGGCAAGAAATGATTTCATATTGTATAGATTATCAGATGAAAAATCAGAAATTAACATAATATTAGAATTTTTTTATTGACACATCTATTTATTGCATTTAGGTTCTCTAAGGTTAGTCATACTGCATAAGAACTTGGCTCTTTACATGAACCACAACATAATGAAAAAAAATAAAAATCTTAAAGATAAATATGTTTTTGGCTATGGTGCTACAAACAATCTCTATAAATGTGATCTACAGAATTCTAAGCCAATTTCTATAAAGAGAATGTACATTCTCTACCCACTAATATTTCTTGTATTTGTAGCTGATGTGGTAATAGTGGAATCATCAAGCATCAGAATCTTGAGAGTCTACATGGATGTTTGCTTTCTCCACTAGGAAACCTGATGTTTTGTGATTACATGGTAAATAGAAGTCTATCAGACATCCTACATGGTGAGTAAAAAGATTATGTTATGAATAAAAATGAATCTGTACATTGTAGATTAATTTTTTGAAATACAAATGTCCAATCAACCTCTAACCTTTGTACTAAAATGGATATTTGGAAAATATAACAAGTGTTTTATTAATTTTTATTTTCATATAGGATCATCAAATTACATTAAGGTAGACTAGAAAAATCAGCTAAATATTTATCATGGAGCTAAAGAAGGATAGCCTTATCTTTATTATGAGTGTAACCTACACAATTATTACAGGGATATGAAGACTTCTAACATTCTTTTGGATTATAATTTTGATACAAATTTGTCAAACTTTGGCATTGTGAATTGCATTCCCTCGGCCAAACACCACACCGCTACCTATGTTATTGGTACCAATTGTTTCATTGACCCAAAATATGCAAGAACATCAAGGTTGAATAACAAATATGTAGTACAATCTTTTGTTGTTGCTTGCTCATAAATACTAGTCTTTACTTTGATAACACCTCCACTACTACTTTACTCAACACTACTTGTATCCAAACTGGAAGTCCGATTATGGATGCAAAAAATGTATTCATGTTTTGTGCAAATAAAAATTTTCAATAAATATTTACAACTGTATATGTATGAATTTGTAACAAATTTAAAATGTAAAGATAGAACCTTTCAATGTAAAGATGATGAAAAATCAGTTTTGGTATTTCTTGACTAATAAAAATTACAATGTTTGCAGAATGAGAATTTTGATTGATGTAAAATATAAAATAATGGTTACATGTATCTTCAAGGGCATAAGACAACATTTCTCACAAGAATTTTGCTTGCATTGTGTCAAGGATTATTTCATTTTCTTTCTCACGGAAGTGACTCATTGTTTATAGAGAATGGAACAATTTACAAGCATAAAGTCTACTATATTTCAGAGTAATGGAATTTGTGATATACATAAACTCTTAACTTTGTTGCTTGATTTTAATGAATACTCACATGTATAGTTTAAAATAATAAACACTAGAGAAATTGTACAATCTAAAAAAACAATACTTGAGTTCTTACAAAGTATGTTTTGGGGTGATAATGTAATTTTATTGCGAGTTCCACAAGAACTCAAACTAACACCACTAGCATTTAAGGCCAATGTAAAATTTAAATATATAAGCATACTAAAAATTGAAAATGTATGCCTCGCACTTTATGAGTTTGAGATTCACATCTGAAAGTGCAAGTACAAGAATTTGCAATTTCAAGGTGTGAATCTCAAAATTTGAAAGTGTGGGGCTCACACTTTTAGAGGGTGAGGCTTACACTTTTAGAGTGTGAGGCTCAGATTCTTCCGAGTGAGGGGATATCACTTGAAAAGTGTGATGTTTGGAATTTTCATAGTGTGGGGCTCACACTTACAAAGTGGAGGGCCTCTTGAAATTTTAATATCGTGTGGCTTGTACTCTTGGAATTTCAAAGTGTGACTCCCACTTTCATAGTGTGATCCCCACACTTTCAGAGTGCGAGGCTCACACTTTCAGAGTGTGGAGTTCACACTTTTAGAGTGTGGGGCTTGTACTTAAATACAATAGGGTCATGTCTTACAATAGTTACCAAAAGCTAACCTTATATCAAGGATTTTTTACTTTCATTTAATACAATGACTTCATGACTTATAAGAGTTAGCAACCGCTCACCTTAGATTGATGTTCATTACTTTTAAAATTTAGCTACTTCTCACCCTTACATCGAGGCTCATTAATTATAAGAGTTAATGACCGCTCACCTTAGATAGATACTAAGGACTTATAAGAGTTAGCAACCACTCACATTACATTGAGGCTCTTGACTTATAAGAGTTAGCATCCACTGACATTAATACAACGGGCTCATCAAATAATAGTTAGCAGTGCCTAGTCTTACATACTCTCAACATTAAAAATTGATGAAATTGGAATCCAATAATAGCCAAATTGGAATCCAATAATAGCGATATTGGAATCCAATAATAGTGAAATTGGAGCTAGAATAATTCCAATAATGATAATATTGGAATTAAATATTACTACTAATGGATTCCAATAATAATAATAATGGAATCCAATATAGAAAAAAATGGAATCCAATATACATAAAAATGGAGTTGGATTTCTTCCAATACTTGAAATATTGGAGTCTCAATGCACTAGAATATGTCCTGATTTAGTGAAATGAGTGTTATGAATCTTGTGCTTTCTATGATGCTGATCATACATAGCCTTGTACCTTGATTGAAAATTCTCCATTTTTTTCATACAGCTTGATATGGATTTTTTAGATTGTCTCAACAAAATTTTCTGCTCTAGTCACGTCTGAATCATGTATCTCTCCTTATTCATGTTGTCCAACTGCAATGTTCAATGGATTGGTATGTAGATATCCCAAGCATGTCTCAAAAGGTGACTACATAGTGGATGTGTGTACCACCCGATTATAGGAATGATGAATGTAGGCTAAGTAATTATCCCATGTCCATGGATATTTACTATTATACCTTAGAATTAGTTGTACCAAAGTCTTATTAAGCACGTGACCAAGATAGAAAACTGATTGTTTGGAAAATTCACACTTCTTCATGTTGTAAAACATTTATTTTTCTATAATAACTTGCAATACTTGTTGAAAGTGTGTTAGATGTTCCTCCCATGTGGCACTAAAAATTATAATATCATCTAAATATACAATGGCAAATGCATCTATGAAATCGCACAGTACATGATTCATCAATCTTATAAATGTAGTGGGTACATTACGTAAACCAAATGGAAGTATTATCCACTCATATAAAACTTGTTTTGTTTTGAAGGAAGTATTCCATATATCATCCTCATTCATCCCGAATTGGTGATAACCAGACTTGAGATTCAAATTTATGAAGAACTTTGCATACTGAATTTTTTCCAAGAGATCATCTATTCATGGGAGTGGATATCTCTTCTTAATGGTAATATTTTTCAAAGAACGGTAGTCGATGAAAATTTTACAACCACCATCCTTCTTTAACACCATCACAATAGGAAAACCACATGGTCAGTGGCTTTAAAATATGAAGAAGAGAAGACTAGCCATGAGATCCAAATGGTTGATATCCATGCAAATAACCCCCACAAAAGCTATTGAAACTAGAACAAATTACACTTGAAAAGATGAGTTCAAATTTTGATAATCTTGATGTTGTCAATCTAAGGAAAATAAATAAAAATAAGACACAATGGAAGGATGTTAAAACCAGGTAAGTTATAAGAAAAATATTTTATATAAGTGCAAATAATATTTATTTTTTACTATATTAATACCTTTTTAATGATAGTGACACAATGAAGGTGAGTAATCATTTTTCAATGTGGTCAATTGAAAAATCTTTTCATGTGAAAAAAATTGACAATGACAAGTTTTGGCTAACGCTAGTATTTAATAGATGTTGTAGTTCCTTTTGAACAACCCAAATCAACAAATGCAAATGTACAAGAATTTTCCCTTCTCAAGGGAATATCGAATTATGTAGGAAATTTATAGGAAATGACTCCTTAAAAAAATATTATAAAATTCTTAAAGCTCTCATATTTAAGTGTACATGGTACCCTTATATTGATAGCATGATTAATCCTAAAATGGACACTAAAATCTTCATCTTACCTAAATTTGTACACCCTTACTCACCCATCCTATATGGGTAAGCGGTCCATGCTTCCTAATAATTGTTATCAAAACAATTAATTTTTGTAACTACATCAGAAATCTTAATTACACGGAGCACACCATTTTTCATACTATAGTATCTTACCTTATTCATTCTAAAATTTCTATATGTAACTGTACTCATATCAAGTTCCTCTTGTTCTATAGGCTATCTATAAGGGTAGCCATGGGTTCCTTTATCGTTTATATCTAAAATGATAAAGTTATACTCTATCTAGACACAAATATACCCATTTATGTACTTAAAAATACATCTATAATAGAACATCTAAAAAACTTGATTGGGTATAAATGTATGCCAAAGTTATTTCAGATTTAACATACAACATGTAGCGGTCCCTAACACCATTGTTATCACAATTATGTAAAAAAAAAATTATGCCTATTTATAACCAAGTGATAGTGTATGGCATATATTAGATCTACCTTTCCATTTACCCTTGTAACTATATTTTTTGTGAGCATTGCTCTTTCTATATAGAGAGGCAATGTAATTTTTGAATATTTGTATTGCATTGTGAGCCGCTTGATGAGATACTGTTATCTGATAACAACAATATGTAGTATAGCATGAACACATGCTGGGGAATGGGTGATAATGCTAACATAATTGATCAAGATGACTCCAGTTATGAATATTTTCCTCCTACATAATTGGTAAGAGTTCATTCTCATGATCCATGTTTCTTAAGTTGGAGATCAAAATTGTTTGCCTCAAAAACTCCCTAGTATCAACTTACACACTTAGACAATATGATGATGTTTAGGAATAGTACCAGTTGATCATATTATCAGTCTTGTGGATGATAGGATAATAATATCTCAACAATAACATATTGCAATAATTAATGAAACATTCCATGATCTTAGAATAGGATAGCTAGGAATATTCACAAGTGGCTAGATTACTTTCCCACTAAAAACAAAAGTCATGTAGCCAACTCAAAGTTGGATGAAATGTAAAGGTAGATCCTTTATGAACAGTCGTAAAGATTCATGGAAATTGTGTTTTAAAAATGACGCAACAAAATCAACCATGAATTGATAGAACATGCATCATCTACTAGAATTCGTTTAAAGATTCATAATCTGGACCCTATTAGTGTAGAAATTTAATAGGAACATGATCATACCTTACCTTTGGTCTTCTTCAAATTTTAAATATTCCTCTACTGATTATTGAAAATATTCCTCATCATAAGGATCTAGTTCCTAATAGTCAAATTGGATGGGTGGAATGTTGCTACCACATCATTGAGTCTATATAAATATTTATTAACTGTTTTTGTATTTTGTCTAAATGAGATGGTTAATCCCATATTTTGGGTGTCAAACATCCTATGGATCGTGATTTATGATGAATCTTAATTCTATGGACCTTATGTAAACCTCAAATATAATTATAATCTGTATACACTTATTTCCATCCATAAAGCTTTTGAATGGATATATGAACTGGGCATGGATTAAGCTCATAAAATACTTCATTCATGATATGAGCCGTGATACCACATGGAGAAAAAACAACCAAAACAACCTCGTCTCAAAAAATGTTGAATTAAATTGTCAGCCCTAATACCCTAAGAATGCCATCTGTAAACAAGTCTACTTGTAGGAAAAAATATTCTTAAGTAACCACACATATTGTCATTCACAACCTAAACACAACTTACTTGAAACTCAAAGTCAACCCAAATCTAGTAAAAAACTCATCATAGTCCTTAGAACAAAAATTTCTAACCAAATAACATGAATAATTTAGAAAGAAATTCCCATAGCACAATTTTTCCATGGCCAAGGCCTACATACTTCCAGGAACCTAGCTTAACTTCGGTATTCAAAATACTAATTAGTCTTTCTTCCTAGTATTATGTTGGAAAAATAAATATATTCCATGTCTATTAGACAACAAACAAAATCAATAGCCTAAGACAACATACATGATCACCAGATATGAGCCTCTCTATTTTCTAGAAATTGTCTGCTCATTTTAAGGATTGTTTCTCTCATTTTAAATCAGATTCCACCACCTTATAGTCATCCAAAGAATGGGAGATGTTATTCAATGCTTGGATTATCAATAAAACATGTTGATCAAGTATTTTATAGCTTGGCCTACTTATGTAATCCCATGCAATGGAGAATTTCAAATGGTCCCAACCCCAAGGATGAGGAACATAATAACCAGAAGGAGAGGAGATATCCATAACTGTTCGTGGATGTATCCATTTCTTGAGCTTATGTATCCTTTTCCTTAGACGTCTTCTAAGGGAATGATCAACAATGACTATATAAGTAACTTCCGCGGTGGTCTAGCACAACCACAACTTTGTGTAAAGGGGACATTCCTAGAATCTTCACTCTGCGCATATTGGTGGTTCACCATTTCAACTTCAACCACTTTGATCATTTTTCTGTGAAGCTATATTTCCTTCTAATTCTGGTTACTCTAATGAACGAGGAAAATATTCCTCTTTCCAAAAATATCCCTATGGATTTCCCATTTTGAGTGCAGTTTTATGTCCCCTGATACCAATTACAACTTTTAGACAATAAAAGGGGGGATAAATATGCTCAATAACTGACCAATAACACAGTAGGATCATGCGTCAAAAGAGCAGCATACTCTAAGTGTAATTATTGTTTCTAGATCTATTCACCAATCTTCATCAAAATATTAATTATGGAAATCCAACAGAAAAAGTCCATTTGAACATAAATTAAGTGTAAATGTAGTTTGGGAATGTGTATTTTCTTTTCATCTTGGGGAAATTGAAAGTGGAAATTCCAAAATAAATTCCTATTGCAAAAAGTGAAAGTCATTTCATCATAGAGATGCAAAGGGAGGTAAAAAAACCTAAAGTCTAGACATGTTATACCTCAAAATATCAAGTGATGTCTTAAGTGATGTGAATTCCTAAATCCAGGATGGGGGATACACACCTTTATTTCCCCCATGTAAATTTTTCACTAATGGTATGATCCACAGGATAAATGACAGGCTCAAATATTGGTCCATCAAGGCTCATATTGAACTGTTGATGTAATCTGTAAACTCCATCCTTTGGACACAATGGTAGTGCATAACAAGATCCTCAGTAAAATGGAAGGGTGTTCCAATTAGGGTATAAACCTTATAGGAATGAAGATCCATCAAGCAAGGGAAAAGGTTTTGATCCTTACAGGTAACTTGTCAATACTCAATCCTCATTAAATGAAAATTTATTTTTCAGGACATGTTTCCCTTTTTACTAAAAGGCACAACTGCGGAGCCTTGGGTTATCACAGGACATTTTTATTGTTTTGAAAAAATGCGATGAGTAAATAATATAGAGTATTCTAATATATTTCCAATTAATTTTGTTCTCCTCCCAAATCCTCTCATAACTCCCAAAATCATCTAGACATGTCATTTTTCACTGTTCGAATATAACATTCCTTGCGCCTAAAATGACCCTATATTTCTTTCTTGTTTCTAAACATCATTGTATTCCACATATTCTCATTGTAATTCCTTGTATAACACCATTTATTTATTATAAAACTCCCATAATACTTGAGTCTTCCCTGTCAGCTTCTGGAGGAGGTCCACATGTTGTAATATGGCTAAAAATATCCAATTTATTACTTTGGAAAGTATTGTTCCACCTTAAGAATTAATGTCATAATGAAAATAACTTGGATCAATTTCCTTACAAATGAAACACACTTAAAAACTGTGTTATCACTTTCTTATTATCTTGGATGAGGGTGACATAGAATTGGAGGGGCTGAGTGAGATGATGGGTTGGTTAGAGTAATTGTTCACAATGACCAGACGATAGGTTTTCAAATGGTAGGCTTAGTTATCATGGTAAAAAAAATTATTTTTACATGTAATATATTTTTAATTATAACATATGGTTCTATTTCATGGACATTAGAATGTAAGGGGTAATGAAGAACCATAGGTATCTCATGGAGTAACATACCAAAGCCTTGTCCATTGGGCCATAAAGTCACCAAGCTTCACTGAACAATTGGAAAAGCTACAAACACAACCAAGAAAAAAAAACATAAAAACAAAGGGAATAATACACCAAACCTAAATAACCTATGGTACGTGTGGGGGACAACCTACTTTCACTTCAACACTGATTCTTTAGTACATGCTTACCCGTGCATGGGTCTCACCAAATACCTTTGTTATGAAAACCCAGTCGAGGGAAATTAAATTTTTATGACCTATAAGTTAATAAAAAAAATTTATAAAAAGTCATAGGAATTTTATTAGGCTCAATATATCCTAAAAAATCCATTTTTCACTTGGTCCTTTGCGAATCTTGACTGCTACATCAAAATAATTAGAAATGAGCCTTTTATGTGGGGTCCACTCATCCGTCTGACAAACCAAAATCACATAGAGAAATATGACAGAGTATACTACATGATCCAATCATCATATAAGAAAAAAATATAAGCTTGTTTGAGAAATATCTTCCATATCAACTTGAAACTAGTGTTTCATACCTATTTTAGTGTTAATGATTGTTCATAAATATCTTGCATTCAAACCCAAAACTAATGCCAAGAAATATTACCAAGGACACATATCGACAACTCAAAAATATATTAGGTTCACATCAAAAATATTCACGTACCAACAAACATCACAAAGTCGACTTTGAGATGGGAAACACCATTTTCAAGAACTTGATTTCACCAAAAATTTAATATCTTTCTTGTTCTTACAAAAAATGAGCTGAAACTTTCTCGATAATTAGGAAACAACATTTTAAAAAATATTTCATGCTCACATTATCATAGTTCCATGTAAAAATGATCAACCAACCTCACTAGGCTATGTTCTTCTTTGTTTGTTTAGTCTTCATGCTAGGAGCTAACCTTCATACCTCTATTTGTGCATTGTAAACCACATTATCATGCTAAAAAAAACCTATACATACATTTATCAAAATACTTTACCAAGATATCATGCTGATACCTTCTCCCAAGATCTCTTCATGCCATGAATAAACCATGACTAGGCTTCTCAAGCACCTGAGCACTCTTCAAGATTGATTTTGAACTCCGAAGTTATATTCAAATTATATTTCTGTCCCCAATAACCTATGACATCAATGGATCATCACGCTTAAACTAAAAAAAATCAACAACTCTCCAGATCATCCTTTCACATCAATAAGGCACAATCTCCATTTTTGAAAGGATTTAGACAGAGTTACTATTATCTCTTGAAACTGCACCTTGTAGAGAGATGGTTGTAGGTTTTCTAAGCTTGCAAAATTTATCTCTCTCTTTCATAGATACAATGGAAACACCTCATGCCTATGAGTAAACTTATTTTGATGTGAGTCTCCGGTATTAAGGCCGATTCCTTATTGATGTATCCTAAATTGATTTTCTGGGGTTAAGGGGAAAATATGACTGTAAAAGGTTTTAAAACTGAGCTGATACACCAAATTTGTATGTGAGGGCTTTGGCTGAGTATATGCACAGCTAATATGTGAAAGGATTCTTTATGCACTAACCAATAGTTTTGTGTAAAATACTTATGAGTAAACACTTGGATGTATTGAGGTAAAGTATCACAACAATACTACTAAGCTAAACATACACATTAACATCATGTAGAAATGACTGAATTCGGTGCAGGGTAATATAATTAACTAAGGAATTTGCATTCACAAGACCAATATAAGCATACACAAGACTGAAAATAATTGGAAAGGTATAAAAAACTTCACAATCAGAGGGAAAAACAAGTAAAACTTGTCTTCAATACTCTTTAATCCAAAAAGTCCTCCTTTGAGCTCTTCCAAAGCACAGAATATATAGAAATTTAATTTCCTCCACCCTTCCTAACAATATATTAAGGATTGTACTCACCCATGTATACAATTTTTATCCTTTATCTAATAATAGATAAAGGAATAAAAATAGAACATGCGATTACAAATAGGCATTAATATCCTTGATTACATTATAGTCAAAATGAAATTGAGTGTTGTATTTTTAAGAAAATAAAAGTGAATAATCTGTTAATAATGAAGTTTCCTTGGCTGAACAAGTCTCTTTTCTTGTGCATGTGAATTCATCTTCTCGTTTATTTTGTCATCTAGTGAAAGCATGCAAAAATAACTCCCTGTGCAAGAACAAAATAATTATAATAATTATACTATTTGCAAAGTAAATCATCTACTGTAGGGACAACTTGTCTATGTGCACATGCTTCCTTTTCTCTCTGTAGTATGTGCGACCACCCTTGCTCCTCACCATAAGTGTTCACTAGTTTGGTCACTCTTGTGGACTCAAAAAATTACCATGTTTTTTGAAATAATATAAGGGAACTTTGAAAAATGGGAAAAACATTACATTTGGCCACCTTTAAATACACATAGTGCACTATATGGTCTTCCACCTTTGATTATATTGCATGGTATATTTTTTCCTATTTTTCATTATTTGAAGTGACTAAGGTGGACTTTACCCTTTTTGGTCATCATCAAAACCATGATTTTGCAATAATATAAGGGCACTTGAATCATTTGGGAGTTGGAATATGGTTTACACTTATAAAATTCAATATGTAATGATTATTTTATTCAAATGTGAGGCTGGCCCCTTCCAACGTTGAATCAAACCTTTGATCTTGTTTGTGGCATTTGCAACTAAGGTTCAGTTAGGTCTTTCATACCAACTGATGATTTTTGTCCTAGATAATTTTTTTATCATTGATCACCAAACCTTTAGTTAGGGTTTTGGCCTCTATTGAATGTTATTGATTGTGTTTGATCAATTTGGTTTGCATTGAATATTGTAGATCGATCTACATCCCTTGACATGTGTACATTTTGATCTTGGATCGTTGATCACTAACTTTAGGTGAGTTAGGTTAAGCCACGGTTATAAAGTTAGTTAAAAAATGCCTAAGATCCATCATTTGATCATTTATTTTTGCTCGCAGAGAGCGGAAAATCCCTGGAAAAGTTCATTCTTGATGCCATTGATTGATTTTGAGCTCAACTCATCTAAAAAATATCTCCCTATTATTCTGAGCTTTTGATGGTCAGCACTTTCTTGTTATTCTAACTTTATCTAGTTCGATGGTATCTATGTGGCCATGAGAGTTCAAACGCTAGGTACGTTTTTATTCAAAATTGTAATCTTAATGATTTCTTCAAATTTGCTTAGAAAACATTCATAAAAGTTAGAGCGTCAGTTTCTATTTTGAGAATTGATACTCGTGTTTCTCTTTTCCCTTGTATTTTTTGTCCTAGATCATTGGTTAGATGAGCTTGAAGAGCCTCTAGTGATTATTGCGTTTTCTCTAGGATTTCCTAGTTTTTTGAGGAACTTTGGTAGCTCTCTTTGATTGGTGAGCTCTTTTCCTACTCTATTTCCTTGATACCCCTTAATGGGTCGTCATTCATTGGTTAAGATCAATGTTCTTTCTAAGACGTGGGTACTCGTAGATTTGAGTTTTGAGAAATTCTTCAACTCTGTGTAGATAAAATCTTGTAAAAAAATTTCAAATATTGGTTTTCATCATGCACTATAATTTCATTTTGTATCTTTCTTTTCTCTTACAATGGATGGGGTTGACCTCATGCATATTATTTTCTTGTGGGTTTTTTGTTATTTGTAGATTTATAACCTCAATTTCCATTTGCTTCGATAAGATTATGAAAATCTTCAATTTGGGGCCATTAAATTCATATGTGAATCATTTGTTGAGGTTTTGACCATCTGTTGGGTATTTGTATTTGAACTTTGAGAATAATTTTCATGAAATTTTCAAAATCTGATTCAGTTTTAAAAAGTTTGAGTTGTATACTTGATCAATTATTGTGTTGTGAAGTCATATTTTGATTGAAATCTTCGTTTTAACAACCTAGAAATATGATATGTGCATTCGATCTGACTTTGGTACTCTTATCTCACTTTGATATCTCTAGATCCTATGGAGATATTAGGTCTGCATTGTCTATTTCTTAATTTTTTTGATGATAACATTCTCTAACTATACCCCTTGAAAACCGTATTCTTTAAAAATTGACAGTTGAATACCATTCGTGTGCACATTTCTTCTGTACCTCTATTTGGAAAAAATTCTTTGCAAGCTGAAAGTTTGCTTTCTTTCAGACTTACTATAATAACGAAGCTCATTTGCATTTAATTTGTCTTGTGAGGATCTGAATAATATGTACCTTGTTATTTTTCTTCTACCATGTTCCTTGAAACGTAGTGATCCTTCTGAGTTGATATACAAGAAGGTATTTCCTTCACTGCTTATGGATAATATGAACATTGTTGACTCTTATACTGCAAAATTGGAACTTTGGTTTTTGGGATTGTTTCTTTAATTGTTCTGTAGCTTAGGTTGTCCTATGTTTTGCTACCTTTCATGACTATGATGAGTCACTGACGTAGATGAATTTGTTCAAGTATCGAGCTTCTCCCAAAAATGTACTCTATATGTAAGTTTTTTATGGCTTTCACTGTTATAATTATTCAGGATCAATTTGAATCATTTATGTATCTATGTACTGTTTTATGATCTTTTATTTTAAAACTTTATTTCAAGATGTAAGTCTTTAGTATTCTTGAAACTATCTCAATGTTCTAAGTTTGATAAAATCTATAAAATGAAGTGTCGGAAACTTTGCATTCTTTTGTATCTCTTTAGTTTACCTTCTGAAATGATCCCTTGTAGCCTATAGTTCCATACTTTGATTTTGAAGATGATTTTGTCACTTAGTTGGAATACTGTAATCTTGTTTCTCTTACTTTGATGCTTTATTTCCTTGATAGTAGTATTTCTAGCATGCTAGAAAATTTGAAATGTTGAATTTTCATGGTGAAACCCTGGAAATGTTTTTCTAGAATTCTCTCTTGCTTCCCTTTTAAGTTGTAGTAGTTGTATTTTATGATTGAGAATACATAATGTAACACTTTTCTATTGAAGCTAATTTGGTAGTTGGAAATTGAAACATAATAACTATTTTCTTGATCATGGCATGCTTTTTTTGCTTTTATGTATCACTTACTTGATTTACATAATTATTTTAAAGCATGTATTAGTTAAAAAAACATGATAAAAAGTCGTAAATGTCCATTTTACATGGCAAAGCCTTGTCAAAATTTTCCCAGAATCTTCTTTTTATTCAGTTTCATCTATAATCCTTTCTTTCAAGTTAAATTCAGCTTCTTGAAATCTTATTCTTCTTATTTATTTACAAACTGAAACACGTACTTCTATTTCCAAGTCTCTCTTTTATACTGTTGCTTCTTCCATTTGTAGGACATTTACTGAAACGTGAGTTTCATTTTTCCTTCATTCCAGTATGTACTTATGACTTATCTATTTCTTGTTGGTTGTAACCTGTACCTGCACACTTAAGAAAATAGTTAAAAAATACTTAGGATTTTTTGGCCTATCTTGTGTCCATGGTATTCCTTTTATTTTCTCTTTTTCATTCTTAGTGAGTAAAACATGTATGTAGTTTAATCTTTAAGTAAAATATATCTCCTATCACGAACTAGGATAGTATAGGAATATCGATTGATCCCTGAGCTCATAACTGATACTTTCCCTCTTTTTTTCTTTCCAAGTCTAGTGACTTCTATAATGAAGATGAAGAAGGAATAAAGCAAGAAATGGAGATATCTCAACCAAAGAATAAATATTTAAGGAAATGATGGGTTCACTCATACTAATTCATTTTCTTTTTCATACATGTATACCTCTTATTTCAGTAGTTGTACTTTACTTTTCAGTCACATCGCACGACTTGTGTGGGAACATTTGAAATTACTTATGAATAAAAAATTGAATTCTGAAAATGAGTTGTGCATTTCTTTCTACATTTCAACTTTCTGTATGGATTGTATGATGAACTAAACAACTCAGTAATATAATTTAATGTCTTAATCATAAAGGAAAGAACATTAAAGAATACCTGTAACATTCAGTAATGAACTATGATTTCTACAATCTACATTTATGTCTACTATTCAAAAATGTATCACTTCATCTATTCTACAATTGGATGTCTTCATCAAGAAAAAAAGGTTGTCCTTTGGGGTCTTGTGTTCATTTTCTGAAGATAATCATGAAATTGTAGAATATGTGATCTATTACGTTTTGTAACATCACACATAGCTGCGGATTTCATGTAATCATGAATTATTTCTATAGTAACCATATTATTTGAAATAAAATCCCCTAGCTTAGGTATACTTCACCAATGTTATTCATTGTAACAAATTTTTGAGTTTCCCATTTGTGCACAAGTCCAAAAATTGTCAACATTTCTGGTGATCCTGCGGGGAAAGCTGCCTTCTAGCTTGTAGACCATTTCCTTTCTCTCATCCATTGGGCATGGAGTTTAAACATGAAACCAAAATATGTATTTCCAGAAGGTCCAACCCTTCTAAAACAAACTAGAACTTGGAAAGGATCTGGTAAACCAGATCACGTGCACGAATGCACTTACTGAATTGAAAAACAATGCAATGTGTAGAAACTGCAATTATTAAAGGAAAATCCTACTCTAAACAATCACTGTAGGATTTTCAATAAAATTGTTTGAGAAACATACCATTCACAGGAATTAGAAGTTCCTCTCCATTCAACTTTGAAAGATGAAAAAACATTGTGTTCCTTGCAAGATGAAATCTTGTAAGGACCAATCCAGATTATATCAAACTTTTTGTGTCTTCCATACTTTGCACGATCAACATCTCACATTAACACAATATCTCCTTCTTTGAAGACTCTAAATTTGGATTTCCTATCAAAAGTATTCTTCATCTATTTCTGATTCTTCTCCATGTTTAAATGAGCTTGATCTCTTAGCTCTTGTAACTCCATTAATTCTACATAATGAACCTGCAATGGTTCATTCTCAAGTAGCTTCATTTGATGCAGAAAATCTAATGCGAGTAACTCAATTGAAATAGGCATTCTTGCTTCTTTTCCATAAACAAGCTTGAATAGTGAATTGCCAACTAATCTTTTAGGAGTCACTCTATCAACCCAAAGTGTTGAATTCAACATCATATGTCAAACTCTTTGATTATCGTTGAGCGTTCTTCTAATGATACTTAAAATATTCTTATTAGTACTTTCATATAACCCATTACCTTCTGGGTAATAATAAGATGGAGAGATGAGATAAATTCCATGGTTGACAGCCCAATTTGTTACCTTTGCACCAAGAAAATGCTAAAGAATTATCTGATATGATAGTTGTTGGGACACGAAATCTACAAACTATACATTCAGAGAAGGATAGTACAGAAGTTTCATTAGCGTATTTCAAGGCTATTGCTTCAGTCCATCATGTAAAATAGTTTGTAGCAGTTAATATCAACTTGTGTCCTTGTGAAGAAGGTGGGTTTATCATGCCAATATAGTCAAGACCCCAATGCATAAAAGGTTGATCAACTGAAATAGGTTGTAAGGGCAGTGAAGCTAAATATTCTTTTCTAACAAAGAAATCACATTTCTTACACTTTCTGATCCATTCAAAATAGTCCTTGAATATGCTAGACCAATAGTAACCAACTTAATGATTTTTAAGGTCATGGTATGTACCTTTCATGGAATTCTGATAGTAATTTCTGAATTTTATCATAGTCAACACATCACAACAATACTCCATTTATATCTTTTTTGAACAACACACTAACGATAATGATATAATGTACACATTATAATTTGAAATACCTTTGTTTATTCTTTTCCATATCTTCTAGATAGGTGTCATGTTGTAAGTAGTTAACTAAATCAGTCATCCATCTTGATTCCTTGACTTCTTGAACAAGTTTAGATTGTTGATTTTTTGGTTGAACCATAGTGCCTGATTGCTGATACACAATTTTAGCATGTTGTTTTGAATCTTCTGGTTCTGTAGCTTGTTGTTTTTCTATATCAGAAATTAGATTCTCACAAAAACCTTTTCCTCAAACTATCTTAGCAACCTAGATATCAACATCATATTCCAAAACTTTAGTTATCTAGCCTGCTCTTTTCTCATTCAATTATTTATTTAACAAGAAATCTTTCAAAATTGGATAAGAAATAAAAACTTGGATTTTATTGTTTGAAAGCATGTACTTGAAATTTTTTAGCCCTCTGACTACTGAGAGTACTTTTTTTCAAGAAATGTGTACCTTAATTCGTAATCATGCAATCTTTGTCCAAAGAAAGCAATTGGCTGTTCAATATTTTCATCATTAACCTGAGTTAATATAGTTGAGATTGTTTTAGTTCCTGAAAGTCAATACATTGTAAAATATTTATCAAAATTTGGATTTGCAAGAGTAGGAGCTTGAGAGATGGCTGTTTTGATTACTTCAAACCCTTCTCCCCCTTTTCTGGTCTAAAAGAAGGTTTTCTCTTTCTTAAACATAGTTGTCAATGGTTTCACCAATGCTGGAAAATCTGGAACAAATCTTCTAACAAAGTTGATTTTTCCAAGAAAACTCTATAATGTCTTCTTATAATGAGGATATGATAGCTGTGATACGACTTTGATTCTGAAAGGATCAATTGCTAAAACTTTTTAAGAAACAATATGGCCAAGTAATTTACCTTGATCTACTAAAAAGATATACTTTTTGAGATTCAAAGATATTCCAAATTGTCTACATAACTGAAAGGTTTGCCTTGGATGCATCATATGTTCATCAGAATCTTTTAAAAATACAGTAACATCATCTAAATAAACAAGGATGCATTTATTTAACAAGCTGTGAAAATCCATGTCCATTTCACGTTGAAACATTGCACCAACCTTTGAAAGGCCAAAAGGCATTCTTTTGTAACCATCGTTACCCCACTTTGTGGTAAACTTTGTTTTGTACCTATCTTCTTCTTGAACTAAAATCTTATTGTATCCACTATAACCGTCTAGAAGAGATAGTCTATCTGAACTAGAAACAGTTCTCAAAATCTAATCCATATTTAGAAGTGGGTAGTGATCCTTTAATGAAACTTTATTAAGATCTCTGAAATCCACACATAATCTAGTTTCTCCATTCTTCTTCCTAACAGGAACAAAATTTTCTACCCAACTTGAATGCTTAACTAGAAAGATAATACATGATTCAATCAACTTAGATAATTCTTTCCTCATTACAGGCTCTATTTTGGGATTCATAGGCCTCTATTTCTGCCTAACTGGCTTGGATTTTGGTTGTAATTAAATAGTATTTTTTGCTAAAATGGGATGAAACCCTTTCATATCTTGGTATTTCCAAATGAAAACATCTTTAAATTCTTTACAAAGATCAATAAATGTCTGTTTTTTAGCTAAGGAACATACCATTCCAAGAAACAATTTTTTTCCTTCATCAACTGAGACCTCTTCATAATTATCAGCATGTGTTGACATCTTAGTTTTGTCTTTCCTTAACTGATCATCAGTATTGTAATGTGCCTAAACCTCAAGGAAATTTATTTGTCTTTAACTTAAGAATATCGTCACCATATAAGTGTTGTAATTTATCTTAATTCACTGTGGAAAACTCAGATTTTTGCTGTAAAAACATGTAGATTTGATCATCACTTTCAAAAACTTGCCAATTCAAGTCATTATCAGGTATCAAAGGCATGAAAATTAGCTTTATATGAGGCTAATTTTTGTTGTTCTCTATCTATTCCAGCACTTCAAAATTGACACCAATTACTGCAAGTCTATTTGCATGCTTGTTTTTTGTTCTAGGAATGGATTGGATGTTAATAGCTTTGAAATATTCCATTAAGTCTGAAACTCTATGTTTGTAAGAATTCATTAACGGGTTCTTAGAAACATTGAAATTTCTTACTTCATTAATAACTAACCCAAAATAAACAAAAATATGTAACATGCTAATACCTCTCTTTCTGGCCCAAAATAAACCATGAATCAGTGCTTCGTATTCAACTTCATTGCAAGTCCATGAAAATTGAAGACTCAAAGCTAAAAAGTACCTTTGGTTCCTTGGGGAAGAGATAATCAAACCTACTCCCTGTCCTTTCTTCTTCTTGGCTCCAACAAAATCAAGCATCCAAATCCCTTCTGCTGAAATTTCTATTTTGGACAAGGGAAGTGGTGTATTTTCTTCATGCATACAATACACACCAAAAAGATGTTCTTTAACTTCCTTAAAAGGATCATGGGCATGTTCTTCAACTGTCCTTTCATCCATAAATAGGTTAGAAACACCATCTAATGATGAAACATGAGCTACATCATCAAAATCAGATTGATCTAAAGCTGAATAATTAGCCACTTCATTTGTAGAGTGAGGCTCAATGTGAAATCTAGCCAATGGTTCTGAATTAGTAGTAAATTTAGTTCCATAACATGTAGTGAAAAATAAGGACCAATCTGAAGAGAGATAACCTCCTATTTTTGCTGTGAAAACTCTAGATAAGCATAATGTAAAGTAAGGAGGTAAATCTACAACAGTGACGTTTTGCAGAATAGAAACATTTGGGAAAACATGTAATGTTACCTCCAGATTTTTTATTACACCAACTATATTAGTTGCAATTCCGTCAAACTGTAAGACACTTTTTTTTTAGGCTCGTATTGTAGACCCAATTTTTCTTTAATTGTTTTTGGCATAATTGTGCTACTTGCACAACTGTCCACCATACAATTATGAACAAGATGTTCTCCAATAATCAGTGATAGATAAAATAGTGGTGGGTTTTTGATTTCATGAGAATTTTAGACTTTCTAAGCCATCCATTTAAATTCTTTTATGCGATATTGTTCCATTGTTGTAAGGACCATGTCTGCCTTCTACACATCCTTTTCTGTTGTTTTAGAAGAAATCTACATCTTAGCTAGTTCATGAGAAAGTAAATCTTTTTGTCCTTGAATACTTGGAACATCCCACATTGGGATGTTAACATTGTGCTTTTTCATTACATCAACAATGTTAAAAGAAGAAACAATTTTAGAGACAGATTCAACTGTTTTAGCATAGACCTTAGCAAAAACTAATTATGATTTATTTGTCTTTGATATCTGAGGTATAAACAATCTTCTTTGGTCAGGATGTAGCTATTTTTGTTGTCCTTTATCAGCTGAAACACTTGTTGTTTTTTGAGGAACAACAAGATTGTTAGCTGGTTTTGGGGCTGTAAATGTTATCTTATCAGTGACAATGGGAAGAACAGACCTATTTTGTTGTTTTTGACTTTCAATAGCTTTTCCTTGAGCCCTAGTACTGACTGTAATGAAATCATCCTCATTGAAACTAACTAAATTTTGTTCAGGTGGTTTCTGAACCTGATTATCTTGTGGCCCACTCTCCATTTGAGGCATTAATAATTTCTCAGATTGAGGTTGTGCAACAAGATTTATGTTAAGAAAATTATTTGGGCAACTTGTAGCTGAATGAGGTTGATTACAATGTTGACACCACTCTTCTATAGCCATATTAACTGGAACTAAAGCACAAGTTGAACTAGGAGCCTTTAGGTCAAATTGCCTCTGCTGATAAGGCTACCTATAATTTTGATTCTATTGGTAACACTGCCTATTTGGTTGATTTAGCTGATTTAGCCTATTTTGGTAAGTCGAACTAGGAGCCTAATAAGGTCTACTAGGTAATGCAAGCCTATTCTCAATTAAAGTAAGCTTATTCCCCATAGTCTACAAAGCTTCAAATACATCATCTAATGGGGTGGAAACAATATGTTCTATAATCGTGAGAGGCTGAGGAATAGGTGCTAAATTTTCCAAAAAAGGCATTGAAGGCCTTGGTGCAAATTTTCCATCTTGAATAAGACTATTTTTATCTCGGATGGTGATATCATAGGCTGTTGGGAGTGTCTCTCCTCCCATATACTAAATCATAGTTGAAATATCATTGTTTAATTCCCTAAGATAATAAAGAAAAGTGTGATCAACTTGAGGCTTGAGACTTGCTGGAAATCTTTCCCAAGTTCTGGAAAAATATATGTTAAAACTTGACATAAATTCATTGGGAGCTCTTTTAATGGCAAACAGTTATTTTATAAGAGATAAATTATCTAAATTATCTTGAAATTGTTTCAGCAATTTATCACCTAAGACATTCCAAGTTCTTATGCATCCAATATATAGATTTTTATACCATTGCAAGGCTTGTCCTTTAAGAGATGCAGCTAAAAGTCTCAAAGCTACATCCTCATGAGTAATAGTATGAACTGCACATAAGGCTGCGACATATTTAATGTGCTCTATAGGTGACACCTAATTTTCACCAGTGAATGATGGAAAATGTTTCATGGCAGCATTAGGGATTTCATGGTAAATTGGGATTACTAATGGGCTGCCATTAGTAAAGGTCAAAAAATTCCTTGGTGGTTGAATAGCCATTTGAAATACTAGGATTTGAACAAAAATATTGACATGTGGTTAAGGAATATTAGGAGGAGGGTTATCAAAACCAGTCCTATTATAAGGTAAAGTATTCCCAAATGTTCTCTTTGTAGAATTCAAAGGTAAAAAAACAAAATCACGAGGAATTCCTCTTACCAATGATCTTGAAGTCACTTTATGCATGGAACATGCTGTAATACTGGTTTGAAATCAGCCCTACAGAGTTGCCAAAAAATCTTAAAATCTTTAGAATAAATTGTTGCAACTTGATCCTGAAAGTAACATTCATAACTGATGTAAATCTATTGTGGATCTGGTATAGAATTTGTAACTTGGATGCAGATCTAATTGGATTGTCCCACCGGGCGCGTCAAAAAATATTATATCTCAAAAGTGCAGTTTGTAGAGAGAGGGTTGTAGGTTTTCTAATCTTGTAAAATTTATCTCTCTCTTTCGTAGATACAATGGAAACACCTCATGTCTGTGGGTATACCTATTTTGAGGTGAGTCTCTGGTATTAAGGCCGGTTCCTTATTAATATATCCTAAATTGATTTTATGGGGTTAAGGGGAAAAGATGACTATAAAAGGTTTAAAACTAAGGTGATACACCAAATTTATATGAGGGCTTTGACTGAGTATATGCACAGCTAATATGTGAAAGGATTCTTGATGCATGAACCAATAGTTTTCCATGAAATATTAACGGTAAAAACTTGGATGTATTGAGGGAAATTATCACAACAATATTGATAAATTAAGCATACACCTTAACATCATGTAGAAATTGCTGAATTTACAATAGGGTAAGATAATTAACCGGGGAATATGCATTCACAAGACTAATAGAAACATACACATGACTGCAAATAATTGGAAAGGAAGAAAAACTTCACATTCAGAGGGAAAAACTGACAAAATTGCTTCAATACTCCTAAATCCAGAAACTCCTCTTTGTTCTTTACTAAGGCACACAATATATAGCAAAATAATTTTCCCACCCTTCCTAAAAATAGACTAAGGATTGTACTTGCCCATGCATCCTATTTTTATCCTTTATTTAATAATAGATAAAGATATAAAAATAGAACATGTAATTACAAATAGGCATTAATAGCCTTGATTACATTACTGTCAAACTAAAGTTGACTGTTCTATTTTTAATAAAATAAAGGTGAATAATTTTCTAATAATAATCTTTCTTACTGGAAAAGTCTTTTCCTTGTGCATGTGAATTTTTCTTCTTGTTTGCTCTATCCTCTTGTGAAGGCATGCAAAATAACTCCCTATGTAAGAACAAAATAATTACAATAATTGTAATATTTTTAAAGTAAATCATCTACTATAGGGACCACTTCTCCATATGCACATGATTACTTTTCTCTCTCCAGTATGTGGGGCCACCCTTGCTCCTCACCATTACTCTTCACTGGGTTGGACACTCTTGTGGACTTAGCAAATTACCATGGTTTTGGAAATAATATAAGGGCACTTTGAAAAAGTGGAAAAACACTACATTCAGACACCTTTAAATACACATAGTCCACTATATGGTTTGCCACGTTTGATTATATTACATGGTATATTTTTTTAGCTTTAACATTATTCGAAGTGACTAAGGTGGACTTTACCCTTTTCGGTGATAATCAAAACCATGATTTTGAAATAATATAAGGGCACTTGAATCATTTGGGAGTTGGAATATGGTTTAGACTTATAAAAGTCAATATACAATGATTATTTTACTCAAATGTGGGGCTGGCCCCTTCTAATGTTGAATCAACCCTTTGAGCTTGTCGGTGGCATTTGCAACTAAGTTTGAGTTAGGTCTTTGATGTTGACCATCGATTTTTGTCCTTGATGAATTTATGGTCATTGTTAAATGAACCTGTAGTTAGGGTTTTGGTCTGTATTAAACATTGTTGGTGGCATCTGATCACTGTGGTTTGCATTGAATATTGTATATCGATCTCCATCCCTCAATATGTGTACTTGTTGATCTTGGATCATTGATCACCAACTCTAGCTAAGTTAGGTTAAACCGTGTTTACTGGGTTAGTTAAAAAATGCCAGAGATCCATCATTTTATCATCTGTTTTTCCTCGCAGAGAGTGGAAAAGCCTAGGAAAGTTTTTGGCTTGAAGCCATTAATGGATTTTTGAGCTCTACTCATCTGTAAAATAGCTCTCTGTCATTTTCAGTTTTTCAAGGTTGAAACTTTCTGATTATTTGAGCTTTATATAGTTTTAAGGTTTATGTACGCCGGAAAAGCGACAGGCGAGCTTGAGAATCTACAAGTGACTCTTCCACGTATCCGACCTCTCGAGGTCGTGCCGATACAGCCGGTGGGGGTAGAATATGCGTTGGATTCAGACAAACTAGTTAGGCAGTCTAATATCTTCGACACGCACTAATGGAATTTGTGAATCTAAGGCAAAGAAGGCCCTTCTAACTTGGAGTGGTGTGATAGATCGATCAGCAAGGATGACTGCTCGAAGCCTGCAATCAATATCGAGCTCTGGCATGATTCGATCTATGGGTTGCGGAATACGTGGAAAATGACCTGGGATTGTTTCATGTATATCTCCTGATAAGGTCATATGGTGGATGATGAATATAATTTGACTCTACGGACGATTTTCTGGCCTAGTCCAGAATTCCCTAGCTTTGTTAGGCGCGATATCTAGTAAGGACAGTTGTTCGATGATGATAGGTGGAAGTGGAGTGGACCTGAATACCAAGGTGCGTAGGTCAGTGTCTATATCTAATTGACTTGTGGACTCGTTGGGTTGTGGGATCTGTGGATCACAACCATAGAATCTCGGTTGTTGCGGTCCTGTTATGGTCATACGCGAGATCAAGTTATAATCCCTAGTATCTAGTAATCGTATGCTTTCTCAGCTTCTATATTTAGAACCAATAGTTGTGCAATCTTCTAAGAATACCTTACAGGCGTTCTCGCAACCTGGATTCTTAAGCTGGTATCTATATCTACGAGGGTGTCTCCAGCGTCTGGCTGTGCAACCAAAGGATCGCACCTGAATGTTTGTTCTCTTTCGAGCCCTTCTATAGTCATGTGAGTGCTTTGCCTAGGGTAATCTATAGTTTGGTTGGTTCGACCAAAATGTGTGTGCTTGGTCGTCTTCTATGTTTAATCCTCTTAACTGAGAACTGATCTGTTGTAAATCTGTGGTTGTTCAGAGTACTTGTATCCTGAGATTTTGGTCTATGTCAACTATTGCTGTGACTAGGTTTGGTTGAGGCACGATTGGCTCAAATATATATTCCCTGGGCTCTTGAGGTGTCGTGATTGTCATACGAAACAAAATGCAAATCTAACTGTAACGAAACACATTCTAACTACGTGAAATAAATCTAACTATATAAATTTTATTCTTCTAAGAAATCTTTTAATATTTTTTAAGGAAAGCAAACTATTTTAAGCGTATCTAGAAATAATAACTAAACAATAATTTTAAAACAAACAGGATAACTGAGTGTAGTTATTTTCCTGTGCGATTTGTAGAATTATTCTAAATAAATAAAATAGCTTGTCTAATCTACCTGCAAGATTCTCGATCCTACCTCAGAAGTCAGGAGTGAATCATAGTTTCTCAGAAACTATCAATCCCCACAGCTTCCCTGGCAATATCGAGAATAGAATTTACTGAAAATAAAGCGATTAACTACTTTATTTGATATGATTATGACTAGAACTTTGAAATTTAAAACCTGGATTCCGCAGAACAGTAGCGAATCTGATGGTGTGTGTGATCTCGTCCCCTCAGTATGATCTCCTTGTTCTTTCATGTTCACATGGATCCAGAAAAGTGTGTAATGCTAGCACCGATAGGAATAAATTTTGGGACAAGGACAGCTCAGAATGCAGACCGAGAATGCGAGTAGGAGAGGGATAGCGCAAGAGTACAGAGCTTGGCTTATGCGATTCCTAGTGGGATTTTACTGCGAGTCATGCAACATGAAGCGACCAGAACCTATAACTATCCTATACGAAGAGAAAAACCTGCAACTTTAATGGCTTCCTAAGCTATTATGTTCCAATTGATTGGATAAAATAAAGACACGGCTTGCACAAGTTGGATATGTGGCTTACCAACAGCTGAAATGAAGCTAACCAGGCATATAATGAATTGAACTAAGAACTCCAAGACACAATGAAAATAAATCTATAGCAAAGAGAAACTCAGAGACAAGCTTCCAACTGGATTTGAATGAGATAACAACATTGCCTACACAAGATGGGTCTGTGGCTTACTAACAGCTGAACAATAGTATCTAAAAATGCAACGAATTAACACTATGGCTTCTAAACAGAATAAAAGACTGAACTATGAGAATTAGAGCATGAAATTGAATGAGGGGCAAACCCTTTTGCTTATGCACAAACCATGCATTTATAGGAATTCAGTCACCCAAAAACCAAAACCAAATTGACCTCCTAAACAATAAACAAAGGAAAAACACTATTCCAGGGGACCAAAAACATAAATGCATGCTTAAGTCGGCAAGGAAAAGCTGGTGAATCATGATATTTCACGCGAGTCGCATCAAAGAACATACTGGAAAATGCGCACAGGACCGCCGCTTTGAGCAGGGTGGCAGTTACAGGACCGCCACCCTGTAGGGCGGCGGTTTCGTCACTGAAGATCAAGAGGCCAAGGAAAGAGGGAAAAAGGGGAAAACAAATGGCACGGGGGCTAAGTAGGGCATGTGGGATGTTAACGCATACTCCGAGGGCTTTTCCGGATCCCGAACACCTTGCGAGGAGACCTGCATCATCATCAGGGCACTTGTTACACTTTTCTGGCAGTACAGTACCTTACAATTTTGGGTATGTACATATTTCCCCCTCAGAGAAGCGTTTTAGCCATGACGAGGCATAAAACGATGGGTCTGAGTATGGTAGTCCTGAAATGGGGAGTTAGAAGCTATACCTTAGGCGTCCATGTGTTGAAATGATGTCATCCGAAATTCCCGCTACCTGTAAAATGAAAAGAGAACTAAAGTGCAGATAGATGCAATAACTTGGAAAATAAACGCTAAAATTAATAGGGAATGAGAACATACCATTCGTGCGGGGATAGGAACTTACCTCCATCAGTGCTCCAAACCTGTAAAAAATTCATTTTAAAGCGAAACAGAACGATATATATATAAAAGTGGGCCCATTTTCCTATTCATTTGCGCGAGTTGATTTGATTGATTTTGAGCTCTGGGACCCACGGTGATGGTTTCTCACGCGAGTAGAGTCGAGACGTTCGCAGCGAGATCGTGATCATGCCTCCACATGCGGAACATTGACCTCAACAATCACAGGTTGGTTTTCTTCGATTTTGTGTTTTTCCCCCTTTAAATTTGAAATGTTAAATTCGTCATAATGGGGGGGTTATTTTTTAAAATGTTAGGTTCAAAAGGTCCACATAGGGGGGGCGCCTACTGGGTAGGCTCCATTTTTAGTTTAAATGGTCTATTTTTCCTCATTATGGGCTTTTTGGGGTTAGCAACCCACGCGGGTTTTCAGACAGTGACCGCCACCCTGGCCAGGGCGGCGGTTACATGACCGTCGCCCTGTTCGGGGTGGCGGTTACACGACCGCCGCCGTTAAGGCGGCAGTTACAAAACCGCCCCCCTGCTCAGGGCAGCGGTTTTGCACAGAATGAAAAAGGAACCTCTTTTTGAGATTGTGTTTGTATTTTTAGCATTTCTACGTGCTTTCATGATTTTTCCAGTATTACTTGGATGCTAACTTGATTTTTTTTTTGTGTTTTTAGGTGTATGTAGGAGAGAGAGGAGTATATCCGGTTGGAGTAGAGAGAGGGAGTGTGATTGGCTCCCAGGAGTATCTAGATGCCCTCTCACAGGATGAGGAGGATAGTCTTCAGCGGGCTAGGATACTACACATCTCACGCGTGCCCCACGTTATGTCCATCTAGTCACATTCTTTTGTGACCTGTTCTCATACTGGGATGCAGATCGGAACACCTTCTGATTTCTAGGGGTCCGCAGGTTAGTGGACTATCACATTGGAGGACATCTATCATATTCTGGGGTTTCCGATCATCGAGAGACAACTCACCCTAGAGACAACAGGCTCATGGGCATAGATTGTAGAGTGGGGCCACATATATGGGAGATGGAGTCATCTCCATGAGGTCGAAGAAGGGGGTGAGAGTTTGATCTATTCCCTCTTTTCCCATCCCCTTACTTCGTCAGGCCATCATGGGGATTTTTTCCTCGAGACTGATCGGGGACAAGGGAGGAGATACATTATTATACTGCTGGTCCCCCATTATTACATAGATAGATGGGCACGGACAGAAATATTCCTGGGGAGCAGATATACTTGGGACTACCTACCACGACTTATACAGGGTAGTCTATTTATAAGGGGTAGTCCTTAAGCCATCCGACCCTAGTCATGAGTTGGGTCTATGAGCATTTCATCCCTTATGGCAGGGGTGTGGATGGTGGCAGATCCTAGAGCTATGAGGGCAGCCAAATGGAGAGACATGTCGGTGCTTAGATCACCTCATCAACCAGTTACCTCCCTGAACTACTGCCGACATGGAGGCCGCACCATATTAGACTTATGGCGAGGTATATGGGGTGAGGAGGCTCTTACCTTGATCTCCTGCTCCACGATAGGGCAGCTTATTAATAGAGTGGGACGTGTGGAGATGCACCCCTTTGGACGAGTTCCTCAGTAGTTTGGCTTACCATACACGGATATTCTTCCCCCAGCGGTGCCAGTATATACAGATTAATTCTGTGAGGCTAGAGGAGGGCCTAGAGGCCGAGGTTAGATAGTGGTTACTCCTGGCGTTCCCATTACAGCCAGGAGGATAGTACGTGCCAGAGGGAGAGTCGGTGCACCTCAGGCACCTTTGCTTCAGATTACCGCGGGTCCTGCCCACAGCAGCGATGACCCCATTGAGGTAGACTCTGAGTCTGAGGAGTTTACGGGGGGGAGACAGAGGAGGAGACCGAGGACAGTGATCCTAGTGGCATGATACCCAGGATATCATGCAGGCGGAGAGGGCCGAGTAGAGAAAAGAGAGGGTGAATCTGGCTTCAGAGGAGCCACTCTCCCAGGGCCATGGAGAGGATGAGTCTATTGTGGGTCGTTATGTTTCTCCAGCCACAGGAGCAGCCCCTCAGTCGGTAGCGGCATCTATGGTGGGCGCTGATCCCATAGATCCATCTTGGAGGCCTGGTGATCCAAGTAAGTTACCCTCTCTCCCTTTTAATGTTCGTTTCTTTATTAGGATCTCCTTAGTTGATATCTTATATCTTTTAATTTCTTGTTTGGTTTCTAATTTGTTTTCTCCTTTGTTTACAGAGACCGCCAATGAGTGGCGGGACTTGATTCACTGGGTATGCACTGATACCCTGATGATTCCCATGGAGAGGACCCGCGAAGAGCTGTCCGTGGATGCTGGGGAGCCCTCAGCAGCCGGTAGACATACCGACATCTTCGCTCCAGTCTGGCATGTGGCTAGGATGGTATCGACCTGTCAACACCAATCCAACACTATGAGAATTCTTCACCGGGAACTCCTCGTGCTATGATTATTTACAAATCCATAACCTTTAGTTTGGTGGATGTAATCTAGAAACAAAACAACAACATAACACAAGAATACCATCGACTATGATAGGACGGAATGATGACAAATCTGAAATATCAAAGTAAATTATAATATTAACATGAAATTGTTATAATCTCACCCATGAGGTACTTCAAGTGTTATTGACTTCACTTGCCTTTCACCAAGACTATGGGAGAAACTTTAGAATTACACCTCTTAATGGCTTCTTCAACACACCTTTAAACTGATGGCTTCATTTGCACACTTCCTACAATCTTTCTCACTACTTCCTTCTATACTAAATGAGGGGGGTGGCCTCTCTATTTTTAGAACTTCCAGGCTTATCCATCTTATCTCTAATATAGGATAATAAATCCACTCTGACGAATCATATTCCATACCTTAACTCTTATCTGTACATGTAAGCTTATATGTTAAGATAAGATAAACCTTATCATTTTACATGGGTTCCACATTTTTAGACTTTTTAGAAATAAAATACACAAAATATTTATGACCTCACTCCTTGTCTTTATTACCAATATGATATTTCTAATTCCTAATCATGTAGACCCTACTTCTCTAATTACCCAAACTTTGACATTTTAACATTACCGAACCACTTACGACAAATAGTTTACTTTTTACAACATTCCTATTGTACTTTGATTGTTACCGTACTCCACATTATTGGTGGCACCGTACTGACGGCGCCGTTATCTTCTATCAGACGCTACTACTAATTATACTTAGCAACATCCTATTCATAATACATACATTAATGAAATAGAAATTACGGAGGAAAATTTTAGTGTCGACATCTTCCCCCTTCCTAGCTTCTACTCCGTCCTCGGAGTAGACTATTCTGGTGCTTGAAAAATATTCAAATTTTTCGTGGTTGACCCATTTTGTAATGGAAGTGCCATCCAATTCATCCAGTAGGTACGTACCATTTTCATGCATAACTTCTATTTTTTAGGGCCCCATCCATTTTGGAAGAAATTTTCTCTGTCTTCTTTTTTTGTATCTGGAATCATATACTAGAACCAAGTCATTCACATGAAATGGAGACCAACTAGATCTTTTGATCAAAGTATTCCTTCTGCTTCATTTTCTTCTTATGGCTTATATCCTTTGCTATTTCTCTCATTTCCTCTAGCAAATGATGATGTAACAACCTTTCTTTTACTGAATCACTTTCATCCATCCTTTCATTTTTCATAACTCTTACAGTGGGAACATCAAACTCAATAGGAAGAATTAGATCAATGCCATAGGCCAACTGAAATGGGGAGTATCCTGTTGCTGACATTGATGTTGCCCTATATGCCCACAATGCTGCATGAATCCTTTTATCCCATTTATGTACCTACAAGGTTGCATCTTTTGCTAGAATTTGACACAACACAAAAAAAAATCGTTCCACCTATCCATTTGTGTTTGGCTTGTATGTTTTTGCCTTCATGTGCTTAATAGAAAATTTATTGACTAGGGATTCTACCACCTCATTAATGAAGTGGCTTCCTTAATCTGTTACAATTTATAATGGGCAACCAAATCTGGTGACAATGCGTTCATATATGAACCTTGCCACTTCATCCATGGAAGTTGTTTTCAATGGCCTAGCTTCAACCCACTTGGTTAAATAATCTGTGGCAACTACAATATACTTATTTTGGCATGATGTAGTTGGAAGTGGACCTACAATGTCTATTCCCCACTTTTCAAAGGGACCAAGGGGAAGAATAGGACATAATGGAGCTGATGAAGTCTTACGGTTACCATGTGTTTGACAAATATCACATGTCTTACAATAATTATAACAATCTTTAAAAAGAGTGGGCCAGTGATAACCTGCATCCAAGATCCTTCTTGCTGTAAGTTGTCCAGAGAAGTGCCCTCCACATGTACCATTGTGGAATTATTCTAGCAGTTCCTTCCCTTGATCACGTCCAACTACCCTCTTGTACTGTCCATCAGGTCCTATTCGAAATAATACTCCATGCAGAATAGAATATGGACGACTAGCTTGAGTAATCTTTCTCTTAGTCTTTGCATTGGCACCATCAGGAAACTTGAATTCATTCAGATAATTCTAAATATCTATGTATTCACTAGGGATTGTGTCAAGGGATAACAATGCTGCATCGGGGAAATCATCATCATCACAAGATGATCCTAAACCATCATAGGCTCGAGAGAGTGCATCTGCATTGACATGCTTCTTTCCTGGCCTATCTATAATATCAAATTCAAATTCTTGTAGCAAAATTATCCATCTTGCTATCCTCCCTGATGGGTTAGGCTTATTTACAATATATTTTAGAGCCTGATGATCTGTTACAACTAGAAATTTTTTCCCTAGCAAGTAATTTCTAAACTTCTTTACAGCAAAAATGATAGCCAGAGCCTCTTTTTCAGTTACAGTATAATTTACCTCAGCACTGCTCATTTGTCTGCTCCCAAAGTAAATTGGATGTTCATTCCCATTTTCATCCTTTTGGCTCAAAGTACTTCCTAGTGCTGCATCTGAGGCATCAGTGTACACAATGAATGGCTTGCTCCAATCTGGATTCTTCAAAACAGGTGAAGACACCAGGGCTTCCTTCAGTTGTCCAAAAGCTTCATGTGCCTTATTTCCTGGTTCATAAGTAACATCCTTCTTCAAGAACTGGGTTAGTGGCTGTGCAATCTTTGAGAAATTCTTGATGAACCTTCTATAGTAACCCACATGGCCTAAAAATGATCTCAACTTACTTCTATTAATAGGAAATGGTAAATCTTTGATTTTTGAAACTTTATCAGGATCAGTACCAATACCATCTCTGGATACAACATGCCCTAACAAAACACCTTTAGAACATCCAAAGACACACTTTGTAGGGTTTAGTGAGGCTTGTGCTTCATCTAACCTTTGAAATGCTATCTCCATCTGGTGCAGGTGGTCCAACTTGCTCCCATAGATGCAAAAATCATCCAGAAATACTCTGATGAAGGTCCCAATGTAGGGTTCGAACACCCTATTCATCAAACGTTGGAATGTTGCTGGAGCATTACACAACCCAAAAGGCATAACTCTATAAGCAAACGTTCCCCAAGGAGTGGTGAACGTGGTCTTCAGCTGATCTTTCTCTGCTATACGAACTTGGTTGTAGCCGCTATATCCATCAGCAAAACTATAGCACTCCTGGCCAGCTACTTCGTCCAAGATCTGATCTAAAAATGGAAGAGGGTAATGATCCTTCTTTGTTGCCTTATTGAGCTTCCTATAATCAACACAAATGCGTAGCTTCCCATTCTTTTTTATTGAGATCACAATGGGAGAAACCCATTCTAAATTCTCCACAGCAAATATGAATCCTGCATCAAGCAACTTATCTATTTCTTCTTTTACAGTCTTGGAAAAATTAGGATTCATTCTATATGGCATTTGCTTTATGGGCTTAGCACCATCTACCAGCTCAATACAATGTTCTACCCAACTTACTTGACGGAGTTCCTTGTAATCAAAAGTGAATAGGTGTATGTACCTTCGAAAGAGCTGGAGGTAGGATTCCTTCTCACTCTCCATCACAGCATCACCAATCTTTATTTGTTGGAGACGATCATCAACTTCTTCTTCAGATAATTTTATGGGGTCATGAGTTGGTGTGACTGGAAGGATATCCATGACTGAAACATCCACCTCACTTTCTTCATCTTCAGTGTCCACTTCACTGGTACTAGAGTAATCAGAGGATGTCCAATCATCAGTTTCATCACTTGAATCCACAGGTTCTACTTTATGATGTCAAGGGATCACGTTTATCTTCACCCTCTCTCTACCACGTCCAAGTGTCATGAAACCTTCATTCCAGTAGTTTCTTGCATGAACTCTCCTTAGCCATGGTCTTCCCAGCAGCATTGGGTACACAACAGTACCATTTTTCATCACCTGAAAGTCTACCACACATACAACACCCATAACAGATATTGCCACATTTGAAACTACACCTTCTGGTTTAGTTTTTCCCTTATTTAATGACCTTAACATAAGTGTTGAAGGGCGATCAATTTTTAAAACCCAACATATTCATTACAGACTCGGTCATTACATTAACTGCAGCACCTCCATCAACTAAGACATCATGAATTGAAATACCATTACATAATACCTCATCTTGTGGAGCATAGGGATCTGCCTCTGCCTCCAAAACAGGGACCTCAACCTCCTTCCTTCGTCGAGCATTGAGTCCACTTCGCAACTCCCGCCTCTTCTCAGAAGACATAGCCAAGAGTTGACCATATGTAATATTTGCAGGCCTTTTGGACAGATCTTCCAAGATGGAGTATGGTCCTTGCCCCTGTGAAATCAGAAAATCCTGCACACCCAACTTTCTTCTCCTATGTTTCTTACTAGTTTCTTCTTTCATCTTCTTAGGATCATTTCCATCTTGATTATCTTTTTCTTTCTTTCTTTTTGTTACAAACACATCTACTTCATTATTTCTGCTCTTATCTACTACATCAAAAGAATTCACAGGTGCTTTTCCTTTATCATTATCTCCTTTACCAGATGTAGAAGCTCTATGTGGACAATTATACTTATAATGACCCTTTTTATAACAACCATAACAAACAACTTCAGAAATATTTATTTTTGGACCTCTATCTCCTCCCTGAGAACTAAATTCCTTTCCTTGAAGAAGATTAATAGTTAACTGACCCATCTTTTTGAGCAGATCTTCATACTCAGTAGATGTACTAGGAGAAATATTTGTGCTCACCGGGAGTGGTTGTGGATTCATGACCAAAGGTGCTGGTGTAGGCTCTACTTTAGCAACAATTTCTTTGGGCTCCTCTTCCATGCTTTCTTCTTGCCTTCTTGCAATCTCCTTTGCTTGTTCAATGGTAGCTGGGCGGTCATACTTCACTCGTTGTCTGATCTCTGGCTTCATCCCAAGAATGAAGTGCTTACAGAGGAGATTATCCACACCATTCATCAACCCATCCGCTAGTCCTTCCTTCCGGATCTGGGCATCGAGCTTCCTCCTTAGCTCTAGAACACGAGCATGATAATCCCTTATCTTCTCCTTCTCTCCTTGGGATAGCTTTGTGATCTCGATCATGAGATCTGCATATTTCTGTTGTTCACCAAATTCTTCAAGAAAACTTTCAGTTAATAAATCCCATGAATTTTTCACATTATCACCTAGTGTTTCAAACCACCTAAGTGCTGAACCATCCAAAAAGGTAGGAAAAAATTCAGTCCATTGTTCCCTTCTTATAAGGCCATTACAAATACAAGATCGCTTTAAACTCTTGAATGAAAGAAGAAGCATCTTCATTAGATTGAGCTGAAAAAACAGGAATCTTTCCCATTTTCAAAAGTAACCACCGTGAAATACCAACCCACAAGTACAATCAACAAGACTTATGTGCACAAATAATTGGAATCACTATACTAGAAAGTGACTTTACACCTTTCTACAGTACTATAGAAATGACCACGGTAAAATGGTAAAACTTGACTTACTGCGGTAAAAACTAACTTTACTGTGGTAAACACTATTCACGGTAAAAAGTGAAGTTACTGCGGTAAATACTATTCACGGTAAAAAGTGAAGTTTACTGCGGTAAATACTATTCACTGGTAAAAAGTGACTTTACTGCGGTAAATACTATTCATAGCAAAAATGACTTTACCATGGTAACTACTATTCATGGTAAAAATGACTTTACCATGGTAACTACTATGCACAGTAAAAACAAGGTTACCCTCTAATTGATTTTTGACTAAGTGGGAATATCTCTCCAGAAAATCCACCAACGAGGAATGGTCCCGGCAACAGAACCAAAATGTCAACACCAATCCGGCACTATGATAATTCTTCACCGGGAACTCCTCGTGCTATGATTATTTACTAATGCACAGCCTTTAGTTTGGTGGATGTAATCTGGAAACAAAACAACAACATAACACAAGAATACCATCGACTATGATAAGACGGAATGATGACAAATCTGAAATATCAAAGTAAATTATAATATTAACATGAAATTGTTACAATCTCACCCATGAGGTACTTCAAGTGTTATTGACTTCACTTGCCTTTCACCAAGACTATGGGAGAAACTTTACAATTACACCTCTTAATGGCTTCTTCAACACACCTTTAAACTGATGGCTTCCTTTGCACACTTCCTACAATATTTCTCACTACTTCCTTCTATGCTAAATGAGGGGGGTGGCCTCTCTATTTATAGAACTTCCAGGCTTATCCATCCTATCTCTAAGATAGGATAAGAAATCCACTCTGACGAATCATATTCCATACCTTAACTCTTATCTGTACATGTAAGCTTATCTATTAAGATAAGATAAACCTTATCATTTTACATGGGTTCCACATTTTTAGACTTTTTACAAATAAAATACACAAAATATTTATGACCTCACTCCTTGTCCTTATTACCAATATAATATTTCTAATTCCTAATCATGTAGACCCTACTTCTCTAATTACCCAAACTTTGACATTTTAACATTACCGGACCACTTACGACAAATATTTACTTTTTACAACATTCCTATTGTACTTTGACTGTTACCGTACTCCACATTATTGGCAACACCGTACTGACGGCGCTGTTATCTTCTATCAGACGCTACTACTAATTATACTTAACAACATCCTATTCCTAATACATACATTAATGAAATAGAAATTATGGAGGAAAATTTTAGTGTCGACAGAATATGTGGGCATGCTTCCTCCAGTGGCACCAGTCTATAGATCAGTCCGGGAGGCTAGACTGGGGGGGCCTAGAGGCCGTGGTTGGACAGTGGTCGACTCCTGGTATTCCTATTGTAGCCAGGGGGATTGTTCGGGCCAGAGGGAGAGCGGGTGCACCTCGGGCACCTTTACTTAGGATTACTGCGGGTCCTGCTCATAGCAGCGCATGACCCTATAGATATTGACTCTGATTCTGAGGAGTCCACAGAGGGAGGGTTGGAGAAGCAGATAGATGATAGTGATCCTGAGTGGCAGACACCCAGGATATCATGCAAGCAGAGAGGGAGGAGGAGAGTGCAGAGAGGGTGACTCTGGTTTCAGAGGAGCCACTCTCCCAGGGCCATGGTAGAGAGGATGAGTCCGTTGTGGGGCGTGATACGTTTCTCCCTACCACAGGAGCAGCCCCTCAGTTGGCAGCGGCATCTGCGGCAGGTGCTCAGCCCCAGCGACCCATCCTGGAGGCCTGGTGATCCGAGTAAGTTACCCTCTTATCCCTTTTAGTGTTAGTCTTGATTTAGGACTTGTTTTAACTGCTAGTCTCCATATTTGTATCTCCTATATTTTAGCTTGTTGCCTAGTTTCTAACTCATGTTTTCTTCTTTGTTTTACAGAGACTGTTGATGAGTGGCGGGATTTAATCCACAGGGTATGTACTGATTCGCTGATGATCCCTATGGATAGGACCCATGCAGAGCTATATGTAGACGCCGGGGAGCCTTCAACAGCCAGACAGGCACACCGACGTCTTCGCTCCCAGTCTGGCATGTGGCCAAAGATGGTATCGACTCTCCGCACTGAGTTGGCAGGGTATAGGACAGCTGAAGCGTCTTTTGAGGAGTTGTTCTCGTGGCGAGAATACGGCTTCTCCTCGGGACCCTGAGCCCTCCGTCATTCAGAGTGCCAGCGTAGCTGGAGTCCTAGGTGATGGGCGTGCACCTTCGGAGCGGGATCGCATAGGGATTGAGAGGCCACTTGGCTCTCGTAGATTTTGTACTATATATTCTTTTGTATATCCCGGGCTCTTTGAGCATTTTGACCATGCTTAGTGCATGATGGCATTGTATATAAACATTGATTATTTATATATATGCATTCGATTTTGGATCAAAATCTTTGGCACTCATGGTTTTCTTTCTATTTCCAGCGTTTCCTCTATGTATACTACGATGTATGTTTATATGCTTTCTAGAATATATGCAATGGTGAACAAATGATGCAAATGTTTTTACTTTCCTTTTGTGTTTCATGATGCTGATATATGATGATGTAGATATAATGTGATTTTGAATCTTAGTTTCTGTAAGCAATTTTGGATACCTCATGTTTGTTTTGGCAAAGTGATGAGAATAAACCAGTACGATGAACAGATAAACTTGCCCCACTCCTAACTCCACGCAACTAGTAAGATGCGAGGGCTTATCACCAAGAGTCAAGAAGGGCACAAGTTATGAGATGTGGTGAAATGATAGTGATGAAAGACAGACAAAGCTTTGGCGGAACCAAATTAGGAAGCTACAAGCTTACTCTACCTCGAGTGACTTCATAGTTTTGGATGCAACTTGCTTTGCGGTTTATCCAGACTTAGACCCGTAGATGGCCACATAGTAGACAAAATCTGGGTTTTTAGGATTTTTTAACTCTCTTGGAATTTTGAACATCTAATTCATTTATTTTTGACTCAAAGTTTCAAAGTTTGAATTGTTTGTGTATGACCTTTTGCATTTATTTGTCAAGAGGACCCCCTACACTTTGCCCCATGCTACTAGTAAGAAGCGTGGGTTTATCACCGTGGGCAAAGCATAGGCGAGTAAGGGAATTTCCATCCTTTCCCAACCCTATGTCACTAGTAAGAGACGCAAGCTCATCACCAAAGGTTGGTGGTGGGGCAAGGAAATGTGTAAAATTAAAATTTTCTGTTTGATCAACGTTTGACTTGTTTTTTGAGTAAAATGTCAGTATGTGCTTATTTCCAAAGAGATATATATATGGGATAGATGTGACACCATGAAGCTTCTAGAACAGACCATAGGCAAGACACCTATCCTAAGAAGAAACCAAAAGTGAGAACAAACTTGCAGATCTTGGTATGGTTACCGTTAAGACTTTGTCATGTCTAGCTTTATTTGATAAAATGATTCCGAGATAATTGATGATATTATGAAAATGGAGAGGTATGATTAAAGAGTTTATGCCAACAACATCATGAGTTTGTAATGAATTGCTTTGAGAATAGATTCCTTGATCACAATTTGTGTACAGAAACAAGTGGACAACATGATCCTAATCTTATATGAAAATGCAATGTAGATAGTTATATAAGTAGTGCTAGCTGCTTATGCGTAGAAACGCTTGAGGTGCAGGGAATTGACTGTTTCACCAAATTCCTCACCTTCTAGCGTACATAAGAGGTATGCACCATTTCCATAGTCCTTCATGACTCGGTATGGGCCCAACCATTTGGGCCGGAATTTCCTTCTTTCGCCGGTCTTCTTGTCGATCCAGCTGTCTAGCCTTAGAACTAGATCACCTTCATATATGTCGCATTCATAGACCTTCTTGTTATACTTTCCGGCACATCTGGTCAGCATAAGACTCTATGTCGTTGTTCAGCATCTAACCTAGTTTCATCTAGGCTTTCTAGTTGGGAGAGACGTGCTTCTCTATAAGCGTCTTCATCCAGAATCCCTTGTAATGAAATGCGGAGACTGGGTATTTCAACCTCGAGTGGGAGAACTGCCTCTGCCCCGAATACTAGCGAGAAAGGAGTTGCTCCCGTTGGTGTTCTTATTGAGGTTCGGTGGGCCCACAAGGCTGGATATAACTTAAAAGTGCCAATCTCGTTTGTTTTCTTTCACAGTTTTAAGGAGAATGGCTTTCAGTGTTTTGTTTGTCGCTTCAGCCTGTCCATTGGCTTGAGGGTAATACAAGGAAGCCGTATGATGGCTTATCTTAAATTTATTGCATAATTCACGAACCTCTTCATTCTTAAAAGAAGTTCCATTATCGGAGATAATGATTTGCGGGATACCGTACCTACAAATGATTTGGTTCAAAATGAACTTGGCGATTACAGAACCAGGTACAGTAGTAAGAGGCATGGCCTCTACCCATTTGGTAAAATATTCGGTGGCCGTGATTATAAAATTATGGCCGTCTGTGGATGAGGGAGAGAATTTCCCTATTAAATCTAGGCCCCATGTAGAAAAGGGCCATGGAGTAGCGATTGGTTGTAGAGCTTGTGCTGGCATATGGATCTCATGGGAGAATTCTTGGCACTTATGACACCTGCGTACAAACTCTACTGCGTCGTGTTCTAGAGTGGGCCAGAAATAGCCCATTCGATGTATTTTGTGAGCGGTGGCATGGCCACCGAAGTGGCCTCCACACATTCCACTATGGGATTCATGGAGAATCTTCTTGGATTCTTCTGTGTCGACACATCTTAAGAGCATTCCATCGAATGCTTTTCGATAGAGCACTTGCTCTATGATGATGTATTTAGCTACAATAATACGTAACCGCCTTCTTTGTTGTGGTGTAGCTCCTTCTGGGTACGTATGGTCTATGATATAATTAATGATATCAGTGTACCAGGGACACTCAGAGATAGAGGGTCAGGTTTCGATGTAGTATACGCACTCATCTGGAAAATCTAAATCTACTAAATTGCCTCCCATCTAATGGGTTATCAGCTAACCAATCTACGATGATTTGTCCTTTAACCGACTTCTTATTTACAAATTTTAATTCGAATTCCCCCATTAAGGTTATAAAACGTCCATCCTTTTTAGACAAGGACCCTTGTGTGAGGAAAGTTCGTAAATGGTCCATTTTTACCATGACCCTTCGTTTCTTGATTAAGCATATAATGTCTTAGGCATTTAGTAGCAAAGACTATGGCAAGGCATTCTCATTCTGCCTGTGTATAACTTGTTTCATAGTCGAGTAATGTTCAGCTAATGAAATAAATCACGTGTTCTCTCTTGCCATCGTCTTCTTGGGCCAACATACAGGCCAGCGAGACATCGGTAGCTCGTGAGTATAAAATTAACGGGCGATCTAGCTTAGGTGGCATTAGCGTAGGTGGTGATAACAAGAAACGCTTAACTACATAGAAAGGCTTCATTGCAATCTTCAGTCCAATCAATGATATAGTCCTTCTTGAGTAAATTGTTGATTGGATGAATGGCGAAGCTTAAGTCCAGGATGAATCTCCGGATTGCACCCAGCTTTCCGAGAAACGACCTGATTCCAGATTCATCCGAAGGTGGGACCATTTCGAGGACAGCCCGAAATTTTGGTTGGATCAACATCTATCCCTCATGACGATATGATGTAACCTAGGAGCTTTCCTCCTGTTACACCAAAAGACACATTTCTCTGGATTTAGCGTGACTCCGTATTCTATTAGGTGTGAAAGAATGACGCGGAGTACTTCAGGGATGGTCACAACGCTTCTTGGCCTTAGCCAACAAGTCATCTACGTAGGATTCCATGATTTTATGAATTAAATCATGAAATATATATGTCATAGCTCGCTGGTACGTAGCACCAGCGTTCTTGAGACCAAATGGCATAACAGCATAGCAATAGGTTCCCCAAGGAGTTATAAAGGTGGTTTTAGCTTGATCTTGTTCAGATATTCTGATTTGATTGTATCCCGAGAATCCATCCATGAGAGACAAGAGTTCAAATCCAGCTGTTGCATCAACAATGACATCTATGGATGGTAACAGGAAGTCGTCTTTAGGACACGCTTTGTTGATGTCTCGGAAATCTATGCAGATGCGTATCTTTCCATTCTTTTTGAGAACGGGAACGATATTAGATACCCATTGGGAGTAATCAACTGGTTTGATGAATCCTACTTGATAGGATTTTTATTACCTCATCTTTTACCATGAGAGATACCTTGGGTTTCATGGGTCTCGATTTTTGTCTTAACTGGTTTTCCATTAGATTTAGTGACGAGGTTATGCACTTGCGATGTGTGGTGCAACGCCTTTCATTTCCTTATAATTAAATGCAAAAGCTTTCTGATGTTCCTTGAGGATCCGAGTGTGTATTTCTACTTCCTCATGGGGTTAACGAGGACCCTAATTTCAATATCCTTGGTTCGTCCTCCGTTCCGATGTTAATATCAATTTTTTCTTCGATTAAAGAGGCATTACCTTCTTCAAACTTAGGTGGGGCTGGAGGTAAATCCAAACCATCCCCACTTTCTACCGTGCATACGCTAGGTTCCATTTGTGAGGGAAGATCCATCATGGGATTTCCAAAGTAGGAAGATGAATGCGGGATTAAGGAAAAATCTATCATATGATAGGAGAGATGTAGTGCCGCATAGGCATTTAAGTAATCCAAAGTGGCCATATCACTATCAACATGGTCTAGGATAGTAGATTCATTTTTGTTTAAAAGAGAATTTTTCGTTGTCTTTATCAATGGTTCATCATGAAGGGATACTATGAAACGAGTATCCTCTAACTTATTGCTTGGAGTAAAACATGATGCGGAAGTTGTTATTAAATCAGCGAGAATATTTTCTTCTCGCGGGATTGTTTCAATTGATATGAAGTCAAATTCTTTGCTTAAATCTAATAAAACTTTTTTGTAAAGCTGTAAATGCTCGGCTTTGGTTTCATATATCTCAGAGACTTGGTTTTCTACCAATTTTGAGTCTCCTAATACTTTGATGTTATTAATACCGATCCTCTTGGCTAAAATGTGGCCAAAGAGGAGGGCTTCATATTCAGCGCCGTTGTTTGTACATTTGAAATTGAGTTTGAAGGTGAATGGTAGGACCTTTCCTTCAGGGGAAGTAAGAATTATACCTGCCCCCGCTCCATAACGACATTTAGCTCTATCGAAATGGAGAGTCCAATACTTAGCTGGGAGTATAGATGTTGGGGCATCCATTGCGTTTGCGCACTCTACTTCTACCATATAGAGATCCTCTGCTGGCAAGGAACCAACACCTAGGGAAAATCCCATGCCTACTGAATCGAATGGTAAGAACATTGGTGAATCTTGTTCTATCAAGTCAACGATTTTTGCAGTAGTCCCTAATGATACTGTTTCTTTAGTTTTATCCTTAGGGGTTGGAATTGTTTTGGGTACACTGGGAGTTTCAAGATCTGTCATAGGTACCAACTTTTCCTCTGGTTTTGGGTCAGTAGGTTTATTAAGTTGGTTTGTTGGTAGTTCAAATTCTGAGTGCACCCCTGGTCTTTTCTTTAACTCAGCTAGGTGCAAATTGAAAGGTTTTGAATCACCTTTAGCTATAAATACCTTTCTTAGATGTAGGAATCTTACTTCTTGAAATAGCGTGGAAAGAATTGCCTTCATGCGGTGTATCCACGGTCGGCCGAGGATCATATTATAGTTAGTTTCCTGATCTATGATATAAAACTTAGTCAAAACGGTTTTGGGCCCTAAGGTGACCGGCAATATAATAGTTCCTATCGAAGTGGCTTTAAGGCTATCATAGCCTCTCAATGTATTTCGAGTAGTGGAACAGTTTGTTTCCCCATATCCAAGTTTTTGGAGGAAAGAGAAATGGACTATGTTAACTACGGCCCCATCGTCAACCATTTCCTGTTTTACATAGTTATTATAAACCCATACTTGTAAGTGTAAGGATGGATCACCTCAGCGTGCAATCTCAGTATCTATGGGCATTTTACTTATTTCGAATATGAATTCGACATCCTTGTCCGGCTACCTCGGAGGGTGGATATCAAAATCTACGTGATTTACTTGTGTTTCAGGAGTTGGAGTGATGTTAATTAGATGGCCTAGACCTAATGCTTCTAAAAGAGCAACTCTGTGAGGGGGAGAGTTCTTTAGTAAGTCGAAAAATGAAATGTGTGAGAAGGTCTTTGTTATGTCACTAATTAAATCATAAGCACCGATGGGTTTTTCAACTATTTGCTGACTCTTATCTGTCTCTGGCAGACGACTTGGGCTCGGTTGAGAGAAATAATCTTGTGTTCTTGTTATAGCTTCGATAGGTAGTTCAGCGTCTAATTCTACCAAACTGACTATCTTGGGTTTCGGTTGAGCTCCCAACTATGGCGCAACTGACAGATTTAATGAAGTCGAGGCTTCATGATCATTGTTTCCTGTCATTGTACCTTTGTTTGTTCCAGTTGGATTCAGCCTATTTCCATCATGATTTGGGAGCGGATCGTTAAAGATCTTAAGGGAAGCATTCTCAGGGGAAACTACCCCTGCGAGCGTATTTGGTGATGATGAGATGGGATCTGCCAAAAACAAGTCTGTGAAGAACTATCTTTGTTCTTCTGGCAAGTGTTGCATAAATTTATTGTAGTCACGGCACGTTCTAGTGTCGTGACCCCGAATTTTATGGAAACCACAATAAGAATTGGGATTGTAATTCCCGTTTTATTGGTTTGGTGTGTATTGTGGCCTAAAATTTCGATCAAACTATTGCCTATTAGGACTAAAGTTTTGGAATTGTTGTTTCTGGTTTTGAATTTGGTTTTGGTAACCAAATGAGTTTTGGCTTGGCCCTTGTATGGGATTTCACCATTGTTGTTGTTGTTGTTGTTGTGGATGGTTAAAATCCACTGTATTGACCGTCAGGGTAAAGTTGTTGTTTCGTTGGTTGTTTGTTTGTGACGGAGTATTAACAACATTTACCCTTTTGGGCTGGTCGGTTACCCCATCCGTTGTTACCCCACGATTTTTGTTAAGGATTTTGGGTCCTTGATTGACATTTGTGATAGTTGTAGTGTTTTGAGTGGAGGTGATTAACCTCCCGTTTGTTCCATATGTCTTACGACCACTATCTATCGTTGCTTGATCTATTCACAGACCACTCTCAAGTACTTCATCATAAGTCCTTAGTGGGAACTTTTGGACTTCTTCCTTTACTTCTTTGCTGAGAGAATGAAGGAATAAATCGCATAATTCCATCTGATCCATGTTTGGAGCACTTGCTGAGGAATAAAGAACTGTACGCCACCTCTGGATGAAATGGGCGACAGATTCGTTGTGTTCTTGTTTGATATGCAAGAATTCCCTGATTCCTATTCTCAATAGTTTGTTCATGTCGAAGGCTTTGATGAAATCTGACACAAGTTTTTTAAATGAATTTATGGAAGCCTCAGGTATTCTATAATACCAATCGAGAGCGATACCTTCCGAGGTTTTAGGGAATATTTTAGCAACAACCCCATCCCAAGGGCATAATTCTCGTATGGCTATAGCGTAAGCTTTGATATGTGCATTCAGATCTCCCTCACCCTTGAAATTGGGTAAGTCAAGAAGAGGTCTTGGAAGCATGACGCTTCGTATGGTGAAATCTAAGGGCTCCTTTAGATATTCTGAATAAGTCCCTATCGCATAGCTTTTGACCATTGATGGTGGTTGCTGAGGGAGTGATGGTGGGATAGGTTGTTGATATGGTGTAGTGTATGCATTGACATGGGCATAAGGAGGTCCCTGCGTTTGAACAAACATGCCGGGAGAGGAGAACATATCTCCTTGTGGTGATTTAGAGTACATGTTTAAGTAGGACGGGGTATTGTCAAGGAACGGATTGTTCGACACTAGACCTGGAGGAATAGTGTTAGAGATGATAGGCCTTGTTGGCATTTGTTGTGGATATTGAGGAGGCATGCCTAACGTGCCTACTCCCGTAAGGAGATCTACTTGGCCAGAGTGGTATGGAGGATTGGAACTTCCTGTTTGTATGAACAGAGAATTTTGACTTGCTTGAGCCAGTTCTAACCCTCTCACTCTTTCTACTAACGTTAAAATGACTTCATTTGGTGAAGTCACGGTACTTTTCCTGAGCGGCGTTTGTTGTATACCTTGGTGCTGTATAGGTACATGATATCCTGTCATAAACTGATCGTTATCTTGCCAAGTTTCTCTAAGAATATTTCTTGTATGCAGTGGCATAGAGATATTTTCTTGAAAAGAGATTTCGGGTTGTATTTGTAAACCTCCTTTAGGTGGGTACATTCCCCAGTAGCGTTGTTCACTCCTAGGATAACGTGTTGGCTGTCCATCATCTAAGACTAGGTATGGATCTGATTGCCTACTAATTTGTGGTCTGAGTAGCATTTGAGGAGACAAACCAGATTCTCTGGTAAATGTCATATTGTTTGAACCTGAAGGCTCTGTTTGTTGGGTTCGAGGGGGTTGATCTAACTCCTCAGTTTGAAAAGATGAACTATATCTAATTCTTGGGGTTTGTGTTGACAACTGATTAGTTGAATAGTTGTCGCCCCATACTGAGAGTGAGGGTGATAATTGCTTATTCTTTTGGGCGTAGTATGCCTCAAGACCCAAGAGGGGTCTGCCATATGCATCGAATCCTGACATATTCAGGGGGTATATGAATACCCACAGAATAATGGGAAGGAGCGAAGGTGGTTTGTGAAAGGAAACGTGAGATTATGACTCCGGATGAGAAAGTAGGAAGTTTTACGTCAGCCTTCACTAATTTCGTTTGTTTCACGTCAGGTTCACCAATTTTGTTGGTGAAACTGATGTGAATACTAATGAGGTATAGAAGGTGAAATAGTTGTTTGTTTCACGTCGGGTTCACCAATTTTTTTGGTGAATCTATATATATATTTGGGTTCACCAATTTTGTACTCCGGAAAAGCGATAGGCGAGCATGAGAATCTACAAGTGACTCTTCTGCGTACCCGACCTCTCGAGGTTGTGCCAAGACAGCCGATGGGGGTAGAATATGCGTTGGATTCAGACAAACTAGTTAGGAAGTCTAATATCTTTGACACGCACTAATGGAATTTGTGAATCTAAGGCAAAGAAGGCCCTTCTAACTTGGACTGGTGTGATAGATCGATCAGCAAGGATGACTGCTCGAAGGCTACAATCAATATCGAGCTCTGGCGTGATTCGATCTATGGGTTGCAGAATACGTGGAAAATGACCTGGGATTGTTTCGTGTATATCTCCTGATAAGGTCATATGGTGGATGATGAATATAATTTGACTCTATGGATGATTTTCTGGCCAAGTGCAGAATTCCCTATCTTCGTTAGCCGCGATATCTAGTAAGGACAATTGTTCGATGATGATAGCTGGAAGTGGAGTGGACCTGAATACCAAGGTGCGTAGGTTAGTGTCTATATCTAATTGACTTGTGGACTCGCTGGGCTGTGGGATCTGTGAATCACAACCATAGACTCTCGGTTGTTGCGGTCCTGTTATGGTCATACGTGAGATCAAGTTCTAATCCCTAGTATCCAGTAATCGTATGCTTTCTCAGCTTCTATATTTAGAACCAATAGTTGTGCAATCTTCTCATAATACCTTACAGGTGTTCTCGCAACCTAGATTCTTAAGCTGGTATCTATATCTACGAGGGTGTCTCCAGCGTCTGGCTGTGGAACTAAAGGATCGCACCCGAATGTTTCTTCTCTTTCGAGCCCTTCTACAGTCATGTGAGTGCTTTGCCTAGGGAAATCTATAGTTTGGTTGGTTCAACCAAAATGTGTGTGCTTGGTCGTCTTTTATGTTTAATCCTCTTAACTGAGAACTGATCTGTTGTAAATCTGTGGTTGTTCAGAGTACTTGTATCCTGAGATTTTGGTCTATGTCAACTATTGCTGTGACTAGGTTTGGTTGAGGCACGATTGGCTCAAATATATATTCCCTGGGCTCCTGAGGTCCCGTGATTGTCATACGAAACAAAATGCAAATCTAACTGTAACGAAACACATTCTAACTACGTGAAATAAATCTAACTGTATAACTTTTATTCTTCTAAGAAATCTTTTAACAATTTTTAAGGAAAGAAAACTATTTTAAGCGTATCTAGAAATAATAACTAAACAATAATTTTAAAACAGACAGGATAACCGAGTGTAGTTATTTGCCTGTGCGATTTGTAGAATTATTCTAAATAAATAAAATAGCTTGTCTAATCTACCTGCAAGATTCTCAATCCTACCTCAGAAGTGAGGAGTGAATCATAGTTTCTCAGAAACTATCAATCCCCACAGCTTCCCTGGCAATATCGAGAATAGAATTTACTGAAAATAAAGTGATTAACTACTCTATTTGATATGATTCTAACTAGAACTTTGAAATTTAAAACCTAGATTCCGCAGAATAGTGGCGAATCTGATGGTGTGTGTGATCTCGTCCCCTCAGTATGATCTCCTCGTTCTTTCATGTTCACGTGGATCTAGAAAAGCATGTAATGCTAGCACCAATAGGAATAAATTTTGGGACAAGGACAGCTGAGAATGCAGACCGAAAATGCGAGTAGGAGAGGGATAGCGTAAGAGTACAGAGCTTGGCTTATGCGATTCCTAGTGGGATTTTACTGCGAGTCATGCAACATGAAGCGACCAAAACCTGTAACTATCCTATACGAAGAGAAAAACCTGCAACTTTAATGGCTTCCTAAGCTATTCTGTTCCAATTGATTGGAGAAAATAAAGACACTGCTTGCATAAGTTGGATATGTGGCTTACCAACAGCTGAAATAAAGCTAACCAAGCATATAATGAATTGAACTAAGAACTCCAAGACACAATGAAAATAAATCTACAGCAAAGAGAAACTCAGAGACAAGCTTCCAACTGGATTTGAATGAGATAACAGCATTTCCTGCACAAGATGGGTCTGTGGCTTACTAACAGCTGAACAATACTATCTAAAAATGTAACAAATTAACACTATGGCTTCTAAACAGAATAAAAGACTGAACTATGAGAATCAAAGCATGAAATTGAATTAGGGGCAGACCCTTTTGCTTATGCACAAACCATACATTTATAGGAATTCAATCACCCAAAAACCAAAACCAAATTGAACTCCTAAACAATAAACAAAGGAAAAGCACTATTCCAGGGGACCAAAAACATAAATGCATGCTTAAGTCAGCAAGGAAAAGCTGGTGAATCATGATATTTCACGCGAGTCGCATCAAAGAACATTCTGGAAAATGCACACAGGACCGCCACTCTGAGCAAGGTGGCGGTTATAGGACCGCCACCCTGATCAGGACGGTGGTCACGAGACCGCCGTCCTGTAGGGCGGCGGTTTCATCACTGAAGATCAAGAGGCCAAGGAAAGAGGGAAAAAGGGGAAAACAAAGGGCGCGGGGGCTAACTGGGGCATGCGGCTCCGAGGGCTTTTCCGGATCCCAAAAACCTTGCGAGGAGACCTGCATCATCATCGGGGCACTTGTTACATTGTTCTGGCAGTACAGTACCTAACAATTTTGGGTATGTAAAGTTTCCTTATGGCCAAGAGAGATCAAACACTGGGTACATTTTTCTTTACAATTGTAATCTTGACAATTTCTTTAACTTTCCTTAGAAAACATTCATAAAAGTTGGAGTGTCAGTTTATCGTTTGAGCACTAATACTTGCATTTCCCTTTTTCCTTGTATTGTTCGTGTTCGATCATTGGTTAGATGAGCTCAAAGATCCTCTTTGATTATTGTGTTTGCTCTGGATTTCCTTGTTTTTTGAGGACTTGGAAGCTCTCTGTGATTGGTGAGTTCTTTTCTTACTCCATTTCCTTTCTATCCATTAATTGGTCTTCATTCATTGGTCAAGATTTGTGCTTTATGAGACATGGGTACTCATAGATCTGAGTTTTGAAAAATTATTCAACTCTGGGTGATAGCATCTTTACAAAATATTGAGTTATTGGTTTTCATCATGCACTATAATTGCATTTTGTAGCTTTTCTTTCTCTTATGATAGAGGGGTTGACCTCATTCATATTATTTTGTTGTGGGTTTTACATTATTTGTATATTAACTATTCCATTTTCTTCAATAAGATTCTACAAATCTTCTATTTACGGTCATTCGCTTAATCTCTTAATAATTTTTTGAGGTTCTGACCATCTGTTGGGTTTTTTCTTTGAACTTTGAGAAGAATTTCCTTGAAGTTTTCAAACTCTATTTCTATTCTGAAAACTTTGAGCTTTATAGTTCATCGACTGTTGTGTTGTGAACTCATATTTTGATTGAAATCATCATTTTAAGAACCCTAAAATATGACATGTGCATTTGTTCTGACTTGGGTATTCTTATCTCACTTTGATATCTCTAGATCATGTGGAGATACTAGATCTGCATTACTCTTTCTTAATTTTTGTGATGATAACATTGTCTAACTGTACCACTGGAAAACCGTATTCTTTAAAACATGACACTTGAATACCATTCGTGTGCACATTTATTTTGTACCTTTGTTTGGAAAAAATTCTTTGCAAGATGAAAGTTTCCTTTCTTTTAGACTTACTATAATAACAAAGCTCGTTTGCATTTAATTTCTCTTCTGAGGATCTGAAGAATATGTACCTTGTTATTTGGATTCTACCATGTTTCCTTAAAGGTAGTGGTACTTCTGAGTCTATATACAAGAAGGTATTTCCTTCTCTACTTATGGAGAATATGAACATTGTTGACTCTTATACTACAAAACTGGAACATTGGTTTCTGGGATTGTTGCTTTACTTGTTTTGTAGCTTAGGTTGTCCTATATTTTGCTACCTTTCATGACTATGATGACTCATTGATGTAGATGAATTTGTTTAAGTATTGAGCTTCTCCCAAAACTATACTCAGTATTTGAGTTCTTTATGGCTTCCACTGTTATAATTATTTAGGATCAATTTGATTCATTTATGTATCTCTTTACTGTTTCATGATCTTTTATTTTAAAACTTAAGTTTGAGATGTAAGTCTTTAGTATTCTTGAACCTATCTCAATGTTCTGAGTTTGATAAAATCTATAAAATGAAAGTTCTCAACCTTTGCATTGTTTTGTATCTCTTCAGTTTACCTTTTGAACTGATCCCTTGTATCCTGTAGTTGCATAGTTTGATTCTGAAGATGATTCTATCACTTTTTTGGAATCCTATAATATTATTTCTTTTACTTAGATGCTTTATTTCCTTGGTAGTAGTATATCTGGCATGCTGGAAAATTTGAAATGTTGATTTTTCATGGAAACTCCCTGATAATTTTTTTCAAGAATTCTCTCTTCCTTCCCTTTAAAGTTGTAGTAGTTGTATTTTCTGATTCATAATACAAAATGTAACACTTTTCCGTTCAAGATGATTTGGTAGTTGGAAAATTATACATAATAATTGTTATCTTCATCATGACATGCTTTTATGTATCACTTACTTGATTTACATAATTATTTTATAGCATGTATTAGTTAAAAAAACATGATGAAAAGTCATAAATGTCCATTTTACATGGTGAAGACCTATCAAAATTTTCCCAGAATCTTCGTTTTATTTAGTTTCAGTTGTAATCCTTTCTTTTCGATTAACTTTAGCTTCTTGAAATCTGATTCTTCTTATTTAGTTATAAACTAAAACATGTACTTCTATTTACCAATCTCTCTTTTGTACTGTAACTTCTTCCATTTCTAGGATAGTTATTGAAACATGAGTTACATTTTTCCTTCATTCCAGCATGTACTTATGACTTATCTATTTCTTCTTCGCTATAACCTGTACCTGCACACTTAAGAAAATAGTTAGAAAATACTTAGGATTTTTTGGCCTCTCTTGTGTCCATGGTTTCCCTTTTCTTTTCTCTTTTTATTTCTGTGTGAGTAAAACATGTATGCAATTTGATCTTCAAGTAAACTATATCTCCTTTTGTTAAGAGATTACTACACATGAATTAGAATAGTATAGGAATATGGATTGATCCTTTAGCTCATAAATGATAGTTTCCCTCTTTTCTTCTTTACAGGGATAGTGACTTCTACAACGAAGATGAAGAAGGAAATTTTTTTGAAATGGAGATATCTCAACCAAAGAAGAAACCCCCAAGGAAATGATGGGTTGAATCATACTCCTTTATTTTATTTTTCATAGATGTTTACCTCTTATTTCAATAGTTGTGTTTTAATTTTCAGTCACATCTCATGAGTTGTGTGGGAACATTTGAAATTACTTATGAATAAATAACTAAATTTTGAAACTAAGTTGTGTATTTCTTTCTACATTTAATATTTCTATATGGATAATATGATGAACTAAACAACTCATTAATATAATTGAATGTCTTAATTATGAAGGAAAGAACATTAAATAATATCTATAACATCCAGTAATGAGCTTTGATTTCTGCAATTTGCATTTATATCTGTTGTTCCAAAACCTAGCATTTCATCTATTGTGTAATTGGATGTCTTCATCAAAACAACACAACTGTCCTTTGGGGCTTTGTGTTCTTTTGCTAAAGATAATCATGAAATTGCAGACTACGTGCTCTATTACATTTTGTAACAACACACATAGCTGCAGATTTCATGTAATCATGAATTTTTTATATCGTAACCATATTCTCTGAAAGAAACTTTCCTATATTAGGTATACTTCACCAATGCTATCCATCATAACGAAGTTTCGACTTTCCCATTTTTGCACAAGTGTAAAAATTGTCAAAAATTACTCAACAAAAAACAATAAAGCTTCACCCTATTCAACGTAATATAAAGTTACATATTTATAGGGAGAGGATTTCCTACTATCAAGTAATCTCCCAATAGTTGTATGAGTTGTTCAAACAACTCAACCATATACCAAGCAATCCCCTTATTTATCTCTTACCTAAATAGCTATATACTTGGGTTGGTTTTACCACCCAATCCTCACGTATATTTATCTCTTATCAATGTGAGCACTAAATGAATATTCCCTAATGATTTTGATATCAGGAAACAATGAAAACAACATGATAAAAAATATCCTTGAAACCAATCATGCACAACATCACCTTGACATCAATGAAAACATTCAACAATCTACTATTGCAAACTTGACATCAATGAAAACTCTTCAAAAATCTCCCTCTTTTTCATTGATGGTTAAAACATTGATTACAAACATACTTAAAACTAAAATCACAATTATATTGAGTTTCAACTTTCTCATTCTCCCCTATGGTAATTACATGTTTCATATGATCATTCTCCCCCTTTGAACATAAATGACAAAGGATCTTCTATAAAATGAACTTCAAATGAATAAGATGAACTTATCTTCAATGATACAAATTGATTGATACCAATGATTGACCAAGACACTCACTTTATGCTCACATTAAGATGTTATATAAAATTTTACAACATGGAGCTGTATTCTACCAAATTTAATGAAAAAACATTGTTCCTCATGAGATGAATATTCTCACAAAACCTTCTCAATCATTATCATACCCACTATTTTTCATCTACACATTTCCATCTTGCAAAAAATGCTCAAACAACATGATACCAATATTGTAGAAAACATACTCCCCCTTTCTTGAACATTCCCCATCTTTGAAATGACATAAATAACTCAGCATAAATAGAATCAACGGTTACAAATTTAAACCAAAATTGGAAGAAACATGAAATCATCCCACTTACTCAATGCATACCTTCTTTAAATGAACTCAAGACCACTCACCATGTCTTTGATAGGAATTATACAACCTAGGTCACCATATGAATCAAACCCTTGATATCGATTGAGAAAAAAACACTCCAACACTTGACAAGATCAACATATGTCTAATACCAATGAACCAAACTTAGCTACTCATTATTTAGAAATAATGAACAACTTGTTTACCTTTCAATCACCAATCAATGTACTTATTCAACCTATTTGTAATATTCATCATCATTCATGATATATGTACCTTACTGACACAACATTATTACTTATATAGCTAAAAGAACCTCCTACCAATTTTGGCCTTATTTCTTGACTCCTAGATACCAACTAAGCTAACTTGCTATTGATCCAACTATCATGGTCCTTCTCGAAAAAAAACTAGGACTCCACCAATGTATTCATAAAATGTACTTCATGAAATTAATTCTTCAGACCTTACACATGAAATAATAATGAAAATGATCACATAAACAATTCAAACTTACATAACTTGAATAGAGAAACCAAGCTCCCCTAAGTCCATTCTCCCCTTCATGAGCCAGAGAAAAGAATCACGCTTCTTAGTCTTTATCGGGCCTTTTAAAGAGATCAAAATGAGCTTGATCAAATAACAACCAAGGATATTACCAAAGTTAGGATTTCATGCAAGAAAAGGAACATTCATGATTTTTTTCACTATCAATATTCATTCTAAAATTCATCAAAGCACAAATATTAACTTGATATCTTACTGGCTTCAACATCAGCACCATTAACTAGGTACGTACTTTCATACTTCATTATAACAGTCATCTTTTCATAATTTTTTTCTTCATGATATGCTAGTTAAGACACTTTAACATATACTTTGGACCTTCATGAACAAAGAACACCTCTAATTTTAAGTTAGTATCTCAGTAAACAACTTTGCATACTTATACTCATTTGTTTAACATGGTTTCACTATGCATATATACCTGTATTTTAGTCCTCTATCATGACTTCTCTTCTTCATGAAATGAAAGCAAGACTGTTCAACATATGTGATGGTAATAAAAACTTGAGTATTCTTGTTAGAAACTCAATAAAAAGCTACAATATTCCCTTTTAATTCATGATTTTACTATGACAGTCCTATGTCAAACTTGATTTTTCAAGATGCGACATTGCAACACATGTACTTCATGTGAGTTCCTTACTAAATAGCCATGCGTCATAATTTTTAGGACTTAAACTGTTCATGCTTATAATTTAAGTGAATCTGTTCTATTGTCCTACCTACCAACTACCTGATCATGACCTCAAATGTACTTCAATGGATTCATTTTGGTTTTTTATATTCATACATAACTATATAAGGCTTATAAAAAAAATACATATTAGTATTATAGAAAAATATCATTCTCTTCAAGGTCACATACCTACATTAGACCTCAAGACAAAATGCAATGCTAAAAATATGATAACAACACTCTTTCAAAAAATTAATTTACCTTCAAGCCATAAAAAAAATTCTTGATAACTCCATGAGTGTGACATAAATTCATGACTATAACTAAGAATATCTACTTTACAAACCAAAATTCGGTAACACAACACTATTGTGTACAAACCATATCCTTAAAAATTTCTAACTAACCTTCCAAGCCTCCACAAATCTTCTTGATGATTATCAAACTGCAACATAATGCTATGAATACAACTGAACTAATAAATTCATTATAAATACCTTCATGCCTTAACTCTATCCTTCTCTCATAGCTTTCAAAGTCTTCATAAAACATCTTGATGTTCTTCACTTGCAACACGACTATATGAATATGAATTATCAAAACAAGAAATTTGCAAATACCCATACCTTACAAGATATCTCCATGTCATCACACAAACATACCTCAATTATCTTCATTTTTCTTCTTACAAATATTCTAACTCTTCAAACTGACTACACTTTTGTAATGCATTCCCAAATTGCTTTACTTGATGAGGAGTTTCTATATGAAACCAAATTAAAAAAACTCAAACCACAGAGCTTCTAGAAAAACATGAACTTAGGAGATTACCATATCTACATTCCTTTTGCAACTAACTTGGAATCATAAGACTAATTAATTGTCTTTAGGATCCAATTTGGCTTGATTGGTACTTTTTTACTTTATGTGAACTTCATCCTTCTTCTCCTCCTCTGTTTATATTGTTACGAAACTTACATGGAATTCATTAAACACTTCAACCTTTGACCCATTATCTTCCACGGAAAATATTCCACTTGGGATTATAGACAAATCATGACTCAACTTGATTGTTTTTAGTTCATTCTTCATAGGGTCTTCATGATATGTTTATATTAGAGTTTCCGGATCTTTGATGAAAAAAAAATGAGAAATTGTAGAAATAACAAAAAATAACAATAAGATGAAATATTATTAAGAAATCACAAGGAAAGAATGGATACATATAAAATCAATGCTCCATTTCATAAAATGATGGAAGGGATGTATATGTATAAGAGGAAGAAAGTGCAACTACAGACTAGATCAATGGTGAATAAATCTCACTAACTTATATTAGAAGTAGAGTTGACTCCACACAACTAGTAAGATAACTCAACACAATTGGTACAGCCTAAACAAGCATATTCCATGAGTGAAATATAGGGAAAATATATTGTAAACCAACACCCCCCTAAACATAACTTATGTGCGAAGTGAAAAAGGGAAGTGGCTTTTTGCAATAAGGCCTGATGAGGTACCCATGTACAATGCATCTCTCATAAAGATAGAGTAAAAGGATAAAACCCAGTGGGAAACCTCCCCCTCAAAGAGAGATAAGAAAATTAATCAAGAAAACTAGAGAAGAATAAGAAGTGGGTCCCAGTAACTAGACATGATGAGGTACCCATGTACAAGAATCATCCCCTAGAGTAGAGAGAGAAAGAAGTTATAATAATAAGTTCCCATAAGAAGTGTGTTTAATAATGTGGTCCTCTACATAAATATTGAATATAATCCTCTTACACTGAACCATGGTCCTACCCTTGGGAAGGAAAAAAAGGGAGCGTTGAAATTATTTCCACTCCACAAAGGAAGAAGAATCCTGCAGTACTTTGATCTTTGCATCTAGTCTATAACTGAAAGGGGGCATAGGTATGAAAAAATTGTGTTAAAAAGAAAATGGGAATGCCACTTTAGTATATATGTATGAGAAAGAAAATGGTAGGGGCCTAAGAACCCTCATAGAGGGATCCACAAGATGAGGTTGGATAATGAAACATATTTGAAATAGTGGAAGTGAAAAAATGTCCCAAGGTAATAATTCCCAAAAAGATAGATGAATGGGTCCTCTAGAATGTGTGATGGCTTAATCATATCATATTACTATAGTGAAACACAAGTGGAATCTATAAATAGAAAAATCAAGTTAGGAATATACTCATTCTAATGGGGTTTTTCAATGAGAGAAATGTCTGACAATAATGTATTAACATCATAACATGAAGTAGGAGGAGAAGAATGCTACAAAGAGATACTGGAAGTCCAAGATGAAGCAACGCCACACTCAAAGGTAGAAACTGGTGTATGTGAATTTTCATCAACTAAGAAATCAATATGAAATGGAGTACAAGAGACAATGGTTACATCTGTCTAAGAGGAAGGTTCTCTAATATAACACTATTGCGGAGAATGAATGGAAGTATAAACAAGGGTGATAATGATGTTGGGGTTAACCACACCAGTTGTATAGACATATATTCATATCTAAGTATACAAATAATAAATAAATAAATAAACTAAAAGAAATAATGCACAAGATATAATGTGGTTTACCCAGTGTGGACTACGACCACCAAGAAACAACTAATATATTATTCAAAGTTTTAATAGAGGATATACAATGAAGATCTAGAATCTTCCACACCTCTCTTGAATGTACAATACTTTCATCCTTATATGCTTCTCTTTTCTCCATCAAATAATTCTCACTTACAATTATCCCAATTGTGAATGAGTTCTCTCTAATCAACCCTAGCTTTCTATCTTATATATGCAAATGCAAACTTAGGGAACTTTAGCAATGTAATTACAATCATTAAAGAAACTTTATATCAAAGGGTAGATCAAATTCTCGTGAGGTTAAATAAAACAATCACGCACAGGCAACTGATACCGGTTACCCTAACCGATGTTGGTTCCTCCTTGTTTTGACCAATGTCGGTCCCCAAGTGACCGATGTCAGTTTTCTTAATGACATTGGTTACTATGTATTCCAGAAAGTTAATAGATCATGCTAATGTGAATCAATTAAGCTCCACAACTCAAAAAGCTCCTTCTTTGACATAAATTGTTTCACTATACCATACACCTCCATTTTTGCATCCTTTCCTTGGCTTGGTTCTTTCCTCTTCAAGTCTCAAACTTGAAAACCAATATAAGTGGATTGTAGCTCCAACTTATTCTGTCAATGACTTTATAAGCATATATATAGGGTTATTATTTGTATGATTTTTCTCCTGTTTTAGTTTCCCATCCTCCAACACCTACCATATGAAGTGACATCTCAACTGAATTTGTTTCATTCTCTAATGAAATGTTGAGTTCTTTTCTAGATGAACTACACTTTGACTATCACTGTACAATATTCAATCCTCTTACTCCTTTCCAAACTCTTCCACAAACCTACTCATCCATATCATCTCTTTTCTAGCCACTATAATTGAAACATACTTGGCCTCTATAGTAGATAAGGCCACAACATTCTGAAATATAGAAATTCAGCTAAATTCCATCCCACCTACTATTTAATACATATCAAGTGGTGCTTATCCTACCATCCAAATCTCAAGCCATATCTAAATCAACATAGCAGCATAAAGAAATATTTGACCCTCCATAACATAATGGCATGTCAGATGTCCCTCTCAAATACCAAAGAAAACCATAGGACTATTTTCCAATTCTCTTTACCTAGATTGGCCATGAATATGCTAACAACTCCCATTCCCTATGCAATTTATGGTCTTATACAAACCATAACATACATAAGACTTCTCCAACTGCTGAAGCATATGGAACTCATGTCATGTACTCGACCTCCTCATGTGATGTAGGACACCAATCTTTACTCAATTTGAAGTTTCCAACCATAGGTGTACTTACAAGTTTTGAGTTCTGCATATTAAACCTTTCCAACACCTTATTGATATAATGTTTTTGAGAAAAATACAACTTCCTATTCTTCTTATTTCTATGAATTTACATACCAAGGATTTTCTTTGTAGCTCCCAAATCCTTCATTAAAAATGTATGAGATACATTTTATTTAAGCTTACTAATGTCCTATATACTAGATCCTACAATAAGAATATCATCCAAATACATCAAAAAAATAATAAAGATTCGATTAAAAAGCTTCTTGAAATAATCACAAAGGTCAGATTCACATCATATCTAACCATGCTCATGCATAAAACTATCTGTCAACCTATTTTACAACCTGCACATAGTTTTCTCCTTACCCTTTACTTCATAACCAAGCCACTTCTACATATAAATCTCTTCCTCCAAATCACCATGAAGTAAAACCTTCTTGACATTAAGTTTCTCAAAATGAAAATCTTCCATTATAACTAAACTCAATACAATACGTATGGAATTAAATTTTACTATAAGATAACAGATCTCACCAAAATCAATACTTGATTTTTTGTAAATACTTTTACCAAAAGCCTTGCATTGTTAATTTTTTATCCACCCTCTTCTTCCTTGATCATGTAAACCCATTTTTTATGCAATTTTATTTTACCTACTAGAAACTTAACCAAATCCCATGTCTGGTTTTGTTCCAAAGTGTCCATATCCTCATCCATGCCATGTTTCCATTGTATGTGGGTCTCATCCTGCATTGCTTCTTCAAAACTCTCTTGTTCACCATTATTAGTAAATAATAAATAAGGTAACTAAGGTGTAAATCTTTCTGGAGTCTATACTTACCATGTTTGACCTGCTCAATGAGATCCTGGTTGTTGGAGGCTCAATCTGCTCATTCTATAAATTTGTATGAATCTCAGATAGTGACCAATGCCAATTTTGGCTAACCAATGTCAGTTTGGCTCCTCTGAAGCCGATGTAAGTTCAGGTGAAACGACGCTGGTCTGGTGTTAACTGACACTAGTTACTGTGTAGACCAGTGGGTGTCACTTTTAAATCTAAGAAATGTATTTTCATCCACAAACATTTCAACTGGTTCATCTTTGGGTACAAAAAATTGATCCCTGTACATTCTCTTTTCATTTTATTCAATGTCATGACTCCCTAACAATCTTAGAATATTCTAAATCCCAAAAATGGAATCTGAAATCATAAGAACCATAACCAATAAAAGTGCATCTCTTGGATTTAACATCCAACTTGTTTCTATTTTCTTTATCAAGATGTAACAAAATATTCTAAACCAAATACTCTAAGAAAATAAAGATCTACCTCTTTTTCGAGTCCAAGAATCTTCTAGTATTCCATCATCCAATGCACTTGAAGGCCCATGGTTAATTAAACAAACCGCCATGTCTACACCTTCTACAAAAACTGAAAAGGTAATCGAGCATGTATCCTCATGCTTCTTGCATGTTCCATGATTGTCCTATTCATTCTATTAGCAAACACCATTCTCATGTGGTGTTCTAGGAACCATTATTTCTATACATACTCCATTCTCTGAAAAATAATCATTGAAATCCTTACTGCAATACTCAACACCATTTTTAGATCTAAGGAATTTTTAACTTTGAATTTGATTCATTTTACACAAGGTCTTTCCATGTTTTAAAAGTATCAAAAACATCAGATTTACATTTAATATAATAAACCCATACCTTTTTTGTGGCATCATTAATGAAAATCACATAATATTGGGATCTGATGACAATTTTTTGCACTTGTGCAAAAATGGGCAACTCAAAACTTCGTTACGATGGATGAAATTGGTGAATTGAACCTAACTAGGGGAATACATTTTCAGTTTTCATAGCAATTGATGGTTACGTGTAATTTATAGCTATGTGTGCTATTACAAAATGTAATAAACCACATAGTTTGCAATTGCATGTTGATCTTTAGTAAAAGAATACAAAGGCCCTAAGCACATATGTATTAGTTTGATGAAGACTAAAATTACAGAATGGGTGGAGTGTTAAATTTTGGAAAGCAGACAGAGTTACAAATTACAGTAATTGGGAGTTCATTATTAAAGTTTCAGATATTTTAAAGTGCTTTCCTTCATGATTACTTACATCAAATTATGTTATTCATTTGTTTAGTTTGTTATACAAGCTATACATAAAATTGAAATGTAGAAACGAAGTACACAAGTTAGTTCCAAAATTTAATGTTTTATTCATAAAGAATTTCAATGTTTCCCACACAAGCCGTTGGATGTAACTCAAAAATAAATTCATAATTACTGAAGTAGAAGGTACATTTGCATGAAAATAAAAGTAAAGGAGTATGAAAAAACCCATCATTGCCTTGAGTTTTATTTCATCTCTATTGCTCCACTTCCAGCTCCAAGCTTTACTTCATCTTCATCATTGCTATCAACATTGGCATTATACCTGAGAAATAGAAAAGGGAAAAACTATTAGTCATGAGCTCAAGGTTAATCCATATTCCTCTACTATCTAATTTCATGTAAATAGATCTTCTAACATCAGGAGGTATGAGCTACATGCATAAGATACATTAGATCCAGATACAAAGTTTATAAGAGTAAGTATTCTACATTAGCACATATGATTCTCACAATCATTTCAGAGAAGAAAGATGAAAGAAGAAAAAATATGGAACATGAGAGAGGACAAAAAGCATAATGTTTTCTAACTAGTTTATCTAAATGTGCAGGCATACATGTAAGAAGAAGGATTAATACAAAAAGATATAGTTGTACTAATCCATAAAAGAATGCAAGTTTAGTGTTGCAATTCTCTAAACAAATGGAATGCATACATAAAGTGCAGAGTCAAAGATACAGAGCCAAGATATCATCAAAAAAGGAAAAATATATCAGAGCTTGATCAAATTACATTCAAGTCAAAATTATCTATCAAAGTACAGTTGGAAAGTTAAAAATGATAAAAGTATAGTCTGATTGATAAAGCTAGAAATGAATTATCCAACAAGCATCAATCCAACATTAATGGAGTTATGCTTCATATGAGATCTAGATAACTTTTCAAGAAATAACAATTTGAAGCAGAGCATGTAGTACAAGAACAAATTACTTCAGATACCAGTTTGCAACAACATTAACTACATATTCATATTCATAGGTCATGAATTACGATGCACTAATGTGAGATTAGTTATGAAACAAAGAATGAAACTATTAATCATTCTTGTATCAGTGCACATACGGTGTGAGATTAAATTTTTTGAGTTCAAATTCACAAGTATCAAATATTATCATTCAGATTATCAATACAATTTGTAACTTATTTCTAATGAATATATTTTATTTCCTATGGAAAAGAGGATGATCAATGAATGGGGAATATTTAGCATGACAGTAATATTTTCAAAACAATTACAAATGCTTCAGATGAAGGTACAAGCTTTTAGATCATTTACATATACATCTTGAAGTGACATTTCAAGAAATTCTTGTCAATCACAAACATCTAGCACAAGTCAGGTATAGAAAAAAATAAACCACCACTTTTTCAGTTTATGGAGGTTAATCACAATGAATAAAGTATACCTTTGAAAATAGGATCAAACAATTCAAACTCATCAACAAGATCAGAAATGAACGATCATTTCCAGCTTTAACATCTAAGTGCAAAGGCATCAGAAGGAATGAAGATATCAAATTCACATGAAATTAAAAAATATTATTATAAAAGTAACTCCAAGATTAGGAGAGTTTTTGAATCCATAAAAATTCCATTAGAACATAAGTTTATAAACTTAAGATAATCAAACAGATTATTTACGTTGCAAACAATGAACCACCATAACAAAGAGATCAAACTCATGTATCTCCAAAACATCAAAGAAAGAGAATTTATCAAAGAAAGAGTTATTTTCAAGTGTTGTATTAACACATAATAATATGCAGTAAGATCAAAGTGGTTCAAAGGATGTTCTACAATGTTGAACAACTAGTCATATAACAACGATTGTAGATACTTCATAAATTTTAATGGACATTAAAACAGATCAATTTTTAGCCACCACTGAACTGAATCACTGAAGTTTCTTTACAAAGGACTTAATGAAATTATGAGGAAAATATTTTTTAGTAAGGTTATTAAAAGTGTTCAGTTAGAATCATAATCTGTAAGTATGCTTTGTAAGGATACATGATTAAAATTTGAATTCACCATGAATAGAATATAAAGATAAAAACCTGGATGGAATGGGCTACATGGCTGCATTTTTTAGAAGGAAAATATTATATCAAACAGTTATTTAAGGTCCATATAATATGATAAGAGTAACTGCAAAATAACATTCAAAGACGTAAAAGGAATAAAAATTACAATCATAATTCCTTAAGTTGTTCAGAAAAGAGTAACAAAATTACTTCTCAAGGAAAACATTATATTCTTCGATTCTTAAAATGCAGAGATGAAGGTCTAGAAAGTAGTTATCACGAAATTAAAGCAGTTTCATAAGCAACGCAAAATCATTTTCAGATCAAGAAATGGATGTAATTTTAGAAGAAGATCAATCATACACCAACAAGAGAAGGAGTTCTCAGGGCATTATATACTAGTATCCAATTACATTAAAGAGAATGTGAGCTACATCTAAGCTTAATCAATAATACAAACGTGAATAAATATAAATCTACAAATCCCACCGATCTGGGAAGTATGAATTAAATTATCTCATAAAAAAGAGAGAATGATGACAGATCTTGAGAAAAGTCAAGGGAATCAAAGGATAATCAAGTTCCAAGTTTCAAAAAAATTCTTGCTACGAGGTCCAATCAAAAGGGACCAATATAAATCTAGGATGTTTTCATTAAATAATTTAAGTAGAGTGCCCCCCTGGACATCAAAGATAGAGCAAGGATATGAATTTATAGCTATGAACATTGAAGAAAACAAATAAACAATTTCTCAGAACGACATCATCAAGATGCACAAAATAGGTAATATAAGAGTATCAAGTTTTAATGAGAAATATGAGATTTACAGATACAAACATCTTCTCAGTTATACTTCATAGAAATCCAAATCTCTTCTATTGGATACCAAATTTGAAATAAAAGAAAAACATAACTCTGGGAATGAAGTTGAACTTACTAGTTCTTCAAAATTCAAGTCTATAATAGAGAAAATCATGAAACAATTTGTAGAAATGTAATGATGGCACAAATTTGATATCATATTTTGGGTCATCCTCATTAATGGTAGTTTCAGAGGAATGAATAACAGAAAGCATACTTTAACAAAGAAAGAGAATGAAAACCCAGAAGCATATTTAGAAAGTAGAACTTTGACGTACAAATACTGGGTCTGAGGTGTTTTCAATTTTGCAGCCAAAGACCAAACATACAACAGAAGTTCGAATATCGGCCAATGAACAAACCCAAAAATTCAAGCTCTTATATACAAGCAAAAAGCTTGAATGTAGAAGAGAGTATCAACAAAATGCATTAAAACCAAAGATGATACAGTTTCAAAGGTAAGAAAATTCACCCTTTGGGTTTGAAATATTCAAACCTTTAGAAAATAATTAAGTATAAGGAAGAAAAAATCATCCTTATGGAGACCGAGTTTGCAGAGGATAGAGTTCTGAATGTACAAAAAATGGAAACTCATCTCTAAAATAAAAGGAAAATGGTGGTGGCTTTGTTGGAATGGGATCGAATCAAGGAAAACAATAACTCCCACAAACAAAAACAATGGTGTTTATGAGCTCAACCAAGTTACAAAAATAAGGACATCCATAAACACAAAAATCAAAAGCATTTTAGTTGTGATTTCTACAAGGTAAACGTAGAGTTCGGATCTCTAAATGCATAGAAAATGGTGAAATACACAGAGAAATGATACCCGAATATTAAATAAAAGCTTACCAGTTTTTTCATAATGTAGGGCTCTCCACTAAAACTTAGAAACCAATCCCACAGAAAAAAGTGGAGTGTGAAAGAACGTCAATGGTGTTATGGTCACAAAAGTAACAGTGTAAAGATGAGAAAAGAATTTCCAAGTGTCGACTCATACAAGGCCAAAATGATCAAAATGATGGCCTTGCAACTTATTTAGAGCTCAAACCAGAGAAAGTATAATGAAATATGTAATTATTAGTAGATACAGAGCCTCATGAATTGAGATATGAACACAAAATCGAGATCCTAGCATCAACAATGGTGGCCTGAAGAAAATTTGTCAGGGAGTCACCCTACAAACTCGATATTGCATCCGAATGATCATTTTGGGGTGAAAATAAAATACTTTTTCAAAATTAACTCATAGTGATATAACTCAGCCAGTGAGTTAGAAATCAATGGTGTGAGATCAACAAGTACACGAGATCAACGACCATAAAACATTCATCAAGATCAACGTAAACCCATAGAGATCGACGATGGAGATCAAATTGTGAAAGGATCAAATGATCAAAATTCAAACCAATTATAACTACCTCGCTCACTATGGGTTAAAGATTAACAATCAAATATACAAGGGTAAAAAAATAAATGACTGTGATTCAATCATCAAGTTCAATGCAAAATTAAGTTACCACATTCAATTCCTTATTTACCCTAGTCAAAAAATTAATGGCAGACATCAAGATGTACACAAATCAACGTATCAAAGAGAACCAACAACATTCATTACAAATTCAAAACTAAAACCATAACCGAGGGTACATAAGAATTGAAAATTGAAGATCAATAGTACAAGGATCAACGGTCCCTATCAAAAGCAAGTAACTTAACCACAGTTCAAAACGCAACCAAAGTTTAAATAGCGCCACCATCAAATTTTCAATGGTTTGAGACATCATGGAGAGGGGGACAACCCAATTATTCGATAAATCATTTCTTTGACCTAACTAAGGTCTAAAACTATAGTGTAACTAATAGTTATAAGAAAGGGTAAACCTTTACCTTATGTTACGCATGATTATTAAAAAAGGTTCCCAAACATTATGTCATCCATGATTAATCAAGGTAACTGATCAACATTGTTTTGCCAACCAACTTATTGTATGCAATAATTATTGTGCATCGAATTTAGACTAAGATCTATGTAATATGCCGATCAAATCAAACCAGACCTATGACTATAGTGTAAGCAAAATAGTTAAGGTGGTCACCCCTTTTTTAAAAGAAAATAATGGCACCAAAAGGTAAAGAACATACTATATGCCAATTCAAAGAGGGGCTAATTATGCAAAATATTTCTCAAAATTAAACATTATAAGCTTTAACTTAATGTTTGTAAAAGATTATGTACCCTTCAAAGGTAATGAGAAAATGTATGCACATGCCCACACATGGCCCTACATACTATAAGAAGAAAAATTACGACATGTGCACAGCAAAACGGGTCCCCACATTGGAGTTGAATAAATTTTGCTAAGTGTAAAAGACAAGGCACTATTTTTATGTTGCCCAGGAAGATTAATTTTTTCATGTGCATCCAAGGGGGAAGAATTAAAGTGCTAATATTGTCACTACAAGTGGATAAAGTTACATATGTCACATCATCACCTAGAAGAAAGAGATTGCATGAATTGGATAATACTTTCTCATCAAGCAAATCTTATTATTAGCCAAATTATTCCTCCAACTTTATTTAAAATAGAATAGTCAACTGTAGTTTTACTAAGTTGTATTTTTGTAACCAAGGATATTAATGCCTCATTATATTAGGATGTTTATTTTATTCCTTTATTTATTCATGATAAAGGATAAAAATAGGATACATGGGTGAGTAAAAATTTTAGTCTATTTTTAGGAAGGGTGGGATGAATAAACTTGCTATATATTGTGTGCAATAAAAAGGCACAAAAGGAGGAATTTTTAGACACATAATTGCTGAAGCATATTTTACCAGTTTTTCCCTTTGAATGAGAATTGATTTCTTCCTTTCCAATTTTTTTCAGTTTTGTGTATACCTTATTCTTTCTTGTGAATGTCAAATTCCCTAATTAATCATCTTACCTTGCTGTAAATTTAGTTATTTCTGCATAATATTAGTGTGCATGTTTATCTTAACAGTATTGTTGTGAAATATTCCCTAAATACCTCAAGTGTTTTTGCCTTAATATTATGCTAAAAACTATTTCTTTGTGAATCTAGAATACATTCTCAAATTATTTGTGCATGTACTCAGTCAAAGCCCTTAAAAATTTTGGTGTATCACCCTATGTTTTCAATTCATTTATAGCCATCTTTTACCCTTAAAACCCCAAAAAAATAGTTTAGGATACATAAAAAAAGGAACTGGCCTTGATACCTGAGACTCACCTCAAAATAGGTATACCCACAGACTTGAGGTTTTTCCATTGTATCTACGAAAGAGAGAGATTCAAAGCAAGCTTAGAACACCTACACTCATCTCTCTACAAGGTGCACTTTTAAGAGATAATAGGATCCTCGATGGGTTGGTCCCCACACATTTGAGTGTAAAACATCCAATTTTTTCTCCTTCTTTATTCCCCAAATTTGAGAAATATCACTCTCTTTTTATTTCCAAATATACAATGCTCACAGAAATCAAGATCTATATCTATCAAATCTGATAACTTGCCCTTAGTCTTTAAGATCTGTGTTAATTTTTGACTCATATGGCCTAGATAATTTTACCACATGCTTGCATATGAATCTGAAGTAGATAACATAGAAAATTAATCAGTAGAAAATGCAGAAAAATACAATGTTCCTACCATTTTAACTCTTTCTACAACAAGAGATCCATTGGTAACCTTCTAAGAGTCAGTTGTGAATGTAACCATGCAACCGGATTCATCTAGTTGTCCTACAAAAATTAGATTTCTCTTGAGACTTGGAACATTCCTCACATCTTTCAATATCCATGTATTTACATTCTAAAATTTTAGATGAACTTCTCCTTTACCAATAATATTGTATGGTTCATCATCTTCTAAATAAACATGCCTAAAATTACCCTAGACATAATTTCTGAAATAACCCTTATTAAGGGTAGCATAGAAAGAAGCTCCTAAATATAAAACCCATGATTCAATTTTATCATCCAATGAGAGAATAAGGGTATCTTAGATTACCTCAGAAGATGAAACATTTTCCTCTTTTCCTTTCTCTGGCACATTCTCTTTCTTTCCCTTGAAACTAGCAATCCTTCTTTACATGTCCTTTCTTTCAACAATTTCAGTAGGTTATTCCTTAACCTTTGGATTTAGATCTGCCATTATTAGAATTTGATTTCCCATTATTATTTTTCTTATATCTATCCATATTCCTTCCCCTGATTTCTACATTCAAAGCATTACCAGATGATAATTCTCATGTATGTTTCCTGAGTATTTCTTCATTCATGATTATACTAACCACATCATCAAAATTTAAAATATTAGTAGCAGATGTTGTATGTATAACATCCATTCCCAAGTTATCCCAAATATCTAGAAAAGAGCATAGAAATACAAGTGCTTCAACTTCATCATCAAACATAATATTCACCGATTTTGATTGATTTACAATAGAATGGAAATAATTCAAATCAATTGATGAAGATTCACCTTCTTGCATCTTATAATTCAATAATTTCTTCATCAAATAAACTTTATTTCAATCTCTAGGTTTTAAATATAAATTATTTAAATATTTCATCAACTCTACCATGGTTGCTGCTTTAGTAATATTTGAAGCCACATATGCTTCCAGACTCAATCTGATAGATCCCACAACCTTTTTGTCAAGAATTTTCAGTTCTTCATTATTCATCTTTGTAGGTATTTCCTTCTCATCAAATGGTAAGTATAGATCTTTCTGATATAGATAATCTTCCACCTACATCTTCCATAATTGATAATTGCAGCCATCAAATTTATCAACTATGTATTTTCCATCTTCTGCCATTATTGTAGCTACCAATCAATCAGAAATCCTCTATGATTGAATTTTTCAACACACAAAACCCTCAAATAAAAAATATATGATACCATTTTTTTGGGTTAATCACACTAGTTATACAAACATACATTAAGATATAAGCATAAAAATAATAAATATATAAATAAACTAGAAGAAATAATACACAAGATATAACATGGTTCACCAAATTTGGGGTACGACAAAGAAACAATCAATATATTATTCAACTATTTAACATAGGATATCCAATGAAGATATGCAATCTTCCACACCTTTATCGGATGTACAGTACTTTCTTCCTCACAAGCTTCTCTTTTCTCTCTCCAAGAATTCTCTCTTACAATTCACCTAATTATTAATGAGTTCTCTATCACGAACCTTATCTTTTTATCTTATATATGCATATACAAACATAGGGAACTTTAGCTATGAAATTAAAATAATTAGATAAACTTTATATCAAAGGTTTGATCTAATTCTTGTGAGCTAAATAAAATAATCATGCATAGGTAACTGATTTCGGTTCCTTTTTGCTTTGACCAATGCCGGTCCCCAAGTTACCAACATCATTCTATCAATTGATGTCAGTTACTGTGTATTCCAAAAAGTTAATAAATCATGCTAATGTGAAGAAATTAAGCTTCACAACTCAATAAATGAGCTATGTGGAGGAAAAAATAGGGAGAGTGTGCTCAATAGTAAGATCCTATGACAAATGGTCAATATGGAACTCATAAGTAGAAACAAGTTTAGAAGAAAATTTAGAAATGAAAGGGATGTGAGAAGGGGGATAATATATGGTGGCACTAGAATGGCCAATAGAAGTTTCACTCTCAGATGGTGAAAGACACATACAACTTTCACATAATAGTCTACGAAGTAAAAGGGAACTCAGTGTGATATAAAAGTGAAATATATCCCTAGATATAATAAGATTTATAAGGCCATAGACCACATCATTTTGGTTAAACCACTCATCCTTCTGTAGAGTCTCATCAAGCTTAGGAGCAAGACCATATAGGTAGGGAAACAAACCGTGCATAGTGCATTGATTGATAATGTCTTTATTTCAAGACTGAAAGTTCGCATAGTTAAGCATAACAACATAACAATAAAACTATATAATGCAGATCAACCTCCGAAAATTATCCCAAATGGCACTTTATAACTTATTGTGAAAAGTACAAGTCCCCATAGAGTTTTGCAAGAAACCCCCAAAATGTGGCACTTTATAAAGTAATGAGTTTACAAAAATAAATATAGCCATCACCAAGAGTGTGAGAAAACATGAACTTTTGATCAAAATGGAGCTCAAATAAGAAATACGTGTTAAAATTTATAGCAAAAACCGTTTTCCACAACAAATGGCTTATTTAATAAAAAAAAAATCGAAGTGATTAAAAAAGTCAAAAATGAGGGGAGAGAGTGTCTTGTATACAGTCGTTGGAAGCAGAAAAGAATGAAGAATGCAATCTGTTAACTTGTAAGGGGGAATTGGCCTCCTTCCAACCCAGACCTCACCCTTCATCTTCGTTGAGTTAAGATACACGGTTTAAAAATAAGAAAAACAATAATAGTTCCTTTTTCAATGCCCATGATTTGTTTTTATAAAAAAAACAATAAAATATAGCACCCCTTCTTTACTAGACACGATATCATGAATAAAATGTCCTAGTATCAAATAACCACTAAAAACCTTTAAAAATAAACCAAGATGAATTAAAGAGCCTTAGTTTTGAACTTCAAAAAGTTGGGAAAAGTAGTTTAGGGCACGAGCCCATAAGGAGGAGTGAATGAGCAGAGGAGGCCAAACCGAGGAGCACAAGATTTTATTCGATTAATTTTGTTAAAACACTATGATGAAAACATGGTAAAAATGTAAAATTCTTTCATGTGGGTTGTAAATATAGCTTAGTAGGTTTATTAATAAAAAATAAGAGTGTCTATAAAAGAAATGCGAGGATCATTAGTATTTCCTTTGAATGTATATTTTCTTTTAAATTTGGAATTAGATGTATTAGGAGTGCTAGAAACATACTTGATCTTATTCATATGTAATAACTTAGATTCACACAGTTTTATTGTATGAAATAGATGATAACATGATATGAATTTGTGAGACATGACTAATTATTGTAAAGCATGAAGTTATATTTGTGTTAAAAGGTCTTGCAAGTCAATATCAACCAAGATATTATTCATCTTGGTAAGAATGTTATGATTATGTATGACATAATAATTAATATGTTCATCAGAGGCTTGGTGTATGTTATACATTATTGCATAAGAAACCTTATCCCTAATGTTGATTTCCAATGTAGTGAAAGAATGCATTGAATGTGTGGGGAATTCATAAAACCATTACAATGCAAAGTCCTTAAGACTCCTATGGAACAACTCAGTTAGTAATATGTCATAAGAGGCATACTTTATGTAAGATGGACATGAAATGTCCTACAATGTTCAGTGGGGTAACTTTTTCGATCACAAATAGGAGGCTTAGGTGTAAAAAAACTAGGATAAAAAGGATAGAGGCCACCTCAGGAGCCACTAAATTATTTAATAATTGAGTGAAATCTATAGCATGATGAGAACTAGACACACCTTGTTAAAATGATAAGGTTTTAGCTTGTAACATGTGAATAAGGGTTTAAAGAGATTTTGTGCCAAATGAAAAAGCATATAAACCATAAGATATAAGAGGTGTAATAGAAATGGTGGTTACATAAATAGGAATAGAAACATTTTTCCTTGGAATGTTAGGTTCACTTGATAATGTGGACACCATAAATGTAGGAACAATAGATGTCTTTAAGCTAGATGATGGAGCATGTTTAAGTTGATCTCATGAAACTTATAATAGGATATACATGTTAGAAAGATTATCTTGTAAAAATTATTTGAATTATTAGTAATTATCATCATTAAGTCCATAGTTATGATTTTAAGAGTAAGTATCAGAATATTCACCTTATTCATTATCAATTATCATGTACTTTGGATCAACAATAGCCATAGGTAATATGAGAATGAGAAGATATCTAAATATACATAGATATTGATAATGATCACATAGATTTGGAATGATAAAACACCATATCTAAATATAATCTAAATACAATAGAAACCTGAATAGATCTTTGGATATTGGAGAGATGGATTTCTCCATCTTCCCTAACCCTAGCAGCGCCAGCTTGGTAGACTGGTCTTTTCTGACTGATACTTGCTTGAACTTGGTTGTTCATGTGCCTTATGATGTGGGTCTCATGTCTGGTGGTGAGGGTGTTGTGAGGTTATGTGGCTCCCCTTTTATGGCTTATGGTCAAACTATGTGTATGGAGCTCTCTGTTGACCATTGCCCCTTTCTACCTAGTACTATCCCTGACCATTGCAAGTGCTTAGCCACTTGATTACTACTCAGAGGTATTTCAAGTTTTGGTCAAAACTATCACCTATACTACTCTCTGCCTCCAAACCCATCGATTTTCTTCTGGGTTGGACCTGTAATATATTATCTCCCATAAACTTGGTTTTTATCTAGGTTTCTTTGGTCTCTCTTTTGTGGGAAAAAATATCTAGGATAAAATCCCTCGTCTCCTATGGGATTTCCTAGGATTCCAAGATCTCTATGATGGGATTCTTAAAGGGTGGTGTTAGAGCTCATAACACTTCTACCTTCAAGGAATATTTGTTCAATAATTTTGCTTCCACCTCTGTTTCCCCTAGTCCTTCCCCCATCTTATCTTGTTGAGCAAGCTGTTGAATCCCCTACACTAGAAATCAAAAGTTTTGGTTCCCTGACACTTAAAAATAATCTGGAAAAACAACCCTCATTTACAGATTTAATGGAGTTTGGCCTTTGACTAATGCTCTTATCCAATGGATTCACTCCAATTGGACTAAAATTTGTGACCATTTCTTCTACACAAGAGGCTTCTTCTTCATTTTTTTCTTTGCTAAGGAGGATTATCAGAGGGCCTTGAATGAGGGACCATGGTTTTGGGGTTTGGCTGGTTTTTTTTCCATCCCTTGGTTCCCTCACTTTGATCCATGCTCCTATTCCATCTCGTGAGTTTGTATTTGGGTGAGGATACCCAAACTACCTCTCCATTTCTACCTTGCTACGGAGGAGATCGGAACTTTTTTAGGAAAATTTATAAAACAAGATCTTACAAGATTTCATAGCGGGTTACTCACTTTTTTCAGAATATTTGTTGATTTTTGATCTAAGCAAAGGACTTCTAGACAAGATGACCCTCAAGATGGGTGGTATCTCTCATGTTCATCCTCTTGAGTATGAAAATATGGCTTTCAGATACTGAAATTATAGGACGCCGGGTCATATTCAGTCTTCTTGTCCTCATAAGAAAGTTCACCTTGTGAGGAAAAAGCCTTCTAAGTACTAGAGCCCCGTAACCTTGATCAGGACTCAGATTCGGATGTGGAGATTAAGGAAACTAAGAGTTCTGAAACTCTATTTGAGTCACAACCTACATCAGCATATAAGGATGTTATGTTGGGCCAGTATGTCGAGTCTTCCCTATTGGGGGAGCACTCCAACCTGAGAATCAAAAGACCCCATGAATCTGATCATTCTGATTCGAATAAAGAAGGCCCCTTCTCCCTGAATCAGGAATAACAAATGGATAACCCTTTGATTTTTGCCGTTTCTAGAGTGCTTGGCTCTAAGGAACATTTAGTGGAAAATTGGTAGTTGGTGCACTCGAAGAAGGGAAGGAAGGGTAGGATCTGATTCCTTATCCTTTGTTCTCTCTTCCCCTTCTTTTTCTTTTCTTTTGGTTACCATTTGGTGGTCTCCACTTCTTCATCTGGAAACGTTTTTTTTGTTTTACCTCCTCTTCTCATATTTTTGGAACCTTCGTGCTGCCTTTAGAGGCTGCTAAAGTTGTCCTTCCTTCTTTTCTTCTCTAACCTATTTGTTGTTGACTCTATATTTTTGGCAGCTTCCTCTCTTCTAGATGTGATTTCTTCTATTTTCTCCCTCATTTTGTATGGTAATTATCTTCCTCCTTTTCTATCACCCCTTATTATTTGTTCAAGGTTGTAGGCCCTTTCAAAACCCTCACTCTACCCTTATCCAAAAAAATAAAATAGAAACCTTAGGACCACTAGTAGTTTGAGACATAATGCTCAATTGAACATTCAGGTTCACAATATGTTTTCACCCTTTTTATATTTGATTAAGAATTACATATAATAAAAATTTAATGAAATAAAAGCTACTAGAGGTCATTTTTATTAATTAACTTCCAACATTAACCATTTAAAATCTTAAAAATACATTAATACTTCCATTAAATGTAAACGATATAATACAAGTTCACAAACACAAAAGATTGAGTTCATTTAGCCTATTACAAATTAAACTATATTGATAGGGGTAATATGAATGATGGAATATGGATACATCAAATTGAGCATGCCTCGATACAAACACTATGGAAATATTATCCTAGGCACAAGTGTATAGTAGGTGTAGGAATATTTTTACATTCTTGAACCTACTGAAAAATATGATTTGTAACTTTCTAGGTTTTATTCCTCTCTGAATGTCTTCTTCACTACTGCTAGTCTTTTTTAGTCACACTATGAGGATATTTGAATTCTCTACTCAATGATTTAAACCCTAACAATTGATTATATTTCCTATAAAACAAGCATTAGTTACATTGTAGGCACCTTGTGTACCATCAAAATTGGAACTACTCTTAAGAGGCATCAAAGAACACATCACATTCCACCTAGTATGTAATATCTAGCTATAGTGCAATTGAATTTGACATACTTCATTTGAAAAATATTAAATTGAGTTTCTATCTTACAAATCTAATTGAGTGAGTGACTTTGAGTGCTTGCAAATGTGGGAAGTAGTCCCCTAGACCCAGTGGGAAGTTTTTGACTTATATATGGTTCTATCTTAATGAATGTACATAGATATTTCTTGAGTGTAGGTAAACTAATGCACTTTTTGTGCTATCTTTTTTATAAGAGTGCTAGGTAGTAAATGACCTGAGTTTCACTTTCTCGTATACATGCTTCTGAAGGTTATTTAAGTTAAAAAGGCCAACTCATGAGTAAATGACCCAAATAATAATGTGTAATTGAAATTTTTTGATTAAAGTGAGAAAGGTAAAATATGTACACTAGGGTCAGGAACATATGGATGCGCCTTCCCCTATTGTATGTTTTAGACCATAGAGAGACAATTTGAATTGTGAAGTTTGCAAGATAATAAGTGAAATTTCTAAATTTATTTCATATATTAAATTTTGGGACTATTGAAAGATGAGTGTGTATGACCAGGAAATCTAGACAGGATACCTAAAAATTTATTAGATGAGAATGGAAAGAGTGTAACTATATAAGAAAGAGATTAATGTCAAGACTAGTTGGGTAAAAGAGTGGAAATACTAAATTTGAGTCTATGTAATATCATCTAATTTGAGATGAGAATCATATTATATGCAAGTATTAGGTGAAATATTGTGAGAAACAAAATCTATACATTTTTAAAGAGTTATTTTTCATTCCTCAGTCAAATATTGAGCCTGAGAAACAACTTGTAGTGTTGGACAAAAGCATTAGAGATCTTGGGAAAGGTGGTAAGCCAACTATGATACTTTTTTATAGAATTTACTAATGTATAGAATAATTGTCATATATATATATATATATATATATATATATATGAAAAATTACTTGGAGGCATAATTTCTAACCTTAAACAAATGTAAAAAAGCACATATATAAGCTCCTCTAGCTACACAATGCTCAAAAAGTTTAAGTTTATGCCTTAGCCTACCAAAAAGGATTTTAAAAATATAACTAAAGGATTACATTCTAAACATTATGAAATTATGTGAAATTCATTTTAAATAGCACAATTGACCCACTTCTAGACCCACATAACCCACTTACCAAAGTGGTGAAGGAAGGTAAAATTGTAGTGAAGGGAATAATTATACCACCCAATCTGGTTCTTAGTAATGAGGGGCACAATTCAATGTTCCAAATCCTAAAAATGAGTTTGATTGAACCTTCATGGTGTAATAACAAAGAATTGATGTATAATTTATTTTTTAACACTTTGAACTAGGCACCTCCCCAAGTGAGTTAGACGCTGATTGATATGTGATTAAAAAGAACCAAATCTTTTAAGATGGTGATAATTGAATTTTTATATGTATGAAAAGAGAACACATATTGTTCTAATTTCATGACATGATAAAATCTTCTGAGAACCCTATCCAATTTGGGTATAAATTTAGACTAAGTAAACAAATTTTGGAGAGTAAATGCATATTGTTGGTGAAGAGGATATAAAAATCTATAACAATATTTAAAACAAAACAATGCTTCAAATTCCCTAACACACTAGTGCATGAGAAGGGAAACTTCTTTATCCTAAATATTTGTAATCATATTAAAGTCATCACAAATGATCCTAAAATAAAGTGAAAATTTTTCATCTTACCATCTCCATAGTGACGTTCGTTTTGGGACATTATTTGATTAACATTGTGATTCAATAATATCTGTAATATTTTACTGAAATATGAATATATAAAATAGTTATAATGATGTACAATAAGATACAAATGCTAAGCAATTTTTAGAGATGTGACTGTGAAAGAAAATGAGAGTGGCAAGATACTTACTTGATTTTCATTTATCCTGAAGTGTTTCTAAACTACAAGAATTGATAAAATAAAAACTCAGAGTGTCACAACAACAAAAAAATGTTGAATTGTTGGGAGTGTCATGGCTAGAGAACCTAGATAGAGGTGATGGTACTAGAGACCTCTCCTAGGTGATGGAGTCTGCAGAAAATATTGAAATCTGATTTCATCAGTATCGTTAGGGTTTTGGAATTATTTTCCAATTATTTTCTGTATATCACAATGTTGTCAAAAAATTACCTACAAACATGCAATGAAAATAGTCTCCTACAAAAACCTTAAACTACATCTAATCCTAAAACAGAAAATGCAAAATGAGGGGTCAGACTGTCCTCAACCGTCAAAAAATTTAAATTACAATCAAACACTGCACTATATCTTAGACCCAATGTAGTTATATTTAGTTGTGTTTGTAATAGTGCTCCTATATTTCCCTCGCACCAATGACACCAAGATAACATGCCGTAGCTAGATAAAAAGAAAATATGTGGATGGAAAAATTAAATTTCCCTTCCTATGTAGTGTGTATGAAGAGTAATAACCCCAAAATGTTATCCCTTTTGATATGTACATATATATCCCTTGATAGAAATTGTTCACCTTTTTAATGGTATGTGTATTTTGTTTATATAGGTATCTCTTGTTTGAATTTTGACACTAATGACACAACATATTGACCAAGACATTTGGATAGGAGTAAAAAAATTTAAAAGGCCGACCAAAAATGTCAAAAATGTGAAAAAAAACAAAGGATACATGAGCACTCAAGTCAAACAGGAGTGCCTTGGCGCTAGTGTGTAATTTTTTTCAATAGCATTTTGAGACAACTGAATATAAATGTGAGTATACTGATAGACATGGATCCCTCTTAACTGACTAGAACTAGGGTACAAAAGTGACAAATCAAAGAGATAAAATAATAGAAACAATAAAAACAAACAGATGAACTAGATAGTGTGTCATCAGAGAATACTTTTCTTTCTCAAGATCCATATATAAAACAAAATAATTGGCATTATAGTAAATAGTAGTAAGTCCATGATTTTTTTTCTAGATTTTCCACGCCACTTTATACTATTTGAATGAAATTAATGTAGTGTAAAGGAAGTAAGGAAAATACTTGAAATAAGTTCAAAGAAGACCTATTGCAAAAGAATGCGTAGAATAAAAACATATAGTGTGGTGAACCATGGATCAATGTGTTGATTTATGTGGCATAGGTAGAGATGGCAAATCATTGTGAGGAACACTTGGAGAGATTTGACTATTTTATTTCAAGTGATTTAGAGATTTTTGAACTGTCACTAATTGAAATTTTGTGGAGTAGGGAGTGATTAGTTCCCAACCCGATTATGTGTGTGTGAAAAACTAAAGGATTTAGGTGTCCTACCACTAGAGGCAGAGCGTTAGGGAGAGAGGTCTAGTTCTACCCTCATGTTATCTCTCAAAAGTGTACCCTTTTTGAGAGATAACTGCAGGGATTCTAAGCTTGCTTTGGATCTCTTATTTTCATAGATACCATGGAAACACCCTAGGTCTATGGGTATACCTATAGTTGAGGTGAGTCTCTGGTATCAAGATCGGGTCCTTTTTTATTTATCCTAAACTAATTTTTTGGGTATTTGAGGGTAAAACGATGACTATAAATGAATTGAAAATTGGGTGATACACAAAACTTGTTGATGGATTTGACTGAGTACATGCACAATCAATTTTGAGTACAAAAACCAATTTTCTTCAACATAATATTAAGGCAAAACACTTTGTGTATTGGGCGAAAGAATCAGAACAACACAATGAGATAAAAATGAACACTAATATTATGCAGAAATTAATAAATTTGGAGCAAGGTAAGATGATTAATCAGGGAATTCAAAATTCACAAGAATTAATGAGATATACAAACCAACGTAAATAATTAGAAAGGAAGAAATCATTTCTCATTCAAGGGGGAAAACCCACAAAATTTTCTTCGGCACTCCTATATCCAAAAAGTCCTCCTTGTGCCTTGAAATTTCACACAATATATGGCAAGATTATTCACCCAACCCATCCTAAAAATAGACTAAAATGTGCACTCTCTCATGCATCCTATTTTTATCTTAAATATCATAAATAATAAAAGAGATAAAAAATAAGCATGTTGATTACAAAGAGGCAATTAGAAACCTGAGTTACAAAAATACATTTCAGTCAAACTGCAGTTGACTGATCTATTCTTAATAAAGTAAGATGAATAATTTGGCTAATAATAACCCTTTCTTGTTGTGTAAGTCTTCTCCAATGTGCATGAAATATCTGTCTCCTAGTGCTTGATGTGACACTTACAATTTGATCCACTTGCAATTGATATTCTAGAAAAATTTTAATTATGCCCCTTAATGCACATGCAAAATTTAATCTCCCTATCAGAGAAAAAATAATATTGTATTTGCAATAATTTTCCAAACATTCATCCATGTATTTCATCAAATGTGGGAACCACCTTTGGTTCTGATGCTGACATCTGAGGAGATACTCCATTTTGCATGATGATAATGACATCTTTATTTTTTGTGACTACATGCAATATATTATCTCCATACAAGCAGAATATAATACTTTGTCTTCAACTCTATAAGATTACCTCACTTATGGGGACCACAGTGATCATGATTGTAAAATTACACCTCCTTTGCATGAAAAAATGTCAATTTTTTCCTCCTTCTGCAATTTCGAGGATATTAAGGTAATTTGATTCTTTTAAGGAATATTGATTCCTTTTGACTTTGCGTAAGCATACATGTTGTCTCACCTTTTGGGTGTCATGATGGGTTGAAAAGGGGTGACCACTTGATTAACTTGGTCTATGATTGTCATATATTATCATAAAGTCTTAATCTAAGGTTTCCATTTGAATATTCATAAGAATATATGTCATACCACCTTTTACTTGGTTGATGGCACATGATTCAGGCCCTTTTGATTATTCTGAGTATCATTCTATAATAATATATTTTTTAGCTTTTGAACAATTATAAATAATCATAAGTTAATCATTCATCCCCTTTTTGAAATTAATCATTACGCATATTTTGTTGCATGGTTTTAGACCTTGAATTAGGTCAATAGAAAATAATTAAGTTTGAATTATGGGTTTTCTGCCACCTTCATGTTGTTTTGACCCTTATAGTGAATGTATTTTTAGTTGAATATGATTAATTCAAGCCTAACCATTGTTCTAAATCATAGGGTTTTAAACTATATGACATGATTTTCATGGGGACCGATTGATCTTATACTGCAGTTGAGGTTTTCAACACCATTAATCCTGTTAATACCTAATGATAATCATTGTTGAGGGCTCTCTATATCTGCAGAGGGGTAGGGTGAACTATGGATTTTTTATGTCCAGTTGATCCATGTACTTGAAGTACTTTGCAATCTTGGTTCATATTGTTGATTGTAGTAACTAGATGGTTTCAAGTTTAGCTTATGGTTCTTACTTTGGAAATGGTGAATGAATTCTTATATGGCCATCGATCTTTGGTATAAATTTGGATCGCATAAATCGTTGATTGTAAACATTAGCTCTGACTATGGTAGGTTGACAACAGATCTATCATTTTGCCCATCAATGATTTTGTACGAACTATCATCTGTGTCATCGATGATGCTAACTTAGATGAGTTAGGTCTGATTAAAAGCTCATTGAACTTGATTGCTTCACTATTCTTGCATGCTTGTTACTACTGGCGAAACCTTGGCCATGTTTTTCCTTCACCATCATTGTTGATTTTCTAGAAGGTCAATTTTCTTCTACAAATGATGTTTATGAGCCTTTGACATATCTGTATTTTTATTATTCTTTGTTTTGAGCTAGATCTTGTGAGCTGAGATTTGATCATGTTGGCCATCATTGTTGAGGGTTTGGAGCTCACTGTAATCATTTGGCTATCATTGATGAGCTACGAGGCTTGAACCAGTCTCTGTGTGCACTTTGGTTACCTTGGTATGATTTTCTGATGCCTCCGTGTTTTATTTTGCCTGATATTAAGTTGATTACTGTCTGTGATGCGACCTTAGATACTTCTTGATCTTTGTCCCCCTTGTGTTATCAAAAAAAGGTGCAGGTAATGTAATTTCCCGATATACTTTATATTTCTACGTCTTCTTGTCGGTTGGTATTACGAGCACCGATAAAACGTTTCTTTTATGTGCATTATTTTGTGTATTGATGTCAACCGATGACTATGTGCTCCAAGTGATCTCAAAACCTCGAGCCTGAACGATATGAGTTCTTATTTCTCCTAATTAAATGAAAAAATTGTCTTTAAGATTCATTTTGGTAACCATTTTTGAGCACTATGGTTGTTAAACCAGTAAAAAATTTCTTCTTGCGAGTCTGGAAATCCTTCCGCTTTTGGCTCTATAATCAAATGGTATTCAGAATCTTGACTGAAAATATTCCTTCATTATGCTTATATAACCCAAATGTCTGGATTGCTCTTAAAATTTATATTTTTGAGCTCTATGAGGATTCTCTGTGACCCTCTTTTGTACTTGAAATATTCTATACGATATATTTTAACTTCTTCAATCCCTGCTTAGAAGTTTCGGTTTCCATTTTTTATCCATTCTCCAGCTTATGAAGACTTTGACAATATCTAAACTATTTTGGGTTCACAGTATACTTGAGTGAGCTTCCATTTGTTGGTTTGTTACTTCTTCAACCTTGTATTTCTACAAACTTTGGCTCTAAACCTTAAAATATTTACTTACTGAGACTCTTGCCACCATGGATTCTATTTGATTTCTGTAGATGCGTTGATGGAATATATTTGTTTTCCTTTTATCTATATTTTAATATTATCTACCCTTCTTTGATGGGTAAGGAATTTGAGTTCCATTTCTTCTCAAATCTGAAGTCAGACTCTAATAAAAAATTAAATGACTTAAATTCCATTATTGTATTCTTGGAATGAAAAGCTGAAACCCTCGGCATTTGATAGCCATAGAGATCTCTCATGCATCTCTAAGCAAGTAATTATTCACTGTTTCTTATTCATCTCAACCCTTTGTATTGTTTTCTGATATCACGACAAATGGGTTGATATTGCTTTTCAACTAAACTGGTTAATTTTGACTTATAATTTGTGTGGGTTGGTATTCTTAGAATCGACCACCATGCTCAAATTTAGATCCTTGACCTCTCTTATAAACTTTTGTGGTAAGTATATACTGAGATCTTCACTATTCATTAATGTGGACCCATTAACTCTTGCATGGTTGTAGTTACACTATAGGACTTTGTAATCCATTGCACTAATGCATTTGTTTTTATAACACCATCTTGTCTTTGTCTCCATTTTTTGTACAGTTGCTCGATGATAGCCTTGCAATATCTAGCTTGAGTACATGAACCTTTATTTAAGTATGACTTCTTGGTTTTAATTTGTGCTGATTTTTTTGCTACTCTGCTTCCGTAGATGCAGTTGTGTAGATGTAGCTTGAATATTTTGAAATACCATTCTACTTTGTATGTCTTTGATTCATGACACTGCAAGATCCATTCACATTTGGTAGTACTTCCATTGTTGCTCATAGATTTTTTTAGATGTATTCTGGCTTGGAGCTGTAGTTAGCTATGGTTATAGTTGTAATTTTATCAATCTAAGTCTGCATTTGATCTTTTGGGTGCTCTATGTTCCATATTTTTCTTTGAAATTTTCTATTTGAACGACTACTGGAATAATCTATGCTTGACTATTGTATTTGTGCATTCTATATTTCATGACTAGAAACTCTCTATTAAGCTTTCAGAAAGAATGTCTGTTCACTTCCTATAACACCAAAATATGATTTACTGATAGTACTTTTGTTCTTGAACTGATGACATGGCTTGATGTTGGAAACTTAGACACGACTAGAGGATAAAAGGGTGTAAGAAAGAAATACGTTGGAATTTCCCCCTTTTTAATCACCTAGAAAAAATGAAAACATTGTGATATGGCTTAATTGTTCTTAAAGCTACTTTATTACTCAAACATAATTTTTGAATGTATCCTACATGCTTGAATGCTCTATAACTTATACCGTTTTTGGATCTCTTTTCTCTTCAATTAGCTTATCAGGAACAATTCATTCAATTGTGTGTAACATGACATAGACTGTACAACAGATACTCCATTGTAATTTGTCTCTTAGCAGACAAAAAATCTATGTATCTCATGTTGAGTTTAGTAAACTATCCGTACCTATCATGACTATGTAGATTGTGATATCTAAATTAGAAAGTTTGATTCATTAACAACCTATACATGTGCAAACTTGATACTATACTCCTTCTGGATCTATCGTCACTTGATGTGACTTGAAATATGAAATCATGACCTGTCAGTGACATTGCTAGGTTGATTTTATTGAAACTCATGGAAAATGCCAATAATTGAAAAAATTGTACTCATACTTGGAATTTGATGAACTTGCAAACAATGACCTTTATTAAATGTTGGTTACTTGTTGTGCAACCTGGCATTCATTGTTTTGAGCTCTGAGATTTATGAATCTTTTTTCTAAGATATTGACTAGATATGATAGCCCCATGTATTGCAAAAATATGACCATGTTAGTTGTAACATTTGAGGTCTGAAATTGATTCTATGTATAAAGAATTGCATTGAAATGAATGGCTTGATGTAGTTTCTTGCAATCATTTAAGTATTGCATCTTGCTATGGAGATTTGTACCTTGCGTAAATCTATACTTGTTTATAGTCTTGTATTATGAAGTTGGAACATTGTCAATATTGATGGATGACAACCTTAGAACTCTTTTACTTATAACTTGATGTGTATACTGTTCTATCTAGAAACTCTTCCTTACTGGAATGCTCTTACTTTCTTTACAACATGTACCTTGGACACTCTTGTGATAGATAAGTCATGGCACAAAGGACTCAAATATGTTCCCATACTTGTAATTGATTTGAATTTAATTGTAAATGTATTTCCAGTCTGTTGTTAGAAACATATAATTTGTTCTGAGGATCAAACATTATCTTGACTCTCTTTTAGATTTGCTTAAGAATACTGAGCAAACATGAGGTACCCTAAGTTCTCTTTTTTCCTTGCTATGTTCTTGAAATGAAGTTATCTTTGATGGGATTTTGACCTCAAATTTGTACACTGCATATTATGAATCTTAAATAGTTGTTGTAACTTCCAATTCATCATTCCAATAGCTTTACTGAATTGAAAATGTACCTTCTTTCTATAATCTGTGATGTCACGACTGGACTTGATCAAATATTTTAATTGTTTGTATTTTATTTTCACACCCTTGCTCTTTGAAAGTTGTCATGAACTTGTACCATCAAATTTCCCTCATGAAAGTATGTATACTTGATAGTACAATAATCATTTAAAAACAAACATATTTCTTTATTTCTTCATGTTACAAACCTATATCCTGCACTACTTAAGAGAATAGTTTGAATTTTTAATTAGAGCCTTTTTGGCCCCTCTTATGTTCTGTAGTTTTTCTACTACTGCTTTATTTTCTGAAATGATTTTGGGAAATCATATGTGTCGATCTGTTAGTATATTGCACTTATCAAGTTTTGTATCTTTGCTTTTGTATGTACCTTATGCTTCTAGTATTTAAGAAATACATGGTACATGTAGTTAGATAGTACATGACTACAAATCAAAATATTGAGATCAATATTGATGCCTTCATTTTCATTTTAGGTTCTTCAGGTACACTGTGATTACTAGGAGGGCTGGATAAAAGATGGAGTCTGGAGCTAAAGACAAGATGACCTAGAAGAGAAGCCCAAAGGCAATGGATGTGTTTCTTATATACTCTTTTACTTTTAACTTCATGAATATGTACTGCTTTATTCAATAGTTATGAGTTACATGCCATGCCTGGTGTGAGATATATTGTACTTCCTTCTCATGAATAAATACCATTTAATTTATATGCTTGATTTCTTTACTTCTTTCTGCTTTTAGCTTTATGACATGTTTATTGATTGTATAAGGAAGTAAAAAAACTAAACTCCATAGTTAGGTGTATCTACACATGTAGAGAATAATGAGTATTGAATGTACTTGTAACTTTAATAATGAACTATCTTTCATTATAAACTGCAACTTTGTTTGTTGTTTCCAAATTTATAGCATTCTCACATAAACTACAATTCCCTCCTTCATCAAGGAAATGTATTAGTCCTTCGAGCCTTTTTTGTTTCCTATGTCTGAAGATGAATCATGGAGTGATAGGCTATGCAATGTGCTACATTTGGTAGAAGTGCACACATAGTTATAGATTAAATGTACTTAATTAATTGCTCAGCAATTGAAAACATAATAAAAAATGTGATGCACCCCCCTAGTTAAGTCCATTTCATCAATGTTGTTCAATCGTAATGAAGTTTCAAGATGCCCATTTTTGCACAAGTGAAAAATTTTGTGAAGATTTATCGTGCAATAATCCAAGATGAAAATTTACTTGGGTAGCTTGTAAACCAATGCCTTGTCTCTTTTCCATTGGGCCATGGAGTCAAAAAAATATCACCAAAAGCAACCTTCCTAAAAACAAACTAAATCTTGGGAAAGGATCTAGTGAAACCAGATCACATGTCACAAGTGCATTTTATTGAATTTAAACAACATTGTCAATGTGTATGGGTTGTACTTACTGAAAGGGAAATCGTACTCTAACCAAACATTGTAGGATTTTCAATAACAATGTTTAAGAAACATACCATTCGCATGAATGGGAAATTATCCTCTGCCATTCCGACCTTCAAAGATCTAAAATGCAATATGTTCGTTGCAACCTGAAATCATGTAGGGATCACTTAAAACTATATCAAACATCATGTGCTTTCCTGATATTTTACGACGATTAGCATCCCATTTTAACACAATGTCTCATTCATTGAATGACTCCAAACTTAGCCTTTTTATCAAAAAAATTCTTGATCCAGTTTTCTAATCTTTTCCATGTTTAGATGAGCTTGATTTCTTATCTCCTACATACTCCATTAATTACGCACAGACAAACTTGAAATGGTTTATTCTTAATTAATTCCATCTGATGCAGATAAATCTTAGTTGCAGGCAAGCTCAACTGAGATGGGCATTCTGGCCTCTCTTTCATAAACAAGATTGTAGGGTGAATTACCAATTGATCTTTTTAGGAGTCATTCGGTTTATCCCAAAGTAATGAATTCAACAGCAAATGCGAATCTATTTTGTTATCCTTGAGTTTTCTTCTGATAATTCTTAAAATAATTCTTGTTAGTGCTTTCAGCTTATCTATTACCTTGTGGGTAATTTAAATAGATGATGTACTTAAATAAACTCAATTCTTAATAGGCGAATATAGTTACCTTTGCACCAAGAAACGCTAAGGCAAATTATATAAAATGATAGATGCTGGAACACCAAATCTGTAAATTATACCTTCGTATAAATTATAGAGATTGAAGTCTTCATTTGCTTTCTGTTAAAGCTATTGCTGTCAATCCAACATGTGTAAAGTAGTCTCGTAGCATTCAAGATCCACTCGTTTACTTGTGATGAAGGTGGTTTTATCATGCCAATGAATTCAAGACCCCACTACATGAATTGGCTTGATCCACTGAAATAGGCTGTAGGTGAAGCGAAAGCTAAAAACATTCCTTCTCCAATAAAGAAAGCACATTTATTACACTTTCTAATCCATTCAAAGTAGTTCGTTGAATATGTTGGGTGAATAGTAACCAAATTTCATAACTTTTAATGCTGAAGGTACATGTTGATAAAGCTGACCTCTTGTGGGTTCTTGATGAAATTCAGATAATAAGTCACTTGAATTCTATCATAATCAATCCATCGCAGAAAAAATTGCATTTATATCTCTTTTAAATAACATGCCATAAATGAAAATATAAGGTACATCTTGTAACCTAAAATATATTTCTTTGTTCTTATACATACCTTTCAGATAAGTATCATGTTATAGGCAGTTAAAAAAAAATCAATCATCCACCTTTATTCCTTAACTTCTTGACTGAGTTTGGGTAGTTGATTTTCTAGTTCGGGACCAACGATGTCTAATTGCTAAAACGTGATTTCAGCATGCTCTTCTAAATTTTTTAATTCTGTATCTTTTATTTTTTTTCCATATCATCATTTATATGCTCACAAAAACCGTTTCCTCTAACTATGTTTTGCAACAGGGATCTCAAAATCATCATTCCATAACATTCGTAATCCAACCTGCTCTCTTCTCATTTAGCTCTTTGTTTGAATAATAATGCTTTAACATTTGGATGAGGGAGACTTAAAGACATGTATCTTATTATTTGAATAAGCATGTACTTGAAGCTATTTAATCCTCTAACTACTAAAAGTAGATGTTTCTTCAAGAAAATTTTACCTTATCTCATAATCGTGAAAAACTCTGTCTAAAGAAAACAATTGGTTGACTAAGTTTTTTCATCAGTAACCTGAGTTAATATGGCTGAAATTGTCTCAACTCATTCAAGTGCATACATTTTAAAATCCTTATCAAAATTTGAATTTGTAAGAGTACGATCTTGAGAAATAGCTGACTTGATCGCTTCAAATCCCTTTTCTTCCTTCGCTGAGTCCAAGAGGAAGGTCTTATATTTATTTAACATGGTTGTTAATGGCTTTGACTAACGCTGCAAAATCTAGAACAAATATTCTTAACAAAGTTTATTTTTCCAAGACAAACTTTGTATTTTCATTTCTTATGATAAGGCAAGGATAAGTTGTGAGATAACATCAATTCTAAAAGGTGTCAATAGCTAAACCTTGTCTATAAATAATATGACTAAGAAATTTACCTTGATGTATTGAAAATATGGACTTTTTGGGATACAAAGATATTTCAAGATTGTCTATAAACCTGAAAATTATTCCTTAAATGCATCATTTGTTTATCAGAATTCTTCGAATATACGGTGACATCATCTAAGTGAAACCAAAATGCATTTATTTAATGAATTTGTAAAAATCCATGTGTTAGAAAATAAGGGATAAAATATGCAGAATAATCCCTCACAGAATCGCAACAGTAGAAACTAATATGCAGAAAATATTACAGATCTCAAATAAAAGTACACGAATAAAATAACACAACACAAAGAGATAGTGATTTAATGTCGTTCACCACCAATTTGGGCTACGTCCACCAAGAATTACTTGCTCAAATTTTATTACAAATCATCGCTCTCTCAATACAATACCTAGATATGTTTGGAGATATGCTCAACAAACACTACAGAATTCACACCTAAATTAAAAAGCACATCTGCAATGTTACATAATCCATACCATTGTAAAAAACCATATAAGTAGATAATTGGTTAAGATATCTTACAAAACCGTGGGTATCAAAACCATCGGCCAAAACCGTTCCATAAACCTATGGGTCAAAATCCCTTCCCATATGAGAAAATCATGTTTCTCGGTATATCAGACACATTCTAAGGCCAAAAGGGATAACCTTTCTGAACCTGAAACTTTTCGTAAAATTTGATGCATGTTGGGCCAATGGATAATGATCTTTTAATGAGGATTTATTAAGATCTATAAAATTCAAACATAGCTTGATTTATTCAACATTTTTTTGAAACACGAATAAGTTTAGATACCCAACTTGAAGGCTTAACTGGAGATATGATACCTAATTGGATCATTTTTGATAAGTATTTTCTAAAAAATGGTTTCAATCTTCTTGATTTATAGGCCATTGTCTTCTACCTTAATGGCTTGGAATATTGGTTGTAATTCTATTGTATGCTAAGCTAAAATGGAATCAAAACCTCTCATATATTGATATTTCCAAGAAGCCAAAACATATCTCAATATCTTTACATAAACTCAACAAAGGACTATTTTTTGGCTAAAGAACATACCTTTCCCATAAATAATTTATTTTCATCATCCACCAATATTTCTTCATAATTATCTGCGTGAGTAGAAATCTTTCCTTTTTATTTTCTTAATTGATCATCATAACTTAAAATGTCTTCTAGTGTGACCAATCCTTGAGGCAACTTGTTTGTCTTCAACTAAACAATCTAGTCACCATAGAAGTGCTAAAAATTCTCCTGATTAATTGCAAAAAATTCAGCTTCTCGCTGCAAAAATCTATAGATTTTTTTGTCATCTTCGAAAACTTGTCAATTTTCTTAATTATTAGGTAGTGAAGGTCTTATAATGAAGTTTATACATGACTGTACTTTGTTATTTTTGATCTTTTCTAGTAAATAGAAGCTAGCACCAACTACAACAAGTTTGTTTGCATGCTTGTTTTTAGCTCTTGGGATAGATTGTATGTTAATAACATCAAAATCATCCATTAAGTCAGAAACTCTATGTTTGTAAGATTTCAGCTCAATGAATTCTTATACACATTAAAGTTTTTCGCTTGATTAATAACTAACTCTGAATCACCAAAAACTTAAAAAGTACTGATAGCTCTCTTTTTGGGCCATTTTAAGACATAAATTAATGCCTCGTATTTAGCTACATTACAAGTACAAGAGAACTACAGACCTAAAGCTAAAAAGTACCTTTCATTTGAGAGGGGAAGTAAGCATTAAACTTGCACCTTGTCCTTTCTTGTTTTTAGCTCCATCAAAGTGAAGCTTCCATAGCCCTTTTGCTATGTTTTCTTCTTTGAACAACAAGAGAATTGGTACATTTTCTTCATGCAAACAATAGACACCAAACCAATCTTCTTATAATTCTTTCAAAGGATCATAAACATGTTCTTCTTGAGTATTTTCATCGATAAACATATTAGGAAAACCGTCTAATGTAGGAACATGTGCTGTAACATCAAAATCACATTGATCTAAAGTTGCATAATTTGTTGCAGGATTTAAAGCATGAGGTGCAATATGAAATATAGTCAGGGATCTAAATTTAAAGTAAATTTAGGTCCATATCTTGTAGTAAAAAAGAAAATTTACCAATATGAATAAATATAAACTCCTATCTTTGCTATAAAATATCTTGATAAACATAAGGCAAAGTACGGCGGTAAATATACAATAGTCACATCTGATAAAATAGTCACATTGGGGAGAGCATTAAAGCTTTACCTCCAGATATTTGATAATGCCAACTATGGTTGTTGATGTACCATCTAGCTACAACACGCTTCTCTCTGTAGGCTCATACTGCAGGACAATTTTTTCTGCAATTACTTTTGGCATAATTGTGCTACTTGCACCACTATCAACCATGCAGGGATGAACTAAATGATCTTAGATAATCAGAGATAGATAAAATGGTGGTGGCTTATTGATATCATGAGTGTTTAAGACCTTTTTAACCATCAATTTAACCTCTTTAATGTGGTATTACTCCATTGTTCCAAGAACCATATCTATTTTTTGTGCTTCCTTTTTTGTTGGTTTTGATGAAATCTGTAGCTTATAAGGTTCATAAATTTAGAAAGTAACTCTTGTTATCCTAGAACACTTAGAGCATCCCACGTTGAAATATTAATATTATGCTTCTTCATTACCTAAATAGTATTAAAAGAAGCAACCTTTTTTGAAACAAATTCTATATTTTTAGCATAAGTTTTAGCGAAAACTGACTCTGCTTCAGCAACGATTAAGCAACTTATGAAGAGTCTACTAAAATCAGGCTGTAATTTTTTTTGTTGGTCGTTTTGACATGAAATGCTTGTTATTTTTTGAGGAAAAATAGAACTCTTAATTACTTTTTAACTTGCACTTTTTGTTTTATCAGTGAATGTGGGAAGAATAGGTCTATTTTGTTGTTTTTCTCTCTCGCGAGCCTTTTCGTGAGACCTAGTTAATAGTGTAATAAAATCTTCCTCTCCAAATATGACTAGATTATATTAAGGTGATTTTTGACTTTGAGATTTTTTCTACCCACCCTCCATTTGAGGAATAAAGAATGCTTTAGGTTGAGGTTATGAAATAAGGCTTATATTCAAGAATGCATTTCGACAATAGGCAGCTGAATGAGGCTTATTATAAGGTTGACACCATTCTTCTGAAAACTTATTAACTGGAACAAGAGTGCTAGATGAACTAGGGGATTTTGGGTCAAACTTCCTTGGCTGATATGGTTTTCTATACTTTTGATTTTACTGATAAGGCTACCTATTTTTTTATTTTTTCTTATTTTGATGATAAGGAGGTTGATAAGGACTATTAGGTTGAGCTAATTGGTATTCAATTGATTTCAATTTATCACCCATAGTATGCAGAGCCATGAATACATCATGTGATTGAGAAAAAAGAGTAGGTTCTATAATGGTAATAGGTTGTGGAATAGGTAAAAAATCTGCTATAAGAGGCATTGAATACCTTGGTGCCAATTGCTCAGCTTGAATAAGGTTGTTTTTGTCCCTAATGGCAATGTCATGAGATTTTGGGAGAGTCTCTCCTCCCATAGACTAGATCATAGTTTAAATATAACTATTTAAAGCTATGAGATAGTCTAGAAAAGCATGGTCAGCTTGAGGCTTAACACTAGCTAAGATTCTTTCCAAAGTTCTATCAAAACGGATATTGAAACTAGCCATAAATTCATGATTCACAACAATACTGTCAAGGGAATGATTCACAACAATACTTTTAAGGGAATGATTCCCTTGATTCACAACAATACTTTTAAGGGAATGATTCAGACTAAAATTATGTAGAAATTGCTAAATTTGTAGAAAGGTAAGATGATTAATTAGGGAATTTGACATTCACAATAAATGATAAGGTATACACAACACTGCAATAAAATTGGAAAGCTAGAAATCAATTCTCATTAAAAGGGAAAAACTAGCAAAATACGCTTGAGCACTCCTGTGTCAAAAAACGTCACCCCCTGTGCCTTGCAATTGCACAAAATATATAGCATGTTTATAAATCCCACCCTTCCTAAAAATAGGCTAAAAATTTTACTCGCCCATGCCTCCTATTTTTATCCTTTATTCTAAATAAATAAAGGAATACAAAATAAACATGCTAATACAATGAGGCATAAAATCCTTAGTACAACAATACATCCCAGTCAAACTGTAGTTAACTGTTCGATTTTTAATAAAGTTGTATGAATAATTTGGCAAATAATAAGATTTTCTTGATGAGCAAGTCTTCTCCAAAGCATGTAATCTTTGTCTTCTACTGCTTGATGTGACATTTTCCAATTCATCTACTTGCATTTATTAAAAAAACACTTTAATACTGCCCCTTGGGTGCACATGCAAAAATATATATCTCTATGTGTGAGAAAAAATAACTCCTTTATTTCCAGTGCTTGGAAAAATAATTCACCCATGCATCCATCTTGCTAGGGACCACCTTTGGTTCTGATGTTGAAATTTATGCACATACTTCATTTTGCATGCTGATAATGACATCTTTATTTTTTGTGTATACATGCAATAATATCTCCTACAAGCATAATATTCAACCCAAAAATATCCCATTGTGGGGACCACCTCTAGGAATGTGTGGGAAAATAATATCCATTTTTTTAAAATTAAGGTAAATCCAAAACTTTCCCTTTCAATGATCCATGTGACACTGATGTTTAGCCTCCTGCCATGCATTATTTTCCCCTAACCCTGACATATAATACGATTAAAAAATCATATACACATTGACTTGATTATTACCACCCTTTTTTTGGTTAAACTCAGACCCTTTGATTTTGACATGGGCATAAACTATAGTTTTTGGTCTCGAATAATTATGTATATCATAGTAAGGTAAACCTTACCTTTCTGATCATCATTGTTATCAACATTTTAAAGTGTATTTTAGACCTTTGATAGGTCAATGCATATGATAAGAAAATGATAGGTCTATCCCCATTTTCCATGATGTTCAACCCTTTATTCGTTTGTCGATGGATAAAACATTGACCGCGGTTAAGTTGAAATATGGTTTAATTATTTATTTTGGTGAGGACATATGATCTTATATGCATGATCACACGCCGTTGATTTCTTATGAACCCTCAGTTACAATTATGACCTTGAAATTAAGATGGTCAGTGCCTTTCACATCATTGATTTTTCATCATTTCATCTGCACCATTGATCGTGAATCTTGTGAGTTTAGGGTTTTATGGCAAGTTGACATGTTGGAGCTACTCCTACTGTGTTTGAGTTTCATTAAATTACTGAGAGTTATGGTAGCAAATAGTTGAGAACCCCATCATTTGAGAATTATCACTTGAGATCTCTGTGAGCTAGCGGAGCTATGTCGAAATTTTTTATATTGGCCATTTGAATTTTTTGAAGCTTTGTATTTCTTCCTCATTATCAAGCCATTTCTTTGGGATGAAGCTTTCTGCCTTGGTTTTCATTCCTCTGTGATAAAGCACCTTCAGAGCTTGAGGATTTTCATTTTGTAATTCATTCTAAGATTATATTCAACAATTTCTAGTCTCCTTTGGGATCTAAACACCATGCTTTTCGATTTCTAGTTTGATTATTCTGGGCATTCAATAGAGTTGGGGTTTCAAGTTGTGACTTGCCACTTTGAAGGTAAGTTATTTTTCTACTTTTTCTATTTCATATGAGTTTTTTGTACTCTGATTTCAACAACCATGTGGGGTTTGACCTGTGTTGAGTTTTATCAAATTCTTGACTACCTAGCCTAGAACTAGAAAATGCTTTGTTTTTGGACAACCCAAAATGGTTTTTATTATTTTGATCAAAAAGTATCAAATTTCAGAAAAAAATTTGGCCTCGGTATTCTCGTTTAGCCTTGCATTCAATTTTATTTGAGGGTTTCTATATTTTTGTTTTCTCCCGTTGTATTCCAGTTGATTTCTCATTATAATAACCTTCCTTGATCGACAGCCTGTAGGGATGGAACTCTATTTGATTTTTATTGGTAACCAGTTCGAGCGTAGTATCCTTAAAAATGTTTATGCTTAATTTTCTTATGTAGAAATTAACACCTCCATAGTTGATAGATATATTCCTTATGTGTTGTTATCATTTTCCTATATGGAGTATGTATTCATCTGATTTTGATTTTGGGTATTGAAGCTTCACTCTAAAATTTCTGAACTCATTGTGAGATGAATCCAAATATGTTGTCCTTATCTTTGTCAGTTTTATTTTCACTGTAATCTTGACTCACTACTATCAACAGGAGAAGGTAAGCTTGATATTTTTTGGTTTTCTTCTACTCTGAGATGAGTTTTAGAAGGTTTGATCATTGTTTGTGTGGGATCAAAACAAATTTATATGTTCTGAATTTCAATGCTCTGTCTGAATGGCCTCTTCTATACTTGATTGATTATGCCCCCAAGGGCACGATTGTTTGGAAAATTGTGTTTCCCTAAGTTAACTATAACGAGCTTGATCTTTATCATTTCGTTGGCACTTTATGTGACCCTGGTAATTTGAACTTCTACTTCAAATATACTTTTATATCGTGCTTTTGAAAATGATACTTTGCATTCTCCCATAAGAGGAGTTAACTTTGATGCATGACTTAGGTTTTACTTCTGTACTCTCTTTATCTGATTATGAATCTTGCATAAACTCTGATTTTGAATCTTCAGTTGAGGAATGGTAACATGCATCTTTTGATCATCTAGTAGAGAATCTAGCAAGGTTCATTTATGATGAAATTGTACTTTATACTCCATCTACTTATAGATGTTGATTTTTTTTATTAAATTGGAAATACCACTTTCTAAGTACATTGTTGTTCTTTTAAAAATTGTCTTTCATAGAAGATTGTTGAAGGCTGAAACCTACAACATCATTAAAGATGCTTCAAAATAGTTGGATTTGAAATTCATTTCTCAGGATGAAAATCCTATTGTCGATGTTTTTCTCTTTTTCTTTAAAACTAGCATATGTATCCATCCATTATTAATGTCTAAACCTGCATTTCATGCTACCATTTATCTGTCATACCATTATTGGGCTATAGCCTTCTCTTGGTATAATTTGTGCTCATAATGTAATGTCAAAGACAACTCCATCCATCTTGACTACCCATGTTGGCTGTAGCTTTTGGTGACAGTTGTTTTCTAGGAATTTTGAGTTGTATCATCTGAACTTTATATACAAGGGTTTGTACTCTTCTAGGTATGTAAAACCATTATGTGCATAGATTTATCCTTAAATTTTAAGCTTCTAATGATGCATTTGTACACATGTGAACATAAAGGTATCCATTTTCTTGTTGTTTTGACCTGATTTTGTAATCTTGTACCAAGATAATGAGGCTCTATAGCTACCACTTGTGTAATTTTTGTTTGCTTCTAGACTTGAATTTCCATCTTTGCATAGATTATATATATATATATATATTTCATAAATGGGCACTTGCTTTATTTGTTGATAGTACACTTATTTCTTGATGTATGAGCTTGTATCTATTTCAATCATTCACAATATCAATTGCATGCTTGGAAACTTGATTTTATGCTTCATAGTAATGCTTTCAATAGCTCATTCTTTGATCACTTGTAAAATGATACTAGACTTGTAAGATCAGAGAAACTATAAATTCATCCTTATGGGAAAATTTTCCCCTGTTCACATTGAGTTGTAACTATTTGTCTCTTGATAAAAGTATTTCTTGAATTTTCACTTTATCTCAATTCTTACATACAAGTAGTTGTAATCTTTGATGATAACTGATCTCTTCTTCTTCTTATTCTTCTACTTCTGATTCTGCCATCAGCTGAAATCACCCCTTGTGCATTATTTTAGTACATTCTCATTATTATGTCCTTATAGATACTCCTCTGTAAATAATTTAGTTGCGATGATGATGTTCTCTTGTAGACATTAGCTATGGGGATAGTGACTCCAAACTTATTTTTCATACTGCACAAGTGTAATTTATTTCATCTAAAACTTTACTGGATGGTTTTGTACTTTGTCTTTTGTATCATATCTTGATGATATCTTGGATTTGTATCCTTGAATCTGCACTTTGTATATGTATTCCATTTGTTATAATCTACAACACTAAAATTGCATTTTTATGGATTAGTAAAGGTACATCTTTGTATATTCAGCGTTTAATCTGAACTAAAATAAATGTACTTTTCTGGTTCAAATCGCAGAATGTAATACTTTTGGTATGTAAACCAAACAATTAGTGTTTATTTCCTTCTTCTTACCTATACCTGCACATTTAGATTAACTAGTTAGAAAACATTAGGATTTTTGGCCTCTCTCATCTTCTATAGTTTTCTTCTTTTATCTTTCCTTTTCTGAAATGATTCTAGGAATCGTATACACTGATGTAGAATATTGATCTTGTCAATTATGTATCTGTCTTTGATGTATCTTATTCCTGTAAATCATACCTCATGACGTCAGGAGATCCATTTGAATGAAATTATATACTAGAGGAATATGGATTAACCTTGAACTCATGACTAACAGTCTTTATATTCTATTTCTCAGGTACATTGCCAACTTGGATAGAAAAGATGAAGATGAAGTAAAGCTAGAGTTGGTAGTGGAACAATGGAGACAAAAGAAACTCAAGGTAATGATGGCTTTTTCTATAATCCTTTAATTTTCTTCTGAGGACATGTACCTTCTACTTCAGTAGTTATGAATTGCTTTTGAGTTACATCTCATGGCTTGTGTGGGAAACATTTAAATCCTTTATGAATAAAATATCAAATTCTAGAACTGATTTGTGTACTTATTTATGAATTTCAGTTTTATGTATGGATTGTATAATGAAGTAAACAACTCAATAACATAATTGGATGTACTTAATCATGAAGGAAAGAAATTTAAAATATCTGCAACTTTAATAATGAACTCCCAATTACTATATCTACAACTTTGTCTACTTTTCCAAAATTTAACACTCCACCTATTCTGTAATTCTGGTCTTCATCAAGCTAACCATTTGTCCTTAGGGGCTTTTGTGTTCTCTTACTGAATATAAGCATGGAATTGTAGACTATATGGTTTGTTACATTTTGTAACAGTACAAATAGCTGTTAATTATGTATAATCATCAATTTTTGCTAAAGAAAACATAATAATATTGTAATGTATCCCCCTAATTAGGTTCACTTCACCAATGCCATCCATCGTAAAGAAGTTTTGAGTTTCCCATTTTTCCATAAGTGCAAAAATTGTCGACATGGCTTGGACTGAGTACATGGACAATCACTTTTGAGAATGAATTTTTGATACAAAAAATGATGGTTTTCACCAGAATATTAAGGAAAAACACTTTGTGTATTGAGGGAAAGAAAAAAAACAACATAATAAGATAAACATGCACACTAATAGTATGCATAAATTACTAAATTTACAATGAGATAAGACGACTAATAAGATAATTTGGCACTCACAAGAATTAATGAGATATATAAACCAATGTAAATAATTGGAAAAAATAATAATCAGTTCTCATTCAAGGGGAAAATCAGGCAAATTTTTCTTTAGCACTCCTATGTCCAAAAAGTCCTCCTTGTGCCTTGTAATTGTACACAATATATAACAAGATTATTCACCCAACCCATCCTAAAAATAGAGTAAAATTTACACTCACCCATGCATCCTATTTTTATCTATTATCATAAATAACTAAAGAGATAAAAATAAGCATGCTGATTACAAAGAGGCAATTAAGATCTTTAGTTACAAAAATACTTTTCAGTCAATTTGTAGTTGACTGATCTATTTTTAATAAAGTAGGATGATTAATTTTCTAATAATAGCCCTTTATTTATGTGTAAGTATCCTCCAATGTGCATGCAATATTTGTCTTCTAATGCTTGATGAGACACTTGCAACTTGATCCACTTGTAGAGATATTTTAGGCATTATTTAATTCTGCCCCCTTAGATGCACATGCAAAAATATAATCCCCGTGTGTGAGAAAAAATAATTCCTTTGGCTTTGATATTTTATAAAAATTTACCTAATGTGTGGGGACCACCTACAGGATCTGATGTTGAAATATGTTTGATTTTATCTCCATGGTGAAATAATCCTCTTTGTCAACTTTCTTATCACATGCAATATATTATTCTTCTGCAAGTATAATACTTTGTCTTCAACTCTAAAGATTCCCTCCTGTGGGGACCACCATGATCATGTTGGAAAGTAATTTCCCTTGCATGAATGATTTCCTTTTATTCTTCCTTGTGTAATTCGAGGATATTAAGGGAATTTGGTTCTTTTAAGGAATATTAATTCCTTTGGCTTGGCGTGGGCATGCATGTTATTTCACCTTTTGGTATCATCATTGTTTGAAATGGGTGACCACTTGATTAATTTGTTTTAGACTATAATAACATGGTCTCATTTGGAATTATTGGCATATATTATATACCATTAGTCTAATGTCTTCTTTTAACAAATCATATGCTTTTCGGCCTTTCTAGTTAATCATGTATAACAATATTTAAATGAGGTAATGATTTATATTTTTGCTAATGATGGTTGTCAGAAGTAGTATGTTTTATACCTTAATCTAGTCAATGGAAATGATTTTTGGATAATCTGGGGCTGACCTCCTCACCATGATGTCTTGACCCATTGTCAACTTTTTCGGTGGCTTTGTTTTAAGCTTTGTTAGGTTATACTGTGGTTTTGTTACCTTCTCTGATAAGGGACATTGATCTTGTACTACATGATCTTATAATCCTTCTATACCATTTGGTTATGGATATGAATTTGTAATTAAGATGGTTGGTGCTTGCTCATCTGTCGATTTGTGTACCATCAGAGATATTCAACCATTGATGATAAAATCAGTTCTAACTGTAGTAGTTTCCAATGGATTTGTTTTTGTACTTACGATATGTGTATGAAGTCCATCATGGCCATTGATGCTAACTCAAATGAGTTATGTTTGTTTAAAATCTCGTCGAGCTTGTCATTTTTGCATTTCCCTTACTCATTTTGAGTGGCTAAGCCCTATCCTTCTTTCTACTCACCACCATTGTTGGTTATCTAAAAACTCTATTTTCTTTTGTAAATCAATTATATGGTGTTATGAACATCTTAAATTTCATTTTTATTGAGCTTCTGAGCTCACTTGATAAAGGTGGCCACGATTATTTTCCATTTGGACTCTTTGTTTTATTTCTGAGCCTAAATTTTTGTCCATTTGAAGCTCTGCAGGATTACTATTTTATGATTCTCAAGTCTATACGAATCTCTACAGATTTTTAGAGTTTGGTTTCTTATTTATCTTATCTCTAATTTGATATTTCTGTAAGATATTGACTACCATTAATTATCATTTGAGTTTTGGTCCATTCTTTGTAAAATGAACTCTGCGATTTCTAGGTATGGATACTTGTACTCAAAAATTGGATGTGGCTTGGTTGAAGCTTCTTTGCGAGTTTCATTTGAAGGAATTAACCATAATTTTGATCCTTTGACCTTTTATTCCTATTTTCTTATGATATGGAGGGATGCTCTGATTTTCAGGGTAAGTATTTATGAGCTCGTTGCCTTCGAAATTTACTTTGTAGCTTTGATTGAGATCTGTTCAGGTGGGTTTTCTTTGGAATGTTATATTTTGAATGTCAAAACCTACGCTATTTTTTGTTCATGTCCTTTAAATGGCCATCAAGAATGATGTTTGACTTGTTTTTCTTGGATTGATAATGGGTGGTTACGTGGCTGAGTATGCTCTTCTAATATTTTCTGCGATTCCCATCTGGCTACTTCAAGGTTGACATCTTGGATTCATTATCCCTTTAAACTATCAATAAGGTAAGGTCTCGATGTCTTATTTCTTTTAGATATTAAAATTTACTCATGTGGGATTACTAAAAAAATATTTTCTCTACACATTTTAAACTTTACCCAAGTTGATCATAGCCATCATTATAGAGAATGTGAAAACTAGGTTTTCTTGCCTTTGATTAATTTTCCATAGTGTTTGGGGTGTAAAGTTCACTCTTTTTTTTTTATAATCCTCTGAGAGCTTGTATCACTATGAAAAACTACTCTTGATGCTTTGTTTCTAAGATATATGTTTGTTTAATACTTATTCTTTTGATAAAACCTTATTCATACCTTCCTTTTTTATCTTGGTTTTGATGTCATGAGTCACATTGTGTTTCTTCATTACTGTCACTATGCATATATTTACTTTAAAAAAATGTTTCTTGCAGCTAGTTTACTCCAATAAATGTGAAAATAGTAATTCCTTTGAATTCATTCTTCATAATATGATTTTTCCCAATTTTAACTCTTCTCACAATAAAACTCTATTTTACACATTCTGTGAAGTATCTGTCAACCTCTCCATGGTCTAAGGCCTGCTCTTTACTCACTACAGGAAGTTTGAGTCCAAATTACATATTGAACTCTATTTATTAGGTTACCTCTGCAATTTAAGACTCGACCTGCATGAATGAGTGCTTTTATCCTTTTAGCATTTTTAGATACACGATCCCTTGAAAATATGTGTTATTCTTTACCAGAAATATTTCCTGTATTCAAAAAATTCCTTATAATTTATTTTCTCTTTCATCATCCTTTAGAAAAACTTTTCCTTCCGTCACTGGTTTAAGTTCAATTTGAGGCCTTCTATTCAGCTTGTAAACACCATTGTTGACAGTTATTGTACGCTTATGGTTTATCTTGATTCCATTCCTATGGATAATGATGATTCTTCTTATAGCATAATTTTACTTTTTCTTTAGCAAATGAATACTTTATTTTTCTCATTTTCCAACAGTATTTTTCTCAATATGATATACTTGTAGTTAATCAGCATAGGATGTATTCTTTGATGGTATCTTAGATCTGTATCCTTGAATTATGCAATGTACAATTTTCCTTCTCTAAAATTGTACTAAAGATGAAGTTTTGAAGCTGGATCAACATCAATATCTACACTTTTTGTATGCATTTCATTTGTTAGAATCTGTAGTATTGAACTTATATTTCGTTCATGGATTGGTACAACTATATCTTTATATATTCATCCTTAGTCTAAACTGAAATAATTTCATATCTTTTATTCAACATGCAAAATGCAATACTTTTGATATGTAAACACAAAAGTTAGTGTTTATTTCCTTCTTCTTACCTGTAACTGTACATTTAGATAAAATAATTAGAAAACATTAGTTTTTTGGCCTCTCTTATGTTCCATAGTTTTTCTTTTCCTTTTTTTTGAAATGATTGTGTAAATAATATGTTCTGCTTTAGAATACTGCTCTATTAGTTGTGTATTTGTATCTGATGTACCTTATGCTTATGTTTTTGAGAAATCCATCTATACGTAGTTATATAGTATATGAGTACATATCATACCCTGAGCTCAATATTGATGTCCTTTTTTTTTCAATTTTAAAGCACATTGTGATTGTTAGGAGAGATGGATGAATGATGGAGATGGAGCTGAAGTGAAGAAAACCTAGAAGAAAATCCCAAGGAAATGATGGGTTTATTCTATACTCTTTTACTTTTAAATTCATACAGATGTAATTCTTTCTTCAGTAGTTATGAGTTACATCCCACGGCTTGTGTGGGAAACATTGTACTTATTCATGAAAAAATAACATTTAATTTATGCACTTGAGTTGTATAGTTTTTTCTGCTTTCACCTTTACAACATGGAGATTGATTGTATAATCAAATAAATAACTCAATCACACAATTAAATGTATTTAACATGTACAAATAATGAGATTTAATGTTCCTGTAACTTAAAATGAATATGTTGCATGAAAACTACAAATTTGTTTGTTGTTACTGAGTTTAATCCCTGACATAAACTATAACTCTTCCCTTCATTGAAGCAATGCATTGGTCCTTTGGGAATTTTTTGTTTCTTTTTTGAAGACGATAATGGAATGGCATTCTAGGTAAGGTGTTACCTTTTATAACAACATACATAGTTGCAGATTACATATATTTAATCAATATTTGTAACTGAAAACATAATAAAACTGTAATACATCCCCCTAGTTAGGTTCACTTCATCAATTCCATCCATCATAACGAAGTTTTGAGTTGTTCATTTTTGCACAAGTGCAAAAATTGTCAACACCTTCGACTATGACTACATCCTCAAAAGGTATAGTTGTTGCAGACGGTAAAAGAATTTTTTTTTGTTCATTTCGATTCATTTTGATCCAATGAGAATAACCCATATAGGAGTAGTATATGAAAGGAGATGACATCTCATTTCTCCCAATCCAAGGGTGTTGCCACAATGTGTATGGATTCCATGCTAGGTCATTTGAATGTGATAGAAAATGTAGAGTGACTTTCCATGTTAAGTCATCTGGGAAATAAGTGATGTAGCTCCCAAATTAAGTCATCTATAAGGTGTTAAATGCGTTGTGTTATCAATTTATTGATTTGATTCAAGTAATATAAAATTTCATTGAGGTTTAATGTGTACAATAGATTACTCAAGGAGAGATGTTTTTCTTTCTTCCCCCAAATTAGGTCATTAGTGGGAAATCACTAGAAAGTGGTATGAAATGTTACATAATGTGTGAGAATTTTTTTGATAATGAAAATTTAAATATGTAAAATGATCATGTAACATTGTTAGGGGGATATTATAGTGATCTTGATTGTATGCCCCCTTTTGGAAAAAGGGATAGTTATAGTAAGAAAAAATGTTGAGCCAAAAGTATATGTGGAATGATGCAATATAGTAAATATCACAAAATTGTGTGGATATCAAGTTGGATATGTGCTAGATTAGAATATATGTTATGGAATGTGTATTGTATGATAGTAGGATACATTTTGATCCAAATGGAATGAATGGGGAAGAAAATAGATAAGTGAATCTTAAGATACGAGTGAAAATGTGTGGTGCATATTAGTTGGGAGAATAGGTGCCAATAATAACTATAACCAAGTTATAAATTGATACTTTCTATAAATAGCAATAGTAAATGGTGAAAGGTAACTTCATTTGAACCTTGAGTGAGTGTGATTATGAGCTTTGGGACTGTGAGGATTTCGCAAATTAGAGAAACAAGCTTTAGCTGATTCAAGATGGTGGTGGTGGCAATGATATTGCACATGACAACTAAGTGACCTGCCCTTGCGCTATCACATCCTACTCGTGCACGCTGGAGATCCAGGAAGTTTTTTTTATGATAGTATGTGATAAATGTGAATTTTTATGCATTTTGTTATTGTGAATGGTTTTTTTGCATGTATACAAGGTTAAAATGTCACATTTTTGCTAGTGTTTTCTATTATGCATAGGTATATTCATTCGAGGGAGTTCCTTGGAGGTCAACACTTGAGTATGTTGTTGGTATTATGCCTATCAGATATAGAACGGGATGTACTAGAGTATTCCATATTACAATACAACCATATTGGCAGAGGTACCCAATAATATGCCCCTAATTATTGTTCTATGTGATAGGTGGTGTGCGGAAACTTTTACATTTTTGTTTCCTACTATGGAGATGACTATGACCTTGAAGGATTTAAATCACATATTGCAGCTGATTATTATGGGTGAGAGGATCCAAGTAATGGCCATAGAGGATGCTTTGAGACATATGTGAGTAGCTAGGTTGTATTTTATAGGGAAATAGGTACATAATGAGATCTGGTGTTCCACGATTGTGGAAGTTTAATTCAATAGTTATTACTTCTTTAGTGGCAGTAGAAGGTGGAGGTGTAGGCATCTTGTATAAGATGCATGATATTTGTCTTCATATAGACGAGGATGGTACTAGATATAAATGGGCACATTATGTATTAGTGCACTTGTAGAAGGACCTATACATATTTACATAGGAGGACCATCGAGGTGGGATAGGAGCCACCACACTGCAACATGTATGGGATTATGAGGATATTGCGATATTGAGGCAACTTTGTGGGCCACTTGCGGAGTGAGAAAGACTTCATATATTTACTATGAGATGGGTAGGTGTCAAGAATAGGAGGATGGACACCGATACGTATAGATCAATTTTTCATTATATGGGGCCAGGGGACATCACATGGTGACACTACTAAGATTATGGAGGGTGGTCATAGGATGGAGTAGAGTTATAATGTATCTGACATAAAATGTAGTTCAAGAATCAGTTCCCAAGAGTGGTTGAGTTATTTCAGGCAGAGCGTATACCATGAAAGTTTAATATTTCTTAGGATGTGCTACCAAAGTCGTATCTATGGGTGTGAGCCACTAGAGTGCTAAGGAGACCAAGGGCGAGACCAGACCTAATAGTGGAACATCTAGTTCTTCATGGTCCAAATGAAAAAGATGCGGACATAAAGAAAATATAGGTGGATGATGTAGGATATACTGTGGCATATAGTTCTTGGTGGGTAGTGCACTAATGGGTGTTATTATTTCCATTTATTGTGGATATACATGATGTTTTCAAAAAGTATATAAAGCTAATGGGTTGATTCATGGAATAGTCATTCGAGTTTTCCTTATTGCGTAGAATGGTTGAGAGATAAAGGGGTTGTGACCAACAACGTAGATTGAGTGGGGAAGCATCTAGCTCTAAAGATCTTGAAGTTCTATATAGTAAAATTGATGATGAGATATGACATGTATTGATGTATCGATGTATGGGGGCTTTCCCCCTAGTGATTATATTTGTGAAACTATGGTTTTACATGAGATATATATATTTGGATGATTGACATATTTTTGTTGTGTTGATGTTTATTGATGTGTGATGTGATGATTGATGTTCTTATATTGATCTTGTGATGTTTGAGTTTTATTGTGTAAATGATTAGGATTAGTTAAGATATATAATGATGTGGAATGAATGATGATAAATTTATATAGTATTTGATGGATGGTAATAGATGTGTGTGATATAGTACCATATATTAAATTAATGAACTATGAGATGATAAGAAATATTATAATGATATGTCACTAAGTGCAAAATGAAAATGATTTATGAGATTGTGTATAATTATAATTAATAAGGGGGTGAAATAATATTGATTCTTGCAACATATGTGTGAGAAGATGAGGCATATTTATATAAGAAACCTTAATAGACCTAAATGAGCCATAGAACATGAGTGTGTCATTGGGAACCAATGTGGTAGTGTAAGCTAGATAGATAGAATAAAGAAGTGTAGAGTGTGAATGACGAAGGAGGTTATTATTGTAACAAATCCCTAAACCGTCATGTAAGAACCATGAGAACACAAGTTCTTCATCAGGTGATGAGACGAGAATAATACCTTACCAAATATTAAGTGGGCATGGAGTGGTGGAAGTATGTGAATTGGAAGGATCATGAGTGTGTGAACTAAACTGAATGTCCGATTAGATGGTGTCAATGATAGGAGATGTAGTGGTGGAAAGCATAGTTATTTACAGATTATGAAGAGAATGTTGAGCAAGAGGACTGTGTGGTGGATGATATGGTGCAACAGTTGATGAAGCAGTGGTGGATGAGTGAGGTGGAGGCCGTGCATGCATAATGACCTGTGGTGGTGGATGAATAATGACCTCATAAGTGGGTGAACGAGATAAGTGAACTCAAGTATCCATGACTTGTGTGGAATTAGAGAAATATACCGTGGAGGAGAGAAAGAGGCAAAGGCAATGACACCCTTGTATTTTAATTGTTGTAGTTTTTCATGAAGGGCGCAACAATCATTGTCACAATCGCGATTTATCTAATCATAATTCCAATACAAATGATCACGTTGGCGTTAAAAGTGATGAGGAAGATGATGTTGATTATAAGGAAAGTGAATCAATCACTTATAAAAAAAACTACACAACACATCATCAGGCTTAGCAACACATGAAAAATGCAATAGATCCCAAGTAGGAAATACAAAAGTCTTAGATAAATATAGATGTGGTGAAGGAGATGAATGATACTTATGCAATGGAGGATATTTAACGTGCCTCCAAGGTGGAGGATATGGAGACCTTGGAGGAAGATTGATGGATGGAAAAGGAGAAGAAGTAGAAGATGATGCAATAGTAGCAGAATTAACAAGATGATCTATGACATGTGTAGAAATTATATCTTGCTCTAGATTAATGACCTTATTACATAAGATTTTAAATGATTCACATGTGTCATATTTCAATCATTATTTTAAATTAGGAATCAAGCCACAATAAAATATGAATTTATATTCTAAATTAATGGGTTGAAAGACTAGCTGATGGATGCAAGTGTTGAAATGTAGAATATCAGTAATGATAGGTTTTGTCTTTCCTTGATGTAAGTTGGGTAAATCATCATGTGTGACTCTAGGACCATTTCTAAACATGATGTGTTGAAGAAAGGCCTCATTCATTTCACAGTAAAAACTAATAGATCCAAAAGGTAGATGTGTGTACCATTGAAGAGCATCATCAACAAGACTATGAAGAAATGCTTTAAGTAATAATCAATCATTTGAGTAAGAATCCATAGAAAAATGATAATGCTTAAGATGTAGATATGGATTTCTAGTACCATCGAAACATGAAAATGTAGGCCTGATGAAGTCTATAGGAAATGTTAAATTGTGAATTTTATTTGGAATAGGATTTCGATGAAGAGAGTTATTATCAATAGACGCATAGTAGGCTATGCTTTCAAGAGTGAGAGATTGGACCTAATATTGTAATTTTCCAACATCATGCATGATTGATAAAATTTCATGTGAAGGAATCATGGGAGATGTGAGAGCCACATTAAGAGGTTGAAACTTTCAATAATGAGTGATCATGGGAATTTTAGAAGAAGTGGAGGATGCTGATGTTATAGGAACACTAGATATAGGTACAAAGTAAATAATTGGTGTTATACTAGGAGGAATATAAGAATTCGCATGAATGGCTTCAGGAGAGGGAGAAGGAGAAAGAGATATAACAGAGCATGGAATTTCTGTAGAAATAGTAGGAATAATATTGGAAAAAAATATATGAGACGATTGAATAGAAGGAGGAAAATGGCCATTCATGCTATTGGATACAACCTCATAAGTAGATGAAAGTACATAAGAGAATTCACATTCAGTAGTTAGAAGAGAAGTAGAATCATTACTAACATGTTCGTGCTCATAAATATCATCAGTTATAAAAAATTCTCACATGCAAGTATTTCATCAAGCATATCATCAGAATATAATGAAGTAGAAGAAGAACTATCATGATTTGTATCTTTACAATCATTAGAAATAGTGTATGAGATGCAACAATGTGATCATCCTGACTAGTATGAGAAATAGCATCATGCACATGTACATTTTCATCTTGATTTTTATCTAAGTATCCCAATCAATACCTAACATATAATTGATAATTGCATCATCAACGGTTTAAAAAAAAAAAGAAGAAGGTGAAGTACTCCTAGTGCCTATGGAATAACAAGAAGTAAAACAAGAAATTTTATTTTTTTTAGAAACAATGTTGTAAGAAGAATGGGTGAAACTAGTGGGAATGTTGCATTCATTGGCCAAAATAGTTTTTGAATATTATCATCAACGTGAGGGGTGTGATAGAGAACTATCAGTTAAGCCTTATTAGCCTCATCGTAAATAGGGACTATCATGATGCATAGCTTGCTTAGGAGAAATATATCTAATTAATTTGCTTAGGGTTTATTCAATCCTATGGAAAGGAGTTAAAAGATACTAGTTCACCAAAATGATTCAATAAAATCTACAATATTTTACTAAAATATGAATCAAGAAAACTGTGATAATGATTTACAATAAGATACAAATGCTAAGAAATTTTTACAGATGTGATTATGAAATAAAATGAGAGAGGTAAAATACTTATCTGATGTTTTCTTATCCTAAAGTGTGTCCGAAGTGGAAGAACTGATGAAACAAAAAATCAAAGTTTCACAACTGTACCCAAAAAATATAGAAGTGTCAGGAGTGCCAGGGCTAGGGCACCTGGGGCACCAAAGACTTACACTTGGGCACTGGAGTTTGTTGAAAAGATTGAATTTTGATTTCTTCAATGTTGTTAGGGTTTCACATGACTTATTCACTGATGATCATATCTATGTTGTAATGGGTTCAATGAAGTACTTACAAACTTGTTATGAAAATAGTCTCCTGAAAAAACCTCAAACTACATTAAATCCTAAAAAATAAACATGTAAAATGAGGGGTCGGACTATCCTTGGTTGTCAAACAAGTGAACTTATGACCGAGAATTGCACTACATCTCAGACCCAATGTAGCTCTATGTGTTTATTTGTGCAATACTGCTCCTACATTTCCCTCATGCCAATGATGCCAAGATAATGGTCCATAGCTAGATAGAATGCAAATGTGTGGATGGAAAAATGAACTTCCCCTTCTTATACAGTGTGTATGTAGAGTAATAAACCCAAAATGGAGTCCCTATGATATGTAGAAAGATATCCCTTGATAGAAATTTCCTGCAATTATAATGGTATGGATGTTGTGTTTATATGTGGATCTCTTATTTGAATTTTGACACGAATGAAATGACATGCTAACTACAACCATGGGATAGAAGTAGAAAAACTGAAAAGGCCGACCAAAAATGTCAAAATATGAACAAAAAGAAAGGGGATAGGTGCACCCAAGTTGTATAGGAGCACCTGAGTGCTAGTTTCCTAACACAACTAATGAAAGATGTGATAATACTGATAGATAGTGATCCCTGTGACTTGGCCAAAAATGGGGTACAAAAGTGACAAATGTGAGAGATAAAACAATAAAAACAACCAAAACAAATAGATGGACTAGATAATATGTCATCAGTGAATACGTTTCATGATCATATAAAACAACATACTTTGTAGTATATTAAATAGTAATAAGTGTGTGATTTTGTGTCTACACAATGCTAAAAGAGCACACATTAGTGGGTAAATGGACTCTTAAGGCCCTATCTAGAAACAATTACCTGTAGGCCATCATAAAAGGGTGTAGATCTTAGAGATCTAGAAATAGAGGAACCACCATGGTCGTCATCATGTAAGGTATAAGAACGAGTGAAATATGATGGAATCCAATTTAATCAAGTTTAAAGAAGGAAACCTACAATTTAAAATTATTCCAAATAGACAAAATCTACGCTTTCAATTAGCTTGAAACTAGAACAAACAAAGAATTATCATCAAAAATATTTTATTTCTATTACATTCCATTATATGAAATTCATGAAGGAAAATTGTCCATGATAACTTTCCCTTGTCCTTCCTAAAAATTAGAGACATAATCTAAAGTAAAACACATATTGGATAAAAGAGGACACTAATTTGTCTCAAAAAAATTCTTGATGGAAATGGAGTTGCACTTAATTCCATTATGTACCATTGGTGACTCAAAAACACCTCAAGGTGGGCTACAAGAGTGGTGAGAGGGTTGAGAAGACAATAGCTCCATATTATAATTACAACCCCATTTATAATGAATACAAGAGTGGTGAGAGGGTTGAGAAGACATCAGCTCCTCATGTATTTGGTATCTATTTTCACCATTTCCAGCACTAATAATTACAAACCCCTGGTTTAGCTCCATATTATAATTACTACAACCTCCTAAAGGGAACATTAAATGTAAAAATTAATGCTCACGTGCTTCAAAAATATTGCAAGAACAATATGCATGGTCTAAAGTTGTTGAGCAGACAATAGTAGTGAAAGCTTAGGATAACCTAATAGGCTTTAGAAAACAAACAATAGTGGTATGAATAGTTCAGAGTCGATAAGACAACACACCAAAAAATGATATTCAAAACCCTACAGAGCCAAAAATAAATCTCAAATAAACTTTTACTAAATTAATTAACTAGTCCCATAATGATAATTTTTTTACTAAACACACCAATACACTAATACCATAACCATCAACTAATCTTATATCAATAGTTAATAAGCACACAAAAAACTTATACCATGTCACAATTACATAGTCTTGAACCCATATTCAGCTGTATATGTTACTTTCTACCATATCTATCAATTGCAGTTGTTTCGGCATGGCATGTCATATCAAGTCATTGTTCTAAATATCATTATTGATGCTAAAAGGAAACTTGATCTAACAAAAACACAACCAAATTATGAATAACTCTGTCAGTTTGCTTGGCTTCTCTTTTTAATATAATTTTATAAATTTAAAAACCCCCATTCAAATGTATGTAATTAAAACCATTATAGTTCTTTAAAATCCATCTTAGAATTGTTTGTGTTGCATATGCAACAATTGCACTATATGATCTATTCGTTGGCTTTTTAATATAATTGAAGAAATTCTGGGTAAGTATTAAAACAAGAAGCATGAGCCATAAAACTATATACCTCCTTAAATACGAAAACATATTTATTTATTGAGATTATGAACCAACAAACAGGTTTATAATAGTGATGACCAAAACCAGCTTTATTATCGTATATATCTATAACATTATTTGCTGTATAGGTCTACATCCGTTATCATGACCAGCACAATTAGAAATCCTCAGTTACCGGGGCCGTGACCGCCGCCACCTCCAGGACCACCGCGGCCACCCCCATCATGGCCACCTCCTGGACCACCGCGTCCACCACCGCCGCCTCCACCATGGCCGCCTCCACCACGATCACCGCCCCCACCAAAGTCTTCCGCCACTGGAACAGACTTAACACCATCGAGCAGAGTCCATGAAAGTATTACAACCAGCAGAACATAGCACACAATCTTCGAACGAGACGCCATTCGTGAGTCTCAACAATCCGCTTTGGGTAAATGTTGTATCCGGGAGTAGGGTATTTATATGTTTTCTACACGTCCTCGAGACTGGTTATTGACAATCCCACTAGCCGGTTGTCCGCTCTGAAGTGTTTGTTTTACCTGCTACAGATAATTTATTTGTCTGTTTCGTATAGTTGAGAAACGCATCACGGACAGTATTTTAGATTATTGTTGTCGTCTAAAGTATTTGTCTGTTTACTATGCATTGAGGAACGCATCAGGACAGTAATTTAGATTATTGTTGTTATCTTTCCTCGCTTTCTAGATTATGCAACAGGTTAAATCTTCGAGTTGGCGATGAAGTATTCGGTACTTTTCTTAGTGCTTTTCTTTAAAAACTATTAATATTTGGATCGTGGCTAAAAATATCTAGTGTGGGCTGTGGCAAACTCGTTATTGTGGGTGCAAGACGTCCTAGTTTTTGACTTTGAAGCACATTTGATGTTATTTTTATCCCGCCTTTAATATTTTTATAACCGAAATCATTCATGTGCCGACTGCAGAATGCAATTAACCTAGTATAAGACCCCGTGATGCTTATGTTTGAGAAGTCGTTGGACAAAGACAAGCATCTCTTAAAGAAAAAAAGTATAACAAGATTCTACAATCTTCACAAACCATAATATTTGAATAGAGAAAAGTAAAAATTTCAAGAGTTAAGCGAATCATCCCCTTTGCTTGTGATAAACCTAATAAATGTGATGACCCCATGGATACAATGGTTTGTCTGAATACAAAGTTGATGGGAGAAAACTCTTAGCTTCAAATAGGAAACCTAACAAATGTTATAGCCCCATGGATATAGTGGTTTGTCTCAATACAAAGTTGATGGGAGAAAACTCTAAGCTTACCAAGTGGAACACTCAAGTTTCAAGGTGATTGCAATTTTGTGTATAATGATGGATGAACCAATAAGTGAAGTGAAGATATATAGGTTTGACTAGTACTAATATTTTGAGATGAGTGGTTCATTAGGATGAGTCCATGTGGACTCGAAGTATGTTTTGTAATATAAGTATGAACGCCATTTTGTAACTCTCTCTGATAGAGATGAGGAGCATCAATGAGAAAGATATGTGGGTGTAGCTTGTTAATTAATATTACGATCAATGGGGTAAAGCAATAAGGAGGCTCTCACATACTATCACGAATTTACTCCATGGTTTTATTTCTTCATACATGACAAAAGCAGAAAGGTATCAATACTACAAAGAAGGTGGTTTTGAGACAAATGTCAGAGACAAAAAAGAAATTTCATTTCCAACATCCCTCCTTTTTATCATTCTAAACAGTATAATTAATTTTTTATTTTTATGATTTATAAAAAATAAAACTCCTCAACTTGTTTTCCATGAGTCTTTACATCCTCATTCATTAATAGCAACAGCTATAATATGATGCAAACACTGGAAGGGTTTTAAGAAGGGATATTTCTTTGTGTTGGGAATGGTTTATAGAAAAGAACATTGATTCTCATGATTTCCTTTCTTCAAATTTTAAAAGTTCCCATTTCGACAAAATTTCACAAACTATTCCAAATCTTTATTTTGGTGTATAGTTTGGGAGTGTGTTGCGAAATTTGGGAAGGTGGAAAGATATTTTACACATGTTTATTGCAATTATAAAAATGTTTAATGCCTAATATATTTGCATAAGTTTGAAAATACTAGAGGGTTTGAATATATTTGCACTAAGTTAGAAAAATCCAAATCTGCATAGGGTTTGAAAAGACTAGATTTGTAAAAGTTTTGAAGATCTATAGAAACATATATAGGCCAATGCATGCATGATGAATGGTAGATAATAGTAAATATTTTTTTGTTATTATGTGAAGTACATAGGACATCCACAATACATGGTACTATCGCAAAGGAAATTGTTGTTGTGTAGGGCATCATTGCAACCTGGAAAAATGTTCTATTTTAGTTTTAAGGTAAGTCAAAAACTTAGAATATTTTTCTAATTACCATGATCCATGTAAATATAATACTTCAAGTGGGAACATAAGTTAAGTTCTTTCAGTAAATAACATAAATTGTAAAACAAAATTCCTAAAAAATGTGGGATCGTGGATTGCGTTCAATATTAGATATGCAAAAATGGGTTTTGCTTAAAAATCCTTGTAGTTTTTAGCATGTAAATTTGGAATATTTGATGCCAAAATCATTAAAAAATTCTAAAATATTCCTCTTAGCTTGTAATAAACTCAAAATTTTAAAATACGGTATTTATACCCATTTAAAAACAAATTAAACCCTAAATAAATAAATAAGGGTTTGGTGTAAATTTGTTTCCTTCTTTATTAAAAGGCGCAAGGTTGTATATTATAAATTAATAAATAAAAATTAATTCAAAAAATAGAATATAGCTTTTAATATAATTTGCATTATAGAAATGATGTAAACAATTAATGGTCAAAACATATAGAGGAAAAAAAGCTTAGCTAAACAAGAGGTACATAAATTATCTAGGTGTGTAGATTGGATATACAAAATCATAATATTTGGAAGTGCTTCATCTCTAGATTTGTGTCTAAAAAACAAACTTGTATGAAATAATACAAGACCTACTAAGGTGTAAAATGGTATGGTATTGGGCTATATGGTCGCAAATAGGGATATCTTAGGGTTTTGCAACTTCTAGTGGTCCTCGGTTGTGTCAAAATATTCTTTGTTGTACGATGCTAATGTTATCCAATGTGGAATACTTAAATGTAGTAACACTTAATAGGTAAAATAATAGATAACCACTCTACCAATTTATGAACATAATTAGATAACAAAAGGATAAATTTGTGTGTGGTGGAGTTAGACTGAACCTTTCATTTAACTCATGCTAAACCAATATCATAAATTCAGTACACATCATTGCAACTGGAGAAAAATATATGTAGTTATACTAGGGTATGTATAATTATTCCTAAACATATAAGCCAACCCCCTATTTGTGCCCTTTTGTTTCATGGAAAAATAATAATGACTGCGATTTTAGATAAAATAGAATGTACCATTTATGGTAGTGATATAGTGTTATATGCTTTAGATGCTATATTGATTTCCTTTATCTCTTAGAACTTTGAAAGTGATTAATGTTGAATTTATATTGATAAGACTTTCCTCTACGACCTTTGGAGGCTTGTGTATTTGGAAAATACACTCTTGAATTTGGTTTGAGTGCTTCAGACCTAAATAGTGACAACACTTAAAGATGTCGTATTGCTTTAGGAAAAGTTTACAAAGTATTGAGTGCTTTAGGAATGTCATTTGGAATATATTATCTTTAAAATTCCAAGTGATTTTTGTAAGTGTATTACCCTTGGTTATATAGGATTTTGTAAGATAGTTATTGTATTAAGGCCAATCTATATGATAAGAAATGATGCAAAGAAAGATATGAAAATACAAAAGAGACACTAGAGAGTGGAGGAAAGGAATATAAAGTTTGGCATAGAATGTAGTATGGATTGGTCCTAGCCCATATAGTTTTGGAGAGACTGTTCATGATATTTGACCAAGATTCAAGGTGAGATTCTTGAAGTAATGCAATACTTTGGATAAATGCAATTAAATATATTAATGATTGATAAATAAGTGTGAGTATCGAATCAATTCATGCAAGAGTGAGAAGTATATGTGAATTAGGATTATGACATGTGTGTGCAAGTCATAGTGTACAAACAAAATCCAAACTTCTCATTTTCTAAGGATAACTTTCCAAATTTATGTGTCTAGATTTTCCAACCATTTAAGTATGTAATGAAACCTACATGCTAAAATTAAAGGTACTTGAGTTTTTACACACACTTTGTCTCCACTGAATTTATTTATATTTTTTAATTAGTGTTGGCATGTTCCATAATGAAACCTTCAACACAAATTGTATTTAATATCCATAAAATAAATCTAACTGTAACCCACATGTGAATAGTATATTTATAACCCTAAAAATTAAATTCATAATATAGTAAATTAAAGAGAAATAATGGAAATAGAGACACTTAAATTTGATGATTTATCCTTTCCAAACCAATGGTTGTGAATACAATTATTTAATAAGATAAATACCCACATCCTATCTATGTTTAGTAAATCTTTCTATCTATCTCCCAACTTTCTTATTCCTATAAATTGATGCATCTTCACATTATGAATGGAAATGCATAAAATCATTATTTAATATCTACTAATAATGTTGTAACTTAACAAAATTTAATTACTTTTGTCATGTACAAAATCATATAGTAGGGCCGTGATGTAATTTGTAGTCCCAGCTGACTTGACCAAAAAATCATTTAACTCTGATTTTAGTTTGATTCTCTTTTGTTAGAGAGTGTAATGGAGTGTGATAAAATAGAAGACTTATAGTCGAGGAGTTGAGGAGGTAAAATATAAAGTAACGTGAGATAATGTGAGAGACTAGAAGCCATCTAAGAGAGGCTATGTAAATATAGGCCATTAAAGACAAGTAGAGAGAATGCAAATATTAGGATAGGTCCCTAAGAAGACCAACAAGAAACTGTAAAATCACTAGAAGAGAGTTACAAGATCCATGGAGAGAAATTACATGTAGATAGGTCATAAAGGCCTGTTGGTGAAATAATTTGTCACAAGGTAAAATTAGGATCTTTCAACATGAAAATTACGGGATTTCAAGACCTGATTCATCTTATAATTTTCCTTTTAAGTCCATTTTCCACTTTGTCCCTTGTGTTTATAATCAAAGTTTCCACTAGAATCCAAAATGAGTATGAACTAATATAACGCATGTAAAATGAGGAGGGTCTAATATAATCCACTTTGACTTTTGGTTAAGATCCTAAATATTGTTGATGTGTTTGAAACCCTTTGAGCAAGTTATACCTTATAATAAGACCCTTTTGTTGCGCGAGTGGACAGTTTTCTATATTTGATACTCTCAGAATTATTAGTTTACTATTACACCATGAATTATGCCCTTTCATATTTCCAATTCTTAGGATATGAGCTCCCAAAAATTCACACAGCTCTTGAAACCCTTCAAATAAGGTGGTTAGTTTTTTTGTAACATGCATTCCCTAGTGTTTTTCTCAAATTCTTCCTGACCTCAATTATATTCGTAGAATTTTCCTAAATAGCCTTCGATAACTTCATTTCTCTATAAAACTCCAAAATGATTTTAATTGTCCCTATAAGCTTCCGGAGGATGATTACCAGTGACAGAAAACCAAAAATATCCCTTTTGAAGCATCTGAGAAAATTATTATTTATTTGGATCTTCATAACCTCATGAATCATCTAGATAAATTTTCCTACACATGAAACACAATTTAAAGTCATGTTAGCCTCTAAACCAGAATGAGGGTGAATACATTGAAATGTTGGTTGGAGGAAAGGTTTAGATTAATGAGTAAAGGTAATTTCAAGTGTGGGTTTATTTGTCATGACCAAAAATTTAAATTTTTCATTCTAGACATTTATCATCAAAAAAATTCCATTGAGTGAATGAGAAGAAACAGTTGAGTTTCATTCCATTGTGTTAACTCTACAAACATTTTCAACTAGTCACTACCCTTTGTGTCATCATTAATCACTTTATTCAACTAAAAAGACAATTTAGGAAGATTCGAGAGCATAATCATAGTTATTAGTATTTGATATGAATTTGGACTCAATTGGGGAATTCGAGATGTACATAAGTGCAATTTTTATGTTTCAATGTCTAGGACCATATATTTTTCAATAAGACATGTAATGTCTTTTATAGTTGTTAGAAATATGAAATTAGCTTGTGTAGACACCTATTTCTAGTACCCTACATTGTTTATCCAGGCTCCTCATATTCATACTCAAAAATTTAAAATATCCTATTATCATGTAAATAATGTCCTCAACCATCTTAAAATCCCACTTTACCCTTGGTAAAAATCTCTTTTTTACTCACCTAAACCAACCTAACCACCTAAAACCCATCCTAGCCCATTTAAACCGTAACCATATAACTTCCTAACATCCTCAAACTCTTCCTAACCATCTTTAATCTCCCCATACCAAATTTAACCGTTTGGAACTGGTTCAAACCACTTCCAAGTGGTTTTACCACTTTTCCCAGGTTGTCAATAATTCTACCTAATCACCAATGATTATATAACCAACATCAAACTTATTGATTAGGTTCCTCCAACATTTGCAGCAAATATCTAACTCAATGGTGACCTAGATGACATCACTTTTATCATCTTGGCATCTTTAGCATCCTTGTCACATCTGCAGAAGCTCCATAATCTGTGTAAGAACCATAGAACATCTCTTTCAAGAATTCATCAATAAAGGCAAGTCCTTTTCTTTCATTTCCATATTCATATTATAGATACATCATATTAGAACCCATATAAGGTCATAAATCACTTGTTTGAAATCTAATTTGTATCCTATTAAATAATCAATCCTTTACACAAAAATTTACAGTGATTCATTTGAATCACTTTTGAGTGTACAAAATCGCTAGTGATCTCGATTATTTCATTACTTTATAGATTTGTTCATATTTACAATCACATATTAGTTTGTTTCTTATCTAATCTACCTATTTTCAAGTCACTTCTCTATGTAGATGACTGTATCAGGTAAGGAAAATTCTATCACAAACATAAATGATCTTCTTATTGTTTCACAACCAATAGTGTGGGAAAAAAAATTCAACATTACACACAAACTAAGCCTCTGTGTAATCAGCTTGACACCAAACATTAAAGATATCAAAAATCAACTTGAAGTCATACGTAAAGAACATAATTCTCCTAAACAAGTGTGGTTCGATTAATTATTGGATTTTAAGTTCATATCCCTCTCCTAGGCCACCTATCACATGGAACAAGATCTCTCTATCCCTTGGAATCTTGATCATCTTTTCAATGTCTATTATCTTTCTATCATATCACTATATTGTAAAATGAGATGACACCCTTCAAGAAATCCATTTTTTTTATGGGATCGACCTTTGCTGAGAAACTCATCATATCCTTATCTAATATATATCTTGTCAAGACATCTTTCCATGTGAAGGTTTCTATCATTTGATGGAGGTAGGATTCATGCACCTGTTCATATCTATACACCTTGAAATGTAATTGTCAATGCACTTATCGCTAAACCCTCTTGTCTTCTAAGTTTTTAATGTTTTAACATCTAATAAATAAACCTAAATTCACCATAAACATTCTAGCACAGCCGATCTGAAAACTATTCCCTTTTTTCTCATATTTTATACCTTCATTAAAAAAAGAATAACAAACATAGGTATGATTGTTTTCTTTCATTTTTTCTTTTAGTATCACATTTGTATGTTTGATCTATATTCATTTAAATTAATATTTTCTTTAGGGTTTTAAAACGAACCATCATTTCATTTTCTCATATAGTCTAATAAGAGGTTAAATGATCGCATTCACAAAATTTCCCTCACATACAACCAAACCATGTAACAAATAAAAATTAAATTTAAAATATCCCATCTAGGTATACCTACTTAGATTTGATAACCAAGAGGGAATTTGACTATGTGTTATGGATGAATATAGAAAAATGGTGGATGGTACATTGGATAGTAATGAAAAACCATTATTTATGTGATACCATGAAGTTAGGGGGTAACTCTCAATACCACGCCTTGTAATGACACCAATACAGACTTGTGCCTCACATACCTTTGAGTATATTGAGGAATCCATCCTTAACTCACCTGAAACTAACCTTATCTTTCCTTTTTGTAGTTCTCTTTCGTCCATTTTTCATTTCACACCTTTCTTAAGTTAATTAAGATAATCTAAAACGTTCTTGTCATTGTGTATATTTTGCTTCTCTTAACAATGATATTTATTTTATTTAATCCTTTTTAGTTTAGTTCATGGTTCTAACAAGACAAATAATATCACCTTCAAAACATCCCAAACATGTAAGAACCACTCAAAAAATACCTAGAAGAAACCCAATAACCTACACATTCTCCCATTATTAAATATGTGACATCAGAAGCTTCGTGTCTTGGCCCTCGACATTTGTTCTAGAGTGGTGATCTAGTCCTTATAAAACTCTTAGATGCTAATCTGATTGCACTTTCTAGATAACGTTCTGAAAAAGGTATGCATATCATCTATCCCCTATCCAAAATATTATCCGTCTTCTACTATTGATACTTATGACTACTCTAAACTATACGATCTTGACTATCAATATGTTATTGAGAAAACGTTTCCTTACCCCTCTACTAGTCATACTAGGATGTCAACACCTACTTCATCCACTCTTGTTGCTAGTTTTAAACTCAGTACCATATCATCACAATTCATGACTATAAAAAATCAATTGCATCATCAATAGCCTTATGTATCCCACATGACACAAAAACTCATACTATTAGCTCCCCACCCACATATGGTCATGTAACCTCCTCCCCTCCTCCTCTTGTAACTTCAGTGGGTGTCCCTCTTTTTGTAAATCCTTTGAACATAAATCATCATGTTTCATCACAATAACTTACATATTTAATTAAAAATATAGTCATATCGATTCCTTCCTCTACACCACCCATCAACACGAGTGTCATTCCTAGTACTCTTCCCTTTTCACAACAAGCATCCACTATGCCTGTCTCACAATATAGTTACATTTATTCTCAATATATCCAACAACCATCAAAAATACCTATCTACAATTCTAATTCTCTTCCTTATCAATATATCCAATCCTCTTCACAATCATTAGTCTACCAATATACTTATATTATCCAAACACGTATTCCTTCTTCTATAAATATTCCATTACCATATCACTTGTATCAACAATCTATAACGCCCATAATTTACACACACAAACACAACCGTTAAAATACCAAAATAATTTTATTTTGTTTCTCATTGATCAAAACACGACACTACATGGGCTCAAAAATAAAAAATTCAACATGACATAAGACACTTACATAAGCATGGACCCACATGGACATCATGATAACATAGGGTACACATCAATGTCTTACTCAAATAATGTAAGCCAAGACAAAAACATAACTACGGTAAGGCACACAAGATAGGCATATTCCACAACACGACCTTTTTATAATTTAAAAAATTATTACATTTGGTTTTCCATTGTATAACCTTATAGGTTTCTAGTGAATTAAACTGATAAGGGTGTAAAATTTCTTGTTTTCTTATACTTCTAATAATTTATTTCCATATAGCATTTGCCTTTAAAATAAAATGCATTGTTGGTTCCTTTCTCAATTTCCATTAATTATCCACACCTCATTTTTTAATTACATTCATTTTAAACACATACAAGCCTCCTAATATTAATTCTTATGTTAAAGGCTTGTTTCTCAAAATATGTTTAATTGAAATTAAACTTTATCCTCACTACGAGAAGAAACTAACAAGATGTTAAGGTTCTTCTTTTCGATAAATATATTTGATGTTTAAATTTAACCTTTTCTAGACAAGGGGAACTATCATGAGGTTAAGGAATATATATTAGAGTTTAATGGCCTATTAAGATTCAATATATCTCTTCCCATAAACATCCTTCCATCATAGTACCCTATTTTTTCAGTTACAGTTTATATACTTAGATAACTTGCTTGAATCCATTAAACTCTTTCACATGAAGAAATTTTATTTAGATTTATATATATTTTTTGTTTTCTCAAATTTTTCATCTCACAAAGTGAAATTCATATTTATTTTTAACCACAGGAAAGTGTCTAGTTCAGCTTTACGGACTTCAAGCATGACATTATTCCTAACCCCAAAATCTTGTTAACTTTTGTACTCTTTACACTTACGTCATAATTTGGCCTCACGGTTGGCATTGTTTTTATAACAATTGTAATTCAAATGATTCATAATTTACACTAAGGGATTCATGACTACAAGGAGTGGTGACTATACACCTAACTACTCATTTCATTACTCTTAGACTATCAAGTATTAAATGCATATTACATGAAAAACCAACAACTATATGATTTTAAAATTTATTCCAAGGAACTATTTAAATTGTTTATTAAAATGCATTAATGTTTCTTTAACCAATACCCTTAAGAGAGGCTCCACAATCTATTAACTTTAGCAACAATCATTGATGGGGGAACTGTTGACCAAAATACGCTCACACTTATATTTTGGTCAACTAACACCATTCTTCCCCTTTTTGTGCTTCAATATGAATTTTTATATATTTTAAGCACTTAAGGTCCCCTGAAATAACTTCCATCAGATAGGAAATTTCTTCCCCTTTCTAGAAATATAAATAAGTCCTTCTAACACAGCATATTTTGCAAATGGAGGGTCGGTTGTCCTTGGAAGGATTTTTTGCCTAAAGCAAGCCGGCGGGCTTGTGGAAGACTTTTCACCAAAAAGTAAATTGCAGACCGGAGGGGAAGGGGAGATGTCTTGGAAATTTCCACTTTTTGATAAAAGTGTAGTTTACAATTGCAAGCCCGTGAGCCCATAGAGGATCTTTGCGCCAAAAGAAGGAAAAAATGCCTAAGGCCCGCAAAGGGACATGTGGCCATGTTTCAAGTCAAAGTGGGAAGGTGGGTCATCGGAGGAATTTTGGAATGTTTTTATTTTGTTTTGAAAAGCGTAAAAGTATAAAAGTTAAACACATTCCACTAAAACCCAGAGAAGGCATATGTCAAGCCTTCTTCAGCTGCAGGGAAGCGCGCTGTGGGGAAAACCTTGGAAATTTTGTAACTTTTACAAATGGATAAAAATGTAAAGTGTGGGCACGTGAGCCCGAGGAGGATTGTTCACCAAATGAAAAATGCAAATTTTTGAGCTTTCAGGAATGCGGGGAACTTTTCCACTTTTGTAATTTTTGTGCAAAATGTGCAAGTTGTAATTTTGGGCCCGCGGATCCATTTGGCAAAACTAGTTTTTCACCATTTTTTGTATGGATTCAATTTGAATATTAAAATGTGCATATCATTCGATCTAGTGCTTGAAATTCAACAAAGTTGGTACCATTGGAAATATCTTGACATCCTCTATGCCATGGTAGCCTAAAATTTGAATTTTTATGTGGTTAGGTGGGTGAAATATTGGAAAACGTCTCTGGCTCAAAAAACATGCAATTCTAGGTATCCCAACTACCGAAATTTAAAGAAGTATGGTATGATTTATTCTCCAGAAAGCTTGAGTACATTGGGGAACGAATTTTTAGAGGTGACCATGAATTTTCTAGACCATTTAATGAAATTTTTTTGTTGGTAAGATCAGAGTTTGAGTTTCTCTTCTTTCTCTCTTGTTTTCATCCTTCTATATATTGTAAACATTTCTCATTTTGGAGGAGAGACATTCTTTCTATGGGGAAAATTTTTCTAGTTTTTTTCTTGACTCCATTTAAGTTGTAAGCCTTTTCTTATGCCTGACAAGTGGATTGTATGATTTTTAACATCCGTGTAATGGTTTTTGCACCTCATAGAGCAATAAAATCATGTTTTTGTGGTGTTCTTAAACCCTTTCTCATGTTTTATTGTTCCCCTATGTCTCTCCATTTTTTTTTTCCTTACTCTACATGTATTTCAAATTTATAGGTGTAGGATGTTGTGTTTTATGGATTTTTCATGGTGGATTAGGATCTGGGTAAGTGTCACTTCTTTCTGGCCTCCCTCATCTCCCTTTTCCCGATGTGTCATCCTCCCTCAGCAGATTATCTCACCTCTTTCCTTTTTTGGTGTATCACTGGTTTAGTGTAGGCTCTCTTTCACTCTCTCTTTCTCTATGGTTCCTTAGAATGGTTGGATTAGGATAGGTTAGTTTTTCCTTCATTAGAGTAGTTTGTTGCCGGTAGTTTAGGGACAAGAAACAACTTTCTCTGGAGGATCATCTCAATTTTCCAAGTCCCACAGCTTGAGAGAGGTCCAATGATTTACAGATCACACCAAATTCTCCACAAAAAATAGGCCATTCGTGGGTTCTGTGATTTTGTACTAACACTTCTAGAACGCCCGGTGGGACTCGTTTGAAGCACCTTACCACTTCATTTCATCAAGTTGATGTGTTCTTTATGATATTCAACCTTTGGAGGTACATGAAAATCATATATGGTGACTTCATCTAGTCAACAACCCATTCTCTGAGTTGCAAAATTTCTTTCCATCCATTTCCACCCATTCTCCTTTCCACATCTTTCATTTCCTTCCATCCCATGAAGTTGTGCAAATCATGACTTCATTTCCATTTTGGAATTCACACTTGCAGTAGCAGTAGTGTATTCCACCTCCAATGTATTTCGCAACTCCTCCAAATCAACATTATGATCAGATCCAGAATAATTATGCTTACCCATATGCGCAGTGGCAAAAACAGTTTGGCTATGGAGCTTATCAAGAACAAGGGTATGCATATAGTGATAGCAGTTACATGAAAAATTCTGATTTGTTGGAGAAGATCAAAAAAATGTAGGTTGACATGGTTCAGTAAAGGGCTACCATACAAATGCAGCCCTTAGGTTGACATGGTTGACATCACTTACGAGAATCTTGACTTCATGGTTAAAATGCAGCCCCAACTTTCACAGTGGAATGAGAATGTTGAGGCATATGAGAAGAGTGCAAGACAACCTTTTCAATGGGTAAGTCGTTCACTAGCTCTTGGTCCTTCATTTTCTCTTTCTCAAACTTTATCATTTCAGCATGGTCAAAATTCAAGCCCATTGTTTATTGCCCCAAATATTGTTTTCCCTTCTCCATCTCATAGTCTTCCATCTCATCTCAATTATTCTACCCTTTTCCCTTCCAAGCAGTCATTACCTCCAAAAAAAAAAGAAGTTCCACTTCCCTCTCCACCAAAAACAACAACAAAACTGGTTTAATCCCAACCTACCCCTCCTCTTGCATCCCCAAATCCATGTTCAGAAGATGAAAATCAGACAACTAACCAAGGACACAAAGAAGAAGAGCCAAGAAAAGAAGAAATGATCAAAATATTGGTCATCTTGGATCTCAAATTTGGGATTACAAATATAACATTGATGCTCAAGCCAATAGAGGATGCCAAGGTTGAAGAGCCAATGGTGGCTAAGGTTGAGTTTTCAGCAGAAGAAGAACACCAACAAGAAGGAGAAGATCAACAATCTATTTTCTCTAAATGCAGTTTCCATAATGACACTTTTTCTAAAAGGATGTTGATCTAATCCAAGCTACACAATCATTCATGAAGGAAGAAGAACAATCAGCTCCAAGTCCTATTGAAGAGGAACAAATGGAAGAGATCAAATCAGAGTTGAAACCACTTGATGAAGGAAGCATCATTGAAGATTTTTTGATTTCATTTGAAGGGGCTGATTTGATTGATGAATCCATGATGGAGGAGAACCATACAATTCAAGAGGCTTCGAGTACAAAGAAGGCCATAGAAGAAGCTTTAGTTCTTCCTCCCACTTCATCGTCTTCAAAATCTAATGTTCAAGAAGAGTTTGAGATTTCAAACTTCATGTTTGAAGATGAGGGGAACCATGGTGAGCAAGCTTCAGATCGGGAGGACACAATGGAGGAGGTCGAGCACATGCAGTAGGAAAACAAGGAGGTAAATTATCTATTTGACTTGGAGGATTTTTTTGACGGAGAGGAGCCCATGGATATCACATCATTTTCTCCTCCATCATCCACCTTCCAAGCACATGAGCCTACTACCATGAACGAGAGAATTCAGGGAAAAAAGCTTGCACTTCATAAAAACCCTCTGGAACCAAGGTTAGAAGATATGAATCTTCCATGTTCTTCATCGGAGAAGAAAGGGAAAGAGAAAGAGGATGTCATCATCTCTTCCACACCATCCACCCAGGAAGGTCATCATGAAGACTCCATTTTTGGAGTTAAATATTAGAGCAGTGGAAAGTTCAAAGGACTAGACCTTTCCCAATCAGATACTTGGCTTCATTGGAGGCAAGGGAGAATCCAAAAATAGTCATGCTTACTTTGGAGCATGAGGATGAGTTTCAAAGTACCAAGTATCAGTTGCAATTCCTCTTCAATCCAAATACAAAGTAACTAAAAGAGGTATTTGTCTTGTTTCCAGTTGACACCTTGATGATTTGGGTGGACGATTGGCTTATAATTAGTTTTTCACTAATACAAATAGCCATATTCAATTCCACAAGTTCAAGAAGATTTCATTACCAATTATCAAGGAAGGGCAGTTACGTAGCAACATGAGTAGTAGGTTGTATGTCTTGAAATCTCCCATCACTCTGGTTAGAGTAGAGTCACGTAGGTCTCCTCTATTCAGCAGAAGAAGTGCTATGTGTACAATCTACTACATATCCCACTAATGGTGGGTGTACTTACCCTTCACCAGTTTATCAATTCCAAAAATAGTGTTGTGGTGTCTTTTTGCTCGTAGCACACGCGCCTGGGACAATGGCATTTGGTGACCATACATGCAATTGCGCTAACTAGCAGACTACTAAGTAGCTCAATTGATCAAATTTTGAAATGTATTTCCGGCCTATGTCCATGCAGAGTACTTCATGTCCAATACTCCAGGAAATTACTCCAATGCACTATTGAGTGCATGTCTCTGCCTTCGTTTGTGTGCTCTACAAGCTCATCTCTAGCAAGCAGAGTATCCCTATGAGTCACCAAATGGCTCAAGTCCTGACAAACTAACAATTTTGTTCTGCGTGTGCATTGTGCTTATCCATTCGTGCCTTTATATATGACTTGCCTCACTTAAGTTTCTTTTGAAAGCATTTCCATCTGATATGAAGTTTTCTTCCCCTTTCAATAAGAGGTGTAAGGGATTCCTTCTAAATCCTCATATATTTGAAAATGGCGGGCAGAGCCGTTACCTTGGAAGGATATAGAGCTATAAGCAAGATATGAGGGCCTGTTGAAGTTTTTTTTGTCTTGTTGGTACCAAAAGTATATTGCAGTCCAGTTGAACTTTAAGGGAGATATAAATAGTCACTATGCACTCTTGACTCAAAAGTGTAATTTAGAAGATTGCGAGACAAGCGAGCCCATGGAGGATCTGTGAAGTCAAAGAAGGTGAAGGAATTTTTGAATGGCCCACAAAAAAGGACATGTGGACATTATTCAAGTCAAAGCACAAAGACGGTGTCTCCAGATGCAACCCCCCTTTTTGGCTCTTCATTTTAAGAAGGTGTAAATTTCTGCAAAGATAAGTTGCACCTCCATGGCATAGCCCAAAGAACCCACATATCAATCCTGTGTCTAGGTGTGGGTAAGCTAGTTGTAGTGGAAACTTATAGAAAATTTGTAATTATTTGTAATATGGAGCACTAATGAAGAAGAATGGTCTTACGAGCTTTTGTAGTTGAGGTTTGCCATCGAAAAATTCAAAATGTGAAGTTGTAAACTTATCAAGGTGTTACACTCTACATTTGCACTTATCAATAAAAGAAATTTTTGTGCAGTTAGGTGCCATGTATGTAATTGTGGGCCCATCAAGAACTATTTTGGTATAGTAATGGTTATAGTCTCATTGTTTGTGTGGATTGAAAAAAAATTTATCACAGGACTGATTCACCCCCCTTCTTGAGTCCCTGTCAATCCTAACAATTGGTACAATATTGGGCATGGGCTGTTGGAAGTGGTATTAACCTCCTAAAGGGATATGCTTTGGTGACATAATGGTACCCCCATATATTTAAAACTATTTACATCAATACCTTTATGATAAGTGAACATGGTAGGTATGCAAGGTGACGTGATCAACAAGATATCAAAGACTCAAGATCCAAGTATTGCTTCAAGCTACCTGAGATCTCAAGTTCTGATATGAGAATCAAGAGAGAAGAATGTCTCCAACACGCCAAATGTGAAGCTAAAAGGAGAACTAGAATAGTCAAGATCCTAACGAGGTGGAAATTTGAGGAGGGGCATTGATGAACTTGGTGGTTGAAATTTTAGAGAAGAACTAAAGGAGTTAAGCCTTCATTCTCTCAAGTAAGTTATCATCTTTTCAAGAGAGCTCAGAAAACACTGGATAAAATGTTAGGAAAACAGGGGAAATCATTTTGTGATGATAGGGATAGGCTGTCAAGTTTGTTTCCTATCATGCATTATAGAAGCTGAATCAAGTCAAGCCTTCTCTTATGCCTAGAAAAATGGATTGTCAATGCTTTGGAGAATCCATTTAATTGTATGTACATCTTCATAGAGAAATAACACCGTGTTTTGTGGTAGTTCTTCATATTCATTCCCATGCATTTTGTGTTTCTCTGGAAATTGCCTCTCAAGTGTGGTGCTTATGGACACATGGCTAGTGCATGTAATTATACGTGTGGAACAGAATGTAAGATTCTCATGAAAATACTGGAGTTTTTATGGTGTATAAGGATCTGGGTAAAAAGTGTCAAAAAAGATTTAGGGGCTGAATCATCTATCATTTTCCTTGAGAAATCCTCACCTATAGTAGAGTACTACAAAAATGAGTCATCAAACATTTTCAAGAAGGTATGACAACTAAAGTGTCAATGGCTATCTCTCTACTCTCATGTAATGAGTCTAGACACAGGGCATTTGAATGCAAAAGAAATACAAGTAGTTTAGTGTTTAAGGTGCCTGCAAAGATTGGGAATATTGCAAGATTTTGTAATGCATGTTAGTTAAAGAACAATATCCTGAACTTTCTTTAAAGGCACCAAGCTCAGGTTTACATAAGGAAGGATGAAGCTAGTCCCAAAAAGGACTCCAAGGATGGCACTAAGTCAAATAAACGATTTGCTACTACAAATGATAAATCAGCCAAAGAGGAGACAAGTAAGGTCCAAGAAGAGGGTCTAAGACCTACTTAGGTTTCTCATCAATGCTACTAAGGGTCACAATTATCTATAGGGACAAAGGGAATTCGAATACAAAAGTTATAAAATTTAATGCATTTTAAAATCCTTCTAAGGTAATATTTATAATCATTAGTAGCAACACATCATAGTTCCTTTGTTCATTAGCATCATAATAGGTCACTCAATGTGTTACATTCATTTCTACTTGAGCGTTTCTACACCCTACCACAAGTCAAATTAACAGTAATCAAGTGTCCATGTCTTGGAAGGAATTCTTGCCACTCGAGGTATCCCCAAAATACATTTTGTCACTTTTGTTTAACATTTATCTTAAGAAGGGTTCCATTAGCTTTGGTTTTTTTATTTGACTGCAAATAAAATATATAACTCTATAGTTTATTTAGAATACCTATCATATACACATTTTAGTTTTGATTCTTAAATGGGAAACTATGTTTTCTTATTCACTTATTCTTGCATGGATCAATTCACGTCCACCTTCACATCATAAGAAATATTTAATTTGTTGCAAGAAATATCAATGACCCTTAAAATGATTATATCGACATCCCAAGGGTATGTTCCCAAACGAGGGAAAGTTACAAATTTTCCCTTACAATTAAAAAATAAATAGGAAATTAATGCACAACCTAACAATCTTTTTGGTCCCACCCACTGTTCATTACATTAAAATTTTAACGTTATTTAGTCTCTGAAAACAACTATGATATTTCAATCTCAACATGTCGTCTTGTATACCATTAAAATGATGTTATTCCTTGCACTAAGGAATCTCACACACTTTCATACCTATGTGAATGCTCTCAACTATATTTCTAGGGATGAATAAAAAAACATACAATACCTCTAAGTCTCTAAGACTATGAAGGATATTTAAAGATATCCTAACTTGGAGCTTACTATAGAGGTTCATTACATTTTACATAGGTAAATATTATGAGCTATATGAATTTTTTGTTACTTTCTGCTCAATAAGAAAAAAACACACAAATGTAAGTTGATATTTTTATTTGAATATTAAGTGATTTTCTAGGTCATTGTAACACTTGTAGATAGGTAAAACCATGTCATTTTAAATTACTTGCTAACAATTTTACTCCGAAAATCATATCACAATTACGACGACACTAAACATTTTAAATGACAAGGTTCCACTTTCATACTCCTATATTTATTTTGACACTAAAAGAAGGGTTCTTTGACATCGTTTTCAAAATCAAATGATATAATGAACTTCATTTACTTAATAAAATATACACCATTGCCACCAAGAGTAACAACCGTTAAATAGGAAAAATTACAACTACGTACAACATAGTACATTTTACCAATACACAACACTATCATTGTCATCATGGAAATAATTAAAATAATACATCTTATTCATAAAAATATCACTGAAATATTCTAAATAATTACATTGCCTTCAAATAACATGCTAATAAAAGAAACAAGTGTCTTTTTTACTACTCCTTTTTACTCAGGTACCTGCAAACAATGTTGTGTCAGTCCTAAGACTGAGCATGGAAAACCCTTACACTCAAGCACAAACAAGACATTCATCATGTCAAGTAATTTCAAACAAAGTACAAAGAGAGGTAGAGATAAGGAAAGAGGAGAGATAATTTCCTCACACATTAATTTCTACTCAAGTGTGTCTACACCCTACCAAAAATAAAGTTAAGAGTAATCAAGTCTCCATGTCTTGCAAGGAATTCATACCACTCGAGGTATCCCCAGAACACATTTTCTCACTTTTGTTTAACATTTATCTTATATCTAGGGTTCCATTGGCTTTGGCTTGTTTATTTGATTGTAAATAAAATATATAACTCGATAGTTAATTTACAATATCCTATCATATACAGATTTTAGGTTTGATTCTTAAATGGGAAACTTTGTTTTCTTATTCACTTATTCTCATGTGGATGAATTCGTATCCACCTTCACATCATAATAAATATTTAATATGTTGCAAGAAATCTCCATGACCCTTGAAATGATTAGATCGACATCCCAAGGGTATGTTCCCAAATGAGGGAAAGTTACAAATTTTCCTTTATAATTAAAAACTTAATAGGAAATTAATGCACAACCTAACTACCTTTCTGGTCACACCCACTATTCATTACATTACAATTTTAACGTTATTTAGTCTCTAAAAACAACGATGATATTTCAATCTTAATATGTCATCTTGTACGCCATTAAAATCATGTTATGCCTCGCACTAAGGAATCTTACACACTTTCATACCTATGTGAATGCTCTCAACTAGGTTTCTAGGGAGGAATACAAAAACACATACAGTACCTCTAATTCTCTAAGATTATGAAGGATATTTGAAGCTAGCCTAACTTGGATCTTACTATAGAGGGTCATTACATTCAACACGGGTAAATATTATGAGCTATATGAATGTTTGGTTACTTTCCACTCAATAAGAAAAAAGAACACAAATGTAAGTTGATATTTTCATTTGAATATTAAGTTATTTCCATGGTCATTGCAACACTAGAAGATAGGTAAAACCATGCCATTTTAAATTACTTGCTAACAATTTTACTCACACAATTACTATGACACTAAACATTTTAAATGGAAAGGTTCAATTTTCATCCTCCTATATTTATTTTGACACTAAAATAAGGGTTCTTTGACATCATTTTCCACATCACAATGACACAATCAACTTCATTTACTTAATATAATGTACTTCATTACCACCAAGAGTAATAACTATTAAATAGGAAATAGTACAACTATGTATGATATAGTACATTTTCCCAAAACGCAACACTATCATTTTCATCATGGAAATAATGAAAATAATACATCCTATTAATAAAAATATCACTGAAATGTTCTAAAAAATTACATTGCCTTCAAATACTACGTATGGAAAACCCTTACACTCAAGCACAAACTATAAATTCATCATTTCAAGTAATTTCAAACAAAGTACAAAGAGAGGTACATATAAGAAGAGAGAGGAGAGATAATTTCCTCACACATTTTTTAATTTTTTTTCAAGAGAGAGAGCAGGGAAAAGAGACAAACTATAAAATATTTTCTTTCCTATTCGTAAAATTTTTACCATTTCCTAATGCATACCCATTTTTATAGTATTTAAAACTCATCTGCGTTTTAATCCATTCACATTTCCAATACCAACCATAATTTTATATTTATATGAAGAGATAGAGAGAGAGGGAGGAGATGAAGAATGTTTTTAATTGCAAAATCATTTCATACAAAGTAATTTATTAAAAATAATCTACACACACTGTAACACTATAAAAATGGGTTCATAAGTTATTTACAAAACCGATACGATCCTAGGAAATGTTTTCTATCTTAAGTTGCAAGTGTGTGAGAACTAACCAAATAAACTAAATTTCTTACAATATGGTTTCAAAAACCATTTGTTTTACGTTCAAACATAAATTCCATTGATTCCTAGCTACTTGCCTATAAACAAATAAGTCACCGGATTTGACGGAATTTGATTTCGACAAAAAAGGTTCAATTTAAGAAGGTGACTTTGAAACCAATTACTTCCTCTTCAAACATCCAACATTTCTAACATGATTCCATGTAATAACTATTAAGTATAATAACTAGTGTCTTAGATGTCACTATGGAACCTAAGAACAACCTTTCATATATATAAATCTTTAACGAAGCTATCAACCAAGTCTTCCTGTAAAACCCTATCCTCCACGCTGAGAAATCATGAAAATTATCACGTTTTATAGTAAGGAGGACCCACAACAACACATCAGGGATTTTCATCATGGGTGTTATCTTATCACTCACAACCAATATCTCATGTTGAGGACATTCCCCATGTCCTTAGCTAGCCATTCCCTTGAATGGTACAGTAATATCCTACAACATTCCATTTTCTCATTCACAAAAATCCCCTAGTTATTCCTAGAGAACTTTTACATTAACATTTCTTGTAATATATCCATCACGGATCTCTATGTCCTCAAACAATTTGAGGATGATTCCATTTTTGATTTCGTCAGCAAATGACAAGGTATTATCAACCAAATTTACTTCTCTTTTCGGTAAATTGATTTGATCGAGTTGTTTGTGAATGAAAAACATATCATCAACCCTCCAAATGCAATCCTTGTAAACATTTGAAGATTCCTTTACCATGACCCATAAGATATAAATCCATGCCCTCGTAGATAGTAAATTTAAACTTCGATCTAAAAAAACAAAACCTGAGTCCTCTTTTAAAACCTTTCCCAATAACAATAAATCTTAGGGTTCAAAAACTGTCTTCTTTTAAAAACCACGTATAAAAATTATTTAGAATCCAAAAGTCCCAAGCCTAAATGTAATTACACACCTACAAGGGAGTATCTAGCACTATAAATGATATGGATCAAAATCTGGTAAATGGTAAATGGTGCCAATATTGTAATGGAGGAAGTAAATTTCTTGATTCCATCTACAGTCCCTCCATATGCATCCAGGGGTTTAAGACCAAGTTTGTGGAGCATAACATATGACATCAATATTAAATTTTGTAGATAGAAATAAGGTCTAAATGGAAAGATTTAATTTCATCTTGAGATTCGGCCATGCCACCGAGTCCCAATGGGAGACCAAACCCAAAATATTGTGAATTCCTTTGTGAGAGTGACAAAGAGATTTAACTCCCAGAGTTTCTGCAAGTGGAAGTATATCATTAATAAATATGATATACCACCATATATTCTAATAATTGAAAGAGAAGCTAGTATGATAGTTTTCTCCAATCCAATGTTGTAGGGGTTTCACCAAACCAAATGATTTCCATATGCTTTTGGCTACAAAAGTCCCAAAATTCATGATCGGGACCCTAGTGATAATCAATGTGTGCATCCCAATCTTATTATAACATTTTTTTCCAAAGGGATCACTAGAAGAAATACAATTTCAAAGCAAGATTTTATTGGCTTGATTTCCAAAGAGACATCACACAACTGATTAAGAATATAAAGGGAACATTTTCCTATACACATCAATAATTCCCATGCCACATTGATTGCAAGGGAGAGAATAGACATCCCAAGCCAGTCGATGAAATCTAGTTAAACCATTAGTTTTGCACCAAAGGTAGTCCCGAAGCATCTTAGTGATCTTGGCGAAGGAGGAATCAGAAAGGAACTAACACGTAGAATAATATACATGGGTAGTGGCTAGAATCTAACAATTAGAATTTACAAACGAGAGAGAGGGCTTTAGAAGGAGACCGAGAAATTGTATGTTCAACTATGTCAATCCCATACTAGCATACCATGGAAATTCACTATCAAAGGAATATGGAATGCCCAATAATTTAAATTATTCTCCTCTTTCAATCCATTTCCAGGGGTAATCTTTCAACCAATCTAACATAGGAAAATTAAATTTTTCTATAGCCAAAGTCTTAGCCATCTAAATGTTTGATCCTAAAGAAAGGAATAAAGTATCAAGGAAATAAAACATCATAGCCACATTCTGTTCTAACTCAGCCAGGGTTAGAAAGGAATCATTGATGAAATGACAATTAATAAGTTAAGTCACATGATCCGGAAGGAAAACCCCTTGAATGCGACCTTGATCAACATTAAAAGCAATAATATAGCATTAGGAATCATCAAATAAAATAAACAAGGCAGGCGCAAGAGGGCACCCCTATTTGATAAAGATGAAGAGGTGAATCACAACATATGTATGACCATTGATTGTAAGGGAAATAGACACATTAGAAAAAAGAGTTTGGACTACTGAAGTGAAGTATTTGAAAAAACCTAAGTCTGTGAGAATATCACTATTTAAGGCTATGAGATAGTCTAGAAAAGCATGGTCAGCTTGAGCCTTAACACTAGCTGATATTCTTTCCCAAGTTCAATCAAAATGGATATTGAAAATAGCCATAAATTTGTGATTCACAACAATGCTGTCAAGGGAATGATTCACAACAATACTTTTAAGTGAATGATTCACACTAATATTATGTAGAAATTACTAAATTTGTAGAAAGGTAAGATGATTAATTAGGGAATTTGACATTCCCAATAAATAATAAGGTATACACAACACTGCAATAAAATTGGAAAGGTAGAAATCAATTCTCATTTAAAGGGAAAAACTAGCAAAATACGCTTGAGCACTCTTGTGTCAAAAAACGTACCCCCCTGTGCCTTGCAATTACACACAATATATAGCACGTTTATAAATCCCGCCCTTTCTAAAAATATGATACAAATTTTACTCGCCCATGCCTCCTATTTTTATCCTTTATTCTAAATAAATAAAGGAATACAAAATAAACATGCTAATACAATGACACATAAAAGCCTTGGTACAACAATACATCCTAGTCAAACTGTAGTTGACTATTCTATTTTTAATAAAATTGGATGAACAATTTGGTGAATAATAAGCTTTTCTTGATGAGAAAGTCTTCTCCAAAGAATGCAATCTTTGTCTTATATTGTTTGATGTGACACTTTCTAATTGATCTACTTGCATTTATTAAAATAGCACCTTAATACTGCCCCTTGGGTGCACATGCAAAAATAAATATCTCTGTGTGTGAGAAAAAATAACTCCTTTATTTGTAATTCTTCGAAAAATAATTCACCCATGTATCCATCTTGCTAGGGACCACCATTGGTTCTGATGTTGACATTTGTGCACATACTTCATTTTGCATGCTGATAATGACATCTTCTTCTTCTTTTTGTATACATGCAATAATATCTCCTACAAACATAATATTCAACCTCAAAATATCCCATTGTGGGGACCACCTGTACGCATGTGTGGGAAAATAATATCCATTTTTTGAAAATTAAGGTAACTCCAAAACTGTCCCTTTCAATGATCCATGTGACACTGATGTTTAGCCTCCTGCCATGCATTATTTTCCCCTAACCCTTGCATATAATATGATTAAAAAATCATATACAAATTGACTTGATTATTACCACCTTTTTTTTGGTTGAACTCGGACCCTTTGATTTTGACATTGGCATAAACTATAGTTTTCGGTCTCGAATAATTATGTATATCATAGTAAGGCAAACCTTACCTTTCTGATCATCATTGTTGTCAACATTTAAAGTGTATTTTTGACCTTTGATAGGTCAATGCATATGATAAGAAAATGATAGGGCTATCCCCATTTTCCATGTTTCTCAACCCTTTATTCGTTTGTCAATGGATACAACATTGACTGCGGTTAAGTTGAATTATGGTTGAATTATTTATTTTGGTGAGGATAGTTGATCTTATATGCATGATCACATGCCATTGATTTCTTATGAGCCCTCGGTTATGGCTATGACCTTGAAATTAAGATGGTCAGTGCCTTTCTCTTTATTTATTTTTCATGATTTCATCTGCACCATTGATCATGACTCTGGTTAATTTAGGGTTTTATGGCAAGTTGACATGTTGGCGCTTCTCCTACCCTGGTTGAGTTTCATTAACTCAGTAAGAGTTCTGGTAGAAAAACATCGAGAACCCCATCATTTGAGCATTATCACTTGAGATCTCTGTGAGCTAACAGAGCTATGTCAAAAAAAATTATATTGGTCATTTGAAGTTTTTGAAGCTTTGTATTTCTTCCTCATTATCGAGCCATTTCTTGGGGATGAAACTTTCTAACTTGGTTGTTATTCCTCTGTGATAAAGCACCTTCCAAGCTTGAGGATTTTCATTTTGTAATTCATTCTAAGATCATATTCAACAATGTTCAGTATCCTTTGGGATCTGAACACCATGTTTTTAGATTGCAGGTTTGATTATTTTGCGCATTCAATAGAGTTGGGGTTCTGAGTTGTGACTCGCCACTATACTATGGCTGCCACTTTGAAGGTAATTTTTTTTTTTGCTTTTTCTATTTCATGTGAGTTTCTTGTACTCTAATTTCAACAACCATGTGGGTTTCGACCTATGTTGAGTTTTATCGAATTCTTGACTACCTAGCCTAGAATTGGAAAATTCTTTGTTTTTGGACAACCCAAAATGGGTATTATTCTTTTGATCGAAAAGTATCAAATTTAAGAAATGTTTTTGGCCTCAGTTTTCTCATTTAGCCTTGCATTCAATTTTATTTGAGGGTTTCTATATTTTTTTTCTCCTGTTGTATTCTAGTTGATATCTCATTATAATAACCTTCCTAGATCGACAACCTATAGGGATGGAACTCTATTTGATCTTTATTGGTAACTAGTTCGAGCGTAGTATCCTTAAAAATGTTTGTGATCAATTTTCTTATGCCAAAATTAACGCCTCCATAGTTGATAGATATATTCTTTATGTGTTGTTATAATTTTCTTATATGGAGAACATATTCATTTGATTTTGCTTTTGCGTATTGAAGCTTCACTTTGAAAATTTTGAGCTCATTGCAAGCTGAATCCAAATTTGTTGTCCTTATTTTCATCAGTTTGATTTTCACTATAATCGTGACTCACTGCTATCAATAGGAGAAGGTAAGCTTGATATTTTTTGGTTTTCTTCTCCTCTGAGATGAGATTTAGAACGTTTGATCATTATTTGTGTGGGATCAAAACAAATTTATATGTTCTAAATTTCAATACTCTCTCTGAATGGCCTCTTCTGTACTTGATTGATTATGACCCCAAGAGCATGATTGTTTGGAAAATTGTGTTTCCCTAAGTTAGTTGTAACGAGCTTGATCTTTATCATTTTTTATGCACTGTATGTGACCCTGGTAAGTTAAACTTCTACTTCGAATATATTTTTATATCGTGATTTTGAAAATGATACTCTGCATTCTCCCATAAGAGGAGTTAACTTTGATGCATGACTTAGGTTTTACTTCTATACTCTCTTTATCTGATTTTGAATCTTTAGTTGAGGAATGGTAACATGCATCTTTTGATCATCTGGTAGAGAATCCAACAAGGTTCCTTTATGATGAAATTTTACTTGATACTCCATCTGCTTATAGATGTTGATTTTTTTTATTAAATTGTAAATACCACTTTCTAAGTACATTGTTGTTCTTTTAAAAATTGTCTTTCATAGAATATTTTTGAAGGCTGAAACCTATAATCTCATTAAATATGTTTCAAAATAGTTGGATCTGAAAGTCATTTCTCAGGATGAAAATCTTGTTCTAGATGTTTTTCTCTTCTTCTTTAAAACTGGCATATGTACCCCTCCATTATTAATGTTTGAACCTGCATTTCATGCTATCATTTATCTGGCATACCATTCTTGGGATATAGCCTTCTCTTGATAGAATTTGTGCTCATAATGTAATTCCAAAGACACCTCCATCCATCTTGACTGCCCATGTTGGCTGTAGCTTTTGGTGACAGTTGTTTTCTAGGAATTTTGAGTTGTATCATCTCAACTTTATATACAAGGGTTTATACTCTTCCAGGTATGTAAAACCATTATGTGCATAGATTTATCCTTAAGTTTTAAGCTTCTAATGATGCATTTTTACTCATGTGAACATAAAGGTATCCATTGTCTTCCTGTTTTGAATTGATTTTGTAATCTTGTATCAGGACAATGATGCTCTATACCTGTCACTTGTGTACTTTTGATTTGCTTCTAGACTTGAATTTCCATCTTTGCATAGATTGTTTCTATATATTTGAAAACTGGGCACTTGCTTTATTTGTTGATAGTACACTTATTTCTTGATGTATGAGCTTGTTTCTGTTTCAGTCATTTACAATATCAATTTCATGCTTGGAAACTTTATTTTATGCTTCATACTAATGCTTTTAATAGCTCATTCTTTTATCACTTGTAAGATGATACTGGACTTGTAAGATTAGAGAAATTATGAATTCATCCTTATGGTAAAATTTTTCCCTATTCACATTTAGTTGTAACTATTCTTTGCTTGATAAAAGCATGTCTTGAATTTTCACTTTATCTCAATTATTACATACAAGTAGTTATAATATTTGATGATAACTGATCTCTTCTTCTTTTACTTCTGCTTCTACTTTTTCCATCAGCTGAACTCACCCCTTGTGCATTATTTTAGTACATTCTCATTATTATGTGCTTACAGATACTCCTCTGTAAATCATTTAGTTTTGATGATGATGTTATCTTGTAGACAGTAGCTATGGGGATAGTGACTTCAAACTTATTTTTCGTACTGCACAAGTGTACCTCATGACGTCAGGAGATCAATTTGAATGAAATTATATACTAGAGGAATATGGATTAACCTTGAACTCATGACTGACAGTCTTTCTATTCTATTTCTCAGGTACATTGCCAACTTGGATAGAAAAGATGAAGATGAAGTAAAGCTAGAGTTGGAAGTGGAACAACGGAGACAAAATAAACTCAAGGTAATGATGGGTTTTTTTGTACTCCTTTACTTTTCTTCTCATGCACATGTACCTTCTACTTCAGTAGTTATGAATTGCTTTTGAGTTACATCTCATGGCTTGTGTGGGAAACATTTAAATCCTTTATGAATAAAATATCAAATTCTAGAACTGATTTGTGTACTTATTTATTAATTTTAGTTTTATGTATGGATTGTATAACGAACTAAACAACTCAATAACATAATTGAATGTACTTAATAAGGAAGGAAAGAAATTTAAAATATCTACAAATTTAATAATGAACTCCCAATTACCATAATCTGCAACTCTATCTGCTTTTCAAAAATTTAGCACTCCACCTATTCTGTAATTATGATCTTCATCAAGCTAATCATCTTTCCTTAGGGGATTTTGTGTTCTCTTACTGAATATAAGCATGGAATTATAGACTATGTGGTTTGCTACATTTTTTAATAGTACACATAGCTGTTAATTATGTATAGTCATCAATTGTTGCTAAAGAAAACATAATAATATTGTAATGTGTCCCCCTAATTAGGTTCACTTCACCAATGTCATCCATCGTAACGAAGTTTCGAGTTGCCCATTTTTCCATAAGTTTAAAAATTGTCAACATGGCTTGGACTGAGTACATGGACAATCACTTTTGAGAATGAATTTTGGATACAAAAACCAATATTTTTCAGCAGAATATTAAGGCAAAACACTTTGTGTATTGAGGGAAAGAATCACAACAACAAAATAAGATAAACATGCACACTAATAGTATGCAGAAATTATTAAATTTACAGTGAGATAAGATGACTAATAAGATAATTTGACATTCACAAGAATTAATGAGATATATACACCACTGTAAATAATTGTAAAGGAAAATAATCAGTTCTCATTCAAGGGGAAAATTTGGCAAATTTTTCTTTAGCACTCATATGTCCAAAAAGTCCTCCTTGTGCCTTGCAATAGCACACAATATATAGCAAGATTATTCACCCAACCCATCCTAAAAATAGAGTAAAATTTACACTTGCACATGCATCCTATTTTTATCTATTATCATAAATAATAAAAGAGATAAAAATAAGCATGCTGATTACAAAGAGGCACTTAAAATCCTGAATTACAAAAATACATTTAGGTCAATTTGTAGTTTACTGATATATTTTTTATAAAGTAGGATGGATAATTTTTCTAATAATAGCCCTTTCTTTATGTGTAAGTATCCTCTAATGTGCATGCAATACTTGTATTCTAGTGCTTGATGAGACACTTGCAACTTGATCCACTTGCAATGATATTTTATGCATTCTTTAATTCTGCCCCCTTGGATGCACATGCAAAAATTTAATCCCCGTGTGTGAGAAAAAATAATTCCTTTGGCTTTGATATTTTACAAAAATTTACCCAATGTGTTGGGACCACCTATAGGATCTGATGTTGAAATCTATTTGATTTTATCTCCATGGTGAAATAATCCTCTTTGTTTCTTATCACATGCAATATATTATTCTTCTGCAACTATAATACTTTTTCTTCAACTCAAAATATTCCCTCCTGTGGGGACCAGCATGATCATGTTGAAAAGTAATTTCCCTTGCATGAATAATTTCCTTTTATTCTTCCTTGTGTAATTTGAGGATGTTAAGGTAATTTGGTTCTTTTAAGGAATAATAATTCCTTTGGCTTGGCATGGGCATGCATGTTAGTTCACCTTTTGATGTCATCATAATTTGAAATGGGTGACCACTTGATTAATTTGTTTTAGACTGTAATAACGTGGTCTCATTTGGAATTTTTGGCATATATTATATACAATTAGTCTAATGTCTTCTTTTGAATAATCAATAAGATTTCGCGGCCTTCTATGTTAATCATGTATAACAATATTTAAATGAGGTAATGAGTTGAGCCAGTTGGCTAATGATGGTTGTCAGAATTAGTATGTTTTTATACCTTCAAGTCGGTCAATGGGATATGAGTTTTTTGGATAATCATGGGGCGGGCCCCCTCACCATGAGGACTTGACCATGTCAACTTTTTCCCTTTTGGGGGCTTTGTTTTAAACCTTGTTAGGTTATATTGTGGTGTGGTTAGCTTCGCTAATGGACATTGATCTTGGTACCTATGTGCATGATCTTTATCCATTCACCTTTATAACCATTTTGGTTATGTTATGAATTTCTAATTAGGATGGTTGGTGGCTTGCTCATTCATCTATCCAGTGGTACCCTCTGATAATTCACCATGGATGATAAAATCAGTTCTAACTCTAGTAGTTTCTATGGAGTTGTTTTTTACTACTACTTCCGATCTGTGTACAAGTCTATCAGGACATTGCTGCTACCCTCCAATGAGTTGGTTTGTTTTATCTCATCGGATGTCAGTTTTACATTTCCGTTTCCTTTTGAGTTGCTAACCCTATCCTTTTCTACTCACGCACCATTGTTGGTTTTAAAAACCTATTTTACTTGGGTAAAATCATTCTAGGTGGGATGAACATCTTAATTTTCATTTTTTTATTGAGCTTCTGAGCTCACTGGATAAAGGTGTCCTGATTATTTTCCATTTGGACTCTTTGTTTTTGTTTTTAAAAAATTTCGATGCCTAAATATTTTTCCATTTGAGCTCTACCGAGTACTCTTTAATGTTCTCAAAAAGCCATATCCGAATCTCTATAGCTTTTTTAGAGTTTGGTTTCTTATTTATCTTATCTCTACTATTTGATATTTTATGTGAGATTTGACCAGCCATTATTGTATCATTTGAGTTTGGTCCCTTCTTTGTAATGAACCTCTGTGATTTCTAGGTATGGATCTTGGTACTCACAAACTATTTGGCTTGGTGAAGCCTTCGGATTTCGGTTTTCATTTGAGGAATTAACAATCATTTTGATCCTTTGACCTTTGAAGTGCCTATTTTCTTATGATAAATGGAGGGATGCGCTGATTGTTCAAGGTAAGTATTTATGATCTCCGTTGCCCTAGAAATTTACTTTGTAGCTTTTGATTGAGATGCGTTTAGCTAGTTTTTCTTGGAAGGTTTATTTTGAATGTCAAAACCTTACACTATTGTTGTTCATTGAAGACATCGAAATTCATGTTATCATTATGGAAAAAGGCGCGGCAGGGACGGCCTTTTAAATGGCTCATCAATAATGAATTTTTGACTTGTTTTTTCTTTGATTGATAGTGGGTGGTTATGTGGCTGAGTATGATCTTCTAATGCTTTTATGTGATTCCCATCGCTACTTCAAGGTCACACTCTTGGATGCGTTATCCCTAACTATCGAGAAGGTAAGGTCCTCGTGTCTTTTCTTTTAGATATGAAATTCCATGGGGGGTTTCTAAAAGGATTTTTCTCTACAATTTTAAAAATTTACCACGTTGTCATAACCGTCATTATCGAGAATGTGAAAAACTACCTTGATGCTTTGTTTCTAACATATATGTTTGTTTAAAATATTTTATTCTTTTGATAAAACCTAATTCCTTTAGCTTCCTTGTGATCTTGGTTTTGGATGTCGTAAGTCCCCATTTTGTTTTGCTTCGTTTGTCACTATGTCATATATATTTACTTTAAAAAATGTTTCTTGCAGGCTAGTAACTGCTCTCCCCAAGAAATTTGAAAACGTGATACCTTTGAAATTCATTCTTTTGTATTCTGATTTTTCCTCCCCAATTTTAACTCTTCTCACAATAAAACTCTATTTTACACATTTGTTAAGTATCTGTCAGACCTCTCTATGGTCTAAGGCCTGCTCTTTACCTCACTTTTGGAAGTTGAGTCCAAATTACATATTGAACCTATTATTTAGTCACATCTGCAATTTAAGACTAGAACCTGCATGAATTGCTAGCTTTTATCCTTCAACACTTTTAGATAGTTGATCCCTTTAAAATATCTTTATTATTTCCGCAGCAGATTTCCTGTATATTTAAAAACTTCCTTAATATTATTTTCTCTTCTTCAATCCTTTAAGAAAAAAGTGTCCTTCCTCCGTTGGTTCGAGTTCAATTTGAGGCCTTCTACTCAGCTGGGAACACCACTTGTTATAGTTCTTGTACGCTTATGGTTTATCCCTTGATTCCATTCCTATGGATCATGATGATTCTTCTGTGCATAATTTTACTTGTTCTTTATCAAATTATACTTATTTCTCCTCTTTTCAACTGCTTTTGCTCAATATGGAATTATCCTTGTAGTTAATCAGCATAGGATGTCTTCGTTGATGGTATCTTAAGATCGTATCCTTGAATTAGCAAGTACCATCTTCCTTCTTCTCTGAAATTGTAACTAATGCTAAAGTTCTAAAGCTGCTCAACATCATCTCTAAACACTTTCTGTATGCATTTCATTTGTTAGAAATCTGTATATTGAACTTATATTTCGTTCATAGGAGGTACAAACTATAATCTTTATATATTATCCTAGTCTGAACTGAAAGTAAATTCACACACTTATCTTTTATTCAAACATGACAAAACATGCAATACTTTTGATATGTAAACACAAAGTTTAGTGTTTATTTTCCTTCTTCTTACTTTTAACTACACATTTGATAACATAATAGAAAACATTAGGCTTTTTGTCCTCTCTTATGTTCCATAGTTTTTCTTTTCCTTTGTTTTTGAAGATTGTGTTACATATATGTTCTGCTTTAAATAACACTCTCTATCAGTTGTGTATTTGTATCTGAATTTACATTATGCTTCTGTTTTTGAGAAATCCACCATACGTAGTTTATATAGTATGGTACAATCGACCTTGAGCTCAATATTGATCTTTTTTTTTTAAATTTTAAAGCACATTGTGATTGGTAGGAGAGAGATGAATGAATATGGGATGAAAGGTTTTTCTCTATACTCTTTTACTTTAACTTCATACAGAATTTTATTCTTTCTTTCTTCAATAGTGTTACATCTCACGGCTTGTTGGGAAATATTGTACTTATTCATGGACAAAAAAAACCATTTAATTTATGTACTTGAGTTGTATAGTTTTTTCTTATTTATCACCTTTACAACATGGAGATTGATTGTAATATCAAAATAAATACTCAATCACACAATTAAATGTATTTAACATGTGAAAATAACGAGATTTAATGTTCCTGTAACTTAAAATGAATCTTTTACATGAAAACTACAACTTTGTTTGTTGTAACTGAGTTTAATCCCTGACATACACTATAACTTCTATAACTCTGTTGCCTTCCATTGAAGAAATGCATTGGTCCTTTGGTAATTTGTTTTTTTTGTTTCTTTTCTAAAGACAATAATGGAATGGCAGTCCAGGTAAGGTGTTACCTTTTATAACAACATACATAGTTGCAGATTACATAGAGTTAATCAATATTTGTAACTAAAAACATATAAAAATGTATAATCATCCCCCTAGTTAGGTTTCACTTCATCAATTCCATCCATCATAACAAAGTTTTGAGTTGTTCGTTGTTTTGCACAAGTGAAAAAATTGTCAACACCCTCCGACTATGACTACATCATCCTCAAAAGGTATAGTTGTTGGCAGACGGAAAAAGAATTTTTTTTTTGTTCATTTCGATTCTTTTGATCCAATGAGAATAACCCAATAGGAGTAGTATATATGAAAGGAGATGACATCTCATTTTCCCCAATCCAAGGGTGTTGCCACAATGTGTATGGATTCCATGCTAGTTTCATTTGAATGCGATAGAAAATGTAGAGTGACTTCCCATGTTAAGTCCATCTGGGTAAATAAGTGATTGTAGCTCCCAAATTAAGTCATCTGTAAGGGTAAAATGCGTTGTGTTTATCAATTGATTGATTTGATTCAAGTAATATAAAATTGTATTGAGGTTTACATATGTACAATAGATACTTACTCAAGGAAGATGTTTTGCTTGTTTCCCCCAGATCAGGTCCTTAGTGGGAAATCACTAGAAAGTGGTATGAAATGTCACATAATGTGTGATAATTTTTTTTATAATGCAAAAATTAAATATGCAAATGATCATGTAACACAATTGTTAGGGTGTATATTATAGTGATCTTGATTGTATGTGCCCCCTTTTGGAAAAAGAGATAGTGAGTAGTAAGAAAAATGTTGAGCCAAAGTATATGTTGGAATGATGCAATATAGTAAATATCACAAAATTGTGTGGATATCAAGTTGGGATATGTGCTAGATTAGAATATTTTATGGAATTTGTACCCATATGAGAGTAGGATCCGTTTTGATCCAAATGGAATGAACGGGGAAGAATATAGATAAGTGAATCTTAAGATCGAGCAAAAATGTTGGTGCGTATTAGTTGGGGAGATAGGTGCCAATAATAACTATAACAAAGTTTAAATTGATACTTTCTATAAATAGGGAATAGTAAATGGTGAATGGGTAACCTCATGTTCAACAACGACTGTTTTGAGTGAGGTGTGATTACGAGCTCTGGGATGGTCGGTACCCTCATTTAAGCTGATTCAAGATGGTGGTGGTGGCCATGATATTGCACATGACAACTAAGTTGGCAAGTATGATGATTATTTCAAAATGTTGTCAAAATTTACTTGTTCTTTTGATTTTCACAAAGAATTGCATTTTTTTGATTTTCTATGCAGTTTCTGACCTAAGAAAAAGTGACGGAACGTGCTAACATCCTTTGGGATGCTAGTGCCCAGATTTAGGTGCTAGTGACCTGCCCTTGCACTATCACATCCTGTTCATGCACGCTTGGAGATGCAGAAAGTTTTTTTTATGATAGCACCTGATAAATGTGAATTTTGATGCATTTTTGTTATTGTGAATGGTTTTTTTTGCATGTATACAAGGTGAAAATGTCACATTTTTGCTGTTGTTTTTGTTTATGGGCAGAGGTATATTCATTTGAGGGAATTCCTTGGAGGTCAACACATGAGTATGTTGTTATTATTACACCTATTAGATATAGAATGGGATGTAACTGAGATGTGCCAAATTGGGGGGCAACATACCATATTGCGGAAGGTACCCAATAATATGCCCCTAATTATTGTGTTCTATGTGATAGGTGGTGTGCGGAAAATTTAACATTTTTTTGTTTCCTACCGTGGAATGACTATGACCTTGGAGGATTTATATCACTATTGCGACTGATTATTATGGGTAAAGGATCCAAGTTTAGATGGCCATAAATGCTTGGCTTTGAGACATATGTGTTAAGCAGCTAGGTGGTATTTTTAGGGAAAAACAGGTACAGAGTGGGACCCATCTACATCTCTATCGTCATAATAAGAGATCCGGTGTTCCACGATTGTGGAAGTTTATGCAATAGTTATTTATTACTCTTCAGTGGGAATATAGGATGGAGGTATAGGCATCTTTGTATAAGATGCATGATATTTGTCTTCATATAGAGGAGGATGGGTACTAGATATAAATGGGCACATTATGTATTAGTGTACTTGTAGAAGGACCTATACATATTTACCATAGGAGGACCATCGAGGTGGGATAGGAGCCACCACACCTTGCAACATGTAATGGCCTTATAAGGATATTGCGATATTGAGGCAGCGCTTTATGGGGTCACTGTGAGTGAGAAAAACTTCATATATTACTAATACTACGAGTGGGTAGGTGCCAGAGTAGGAGGATGGGACACCGATACGTATAGATAATTTTTTTATTATATGGGCTAGGGGACATTACATGGTACCATATAAAAGATTATGGAGGTGGTCATAGGAGGGAGTAGAGTTATAATGTATCCGACATTAATGTAGTTGGAGAATCAGTTCCTAAGAGTCACTGAGTTATTTCAGGTTGAGCGTATACCATGAAAGTTTAATATTTCTTAGGATGTGCTGCCAAAGCTGTATGTATGGTGTGCGAGCCACTAGAGTGCTTATGGAGACTAAGGGCAAGAGTAGGCCCAATAGTGGCACATCTAGTTCTTCATGGTCCAATGAAAAAGATGCAGATATAGAGAAAAATACAGGTGGATGAGATAGGATATACTGAGGCATATAGTTCTATTGGGTCTGTGCACTAATGGGTTGCTATTATTTCTAGTTATTGTGGATGCAATAGGAGCACCACCAATTTGAGGATAGAGGGGTACGAACCTTCCACTGATCGTAATGGTATAGCGGAAGCAATAATAGAGTGTGAGTATTTGTTTTCTGATAGTTTTCGATTTTTGTCCCTTACTTTTTTTGATTTTGATTTTGTGTGTTAGTGAAAATTATTGTTCGTGGATGGTTGTAAGGGAGGCTTATGTTCACTAATTAGTGATATGTTGATCTACACATTGATGTGGAATGTGTCCCACCTATGTGATCATTGAAGGAGGGATGTTAAAGAGAGTGGATGCTATTTGCGGGTGAGCATGATCATATTTTCAATCCAATGGAAGTTACTATAACAACATGTACCGTGTTATTGAGAGTCCGTGATGAGGTACAATTGAAAATCACTGAGATAGGGAGGCTGTAGGGTGGGGGATCCCTAGCACATGATGTTTTCAAAAGTATATAAAGTTACTGGGTTGATTCATGGTAGTCAGGTCATTCGTTTGTTCCTATTGCGTAGAATGGTGAGAGATATAGGTTGTTGTGACCAAAACATAGATGAGTGGGGAAGCATCTAGCTCTAAAGATGCTTGCAGTTCTATATAATAAAATTGATGACACGATACAACATATATTGATGTACCGATGTATGGGGGCTTTCCCCTAGCGATTATATTTTTGAAACTATGGTTTTACACGAGATCTATATAGTTGGATTGATTGACATATTTTTTGTGTTTGATGTTTATTGATGTGTGATGTTATGATTGATGTTCTTATATTGATCTTGTGATGTTTGAGTTTTATTGCGTAAATGATTAGGATTAGTTAAGATATATAATGATGTGGAATGAATGACGATGATGATATATATATATGTATATAGTATTTGATGGATGGTAATAGATGTATGTGATATAGTACCATATATTAAATTAATGAATTATGAGATGATAAGAAATATTATAATGATGTCACTAAGTGCAAAATGAAAATGATTTATGAGATTGTGTATAATTATAATTAATAAGTGTGGAAAAATAATATTGATGCCCACGACGTATGTGTGAGAAGGTGAGGCATATGTATATAAGACCCCTAAACAGTCCTCAATGAGCCATAGAACATGAGTGTTTCATTAGGAAACAATGTGGTAGTGTAAGCTAGACAGATCGAATAAATAAGTGCAGAGTGTGAATGACGAAGGAGCTTATTATTGTAACAAATCCCTAAACAATAATGTAAGAACCATGAGAACAAAAGTTCTTCATCAGGTGGTGAGACGAGAAGAATAACTTACCAAATATTAAGTGGGCATGGAGCAGTGGAAGCATTTGAATTGGAAGGATCATGAGTGTATGAACTAAATGTTATCACCAAATCACAGCACCCTTATGTTTCCACAAGTGCATATACTTGAACTCACAGTGTGATTGGATAACATGGGTGATATCTCCAAGTTGTGGGACTTGCTACTTGAGATAGACCTCCAGAGAAAGTTGGTCCTTGTTCCTAAACTACCTGCCACAATATACTCTAATGCAGGGGTAAACTAACTGTTCTAATCTAGCTTTTCAAGGGACCAAGGAGAGAGAGTGCATAAAATGAAAGCCTACACTAAAGCGGTGATAGACCAGAAAAGGACGGTGTGTGAGATAAAGAAGCAAAATGCACACTAGAGGGAGTGATGACAGTTCCCCACGATCCAGCAAAACTGCATTTTACAACAACATTTCAAACATACACAATGATAGTGGATCCCTGTATGAACACAAAGTAGACACAATATTCTTGTAATCAAGATTGAAGGGACAAGAAGAATGCAAGAAAACACAATAGGGGAAGATACATCCACAAACTTATATTTTATTGCTTCATGATATGCACATTTCAATCTATTACAAGATAAGGGCCTAGATCACGATGAAAGGATTCCACTACAAGGGCTTGCAGCACATTGGCTTCACAAAGCAATTTTGACAGAGCTTTGCTATCTGAAACTCTTCTTTTATAATGATCCCAACACTCCCATTTATAGAAAAAATGAGAAGAAAGAGAGAAGGGAAAAATGGAAATCCCAAAATTCTGTCCTTCAACCACTTGTAAGAGGAATTAAATGGAGTAAAATGATTGTATATTACTTGCAAAAGGCCCCCCATACTATCCCAGGTGCTGCAGCAGAGAAAGAATGATGACCATGCCTCTTAATTACACTCCCAACCGCCAAATAAAACATTGTTATGAACACGGCCATGTTTTATAAAAAATCTCCATCAATATCTTGTCAAATCCATAATTTTTTGATTTTTGTACATTGGGATTGTAACCACAATTCCAACGGTACCAATTTTGTGCGATTTCATTGAGAAATGCAAAAGTTATGGCCTTATGAGTGCGGGTAGCTATTTTGGGTCTAGCAGGCGTTTTCTGTCATTTGACGGGAATGAGCATTAACTGACTTGAGCTGAATATGTGGCATAGAGGACATCGTGCTAATTCCAGAAAGTCCAATTTTGTGAAAATCAGAGCTCGGAGTCAAGAGTTATGGCCGTTTGAAGTTCACGGGTCAAATGTTGACTTTTCTTCTTTGCCTTCGGCCATTTCAGCTTTTTGCGTCCCAGGCGTACTTTTGTCCTGGCTGTCCCAGATGAATTCTTGAACATCGTCAGATTCGGGATTCCTTTTCTCTTTTGCGGATTTTTTGCCTTTTCACGTCCCACGCGTCCCTCGCGTACTCTTGTCCCGGCTGTCCCGAACGAAAATCTCTAAATTGCCCAAAATGGACCGTCTTGCGGAAAATCAGCCGATTCACGCCCTGCCCGTATTTTTTCCCGGCTGTCCCAAACTGCGTGAAACAAAAAAACTTGACGATTTTTCTTATTTTCAGCCGTTTCGCCTTTTCGCGTCCCGCGCGTACGTTTGTCCCAACTATCCCATGGACCGCCTAGGACAAAATTGTCCGATTTAGCTGATTTTCTTTGTATTTTGTCCCCAAACTTGGTACGACCCGCACTGGTACGACCCGAACCCTTCAGACCTGAAATTCTTTAAAACAACCCTCCAACCTTATTTTTTGCATTTTTTCCATTTTTTCCAACTCATTGGGATTTCTTCTTGGATGGGAGAGTTAGAGAGAAGCCGAGGGGGCCCCAAAAAACACGATTTCAGGCCTTGAATCAATCTACTTTCTCGGGACTGAATAATTTGATGCATGTTATCAAAATTACCTTGAGGCGTGAATTTTGGATAACACTAAACTGAATCTCTAATGAGATGGTGCCAATGATAGGAGATGTAGTGGTGGGAAGCACAATTATTCACAGATTATGAAGAAAATGTGAAGCAAGAGGACTGTGTGGTGGATGATATGGTGCAAAGGTGGATGAAGCAGTGGTAGATGAGCGAGGTGGAGGTCGTGCATGCATAATGACCTACGGTGGTGGACGAATAATGACCTCATAAGCGGGTGAAGGAGATAAGTGAACTCAAGTATCCACGACTTGGGTGGAATTAGAGAAATATACCACAAAGGAGAGCAAGAGGCAAAGACAACGACACCCTTGTATTTTAATTGTTGCAGTTTGTCATGAAGGGTGCAACAATCATTGTCACAATTGCCATTTATCCGATCATAATTCCAATAAGGATGATCACGTTGGCGTTAAAAGTGATGAGGAATATAATGTTGATTATAAGGAAAGTGAATCAATCACTTATAAAAAAAACTACATAACACATCATCAAGCTTAGCAGCACATGAAAAATGCAATAGATCCCGAGTAGAAAATACAAAATTCTTAGATAAATATAGATGCGGTGAAGGAGATGAAGGATACTTATGTAATGGAGGATATTGAACGTGCTTACAAGGTGGAGGATATGGAGACCTTGGAGGAAGATTAATGGATGGAAAAGGAGAAGAAGTAGAAGATGATGCAATAGTAGCAGAACTAACAAGATGATCTATGACAGTTGTAGAAATTATATCTTGCTCTAGATCAATGACCTTATCGCATAAGAGTGTAAATGATTCACATGTGTCATATTTCAATCATTATTTTAAATTAGAAATCAAGCCACGATAAAATATGAATTTATATTCTAAATTAATGGGTTGAAAGACTAGTTGATGGATGCAAGTTTTGAAATGTAGAATATCATTAATGATAGGTTTTGTCTTTCCTTGATGTAAGTTGGGTAAATCATCATGTGTGACTCTAGGACCATTTCTAAACATGATGAATCGAAGAAAGGCCTCATTCATTTCACAACAAGAACTAATAGATCCAAAAGGTAAATGTGTGTACCATTAAAGAACATCATCAACAAGACTATGAAGAAACGCTTTATGCAATAATTGATAATTTGAGTAAGAATCCATAGAAAAATGATAATGCTTAAGATGTAGATATGGATTTCTAGTACCATCAAAACATGAAAATGTAGGCATGATGAAGTCTATAGGAAATGTTGAATTGTGAATTTTATTTGGAATACGATTTCAATGAAGAGAGTTATTATCAATAGATGCATAGTAGGCTATGCTTTCAAGAGTGAGAGATTGGACCTAAGATTGTAATATTCCAACATCATGCATGAGTGATAAAATGTCATGTGAAGGAATCGTGGGAGATGCAAGAGCCACATTGAGAGGTTGAAACTTTCCATAATGAGTGATCATGGGAATTTTAGAATAAGTGGACGATGCCGATGTTATAGGAACACTAGATATAGGTACAAAGTAAATAATTTGTATTATACTAGGAGGAATAGAAGAATTCACATGAATAGCTTTGAGAGAGGGAGAAGGAGAAAGAGACATAACAGAGCATGGAATTTTAGTAGAAATAGTAGGAATAATATTGGAGAAAATTCTATGAGACGATTAAATAGGAGGAAAATGGCCATTCATGCTATTGGATACAACCTCATAAGTAGATGAAAGTACAGAAGAGAATTCACATTGAGCAGTTCGAAGAGAAGTAGAATCATTACTAACATGTTAATGCTTGTAAATATCATCAGTTATAAAAAATTCTCACATGCAAGTATTTCATCAAGAGTATCATCAGCATATAATGAAGTAGGAGAAGAACTATCACGATTTGTATCTTTACAATCATTAGAAACATTTTCAAAAATACAAGGAGTATGAGATGCAACAATATGATCATCTTGGCTAGTATGAGAAATAATATCATGCACATGTACATTTTCATCATGATTTTTATCTAAGTATCGCAATCAATACCAAACATATAATTGATAATTGCATCAACAATGGTTTAAAAAAAAATAGAAGAAGGTGAAGTAGTCCTAGTGCCTATGGAATAACAATAAGTACAACAAGAAATGTTTTGTTTTTTAGAAACAATGTTGCAAGAAGAATGGGTGAAACTAGTGGGAATGTTGTGTTCATTGGCCAAAGATTTTTTTAATATTATCATCAATGTGAGGGGTGTGATAGAGAACACTCAGTTAAGCCTTATTAGCCTCATCGTAAATAGGGACTCTCAAGATGCATAGCTTGCTTAGGAGAAATATATCTAATTAATTTGATTAGGGTTTAGTCAATCCTATGGAAAGGAGTTCTAAGATACTAGTTAACCAAAATGATTCAGTAAAATCTACAATATTTTACTGAAATCTGAATCTAGAAAACTGTCATAATGATTTACAATAAGATACAAATGCTAAGCAATTTTTACATATGTGATTATGAAAGAAAATGAGAGAGGTAAAATACTTATCTAATTTTTTCTTATCCTAAAGTGTGTCTGAAGTGGAAGAACTGATGAAACAACAACTCAAAGTTTCACAACTGTACCCAAAAAATATAGAAGTGTCAAGAGTGCCATGGCTAGGGCACCAGGGGCACCAAAGACTTACACCTAGGCATTGGATTCTGTTGAAAAGATCAAAATTTGATTTCTTCAATGTTGTTAGGGTTTCACACTTATTCACTGATGATCATATCTATGTTGTAATGGGTTCAATGAAGTACCTACAAACCTGTTATGAAAATAGTCTCCTGAAAAAACCTCGAACTACATCAAATACTAAAAAATAAACATGTAAAATGAGGGGTCATACTATCCTCGGTTGTTAAACAAGTGAAGTTATGACCGAGCATTGCACTGCATCTTAGACCCAATGTAGTTCTATGTGTTTGTTTGTGAAATACTACTCCTACGCTTCCCTTGTGCCAATGATGCCAACATAGTGGGCCATAGCTAGATAGAATGCAAATGTGTGGATGGAAAAATGAACTTCCCCTTCTTATGCAGTGTGTATGCAGAGTAATAAACCCAAAATGGAGTCCATATGATATGTAGAAAGATATCCCTTGATAGAAATTTCCTGCAATTATAATGGTATGGATGTTGTGTTTATATATGGATCTCTTATTTGAATTTTGACACGGATCAAATGACATGCTAACTATGACCTTGGGATAGAAGTAGAGAAACTTAAAAGGCCGACCAAAAATGTCAAAATATGAACAAAAAGAAAGGGGATAGGTGCACCCAGGTTGGATAGGAGTGCCTGAGTGCTAGTGTCCTAACACAACTAACGATAGATTTGAGATACTGATAGATAGTGATCCCTGTGACCTGGCCAAAAATGGGGTACAAAAGTGACAAATGTGAGAGATAAAACAATAAAAACAACCAAAACAAACAGATGGACTAGATAATATGTCATCAGTAAATACGTTTCATGCTCAAGATCCATATATAAAACAACATACTTTGCAGTATATTAAATAGTAATAAGTGTGTGATTTTGTGTCTACACAATGCTAAAAGAGCACACATTAGTGGGTAAAAGGACTCTTAAGGCCCTATCTAGAAAAAATTACCTGTAGGCCATCATAAAGGGTGTAGATCTTAGAGATCTAGAAATAGTGGCACCACCATGGTCGTCATCGTGTAAGGTATGAAAATGAGTGAAATATGATGGAATCCACTTTAATTAAGTTTGAAGAAGGAAACCTACAATTTAAAATTATTCCAAATAGACAAAATCTACGTTTTCAATTAGCTTGAAACTAGAACAAACAAAGAATTATCATGAAAAATATGTTATTTCTATTACATTCCATTATATGAACTTTATGAAGGAAAATTGTCCATGATAACTTTCCCTCGTCCTTCCTAAAAATTATAGACATAATCTAAAGTTAAAAACATATTGGATAAAAGAGGACACTGATTTGTCCCAAAAAAATTCTTGATGGAAATGAAGTTGCACTTAACTCCATTATGTACCCTTGGTGACTCAAAAACACCTCAAGGTGGGCTACAAGAGTGGTGAGAGGGTTGAGAAGACAATAGCTCCATATTATAATTACAACCCCATTTATTATGACTACAAGAGTGGTGAGAGGGTTGAGAAGACATTAGCTCCTTATGTATTTGACATCTATTTTCACCATTTCCTGCACTAATAATTACAACCCCCTAGTTTAGCTCCATATTATAATGACTACAACCTCCTAAGGAGAACATTAAATGTCAAAATTAATGCTCACATGCTTCAAAAATATTGCAGGAACAATATGGATGGTCTAAAGTTGTTGAGCAGACAATAGTAGTGAAAGCTTAGCATAGCCTAATAGGCTTTAGAAAACACGCAATAGTGGTATGAATAGTTTAGAGGCGATAAGACAACAAACCAAAAAATGATATTCAAAACCGTACATAGCCAAAAATAAATCTCAAATAAACTTTTACTAAATTAATTAACTAGTCCCATAATGATAATTTTCTTCCTAAACACACCAATACACTAATACCATAACCATCAACTAATCTTATATCAAAAGTTAATAAGCACACAAAAAACTTATATCATGTCACAATTACGTAGTCTTGAACCCATATTCAGCTGTATATGTTCCTTTCTACCATATTTATCAATTACTTTCTACCATATCTATCAATTGCAATTGTTTCGGCATGGTATGTCATATCAAGTCATTGTTCTAAATATCATTATTGATACTAAAAAGAAACTTGACCTAACAAAAACACAACCAAATTATAAATAACTCTGTCGGTTTGCTTGGCTTCTCTTTTTAATATAATTTTATAAATTAAAAAACCCCCATTCAAATGTATGTAATTAAAACCATTATAGTTCTTTAAAATCCAGCTTAGCATTGTTTGTGTTGCATATACAGCAATTGCACTATATGATCTATTCGTTGGCTTTTTAATATAATTGAAGAAATTCTGGTTAAGTATTAAAATAAGAAGCATGAGCCATAAAACTATATACCTCCTTAAATACGAAAACATATTTATTTATTGAGATTATGAAGCAACAAACAGGTTTATAATAGTGATGACCAAAACCAGCTTTATTATCGTATATATCTATACCATTATTTGCTGTATAGGTCTACATCCGTTATCATGACCAGGACAATTAGAAATCCTCAGTTACCGGGGCCATGACCGCCATCCCCACCATGGCCACCTCCACGACCACCGCGGCCACCGCCGCCGCCACCCCCTCCATTGCCACCTCCTGGACCACCGCGTCCACCTCCACCGCGTCCACCACCGCCGCCTCCACCATGGCCGCCTCCACCACGATCACCGCCCCCACCAAAGTCTTCCGCCACTGGAACAGACTTAACACCATCGAGCAGAGTCCATGAAAGTATTACAGCCAGCAGAACATAGCACACAATCTTCGAACGAGACGCCATTCGTGAGTCTCAACAATCCGCTTTGGGTAAATGTTGTATCCGGGAGTAGGGTATTTATATGTTTTCTGCATGTCCTCGAGACTGGTTATAATGTATGTTATTGACAATCCCACTAGCCGGTTGTCCGCTCTGAAGTATTTGTTTTACCTCCTACAGATAATTTATTTGTCTGTTTCGTATACGTTGAGAAACGCATCACGGACAGTATTTTAGATTATTGTTGTCGTCTAAAGTATTTGTCTGTTTACTGTGCATTGAGGAACGCATCAGGACAGTAATTTAGATTATTGTTGTTATCCTTCCTCGCTTTCTAGATTATGCAGCAAGTTAAATCTTCGAGTTGGCGATGAACTATTCGGTACTTTTCTTTAAAAACTATTAATATTTGGATTGAACTCGTTATTGCGGGTGCAAGAAGTCCTAGTTTTTGACTTTGAAGCACATTTGCTGTTATTTTTATCCAGCCTTTAATATTTTTATAACAGAAATCATTCATGTGCCGACTGCAGAATGCAATTAACCTAGCATAAGACCCCGTGATGCTTATGTTTGAGAAGTCGTTGGACAAAGACAATGCCCAACACAAATAAATATCCCTTCTTAAAACCCTTCGAGTGTTTGCATCCTATTATAGTTGTTCCTATTAATGAATGAGGATGTAAAGACTCGTGGAAAACAAGTTGGGGAGTTTTATTTTTTATAAATCATTAAAATAAAAAATTAAGTATATTGTTTAGAAGGATAAAAAGGACGGATGTTGGAAACGAAATTTCTTTTTTGTCTCTGACATTTGTCTCAAAACCACCTTCTTTGTAGTAATGATACCTTTCTTTTTTTGTCACGTATGGGGAAATAAAACCATGGGGTAAATTCGTGATAGTATGTGAGAGCCTCCTTATTGCTTTACCCCATTGATCTTAATATTAATTAACAAGCCACACCCACATATCTTTCTCATTGATGCTCCTCATCTCTATAAGAGAGAGTTACAAAATGGCATTCATAATTATATTACAAAACATACTTCGAGTCCACATGGACTCATCCTAATGAACCACTCATCTTAGAATATTAGTACTAGTTAAACTTATATATCTTCACTTCAATTATTGGTTCATCCATCATTATACAAAAAATTGCAATCACCTTGAAACTTGAGTGTTCTACTTGGTAAGCTTAGAGTTTTCTCCCATCAACTTTGTATTGAGACAAACCACTATATCCATGGGGCTATAACATTTGTTAGGTTTCCTATTTGAAGCTTAGAGTTTTCTCCCATCAAATTTGTATTCAAACAAACCATTGTATCCATCGGTTCATCACATTTGTTAGGTTTATTAGAAGCTAAGGGGATGATTCGCTTAACTCTTGAAATTTTCACTTTTCTCTTTTCAAATATTATGGTTTGTGAAGATCGTAGAATCTTGTTATCCTCTTTTTCTTTAAGAGATGCTTTAAGTTTACAAAGTTCCCATTTCGAAAATATTCCACAAACTATTCCAAATCTTTATTTTGGTGTATAGTTTGGGAGTGTGTTGCGAAAGTTGGGAAGGTGGAATGCTATTTTACACATTTTTATTGCAATTATAAAAATGTTTAATGCCTAGTATATTTGCATAAGTTTGAAAATACTAGAGGGTTTAAATATATTTGCACTAAGTTAGAAAAATCCAAATTTGCATAGGGTTTGAAAAGACTAGATCTGTAAAAGTTTTGAAGATCTATAGAAACATATATAGGCCAATACATGCATGATGAATGGTAGATAATATTATATATTTTTTTGTTATTATGTGAAGTACATAGGACATCCTCAATAGATGGTGTTGTCGCAAAGGAAATTGTTGTTGTGTAGGGCATCATTGCAACCTGGAAAAATGTTCTATTTTAGTTTTAAGGTAAGTGAAAAACTTAGAATATTTTTCTAATTACCATGATCCATGTAAATATAATACTTTAAGTGGGAACATAAGATAAGTTCTTTCAATAAAAAACATAAATTGTAAAACAAAATTCCTAAAAAATGTGGGATCGTGGATTGCGTTCAAAATTGGATATGCAAAAATGGGGTTTGGTTAAAAATCCTTGTAGTTTTTAGCATGTACATTTGGAATATTTGATGCCAAAATCATAAAAAATATTTAAAAATATTCCTCTTAGCTTGTAATAAACTCAAAATTCTAAAATATGGTATCTATACCCATTTAAAACAAGTTAAACCCTAAATAAATAAATAAGGGTTTGGTGTAAACTTGTTTCCTTATTTATTACAAGGCACAAGGTTGTATATTATAGATTAATTAATAAAAAATAATTCAAAAAATAGAATATAGCTTTTAATATAATGTGCATCATAGAAATGATGTAAACAGTTAATTGTCAAAACATATAGAGGAAAAAATGCTTAGCTACACAAGAGGTACATAAATTATCTAGGTGTGTAAATTGGATATACAGAATCATAATATTTGGAAGTGCTTAATCTCTAGATTTGTGTCTAAAAAACAAACTTGTATGAAATAATACAAGACCTACTAAGGTGTAAAATGGTATGGTATTGGGCTATACGGTCGCAAATAGGGATATCTTAGGGTTCTTCAACTTCTAGTGGTCCTTGGTTGTGTAGAAATATTCTTCGTTGTACAATGCTAATGTTATCCAATGTGGAAAACTTAAATGTAGTAACACTTAATAGGTAAAATCATAGATAACCACTCTATCAATTTATGAACATAATTAGATAACAAAAGGATAAATTTGTGTGTGGTAGAGTTAGATTGAACCTTTCATTTAACTCATGCTAAACCAATATCATAAATTCAGTACACATCATTGCAACTGGAGAAAATATATGTAGTTCTACTAGGGTATGTATAATTATGCCTAAACATATAATCCAACCCCCTATTTGTGCCCTTGTGTTTCATGGAAAAATAATAATGAGTGCAATTTTAGATAAAATAGAATGTACCATTTATGGTAGTCATATAGTGTTATATGCTTTAGATGCTATATTGATTTCCTTTATCCCTTGGAACTTTGAAAATGATTAATGTTGAATTTATATTGATAAGACTTTCCTCTACAACCTTTAGAGGCTTGTGTATTCGGAATATACACTCTTGAACTTGGTTTGAGTGCTTCAGACCTAATTAGTGACAACACTTAAAGATGTTGTATTGCTTTAGGAAAATTTTACAAAGGATTGAGTACTTTAGGAATGTCATTTGGAATATATTATCTTTAAAATGCCAAGTGATTTTTGTAAGTGTATTACACTTGGTTATATATGATTTTTTAAGATAGTTATTGTATTAAGGCCAATCTATATGATTATAAATGATGCAAAGAAATATATGAAAATAAAAAAGAGACACTAGAGAGTGGAGGAAAGGAATATAAAGTTTGGCATAGAATGTAGTATGGATTGGTCCTAGCCCATACAGTTTTGGAGAGACAGTTTATGGTATTTGACTAAGATTCAAGGTGAGATTCTTGAAGTAATGCAATACTTTGGATAAATGCAATTAAATATATTAATGATTGATAAATAAGAGTGAATATCAAATCATTTCATGCAAGAGTGAGAATTATATGTGAATTAGGATTATGACATGTGTGTGCACATCATAGTGTATAAACAAAATCAAAACTTATCATTTTCTAGGGATAAGTTTCCAAATTTATGTTTCTAGATTTTCCAATGATTTATGTAATGAAAACTACATGCTAAAATTAAAGGTACTTGAGTTTTTACACACACTTTGTCTCCACTGAATTTATTTATATTTTTTCATTAGTGTTGGCATGCTCCATAATCAAACCTTCAACACAGATTGTATTTAATATCCATAAAATAAATTGAACTATAACCCACATTTGAATAGTATATTTATAACCCTAAAAATTAAATTCATAATATAGTAAATTAAAGAAAAATAATGGAAATAGATACATTTAAATTTGATGATTTATCCTTTTCAAACCAATTTTTGTGACTACACTCATTTAATAAGATAAATACCCACATCCTATCTATGTTTAGTAAATCTTTCTATCTCCCAACTTTCTTGTTCCTATAAATTGATGCATCTTCACATTATGAATAGAAATGCATAAAATCATTATTTAATATCTACTTTTAATGTTGTAACTTAAAAAAAATTAATTACTTTTATCATGTACAAAATCATATAGTAGGGCCATGATGTAATTTGTAGTCCTAGCTGACCTGACCAAAAAATCATCTAACTCTGATTTCGATTTGATTATCTTTTGTGAGAGAGTGTAATGGAGTGTGAAAAAATAGAAGACTCATAGTCGAGGAGTTGAGGAGGTAAAATATAAAGTAACGTGTGATAATGTGAGAGACTAGAAGCCATCTAAGAGAGGCTATGTAAATATAGGCCATTAAAGACAAGTAGAGAGAATGCAAATATTAGGATAGGTCCCTAAGAAGACCAACAAGATATTGTAAAATCACTAAAAGAGAGTTACAAGATCCATGGAGAGAAATTTCATGTAGATAGGTCATAAAGGCCTATTGGCAAAATAATTTGTCACAAGGTAAAATTAGGAGCTTTCAACATGAAAATTATAGGCTTTCAAGACCTGATTGAGCTTATAATTTTCCTTTTAAGTCCATTTTCCACTTTATCCCTTGTGTTGATAATCAAAGTTTCCACTAGAATCGAAAATGAGTATGAACCAATATAACACATGTACAATGACAAGGGTCCAATATAATCCACTTTGACCTTTGGTTAAGATCCTCAATATTTTCGATGTGTCTGAAACCCTTTGAGCAAGTTATACCTTATAATACGACCCTTCTATTGCATGGGTGGACATTTTTCTATATTCGATACTCTCAGAATTATTAGCTGACTATTACACCATGAATTATGCCCTTTCATATTTCCAATTCTTAGGATATGAGCTCCCAAAAATTCACACAGTTCTTGAAACCCTTCAAATAAGGTGGTTAGTTATTTTGTAACATGCATTCCCCAGTGTTTTTCTTAAATTCTTCCTGACCTCAATTATATCTGTAGAATTTTCCTAAATAGCCTTAGATAACTTCATTTCTCTATAAAACTCCCAAATGATTTTAATTGTCCCTATAAGCTTCTGAGGATGTTTACCAGTGACAGAAAACCAAAAATATCCCTTTTGAAGCATCTGAGAAAATTATTATTTATTTGGATCTTCATAACCTCATGAATCATCTAGATAAATTTCCCTACACATGAAACACACTTTAAATTCATGTTAGCCTCTAAACCAGAATGAAGGTGAATACATTGAAATGTTGGTTGGAGGAATGGTTTAGATTGATGAGTAAAGGTAATTTCAAGTGTGGGTTTATTCGTCATGACCAAAAATTTAAATTTTTTATGCTAGACATTTATCATGAAAAAAATGCCATTGAGTGAATGAGAAGAAACAGTTCAGTTTCATTCCATTGTGTTAACTCTACAAACATTTTAAATTGGTCACTGCCCTTTGTGTCGTCATTAATCACTTTATTCAACTAAAAAGACAATTTAGGAAGATTCAAGACCATAATCATAGTTATTAGTATTTGATATGAATTTGGACTCAATTGGGGAATTCAAGGTGTACAAAAGTGCAATTTTTATGTGTCGAGGTTTAGGACCTTATAGTTTCCAATAAGACATGTAATGTCTTTTATAGTTGTTAGAAATATGAAATTAGCTTGTGTAGACACCTGTTTCTCGTACCCTACATTGTTTATCCAGGCTCCTCACATTCAGACTCAAAAAATTAAAATATCCTATTATCATGTAAATAATGTCCTCAACCATCTTAAAATCACATTTTAACCTTAGTAAAAATATCTTTTTAACTCACCTAAACCAACCTAACCACCTAATACCCATCCTAGCCCATTTAAACCCTAACCATATAACTTCCTAACATCCTAAAACTCTTCCTAACCATTTGAAATATCCTCATACCAAATTTAACCATTTGGAACTAGTTCAAACCACTTCCAAGTGGTTTTACCACTTTTCCCAAGTTACCAATGATTCTAACTAATCACCAATGATTATATAAGCAACATCAAACTTATTGATTAGGATCCTCTGACATTTTCAGCAAAGCTCTAACTCATTGGTGACCTATATGACATCACTTTTCTCATCTTGGCATCTTTAGCATCCTTGTCACATCTGCGGAAGCTCCATAATCTGTGTAAGAACCATACAACATCTCTCTCAAGAATTCATCAACAAAGGCAAGTCCTTTTCTTTCATTTCCATATTCATATTATAGATAGATCATATTAGAACCCATATAAGGTCATAAATCACTTGTTTGAAATCTAATTTGTATCCTATTAAATAATCAATCCTTTACACAAAAATTTACAGTGATTCATTTGAATCACCGTTGAGCATACAAAATCGCTAGTGATCCCGATTATTTCATTACTTTACAGATTTGTTCATATTTACAATCATATATTTGTCTGTTTCTTATCTAATCTACCTATGTTCAAGTTACTTATCTATGTAGATGACTGTATCAGGTTAGGAAAATTCTATCACAAACATAAAGGATCTTCCTATTGTTTCACAACCAATAGTGTGGGAACAATTTTTCAACATTACACAAAAACTAAGCCTCTATACAATAACCTTTACATAAAACATTAAAGATATCAAAAATCAACTTGAAGTCATACGTAAAGAACATAATTCACCTAAACAAGTGTGGTTCGATTAATTATTGGATTTTAAGTTCATATCCCTCTCATAGGCCACCTATCACACGGAACAAGATATCTCTATCCCTTAGATTCTTGATCATCTTTTAAATGTCTATTATCTTTCTATCATATCACTATATTGTAAAATGAGATGACACCCTTCAAGGAATCCATTTTGTTTGTGGGATTGGCCTTTGCTGTGAAAATTGTCATATCCTTATCTAATATATATCTTGTCAAGACATCTTTCCATGTGAAGGTTTCTATCATTTGATGGAGGTAGGATTCGTACACCTATTCATATCTATACACCTTGAAATGTAATTTTCAATGCACTTATCGCTAAACCCTCTTGTCTTATGAGTTTTTAGTGTTTTGACATTTAATAAATAAACCTAAATTCACCATAAACATTCTAGCACACCCGATCCGAAAACTATTCCCCTTTTTCTCATATTTTATACCTTCATTTTTTCTTTCCTTTCATAATATCTAACATTTCACCTCAGAGTACTTTGTTACCACTTATTCAAAAAAAACATAAAAATAAGAAAAATAAAAAAAGAATAACAAACATAGGTATGGTTGTTTTCTTTCATTTTTTCTTTTAGTATCACATTTGTATGTATGATCTATATTCATTTAAATTAATATTTACTTCTAGGTTTTAAAACGAACCATAATTCCATTTTCTCATATAGTCTAATAAGTGGTTAAATGATTACATTCACAAAATTTCCCTCACACACAACCAAACCTTGTAACAAATCAAAATTACATTTAAAGTATCCCTTCTAGGTATACCTGTTTAGATTTGATAACCAAGAGGGAAGTTGACTATGTGTTATGGATGAATATAAAAAACTGGTGGATGGTACATCGGATAATAACACAAAACAATTATATATGTGAGACCATGAAGTTAGGGGATAAGCCTCAATACCACTCCTCGTATAGACACCAATACAGACTTGTGCCTCACATACCTTTGAGTATATTGAGGAATCCATCCTTAACTCACTTGAAACTAACCTTATCTTTCCTCTTTCTAGTTCCCTTTCATCCATTTTTCATTTCGTACCTTTCTTAAGTTAATTAAGATAATCTAAAAGTTTCTTGTCATTGTGTGTTTTTTGCTTCTCTTAACAATGATATTTATTTTCTTTAATCCTTTTTAGTTTAGTTCATGGTTCTAACAAGACAAAAAATATCACCTTCAAAACATCCCAAACATGTAAGACCCACTCTAAAAATACCTAGAAGAAACCCAATAACCTACGCATTCTCCCATTATTAAATCTGTGACATCAAAAGCTCTATGTCTTGACCCTCGACATTTCTTCTAGAGTGGTGATCTAGTCCTTATAAAACTCTTAGATGCTAATATGATTGCACTTTCTAGATAACTTTATGACAAAGGTATGCATATCATTTATCCCCTGTCCAAAATATTATCCATCTTCTATTGTTGATACTTATGACTACTCTAAACTATACGATCTTCACTATCAATCATTTATTGAGAAAATATCTCCTTACCCCTCTACTAGTCATACTAGGATGTCAACACCTGCTTCATCCACTCTTGTTGCTAGTTTTAAACTCAATACCATATCATCACAAAACATGACTACAAAAAAAGCACTTGCATCATCAATTTCCTCATGTATCCCACATGACACAAAAACTCATACTATTATCTCCCCACCCACATACGGTCATGTAACCTCCGCCGCTCCTCCTCTTGTAACTTTAGTGGGTGTCCCTCATTATGTAAATCCTTTGAACATAAATCATCATGTTTTATCACAATAACTTACATATTCAATTAAAAATCTAGTCATATCGATTCCTTCCTCTACACCACCCATCAACACGAGTGTCATTCCTAGTACTCTTCCCTTTTCACAACAAGCATCCACTATGCCTGTCTCACAATATAGTTACATTTATTCTCAATATATCCAACAACCATCAAAAATACATATCAACAATTCTACTTCTCTTCCTTATCAATATATCCAATCCTCTTCAAAATCATTAGTCTCCCAATATACTTATATTATCCGAACACGTATTCCTTCTTCTATAAATATTCCATTACCATATCACTTGTATCAACAATCTGTAACACCGACAACTTACACACACAAATACAACTGTTAAAATACCAGAATAGTTTTATTATGTTTCTTATTGCTCAAAACATGACACCACATGGGCTCAAAAAGAAAAAATTCAACATGACATAAGACTATATAAGCATCGACCCACATGGACATCATGATAACATAGGGTACACATCAATGTCTTACTCAAATAATGTAAGCCAAGACAAAAACATAACTACAGTAAGGCACAGAAGATAGGCATATTCCACAACACGACCTTTTTATCATTTACAAATTTATTACATTTGGTTTTCCATTATATAACCTTATAGGTTTCTAATGAATTAAATTGATAAGGGTGTAAAATTTATTTTTTTCTTAAACTTCAAATACTTTATTTCCATATAGCATTTGCCTTTAAAATAAAATGCATTGTTGGTTCGTTTCTCAATTTCCATTAATTATCCACACCTCATTTGTTAATTACATTCATTTTAAACACATACATGCCTCCTAATATTCATTCTTACGTTAAAGGCTTGTTTGTCAAAATATGTTTAATTGACATTAAACTTTATCCTCACTACGAGAAGAAACTAACAAGATGCTAAGGTTCTTATTTTCGAGACATATATTTGATGTTTAAATTTAACCTTTTCTAGACAAGGGGAACAATCATGAGGTCAAGGAATATATATTAGAGTTTAATGGTTTATTAAGATTCAATATATCTCTTCCCATAAACATCCTTCCATCATAGTACCCTATTTTTTCAGTTACAGTTTATATAGTTAGATAACTTGTTTGAATCCATTAAAATCTTTCACATGAAGAAATTTTATTTAGATTTATATATTTTTTTTTTCTCAAAAATTTCATCCCACAAAGTGAAATTCATATTTATTTTTAACTACAGGAAAGTGTCTAGTTCAGTTTTACAGACTTCGAGCATGACGTTATTCCTAACCCCAAAATCTTGTTAACTCTTGTACTCGTTACACTTACGTCATGCTTTGGCCTCACGGTTGGCATTTTTTTATAACAATTGTAATTCAAATGACTCATAATTTACACTAAGGGATTCATGACTACAAGGAGTGGTGACTATACACCTAACTACTCATTTCATTTCTCTTAGACTATCAAGTATTAAATGCATATTCCATGACAAACCAACAACTATATGATTTTAAAATTTCTTCCAAGGAACTATTTAAATTGTTTATTAAAATGCATCAATGTTTCTTTAACCAATACCCTTAAGAGAGGCTCCACAATCTATTAACTTTAGCAACAATCATTGATGGGGGAACTATTGACCAAAATATGCTCACACTTATATTTTTGTCAACTAATACCATTCCTCCCCTTTTTGTGCTTCAATATGAATTTTTATATATTTTAAGCACTTAAGGTACCCTGAAAGCACTTCCATTAGATAGGAAATTTCTTCCCCTTTCTATAAATATAAAGAAGTCCTTCTAACACATCATATTTTGCAAATGGAGGGCCGGCGGTCCTTGGAAGGATTTTTTACCAAAAGCGGGCTGACGGGCCTATGGAAGACTTTTCGCCAAAAAGTAAATTATGGACCAGATGGGCAGGGGAGATGTCTTGGCACTTTGCAACAATCATTGATGGGGGAACTGTTGACCAAAATATTAACTATTAACTTTAGCAACAATCATTGATGGGGGAACTGTTGACCAAAATATGCTCACACTGATATTTTGGTCAACTAATACCATTCTTCCCCTTTCTGTGCTTCAATATGAATTTTTATATATTTTAAGCACTTAAGGTCCCCTGAAAGCACTTCCATCAGATAGGAAATTTCTTCCCCTTTCTATAAATATAAAGAAGTCCTAACACATCATATTTTGCAAATGGAGGGCCAGCGGGCCTTGGAAGGATTTTTAACCAAAAGCGGGCCAGTGGGCCTATGGAAGAATTTTCACCAAAAAGTAAATTGCAGACTAGATGGGCAGGGGAGATGTCTTGGCACTTTGCACTTTTCACTAAAAGTGTAGTTTATAAAGGAGGGCCCGCGCACCCATGGAGGATCTTTGCCCCAAATGAAGGAAAAAATACTTAAGGCCCGCAAAGGGACATGTGGCCATGGAATTTTTTGATTTTGTTTTGAAAAGCTTAAAAGTATAAAAGTAAGCCACACCTCCGCTGAAGCCCAGAGAAGCCACGTGTCAAGCCTCTTTCAGCTGCAGGAGAGCGGGCTGTCGGGAAAAGTTAGGAAATTTTGTAACTTTCACAAATGGAGAAAAATGTAAAGTGTGGGAATGTGAGCCCAAGGAGGTTTGTTCGTGAAATGAAAAATGTAAATTTTTAGGATTTTTGTCATACGGGGAAATTTTTCACTTTTGTAATTTTGGGCCCATGGATCTGTTTGGCAAAACTGGTTTTTCACCATTTTTTGTATGGATTTGATTCAGTTATTAAATTGGGCATATTATTCGATCTAGTGCTTGAAATTCAACAAAGTTCATGCCATTGGAAAGATCTCAACATCCTCTATGCCAAGGTAGCCTAAAATTTGAGTTTTTACATATTAGGTGGGTGAAATATTGGAAAATGTCTCCGGCTTGAAAAACCACCGAAATTTAATGAATTATGGTCTTCTTTCTTCTCGAAAAAGCTTCAGTACATTAGGGAATGGATTTTTAGAGGTGACCATGACTTTTCTAGACCATTTAATGAGATTTTTTAGTTGGTAAGATCAAAGTTTGAGTTTCTCTTCTTTCTCTCTTGTTTTCATCGTTCTATATATTGTAAACATTTCTCATTTTCGAGGAGAGACATTCTTGGTGTGGGGAAACTTTGTCTAGTTTGTTTCTTGACTCCATTTGAGTTGTAAGCCTTTTTATGCCTAAAAAGTGGATTGTATGATTTTTAACATCTGTGTAATGGTCTGTGTACCTGATAGAGAAATAAAATCATGTTTTTGTGGTGTTCTTCAACCCTTTCTCATGTTTTATTTTTCCCCTATGCCTCTCCATTTTGTGTTTGCTTCCTCTACATGTATTTCACATTTACAGGTGTAGGATGTTGTGTTTTATGGATTTTTTATGGTAGATTACGATTTGGGTTCGTGTCACTTCTTTTTGGCCTCCCTCATCTCCCTTTTCCCCATGTTTCATCCTCCCTCATCAGATTATCTTGCCTCTTTCCTTTTCTGGTGTATCACTAGTTTAGTGTAGGATCTCTTTCACTCTCTCTTTCTCTATGGTTCCTTAGAATGGTTAGATTAGGATAGGCTAGTTTTTCCTGCATTAGAGTAGTTTGTGGCCGGTAGTTTAGGGACAAGAAAAAACTTTCTCTGGAGGATCATCTCAAGTTTGCAAGTCCCATAGCGTGAGAGAGGGTCCAATGATTTTCAGATCACACCAAATTCTTCACAAAAAACTAGGCCATTCGTGGGTGGTGTGATTTTGTAATAACACTTTTGGAAAGCCCGGTGGGACTCTTTTGAAGCACCTTACCAGTTCATTTCATCAAGTTGATGTGTTCTTTATGAGATTGAGCCTTTGGAGGTACATTCAAATCACATATGGTGACTCCATCTAGTCAACAATTCATTCTATGAGTTGCAGAATTTCTTTCCATCCATTTCGATCCATTCTCCTTTCCACATCTTTCATTTCCTTCCATCCCACAAAGTTGTGCAATCATGACTTCATTTCCATTTTGGAATATCACACTTACAGTAGCTGTAGTGTAGTCCAACTCCAATGTTTTTCGTAAATCCTCCAAATCAACATTATGATCAGATCCTAAATAATCATGCTTACCCATATGAGTAGTGGCAAAACCAGTATGGCTATGGAGCTTATCAAGAACAAGGGTATGCATATAGTGATAGAAATTACATGGAAAATTCTGATTTGCTGGAGAAGATCCAAAAAATGTAGGTTGCCATTTTTTAGTAAAGGGCTACCATATAAATTAAGGCATTCATGATTGGTTGCAGGGCACCTTATCCATGGGAAGGCCCGTTTCCAAGAAATTACAGCCCTCAGGAGAATCTTGACTTCATGGTTGAAATGCTGCCCCAACTTGCACAGTGGAATGAGAATGTTGATGCATATGAGAAGAGTGCAAGACAACCTTTTAAATGGGTAAGTCATTCACTAGCTCTTGGTCCTTCATTTTCTCTTTCTCAAAATTTATCAGTTCAGCATGGTCAAAATTCAAGCCCATTGTTTATTGCCCGAAATATTGTTTTCCCTTCTCCATCTCCTAATCTTCCATCTCATTTCAATTCTTCTACCCTTTTCCCTTCCAAGTAGTCATTACCTCCAAAAAAAGAAGAAGTTCCACTTCCCTATCCACCACAATAAACAACAAAACTGGTTTAATCCCAACCTACCCCTCCTCTTGCATCCCCAAATCCATGTTGGGAAGATGAAAAAAAGACAACTAGCCAAGGATACCAAGAAGAAGAGCCAAGAAAAGAAGAAATGATCAAAATATTGGTCAGCTTGGCTCTCAAATTTGGGATTAAAGAGATCCCATTGATGGTCAAGCCAATAGAGGATGCCAAGGTTGAAGAGCCAATGGTGGCTAAGGTTGAGTTTTCAGTAGAAGAAGAACAAGGACAAGAACGAGAAGATCAGCAATCTATTTTCTCTAAATGCAGTGTCCATAATCCAAGCTGCACAATCATTCATGAAGGAAGAAGAACAATCAGCTCCAAGTCCTATTGAAGAGGAACAACTGGAAGAGATCAAATCAGAGTTAAAACCACTTGATGAAGGAAGCATCATTGAATATTTTTTGATTTCATTTGAAGGGGTTGATTTGATTTATGAATCCATGAGGGAGGAGAACCATAAAATTCAAGAGGCTTCAAGTACAAAGCATGCCATAGAAGAAGCTTGAGTTCTTCCTCCCACTTCATCCCCTTCAAAATTAATGTTGAAGAAGAGTTTGAGATTTCAAAATTCATGTTTAAGGATGAGGGGAACCATGGTGAGCAAGATTCAGATTAGGAGGACACCATGGAGGAGTTCGAGAACATGTAGTAGGACAATAAGGAGGTGGATTATATATCTGACTTGGATGATTTTTTTGATGGAGAGGATCCCATGGAGATCACATCATTTTCTCTTCCATCATCCACCTTCCAAGCACATGATCCTGCTACCATGAAGGAGAGCATTCAAGCACAATAGCTTGCACTTCATAAAAACCCTCTAGAACCAAGGTTAGAAGATATGAATCTTTAATGTTCTTCATCGGAGATGGAAGGGAAAGAGAAAGAGGATGTCATCATCTCTTCCACACCATCCACCTAGGAAGGTCAGCACGAAGACTCCATTTTTGGAGTTAAATATTAGAGCAATGGGAAAATTCATTAGAGGCAAGGGAGAAGCCACAAACATTCCCAATCAGATACTTGGCTTCATTAGAGGAAAGGGAGAAGCCACAACCATTCATGCTTTCTTCTAAGCATGACGGCAAGCCTCAAAGTGCCAAGGATCAACAATAATACCTCTTGGAACCAAGTGAGCAGCAAATTGAAGAGGTATTTTTTTTTTTTCAAGTTGATACCTTGATGGAGGGAGTGGAGAAACTATTTGCAGTCATCCTTGCACTCCTAATTTTAGTTATATTCAATGCCAAATCATTTGCATGTCTGGTAATTGTAAGGAAGGGCAGTTATTTCTCATCACTAGTAGCAGGTTTAGTTTGAAATTTCCCATCTCTCTAGTTAGAGTATAGTAGGTACGGTTTCTTTCAGCAGTAGAAGTGTTTGTGCAAACTTTGGATATCCCACCAGGGTGTTGTGGTTTTTTTCTGCTCATGCACAATGCGTTAGAAATGGCATTTGGTAAGAAAAATCAAATCTAGTTTCAATGGTGTTCCAAGTGTCTCAGAGATTAGATTTCAGAGTTAAATAACAATATCAAGCTATCATTCATTACTCCATGCCCAATGGATGCTTCAAGGAAACTTATCATTTCACCTAGCAGGTAGGTGATCCCCATGAGTCGCTAAATTGTTGACCAAAATAATCTCACACTTATTTTTTTGTCAACTAACACCATTCTTCCACTTTTGTTATTAAATCTCAATTTTTATATATTTTAAGCACTTAAGGTCCCCTAAAATAATGTCCATCAGATATGAAATTTCTTCCACTTTCCATAAATATAAAGAAGTGCTTCTAACTCCTCATATTTTGCAAATGGTGGTCCGATAGGCCTTTGAAGGATTTTTTGCCAAAAGTGGTCCGGCAGGCCTGGGAAAGGCTTTTCACCAAAAAGTAAATTGCAGACTGCAAGGGTTGGGGAGATGTCTTGTCACTTTGCACTTTTCACTAAAAGTGTAGTTTATAAATGTGGGCCCATGCACCCATGGATGATTTTTGCCCCAAATGAAGGAAAAAATGCTTAAGGCCCACAAAGGGACACGTGGCCATGTTTCAAATCAAAGCGGGAAGGCATGTTGTTAGAGGAATTTTGGAATTTTTTGATTTAGTTTTGAAAAGCGTAAAAGTATGAAAGTAAGCCGCACCTCCATCGACACCTAGAGAAGCCACATGTCAGGCCTTTATAAGCTCCGGGGAAGCGGGCTGTTAGGGAAACTTTTCAAATTTTGTAACTTTTTCAAATGGCACAAAATGTAAAGTGTAGGCCTGCATGCCCAAGGAAGTTTGTTTGCCAAATACAAAATGTAAAATTTTGCGCTTTCGAGGCTGTAGGGAACTTTTGCACATTTGTAATTTTTGTGGAAAAGGCACAAGTTGTAATTTCGAGCCCTCGGATCAGTTTGGAAAAACTATTTTTTCACCATTTTTTGTATGGATTCAATTGAAATATTCAAATGTGCATATCTTTTGATCCAGTGGTTGAAATTCAACACAGTTGGTACCATTGAAAATATCTCCACATCCTCTATACCATGGAAGCCTGAAATTTTAATTTTTTCATTGTTAGGTGGGTGAAATATTACAAAATGTCTTCGGCTCGAAAAATGTTTTGTGGTAGGTATCCCAACCACCAAAATTTAATGAAGTATGGTCTACTTTCTTCTCCAGCAATCTTGAGTACGTTGGGGAATGGATTTTCAGAGGTACCCATGACTTTTCCAGACCATTTAATGAAACTTTTTGGTTAGTAAGAGCAGAATTAGGGTTTGTCTTCTTTCTCTCTAGTTTTCATCATTCTTTATATTATAAACACTTCTCATTTTTTAGGAGAGACATTCTGGGTGTGGGGAAACTCTGTCAAATTTGTTTTGACTCCATTTGAGTTGTTAGCCTTCTCCTATGCCTGACAAGTGGATTTTATTGTTCTGAACATCTATGTAATGGTCTGTGGACCTCATAGAGCAATACAATCATGTTTTTTTTGTGTTCTTCAACCCTTTATCATGTTTTGTTGTTCCTTTGTGCCTCTCCATTTCGTGTTTTCTTCCTCTTCATGTATTTAACATTTACAGGTGTAGGATGTTGTGTTTTATGGATTTTTGATGGTTGATTAGGATCTGGATCTGTATCACTTCAGTTTGTCCTCCCTCATCTCCCTTTTCCCCATGTTTCATCCTCCCTCAGTAGAGTATCTCACATCTTTCCTTTTCTTGTGTATCACCACTTTAATGTAGGCTCTCTTTCACTCTCTCTTTTTCTCTGTTTCCTTGGAATGGTTAGATTAGGATAGGATAGTTTTTCTTGCATTAGAGTAGCTTGTTGAAGGTAGTTTAGGAACAAGAACCAACTTTCTCTGGAGGATCATCTCAAGTTTTCAAGTCCCATAGCTTCAAAGATGGTCCAATGTGATGAAGATCACACCGAATGCTCCACACAAAACTAGGCCATTTGGGGGTGCTGTGATTTTGAAAAAATAGGAACTACACCATATGAGAGAGGACATGATAATATGCTACTAAGGGTCACAATTATCTATAGCGACAAAGGGGGTTCAAATACAAAATTTATAAAATTTAATGCATTTTAAAATCCTTCTAAGGTAATATTTATAATCATTGGTAGCAACACATCATAGTTCATTTGTTCATTAGCATCATAATAGGTCACTCAATGTGTTACATTCATTTCTACTCGAGCGTTTCTACACCCTACCACAAGTCAAATTAAGAGTAATCAAGTGTCCATGTCTTGGAAGGCATTCTTGCCACTCGAGGTATCCCCAAAATACATTTTTTCACTTTTGTTTAACATTTATCTTAAAAAGTGTTCCATTAGCTTTGGTTTTTTTATTTGACTACAAATAAAATATATAAATCTATAGTTTATTTAAAATACCTATCATATACACATTTTAGGTTTGATTCTAAAATGGGAAACTATGTTTTCTTATTCACTTGTTCTCGTGTGGATCAATTCACGTCCACCTTCACATCATAAGAAATATTTAATTTGTTGCAAGAAATCTCCATGACCCTTGAAATGATTATATCGACATCACAAGGGTCTGTTCCCAAACGAGGGAAAGCTACAAATTTTCCTTTACAATTAAAAAATAAATAGGAAATTAATGCACAACCTAACAATCTTTGTGGTCCCACCCATTATTCATTACATTAAAATTTTAACATTATTTAGTCTCTAAAAATAACTATGATATTTGAAGCTCAACATGGCATCTTGTATGCCATTAAAATGATGTTATTCCTTGCACTAAGGAATCTCACACACTTTCATACCTATGTGAATGCTCTAAACTATGTTTCTAGGGATGAATTAAAAAAACATACAATATCTCTGAGTCTCTAAGATTATGAAGGATATTTAAAGATATCCTAACTTGAAGCTTACTATAGAGGTTCATTACATTCAACACAGGTAAATATTATGAGCTATATGAATGTTTTCTTACTTTCCACTCAATAAGAAAAAAACACACAAATGTAAGTTGATATTTTTATTTTAATATTAAGTGATTTCCTAGGTCATTACAACACTTGTAGATATGTCAAACAGTGTCATTTTAAATTACTTGCTAACAATTTTACTCAGAAAATCATATCACAATTACGACGACACTAAATATTTTAAATGACAAGGTTCCACTTGCATACTCCTATATTTAGTTTGACACTAAAAGAAGGGTTCTTTGACATCATTTTCAAAATCAACATGATATAATTAAATTCATTTACTTAATAAAATATACACCATTTCCACCAAGAGTAACAATCGTTAAATAGGAAAGAGTATAACTACGTACAACATAGTACATTTTCCCAATACACAACACTATCATATTCATCATGCAAATAATTAAAATAATACATCCTATTCATAAAAATATCACTAAAATATTCTAAACAATTACATTGCCTTCAAATAACATGCTAATAAGAGAAAAAAGTGTCTTTTTTACTACTCCTTTTTGCTCAGGTACCTGCAACCAACGTTGCATCAGTCCTAAGACTTAGCATGGAAAACAGTTACACTCAAGCACAAACAAGACATTCATCATTTCAAGTAATTTCAAACAAAGTACAAAGAGAGGTAGAGATAAGGAAAGAGGAGAGATAATTTCCTTACACATTAATTTCTACTCAAGCGTTTCTACACCCTACCACAAGTCAAATTAAGAGTAATCAAGTGTATATGTCTTACAAGGCATTTATACCACTCGAGGTATCCCCAGAACACATTTTCTCACTTTTTTTTAACATTTATCTTATAAAGGGTTGCATTAGCTTTGGTTTGTTTATTTGATTGTAAATAAAATATATAACTCGATAGTTAATTTCTGATATCCTATAATATACAAATTTTAGGTTTGATTCTTAAATGGGAAACTATGTTTTCTTATTCACTTGTTCTCACGTGGATGAATTCATGTCCACCTTCACATCATAATAAATATTTAAATGTTGTAAGAAATCTCCATGACCCTTGAAATGATTAGATTGACATCCCAAGGGTATGTTCCCAAATGAGGGAAAGTTAAAAAATTTCCTTTATAATCAAAAACTTAATAGGAAATTGATGCACAACCTAACTACCTTTGTGGTCCCACCCATTCTTCATTACATTACAATTTTAACGTTATTTAGTCTCTGAAAACAACGATGATATTTCAATCTTAATATGTCATCTTGTATGCCATTAAAATTATGTTATGCCTCGCACTAGGGAATCTTACACACTTTCATACCTATGTGAATGCTCTCAACTAGGTTTCTAGGGAGGAATACAAAAACACATACAATACCTCTAATTCTCTAAGTGTATGAAAGATATTTGAAGCTAACCTAACTTGGAGCTTACTATAGAGGTTCATTACATTCAACACGGGTAAATATTATGAGCTATATGAATGTTTGGTTACTTTCCACTCAATAAGAAAAACAAACACAAATGTAAGTTGATATTTTCATTTGAATATTAAGTTATTTCCATGGTCATTACAACACTAGAAGATAGGTAAAACCACGCCATTTTAAATTACTTTCTAACAATTTTACTCACACAATCATATCACAATTACTATCACACTAAACATTTTAAATGGAAGGTTTAAATTTTCATTCTCCTATTTATATTTTGACACTAAAATGAGGGTTATTTGACATCATTTTCCACATCACAATGATACAATCAACTTCATTTACCTAATATAATGTACTTCATTACCACCAAGAGTAACAACTATTAAATAGGAAATAGTACAACTATGTACGATATAGTACATTTTCCCAATATGCAACACTATCATTTTCATCATGGAAATGATGAAAATAATACATCCTATTTATAAAAATATCACTAAAATGTTCTAAAAAATTACATTGCCTTCAGAGAACATGCTAATAAAAGACACAAGTGTCATTTTTACTACTCCTTTTTGCTCAGGTACCTGTAACCAACATTGTGGCAGTCCTAGGACTGAGTATGGAACCCTTACACTCAAGCACAAACTATAAATTCATCATTTCAAGTAATTTCAAACAAAGTACAAAGAGAGGTAAAGATAAGGAGAGAGAGGAGAGATAATTTCCTCACACAATTTTTTATTTTTTTTCAAGAGAGAGAGTAGGGAAAAGAGACAAACTATAAAACATTTTCTTTCCTATCGATAATATTTTTACCATTTCTCAATGCATACCCATTTTATAGTATTTAAAACTCATCTACATTTTAATCCATTCACATTTCCAAGACCAACCACAATTTTATATTTATATGAAGAGATAGAGAGAGAGAGAGGAGATAATGAACGTTTTTAATTACAAAATCCTTTCATACAAAGTAATTTATTAAATAATACTCTACAAACACTGTAACACTATAAAAAGCGGTTCATAACTTATTTACAGAACCCATAGGATCCTAGGAAATATTTTATATCTTAAGTTGCGAGTGTGCGAGAACTAACCAAATAAACTAAATTTCTTACATTATGGTTTCTAAAACCACTTGTTTTATGTTCAAACATAAATTCCATTGATTCCTACCTACTCGCCTATAAACAAATAACTCACCGGATTTGACGGAATTTGATTTCGTCAAACAAGGTTCAATTTAAGAAGGTGACTTTGAGACATTTTATCATAAAAAAATCAAACACTTATGTTTTACGATGATGGGTGACTCCAACATCCACTTGAAACTCTAACTTAAGAATTTTTTTAATGAAACTAAGAGTTAGTTTTAATCGTTGCATAGGAGTACTAGAGGTAGATGGAGGTTTTTTCTAGTTATACCAAATAAATATGACATTTGTAAGTGAAAACCGATAACAATTTCATAAAGTGAGAATGTCACCAAAAGTGACTGAAGTGTAAAAACGGTATCAAATCTTACCTTCTTAAGGCATCTAATTGATTTAGTCTGCTCGGTTAAGAAACTTCATGGTGTCTTGAGTCGACATGGAACTTGTTTTAGGTTTTGGTTCCCATTAACCATTGAACATGGCACTCCATGCGTAAGGTTCTAAAGGCCTAATTTATTTATTTATTTTGGTTAAAATTTTAAAGAAAAATATTTTTAGGAAAATTAAATTCCATGTCCATTCATTCCAATTTGCGTTATTTCTTAATATATATAACTTACAAAAATCTAACACTAAAAAAAATGATGATATTTTTAGTTTGAAGTGAGAGTAAGAGTGATCCATACATGAATAATCCCTGCAGAGACAACGCCCAGTCCTAGGGGAAGAGTATGGTGCTACTGCAATGAGGAATACTATTTCTCCAACATGTTCAAAGTAAATTTTCAGCAACAGATTACCCGTATCATACATTCCCCCACATTGCACATTCCTATCTGTAATTTGGCAATACAAGTCAAATTGATAACTAGTTACAAGTGTGCTTTGGTAGTTGTCCATATGTTTCCTCGTACTCCCATTTCAAAAATCCATTTTGTGTAAATCTAAAAATCTTCGCATTCCATGAAACCAAACATTTTTTTTTCCTTTAAGATTCCCATATTTGTGAATCATGTAGTCATAACTGGCCACATTCCCAGCATATAGTGGTTCCCAACAACTCAAACGACAAATAAAAATAAAAAAATTCAATTATGATTTCGTCCCATGCATCCCCTCTCAAATTAGGAACTTGGAAAAATATTCCACATGCCTTAACATTGCATCCCAAAGAATATGTATACGCTAAATCCCTGTAACCACAACATTTAAGAAGGGCCCTGTCTGAATCAAATGAAGAAACATTTATTTCTTACAAGGCACTGAATGGAAGACCAGAGGGTTACACGCAGAGGAAGAGTGAAGGAGAAAAATCTAGCAGAGACAAAAGTGGGATACCAGAAAAGGGCACTTTCATTTCCTTAATCAATACAAACAATACTCAAAATAAAATATAAAGAGCAGGAAAACAAACTGGTAGGAACAAAGGATACAATTCACATAACACATCATATCAGAAGAAGAAGAAGCCAAAAAAAAAAAAACTCAACATTTTTCTTTCCTAAAGCACCTCCTTGATCCTCAATCCTCTCCTTCTTTTCCATACAACAACAAAATAACCACATGAAACAATTTAATTTTCTCTTAGAGAAAAAATAACCTACTTCCTCTAAGATATATAACCATGTCAATCGGATTGTATAAATTAAAATGAGGGGGAATTTGGGCATCATATTATCCTCCATGTGCAAGGATGAATTAACCCATGATGGTACAAATATTCAGACAATTATAGGTGAGAATGCCATTTAGAACAATTTTCCATATAGCTTTCTATTTATTCAATTATGAGAGGACATAACTCTGCTCTTGCTCCAAATATCTGATCACTTCTAAAATCCAAATGTTAAATTGAATTCGTTAGGAGGGATTCTTCTGGACCTCAAATAAAATGCTTATATTAACATGCAAGGAAATGACAGGTTGTAGGCCCTTCCACCCTCCAACCCTAAAAAAGGTGGCTCGATGTCTAAAATCGAGGGAGAATTACACAATAACACCCCCACAGCTATAATCAAGCCATTACTTCCTCTTAAAACATCCAACATTTATGAAATGATCCCATGTAAGAACTGTTAAGTACAATAACTAGTGTCTAAGATGTTTCTATGGAACTATTATCATCGAATCACAGCACCCTTCTATTTATACAAGTGCATATAATTGAACTCATGGTGTGATTGGATAACATGGGTACTATCTCCAAGTTGTGGGACTTGCTACTTGAGATAGACCTCCAGAGAAAGCTGGTTCTTGCTCCTAAACTACCTGCCACAATCTACTCTAATGCAGGGGAAAATAACTATTCTAACCTAAATTTCAAAGGGACCAGGGGGAGAGAATGCATAAAATGAAAGCCTACACTAAAGTGGTGATACACCAGAAAAGGAGGGTGTGAGAGTATTCTTCAAATGTGTGAAATACAGAAGCAAAGTGCACACTAGAAGAGGTGACGACAGTTCTCTATAATCTAGCAAAACGCATTCACAACAATATTTCAGACATACACAATGATAATGGATCCCTGCATGAACATAATAATAGAAACAATATTCTTGTGATCAAGGTTTAAGGGGCAAGAAGAATGTAACAAAACACAGCAGGGGAAGATACATCCACAAACTTATATTTTATTGCTTCATGATATGCACAGTTCAATCTATCACAAGATAAGGGCCTGGATCACCATGCAAGGAGTCCACAACAAGAGAATGTAACACATCAGCTTCAAAAAGCAATCTTGGTAGAGATTTGCTACAAAAAATACCTCCTCTTTACAATGATCCCAACACTCCAATTTATAGAAAAGATGAGAACAGAGAGAGGGGGAAAAAATGAAAATCCTGAAATCTGTCCTTCAACCACTTGTAAGAGGAATAAAATGGAGTAAAATGATTATATATTACTTGAAAAAGTCTCCCCATACTGTCCTAGGTGCTGCATCAGAGAAAGAATGATGACCATGCCTCTTAATTGCACTCCCAACCACCAAATAAAACATTGTTATGATCCCAGCCACGTTTTCTAAAAAGTATTGACCAATTTCTCATCAAATATGGAATTTATTGATTTTTGTGCATTTACCTCGGAGCCACAATTCCAACGGTACAAATTTTGTGCGATTTCATTGAGAAATGAAAAAGTTATGGCCTTCTGAGTGCAGGCAGCTATTTTGGGTCTGGCAGGCATTTTCTGTCATTTGACGAGAATAAGCATTAACTGACTGGAGTTGAATATGTTTTTTTTTATGGGTCATGATCGTTCCATAAAGTCCAATTTTGTGAAAATCGAAGCTTAGAGTCAAAAGTTGTGGCCGTTTAAAGTTCACAGGTCAAACGTTCACTTTTCTTCTTTACCTTCGGCTGTTTCGGCTTTTTGCATCCCATACGTACTTTTGTCCCAGCTATCTCAGACACATTCTCCCACATCAGCCAATTCGGGCTTGTCTCTTTTGTGGCCTTTTCACCTTTTTGTGTCCCTCGCGTACTTTTGTCCTGGCTGTCCCGGACAAAAATCTCTGAACTGCCCGAAATGGACCGTCTTTCGGCGAATCGGCCGATTCACGTCCCGCATGTAAGTTTGTCCCGGATGTCCGAAACCACGCAAAAATAAAACTTGACTATTTTCCCTACTTTCAGCTGATTCAGCTTTTCATGTCCCTCGCATCCTGACGTCCTAACTGTCCCGTGGACCGCCTGGGAAAAAAATATCCGACTTAGCCGATTTTCTTTGTTTTTTTGGCCCCAAGCTTGGTACTATGAACCTCAGTACAACCTGAACCCTTCAGACATGAAATGCTTTAAAACAGTCCCGCAACCTTATTTTTTGCAATTTTTCCATTTTCTCTAACTCGTTGGGACTTCTTCTTGGATGGGAGAGTTAGAGAGAAGCCGAGGGGCCCCCAAAAACACGATTTCAGGCCTTAAATCAATCTACTTGCTCGGAACTGAATAATTTGATGTGCATGTTATCAAAATTACCTTGAGGGGTGAATTTTGGATAACAATTTTGGCGACTCTGTGGGGTTATCTGCCAGCTACTTATAGCAATCTATTGGGCATGGAGTCTATTTGATAACCTCTCAGCTGTTTTGAAATTTGAAAACCTGTATTCTTGAGCCATTGAAACATTTGTTGAGCTGGCTCTCTTGTGGCTGCAATTCTTTTCCAGTAGCTTGATGAACTACAAACATGAACATACTAGAAGTAATAGAACATGTGCACAAGCACTTAGGGAAATAAAAACTACTCTAACAGTAGTACAATGTGCATAAGAACTTAGAGGAATGGAAATTCTAAATTAATATTTACAAGGGTGAGAAGCTATCTTTCTAGTAGCAGTGTTTAAGATAGATTCCATTGACCGGAATCTACAATTCTTCACCATCCAACTTAGCCAGTCGGAAAGCATTGCTACCTTTGCATTCAAAGATCATGTACGGGCCACTCCAAATGGCATCGAACTTGGAATGCCTTCCCGGCTTTGCATGATCTGCATCCCATTTCAACACTAGATCTCCAATTTGGAAGGTTCTAGCCTTGGCTTTCCTATCAAAAGTCTTCTTGATCAAGGCTTGATCCTTCTCTATTGCTTGGGCTGCATGCTCTCTAATTTATTGGAGCTCCATTAATTCTGCATATCTAATCTCCATGGGTTCAAACTCAGCTAGTTCCAACTGTTTCATGAGTTCCAATGCTGGCAACTCAAGTGATATAGGTAGAACTGCTTCTTTCCCGTACACAAGCTTATATGGAGAGCTTCCTATAGACCTCTTGGGTGTGATTCTATCGGCCCATAGGGCTGATTTGAGCTTTGCATGCCAAGCCCTTTGATTTTCATCCAGAGTTCTTCTGATGATTCTTAGTAGGTTCTTGTTTGTAGACTTGGCTTGACCATTACCTTGAGGGTAATAATTTGATGAAGTGCTGAGATACACACAATTCTTGACAGCCCATTCAGTGATCTTTGTGCCAAGGAATGCCAATGCATTGTCCGATATGATAGTGGCAGGGGCACAAAACCTCGTGACTATCCCTTCATAGAAATCTAAGATATTGGATTCATTTGCCTCCTTTAGTACCACTGCTTCGGTCCACTTGGTGAAATAGTCTGTTGCCGTAAGTATCCACTTATGGCCTTGACTTGAATTGGGATTGATAACCCCAATGAAGTCCAATCCCCATTACATGAATGGCTAATCCACTGAAATTGGATGCAATGGAAGGGTAGCAAGCCTCTCTTTACCTGTGAAGAATGCACAATTCTTGCACCTTTTGATCCACGCAAAGCAATCACTGAAAATCTTGGGCCAATAATAACCAGCCTTCATGATTTTTAGAGCTGTCACTCTTGGTGCAAAATGACCACCAGCTGGTCCACCATGGAACTCTTACAACACCCTATGAATCTAATTTGTGCTAATGCATCTCAGTAGCACTCCATTCACATCTTTCTTGAACAAAACACCGTCTACTATGGCATATGGGACAACCTGCAATCTGAAGTGTCTTCTTTGGGTTTTGTTCATCTCTGGAGGGCACAAGCTTGTTTGGAGGTAATGCACCAAGTCTTGAGTCCAACATGGAATGAGTACATCATCAATTGGTTGTTCTTGATCATTTTGTAGTAGTACGACAACATCTTCTTCACCTTTTGAGCCATCTGGTTATTTGAAAGTGATCTGCTCACACAAACCTTTGCCACGAATCAGTTTGGTTACTCTGATTTCAATATCATATTCCATCACCTGAGTGATCCAACCTGCTCTCTTCTCGTTTAAATCCTTGTTTAGGAGAAATTCCTTGACACCAGCATGAGACACTAGCAGTTGAATCTTATTGTTTGAGACCAAATGTCTGAACTTCTTCAAGCTCCTGATGACAGCAAGGACATGCTTTTCAATGAAAGAATACTTTATTTCGTAATCTTCCAAGGTTTGACTGAAGAATGCTATGGGATGTTCTGAACCTTCTCTATTCAGCTATGTCAAGATAGCTGAGATTGTATATGATCCTCCAAATGCATACAACATGAAGTCCTTTGAAAATTTGGGGTTGATAAGAGTTGGAGCTTGTGATATCGCATGCTTGATGTTTTCAAAACTCTCTTTTCCTTCTGCTGTCCATTTGAATGCCAGACTCTTCTTCAACATCATTGTTAAAGGCTTCACAAGAGTGGCAAAATTAGGCACAAATCTACGGACAAAGTTTATCCTTCCCAAGAAGCTTTGAAGATATTTCTTATGGTGTCGCAATGGAAGTGTTTGGATGGCTTCAACCCTTTCAGGATCAATTATAAGCCCTTCCCTAGAGACAATGTGGCCGAACAATTTGCCTTCGTGTGCCAAGAATATACATTTCTTTGGATTCAATGAAACTAAAAACCTTCTACACCTCTGAAACACTTGTCCGAGGTGAGAGAGATGGTCTGCTACATTCTTTGAGAAGATAATGATATCATCTAGGTATACCAACACTATATTTTTGATTAAGCCTTTGAATGCCATATCCATAGCTCACTAAAATGTTGCTCCGGCATTTGACAGTCCAAATGGAATCTTCTTGTAAGCATACGTGGCCCATTTTGTAGTGAAGCCGTCTTGAATTGATCTTCTTCTTTCACCATTATCTGATTATAGCCTGAATATCCATCTAGCAATGAAAACCTTTCTGAACCAGCTAAAACCTGTAATATTTGTTCCATTGATGGAAGCGGATAATGATCTTTGAGTGATACTTTATTTAGATCGCGAAAGTCCACACACAATCTTATTTCTCCATTTCTCTTTCTTACTTGGACCAAGTTTGCAACCCAACTTGAGTGTTTGATGGGGAAGATGATATTGGCCTCAATAAGCTTTCTTAACTCTTTTCTCATGAGAGGTTTGATATGAGGATTTACTGGCCTTTGCTTTTTCCTAACAAGCTTGGATTCCGGATCCAGCTCAATAGTATGTTGTGCCAAATTTGGGTTGAAACCTCTTAAATCTTTGTAAGTCCAAGTGAAGACATCTGGGAACTCTTGATAAAGCTGAACAAAATCAGATTTCTCTTGTGGAGTACTTACTTTGCCAATTTACAATGTCTTGCCTTCATCTACTAAGATAGGTTCTGAATCTTCACCCTTTACTTGAATGTTCACTTTCTCCTTCCAGAACTGATCATTCGGGTTGAAGATTGACTCCAAGGTTATGAGGCATTTTAGTAATTTGTTAGTTCTCAGCTGCACCACTTGGTCACCATACTGCTGCTCCATCTTGTCTTGATTTCTGGTGGAGAAATCAGCTTCTTCTTGTAGGAAATTAACAATTTGTTAATCATTCTCGAAGACTTGCCAACTTGTATTATTATCCGGAATAGCTGGTCTCACAACAAATTTGATATGAGGCTGAGTTTTCTCACTTTTGATACTTTCTACAATATCAAACGAAGCCCCAATTGCTGCCAATCTGTCCACTGCTTCATTCTTTTTTCTTGGGATGGAATTGATTCTAAAAGCTTCAAAATCTTGAATAAGATCCCATACCTGATTTTTGAAGCACTTGAGTAGATTATTCTTAACACCATGCTGCCTTTTAACTTGGTTGACAATCAACTCACTGTCACCAAAGACTTGCAAATTCTTGATGCCTTTCTTCTTTTCCTAGTGTAATCCGTGAATTAAGGCTTCATACTCAGCTATATTGTTTGAGCAAGAAAACTGAAAACGGAAGGCTGAGTAATACTTTATACCTTGTGGTGAAATGAGCATAGCTCCTCCTCCTGCACCTTGTCTACTCCTTGACTGATCAAAGAACAATTTCCATACTTCATTCTTGTCCTTATGATCTGGCTTGGTGATGCTAGGGAGAGGTTGATTCTCTTCATGTAAACAATAAACTCCTAGCTTAGATTCTTCTATTTCTTGATAAGGATCAAAAGCATGCACCTTGCTTGCCCATTCATTAAGATTCAAATCTGGGATGCTTCCAACCTTGGTGTCATCTTCATCAGTGCTCGGATAATCTTCTTGATCAAACGCTGAACAGTTGGTATTGATTTGGCTTGGAGTGTAAGGCTCAATGTGAAAGTTTGCAATAGGTTCAGATCTGATTGTGGCCTTAGTTTCATACCTTGTTCTAAATAACATGTGTGACCAATCCACCGGAAGATAGCCTCCAATTGTAGCAGTGAAGTCTCTTGACAAGCACAATGCAAAGAGTGGTGGCAGGTCTATGACTGACACATCTTATAACACTATTACGTTGGGACATGCGTACAGTGTGAGGCTCAAACCTTTGATTACTCCAACTGTTGTCACTGTTGTCCCATCTAATTGCACTACACCCTTGGAGATGACTTCATATTGAAGCCCTATCTGATCAGCTATCTGTTTTGGCATGACTGAGCTGCTTGCTCCTGAGTCAATCATGTAATTAAGTACCAACTTGTTTCCTATGATCAATGAAACAAAAAATGGAGGGGGCTTCAACATTTTACCTTGTTTTCCTCCATGATTCCCTTCAGGTTGGGTTGTATTTGTGAGTACCTTCTCTTGCATTTGGACCTGTTGATTTGAAGTTGACCAATCCTTCATGGCAGCTTCTAGCAAATCTCTTTGGCCTGGGATGGTTAGTGATTCCCACATTGATATGTTTATGTTTTTGTTCTTCATCTGATCAATGATGTTGAATGAGGATGAAGCATCCCTCTATTGTCCTTTAGCTTGCGCACTCATTCCTTGCACATGGGCAGCAGCAAATGACATCTGAGTTGGTTTAGGAGCTGGTTTGGGTGCTCCTTGCATGTTTGGGACTACATTTTGTTTGCCAACAACTTGTGGAGTGGTAGAAGGTTGTGGATTACTTGGATCCAATGGCTGTCCTTCACCCAAATTTCTCCTTTTTGACCTAGTGTTGGCTACAACACTTTGAGAGGGTATTTGATTCATACCACATAAATCTTCATCCTACCAATTGACAAGAGTAGTTTCGTTCAGAGATGTTCCTTACTGAGGTACTTCTTACTGCTGATCCTCTTCGTGGCTGGACTCTTGCGACCCACTAATGGTTTGCAGCATAAGAGCCTGATTTAATGCATCGTTAAAGCACATTGATTGGTTATGTGGTTGACTGCATGGGAAACACCAATCATACTCTTGACCTATGTTGTTTTGGACTGGAAACTAATGCTTTAGAAGCAGATATGGCATTGGGGTTATAGGGCTGAAATGGTCTATTAGCGGAAGGCCTTACTTTGCTTTGATTTTGATTTGCAGCCTGAGTTGGTGACCTATTTTGTTGGTATGGGGGCCTAGCCTAGTACTGCGCTTGAGGCTGATATGGTCTAGCACTTTGAGCTTGCTGTCTTTTGATAGTAACCAACTCATTTCCCAAATTTTGCAATTGTTTCATGACCTCTTGGAGTTCATTTGAAGCACTAGAGGATGAAGTATATGTTTCATTTGAACTTTGATTTCTAGGAGTGGGAATATGAGCCAAAGTGGGTGTTTGACTAGTGCTTGGATTTTCTAAGTTTGGATACAAGGGCATGGGAGGCCTAGGAGCCAGTTTACCAGCTTGAATAAGACATTTTTCAGCCCTAATGGCAATGCTATAAGTAGCAGGTAAGGTTGTTCCTCCCATAGATTGAATTAACATAGAAATATCAAAATTCAAAGCCTTAAGATAGTATAGAAAAGTACCTTCAGCTGTTGGCCTGACGGCCACCGGAATCCTATCCTAAGACCTTTGAAATCTGACATTGAAGTCAGTCAGCTACTCGTTGGGAGCTCTCTTGATAGTTGTCAATTGTTCTAGTAGAGACAAATTGTCTCCCTTTTCCCCAAACTGCTCATGGAGAACTATGCATAACTGATTCCAATTTGTGATAGAACCAGCTCCAAGGCTCCTAAACCATTGCAATGCCTTCCCTTTGAACGAAGATGCCAGGAATTTTACAGCCACATCCATTTCATTTATCTCATGGATTACACAGATGTTAGCAATGTCTTTGACATGATCACTAGGAGTGGTATGATTTTCTCTAGTGAAAAATGGAATGTTCTTCAATGCTGCAATTAGAATTGAATTATGTGCATTGAGGACAAGTGGACTGCTGCCAGTGAAGTTGACAAAGGGATTAGGTGGTTACACCATTTTGATTGGCTTGAGAACCCTTGTTGATTGGATGAAAGGTCTACCAGGTGGAGGTGTAGACAAGGTTCTATTAGGTGGAGATGGAGATCTTTGAGATCTGCTGCCCCTTCTTTCTCTACCTGGAGATAGGTGCAGATAAACAAACAATCCTTCCTCCCTAGTTCTTGACCTGGTATGTATTCTTCTCATAAATTTTCTAGGATTGGACTATAGAAACCAGCAGATTATGCCTCTTTTGGAGTCACCAGATGTGTAATTTCAAAGCTCCTTCAAAGCTAGAACTTACAACAAGTGCACATCGATCTTGTCATAGTGAAAATGAAGACCTCTAAGGTCCCACCGGGCATGCCAGAACTGTTATCACCGAATCACAGCACCCCTCTGTTTATACAAGTGCATATACTTGAACTCACGATGTGATTGGATAACATGGGTACTATCTCCAAGTTGTGGGACTTGCTACTTGAGATAGACCTCCAAAGAAAGCTACTTCTTGCTCCTAAACTACCTGCCACAATCTACTCTAATGCAGGGGAAACTAATGATTCTAACCTAAATTTCCAAGGGACCAGGGGAAGAGAATGCATAAAATGAAAGCCTACACTAAAGAGGTGATACACTAGAAAAGGAGGGTGTGAGAGTAGTCTTCAAATGCGTGAAATACAGAAGCAAAGTGCACACTAGAAGAGGTGACGACAGTTCTCCATAATCTAGCAAAACGCATTCACAACAATATTTCAGACATACACAATGATAATGGATCCCTGCATGAACATAATAATAAACAAAATATTCTTGTGATCAAGGTTGAAGGGGCAAGAAGAATGCAAGAAAACACAGCAGGGGAAGATACATCCACAAACTTATATTTTATTGCTTCATGATATACACAGTTCAATCTATTACAAGATAAGGGCCTGGATCACCATGCAAGGAGTCCACAATAAGGGCCTATAACACATTAGCTTCACAAAGCAATCTTGGCAGAGATTTGCTACAAAAACTACCTCCTCTTTAGAATGAGCCCAACACTCCAATTTATAGAAAAGATAAGAAGAGAGAGAGGGGGAAAAATGAAAATCCTGAAATCTGTCCTTCAACCACTTGTAAGAGGCACTAAATGGAGTAAAATGATAATATATTACTTGCAAAAGGCTACCAATTTCTCCCAGGTGCTACAACAGAGAAAGAATGATGACCATGCCTCTTAATTGCACTCCCAACCACCAAATAAAACACTATTATGATCCCGGCCACGTTTTCTAAAAAATATCAATGAATTTCTCATAAAATACAGAGTTTCTTGACATTTTTGCATCGGGCTCAGAGCCACGATTCCAATGGTACAAATTTTGTGCGATTTCGTTGAGAAATGCAAAAGTTATGGCCTTCTGAGTGTGGGCAGCTATTTTGGGTCTGGCAGGCGTTTTTTGTCATTTGACGGAATGAGCATTAACTGACTGGAGCTGAATATGTGCTCATTCCATAAAGTCTAATTTTGTGAAAATCAGAGCTTGGAGTCAAAAGTTGTGGCCATTTGAAGTTCACGGGTCAAACGTTGACTTTTCTTCTTTTCCTTCGGTTGTTTCGGCTTTTCGCGTCCCACTCGTGCTTTTGTCCTAGATGTCCCAGACACATTCTCCTGCATCGGCCGATTTGGGCTTGTCTCTTTTGCAGCCTTTACTCCTTTTCACATTCCATGCGTCCCTCCCGTACTTTTATCCCACCTGTCCCGAAAAAAAATATCTGAACTGCCCGAAATAGAACGTCTTTCTTCGAATCGGCTAGTTCACGTCCCGCACGTACTTTTGTCCTAGATGTTCCAAACCACGCGAAAAAAAAACTTGACAATTTTCCCTGCTTTCATCCGATTCAGATTTTTACGTCCCTCGCGTCCGGACGTCCCAACTGTCCTGCGGAATGCGTGGGACAAAAATGTCCGAATTAGCCGATTTTCTTTGTTTTTTCGGACCCGAAATGCTTTAAAACAGTCCTGGAACCTTATTTTTTGCATTTTTTCCATTTTCTCTAACTCGTTGGGACTTCTTCTTGGATGGGAGTGTTAGAGAGAAGCCAAGGGGCCGCCAAAAACATGATTTTGGGCCTTGAATCAATCTACTTGCTCGGAACTGAATAATTTGATGCATGTTATAAAATTACCTTGAGGGGTGAATTTTGAATAACAGGAACCTAAGAACAACCTTTCATATAGAGAAATATTTAATGAAGCTATCAACCGAGTCATTCCTTTAAAACCCTATCCTCAACGCCGAGAAATCCTTAAAATCATCACGTTTTATATTAAGGAGGACCCAGAACAACACATTAGGTATTTCCATCATGGGTATTATTTTATCACTCATGACCAATATCTCATGTTGAGGACATTCCCCATGTCCTTAGCTATCCATTCCCTTGAATGGTACACTAATATCCTACAGCATTCCCTTTTCTCATTCGCAAAAATCCCCTAGTTATTCCTAGAGAACTTTTACATTAACATTGCTTGTAATATATCCATCATGGATATCTATGCCCCTAAACAATTTTAGGACGATTCCATTTTTGATTTCGTCAGCAAATAACAAGGTATTATCAACCAAATTTACTTCTCTTTTCTGCAAATTGATTTGATCGAGTTGTTTGTGAATGAAAAACATATCATCAACCCTTCAAATGAAATCCTCGTAAACATTTGAAGATTCCTTTACCATGACCCATAAGATATAAATCCATGCCCTCGAGGACATAAAGTTAAACTTCGATCTAAAAAAAAAAACCTGAGTCCTCTTTTAAAACCTTTCCTAACAACAATAAATCTTAGGGTTCAAAAACTGTCTTCTTTTGAAAACCACGTATAAAAATTATTTAGAATCCAAAAGTCCCAAGCCTAAATGTAATTACACACCTACAAGGGAGTATCTAGCACTGTAAATGATATGGATCAAAATCTGGTAAATGGTAAATGGTGCCAATATTTTAACGGAGGAAGTAAATTTCTTGATTCCATCTACAGTCGCTGCACATGCATCCAGGGGTTTAAGCCCAAGTTTGTGCAGCATAACATATGACATCAATATTAAATTCTGTAGATAGAAATAAGGTCTAAATGGAAAGATTTAATTTCATCTTGAGATTCGGCCATGACACCCAATCCCTAAGGGAGACCAAACCCAAAATGTCGTGAATTCCTTTACGAGAGTGACAAAGAGATTTAATTCCCAGAGTTTCTACAAGTGGAAGAATATCATTAGTAATTATGAGATACCACCATAGATTCTAATAATTAAAATATAATCCAGTATGACATTTGTCACCAATCTAATGTTGTAGGGGTTTCACCAAATCAAATGATTTCCATATGCTTTTGGCTATAAAAGTCCCAAAATTCATGATCAGGATCCTAGTGATAATCAATGTGTGCATCCCAATATTATTCTAACATTTTTTTCCGAAGGGATCACCAAAAGAAATACAATGTCAAGGCAAGATTTTATGGGCTTGATTTCCAAAGAGACATCACACAACCCATTAAGAATATAAAGGGAACATTTTCCTATACACATCAATAATTCCCATGCCACCTTTATTGCGAGGGAGAGAATAGACATCCAAGCCACTCAATGAAATCTAGTTCAACCATAAATTTTGCACCAAAGGTAGTCCCGAAGCATCTTAGCAATCTTGGTGAAGGAAGAATGAGAAAGGAACTAACACATAGAATAATACACATGGGTAGAGAATAGAATGTAACAATTAGAATTTACAAATGAGAGAGAGGGGTTTAGAAGAGGATCGAGAAGTTGTATGTTCAACTATGTCAATCCCATACTACCATACCATGGAAAGTCAGTATCAAAGGAAAATGGAATGCCCAATAATTTAAATTATTCTCCTCTTTCAATCCATTTCCAGGGGTAATCTTTTAACTAGTCTGACATTGGAAAAAAATAAATTCGATAGCCCAAAGTCTTAGCCATCCGAATGTTTGATGCTAAAAAAGGAATAAAGTATCTAGGAAATAAAATATCATAGCCACATTCTGTTCTGACTTAGCCAAGGTTAGAAAGGAATCATTGATGAAATGACAATTAATAAGTTAAGTCACAAGATCCAGAAGGAAAACCCCTTGAATGCAACCTTGATCAACATTAAAAGCAATAATATAGCCTTAGGCATCATTAAATAAAATAAACAAGGCAGGTGCAAGAGGGCACCCCTATTTGATAAAGATGAAGAGGTCAATCACAACATACATATGACCATTAATTATAAGGGAAATAGACACAATAGAAAACAGAGTTTGGACTACTGAAGTGAAGAATTTGACAAAACCTAAGGCTATGAGAATAACTAAAATAAATTTCCATTGAATATGATCATAGGACTTTTCAAATTCAATTTTGAGAAATAAAAGATGCTCTAGAGAAATCCGAGCCCATTCCTTTCCCTCTCAAATTACTATAAGATTATGCAGAATGTATTGGTCTTTGAAAAAATTCATCTTCTCAAGGTGAATACTTTATGGTAATAGATTACTAATGCAAAGAACCAGAGGCTTAGCAATAATTTTGTATGAGACATTTAACATGGTGATAGGCCTCTAGCTAGTTATATGCTATGGATCTCTAGCATTAGGAATGAATTTTATGTGTCAGTGGATTCGTAGGGGTTATTTCCTTGTTTAGGCATGGGGGTTACACAACACCCCTATTTGTACTTCCCTTTTTCGATCTATGAGCATGAGAACACCTATTTTTTTATTTGCATATTCTTTCCATTGTTCGAATATTACGTATTGCGTTGGAGCTATGATGTTACCACTAAAGTGCAATTTCATCGTGGTGCATTGTTTCGATATCGGTTCTTGCATATCCCTCTTTCATCGTATCAAAGCCATGCAGTTAAGTTCACTAGACTTGGATTAGTATTGGGATGGGTGACCTCCTGGGAAGTCCCAGTGTCATTTCCTCGTAATGTCATTAGACCTAATTGGGTGTACACGTGGTGGGCTTTGAGAACACATAGTTGAATCTGGATCCATCGTGCGGGGGTATGTTGACATAGTAACTACTTAACATGATGAGATCTGTCTCCACCACTAGTTCGACCTTTTTGTGTGATGACAAAGCATACACCGTGTACGATCTTATCTTCACCTATTGACGACAAACTCAGCTCTAATTGTAGTAGTTAGTAGTGGATTTTTTTACTATCGATCTATGTATAAAGGCCATCGTGGCCATTAATGATAACTCAAATGAGTTAGGTCTATTGAAAATCTCGTCGAGATATTCATTTTTTCATTTCCCTTGCTCATTTCGAGAGACAAATCCCTAGTCATTTTTCTTCTCACCACCATTGTTGGTTATCTAGAAGTTCAATTTTCCTTTACAAATCAATTCTATGAGGTTATGAACATTGTCATTTTCATTTGTAATGAGATTATAAGCACACTTGACAAAGGTGGTCGTGGTTATTGTCAATTCAAACTCTCTATTTTATTTTTGAGCATGATGTTTCTCCATTTGAAGCTCTCCAAGAGTATATTTTTATGATTCTCGAGCCTCTATAAATTTTTGTATATTTTTAGAGTTTTATTTCTTAATTATCTTATCTCTGATTTGAGATTCTTGTGAGAAATTGACCTCCATTATTGATCATTTGAGTTGTGTTCCATTCTTTGCAAAACAAACACTGCGAGTTCTAGGTATGGATACTTGTATTCAAAAACTTCCTGTGACTTGGTTAAAACTTAACTGCGGATTTATTTTCAAGGAATGACCACCATTTTTTATCTTTCGAGTTGTTATTCCTTTTCTTTGATGATATGGAGGCATGCTCTGATTTTCAGGGTAAGTATTTATGATCTCGTTTCCCTGAAAATTTACTTTGAAGCTTTGATTTAGATGCGCTGAGTTGGGTTTTTTTATGAATGTTGTATTTTGAATGTTGAAACCTACACTATTTATTATTAGTGAAATTTAAATGGCCATCAAGATTGATGTTCAACTTACATTTGCTCAGATAAATAATGGGTGGTTACATTGTTGAGTATGCTCTTCTAATATTTTTTGTTGTTCCCATCTGGCTACTTCAAGGTTGACATCTTGGATTTGTTATCCTTAACTATGAATAAGGTAAGGTCTCGATGTTTATTTTCTTTTCTATCTGAAAATTTCCTCATGTGGGTTTTCTAAAAAATGAGTTTCTCTACAAATTGTAAAATTTACCCAAGTTGATCATAGTGAAAACTGGGTTTTCTTGCCTCAAGTACATTTTACATATTATTTGGGTGTAAATTTTTCTCTGTTTCTTTTAAAACCCTCTGATATCTCGTATCACCATGAAAAACTACTCTTGACGCTTTGTTTCTCATATGTAGTTTTTCTCAATGTTTGGTCTTTGGATAAAACTTGATTCTTAGCTTCCTTTGTGCTCTTGGTTTTGATGTCGTGAGTCACATTGTGTTTCTTCATTTGTGTCACTATACATATATTTACTTTTAGAAAAATGTTTCTTGCAATTGGTATACTCCAATAAATATGAAAATACTGATTCCTTCGAGTTCATTCTTTGTGATCTGATTTTTCTCAATTGTATCCCTTCTCAGAATAAAACTCCATTAAGGCCTACTCTTTACTCACTTTTGGAAGTTTGAGTTCCAATTAAACATTCAACTCTGTTTATTCATGTCGTCTTTGTAATTTTAGACTCAGCCTGTAAGAATGAGAGATTTGATCTCTTTATTTCAGGTTTCTTTCCAAATTTTTTAGATATAGGATCCCTTAAGAATATAGGTTATTCTTTCCCAGATAGATTTCTTGTGTTCAAAAGTTCCCTTACAATTTATTTTCTCTTGCATCATCCTTAAGAAAAACATTTCCTCCCTTCACTGGTTTGAGCTCGATTTGAGGCCTTCTATTCAGCTTGTAGACACCATTATTGAGGGTTTTTGTAGGCTTTTAGTGTAGCTTGAGTCCATTCATGTGGATAATTATCATTATTCATGTAGCATAATTTTACTTGTTCCTTTGCAAATGAATAATTTACTTTTCCCATTTTGCAACTATATTTTTCTTAATATGATATAAATGTAGTTGATAAACATGGGATGTATTCTTTGATGGTATCTTGGATCTATATCCTTGACTTATGCAATGTACAATCTTCCTTCTCTGAAATTGTTTTAATGCTAAAGTTATTGTTATCACCGAATCACAGCACCCCTACGTTTATACAAGTGCATATACTTGAACTCATAGTGTGATTGGATAACATGGGTACTATCTCTAAGTTGTGGGACTTGCTACTTGAGATAGACCTCCAGAGAAAGCTAGTTCTTGTTGTTAAACTACCTGCCACAATCTACTCTAATGCAAGGGAAACTAACTATTCTAATTTAAATTTCCAAGGGACCAGGGAGAGAGAATACATAAAATGAAAGCCTACACTAGAGTGGTGATACACCATAAAAGGAGGGTGTGAGAGTAGTCTTTAAATGTGTGAGATATAGAAGCAAAGTGCACACTAGAAGGGGTGATGTCAGTTCTCCATAATCTAGCAAAATGCATTCACAACAATATTTCAAACATACACAATGATAATGGATCCCTGCAAGAGTATAATAATAGACACAATATTCTTGTAATCAGGGTTGAAGGGGGCAAGAAGAATGCAAGAAAACACAACAGGGGAAGATGCATCCACAAATATATATTTTATTGCTTCCTGATATGCACAGTTCAATCGGTTACAAAATAGGGGCCTGGATCACCATGCAAGGAGTCCACAACAAGGGCCTACAGCACATTGGCTTCACAAAGCAATTTTGGCAGAGATTTTCTACAAAACTACCCCCCTTTACAATGAGCCCAACACTCCAATTTATAGAAAAATTAAGAAGAGAGAGAGAAGGAAAAATGAAAATCCTGAAATCTGTCCTTCAACCACTTGTAAGAGGAATTAAATTGAGTGAAATGATTGTATATTACTTGAAAAAGGCTATCCATACTATCCCAGGTGCTGCAAAATAGAAATAATGATGACCATGCCTCTTAATTGCACTCCCAACTACATGATAAAACACTATTATGAACCCTGCCACGTTTTATGAAAAATATCCATAGATTTCTCATCAAATATGGAATTTATTGATTGCTGTGCGTCGAGCTCGGAGCCACAATTCCAACGGTACCCATTTTGTGTGATTTCATTGAGAAATGCAAAAGTTATGGCTTTCTAAGTGTGGGCAGCTATTTTGGGTCTGGCAGGCCTTTTCTGACTGGAGCCGAATATGTTTCTTTTATTTAAATATATCTACCCTCATTAAAAATAAGAAATTCCAATTTTGTGAAAATTAGAGCTAGGAGTCAAAAGTTATGGCCGTTTGAAGTTCACGGGTTAAGCGTTGACTTTTCCTCTATTGTTGCAGCTATTTCGGCAAATCGGTCGATTCACGTCCCACACGTACTTTTGTCCCGGCTGTCCCAGATGAGAATCTCTTGCATCGGCCGATTTGGGCTTCCTTGTTTTCTTTTTGCTGACTTTTCATGTCCCGCATGTCCCGCACGTACTTTTGTCCTGGCTGTCCCGAATGAAAATCTCTACACTTCCCAATTCGGGCTTCCTTGCAGAAAATCGGCCGATTCACGTCCCGCGTGTAATTTTGTCTTGACTGTCCTGAACCACGCGAAACAAAAAACTTGATGATTTTTATTTCCTGCGGCTGTTTCACTTTTTCACGTCCTGCGCGTCCCTCGCGTCTTGACATCTCAACTGTCCCGTGGACCACCTGGGACAAAAATGTCCCACTTAGCTGATTTTCTTTGTATTTCAACCACGAACTTGGTACGACGAACCTTGGTACGACCTGCACTGGTACGATCTGCACCCTTCAAACCTGAAATTCTTTAAAACAATCCTGCAACCTTATTTTTACATTTTTTCCATTTTTTCTAACTCGTTGGGATTTTTCCTTGGATGGGAGAGTTAGATAGAAACTGAGGGGCCCCCCAAAAACATGATTTCAGGCCTTGAATCAATCTACTTGCTCAGTACTGAATAATTTTGATGCATGTTATCAAAATTACCTTGGGGGGTGAATTTTGGATAACAGTTATGAAGTTTGATAAACATCATTATTTGTACTTTCTATATGCATTTCATTTTTTAGAATCTATAGTATTGAAATTATATTTCTTTCATGGATTGGTACAACTATATCTTTATATATCCATTCTTTAGTCTCAACTGAAATAAATGCACTTCTTAGATTCAACTTGTAGAATGAAATACTTTTGATATGAAAACACAACAGTAAGTTTTTATTTCCTTATTCTTACCTGTACTTGTACATTTAGATAAACTAGTTAGAAAACATTAGGATTTTTTGCCTCTCTTATGTTCCAGATTTTTTCTTTTCCTTTCTTTTCTGAAATGATTGTGGAAATCATATGTACTACTATCAAATACAACTCTATCTATTGTGTATATGTATCTGATTTACCTTATGCTTCATATTTTGAGAAATCCATATGTTCGTAGTTAGATAATACATGAGTACATATCAGACCCTACACTCAATATTGATGCCTTTTTCTTTTCATTTTTTAGGTACATTTTGACTGCTAGGAGATTTGGATGAATGATGGAGCTTGTGATGAAGTGAAGAATACTTAGATGAAAATCCCAAGGTAATGATGGGTTTATTCTATAGTCTTTTACTTTTAACTTCATGCACATGTACTTCTTTCTTCAGTATTTATGAGTTACATCCCATGCCTTGTGTGGGAAAAATTGTACTTCTTCGTGAAGAAAGAACATTTAGTTTCTGTACTTGAGTTGTATACTTCTTTCTATTTTTAACTTTATAACATGCATATTGATTGTATAATGAAATAAACAATTCAATAACATAACTAAATATTTTTAACACTTATAAATAATGAGATTTAATGTACATGTAACTTAAAATGAATTCGATGCTCGAAAAATGCAAATCTACTTTCTATTACTCAGTTTTATCCATCATATAAATTGTAATTCATGCATTCATAGAAGATATGCATTGGTTCTTTGTGGCTTTTGTGTTTCATTTCTAAGGATGAACATGGAATGACAGTCTATGTAAAGTGTTACATTATGTAACAATATACATAGTTGCAGATTACATGTAGTTAATCGATTGTAACAACTGAAAACATAATAAAATTGTAATACATCCCCCTATTTAGGTTCACTTCATCAATGTCATCCACTATAACGAAGTTTTGAGTTGCTCATTTTTGTACAAGTGCAAAAATTGTTAACATTTCTAGTGATCCTGCGGGAAAAGCTACCTGCTAGCTTGTAGACCAGTGCTTTGCTCCTGTCCATTGTGCATGGAGTAAAAGCATATAACCAAAAATATTTTTCCAAAAGAAAAAACTAAAGCGGGGAAAGGATCTGGAAACTAGATCACGTGCATGAATGCACTTTATTGAATTGAAAAAAAAATCAATGTGCCTTAATGCACTTATTGAAAGGGAAATCCTACTCTGACCAAACATTGTAGGATTTTCAATAACAGTGTTTAAGAAACAAACCATTCAGAGGAATGGGAAGTTCCTCTCCATTCAACCTTGAAAGATGAAATCATGTAAGGAACACTCCAGATTGTATCAAACTTCATTTGTTTTCCTAGATTTTCACGATCAACATCCCATTTTAACAAAATGTCTCCTTCATTGAAGAATATAAAATTATCCTTCTTATCAAATGTTTTATTTATCTATTTTTTATTCTTTTCCATGCTCAGATGAGCTTGATCTCTTAGCTCTTATAACTCCATTAATTCTGAATAATAGACCTATAATGGTTCATTCTCAAGTAATTCCATTTAGTGTAGAAAATCCAATGCAAGAAAATCAACTGAGATAGGCATTATTACCTCTCTTCCATAAACAAACATGTACGGTGAATTGCCAACTATTATTTTAGGAGTCAGTTTATCAGCCCAAAGTGTTGAATTTAACATCATATGCCAAGGTCTTTGGTTGTCTTTGAGTGTTATTTTAATGACATTAGTCCTATCAGATTCCATTCAACCCGTCGAATCCCAGTTCACGGCCAATTACATATAGCCAGATATATCCATATGACATGTCTCTATGACTCTAGGAATCCATTGCATTGGTCATTGCGGGGGGTCGATTCTGGGAGTGCGGGCTTAGCCCAGACGCGGAGATGGAATAGAAATCTATTTTCTTTTAGGTCCATTCATCATAGAACAATTACCTTATGTGGAATTATTAGATGAGGTACTTAAATAAATTCCATGCTTAATAGCCCAATTTATTACCTTTTCACAAAGAAATGCCAAGGCATTATCTGAAATGATAGTTACTGGAAAACCAAATTTGTAAACTATACCTTCATAAAAAGATAGAATTGAAGTCTTGTTATCTTCTTTCAAGGCTATTACTTCAGTCCAACATGTGAAGTAATCTGTAGCAGTCAAAATTGACTTGTGTCCTTATGACAAATGTGGATTTATCATGACAATGAAGTCATGACCCCACTGCATGAATGATTGATATACTGAAATAGGTTGCAGGGGTAGCAAAGCTAAATGTTTCTTTCTAACAAATAAAAGAATTTTCTTACACTTTTTGATCCATTCGAAACAATCCTTGAATATGTTAGGCCAATAATAACCATCTTTCATAAATTTTAAGGATGTAGTACATGTTGAAAAGTGATCTCCTCTAGGTCTTTCATCAAATTTGGATAGTAGTTGTTGAATTCTATCATAATCAATAAATTGCAGCAAAATTTGATTTATATCTTTTTTAAACAACACACCATCAATGAAAACATAAGGTACAACTTGTAACCTGAAATGTCTTCGTTTATTTTTTTCCATACATTCCAGATAAGTACCGTGGTATAAGTAGTTAACCAAATCAGTCATCCATCTTGATTCCTGAACTTCTTGACTAAGTTCAGGTTTCTGATTTTCTTCTTGTACCATGATATCTAACTACTGATACGTAATTTCAGCATGATGTTATGGATCTTCTGATACTATAGCTGACTATTTTTCCACATCAACAATTATATGTTCACATAAACCTTTTACTCAAACTGTTTTAGCAACATGGATGTCAACTTCATACTCCATAACCTTCGTAATCTAGCTTGCTCTCTTCTGAATCATCTCTTTTTTCAATAAGAACACTTTAGTTCACTTGGATGAGAGACTAAGACATGCATATTCTTATTGGAAAACATGTACTGGAAGTTCTTCAATCATCTAACTATTGAAAGTACTTTTTTCCCAAGAAAGGTGTACCTTGTTTCGTAGTCATACAATTTTGTTTCCACATAAAGTAATTGGTTGTTCAATGTTATCATCATTAATCTAAGTTAGTATAGTTGAAATAATCTCATCTCTTGAAAGTGCATACATTATAAAATATTTACCAAAATTTGGATATGCAAGAGTAGGAGCTTGTGAAATGACTGACTTGATGGCCATAAATCCTTTTCTCCATTCGTTGTTTCAAGAAAAATCCTATCTTTCTTTAACATGGTTGTTAATGGCTTAACTAATAATGAAAAATATGGAACAAATATTCTATCAAAGTTGATTTTTTTGTGAAACCTTTGTAGTGCTTTCTTATGATTAGGTAAGGATAACAGTGAAATAGCTTTTATTCTGAAAGGATCAATAGCTAAACCTTGTTTAGAAACAATTTGACCAAACAATTTACCTTGATGTACTGAAAAAATGGACTTTTTGGGATTCAAAGATATTCCAAACTTTCTACAAAGCTTAAAATTCTGCCTCAAATGTATTAGATGTTCATCAAAATCCTTTGAAAATACAATGATATCATCTAAATAAACTAATATAAATTTATTTAATAGGATTTAAAAATCCATGTCCATTGTACGTTGAAACATTGCCCCGGCATGTGAAAGTCCAAAAGGCATTCTTTTGTAAGTATAAGTACCCCACTTTGTGGTGAAGGTTGTTATGTATCTATATTTTTCATGTACAAGGATTTGATTCTATCCACTCTAACCATCCAAAAGAGACAATCTATCTGAACCTAAAATTGTTCTTAAAAACTGATCCATATTGGCTAGCAGATAGTGATCTTTTAACGAAGCTTTTTTAAGATCTCGAAAATCCACACATAGCCTAATTTATCCATTCTTTTTTTCAAAAAGAAACAAGATTAGCTACCGAAATTGAATGCTTAACTAGAAAGACAATAATTTATTCGATCAGTTTAGACAACTCTTTTGTCTTTAATGGCTCAATCTTTAGATTTATAGGCCCTTGCTTCTACCTAACTGGCTTGAAATTCAGCTGTACCTCTATTGTATGTTGAACTAAAATTGGATCAAAACCTCTAAGATCTTAGTATTTCCAAGCAAAAACATCTCTGAATTCTTTACATAAATTGCTAAATGATTGTTTTTCAGCTAAGCAACATACCTTTCTGATTAATAGTTTCTTTTCATCATCCACCAAGATCTCTTTGTAGTTATCTGCGTGAGAAGACATCTTTCCTTTGTATTTTCTTAACTAATCCTTGAGGCAACCTATTTTTATTCAACTGAATAATCTTGTCACCATAGAAGTACTACAAATTCTCCATATTAACTGCAAAAAATTTAGCTTCTCGCTGCAAAATCTACATATTTGTTTCTCATCTTCGAAAACTTGTCAATTTTCTTAATTATTAGATACTGAAGGTCTAATAATGAAGTTTATACATAATTTTACTTTTTTATTTTTGATCTAGGTGTGTAGATTGGATATACATAACCATAATATTAGGAAGTGCTTCATCTCTAGATTTGTGTGTACAAAACAAACTTGTAAAAGACCTACTAAGGTGTAAAATGGTATGGTATTGCGCTATACAGTCGCAAATAGGGATATCTTAGGGTTCTTCAACTTCTAGTACTCCTCGGTTGTGTAGAAATATTCTTCATTGTACGATGCTAATGTTATCCAATGTGGAAAACTTAAATGTAGTAACACTTAATAGGTAAAATCATAGATAACCACTCTATCAATTTATGAACATAATTAGATAACAAAAGGATACATTTGTGTGTGCTAGATTTAGATTGAACCTTTCATTTAACTCATGCTAAACCAATATCATAAATTCTGTACACATCATTGCAACTGGAGAAACATATATGTAGTTCTACTAGGGTATGTATAATTATGCCTAAATATATAATCCAACCCCCTATTTTTACCCTTGTGTTTCATGGAAAAATAATAATGAGTGCAATTTTAGATAAAATAGAATGTACCATTTATGGTAGTGATATAATGTTATATGCTTTTGATGCTATATTGATTTCTTTTATCCCTTAGAACTTTGAAAATGATTAATTTTGAATTTATATTCATAAGACTTTCCTCTACGACCTTTGGAGGCTTGTGTATTTTTTAAATACACTCTTGAACTTGGTTTGAGTGTTTCAGACCTAAGTAGTGACAACACTTAAAGATGTCATATTGCTTTAGGAAAAGTTTACAGAGGATTGAGTACTTTAGGAATGTCATTTGGAATATATTATCTTTAAAATGCCAAGTGATTATTGTAAGTGTATTACACTTGGTTATATATGATTTTGTAAGATAGTTATTGTATTAAGGCCAATCTATATGATTAGAAATGATGCAAAGAAAGATATGAAAATAAAAAAGGAACACTAGAGAGTGGAGGAAAGGAATATAAAGTTTGGCATAGAATGTAGTTTGGATTGGTCCTAGCCCATATAGTTTTGGAGAGACAGTTCATGGTATTTGACCAAGATTCAAGGTGAGATTCTTGAAGTAATGAAATAATTTGGATGAATGCAATTAAATAGATTAATGATTGATAAATAAGTGTGAGTATCGAATCAATTCATGCAAGAGTGAGAAGTATATGTGAATTAGGATTATGACATGTGTGTGCAAGTCATAGTGTACAAACAAAATCCAAACTTCTCATTTTCTAAGATAAGTTTCCAAATTTATGTGTCTAGATTTTCCAACCATTTAAGTATGTAATGAAAACTACATGCTAAAATTAAAGGTACTTGAGTTTTTACACACACTTTGTCTCCATGAATTTATTTATATTTTTTCATTAGTGTTGGCATGTTCCATAATCAAACCTTCAACACAGATTGAAATTAATATCCATAAAATAAATTGAACTATAACCCACATTTGAATAGTATATTTATAACCCTAAAAATTAAATTCATAGTATAGTAAATTAAAGAGAAATAATGGAAATAGAGACAATTAAATTTTATGATTTATCCTTTTCAAACCAATGGTTGTGACTACACTCATTTAATAAGATAAATAGCCACAACCTATCTATGTTTAGTAAATCTTTCTATCTATCTCCCAACTTTCTTGTTCCTATAAATTGATGCATCTTCAAAAATTGAATGGAAATGCATAAAATCATTATTTAATATCTACTTATAATGTTGTAACTTAATAAAAATTAATTACTTTTATCATGTACAAAATCATATAGTAGGGCCATGATGTAATTTGTATTCCTATTTGACCTGACCAAAAAATCATCTAACTCTGATTTCGATTTGATTATCTTTTGTGAGAGAGTGTAATGGAGTGTGAAAAAATAGAAGACTCATAGTCGAGGAGTTGAGGAGGTAAAATATAAAGTAACGTGTGATAATGTGAGATACTAAAAGCCATCTAAGAGAGGCTATGTAAATATAGGCCATTAAAGACAAGTAGAGAGAATGCAAATATTAGGATAGGTCCCAAAGAAGACCAACAAGATACTGTAAAATCACTAAAAGAGAGTTACAAGATCCATGGAGAGAAATTGCATGTAGATAGATCATAAAGGACTATTGGTGAAATAATTTGTCACAAGGTAAAATTAGAAGCTTTCAACATGAAAATTACGGGCTTCCAAGACCTGATTCAACTTATAATTTTCCTTTTAAGTCCATTTTCCACTTTATCCCTTGTGTTGATAATCAAAGTTTCCACTGGAATCCAAAGTGAGTATGAACCAATATAACACATGTACAATGACGAGGGTCCATTATAATCCACTTTTACCTTTGGTTAAGCTCCTAAATATTTTTGATGTGTCTGAAACCCTTTAAACAAGTTATACCTTATAATAAGACCCTTCTATTGCATGGGTAGACAATTTTCTATATTCGATACTCTCATAATTATTAGCTGACTATTACACCATGAATTATGCCCTTTCATATTTCCAATTCTTAGGATATGAGCTCCCAAAAATTCACACGATTCTTGAAACCCTTCAAATAAGGTGGTTAGTTATTTTGTAACATGCATTCCCCAGTGTTTTTCTCAAATTCTTCCTGACCTCAATTATAGCCGTAGAATTTTCCTAAATAGCCTTGGATAACTTCATTTCTCTATAAAACTCCCAAATAATTTTAATTGTTCCTATAAGCTTCTGGAGGATGTTTACCAGTGACAGAAAACCAAAAATATCCCTTTTGAAGCATCTAAGAAAATTATTATTTATTTGGATCTTCATAACCTCATGAATTATCTAGATAAATTTCCCTACACATGAAACACACTTTATATTCATGTTAGCCTCTAAACCAGAATGAGGGTGAATACATTGAAATTTTGGTTGGACGAAAGGTTTAGATTGATGAGTAAAGGTAATTTCAAGTGTGAGTTTATTTTTCATGACCAAAAATTTAAATTTTTCATGCTAGACATTTATCATGAAAAAAAGGCCATTGAGTGAATGAGAAGAAACAGTTGAGTTTCATTCCATTGTGTTAACTCTACAAACATTTTCAACTGGTCACTACCCTTTGTGTTGTCATTAATCCCTTTATTCAACTAAAAAGCCAATTTAGGAAGATTCGAGACCATAATCATAGTTATTAGTATTTGATATGAATTTGGACTCAATTGGGGAATTCAAGGTGTACGTAAGTGCAATTTTTATGTGTCGAGGTCTAGGACCTTATAGTTTCCAATAAGACATGTAATGTATTTTATAACTTTGTTAGAAATATGAAATTAGCTTGTGTAGACACCTGTTTCTCATACCCTACATTGTTTATCTAGGATAGTCACATTCATACTCAAAAAATTAAAATATCATATTATCATGTAAATAATGTCCTCAACCATCTTAAAATCACACTTTACCCTTAGTAAAAATCTCTTTTTAGCTCACCTAAACCAACCTAACCACCTAAAACCCATCATAGCCCATTTAAACCCTAACCATATAACTTCCTAACATCCTCTAACACTTCCTAACCATCTGAAATCTCCCCATACCAAATTTAACTATTTGGAACTAGTTCAAACCACTTCCAAGTGGTTTTACCACTTTTCCCAAGTTGCTAATGATTCTAACTAATCACCAATGATTATATAAGCAACATCAAACTTATTGATTAGGATCCTCTGAAATTTGCAGCAAAGCTCTAACCCATTAGCGACCTAGATGACATCCCTTTTCTCATCTTGGCATCTTTAGCATCCTTGTCACATCTGCGAAAGCTCCATAATTTGTGTAAGAACCATACAACATCTCTCTCAAGAATTCATCAACAAAGGCAAGTCCTTTTCTTTCATTTCCATATAAATATTATAGATACATCATATTAGAACCCATAAAAGGTCATAAATCACTTGTTTGGAATCTAATTTGTATCCTATTAAATAATCAATCCTTTACACAAAAATTTACAGTGATTCATTTGAATCACTATTGAGCGTACAAAATCACTAGCGATCCTGATTATTTCATTACTTTATAGATTTGTTCATATTTACAATCATACATTAGTCTGTTTCTTATCTAATATACCTATTTTCAAGTCACTCCTCTATGTAGATGACTGTATCAGGTCAGGAAAATTCTATGACAAACATAAAGGATCTTCCTATTGTTTCACAACCAATAGTGTGGGAAAAAAATTTCAACATTACACACAAACTAAGCCTCTGTGCAATCACCTTGACACCAAACATTAAAGATATCAAAAATCAACTTGAAGTCATACGTAAAGTACAGAATTCTCCTAAAAAAGTGTGGTTCGATTAATTATTGGATTTTAAATTCATATCTCTGTCCTAGGCCACCTATCACATGAAACAAGATATCTCTATCCCTTCGATTCTTGATCATATTTTAAATGTCTATTATCTTTCTATCATATCACTATATTGTAAAACGAGATGACACCCTTCAAGGAATCCATTTTGTTTGTGGGATCGGCCTTTATTGAGAAACTTGTCATATCCTTATCTAATATATATCTTTTGTCAAGACATATTTCCATGTGAAGGTTTCTATCATTTGATGGAGGTAGGATTCGTGCACCTGTTCATATCTATACACCTTGAAATGTAATTTTCAGTGCACTTATCGCTAAACCCTCTTGTCTTATGAGTTTTTAGTGTTTTGACATCTAATAAATAATCCTAAATTCACCATAAACATTCTAGCACACCCAATCTGAAAACTATTCCCTTTTTTATCATATTTTATACCTTCATTTTTTCTTTCCTTTCATAATATCTAACATTTCACCTCAGAGTAATTTGTTACCACTTCTTCAAAAACACATAAAAAAAAGAAAAAAAAAAAGAATAAAAAACATAGGTATGATTGTTTTCTTTCATTTTTTATTTTAGTATCACATTTGTATGTATGATCTATATTCATTTAAATTAATATTTTCTTCTAGGTTTTAAAACGAACCATCATTTCATTTTCTCATATAGTCTAATAAGAGGTTAAATGATTGCATTCACAAAATTTCCCTCACACACAACCAAACCTTGTAACAAATCAAAATTACATTTAAAATATCCCTTCTAGGTATACCTATTTATATTTGATAACCAAGAGGGTAGTTGACTATGTGTTATGGATGAATATAAAAAACTTGTGGATGGTATATCGGATAATAACAGAAAACCATTATTTATGTGAGACCATGAAGTTAGGGGATAAGCCTCAATACCACGCCTCGTACAGACACCAATACAGACTTGTGCCTCACATACCTTTGAGTATATTGAGAAATCCATCCTTAACTCACCTGAAACTAACCTTATCTTTCCTTTTTCTAGTTCCCTTTCATTCATTTTCCATTTCACACCTTTCTTAAGTTAATTAAGATAATCTAAAATGTTCTTTAAATTGTGTGTTTTTTGCTTCTCTTAACAATGATATTTATTTTCTTTAATCCTTTTTAGTTTAGTTCATGGTTCTAACAAGACAAATAATATCACCTTCAAAACATCCCAAACATGTAAGACCCACTCTAAAAATACCTAGAAGAAACTCAATAACCTATGCATTCTCCCATTATTAAATCTATGACATCAAAAGCTCCATGTCTTGACCCTCGACATTTCTTCCAGAGTGGTGATCTAGTCCTTATAAAACTCTTAGATGCTAATCTGATTGCACTTTCTAGATAAAATTTTGACAAAGGTATGCATATCATTTATTCCCTATCCAAAATATCATCCATATTCTATTATTTATACTTATGACTACTCTAAACTATATGATTTTGTCTATCAATCATTTATTGAGAAAATATCTACTTACCCCTCTACTAGTCATACTAGGATGTCAACACCTACTTCATCCACTCTTGTTGCTAGTTTTAAACTCAATACCATATCATCACAAAACATGACTACAAAAAAAGCACTTGCATCATCAATTTCCTCGTGTATCCCACATGACACAAAAAATCATACTATTAGCTCCCCACCCACATACGGTCATGTAACCTCTACCGCTCCTCCTCTTGTAACTTCAGTTAGTGTCCCTCTTTCTGTAAATCCTTTGAACATAAATCATCATGTTTCATCACAATAACTTACATATTCAATTAAAAATCTAGTCATATCGATTCCTTCCTCTACACCACCCATCAACACGAGTGTCATTCCTAGTACTCTTCCCTTTTCACAACAAGCATCCACTATGCCTGTCTCACAATATAGTTACATTTATTCTCAATATATCCAACAACCATCAAAAATACCTATCAACAATTCTACTTCTCTTCCTTATCAATATATCCAATCCTCTTCACAATCATTATTCTCCCAATATACTTATATTATCCGAACATGTATTCCTTCTTCTATAAATAGTCCATTACCATATCACTTGTATCAACAATCTGTAACGCCCACAATTTACACACACAAATACAATTGTTAAAATACCAGAATAATTTTATTTTGTTTATTATTGCTCAAAACACGACACCAAATGGCCTCAAAAAGAAAAAATTCAACATGACATAAGACACTTACATAAGCATCGACCCACATGGACATCATGATAACATAGGGTACACATATGTCTTACTAAAATAATGTAAGCCAAGACGAAAACATAACTACAGTAAGGCACACAAGATAGGCATATTCCACAACACAACCTTTTTATCATTTACAAATTTATTACATTTGGTTTTCCATTATATAACCTTATAGGTTTCTAGTGAATTAAATTGATAAGGGTGTAAAATTTATTTTTTTCTTAAACTTCAAATACTTTATTTCCATATAGCATGCGCCTTTAAAAGAAAATGCATTTTTTGTTCCTTTCTCAATTTCCATTAATTATCCACACCTCATTTGTTAATCACATTTATTATAAACACATAAATGCCTCCTAATATTCATTCTTACGTTAAAGGCTTGTTTCTCAAAATATGTTTAATTGACATTAAACTTTATCCTCACTACATGAAGAAACTAACAAGATATTAAGGTTCTTCTTTTCGAGACATATATTTGATGTTTAAATTTAACATTTTCTAGACAAGGGGAACTATCATGAGGTCAAGGAATATATATTAGAGTTTAATTGCTTATTAAGATTCAATATATCTCTTCCCATAAACATCCTTCCATCATAGTACCTTATTTTTTCAGGTACAATTTATATAGTTAGATAACTTGTTTGAATCCATTAAACTCTTTCACATGAAGAAATTTTATTTAGATTTATATATATTTTTTGTTTTCTCAAAATTTTCATCTCACAAAGTGAAATTCATATTTATTTTTAACCACAGAAAAGTGTCTAGTTCAGTTTTACGGACTTCGAGCATGATGTTATTCCTAACCCCAAAATCTTGTTAACTCTTGTACTCTTTACACTTACGTCATACTTTGGCCTCAAGGTTGACATTGTTTTTATAACATTTACAATTCAAATGACTCATAATTTACACTAAGGGATTTGTGACTACAAGGAGTGGTGACTATACACCTAACTACTCATTTCATTGCTCTTAGACTATCAAGTAGTAAATGCATATTCCATGACAAACCAATAACTATATGATTTTAAAATTTCTTCCAAGGAACTATTTAAATTTTTTATTAAAATGCATCAATGTTTCTTTAAACAATACCCTTAAGAAAGGATCCACAATCTATTAACTTTAGCAATAATCATTGATGGGGGAACTATTGACCAAAATACGCTCACACTTATATTTTGGTCAACTAACACCATTCTTCCCCTTTTTGTGCTTCAATATGAATTTTTATATATTTTAAGAACTTAAGGTCCCTTGAAATAAATTCCATCAGATATGAAATTTCTTCCCCTTTCTAGAAATATAAATAAGTCCTTCTAACATATCATATTTTGCAAATGGAAGGCCAGCGGGCCTTGGAAGGAGTTTTTGCCAAAAGTAGGTCGGCAAGCCTATGGAAGACTTTGCCAAAACGTAAATTGTGGACCGGATGGGCAGTGGAAATTTCTTGGAACTTTGCATTTTTTTCTAAAATTGTAGTTTACAATTAAGGGCCCGCAAGTCCGCAGAGGATCTTTGCGCCAAAAGAAGGAAAAGATGCCTAAGGCCCACAAAGGGACACGTTGCCATGTTTCAAGTCAAAGTGGGAAGGAGGGTCATCGGAGGAATTTTGGAATCTTTTTATTTTGTTTTGAAAAGCGTAAAAGTATAGAAGTAAGCCACACCTCCGATGAATCCCAGAGAAGCCACGTGTCAAGCCTTTTTCAGCTATAGGGAAGCGGGTTGTTGGGGAAACTTTGGAAATTTTGTAACTTTCACAAATGGAGAAAAATGTAAAGTGTGGGAAAGTGAGCCCGAGGAGGTTTTTTCGCGAAATGAAAAATGTAAATTTTTGGTCTTTTGGGCATGTGGGGAACTTTTTCACTTTTGTAATTTTTGTCCAAAAGGCGCAAGTTGTAATTTTGGGCCCGTGGATCCTTTTGGCAAAACTGATTTTTCACCATTTTTTGTATGGTTTTGATTCAAATATTAAATTGGGCATATTATTCGATCCAGTACTTGAAATTCAAAAAATTTGGTACCATTGGAAATATCTCAACATCCTCTATGCCATTGTAGCCTAAAATTTGAATTTTTGTGTGGTTAGGTGGGTGAAATTTGGAAAACGTCTCTTACTCGAAAAACATGCAATTCTAGGTATCCGAACCACCGAAATTTAATTAAGTATGGTCTTCTTTCTTCTCCAACAAGCTTGAGTACATTAGGGAATGGATTTTTGGAGGTGAACATGACTTTTCTAGACCATTTAATGAAATTTTTTAGTTGGTCAGATCAGAGTTCGAGTTTCTCTTCTTTCTCTCTTGTTTTCATCGTTCTATATATTGTAAACATTTCTCATTTTGGAGGAGAGACATTCTTGGTGTGGGGAAAATTTGTCTAGTTTTTTTCTTGAATCCATTTGAGTTGTAAGCCTTTTTATGCCTGACAAGTGGATTGTATGATTTTTAACATCTGTTTAATGGTCTGTGCACCTCATAGAGGAATAAAATCATGTTTTTGTGGTGTTCTTCAACCCTTTCTCATGTTTTATTGTTCCCCTATGCCTCTCCATTTCGTGTTTTCTTCCTCTACATGTATTTCACATTTACAGGTGTAGGATGTTGTGTTTTATGGAGTTTTTATGGCGGATTAGGATCTGGGTTGGTGTCACTTCTTTCTGGCCTCCCTCATCTCCCTTTTCCCCATGTTTCATCCTCACTTAGCAGATTATCTCGCCTCTTTCCTTTTCTATTGTATCACTGGTTTAGTGTAGGCTCTCTTTCACTCTCTCTTTCTCTATGTTTCCTTAGAATGGTTAGATTAGGATAGGTTAGTTTTCATGCATTAGAGTAGTTTGTGGCCGGTAGTTTAGGGACAAGAAACAACTTTCTCTAGAGGATCATCTAAATTTTACAAGTCCCACAGCTTGAGAGAGGGTTCAATGATTTACAGATCACACCAAATTATCCACAAAAAATAGGCCATTCGTGGGTGGTGTGATTTTGTACTAACACTTCTGGAATGCCTAGTGGGACTCGTTTGAATCACCTTACCACTTCATTTCATCAAGTTGATGTGTTCTTTGTGAGATTCATTGTATGGAGGTACTTTCAAATCACATATGGTGACTCCATCTAGTCAACAACCCATTCTCTAAGTTACATAATTTCTTTCCATCCATTTCCACCCATTCTCCTTTCCACCTCTTTCATTTTCTTCCATCCCATGAAGTTGTGCAAGCATGACTTCATTTCCATTTTCGAATTCACACTTGCAGTAGTTGTAGTGCAGCCCACCTCCAATGTATTTCACAACTCCTACAAATCAACATTATGATCATATCCTGAATAATCATGCTTACCCATATGAGCAGTGGAAAAACTAGTATGGCTATGGAGCTTATCAAGAACAAGGGTATGAATATAGTGATAGCAATTACATGGAAAATTCTAATTTGCTGGAGAAGATCCAAAAACTGTAGGTTGACATGGTTCAGTAAAGTGCTACCATACAAATGAAGGCATTCATGATTGGTTACAGGGCACCTTATCCATGGGAAGGCCCTTTTCTAAGAAATTACAACCCTCAGGAGAATGTTGACTTCATAGTTGAAATTCTGCCCCAACTTACATAGTGGAATGAGAATGTTGATGCATATGAGAAGAGTGCAAGACAACCTTTTCAATGGGTAAGTCATTCACTAGCTCTTGGTCCTTCATTTTATCTTTCTCAAAATTTATTATTTCAACATGGTCAAAATTCAAGCCCATTGTTTATTGCCCCAAATATTTTTTTCCCTTCTCCATCTCCTAATCTTCCATCTCATCTCAATTCTTCTACCCTTTTCCCTTCCAAGAAGTCATTACCTAAAAAAAAACAAGAAGTTCCACTTCCCTATCCACCACAATAAACAACAAAAATGGTTTAATCCCAACCTACCCCTCCTCTTGCATCCCCAAATCCATGTTGGGAAGATGAAAATCAGACAACTAGCCAAGGAAACCAAGAAGAAGAGTGAAGTAAAGAAGAAATGATCAAAATATTTGTCAACTTGGCTCTCAAATTTGGGATTACAAAGATCCCATTGATGGTCAAGCCAATAGAGGATACCAAGGTTTAAGAGCCAATAGTGGCTAAGGTTGAGTTTTTCAGTAGAAGAAGAACAATAACAAGAAGGAGAAGATCAACAATCTATTTTCTCTAAATGCAGTGTCCATAATGGCACTTTTTCTAAAAAGGATGTTGATTTAATCCAAGCTTCACAATAATTCATGAAGCAAGAAGAACAATCAGCTCCAATTCCTATTGAAGAGGAACAACTAAAAGAGATCAAATCAGAATTGAAACCACTTGATGAATGAAGCATCATTGAAGATTTTTTGATTTCATTTGAAGGGGTTGATTTGATTGATGAATCCATGATGGAGGAGAACCATAAAATTCAAGAGGCTTCAAGTAAAAAGAAAGCCATAGAAGAAGCTTCAGTTCTTCCTCCCACTTCATCCCCTTAAAAATCTAATGTTGAAGAAGAGTTTGAGATTTCAAGCTTCATGTTTGAAGATGAGGGGAACCATGGTGAGCAAGCTTCAGATCAGGAGGACACCATGGAGGAGGTCGAGAACATGTAGTAGGAAAACAAGGAGGTAGATTATATATCTTACTTGGAGGATTTTTTTGATGGAGAGGAGCCCATGGAGATCACATCATTTTCTCCTCCATCATCCACCTTCCAAGCACATGAGCCTGCTACCATGAAGGAGAGCATTCAAGCACAATAGCTTGCACTTCATAAAAACCCTTTGGAACCAAGGTTATAATATATGAATCTTTAATGTTCTTCATCAGAGATGGAAGGGAAAGAGCAAGATGATGTCATCATCTCTTCCACACCATCCACCCATGAAGGTCAACAGGAAGACTCCATTTTTAGAGTTAAATATTAGAACAGTGGTAAAATTCAAAGGACCAGACCTTTCCCAATCAGATACTTGGCTTAAGTAGAGGCAAGGGAGAATCCACAACCATTCATTCTTTCTTCTAAGCATGAGGGAGAGCCTCAAAGTGCCAAGGATCAACAATAATACCTCTTGGAACCAAGTGAGAAGCAAATTGAAGAGGTATTTTTTTTTTCAAGTTGATACCTTGATGGAGGGAGTGGAGAAACTATTTGAAGTCAGCCTTGCACTCCTAATCTTAGTTATATTCAATGCCAAATCATTTGCATGGCTGGTAATTGTAAGGAAGGGTAGTTATTTCTCATCAATAGTAGCAGGTTTTGTTTGAAATTTCCCATCTCTCTGGTTAGAGTAGAGTAGGTAGGTTTGCTTTTAGTAGTAGAAGTGCTTCTGAAAACTTTGGATATCCCACCTAAGGTGCGTATGATTTCAAATTTTATACATAGTGTGTTGTGGTGTTTTGTTGCTCGTGCACAATGCATTAGAAATGGCATTTGGTAAGAACAATCAAATCCTATTTCAATGGTGTTCCAAGTGTCTCAGAGATCAGATTTCAGAGTTAAAGATCAGTATCAAGCTATCATTCATGACTCAATTCCCAATGGATGTTTGAAGGCAACTGATCATTTCACCTAGCAGGTAGGTGATCCCCATGAGTCGCTAAATTGTTGACCAAAATAATTTCACACTTATGTTTTTCTCAACTAACACCATTCTTCCACTTTTGTTCTTAAATCTGAATTTTTATATATTTTAAGCACTCAAGGTCCCCTAAAAGCATTTCCATCAGATATGAAATTTCTTCACCTTTCCATAAATATAAAGAAGTCCTTCTAACTCCTCATATTTTGCAAATGGTGGTCTGACAGTCCTTGGAAGGATTTTTTGCCAAAAGTGGTCCGGTGGGGCTGGGAAAGGCTTTTCGCCAAAAAGTAAATTTTGGACCGCAGGGGCTGGGGAGATGTCTTGACACTTTGCACTTTTCACTAAAAGTGGAGTTTATAAATGTGGGCCAGTGCGTCCATTGAGGATCTTTTCCCCAAATGAAGGAAAAAATTCTTAAGGCCCGCAAAGGGACACATGGCCATGTTTCAAATCAAAGCAGGAAGGCATGTTGTTAGAGGAATTTTGGAATATTTTGATTTTTTTTTGAAAAGCGTAAAAGTATAAAAGTAAGCCACACATCCACTGACACCTAGAGAAGCCACATGTTAGGCCTTTATAAGCTCCAGGTAAGCAGGCCATTAGGGAAACTTTTGAAATTTTGTAACTTTTTCAAATGGCGCAAAATGTAAAGTTTAGGCCCGCGTGCCCAAGGAGGTTTGTTTGCCAAACACAAAATGTAAAATTGTGGGCTTTCGGGGCTGTATGGAACTTTTGCACATTTGTAATTTTTGTAAAAAAGGCACAAGTTGTAATTTCGGGCCCTCGGATTAGTTTGGAAAAACTGGTTTTTCGCCATTTTTTGTATGGATTCAATTCAAATATTCAAATGTGCATATCTTTTGATCCAGTGCATGAAATTAAACATCCTCTATGCCATGGAAACCTGAAATTTTAATTTTTTCATTGTTAGGTGGGTGAAATATTACAAAATGTCTCCGGCTTGAAAAATGTTTTGTCCTAGGTATCCCAACCACCGAAATTTAATGAAGTATGGTCTTCTTTCTTCTCTAGCAATCTTGAGTACATTAGGAAATGGATTTTCAGATGTTCCCATGACTTTTCTAGACGATTTACTGAAATTTTTTGGTTGGTAAGAGTAGAATTAGAGTTTGTCTTCTTTCTCTCTAGTTTTCATCGTTCTATATATTGTAAACACTTCTCATTTTTTAGGAGAGACATTTTGGATGTGGGGAAACTCTGTCAAATTTGTTTTGACTCCATTTGAGTTGTTAGCCTTCTCCTATGCCTAAAAAATGGATTTTATTCTTCTGAACATCTGTGTAATGGTCTGTGGACCTCATAGAGCAATAAATTCATCTTTTTTTTTTGTGTTCTTCAACCCTTTCTCATGTTTTGTTGTTCCTTTATGCCTCTCCATTTCGTGTTTGTTTCCTCTGCATGTATTTAACATTTCCAAGTGTAGGATGTTGTGTTTTATGGAGTTTTGATGGTTGATTAGGATATGGATCTGTATCACTTCAGTTTGTCCTCCCTCATCTCCCTTTTCCCCATGTTTCATCCTCCCTCAATATAGTATCTCACATCTTTCCTTTTCTTGTGTATCACCACTTTAGTGTAGGCTCTCTTTCACTCTCTCTTTCTCTTTGGTTCCTTGGAATGGTTAGATTAGGATAGGATAGTTTTTCCAGCATTAGAGTAGCTTGTGGAAGGTAGTTTAGGAATAAGAACCAACTTTCTCTGGAGGATCATCTCAAGTTTGCAAGTCCCATAGCTTCAAATATGGTCTAATGTGATGAAGATCACACCGAATGTTCCACACAAAAATAGGCCATTCGGGGGTGCTGTGATTTTGAAAAAATAGGAACTACACCATATGAGAGAGGACATGGTAATATGTTACTAAGGGTTGCAATTATCTAGAGGGACAAAGGGAGTTCGAATACAAAAGTTAAAAATTTTAATGCATTTTAAAATCCTTCTAAGGTAATATTTATAATCATTAGTAGCAACACATCATAGTTCCTTTGTTCATTAGCATCATAATAGGTCACTCAATGTGTTACATTCATTTCTACACGAGCGTTTCTACACCCTACCACAAGTCAAATTAAGAGTAATCAAGTGTCCATGTCTTGGAAGGCATTCTTGCCACTTGAGGTATCCCCAAATTACATTTTTTCACGTTTGCTTAACATTTATCTTAAAAATTGTTCCATTATCTTTGGTTTTTTTATTTGACTACAAATAAAATATGTAAATCTATAGTTTATTTAAAATACCTATCATATACACATTTTAGGTTTGATTCTTAAATGGGAAACTATGTTTTCTTATTCACTTGTTCTCACGTGGATCAATTCACGTCCACCTTCACATCATAAGAAATATTTAGTTTGTTGTAAGAAATCTCCATGACCCTTGAAATGATTATATCGACATCCCAAGGGTATGTTCCCAAATGAGGGAAAGTTACAAATTTTCCTTTACAATTAAAAAATAAATAGGAAATTAATGCACAACCTAACAATCTTTGTGGTCCCACCCACTGTTCATTACATTAAAATTTTAACATTATTTAGTCTCTGAAAACAACTATGATATTTGAAGCTCAACATGTCATCTTGTATGCCATTAAAATGATGTTATTCCTTACACTAAGGAATCTCACACACTTTCATACCTATGTGAATGCTCTCAACTATGTTTCTAGGGATGAATAAAAAAAACATACAACACCTCTGAGTCTCTAAGAATATGAAGGATATTTAAAGATATCCTAACTTGGAGCTTACTATAGAGGTTCATTACATTCAACACAGCTAAGTATTATGAGCTATATGAATGTTTTCTTACTTTCCACTTAACAAGAAAAACACACACAAATGTAAGTTGATATTTTTATTTGAATATTAAGTTATTTCCTAGGTCATTGTTACACTTGTAGATATGTCAAACTGTGCCATTTTAAATTACTTGCTAAAAATTTTACTCAAAAAATCATATCACAATTACGACGATACTAAACATTTTAAATGACAAGGTTCCATTGCATACTCCTATATTTATTTTGACACTAAAAGAAGGGTTCTTTGACATCATTTTCAAAATCAACATGATATAATGAACTTCATTTATTTAATAAAAGATACACCATTTCCACCAAGAGTAACAACTGTTAAATAGGAAAAAGCACAACTACGTACAACATAGTACATTTTCCCAATACACAACACTATCATTTTCATCATGGAAATAGTTAAAATAATACATCCTATTCATAAAAATATCACTGAAATATTCTAAACAATTACATTTCCTTCAAATGACATGTTAATAAATGAAAAAGTTTCTTTTTTACTACTCCTCTTTGCTCAGGTACCTGTAACCAACGTCGCGTCAGTCCTAAGACTTAGCATGGAAAAACCTTACACTCAAGCACAACCAAGACCTTCATCATTTCAAATAATTTCAAACAAAGTACAAAGAGAGGTAGAGATAAGGAAAGAGGAGAGAGATAATTTCCTCAGACATTAATTTCTACTCGAGCGTTTCTACAACCTACCACAAGTCAAATTAAGAGTAATCGAGTGTCCATGTCTTGCAAGGCATTCATACCACTCGAGGTATCCCCAGAACACATTTTCTCACTTTTGTTTAACATGTATCTTATAAAGGGTTCCATTAGCTTTGGATTTTTTATTTTATTGTAAATAAAATATATAACTCGATAGTTAATTTCCAATATCCTATCATATACACATTTTAGGTTTGATTCTTAAATGGGAAACTATGTTTTCTTATTCACTTGTTCTCATGTGGATGAATTCATGTCCACCTTCACATCATAATAAATATTTAATATGTTGTAAGAATTCTCCATGACCCTTGAAATGATTAGATCGACATCCCAAGGGTATGTTCCCAAATGAGGGAAAGTTACAAATTTTCCTTTATAATTAAAAACTTAATAGGAAATTAATGCACAACCTAGCTACCTTTGCGGTCCCACCCACTATTCATTACATTACAATTTTAACGTTATTTAGTCTCTGAAAACAATAATGATATTTCAATCTTAATATGTCATATTGTATGCCATTAAAATTATGTTATGCCTCACACTAAGGAATCTTACACACTTTCATACCTATGTGAATGCTCTCAACTAGGTTTCTAGGGAGGAATACAAAAACACATACAGTACCTCTAATTCTCTAAGACAAACACAAATGTAAGTTGATATTTTCATTTGAATATTAAGTTATTTCCACAGTCATTACAACACTAGCAGATAGGTAAAACCACGCCATTTTAAATTACTTCCTAACAATTTTACTTGCACAATCATATCACAATTACTATGACACTAAACATTTTAAATGGAAAGGTTCAATTTTCATCCTCCTATATTTATTTTGACACTAAAATAAGGGTTCTTTGACATCATTTTACACATCACAATGATACAATCAACTTCATTTACCTAATATAATGTACTTCATTACCGCCAAGAGTAACAACTATTAAATAGGAAATAGTACAACTATGTACGATATAGTACATTTTGCAAATATGCAACACTATCATTTTCATCATGGAAATGATGAAAATAATACATTCTATTTATAAAAATATCACTAAAATGTTCTAATAAATTACATTGCCTTCAAAGAACATGCTAATAAAAGACACAAGTGTCATTTTTACTACTCCTTTTTGCTCAAGTACCTGTAACCAACATTGTGGCAGTCCTAGGACTGAGTATGGGAAACCCTTACACTCAAGCACAAACTAGAAATTCATCATTTCAAGTAATTTCAAACAAAGTACAAAGAGAGGTAAAGATAAGGAGAGAGAGGAGAGATAATTTCCTCACACAATTTTTTATTTTTTTTCAAGAGAGAGAGTAGGGAAAAGAGACAAACTATAAAACATTTTCTTTTCTATTCATAATATTTTTACCATTTCTCAATGCATACCCATTTTTATAGTATTTAAAACTCATCTACATTTTAATCCGTTCACATTTCCAAGACCAACCACAATTTTATATTTATATGAGGAGATAGAGAGAGAGGGAGGAGATAAAGAATGTTTTTTATTGCAAAATCCTTTCATACAAAGTAATTTATTAAATAATACTCTACACACACTTTAACACTATAAAAAGGGGTTCATAAGTTATTTATAGAACCGATAGGATCCTAAGAAATATTTTTTGTCTTAAGTTGTGAGTGTGCGAGAACTAACCAAATAAACTAATTTGCTTACAGTATGGTTTCAAAAACCACTTGTTTTACGTTCAAACATAAATTCCATTGATTCCTATGTACTTGCCTATAAACAAATAACTCACCGGATTTTACGGAATTTGATTTTGTCAAATAAAGTTCAATTTAAGAAGGTGACTTTGAGACCAATTATCGTAAACAAATCAAACACTTATGTTTTACGATGATGGGTGACTCCAACATCCACTTGAAACTCTAACTTACGAATTTTTTTAATGAAACTAAGAGTTGGTTTTAATCGTTGCATAGGAGTACTAGAGGTAGATGGAGGTCTTTTCTAGTTATACCAAATAAATATGACATTTGTAAGTGAGAACTGATAACAATTTCATAAAGTAAGAATGTCACAAAAAGTGACTGAAGTGTAAAAACGGTATCAAATCTTACCTTCTTAAGGCATCTAATCGAGTTAGTCTACTCAGTTAAGAAACTTCATGGTGTCTTGGGTCGACATTGAACTTGTTTTAGGTTTTGGTTCCCATTAACCATTCAACATGGCGCTCCATGCATAAGGTTCTAAAGGCCTAATTTATTTATTTATTTTGGTTAAAATTTTAAAGTAAAATATTTTTGGGAAAGGTAAATTCCATGTCCGTTCATTCCAATTTGTGTTATTTCTTAATATATATAACTTAAAAAAATCCAAAACTAAAAAAAATGATGATATGTTTAGTTTGAAGTGAGAGCAAGAGTGATCCATACATGAATAATCCCTACAGAGACAACGCCTAGTCCTAGGGGAAGATTATGGTGCTACTGCAATGAGGAATACTATTTCTCCATCATGTTCAAAGTAAAGTTTCAGAAACAGATTACCCATATCATACTTTCCCCACATTGCACATTCTTATCTGTAATTTTACAATACAAGTCAAATTGATAACTAGTTATAACTGCGCTTTGGTAGTTGTCCATATGTTTCCTCGTACTCCCATTTCAAAAAGCCATTTTTTGTAAATCTAAAAATCTTCGCATTCCATGAAACCAAGTTACATTTTTTTGTCCTTTAAGATTCTCATATTTGTGAATCCTGTAGTCATAGTAGGCCACATTCCCAGCATATAGTGGTTCCCAACAACTCAAAAGACAAATAAAAATAAAAAAATTCAATTATGATTTCGTCTCATGCATCCCCTCTCAAATTAGGAACTTGGAAAAATAGTTCACATGCCTTAACAGTGCATCCCAAAGAATAAGTATACGCTAAATCCCTGTAACCACAACATTTAAGAAGGGCACTGTCTGAATCAAATGAAGAAATGTTTATTTCTTACAAGGCACCGAATGGAAGACCAGAGGGTTACACACAGAGGAAGAGTGAAGGAGAAAACTCTAGTAGAGACAGAAGTGGGATACCAGAAAAGGGCACTTTCATTGCCTTAATCAATACAAAAAATACTCAAAATAAAATATAAAGAGCAGGAAAACAATTGGTAGGAACTGTTATCACCCCTGTGCATATACTTAAACTCACAGTGTGATTGGATAACATGGGTACTATCTCCAAGTTGTGGGACTTGCTACTTAAGATAGAACTCCAGAGAAAGCTGGTTCTTGCTCCTAAACTACCTGCCACAATCTACTCTAATGCAGGGGAAACTAGCTATTCTAATCTAGAATTCCAAGGGACCAGAGAGAAGGAATGCATAAATGAAAGCCTACACTAAAGCGGTGATACACCAGAAAAGGAGGGTGTGAGAGTAGTCTCCAAATGTGTGAAATACAGAGGCAAAATGCACACTAGAAGAGGTGATGACAGTTCACCATAATCTAGCAAAATGCATTCACAACAATATTCCAAGCATACACAATGATAATGAATCCCTGCAAGAACATAATAAATAGACACAATATTCTTATAGAAAGATCAAAGGGGCAAAAAGAATGCAAGAAAACACAGCAGGGGAAGATACATCCACAAACCGGTATTTTATTGCTTCATGATATGCACAATTCAATCTATTACAAGATAAGGGCTTGGATCACCATGCAAGGAGTCCACTACAAGGGCCTGTAACACACTGGCTTCACATAGCAATTTTGGCAGAGCTTTGCTACCCAAAAACTCTCTCTTTTACAATGAGCCCAACACTCCAATTTATAGAAAAAAGAGAAGGAAAAGAGAAGGGAAAATGGAAATCCCGAAATCTGTCCTTCAACCACCTGTAAGAGGCATTAAATTGAGTGGAATGATTGTATATTACATGCAAAAGGCTCCCCATACTGTCCCATGTGCTGCAGCAGAGAAAGAAGGATGACCATGCCTCTTAATTGCACTCCCAGCTACCAAATAAAACAGTGTTCTGAGCCCAGCCACGTTTTCTTAAAAAACTCAATCAATTTATCATCCAATCCTGAATTTCTTGATTTTTGTGCATCGGGATCGGAACCATGATTCCAACGGTACCAATTTTGTGCGATTTCATTGAGAAATGCAAAAGTTATGGCCTTCTGAGTGCGGGCAGCTACTTTGGACCTGGTAGGCGTTTTCTGTCATTTGACGGGAATGGGCATTAACTGACTGAAGCCGAATATATTTCTCTTATTTAAATATATCTACCCTCATCAAAAATGAAAAATCCAGTTTTTATGGTGGGGTAAAAGCATACAAGTGTGTCCCACTTTGTGGCCATAAATATATTAAAATATGACTAGTAAATAAATAATTAAAAAATACTATAAAAATTTAAAAAATCAGGTAAATTCTAGATGCCTTGCACCTTGGTATTTATAGCCTCTTAAAAATGCATGTTTGGTCATTTTATATGTGTTTGGTCATGTTTTGGTTATCAGACATAGTTTGCTGAAAGTACAAAAACTACAAAAAAGTGGGACACAGTTACATGCTTTGACCCGGTGTAGAGGACGTCGTGCTCGTTCCAGAAAGTCCAATTTTGTGAAAATCGGAGCTCGGAGTCAAAAGTTATGGCTGTTTGAAGTTTCACAGGTCAAACGTTGACTTTTCTTCTCTGCCTTCGGCCGCTTCGGATTTTCACGTCCCACACGTCCCTTTGTCCCGAATTTCCTAATGCTGAAGTTCCCAGTTTCGGCCGAATTGGCCGGTTCACGTACTTTTGTCCCTTGCGTCCCAAACTGTTTCGGGCTGCCTTGACTCATTTCGCCCAGTTCGGCCGGTTCGCGTACTTTTTTCCCACGCGTCCCAGACTGTTTCGGGCTGCCTTGACTCATTTCACCCAGTTCGGCTGGTTCGTGTACTTTTGTCCCGCGTGTCCCAAGGACCGCCTGGACTAGGACTTAGCCATTTTTCGTGATTTTTCTGGCCCGAGCTTGTTTTTTGCAATTTTTCCACATTTCCTCAGAACTTGCTCTCTTCTACTTGGACAGGGGAGTTAGAAAAATATGAGGGGACCCTAGAAACATGAAATTTTTGCCCTGACTCAATCTATTTACCTGGGACTTGAGAATTTCATGCATGTTATCAAATTTACCTTGAGGGGTGAATTTTGGATAACAGGAACAAAGGATACAATTCACATAACACATCATATCAGAAGAAGAAGAAGCCAAAACAAAACAACTCAACATTATGCTTTCCTAAAGAACCTCCTTGATCCTCAATCCTCTCCTTCTTTTGCATACAACAACAAAATAATGACATGAAACAATTTAATTTTCTCTTAGAGAAAAAACAACCTACTTCCTCTAAGATATAGACCCATGTCAATCGGTTTGTATAAATTAAAATGAGGAGGAATTTGGGCTTCATATTATCCTCCATGTGCAAGTATGAATTAACCCATGATGGTACAAATATTCAGACAATTATAGGTGAGAATGCCATTTAGCACATTTTTCCATATAGATTTTTGTTTATTCAATTATGAGAGGACATAACTCTGCTCTTGCTCCAACTATCTGTTCACTTCTAAAATCCAAATTTTAACCTGAATTCCTTGGGAGTGATTCTTCTAGACCTCAAATAAAATGCTTATTTTAACATGCAAGGAAATGACAGGTTATAGGCCCTTCCACCCTCCGACCCTGAAAAAGGTGGCTTGATGTCTGAAATTGAGGGGGAATTACACAATAACACCCCCACACCTATAATCAAGCCATTAATTCCTCTTTAAACATCCAACATTTCTAAAATGATCCCATGTAAGAACTGTTAAGTAAAATAACTAGTGTCTAAGATGTCACTATGGAACCTAAGAACAACCTTTCATATAGAGAAATCTTTAATCAAGCTATCAACCGAGTCATTCTTGTAAAACCCTATCCTCCACGTTGAGAAATCCTTAAAATCATCACATTTTATATTAAGGACGACCTAGAACAAGACAACAAGGATTTCCATCATGGGTGTTATTCTTATCACTCACGACCAGTATCTCATGTTAAGGACATTCCCCATGTCCTTAGCTAGCCATTCCCTTGAATGGTACAGTAATATCCTACAACATTCCCTTTTCTCATTCTCAAAAATCCCCTAGTTATTCCTAGAGAAATTTTACATTAACATTGCTTATAATATATCCATCATGGATATCTATGCCCTCAAACAATTTGAGGACGATTCCATTTTTGATTTCATCAGCAAATGACAAGGTATTATCAACCAAATTTACTTCTCTTTTTTGCAAATTGATTTGATCAAGTTTTTTGTGAATGAAAAACATATCATCAACCCTCCAAATGTAATCCTTGTAAACATTTGAAGATTCCTTTACCATGACCCATAAGATATAAATCCATGGCCTCGAGGACAGTAAAGTTATACTTCGATCTAAAAAAGCAAAACCTGAGTCCTCTTTTACAACCTTTCCTAATAACAATAAATATTAGGGTTCAAAAACTGTCTTCTTTTAAAAACCATGTATAAAAATTATTTAGAATCCAAAATTCCCCAGCCGAAATGTAATTACACACCTACAAGGGAGTATCTAGAACTGTAAATGATATGGATCAAAATCCGGTAAATGGTAAATGGTGCCAATATTGTAACGGAGGAAGTAAATTTCTTGATTCCATCTACAGTCCCCGAACATGCATCCAGGGGTTTAAACCCATGTTTGTGCAACATAACATATGACATCAATATTAAATTCTGTAGATAGAAATAAGGTCTAAATGGAAAGATTTAATTTCATCTTGAGATCCGGCCATGACACCCAGTCCCTAAAGGAGACCAAACCCAAAATGTTGTGAATTCCTTTGTGAGATTGACAAAGAGTTTTAATTCCCGGAGTTACTGCAAGTGGAAGAATATAATTAGAATTATGAGATACCACCATAGATTCTAATAATTAAAATATAAGCCAGTATGACAGTTGTCGCCAATCTAATGTTGTAGGGGTTTCAACAAATCAAATGATTTCCATATGCTTTTGGCTACGGAAGTCCCAAAATTCATGATCGCGACCCTAGTGATAATCAATGTGTGCATCCCAATATTATTCTAATATTTTTTTCCGAAGGGATCACCAAAAGAAATACAATTTCAAAGCAAGATTTTATAGGCTTGATTTCCAAAGAGACATCACACAACCCATTAAGAATATAAATGGAACATTTACCTATACACATCAATAATTCCCATGCTACCTTGATTGCGAGGGAGAGAATAGACATCCCAAGACATTCGATGAAATCATTAAACCATAAATTTTGCACCAAAGGTAGTCTTGAAGCATCTTAGCAATCTTGGTGAAGGAAGAATGAGAAAGGAACTAACACGTAGAATAATACACATGGGTAGCGGCTAGAATCTAACAATTAGAATTTACAAACAAGAGAGAGGGGTTTAGAAGAAGACTGAGAAATTTTATGTTCAACTATGTCAATCCCATACTACCATACCATGAAAAGTCAGTATCAAATGAAAATGGAATGCCCAATAATTTAAATAATTCTCCTCTTTCAATCCATTTCCAGGGGTAATCTTTTAACTAGTCTGACATAGGAAAACAAATTTTTCTATAGCCCAAAATCTTAGCCATCCGAATGTTTGATCCCAAAAAAGGAATAAAGTATCTAGGAAATAAAACATCATAGCCACATTCTATTTTGACTCAGCCAAGTTTAGAAAGGAATCATTGAAGAAATGATAATTAATAATTTAAGTCGCATGATCTGGAAGGGAAACCCCTTGAATGCAACCTTGATCAACATTAAAAGCAATAATATAGCCTTAGGCATCATCAAATAAAATAAACAAGGAAGGTGCAAGAGGGAAACCCTACTTGATAAATATGAAGAGGTGAATCACAACATATGTATGACCATTAATTGTAAGCAAAATAGACACATTAGAAAATAGAGTTTGGACTACTGAAGTGAAGAAGTTGAAAAAACCTAAGGATATGAGAATAACTAAAATAAATTTCATTTTAATGCGATCATAGGACTTTTCAAATTCAATTTTGAGAAATAAATGATGCTCTAGAGAAATCTGAGCCCATTCCTTTCCCTCTCAAACAACTATAAGATTATGCATAATGTATTGTTCATTGAAAAAATCCATCTTCTCAAGGTGAATAATTTTTGGTAATAGATTAGTAATGCAAAGAACCAGAGCCTTAGCAATAATTTTTTATGAGACATTTAACATGGTGATAGGCCTCTAGCTAGTTATATTCTCTGGATCTCTAGCATTAGGAATGAATTTTATGTGTCAGTGGATTCGTAGGGGTTATTTCATATTTTAGGGATGGGGGTTACACAACACCCCTATTTTTACTTCCCTTTTTTGATCTATGAGCATGAGAACACCTATTTTTTTATTTGCATATTCTTTCCATTGTTCGAATATTACTTATTGCGTTAGAGCTACGACGTTACCATTAAAGTGCAACTTCATTGTGGTGCATTGTTTTGATATCATTTCTCGCATATCCCTCTTTCATGGTATCAAAGCCATGTAGTTAAGTTCACTACTCTTGGATTAGTATTGGGATGGGTGACCTCTTGGGAAGTCCCATTGTCATTTCCTTGTAATGTCATTACGCCTAATTAGGTTGTACATGTGGTGGTCTTTAAGAACACACGGTTACATCTAGATCCATCTTGCGGGGGTGTGTTGGCATAGCAGCTGCTTAACAGGATGAGATCTGTCTCCACCACTAGTTCGAGATTTTTGTGTGATGACAAATCATACACCGTGTACGATCTAATCTTCACCTATTGATGACAAACTCGTCTTTAATTGTAGTAGTTAGCAGTGGATTTTTTTACTATCGATCTATGTACAAAGGCCATCATGGCAATTAATTCTAACTCAAATGAGTTAGGTCTATTTAAAATCTCATCAAGCTCTTCATTTTTTCATTTCCCTTGCTCATTTCGAGAGACAAAGCCCTAGTCATTTTTCTGCTCACCACCATTATTGGTTATCTAGAAGTTCAATTTTCCTTTGTAAATCAATTCTATGAGGTTATGAACATCATCATTTTCATTTGTAATGATATTCTAAGCACACTTGACAAAGGTGGTCGTGGTTATTGTCGATTCAAACTCTCTATTTTATTTTTGAGCATGATGTTTTTCCATTTGAAGCTCTCCAAGAGTATTGTTTTATGATTCTCGAGCCTCTATAAATTTTTGTATATTTTTAGAGTTTGATTTCTTAATTATCTTATCTCTGATTTGAGATTCTTGTGAGATATTGACCTCGATTATTGATCATTTGAGTTGTGTTCCATTATTTGCAAAACAAACACTGCGAGTTCTAGGTAAGCATACTTGTATTCAAAAACTTCTTATGACTTGGTTGAAGCTTCACTGTGGATTTATTTTCAAGGAATTACCACCATTTTTTATCTTTTGAGTTGTTATTCCTTTTCTTTGATGATATGGAGGCATGCTCTGATTTTCGGGGTAAGTATTTATGATCTTGTTTCCCTGAAAATTTACTTTGAAGCTTTGATTTAGATGCGTCGAGTTAGGTTTTTTTCTAACTGTTGTATTTCAAACGTCGAAACCTACACTATTTATTATTAGTGAATTTTAAATGGCCATCAAGATTGATGTTCAACCTATTTTTGCTCAGATAGATAATGGGTGGTTACATTGTTGAGTATGCTGTTCTAATATTTTTTTTGTTCCCATCTGGCTACTTCATGGTTGAAATCTTGGATTTTTTATCCTTAACTATGAATAAGGTAAGGTCTCGATGTCTATTTTATTTTCAATTTGAAAATTTCCTCATGTGGGTTTTCTAAAAAATGAGTTTCTCTGCAAATTGTAAAATTTACCCAAGTTGATCATAGTGAAAACTGGGTTTTCTTGCCTCCAGTACATTTTCCATATTGTTTGGGTGTAAATTTTTCTCTGTTTCTTTTGAAACCCTTTGAGATCTCGTATCACCTTGAAAAAATACTCTTGACGCTTTGTTTCTCATATGTACTTTTGCTCAAGATTTGGTCTTTGGATAAAACCTGATTCTTAGCTTCCTTTGTGCTCTTTGTTTTGATGTCATGAGTCACATTGTGTTTCTTCATTTGTGTCACTATACATATATTTACTTTTAGAAAAATGTTTCCTGCTATTGGTATACTCCAATAAATATGAAAATACTAATTCCTTTGAGTTCATTCTTTGTGATGTGATTTTTCTCAATTGTATCCCTTCTCAGAATAAAACTCCATTCAGGCCTGCTCTTTACTCACTTTTGGAAGTTTGAGTCCCAATTAAACATTCAAATCTGTTTATTCATGCCGGCTTTGTAATTTTAGACTCAACCTGCAAGAATGAGAGATTTGATCTCTTTATTTCAGGTTTCTTTTCAAAAAATTTAGATATAGGATACCTTGAGAATATATGTTATTCTTTCCCAAATAGATTTCTTGTGTTCAAAAGTTTCCTTACAATTTCTTTTCTCTTGCATCATCCTTCAGCAAAAAATTTCCTCCTTTCACTGGTTCAAGCTCGATTCGAGGACTTCTGTTTAGTAGACACCATTGTTGACGGTTTTTGTAGGCTTTTAGTGTAGCTTGATTTTATTCATGTGGATAACTATCATTATTCAAGTAGCATAATTTTACTTGTTCCTTTGCAAATGAATAGTTTACTTTGCCCATTTTGCAAATGTATTTTTCTCAATATGATATAAATGTAGTTAATAAACGTAAGATGTATTCTTTAATGGTATCTTGGATCTATATCCTTGACTTGTGCAATGTACAATCTTCCTTCTCTTAAATTTTTTTAATGCTAAAGTTATGAAGTTGGATAAACATCATTAGTTGTAATTTCTATATGCATTTCATTTTTTAGAATCTATAGTATTGAAATTATATTTCTTTCATGGATTGGTACAACTATATCTTTATATATTCATTCTTTAGTCTCAACTGAAATAAATGCACTTCTTAGATTCAACTTGTATAATGAAATACTTTTGATATGAAAACACAACAGTAAGTTTTTATTTCCTTATTCTTACATTTACTTGTACATTTAGATAAACTAGTTAGAAAACATTAGGCTTTCTGGCCTCTGTTATGTTGTAGATTTGTTATTTTCCTTTCTTTTCTGAAATGATTGTGGAAATCATATGTACTACTATAAAATACTACTCTATCCATTGTGTATCTGTATCTGATGTACCTTATGCTTCATATTTTGAGAAATCCATATGTACGTAGTTAGATAATACATGAGTACATATCAGACCCTGCACTCAATATTGATGCCTTTTTCTTTTCATTTTTTAGGTACATTTTTACTGCTAGGAGATTTGGATGAATGATGGAGCTTGTCATGAAGTGAAGAATACTTAGACGAAAATCCCAAGGTAATGATGGGCTTATTCTATAGTCTTTTACTTATAAATTCATGCACATGTACTTCTTTCTTCAGTATTTATGAGTTACATCCCATGGCTTGTGTGGGAAAAATCATACTTCTTCATGAATAAAGAACATTTAGTTTCTGTACTTGAGTTGTATACTTCTTTCTATTTTTAACTTTATAACATGCATATTGATTGTATAATGAAATAAACAACTCAATAACATAATTAAATGTTTATAACACTCATAAACAATGAGATTTAATGTACATGTAACTTAAAATGAATTTGATGCTCGAAAAATGCAAATCTACTTTCTATTACTCAGTTTTATCCATCATATAAATTGTAATTCATGCATTCATAGAAGATATGCATTGGTTCTTTGTGGCTTTTGTGTTTCATTTCTAAGGATGAACATGGAATGACATTCTATGTAAACTGTAACATTCTGTAATAGTATATATAGTTGTAGATTACATGTAGTTAATCGATTGCAGCAACTGAAAACATAATAAAATTATAATACATCCCCCTATTTAGGTTCAATTCATCAATGTCATCCATTATAAAGAAGTTTCGAGTTGCTCATTTTTGCACAAGTGCAAAAATTGTTAACATTTCTAGTGATCCTGAGGGAAAAGCTACCTGCTAGCTTGTAGACCAGTGCCTATCTCCTATCCATTATGCATGGAGTTAAAGCATATAACCAAAACTAATTTTCCAAAGGAAAAAACTAAAGTGGGGAAAGGATTTAGAAACTAGATCATGTGCATGAATGCACTTTATTTAATTCAAAAAAAAATCAATGTGCCTGAATGCACTTATTGAAAGGGAAATCCTACTCTAACCAAACATTATAGGATTTTCAATAACAGTGTTTAAGAAGCATACCATTCAGAGGAATGGGAAGTTCCTCTCCATTCAAACTTGAAAGATGAAATGCATTATATTCTTTGAAAGATGAAATCATGTAAGGACCACTCTAGATTTTATCAAACTTCGTTTGTTTTCCTGGATTTTCATGATCAACATCCCATTTTAACACAATGTCTCCTTCATTGAAGAATTTAAAATTAGCCTTCTTATCAAATTTTTTCTTTATCTATTTTTTATTCTTTTCCATGCTCAGATGAGCTTGATCTCTTAGTTCCTATAACTCCATTAATTTTGCATAATAGACCTATAATGGTTCATTCTCAAGTAATTCCATTTAGTGCAGTAAATCCAATGTAGGAAAATCAACTGAGATAGGCATTCTTAGCTCTCTTCAATAAACAAGTGTGTACGGTGAATTGCCAACTATTATTTTAGGAGTCACTTTTTCAGCCCAAAGTGTTGAATTTCACATCATATGCCAAGGTCTTTGGTTGTATTTGAGTGTTCTCTTAATGATGCTCAAAATATTTTTATTAGTAATTTCAGCTAATCCATTACCTTGTGTGCAATAATTAGACGAGGTACTTAAATAAATTCCATGCTTAATAGCCCAATTTGTTAGCTTTTCACGAAGAAATGCTAAGGCATTATCTGAAATGATAGTTATTGGAAAAACAAATCTATAAACTATACCTTCGTAAAAAGATAGAATTGAAGTCTTGTTATCTTCTTTCAAGGCTATTACTTCAGTCCAACATGTGAAGTAATCTGTAGCAGTCAAAATTGACTTGTGTCCTTGTGATGAATGTGGATTTAACATGACAATGAAGTCAAGACACCACTGCATGAATGATTGATCTACTAAAATAGGCTGCAGGGGTAGCAAAGCTAAATGTTTCTTTCTAACAAATAAAACACTTTTCTTACACTTTTTGATCCATTCGAAACAATCCTTGAATATGTTAGGCCAATAATAACCATCTTTCATAAATTTTAAGGATGTAGTACGTGCTGAAAAGTGACCTCCTGTAGGTCTTTCACCAAATTTGGATAGTAGTTGTTGAATTTTGTCATAATCAATAAATTGCAGCAAAATTTGATTTATATCTCGTTTAAACAACACACCATCAATGAAAACATAAGGTATAACTTTTAACCTTAAATGTCTTCATTTATTATTTTCCATACATTCCAGATAAGTAACGTGCTATAAGTAGTTAACCAAATCAGTCATCCATCTTGATTCCTGAACTTCTTGACTAAGTTCGGGTTGCTGATTTTCTTGTTGTACCATGATATCTAACTACTGATACGTAATTTCAGCATGATGTTATCAAACTTTTGATACTATAGCTCACTATTTTTCCACATCAACAATTATATGTTCACATAAACCTTTTCCTCGAACTGTTTTAGCAACATGGATGTCAACTTCATACTCCATAACCTTCGTAATCCAGCTTGCTCTCTTCTCAATCATCTCTTTGTTCAACAAGAATACTTTAACGCTTGGATGAGAGACTAAGACATGCATCTTCTTATTGGAAAACATGTACTCAAAGTTCTTCAATAATCCAACTATTGAAAGTACTTTTTTCTAAAGAAAGGTGTGCCTTGTTTCCTAGTCATACAATTTTGTTTCCAAAGAAAGCAATTGGTTTTTCAATGTTCTCATCATTAATCTAAGTTAGTATAGTTGAAATAGTCTCATCACTTGCAAGTGCATACATTATAAAATATTTATCAAAATTTGGATATGCAAGAGTATGAGCTTGTGAAATGGTTGACTTGATGGCCATAAATCCTTTTCTCCCTTCGTTGTTTCAAGAAAAATTCTATCTTTCTTTAACATGGTATTTAATGGCTTAACTAATACTAAAAAATATGGAACAAATATTCTAACAAAGTTGATTTATTTGTGAAACCTTTGTAGTGCTTTCTTATGATGAGGTAAGGATAACAGTGAAATAGCTTTGATTCTTAAAGGATCAATAGCTAAACTTTGTTTAGAAACAATTTGACCAAGTAATTTACCTTGATGTAATGAAAAAATGGACTTTTTGGGATTCAAAGATATTCCAAACTTTCTGCAAAGCTTAAAAGTATACCTCAAATGTATTAGATGTTCATCAAAATCCTTTGAAAATACAGTGACATCATATAAATAAACTAATATACATTTATTTAATAGGCTTTAAAAATCCATGTCCATTGTACGTTGAAACATTGCCCTGGCATGTGAAATTCCAAAAGGCATTCTTTTGTAAGTATAAGTACCCCACTTTGTGGTGAAGGTTGTTATGTATCTGTATTTTTCATGTACAAGGATTTGATTCTATCCACTCTAACCATCCAAAGAGACAATCTATCTAAACCTAAATTTTTTCTTTAAAAATGATCCATATTGGCTAGCAGATAGTGATCTTTTAACAAAGCTTTTTTAAGATCTCAAAAATCCACACATAGCCTAATTTATCCATTCTTTTTTCTCAAATAGAAACAAGATTAGCTACCGAAATTGAATGCTTAAGTGGAAAGACAATAATTCATTCGATCATTTTAGACAAATATTTTCTCATTAATGGCTCAATCTTTAGATTTACAGGCCTTTGCTTCTGCCTAACTGGCTTGGAATTCAGCTATAACTCTATTGTATGTTGAACTAAAATTGGATCAAAACCTTTATGATCTTGGTATTTCCAAGAAAAAACATCTATGAATTCTTTACATAAATTGCTAAATGATTGTTTTTTAGCTAAGGAACATACCTTTCTGATTAATAGTTTCTTTTCATCATCCACCAAGATCTCTTTGTAGTTATCTGCATGAGAAGACATCTTTCCTTTGTATTTTCTTAACTAATCGTTAGAACTGAAAATATCTTCTAGCATGAACAATCCTTGAGGCAACCTATTTTTATTCAATGGAATAATATTGTCACCATAGAAGTACTAAAAATTCTCCTGATTAACTGCAAAAAATTCAGCTTCTCACTGCAAAAATATACAGATTTGTTTGTCATCTTCAAAAAATTGTCAATTTTCTTAATTATTAGGTACTGAAGGTCTGATAATGAAGTTTATACATAATTGTACTTTGTTATTTTTGATCTGTTCTAGTACATAGAAGCTAGCACCAACTACTACAAGTTTGTCTGCATGCTTGTTTTTACCTCTTGGGATGGATTGTATGTTAATAACATCAAAATCATCCATTAAGTCTAAAACTCTATGTTTGTAAGATTTCAGCATTGAATTCTTATACACATTAAAGTTTTTCACTTGATTAATAACTTACTTTGAATCACCAAAAACTTAAAAAGTACTGATAGCACTCTTTTTGGGCACTTTTAAGACATAAATTAATGCTTCGTATTCAACTACATTACAAGTAAAAGAGAACTACAAACCTAAAGCTGAAAAATACCTTTCATTTGAGAGGGGAAGTAAGCATTAAACTTGCACCTTGTCCTTTTTTGTTTTTAGCTCCATCAAAGTGAAGCTTCTATAGCCCTTCTGCTATGTTTTCTTATTTGAACAACAAGAGAATTGGTACATTTTCTTCATGCAAACAATAGACACCAAACCAATCTTCTTCTAATTCTTTGAAAGGATCATAAGCATTTTCTTTTGAGTATTTTCATCGATAAACATATTAGAAAAACCGTCTAATGTAGAAACATGTTCCGTAACATCAAAATCACATTGATCAAAAGCTGCATAAATTGTTGCAGTGTTTAAAGCATGAGGCGCAATATGAAATATAGTCAGAGGCTCTGAATTTATACTAAATTTAGGTCCATACCTTGTAGTAAAGAAAAAAATTGACAAATATGAAGAAATATAAACTCCTATCTTTGCTATAAAATCTCTTGATAAACATAGGGCAAAGTAGGGCGATAAATCTACAATAGTCACATCTGATAAAATAGTCACATTCGGGAAAGCATGTAAGGTTTACCTCTAGATATTTGATAATGCCAACTATGGTTGTTGATGTACCATCTAGCTACAACATGCTTCTCTCTGTAGGCTCATACTGTAGGCCAAATTTTTCTGCAATTACTTTTGGCATAACTGTGCTACTTGCACCACTATCAACCATGCAATTATGAACTAACTGATTATCGATAATCAGAGATAGATAAAATGGTGGTGGCTTCTTGATATAATTAGTGTTTAAGACATTTTCAACCATCCATTTAACCTATTTAATGCGGTCTTTCTCCATTGTTCCAAGGACCATATCTATTTTTTGTACTTCCTTTTCTGTTCGTTTTGATGAAATCTGTAGCTTATAAAGTTCATAAAGTTAGAAAGTAACTCTTGCTGTCCTAGAATACTTAGAGAAACCCAGGTTGAAATATTAATATTATGCTTTTTCATTACCTCAACAGTATAAAAAGAAGCAACCGTTTTTGAAAAAAATTCTATATTTTTAGCATAAGTTTTAGCAAAAACTGACTCTGCTTCGACAACAATTGAACAACTTATGAAGAGTCTTCTAAAATCAGGTTGTAGTTTTTTTTGTTGGTCCTTTTGAGCTAAAATACTTGTTATTTTTTGAGGAAAAATATAACTCTTACTTTCTTTTTAACTTGCACTTTTTTTATAAGTGACTGTGGGCAGAACAGGTCTATTTTGTTGTTTTTCTCTCTCGTGAGCCTTTTCGTGAGACCTAGTTTTGAGTGTAATAAATACTTCCTCCCCAAATATGAATAGATTATATTCAAGTGATTTTTGACTTTGAGGTTTTTTCTGCCCACCCTTCATTTGAGGCATAAAGAATGCTTTCGGTTGAGGTTGTGAAACAAGGCTTATATTCAAGAATGCATTTCAACAATAGGTAGTTGAATGAGGCTTATTACAAGGTTGATTCCATTCTTCTAAAACCATATTAACTGGAACAAGAGTGCCAGATGAACTAGGGGATTTTGGGTCAAACTGTGTTGGCTGATATGGTTTTCTATACTTCTGATTTTACTGATAAGGCTACCTATTTTGTTATTTTTTCTTATTTTGATGATAAGGAGGTTGATAAGGACTGTTAGGTTGAGCTAGTTGGTTTTCAATTAATGTGAATTTATCACCCATAGTCTATAGAGACTTTAATACATCATGTGATTGAGAAATAAGAGTAAGCTCTATAATGGTAATAGGTTGCGGAATAGGTAACAAATCTGCTATAAGAGGCATTGAAGGCCTTGGTGCAAATTTCTCAACTTGAATAAGGTTATTTTCATCCCTAATGTAAATGTCATCAAATTTTGGGAGAGTCTCTCCTCCCATAGACTGAATCATAGTTTAAATATAACTATTTAAGGCTATGAGATAGTATAGAAAAGCATGGTCAGCTTGAGGCTTAACACTAGCTGAGATACTTTCCCAAGTTCAATCAAAATGGATATTGAAACTAGCCATAAATTCATGATTCACAACAATACTTTTAAGGGAATGATTCACACTAATATTATGTAGATATTACTAAATTTGCAGAAAGGTAAGATGAATAATTAGGGAATTTGACATTCACAATAAATACTAAGGTATGCACAACACTGCAATAAAATTGGAAAGCCAGAAATCAATTCTCATTTAAAGGGAAAAAGTAGCAAAATATGCTTGAGCACTCCTATGTCAAAAAACGTCCCCCCCTGTGCCTTGCAATTGCACACAATATATAGCATGTTTATAAATCCCACCCTTCCTAAAAATAGGCTAAAAATTTTACTCGCCCATGCCTCCTATTTTTATCCTTTATTCTAAATAAATAAAGGAATAAAAAATAAACATGCTAATACAATGAGGCATAAAAGCCTTGGTACAACAATACATCTAATTCAAACTGCAGTTGACTGTTCTATTTTTAATAAAGTTGGATAAATAATTTAGCGAATAATAATCTTTTCTTGATGAGCAAGTATTCTCCAAAACATGCAATCTTTGTCTTCTAGCGCTTCATGTGACACTTTCCAATTGATCTACTTGCATTGATTAAAATAGCACCTTAATACTTCCCCTTGGGTGCACATGCAAAAATAAATATCTCTATGTGTGAGCAAAAATTACTACTTTATTTGCAATGCTTGGAAAAATAATTCACCCATGCATCCATCTTGTTAGGGACCACCTTTGGTTATGATGTTGACATTTGTGCACATACTTCATTTTGTATGCTGATAATGACATTTTTATTTTTTGTCTATACATGCAATAATATCTCCTATAGACATAATATTAAACCTCAAAATATCCCATTGTGGGGACCACCTGTAGGCATGTGCGGGAAAATAATATCCATTTTTTGAAAATTAAGGTAACTCCAAAACTATCCCTTTCAATGATCCATGTGACACTGATGTTTAGCCTCTTGCCATGCATTATTTTCCCCTAACCCTGGCATATAATATGATTAAAAAATAACATACACATTGACTTGATTATTACCGCATTTTTTTTGGTGGAACTCAGACCCTTTGATTTTGACATGGGCATAAATTATAGTTTTTAGTCTCGAATAATTATGTATATCATAGTAAGGCAAACCTTACCTTTCTGATCATAATTGTTGTCAACATTTTAAAGTGTATTTTAGACCTTTGATAGATCAATGCATATGATAATAAAATGATAGGGCTATCCCCATTTTCCATGATGCTCAACCCTTTATTCATTTGTCAATGGATAAAACATTGACCACGGTTAAGTTGCAATATGGTTGAATTATTTATTTTGGTGAGGAACGTTGATCTTATATGCATGATCACATGCCGTTGATTTCTTATGAACCCTCGGTTAGGGTTATGACCTTGAAATTAAGATGGTCAGTGCCTTTCACATCATTGATTTTTCAACATTTCATCTGCACCATTGATCGTGACTCTAGTTAGTTTAGGGTTTTATGGCAAGTTGACATGTTGGCACTTCTCCTACCCTAGTTGAGTTTCATTAACTCACTGAGAGTTATGGAAGCAAAACATCGAGAACCCCATCATTTGAGCATTATCACTTGAGATCTCAGTGAGCTAGCAGAGCTATGTCAAAAAAAATTATATTGGCCATTTGAAGTTTTTGAAGCTTTGTATTTCTTCCTCATTATCGAGCCATTTCTTGGGGATGAAGCTTTCTCACTTGGTTGTCATTCCTCTGTGATAAATCACCTTCCAAGCTTGAGGATTTTCATTTTGTAATTCATTCTACGATTATATTCAACAATTTCCAGTCTCCTTTGGGATCTGAACACCATGTTTTGAGATTTCTAGTTTGATTATTCTGGGCATTCAATAGAGTTGGGGTTTCGAGTTGTGACTCAGCACTATACTATGGCTGCCACTTTGAAGGTAAGATATTTTTTTGCTTTTTATATTTCATATGAGTTTCTTGTACTCTACTTTCAACAACCATGTGGGTTTCAACTTGTGTTGAGTTTTATTAAATTATTGACTACCTAGCCTAGAACTGGAAAATGCTGGACAACCCAAAATGGGTATTATTATTTTCATCAAAAAGTATCAAATTTCTGAATTTTTTTTGGCCTCGGTATTCTCATTTACCCTTGCATTCAATTTTATTTGAGGGTTTCTATATTTTTTTTTCTCCTATTGTATTCTAGTTCATATCTCATTATAATAACCTTCCTTGATCAACACCCTGTAGGGATGGAACTCTATTTGATCTTTATTGGTAGCCAATTCAAGGGTAGTATCCTTAAAATTGCTTGTGCTTAGTTTTATTATGCCAAAATTAATGCCTCCATAGTTGATAGATATATTCTTTATGTGTTGTTGTCATTTTATTATATGGAGCACGTATCCATCTGATTTTGGTTTTGGGTATTGAAGCTTCACTCTACATTTTTTGAGCTCATTGCGAGCTGAATCCAAATCTGTTGTCCTTATTTTTGTCAATTTGATTTTCACTATAGTCTTGACTCACTGCTATCAAGAGGAGAAGGCAAGCTTGATATTTTTTGGTTTTCTTCTCCTCTGAGATGAGCTTTAGAAGGTTTGATCATTATTTGTGTGGGATCAAAACAAATTTATATGTTTTGAATTTAAATTCTCTCTTTGAATGCCCTCTTTTGTACTTGATTGATTATGTCCCCACGAGCACGATTTTTTGGAAAACTGTGTTTCCCTAAGTTAGCTGTAATGAGCTTGATCTTTATCATTTTTTTGGCACTGTATGTGACCCTGGTAAGTTGAACTTCTACTTTGAATATATTTTTATATCGTGCTTTTGAAAATGATACTCTACATTCTCCCATAAGAGGAGTTAACTTTGATGCATGACTTAGGTTTTACTTTTGTACTCTCTTTATTTGATTATGAATCTTGCATAAAATTTGATTTTGAATCTTTAGATGAGGAAATATTACATTCATCTTTTTATCATCTGGTAGAGAATCCAGCAAGGTTCCTTTATGATGAAATTGTACTTGACACTCCATCTGCTTAGAGATGTTAGCTTTTTTTATTAAATTGGAAATACCACTTTCTAAGTACATTGTTGTTCTTTTAAAAATTGTCTTTCATAGAAGATTGTTGAAGGCTGAAACCTATAATCTCATTAAAGATTCTTCAAAATGGTTGGATCTAAAAGTCATTTCTCAGGATGAAACTCCTGTTGTTGATGTTTTTCTCTTCTTCTTTAAAACTAGCATATGTACCCCTCCATTATTAATGTTTGAACCTGCATTTCATGCTATCATTTATCTGGCATACCATTCTTGGGCTATAGCCTTCTCTTCATAGAATTTGTGCTCATAATGTAATGCCAAAGACAAATCCATCCATCTTGACTGCCCATGTTGGCTATAGCTTTTGGTGATAGTTGGTTTTTGGGAATTTTGAGTTGTATCATCTCAAATTTATATAAAAGGGTTTGTACTCTTCCAGGTATGTAAAACCATTATGTGCATAGATTTATCCTTAAGTTTTAATCTTCTAATGATAAATTTTTACTCATGTGAACTTAAAGGTATCCATTGTCTTCCTATTTTGACCAGATTTTGTAATCTTGTATCAGGACAATGAGGCTCTATAGCTGCCACTTGTGTACTTTTGATTTGCTTCTAGACTTGAATTTCCATCTTTGCATAGATTTTTTATATATATTTGATAACTGGGCACTTTCTTTATTTGTTGATAGTACACTTATTTCTTGATGTATGAGCTTGTATCTGTTTCAGTCATTTACAATATCAATTGCATGCTTGGAAACTTGATTTTATGCTTCATAGTAATACTTTAAATAGCTCATTCTTTGATCACTTATAAGATGATACTGGACTTTTAAGATTAGAGAAACTATAAATTCATCCTTATGGGAACATTTTCCCCTGTTCACATTGAGTTGTAACTATTCTTCGCTTGATAAAAGCATGTCTTGAATTTTCACTTTATCTCAATTCTTACATACAAGTAGTTGTAATCTTTGATGATAATTGATCTCTTCTTCTTTTGCTTCTTCTTTTGCCATCAGCTTAACTCACCCCTTGTGCATTATTTTAGTACATTCTCATTATTATGTCCTTACAGATACTCCTCTGTAAATCATTTAGTTGTGATGATTATGTTCTCTTGTAGACAGTAGCTATGGGGATAGTGACTGCAAACTTATTTTATGTACTGCACAAGTGTAGTTGATTTCATCTAAAACTGTACCTGATGGTTTTGTACTTTTCTTTTGTATCATATCTTGATGTTATATTGGATTTGTATCCTTGAATCTGCACTTTGTATATGTATTCCATTTGTTATAATCTACAACACTAAACTTGCATTTTTATGGATTAGTATAGGTACATCTTTTTATATTCAGCCTTTAATCTAACCTAAAAAAGTTGTACTTTTCTATTTCAAATTTCAGAAAGTAATACTTCTGATATGTAAAAGCAACAATTAGTGTTTATTTCCTTCTTCTTACCTATACCTGCACATTTAGATAAACTAGTTAGAAAACATTAGGATTTTTGGCCTCTCTGATGTTCCATATTATTATTTTTTTATCTTTCCTTTTCTAAAATGATTCTAGGAATCATATACACTGATGTAGAATATTGATCTTGTAAATTATGTATCTTTCATTGATGTATCTTATTCCTGTAACTCATACTTCATGATGTCAGGAGATCCATTTGAATGCAATTAGATACTAGAGGAATATGGATTAACCTTGAACTCATGACTGACAGTATTTCTATTTTATTTCTCAGGTACAATGCCAACTTAGATAGCAAAGATGATGATGAAGTAAAGCTAGAGTTGGAAGTGGAACAACAGAGATGAAAGAAACTCAAGTTAATGATGGGTTTTTCTGTACTCCTTTAATTTTCTTATCATGCACATGTACCTTCTACTTGAGTAGTTATGAATTGCTTTTGAGTTACATCTCACGGATTGTGTGGGAAACATTTAAATCCTTTATGAATAAAATATCAAAATCTAGAACTGATTTGTGTACTTATTTATGAATTTCAGTTTTATGTATAAATTGTATAACAAACTAAACAACTCAATAACATAATTGGATGTACTTAATCATGAAGGAAATAAATTTAAAATATCTGTAACTTTAATAATGAACTCCTAATTACTATAATCTGCAACTCTATCTAATTTTCCCAAATTTAACACTCCACCTATTCTGTAATTATGGTCTTCATCAAGTTAATCATATGTCCTTAGGGTATTTTGTGTTCTCTTACTGCATATAAGCATGGAATTGTAGACTATGCGGTTTGTTAAATTTTGTAACAGTACACATAGTTATTAATTATGTATAATCATCATTTGTTGCTAAAGAAAACATAATAATATTGTAATGTATCCCCCTAATTAGGTTCACTTCACCAATGCCATCCATCGTAACGAAGTTTCGAGTTGCCCATTTTTCCATAAGTGCAAAAATTGTCAAAATGGCTCTGACTAAGTACACGGACGATCACTTTTGAGAATGAATTTTGGATACAAAAACCAATAGTTTTTAGCAAAATATCAAGCCAAAACACTTTGTGTATTAAGGGAAAGAATCACAACAATAGAATAAGATAAACATGCACACTAATAGTATGCAAAAATTACTAAATTTACAATGAGATAAGATGACTAATAAGATAATTTGACATTCACAAGAATTAATGAGATATATACACCACTGTAAATAATTGGAAAGGAAAACAATCAGTTCTCATTCAAGGGGTAAATTTGGCAAATTTTTCTTTAGCACTGTTATGTCCAAAAAGTCCTCCTTGTGCCTTGCAATTGCACACAATATATAGCAAGATTATTCACCAAACCCATCCTAAAAATAGAGTAAAATTTACACTCACCCATGCATCCTATTTTTATCTATTATCATAAATAATAAAAGAGATAAAAATAAGCATGTTGATTACAAAGAGGCAATTAAAATCCTGAGTTACAAAAATACATTTTAGTCAATTTGTAGTTGACTGATATATTTTTAATAAATTAGGATGAATAATTTTTCTAATAATAGCCCTTTATTTATGTGTAAGTATCCTCCAATGTGCATGCAAACTTTTTCTTCTAGTGCTTGATGAGACACTTGCAACTTGATCCACTTGCAATGATAGTTTAGGCATTCTTTAATTTTGCCCCCTTGGATGCACATGCAAAAATTTAATCCCCATGTGTGAGAAAAAATAATTCCTTTGGATTTGATATTTTACAAAAATTTACCCAATGTGTTGGTACCACCTACAGAATCTGATGTTGAAATCTGTTTGATTTTATCTCCATGGTGAAATAATCCTCTTTTGTTGCTTATAACATGCAATATATTATTCTTCTGTAAGTATAATACTTTTTCTTTAACTAAAAATATTCCCTCCTATGGGGACCACCATGATCATGTTGAAAAGTAATTTCCCTTGCATGAATAATTTCCTTTTATTCATCCTTGTGTAATTGGAGGATGTTAAGGTAATTTGGTTCTTTTAAGGAATATTGATTCCTTTGGCTTGGCATGGGCATGCATGTTAGTTCACCTTTTGGTTTCATCATAGTTTGAAATGGGTGACCACTTGAATAATTTGTTTTAGACTATAATAACATGGTCTCATTTGGAATTATTGGCATATATTATATACAATTAGTCTAATGTTTTCTTTTGAATAATAATAAGCTTTTCAGCCTTTCTAGTTAATCATGTATAACAATATTTAAATGAGGTAAAGATTTATCTTTTTGCTAATGATGGTTGTCAGAATTAGTATGTTTTATACCTTAATCCGGTCAATGGAAATGATTTTTGGATAATCATGAGGCTGGCCCCCTCACCATGATGACTTGACCCATTGTCAACTTTTTCTCTGGCTGTGTTTTAAGCCTTGTTAGGTTATACTGTGGTTGTGTTACCTTCTCTGATAAGGGAAATTGATCATGTACTACATGATATTTAGCTATTCATCCTTCTATACCATTTGGTTATGGTTATGCATTTGTAATTAAGATGTTTTGTGCTTGCTCATTCGTCAATCCATGTAACATCCGATATTCAATCGTTGATGATAAAATCAGTTCTAACTGTAGTAGTTTCTAGTGGATTTTTTTTTTACTTCCGATCTGTGTACGAAGTACATCATGGCCATTGATGCTAACTCAAATGAGTTAGGTTTGTTTAAAAACTCTTCAATCTCATCATTTTTACATTTCCCTTTCTCGTTTTGAGTGGCTAAGCCCTAGCCATTTTTCTACTCACCACCATTGTTGGTTATCTAAAAAATCTATTTTCCTTTGTAAATCAATTCTATGGTGTTATGAACATCTTAATTTTCATTTTTATTGAGCTTCTGAGCTCACTTGATAAAGGTGGTCACGATTATTTTCCATTTGGACTCTTTGTTTTATTTCTGAGCCTAAATGTTTGTCCATTTGAAGCTCTATAAGATTACTATTTTATGATTCTCGAGCCTATATGAATCGCTATAGCTTTTTAGAGTTTGTTTTATTATTTATATTATCTCTAATTTGATATTTCTGTGAGATATTGACCGTCATTATTTATCATTTGAGTTTCGGTCCATTCTTTGTAAAATGAACTCTGTGATTTCTAGGTATGGATACTTGTACTCAAAAACTCGATGTGGCTTGGTTGAAGCTTCATTACAGGTTTCGTTTGAAGGAATTAACCATCATTTTGATCCTTTGACCTGTTATTCCTATTTTCTTATGATATGGAAGGATGCTCTGATTTTTAGGGTAAGTATTTATGAGCTCGTTGCCCTGGAAATTTACTTTGTAGCTTTGATTGAGGTGCGTTTAGCTGGGTTTTCTTTTGAATGTTATATTTTGAATGTCAAAACCTACACTATTTGTTGTTCATGCATTTTAAATGGCCATCAAGAATGATGTTTGACTTGTTTTTCTTAGATTGATAATGGGTGGTTACGTGGCTGAGTATGCTCTTCTGGTCTTTTCTCTGATTCCCATCTGGCTACTTCAAGGTTGACATCTTGGATTCATTATCCCTAACTGTGAATAAGGTAAGGTCTCGATGTCCTTTTTCTTTTGGATATGAAAATTTACTCATGTGGGGTTTCTAAAAAATGATTTTCCCTACAAATTTTAAACTTTAACCAAGTTGATCATACCCGTCATTATAGAGAATGTGAAAACTAGGTTTTCTTGCCTTTGATTAATTTTCCATAGTGTTTGGGGTGTAAAGTTCACTCTTTTGTTTTTATAATACTTTGAGATCTCATATCACTATGAAAAACCACTCTTGATGCTTTGTTTCTAATATATATGTTTTTTTAATATTTATTCTTTTGATAAAACCTGGTTCTTAGCTTCCTCTGTGATCTTGGTTTTGGTGTTATGAGTCACATTGTGTTTCTTCATTATTTTCACTATGCATATATTTACTTTAAAAAAGTGTTTCTTGCAGCTATTATACTCCAATAAATGTGAAAATTGTGATTCCTTTGAATTCATTCTTCGTAATATGATTTTTTCCAATTTTAACTCTTCTCACAATAAAACTCTATTTTACACATTCTGTGAAGTATCTGTCAACCTCTCCATGGTCTAAGGCCTTCTCTTTACTCACTGTTGGAAGTTTTAGTCCAAATTCCATATTGAACTCTATTTATTCAGGTCTCCTCTACAATTTAAGACTCATCCTGCATGAATGAGAGCTTTTATCCTTTCAGCATTTTTAGATACACGATCCCTTGAAAATATTTGTTATTCTTTCCCAGAAATATTTCTTGTATTCAAAAACTTCCTCATAATTTATTTTCTCTTTCATCATCCTTTAGAAAAAACTTTTCCTTCCTTCGTTGGTTCGAGTTCAATTTGAGGCCTTCTATTCAGCTTGTAAACACCATTCTTGACGGTTCTTGTACGCTTATGGTTTATCTTGATTCCATTCATATGGATAATGATGATTCTTATTGTAGCATACTTTTACTTGTTCTTTATCAAATGAATACATTTTTTTTCTCATTTTCCAATTGTATTTTTCTCAATCTGATATACTTGTAGTTAATCAGCATATGATGTATTCTTTGATGGTATGTTAGATTTGTATCCTTGAATTATGCAATGTACAATCTTCCTTCTCTAAAATTGTACTAATGCTAAATTTCTGAAGCTGGATCAACATCAATATCTACACTTTTTGTATGAATTTAATTTGTTAGAATATTTAGTATTGAACTTATATTTCATTCATGGATTGGTACAACTATTTCTTTATATATTCATCCTTAGTCTAAACTAAAATAAATTCACATCTTTTATTTAACATGCAAAATGCAATACGTTTGATATGTAAACACAATAGTTAGTGTTTATTTCCTTCTTCTTACTTGTACCTGTACGTTTAGATAAACTAATTAGAAAACATTAGGCTTTTTGGCCTCTCTTATGTTCCATAGTTTTTCTTTTCCTTTTATTTGAAATGATTGTGTAAATAATATGAACTGCTTTAGAATATTGCTCTATCAGTTGTGTATTTGTATCTTATGTACCTTATGCTTATGTTTTTGAGAAATCCATCTATACGTAGTTATATAGTATATGAGTACATATCAGACCTTGAGCTCAATATTGATGTGCTTTTTTTTTTCAATTTTAAAGCATATTGTGATTGGTAGGAGAGATTGATGAATGATGGAGATGGAGCTGAAGTGAATAAAACCTAGAAGAAAATCCCAAGGAAATGATGGGTTTCTTCTATACTCTTTTACTTTTAACTTCATACAGATGTACTTATTTCTTTAGTAGTTATGAGTTACATCCCATGGCTTGTGTGGAAAACATTGTACTTATTCATGAATAAATAATATTTAATTTATGCACTTGAGTTGTATAGTTTTTTCTACTTTCACCTTTATAACATGGATATTGATTGTATAGTCAAATAAATAACTCAATCACATAATTAAATGTATTTAACATGTAGAAATAATGAGATTTAATTTACCTGTAACTTAAAATGAATCTGTTGCATGAAAACTACAAATCTGCTTGTTGTTACTGAGTTTAATCTCTTACATAAACTACAAATCTTGCCTTCATCGAAGCAATGCGTTGGTCCTTTGGGGATTTTTTGTTTCTTTGCTGAAGACGATAATGGAATGGCAGTCCAGGTAAGGTGTTACATTTTATAACAACATACATAGTTACAGATTACATATAGTTAATCAATATTTGTAACTGAAAACATAATAAAACATTTAATACATCCCCCTAGTAAGGTTCACTTCGTCAATTCCATCCATCATAACTAAGTTTTGAGTTGTTCATTTTTGAACAAGTGCAAAAATTGTCAACACCTCCAATTATGACTACATCCTCAAAACCTATAGTTGTTGTAGACAGAAAAAGATTTTTTTTTTGGTCATTTTGATTCATTTTGATCCAATGAGAATAACCCATATAGGAGTAGTATATGAAAGGAAATGACATCTCATTTCCCCAACTCCAAGGGTGTTGCCACAATGTGTACAGATTCCATGTTAAGTCATTTGGGAAATAAGTGATGTAGCTCCCAAATTAAGTCATCTGTAAGGTGTAAAATGCACTATGTGTTGTCAATTGATTGATTTGATTTGAGTAATATAAAAATGCATTGAGGTTTAATGTGTACAATAGATTACTCAAGGAGAGATGTTTTTCTTGTTGCCCCCAGATTAGGTCATTAGTGGGAAATCACTAGAAAGTGGTATGAAATGTCACATAATGTGTGAGAATTTTTTTGATAATGAAAAATTAAATGTGTAAAATGATCATGTAACATTGTTAGGGGGATATTATAGTGATCCTAATTGTATGCCCCATTTTGGAAAAAGGGAGAGTGATAGTAAGAAAAAATGTTGAGCCAAAAGTATATGTGGAATGATGCAATATAGTAAATATCACAAAATTTTGTGGATATCAAGTTGGATATGTGCTAGATTAGAATATATGTTATGGAATGTATACCATATGATAGTAGGATACATTTTGATTCAAATGGAATGAACAGGGAAGAAAATAGATAAGTGAATCTTAAGATACGAGGGAAAATGTGTGGTGAGTATTAGTTGGGAGAATATGTGCCAATAATAAATATAACCAAGTTATAAATTTATATTTTCTATAAATAGCAATAGTAAATGGTGAATGGTAACTTCATTTGAACCTTGAGTGAGTGTGATTACAAGCTCTAGGACTGTGAGGATTTCACAAATTAGAGAAATGAGATTTAGCTGATTCAAGATGGTGGTGGTGGCTGTGATATTGCACATGACAACTAAGTTGGTAAGTATGATGATTTTTTAAAATGTGTTAAATTTTACTTGTTCTTGTTGATTTTCACAAAAAATTGCATTTTTTGAGTTTCTAGGTGTTTCTGATCTAAGAAAGAGCGACGGAGGTGCTAACATCCTTTGGGATGCTAGTTCCCAGATTTAGGTGCTGGGGACATGGCCTTGCGCTATCACATCCTGCTCATGTGCGCTGGAGATCCAAAAAGTTTTTTTAATGATAGCATGTGATAAATGTTAATTATTATGCATTTTGTTATTGTTAATGGTTTTTTTTACATGTATACAATGTGAAAATGTCACATTTTTGCTGGTGTTTTGTCTTATGCAGAGGTACCCAATAATATGCCCCTAATTATTGTTCTATGTGATAGGTGGTGTGCAGAAAATTTTACATTTTTGTTTCCAATTATGGAGATGAATATGACCTTGGAGGATTTATATCATATATTACGACTGGTTATTATGGGTGAGAGGATCCAAGTAATGGTCATAGAGTATGCTTTGAGACATATGTTAGTAGCTAGGTGGTATTTTATAAGGAAACAAGTATAGACTGAGAATCATCTACATCTCGATGTCATAATGAGATCTGGTGTTCCACGATTGTGGAAGTTTAATGCAATAGTTATTACTTCTTTAGTGGTAGTAGAGGGTGGAGGTATAGGCATCTTGTATAAGATGCATGATATTTGTCTTCATATAGAGGAGGATGGTACTAGATATACATTGGCACATTATGTATTACTGTACTTGTAGAAGGACCTATACATATTTACATAGGAGGACCATTGAGGTGGGATAGGAGCCACCACATTGAAACATGTATGGGCTTATGAGGATATTGCAATATTGAGGCCTCTTTGTGTGCCACTTGTGGAGTGAGAAAGACTTCATATATTTACTACAAGATGGGTAGGTGTCAAGAGTAGGAGGATGGAAACTGATACGCATAGATCAATTTTTGATTTTATGGGGCTAGGGGACATTACATGGTGACCCTACTAAGATTATGGAGGGTGGTCATAGGATGGAGTAGAGTTATAGTGTATCCAACATAAAATGTAGTTCGAGAATCAGTTCCCAAGAGTGGCTGAGTTATTTCAGGAAGAGCGTATACCATGCAAGTTTAATATTTCTTAGGATGTGCTGCCAAAGCCATATGTATGGGTGCAAGCCACTAGAGTGCTAAGGATACCAAGGGAGAGAACAGGCCCAATAGTGGCACATCTAGTTCTTTATGGTCCAAATGATAAAGATGTGGATATAGAGAAAATACAGGTGGATGACGTAGGATATACTGAGACATATAGTTCTTGGTGGGCAGTGCACTAATGGGTGCTATTATTTCCAGTTATTGTGGATGCAATAGGAGCACCACTAGTTTGATGAATAGAGGGGTAGGAACCTTCCACTGATCGGAATGGTATAGAAGAAGTGATAATAGAGTGTGAGTATCTAGTTTCTGATAGTTTTGATTTGTCCCTTACTTTGTTTGATTTTTAATTTTGTGTCTCACTAAATAATTCTTGTTCATGGATGGTTGTAAGGGAGGCTTATGTTCACTAATTATTGATATGTCAATCTACACATTGACATGGAATGTGCCCACCTATGTGCTCATTGAAGGAGGGATGTTAAAGAGAGTGGATGTTATTGCAGGTGAGCATGATCATATTTTCAATCCAGTGGAAGTTGCAGTAACGAAATGTATCATGTTATTGAGAGTGCGTGATGAGGCACATGTTGAAAATCACTGAGATAGGGAGGCTGCAGGTAGGGGATCCCTAGCGCATGATGTTTTCAAAAATTATATAAAGTACTTGCTTGATTCATGGAGTAGTCATTCGATTTTTCCTTATTGTGTAGAATGGTTGAGAGATATAGGGGTTGTGAAAAACAACGTAGATTGAGTGGGGAAACATCTAGCTCTAAAGATCTTGAAGTTCTATATAGTAAAATTGATGATGAGATATGACATGTATTGATGTATCGATGTATGGGGGCTTTCCCCCTAGCGACTATATTTTTGAAACTATGCTTTTATGCGAGATATATATATATAGTTGCATGATTGACATATTTTTGTGGTGTTGATGTTTATTGATGTGTGATGTGATGATTGATGTTCTTATATTGATCTTGTGATGTTTGAATTTTATTGCGTAAATGATTAGGATTAGTTAAGATATATAATGATGTGGAATGAATGATGATGATATATATATATATATAGTATTTGATGGATGGTAATAGATGTATTTGATATAGTACCATATATTAAATTAATGAATTATGAGATGATAAGAAATATTATAATGATATGTCACTAAGTACAAAATGAAAATGATTTATGAGATTGTGTATAATTATAATTAATAAGGGGGGTGAAATAATATTGATTCCTGCAACGTATGTGTGAGATGGTGAGGCATATTTATATAAGACCCCTCAACAATCTTGAATGAGCCATAGAACATGAGTGTGTCATTGGGAAACAATGTGGTAGTGTAAGCTAGATAGATAGAATAAAGAAGTGCAGAGTGTGAATGATGAAGGAGCTTATTATTGTAACAAATACCTAAACAGTCATGTAAGAGCCATGAGAACACAAGTGCTTCATCAGGTGGTGAGACGAGAAGAATACCTTACCAAATATTAAGTGGGCATGGAGCGGTGGAAGCATGTGAACTGGAAGGATCATGAGTGTATGAACTAAACTGAATTTCCGATGAGATGGTGCCAATGATAGGAGATGTAGTGGTGGGAAGCACAATTATTGATAGATTATGAAGAAAATGTGAAGCAAGAGAACTGTGTGGTGGATGATATGGTGCAATGGTGGATGAGTGAGGTGTAGGCCGTGCATGCATAATGACCTGCGGTGGTGGATGAATAATGACATCATAAGCGTGTGAAGGAGATAAGTGAACTCAAGTATCCACGACTTGCGTGGAATTAGAGAAATAGACCTCAAAGGAGAGCAAGAGGAAAAGGCATACGAAAGGTGCAATAATCATCGTCACAATCGCCATTTATCTAATCATAATTCCAATAAGGATAATCACGTTGGCATTAAAAGTGATGAGTAATATGATGTTGATTATAAGGAAAGTGAATCAATTGCTTATAGAAAATCCTACACAACACATCATTAGGCTTAGCAGCACATGAAAAATGCAATAGATCCCGAGTAGGAAATAATATTTAAGTCTTAGATAAATATAGATGCGGTGAAGGAGATGAAGAATACTTATGCAATAGAGGATACTGAACGTTCTTGCAAGGTGAAGGATATGGAGACCTTAGAGGAAGATTAATGGATGGAAAATGAGAAGAAGTATAAGATGATGCAATAGTAGCAGAATTAACAAGATGATCTATGACATGTGTAGAAATTATATCTTTCTCTAGTTCAATGACCTTATCGCATAGATTGTAAATGATTCACATGTTTCATATTTCAATCATTATTTTAAATTAGGAATCAAGCCACGATAAAATATGAATTTATATTCTAAATTAATGGGTTGAAAGACTAGTTGATGGATGAAAGTGTTGAAATGCAGAATATCAGTAATGATAGGTTTTGTCTTTTCTTGATGTAAGTTGGGTAAATCATCATGTGTGACTCTAGGACCATTTCTAAACATGATGCATTGAAGAAAGGCCTCATTCATTTCATAATTAGAACTAATAGATCCAAAATGTAGATGTGTGTACCATTGAGGAACATCATCAACAAGACTATGAAGAAATGCTTTAAGTAATAATCAATCATTTGAGTAAGAATCCATAGCAAAATGATAATTCTTAAGATGTAGATATGGATTTCTAGTACCGTCGAAACATGAAAATGTAGGCATGATGAAGTCTATAGAAAATATTGAATTGTGAATTTTATTTGGAATAGGATTTCGATGAAGAGAGTTATTATAAATAGACGCATAGTAGGCTATGCTTTCAAGAGTGAGAGATTGGACCTGAGATTGTAATTTTCCAACATCATGCATGAGTGATAAAATATCATGTGAAGGAATCATGGGAGATGCGAGCGCCACATTGAGAGGTTGAAACTTTCCATAATGAGTGATCATGGGAATTTTAGAAGAATTGGAGGATGCCAATGTTATAGGAACACTAGATATAGGTAAAAAGTAAATAATTGGTATTATACTAGGAGGAATAGAAGAATTCACATGAATATATTCGAGAGAGTGAGAAGGAGAAAGAGACATAACAGAGCATGGAATTTCAGTAGAAATAGTAGGAATAATATTGGAAAAAATTATATGAGAAGATTGAATAGAAGGAGGAAAATTGCCATCCATGCTATTGGATACAACCTCATAAGTGTATGAAAGTACAGAAGAGAATTCACATTCAACAGTTTTAAGAGAAGAAGAATCATTACTAACATGTTCATGGTCATAAATATCATCAGTTATAAAAAATTCTCGCATGCAAGTATTTCATCAAGCGTATCATCAGCATATAATGAAGTAGGAGAAGAACTATCATGATTTGTATCTTTACAATCATTTGAAACATTTTCAAAAATACAAAGAGTATGAGATGCAACAATATGATCATCCTGACTAGTATGAGAAATAGCATCATGCACATGTACATTTTCATCATGATTTTTATCTAAGTATTGCAATCAATACCAAACATACAATTGATAATTGCATCATCACCGTTTTCAAAAAAAATAGAAGAAGGTGAAGTAGTCCTAGTGCCTATGGAATAACAAGAAGTAGAAGAAGAAATGTCTTGTTTTTTAGAAACAATGTTGCAAGAAGAATGGGTGAAACTAGTGGGAAAGTTGCATTCATTGGCCAAAATATTTTTTGAATATTATCATCAACACGAGGGGTGTGATAGAGAATGATTAGTTAAGCCTTATTAGCTTCATCGTAAATAGGGACTCTCATGATGCATAGATTGCTTAGGAGAAAAATATCTAATTAATTTGATTAGGGTTTAGTCAATCCTATGGAAAGGAGTTCTAAGATACTAGTTCACCAAAATGATTCAATAAAATCTACAATAGTTTACAGAAATCTGAATCTAGAAAATTTTCATAATGATTTACAATAAGATACAAATGCTAAGAATTTTTTTACAGACGTGATTATGAAAGAAAATGAGAGAGGTAAAATACTTATCTGATTTTTTCTTCTCCTAAAGTGTGTCCGAAGTGAAATAACTGATGAAACAATAACTCAAAGTTTCACAACTGTACCCAAAAAATATAGAAGTGTCAGGAGTGCCAAGGCTAGGGCACCAGTGGCACCAAAGACTTACACCTGGGCATTGGAGTCTATTGAAAATATTGAAATTTTATTTCTTCAATGTTGTTAGGTTTTCACACTTATTCACTGATAATCATATCTATGTTGTAATGGGTTCAATGAAGTACCTACAAACATGTTATGAAAATAGTCTCCTGAAAAAACCTCAAACTACATCAAATCCTAAAAAAATAAACATGTAAAATGAGGGGTCAAACTATCCTCGGTTGTCAAACAAGTGAACTTACAACTGAGCATTGCACTACATCTTAGACCCAATGTAGTTCTATGTGTTTGTTTGTGCAATACTACTCCTACGTTTCCCTCATGCCAATGATGCCATGATAGTCGGCCATAGCTAGATATAATGCAAATGTGTGGATGGAAAAATGAACTTCCCCTTCTTATGTATTGTGTATGTAGAGTAATAAACAGAAAATGGAGTCCTTATGATATGTATAAAGATAGCCCTTGATAGAATTTTCCTGCAATTATAATGGTATGGATGTTGTGTTTATATATGGATCTCTTATTTGAATTTTGACACGGATGAAATGACATGCTAACTACGACCTTGGGATAGAAGTAGAAAAACTAAAAAGGCCTACCAAAAATGTCAAAATTTGAACAAAAAGAAAGGGGATAGGTGCACCCAGGTTGGATAGAAGCGCCTGAGTGCTAGTGTCCTAACACAACTAACGAAAGATGTGAGAATACTAATAGATAGTGATCCCTGTGACCTGGCCAAAACTAGGGTACAAAAGTGACTAATGTGAGAGATAAAACAATAAAAACAACCAAAACAAACAGATGGACTAGATAGTATGTCATCAGTGAATATGTTTCATGCTCAAGATCCATATATAAAACAACATACTTTGCAGTATAATAAATAGTAATAAGTGTGTGATTTTGTGTCTACACAATGCTAAAAGAGCACACATTAGTGGGTAAAAGGACTCTTAACGCCCTATCTAGAAAAAATTACCTGTAGGCCATCATAAAGGGTGTAGATCTTAGAGATATGGAAATAGTGCCACCACCATGGTTGTCATCCTGTAAGGTATGAAAACGAGTGAAATATGATGGAATCCACTTTAATCAAGTTTGAAGAAGGAAACTTACAATTTAAAATTATTCCAAATAGACAAAATCTATGTTTTCAATTAGATTGAAACTAGAACAAACAAAGAATTATCATGAAAAATATGTTATTTCTATTACATTCCATTATCTGAAAATCATGACAGAAAATTGTCCATGATAACTTTCCCTCGTCCTTCCTAAAAATTAGAGACATAATCTAAAGTAAAAAACATATTGGATAAAAGAGGACACTGATTTGTCTCAAAAAAATTCTTGATGGAAATGAAGTTGCACTTAACTCCATTCTGTACCCTTGGTGACTCAAAAATACCTCAAGGTGGGCTACAAGAGTGGTGAGAGGGTTGAGAAGACAATAGCTCCATATTATAATTACAACCCCATTTATAATGACTAGAAGAGTGGTGAGAGGGTTGAGAAGACATTAGCTCCTCATGTATTTGGTATCTATTTTCACCATTTCCTGCACTAATAATGACAACCCCCTGGTTTAGCTCCATATTATAATGACTACAACCTCCTAAAGGGAACATTAAATGTCAAAATTAATGTTCACACGCTTCAAAAATATTGCAAGAACAATATGGATGGTCTAAAGTTGTTGAGCAGACAATAGTAGTGAAAGCTTAGCATAGCCTAATAGGCTTTAGAAAACACACAATAGTGGTATGAATAGTTCAGAGTCGATAAGACAACAAACCCAAAAATGATATTCAAAACCCTACAGAGCCAAAAATAAATCTCAAATAAACTTTTACTAAATTAATTAACTAGTCCCATAATGATAATATTTTTACTAAACACACCAATACACTAATACCATAACCATCAACTAATCTTATATCAATAGTCAATAAGCACACAAAAAACTTATACCATGTCACAATTACATAGTCTTGAACCCATATTCAGCTGTATATGTTACTTTCTACCATATTTATCAATTACTTTCTACCATATCTATCAATTGCAGTTGTTTTGGCATGGCATGTCATATCAAGTCATTGTTCTAAATATCATTATTGATACTAAAAAGAAACTTGATCTAACTAAAACACAACCAAATTATAAATAACTCTGTCAGTTTGCTTGGCTGTAATTTTTATAAATTAAAAAAACCCCATTCAAATGTATGTAAATAAAACCATTATAGTTCTTTAAAATCCATCTTAGAATTGTTTGTGTTGCATATGCAACAATTGCACTATATGATCTATTCGTTGGCTTTTTAATATAATTGAAGAAATTCTGGGTAAGTATTAAAACAAGAAGCATGAGCCATAAAACTATATACCTCCCTAAATAGGAAAACATATTTATTTATTGAGATTATGAAGCAACAAACAGGTTTATAATAGTGATGACCAAAACCAGCTTTATTATCATATATATCTATAACATTATTTGCTGTATAGGTCAACATCCGTTATCATGACCAGCACAATTAAAAATCCTCGGTTACCGGGGCCGTGACCGCCGCCGCCGCCATAGCCACCTCCTCGAGACTGGTTGTCCGCTCTGAAGTATTTGTTTTACCTGCTACAGATAATTTATTTGTCTGTTTCGTATACATTGAGAAACGCATCACGGACAGTATTTTAGATTATTGTAGTCGTCTAAAAACTATTAATATTTGGAGTGTGGGCTGTGGCAAACTCGTTATTGCGGGTGCAAGAAGTCCTAGTTTTTGACTTTGAAGCACATTTGATGTTATTTTTATCCAGCCTTTAATATTTTTATAACCGAAATCATTCATGTGCCGACTGCAGAATGCAATTAACCTAGCATAAGACCCCGTGATGCTTATGTTTGAGAAGTCGTTGGACAAACTATTCCAAATCTTTATTTTGGTGTATAGTTTGGGAGTTTGTTGCGAAAGTTGGGAAGGTGGAATGATATTTTACACATGTTTATTGCAATTATAAAAATGTTTAATGCCTAATATATTTTCATAAGTTTGAAATTACTGGAGGGTTTGAATATATTTGCAATAAGTTAAAAATATCCAAATCTGCATAGGTTTGAAAAGACTAGATCTGTAAAAGTTTTGAAGATCTATAGAAACATATATAGGCCAATGTATGCATGATGAATGGTAGATAATAGTAAATATTATTGTGTTATTATGTGAAGTACATAGGACATCCTAATAGATGGTGTTCTTGCGAAGGAAATTGTTGTTGGGTAGGGTATCATTGCAACCTGGAAAAATGTTCTATTTTAGTTTTAAGGTAAGTGAAAAACTTAGAATATTTTTCTAATTACCATGATCCATGCAAATATAATACTTTAAGTGGGAACATAAGATAATTTCTTGCAATAAAAATGCATAAATTGTAAAACAAAATTCCTAAAAAATGTGGGATCATAGATTGTGTTCAATATTGGATATGCAAAAATGGGGTTTGGTTAAAAATCCTTGTAGTTTTTAGCATGTAAATTTTGAATATTTGATGCCAAAATCATAAAAATTATTCTAAAATATTCCTCTTAGCTTGTAATAAACTCAAAATTTTAAAATATGGTATTTATACCCATTTAAAACAAGTTAAACCCTAAATAAATAAATAAGGGTTTGGTGTAAATTTGTTTCCTTATTTATTAAAAGGCACAAGGTTATATATTATAGATTAATTAATAAAAATTAATTCAAAAAATAGAATATAGGTTTTAATATAATGTGCATTATAAAAATGATGTAAACAATTAATGGTCAAAACATATAGAGGAAAAAATGCTTAGCTAAACAAGAGGTACATACATTATCTAGGTGTGTAGATTGGATATGAAGAATCATAATATTTGGAAGTGCTTCATCTCTAGATTTGTGTCTACAAAAAAAATTTATATGAAATAATACAAGACCTACTAAGGTGTAAAATGGTATGGTATTGGGCTATACGGTCGCAAATAGGGATATCTTAGGGTTCTTCAACTTCTAGTAGTCCTCGGTTGTGTAGAAATATTCTTTGTTGTATGATGCTAATCTTATCCAATGTGGAAAACTTAAATGTAGTAACACTTAATAGGTAAAATATTAGATAACCACTCTATTAATTTATGAACATAGTTAGATAACAAAAGGATAAATTTGTGTGTGGTAGAGTTAGATTGAACCTTTCATTTAACTCATGCTCAACCAATATCATAAATTCTGTACACATCATTGCAACTAGAGAAAAATATATGTAATTCTACTAGGGTATGTATAATTATGCCTAAACATATAAGCCAACCCCCTATTTGTGCCATTGTGTTTCATGTAAAAATAATAATGAGTGCAATTTTAGATAAAATAGAATGTACCATTTATGGTAGTGATATAGTGTTATATGCTTTAGATGCTATACTGATTTCCTTTATCCCTTGGAAGTTTGAAAATGATTAATGTTGAATTTAGATTGATAAAACTTTCCTCTACGACCTTTGGAGGCTTGTGTATTTGGAAAATACACTCTTGAAATTGGTTTGAGTGCTTCAGACCTAAGTAGTGACAACACTTAAAGATGTCGTATTGCTTTAGGAAAAGTTTACAGAGGATTGAGTACTTTAGGAATGTCATTTGGAATATATTATCTTTAAAATGCCAAGTGATTTTTGTAAGTGTATTACACTTGGTTATATATGATTTTGTAAGATAGTTATTGTATTAAGGCCAATATATATGATTAGAAATGATGCAAATAAAGATATGAAAATAAAAAATAGACACTAGAGAGTGGAGGAAAGGAATATAAAGTTTGGCATAGAATGCAGTATGGACTGGTCCTAGCCCATATAGTTTTGGAGAGACAGTTCATGGTAATTGACCAAGATTCAAGGTGAGATTCTTGAAGTAATGCAATACTTTGGATAAATGAAATTAAATAGATTAATGATTGATAAATAAGTGTGAGTATCGAATCAATTCATGCAAGAGTGAGAAGTATATGTGAATTAGGATTATGAAATGTGTGTGCAAGTCATAGTGTACAAACAAAATCCAAACTTCTCATTTTATAAGGATAAGTTTCCAAATTTATGTGTCTATATTTTCCAACCATTTAAGTATGTAATGAAAACTACATGCTAAAATTAAAGGTACTTGAGTTTTTACACACACTTTGTCTCCACTAAATTTATTTATATTTTTTCATTAGTGTTGGCATGTTCCATAATGAAACCTTCAACACAGATTGTATTTAATATCCATAAAATAAATTGAACTGTAACCCACATGTGAATAGTATATTTATAACCCTAAAAATTAAATTCATAATATAGTAAATTAAAGAGAAATAATGGAAATAGAGACACTTAAATTTGATGATTTATCCTTTTCAAACCAATGATTGTGACTACATTCATTTAGTAAGATAAATACCCACATCCTATCTATGTTTAGTAAATCTTTCTATCTATCTCCCAACTTTCTTATTCCTATAGATTGATGCATCTTCACATTATGAATGGAAATGCATAAAATCATTATTTAATATCTACTTATAATGTTGTAACTTAAAAAAAATTAATTAGTTTTATCATGTACAAAATCATATAGTAGGGCCATGATGTAATTTGTAGTCCTAGCTGACCTGACCAAAAAATCATCCAACTCTAATTTTAGTTTGATTATCTTTTGTGAGAGAGTGTAATGGAGTGTGAAAAAATAGAAGACTCATAGTCGAGGAGTTGAGGAGGTAAAATATAAAGTAACGTTTGATAATGTGAGAGACTAGAAGCCATATAATAGAGGCTATGTAAATATAGGCCATTAAAGACAAGTAGAGAGAATGTAAATATTAGGATAGGTCCCTAAGAAGATGAACAAGATACTGTAAAATCACTAGAAGAGAGTTACAAGATCCATGGAGAGAAATTGCATGTAGATAGGTCATAAAGACTTGTTGGTGAAATAATTTGTCACAAGGTAAAATTAGGAGCTTTCAACATGAAAATTACGGGCTTTCAAGACCTGATTCAGCTTATAATTTTCCTTTTTTAAGTCCATTTTCCACTTTTTCCCTTGTGTTGATAATCAAAGTTTCCACTAGAATCCAAAATGAGTATGAACCAATATAACACATGTACAATGAGGAGGGTCCAATATAATCCACTTTGAAACCCAAAAATAATCCAATATAATTGAGCTCCCAAAAATTCACACGGCTCTTGAAACCCTTCAAATAATGGTTAATTTATTTGTAACATGCATTCCCCAGTGTTTTTCTCAAATTCTTCCTGACCTCAATTATATCTGTATAAATTTCCTAAATAGCGTTGGATAACTTCATTTCTCTATAAAACTCCCAAATAATTTTAATTGTCCCTATAAGCTTCTGGAGGATGTTTACCAGTGACAGAAAACTAAAAATATCCCTTTTGAAGCATCTGAGAAAATTATTATTTATTTGGATCTTCATAACCTCATGAATCATCTAGATAAATCTCCTTGCACATGAAACACACTTTAAATTCATGTTAACCTCTAAACCAGAATAAGGGTGAATACATTGAAATGTTGGTTGGAGGAAAGGTTTAGATTGATGAGTAAAGGTAATTTCAAGTGTGGGTTTATTTGTCATGACCAAATTTAAATTTTTCATGCGAGACATTTATCATGAAAACAAGGCCATTAAGTGAATGAGAAGAAACAGTTGAGTTTCATTCCATTGTGTTAGCTCTACAAATGTTTTCAACTGGTCACTACCCTTTATATCGTCATTAATCACTTTATTCAACTAAAAAGACAATTTAGGAAGATTGGAGACCATAATCATAATTATTATTATTTGATATGAATTTGGACTCAATTGGGGAAGTCAAGGTGTACATAAGTGAAATTTTTATGTGTCGAGGTCTAGGACCTTATAGTTTCCAATAAGACATGTAATGTCTTTTATAGTTGTTAGAAATATGAAATTAGCTTGTGTAGACACCTGTTTCTCGTACCCTACATTGTTTATCTAGGATCCTCACATTCATACTAAAAAAATTAAAATATCCTATTATCATGTAAATAATGTCCTCAACCATCTTAAAATCACACTTTACCCTTAGTAAAAATATCTTTTTAACTCACCTAAACCAACCTAACCACCTAAAACCCATCCTAGCGCATTTAAACCCTAACCATATAACTTCCTAACATCCTCAAACTCTTCCTAACCATCTGAAATCTCCCCATACCAAATTTAACCATTTGGAACTGGTTCAAACCACTTCCAAGTGGTTTTACAACTTTTCCCAAGTTGCCAATGATTCTAACTAATCACCAATGATTATATAAGCAACATCAGACTTATTGATTAGGATCCTCTGACATTTGCAGCAAATCTCTAAATCATTGGCGACCTAGATTACATCACTTTTCTCATCTTGGTGTCTTTAGCATCCTTGTCACATCTGTGGAAGCTCCATAATCTGTGTAAGAACCATACAATATCTCTCTCAATAATTCATAAACAAAGGCAAGTCCTTTTCTTTCATTTCCATATTCATATTATAGATACATCATATTAGAACCCATATAAGGTCATAAATCACTTGTTTGAAATCTAATTTGTATCCTATTAAATAATTAATCCTTTACACAAAAATTTACAGTGATTCATTTGAATCATTGTTGAGCGTACAAAATCGCTAGCTAGCCCAATTATTTCATTAATTTATAGATTTTTTCATATTTACAATCATATATTAGTTTGTTTCTTATCTCATCTACCTATTTGTAAGTCACTTCTCTATGTAGATGACTGTATCAAGTCAGGAAAATTCTATCACAAACATAAAGGATCTTCCTATTGTTTCACAACCAATAGTGTGGGAACAATTTTTCACATTATACACAAACTAAGCCTCTGTGTAATCACCTTGACACCAAACATTAAAGATATCAAAAATCAACTTGAAGTCATACGTAAAGAACATAATTCTCCTAAACAAGTTTGGTTCGATTAATTATTGGATTTTAAGTTCATATCCCTCTCCTAGGCCACTTATCACATGGAACAAGATATCTCTATCACTTGGATTCTTGATCATCTTTTAAATGTCTATTATCTTTCTATCATATCACTATATTGTAAAACGAGATGACACCCTTCAAGGAATCCATTTTTTTTGTGGGATCAGCCTTTGCCGAGAAACTTGTCATATCCTTATCTAATATATATCCTATCAAGATATCTTTGCATGTGAAGGTTTCTATCATTTCATGGAGGTAGGATTCATGCACCTGTTCATATCTATACACCTTGGAATGTAATTTTTAATGCACTTAAAGCTAAACCCTCTTGTCTTATGAGTTTTTAGTGTTTTGACATCTAATAAATAAACCTGAATTCACCATTAACATTATAGCACACCTGATCCGAAAAATATTCCATTTTTTCTCGTATTTTATACCTTCATGTTTTCTTTCCTTTCATAATATCTAACATTTCACCTCAGAGTAATTTGTTAACACTTCTTAAAAAACACATAAAAATAAAAAAAGAATAACAAACATAGGTATGATTGTTTTCTTTCATTTTTTCTTTTAGTATCACATTTGTATGTATGATCTATATTCATTTAAATTAATATTTGCTTCTGGGTTTTAAAATGAACCATCATTTAATTTTCTCATATAGTCTAATAAGAGGTTAAATGATTGCATTCACAAAATTTCCCTCACACACAACCAAACCATGTAACAAATCAAAATTACATTTAAAATATCCCTTCTAGGTATACCTACTTAGATTTGATAATGAAGAGGGAAGTTGACTATGTGTTATGGATGAATATAAAAAACTGGTGGATGGTACATCAGATAATTATGCAAAACTAGTATTTATGCGAGACCATGAAGTTATGGGATAAGCCTCAATACCACACCTCATAATGACACCAATAAAAACTTGTGCCTCACATACCTTTGAGTATATTGAGGAATCCATCCTTAACTCACCTGAAACTAACCTTATCTTTCCTTTTTCTAGTTCCCTTTCATCCATTTTTCATTTCGCACCTTTCTTAAGTTAATTAAGATAATCTAAAACGTTCTTGTCATTGTGTGTTTTCTGTTTCTCTTAACAATGATATTTATTTTCTTTAATCCTTTTTAGTTTAGTTCATGGTTCTAACAAGAAAAAAAATATCACCTTCAAAACATCCCAAACATGTAAGACCCACTCTAAAAATACCTAGAAGATACTCAATAACCTACGCATTCTTCCATTATTAAATCTATGACATGAAAAGCTCCGTGTCTTGACCCTCGACAGTTCTTCCAGAGTGGTGATCTAGTCCTTATAAAACTCTTAGATGCTAATCTGATTTCACTTTCTAGATAACGTTCTGACAAAGGTATGCATATCATTTATCCCCTATCCAAAATATTATCCATCTTCTATTGTTGATACTTATGACTACTCTATACTATACAATCTTGACTATCAATTTGTTATTGAGAAAATATCTCCTTACCCCTCTACTAGTCATACTAGGATGTCAACACCTACTTCATCCACTCTTGTTGCTAGTTTTAAACTCAATACCATATCATCACAAAACATGACTACAAAAAAAGCACTTGTATCATCAATTGCCTCATGTATCCCACATGACACAAAAACTCATACTATTAGCTCCCCACCCACATACGGTCATGTAACCTCTGCTGTACCTCCTCTTGTAACTTCAGTGGGTGTCCCTCTTTCTATAAATCCTTTGAACATAAATCATCATGTTTCATCACAATAACTTACATATTCAATTAAAAATCTAGTCATATCAATTCCTTCCTCTACACCACCCATCAACACGAGTGTCATTCCTAGTACTCTTCCCTTTTCACAACAAGCATCTACTATGCTTGTCTCACAATATAGTTACATTTATTCTTAATATATCCAACAACCATCAAAAATACCTATAAAAAATTCTACTTCTCTTCCTTATCAATATATTTAATCCACTTCACAATCATTAGTCTCCCAATATACTTATATTATCCGAACACGTATTCCATTACCATATCACTTGTATCAACAATCTGTAACGCCCACAATTTACACACACAAATACAAATGTTAAAATACCACAATAATTTTATTTTGTTTCTCATTGCTCAAAACAAGACACCACATGGGCTCAAAAAGAAAAAATTCAAGATGACATAAGACACTTACATAAGCATCGATCCACATGGACATCATGATAACATAGGGTACACATCAATGTCTTACTCGAATAATGTACGCCAAGACAAAAAAATAACCATAGTAAGGCACACAAGATAGGCATATTCCACAACACGACCTTTTTATCATTTAAAAATTTATTACATTTGGTTTTCCATTATATAACTTTATAGGTTTCTAGTGAATTAAATTGATAAGGGTGTAAAATTTATTTTTTTCTTAAACTTCAAATACTTTATTTCCATATAGCATTCGCCTTTAAAAGAAAATGCATTGTTGGTTCCTTTCTCAATTTCCATTAATAATCCACACCTCATTTGTTAATTACATTCATTTTAAAAACATAAATTCCTCCTAATATTCACTCTTACGTTAAAGGCTTGTTTCTCAAAATATGTTTAATTGACGTTAAAATTTATCCTCACTATGAGAAGAAACTAACAAGATGTCAAGGTTCTTCTTTTTGAGACATATATTTGATTTTTAAATTTAACCTTTGCTAGACAAGGGGAACTATCATGAGGTCAAGGAGTATATAATAGAGTTTAATGGCTTATTAAGATTCAATATATCTCTTCCCATAAACATCCTTCCATCATAGTACCCTATTTTTTCAGTTACAGTTTATATAGTTAGATAACTTGTTTGAATACATTAAACTCCTTCACATGAAGAAATTTTATTTAGCTATATATATATATATTTTTTTTCTCAAAAATTTCATCTCAGAAAGTGAAATTCATATTTATTTTTAACCACAGGAAAGTGTCTAGTTCAGTTTGACGGACTTCCAGCATGACGTTATTCCTAACCCCAAAATCTTGTTAACTCTTGTACTCTTTACACTTACGTCATACTTTGGCCTCACGGTTGGCATTGTTTTTATAACAATTGTAATTCAAATGACTCATAATTTACACTAAGTGATTCGTGACTACAAGGAGTGGTGACTATACTCCTAACTACTCATTTCATTGCTTTTAGACTATTAAGTATTAAATGCATATTCCATGACAAACCAACAACTATATGATTTTAAAATTTATTCCAAGGAACTATTTAAATTGTTTATTAAAATGCATCAATGTTTCTTTAACCAATACCCTTAAGAGAGGCTCCACAATATATTAACTTTAGCAATAATCATTAATGGGGGAACTGTTGACCAAAATACGCTCACACTTATATTTTGGTCAACTAACACCATTCTTCCCCTTTTTGTGCTTCAATATGAATTTTTATATATTTTAATCACTTAAGGTCCCCTAAAAGCACTTCCATCAGATAGGAAATTTCTTCCCATTTCTAGAAATATAAAGAAGTCCTTCTAACACATCATATTTTACAAATGGAGGGCCGGTGGGCCTTGGAAGGATTTTTTGCCAAAAGCGGGCTGACGGGCCTGTGGAAGACTTTTTGCCAAAAATTAAATTGCAGACCAGATGGCCAGGGGAGATGTCTTGGCACTTTACACTTTTTCTAAAATTTTATTCTACAATTAAGGGCCCACAAGCCCACAGAGGATCTTTGCGCCAAAAAAATGAAAAAATTCGTAGGGCCCGCAAAGGGACACGTGGCCATGTTTCAAGTCAAAGTGGGAAGGTGGGTCATCAGAGGAATTTTGAAATTTTTTTGTTTTGTTTTGAAAAGTGTAAAAGTATAAAAGTAAGCCACACCTCCAATGAAGCCCAGAGAAGCCACGTCTCAAGCCTTTTTCAGCTACAGGGAAGTGGGCTGTCGGGGAAACATTGGAATTTTTGTAACTTTTACAAATGGAGAAAAATGTAAAGTGTGGGAACGTGAGGCTGAGGAGGTTTGTTCGCGAAATGAAAAATGTAAATTTTTGGGCTTTCGGGCATGTGGGGAACTTTTTCACTTTTGTAATTTTTGTGCAAAAGGCACAAGTTGTAATTTTGGGCCCGTGGATCTATTTGGAAAAACTGGTTTTTCACCATTTTTTGTATGGATTTGATTCAAATATTAAATTGGGTATATCATTCAATCCAGTGCTTGAAATTCAACAAATTTGGTACCATTGGAAATATATCGACATCCTCTATGCCATGGTAGCCTGAAATTTGAATTTTTATGTCGTTAGGTGGGTGAAATATTGGAAAACGTCTCCGGCTCGAAAAACATGTAATTCTAGGTATCCCAACCACCAAAATTTAATGAAGTATGGTCTTCTTTCTTCTCCAGCAAGCTTGAGTACATTGGGGAATGGATTTTTAGAGGTGACCATGACTTTTCCAGACCATTTAATGAAGTTTTTTAGTTAGTAATATCAGAGTTCGAGTTTCTCTTCTTTCTCTCTTGTATTCATCGTTCTATATATTGTAAACATTTCTCATTTTGGAGGAGAGACATTATTGGTGTGGGGAAACTTTATCTAGTTTGTTTCTTAACTCCATTTGAGTTGTAAGCCTTTTTATGCCTGACAAGTGGATTGTATGATTTTTAACATCATTGTAATGGTCTGTGCACCTCATAGAGCAATAAAATCATGTTTTTGTGGTGTTCTTCAACCCTTTCTCGTGTTTTATTGTTCCCCTATGCCTCTCCATTTCGTGTTTTCTTCGTCTACATGTATTTCACATTTACAAGTGTAGGATTTTGTGTTTTATGGAGTTTTCATGGTGGATTGGGATCTGGGTTAGTGTCACTTCTTTCTGGCCTCCCTCATCTCCCTTTTCCCCATGTTTCATCCTCCCTTAGCAGATTATCTCACCTCTTTCCTTTTCTAGTGTATCACTAGTTTAGTGTAGGCTCTCTTTCACTCTCTCTTTCTCTATGGTTCCCTAGAAAGGTTTGTTTAGCATAGGTTAGTTTTTACTGCATTAGAGTAGTTTGTGGCTGGTAGTTTAGGGACAAGAAACAACTTTCTCTAGAGGATCATCTCAAGTTTGCAAGACCCACATCTTGAGAGAGGGTCCAATGATTTACAGATCACATGAGATTCTCCACAAATAACTAGGCCATTCGTGGGTGGTGTGATTTTGTACTAACACTTTTAGAACGCCTGGTGGGACTCATTTGAAGCACCTTACCACTTCATTTCATCAAGTTGATGTGTTCTTTGTGATATTCAACCTTTAGAGGTACATGCAAATCACATATGGTGACTCCATCTAGTCAACAACCCATTTTCAGAGTTACATAATTTCTTTCCATCCATTTCCACATCTTTCATTTCCTACAATCCCACGAAGTTGTACAATCATGACTTCATTTCCATTTTGGAATTCACACTTGTAGTAGTTGTAGTGCAGTCCACCTCCAATGTATTTCACAACTTCTCCAAATCAACATTATGATCAGATCCTAAATAATCATGCTTACCCATATGAGCAGTGGTAAAACCAGTGTGGCTATGGAGCTTATCAAGAACAAGGCTATGCATACAGTGATAGAAGTTATATGGAAAATTCTGATTTGCTGGAGAATATCCAAAAAATGTACGTTGACATTGTTTAGTAAAGGGATACCATACAAATGAAGGCATTCATGATTGGTTGCAGGGCACCTTATCCATGGGAAGGCCCTTTTCCAAGAAATTACAGCCCTCAAGAGAATCTCGACTTCATGGTTGAAATACTTCCCCAACTTGGACATTGGAATAAGAATGTTGTTGCATATGAGAAGAGTGCAAGATAAACTTTTCAATGGGTAAGACATTCACTAGCTCTTGGTCCTTCATTTTCTCTTTCTCAAAATTTATCATTTCAGCATGGTCAAAATTCAAGCCCATTGTTTATTGCCCCAAATATAATTTTCCCTTATCCATCTCCTAATCTTACATCTCATCTCAATTCTAGCCTTTTCCCTTCCAAGCATTCATTACCTCAAAAAAACAAGAAGTTCCACTTCCATATCCACTACAATAAACAACAAAATCAGTTTAATCCCAACCTACCCCTCCTCTTACATCCCCAAATCCATGTTAGGAAGATGAAAATCAGACAACTAGCCAAGGACACCAAGAAGAAGAGCCAAGAAAATAAGAAATGATCAAAATATTTGTCAGCTTGGCTCTCAAATTTCGGATTACAAAGATCCCATTGATGGTCAAGCCAATAGAGGATACCAAGGTTTAAGAGCCAATGGTGGCTAAAGTTGAGTTTTTCAGTAGAAGAAGAACAAGAACAAGAAGGAGAAGATAAGCAATCTATTTTCTCTAAATGCAGTGTCCATAATGGCACTTTTCTGAAAAGGATGTTCATCTAATCCAAGTTGCACAATAATTCATGAAGGAAGAAGAACAATCAGCTCCAAGTCTTATTGAAGAGGAACAATTGGAAGAGATCAAATCAGAGTTGAAACCACTTAATGAATGAAGCATCATTGAAGATTTTTTGATTTCATTTGAAGGGGTTGATTTGATTGATGAATCCATGATGGAGGAGAACCATATAATTCAAGAGGATTCAAGTACAAAGCAAGCCATAGAAGAAGCTTCAGTTCTTCCTCCCACTTCATCCCCTTCAAAATCTAATGTTGAAGAAGAGTTTGAGATTTCAAACTTCATGTTTGAAGATGAGGAGAACCATGGTGAGCAAGCTTCAGATCAGAAGGACACCATGGAGGAGGTCGAGCACATGCAGTAGGATAATAAGGAGGCAGATTATATATCTGACTTGGAGGATTTTTTTGATGGAGAGGAGCCCATGGAGATCACATCATTTTCTCCTCCATCATCCACCTTCCAAGCACATGAACCTGCTACCATGAAGGAGAGAATTCAAGCACAATAGCTTGCACTTCATAAAAACCCTCTGGAACCAAGGTTATAATATATGAATGTTCCATGTTCTTCACTAGAGGAGGAAGGAAAAAATTATGACACACATTGCATATCAGTCATTAGTGCAGAGGATAAGCTACTTGAAGAGGAAATGCAAAGGAAATATCAGCATACAAACAACCTCTATTTTAAGGAAGGTTTGCAGAAAGACTCCATTGTTGGAGTTGAATTTTAGACCAATGGGCACATTCATCAGATTAGACCTTGCCCAATAAGGTACTTGAGTTCACTAGAGACAAGAGAGAGACACAACCAGTCATGCTTTCTTCTAAGCATGAGGGATAGCCTCAAAGTGCTAAGGATCATACAACAATACCTCTCGGATCCAAGTGAGTAGTAGACTGAAGAGGTATTTGTCTTGTTTCTAGTTGATACCTTGATGATATCGAGTGAAGGATTGACTTGCATGTCAACCTTCCACTTCTCCATAACAAGCCATATTCAACGAACAAATAATTCACATGGCTGCCAATTTTGAGAAAGGGAAAGCTATTTCTCCATCACCTGTGGCAAGAATTGTTTAAAATTTTCTTTCTCTCTATGTTTAGTGTAGGAGTAGGAGTATGTTTTCTTTTAGTAGAACAAGTGCTTTCGCACATTCTGCATGTTCCACTTGTGGCATGTATGCTTTTTTAGTTTTGTTGACATAGTGTGTGTTGTGGTGTTTTTTTTCTCGTCGCGTAGTACCAGTTCAGGGATAGGTGAAAGCCCTAGGTCAAAAAACCAATTTGGTACTCTTAGAACCTCAGATCCATGAATTCCTTGAAAAAATTTAGAGTGTAGACATCAGGGTAGGTTTAGGGTCACCAGGGATGCATACGGTCAGGGTCGCGGGTCAGAAACGGGACCAATATTAGGCTATCATTCATCACTCCATTCCCAATGGATGCTTTAATGAAACTGGTAATCTTCATCTCGTAAGCAAATGATCCTTGTGAGTTGCCAAATTTTTGACCAAAATAAGGTCACACTTATTTTTACCCCAAGAAACACCATTTTCCCCATGGTTTTTGCACTTCAATATGATCTTTCATACATTCTAAGTACTTAAAGATTCCTGAAAAGATCTTCATTCGGTAGGAAATTTCTTCCCCTCTGTCCAAAAATATAAATAAGTCATACTCAAATCCAACATATTTTGCAAGTTATGGGCCAGCGGGCCTTGGATGACTCTTTGGCCAATGAAGCAGGTAAGGGTTGGCCTGGGATCAAGACTTTTCGCCAAAGGGGAAGACTGCGGGCTCGGCATGAGCTGGGGAGATATCTTGGAAGGCTTTACAAATTTTTCAGACTTAGAACGTGTACAGTTTAGTCGACTTAGCAAGCCAAACGGAAGACTCACGGAAGCTGCCATGTGTCATCCTGATGCAATTCCGAAAGGCACATCAGAAGGGGCCTAAGGCCCACAAATGGACACGTGAAGATTCCACGTGTCCCCAAGTCCAAAGCGGGAAGATAGTTGGTCATCGGAGGAACTTTGAAATGTTGGCTTTTGTTTTAAAATGCGTAAAAGTCTCCACGTAAGCCGCATCGGTGCATTGATGCACCAAAGATGGGTCCAAAGAGTCAGGTTCCCGATATTACATGCATGGGCTCACCACGTGGTCATCGGAGGAAAAAATGGGATTTTTGCAAGTCATACAGAATCAGTGTAAGTTTAGTAAAGACAAGGCCTGTGAAATAACCGATGAAGTTTTTTCGCTCAACGTGCAAATTTTTCAATTTCGGGCCCACGGAGTTTTTTTGGGAAAAAATGATTTTTGAGCTAAAACATTTTTTTTGCCAAGGTGATCTTCGAGCCTGCAGAGCTGTGGGAGGTGTTTGTGATCGGGTCTGTCTTTTCAGAAGAAAGTGAAGTTTGCATTTTTGGGCGCCGTGGATCCATTTTCCAATATACTTGTTTTAGTTCAAGCCCCCATGAGTATCAACGGCGTAAATTCAAAGGAAGGATAAAGAGAGGGGGATCAAAACTTGTGCTAGCCCTCCACGTGCTCTAAAAGTTGACAAATTTGGACATAGCCGGCCATTGAAATTGATCTCAAGTATCAAAGGATGCAATGGAAGCATCAAATATGTCTCCTCAGCACAAATTCCAATGTAGGTGAAAATCTTTGAAGCAACGTCTCAAACTCAAGAGCAAATGTAGTTCTATGTGTCCCATGCCCAATCACCAGGAACTTCAATGTAGTATGCGAAAATGACGTTTCGTCTTCGAGAAGCTATAAATGCATTGGTAAATGCCATATTTAGAGGTGCCCATGTGCCTTTTCTAGACCATTTAATGAAGGTTCAATCAGGCATAGCTCAAAGGTCAGTCCCAAAAAAACACAAGTAATGACTTCGTGGCTCAAGAGCCTCGAAGGGAACAGAGCCAGTTGTAGACACTTGGCTAAGTATAGAAAGAGAGGACCTGGCAGAAGGATGCCACGTGTTGACTCGACGCAACTTCAAAGGTATAATCTTTTCTCGACAATCGCAAACAAGTTATTGAGTCCTTCTCACTATTCCTCGGGTCACACAGTGGATTCATCCCTTTGGTAGCATAATAGGGTAATGGTCAATACACAAAATCATAAGAAACAATAGCAAATCCGTGGACAACGGTACATGTCTCTTCGAACGCAACTTTCAAATGTTAAAATGATTCTCTTTAACCCTTTCTCATGTTTTTTTGATTCTCTGTGCCTCTCAAATTCACGCCTACTCTACACGTGGCCATGTATTCAAGTCATGTTTGTAAGTGTAAGATGTTGTCGCATGCATGGCCATATTTACTGGTTTCTAATTTGAAGTTCTAGGTCCAAATGTCACATAAAGTATGGAAGTCCCCCAACACCATTTCCTTTTTGTATTCTCCCTCATCAGGATATTTCCCATGTCAAGCCTAAATTACATGCGGGTATGACGGGCGCTTTAATGTAGGACTCTCTTTCACTCAAAGTGGAAAATGCTCTAGTTCCTTGGAATGGGTAGCCTAGGATAGATTACTTTTGGCTTGCACTAGAGCTAGATTGTGCCGACAGGTTGTTTCCTGAATCTTTTTCCAACTTTCACAAAATCTTGGTTTGTAATTGTGGGCCCACGGGCTTCAAAGATGGTCCAATGTGATGAAGATCACACCAAATTCTCCACACAAAACTGGGCCATTTGGGGGTGCTGTGATTTTGAAAAAATAGGAACTACACCATATGAGAGAGGACATGGTAATATGCTACTAAGGGTCACAATTATCTAGAGGGACAAAGGGAGTTCGAATACAAAAGTTATAAAATTTAATGCATTTTAAAATCCTTCTAAGGTAATATTTATAATCATTGGTAGCAACACATCATAGTTCCTTTGTTCATTAGCATCATAATAGGTCACTCAATGTGTTACATTCATTTCTACTCGAGCGTTTCTACACCCTACCACAAGTCAAATTAAGAGTAATCAAGTGTTCATGTCTTGGAAGGCATTCTTGCCACTCGAGGTATCCCCAAAATACGTTTTTTCACTTTTTTTTAACATTTATCTTAAAAATTGTTCCATTAGCTTTGGTTATTTTATTTGACTACAAATAAAACATATAAATCTATAGTTTATTTAAAATACCTATCATATACACATTTTAGGTTTGATTCTTAAATGGGAAACTATGTTTTCTTATTCACTTGTTCTCACGTGGATCAATTCACGTCCACATTCACATCATAAGAAATATTTAGTTTGTTGTAAGAAATCTCCATGACCCTTGAAATGATTATATCGACATCCCAAGGGTATGTTCCCAAATGAGGGAAAGTTACAAATTTTCCTTTACAATTAAAAAATAAATAGGAAATTAATGCACAACCTAACAATCTTTGTGGTCCCACCCACTGTTCATTACATTAAAATTTTAACATTATTTAGTCTCTGAAAACAACTATGATATTTGAAGCTCAACATGTCATCTTGTATGCCATTAAAATGATGTTATTCCTTACACTAAGGAATCTCACACACTTTCATACCTATGTGAATGCTCTCAACTATGTTTCTAGGGATGAATAAAAAAAACATACAACACCTCTGAGTCTCTAAGAATATGAAGGATATTTAAAGATATCCTAACTTGGAGCTTACTATAGAGGTTCATTACATTCAACACAGCTAAGTATTATGAGCTATATGAATGTTTTCTTACTTTCCACTTAATAAGAAAAACACACACAAATGTAAGTTGATATTTTTATTTGAATATTAAGTTATTTCCTAGGTCATTGTTACACTTGTAGATATGTCAAACTGTGCCATTTTAAATTACTTGCTAAAAATTTTACTCAAAAAATCATATCACAATTACGACGATACTAAACATTTTAAATGACAAGGTTCCATTGCATACTCCTATATTTATTTTGACACTAAAAGAAGGGTTCTTTGACATCATTTTCAAAATCAACATGATATAATGAACTTCATTTACTTAATAAAAGATACACCATTTTCACCAAGAGTAACAACCGTTAAATAGGAAAAAGTATAACTACGTACAACATAGTACATTTTCCCAATACACAACACTATCATTTTCATCATGGAAATAGTTAAAATAATACATCCTATTCATAAAAATATCACTGAAATATTCTAAACAATTACATTTCCTTCAAATGACATGTTAATAAATGAAAAAGTGTCTTTTTTACTACTCCTCTTTGCTCAGGTACCTGTAACCAACGTCGCGTCAGTCCTAAGACTGAGCATGGAAAAACCTTACACTCAAGCACAAACAAGACCTTCATCATTTCAAATAATTTCAAACAAAGTACAAAGAGAGGTAGAGATAAGGAAAGAGGAGAGAGATAATTTCCTCAGACATTAATTTCTACTCGAGCGTTTCTACACCCTACCACAAGTCAAATTAAGAGTGATCGAGTGTCCATGTCTTGCAAGGCATTCATACCACTCGAGGTATCCCCAGAACACATTTTCTCACTTTTTTTTAACATGTATCTTATAAAGGTTTCCATTAGCTTTGGCTTGTTTATTTTATTGTAAATAAAATATATAACTTGATAGTTAATTTCCAATATCCTATCATATACACATTTTAGGTTTGATTCTTAAATGGGAAACTATGTTTTCTTATTCACTTGTTCTCACGTGGATGAATTCATGTCCACCTTCACATCATAATAAATATTTAATATGTTGTAAGAAATATCCATGACCCTTGAAATTATTAGATCGACATCCCAAGGGTATGCTCCCAAACGAGGGAAAGTTACAAATTTTCCTTTATAATTAAAAACTTAATAGGAAATTAATGCACAACCTAACTACCTTTGTGTTCCCACCCACTATTCATTATATTACAATTTTAACATTATTTAGTCTCTGAAAACAACAATGATATTTCAATCTTAATATGTCATATTGTATGCCATTAAAATTATGTTATGCCTCGCACTAAGGAATCTTACACACTTTCATACCTATGTGAATGCTCTTAACTAGGTTTCTAGGGAGGAATAAAAAAACACATACAGTACCTCTAATTCTCTAAGACTATGAAGGATATTTGAAGCTAACCTAACTTAGAGCTTACTATAGAGGGTCATTACATTCAACACAGGTAAATATTATGAGCTATATGAATGTTTGGTTACTTTCCACTCAATAAGAAAAACAAACACAAATGTAAGTTGATATTTTCATTTGAATATTAAGTTATTTCCACGGTCATTAAAACAATAGCAGATAGGTAAAACCACACCATTTTAAATTACTTTCTAACAATTTTACTTGCACAATCATATCACAATTACTATGACACTAAACATTTTAAATGGAAAGGTTCAATTTTCATCCTCCTATATTTATTTTGACACTAAAATAAGGGTTCTTTGACATCATTTTCCACATCACAATGATATAATCAACTTCATTTACCTAATATAATGTACTTCATTACCACCAAGAGTAACAACTATTAAATAGGAAATAGTACAACTATGTACGATATAGTACATTTTTCCAATACGCAAAACTATCATTTTCATCATGGAAATGATGAAAATAATACATCCTATTTTATAAAAATATCACTGAAATGTTCTAAAAAAATACATTGCCTTCAAAGAACATGCTAATAAAAGACACAAGTGTCATTTTTACTACTCCTTTTTGCTAAGGTACCTATAACCAACATTGTGGCAGTCCTAGGACTGAGTATGGAAACCCTTACACTCAAGCACAAACTAGAAATTCATCATTTTCAAGTAATTTCAACAAAGTACAAAGAGATGTACAGATAAGGAGAGAGAGGAGAGATAATTTCCTCACAACAATTTTTTGGTTTTTTTCAAGAGAGAGAGTAGGGAAAAGAGAAAAACTATAAAACATTTTCTTTGCTATTCATAATATTTTTACCATTTCTCAATGCATACCTATTTTTATAGTATTTAAAACTTATCTTCATTTTAATCCATTCACATTTCCAAGACCAACCATAATTTTATATTTATATGAAGAGATAGAGAGAGAGGGAGGAGATAAAGAATGTTTTTAATTGCAAAATCCTTTCATACAAAATTATTTATTAAATAATACTCTACACACACTGTAACACTATAAAAATGGGTTCATAAGTTATTTACAGAACCGATAGGATCCTAGGAAATATTTTCTATCTTAAGTTGCGAGTGTGCAAGAACTAACCAAATAAACTAAATTGCTTATAGTATGGTTTCAAAAACCACTTGTTTTAAGTTCAAACATAAATTCCATTGATTCCTACCTACTCGTTTATAAACAAATAACTCACCGGATTTTACGGAATTTGATTTCGTCAAACAAGGTTCAATTTAAGAAGGTGACTTTGAGACCAATTATCATAAACAAATCAAACACTTATGTTTTACGACGATGGGTGACTCCAACATCCACTTGAAACTCTAACTTACGATTTTTTTTAATGAAACTAAGAGTTGGTTTTAATCGTTGCATAGGATTACTAGAGGTAGATGGAGGTTTTTTCTAGTTATACCAAATAAATATGACATTTGTAAGTGAGAACTGATAACAATTTCATAAAGTAAGAATGTCACCAAAAGTGACTGAAGTGTAAAAACGGTATCAAATCTTACCTTCTTAAGGCATCTAATCGAGTTAGTCTACTCAGTTAAGAACTTCATGGTGTCCTTGGGTCGACATTGAACTTGTTTTAGGTTTTGGTTCCCATTAACCATTCAACATGGCGCTCCATGCATAAGGTTCTAAAGGCCTAGTTTATTTATTTATTTTGGTTAAAATTTTAAAGTAAAATATTTTGGGAAAGGTAAATTCCATGTCCGTTCATTCCAATTTGTGTTATTTCTTAATATATATAACTTAAAAAAATCCAAAACTAAAAAAAATGATGATATGTTTAGTTTGAAGTGAGAGCAAGAGCGATCCATACATGAATAATCCCTACAGAGACAAACGCCTAGTCCTAGGTGAAGATTATGGTGCTACTGCAATGAGGAATACTATTTCTCCATCATGTTCAAAGTAAAGTTTAGAAACAGATTACCCTATCATACTTTCCCCCACATGCACATTCTTATCTGTAATTTGGCAATACAAGTCAAATTGATAACTAGTTATAACTGCGCTTTGGTAGTTGTCCATATGTTTCCTCGTACTCCCATTTCAAAAAGCCATTTTTTGTAATCTAAAAATCTTCGCATTCCATGAAACCGAACATTTTTTGTCCTTTAAGATACCCATATTTGTGATTCCTCTGCAGTCATAGCAGGTCACATTCCCAACATATAGTGTTCCCAACAACTCAAAGGACAATAAAGATAAAAAAATTTAATTATGATTTCATCTCATGCATCCCCTCTCAAATTAGGAACTTGGAAAAAACATTCCACATGCCTTAACGTGCATCCCAAAGAATATGTATACGCTAAATCCATGTAACCACAACATTTAAGAAGGGCCCTGTCTGAATCAAATGAAGAAACATTTATTTCTTGCAAGGCACCAAATGGAAGACAAGAGGGTTACACGCAGAAGAAGAGTGAATGAGAAAACTCTAGCAGAGACAGAAGTGGGATACCAGAAAAGGGCACTTTCATTGCTTAATCAATACAACAATACTCAAAATAAAATATAAAGAGCAGGAAAACAAACTGGTAGGAATAAAGGAGTACAATTCACATACACATCATATCAGAAGAAGAAGAATCCAAAACAAAACAACTCAACATTATGCTTTCCTAAATCACCTCCTTGATCCTCAATCCTCTCCTTATTTTGCATACAACAACAAAATAATGACATGAAACAATTTAATTTCTCTTAGAGAAAAAACAATCTACTTCCTCTAAGATATAGACCCATGTCAATCGGTTTGTATAAATTAAATGAGGAGGAATTTGGGCTTCATATTATCCTCCATGCGCAAGGATGAATTACCCCCATGATGGTACAAATATTCAGACAATTAATAGTGAGAATGCCATTAGCAACAATTTTTCATATAGATTTTTGTTTATTCGATTATGAGAGACATAACTCTGCTCTTGCTCGAACTATCTGATCACTTATAAAATCCAAATGTTAACCTGAATTCCTTGCGAGTGATTCTATGGACCTCAAATAAAATGCTTATTTTAACATGCAAAGAAATGACAGGTTGTAGGCCCTTCCACCCTCTGACCCTGAAAAAGGTGGCTCGATGTCTAAAATCGAGGGGGAATTACAAAATAACACCCCCACACCTATAACCAAGCCATTAATTCCTTCTTTAAACATCTAACATTTCTAAAATGATCCCATGTAAGAACTGTAAGTACAATAACTAGTGTCTAAGATGTCACTATGGAACCTAACAACAACCTTTCATATGGAGAAATCTTTAATCAAGCTATCAACCGAGTCATTCCTGTAAAACCCTATCCTCCACATTGAGAAATCCTTAAAATCATCACGTTTTATATTAAGGAGGACCCAGAAAAAAACATCAAGGATTTCCATAATGGGTGTTATCTTATCACTCATGACCAGTATCTCATGTTAAGGACATTCCCCATGTCCTTAGCTAGCCATTCCCTTGAATGGTACAATAATATCCGACAACATTCCCTTTTCTCATTCATAAAAATCTCCTAGTTATTCCTAGAGAACTTTTACATTAACATTGCTTATAATATATCCCTCATGGATATCTATGCCCTCAAACAATTTGAGGACGATTCCATTTCTAATTTTGTCAGCAAATGACAAGGTATTATCAACCAAATTAATTTCTTTTTCTGCAAATTGATTTGATCGAGTTGTTTGTGAATGAAAAACATATCATCACCCTCCAAATGCAATCCTTGTAAACATTTGAAGATTCCTTTACCATGAACCATAAGATATAAATCCATGCCCTCGGACGACAGTAAATTTAAAACTTCGATCTAGAAAAAAAAAAACCTGAGTCATCTTTTAAAAACCTTTCCTAATAACAATAAATCTTAGGGTTCAAAAACTGTCTTCTTTAAAAAACCACGTATAAAAATTATTTATAATCCAAAATTCCCTAGCCTAATGTATTACACACTTACAAGGGAGTGTCTAGAACTGTAAATGATATGGATCAAAATCCGGTAAATGGTAAATGCTGCCAATATTGTAACGGAGGAAGTAAATTTCTTGATTCCATCTACAGTCCTAAACATGCATCCAGGGCTTTTAAGCCCAAGTTTGTGCAGCATAACATATGACATCAATATTAAATTCTGTAGATAGAAATAAGGTCTAAATGGAAAGATTTAATTTCATCTTGAGATCCAGCCATGACACCCAGTCCCTAAGGGAGACCAAACCCAAAATGTTGTGAATTCCTTTGCGAGATTGACAAAGAGTTTTAATTCCCAAAGTTTCTGCAAGTGGAAGAATATCATTAGTAATTATGAGATACCACCATAGATTCTAATAATTGAAATATAAGCCAGTATGACATTTTTTTGCCAATCTAATGTTGTAGGGGTTTCACCAAATCAAATGATTTCCCTTATACTTTTGGCTACGAAAGTCCAAAATTCATGATCGGGACCCTAGTGATAATCAATGTGTGCATACCAATATTAATTCTAATATTTTTTTCCGAAGGGATCACCAAAAGAAATATAATGTCAAGCAAGATTTTATAGGCTTGATTTCGAAAGAGACATCACACAACCCATTAAGATATAAAGGGAATGTTTTCCTATAAACATCAATAATTCCCATGCCACCTTGATTGCGAGGGAGAGAATAGACATCCCAAGTAACTTGAGGAAATCGTTAAACCATAAATTTTGCACCAAAGGTAGTCCCAAAGCATCTTAGCAATCTTGGCGAAGGAAGAATAGAAAGGAACTAACACGTAGAATAATACAGATGGGTAGCAGCTAGAATCTAACAATTAGAATTTACAAATGAGAGAGAGGGGTTTAGAAGAAGACAAAGAAATTGTATGTTCAACTTGTAAATCCCATACTACATACCATGAAAAGTCAGTATCAAAGGAAAATGGAATGCCCAATAATTTAAATTATTCTCCTCTTTCAATCCTTGCCAGCGGTAATCTTTTAACTATTCTGAATAGAAAACAAATTTTTCTAGAGCCCAAAGTCTTAGCCATCCGAATGTTTGATCCCAAAGGAATAAAGTATCTAGGAAATAAAACTATCATCATCCACATTCTGTTTTTGACTCAGCTGGGTTAGAAGAATAATGATTGAAATGACAATTATGGTTCTTGTATGATGAAATAAAACAACTCAATTAACATAACTAAATCTTTTGAACACTCATAAATAATGACTACATACATCCCTCCAATGCTTCCTGATTTCCACTCGTAATCCCCCTTGTCTCGATTCCCTAATCCTCTTACTTCACCCTCACCCGACCAAATTCCCCTCCCAATATACACCTGTTGACACCACTACCCACACTCAGCCACACTACCTCCAATCTTGACACACTACTGCCTTCTTCCAGACCCCCCCCCTTCCCCCTAATAACGTTCCCTGCTCTTTACCAATCCCCCTACCCTTTCTACTATCCATCGTGCCTATCACCCCCTACCCCACACCACCCTTCCTCTTCCCCTGTCTGGCTACCTTCCATTTCTTCCTCCTGCCCTCCCTCTTCACCGCCAACCTCCCTCCCTCTCCTCCCCCTTCAAAGATAATGTACATGTAACCTTAAAATGAATTCAATGCTCAAAAATGCAAATCTACTTCTATTACTCAGTTTTTATCCTAATATTAAATTGTGATTCATGCATTATAGAGATATGCATTGGTTCTTTGGGTCTTTTGTGTTTCAGTGCTAGGACGAACATGGAATGACAGTTTATGTAAAGGGTAACATTCTGTAAAGTATATATAGTTGCAGTTATATTAGTTAAACGATTGAAGCAGCTCGTGAAAACATAATAAAATTTGTAATAATCCCATTTAGGTTCATTCATCAATGTCATCCATTTAACGAAGTTTTCAGTTGCTCATTTTAAACAAGAGAACAAATTGTTAACATTTCTAGTGATCCTATGAGCAAAGTACCTTCAGCTTGTAGACCAGTGCCCTGCTCTATCCAGTGTGACATGGAGTTAAAGCCTATAACCAAAAATACTGTACCAAAAGAAAAAAATAAAGTGGGGAAAGGATCTAGAAACTCGAATCACGTGCATGAATGCACTTTATTTAATTCAAAAAAAAATCAATGTGCCTGAAAGAATTATTGAAGGGAAATCCGACTTAACCAAACATCGGTAGGATTTTCAATAAAATGGTTACGCAACATACCATTAAGAGGAATTGGAAGTTCCTCTCCATTCAACATTGAAAGATGAAAGGAATTGTGTCTTTAAAAGATGAAATCAGGTAAGCCACTCAGATTGTATCAAACGTCGTTTGATTTCCTGAGTCATGGATTAGCATCCCATTTAACACATGTCCCTTCATTGAAGAATTTAAAATAACCTTCTTATCAAATTTTTTCTGTTATCTATTTTTCTTTTTCAGCTCAGATGAGCTTGATATCTAGTAGCCTATAAATCCATAATTTTAATAATTAGACCTTAAATGGTCATTCTCAATAATTCATTTAGGAGCAAATTCAATGTAGGACAATCAACTAGATCCTCATCCTTAGTCTCTTCAATAACCAAGCGTGGACGTGACTACAGCCAAGTGTTGAATTCAATCATATGCAAGGTCTTTGGTGTGCTTTGAGTGTCTTTTCATGATGCTCAAAATATTTTTATGCGTAGTTTCAGATAATCCAGTACCTTGTGGGCAATATTAAGACGAGGTACTTAAAAAATTCATGATTAATAGCCCCAATTTGTTCCTTTTCACCAAGAAATGCTAAGGCATATCTGAAATGATAGTTACTGGAAACAAAATTGTAATTTATAACTTCGTAAAAAGATAGAATTGAAAGGATGTTTCTTCTTTCAGCTGTTACTTCAGATCCAAAGTGAAGTAATTGTTAGCAGTCAAATTGACTTGTGTCTCTTGTCGACGAATGTGGATTTATCATGACATGAATTCAGACCCCATGCATGAAGAGTGATCTACTGGAATAGGCCGCGGTGTAGCAAAGCTACATTTTCTTTCTAACAAATAAAACACTTCTTACACTTTCTGATCCATTTGAAACACTCCTGAATAGGTAGGCCAAATAATAAATATCTTTCAGAAATTTTACGGATGTAGTACGTGCTGAAAAGTGACATCCGAGATCTTCCCCCCTCCAGTTCACCAAATTTTGAGATAGTAGTTGTGAATTCTGTCATAATTCAATAAATTGCAGCAAAATTCGATTTATATTTCGTTTAAACAACACACCCCCCCCCATAAAATGAAAATAAGGTAGAACTTGAACCTTAACTGTTTCGGTTATTATTTCCATACATCCAGATAAGTACCGATGCTATAAGTCGTTAAACCAAACAGTCCCATCTTGATCTTGAACTTCTTGACTAAGTCGGGTGCTGAGTTTCTTGTTGTAACCTATGATATAAATACTGATACATAATTCAGCATGAGTTATGATCTATGATTTCTATAGCTGACTATTTTCCACCTCCAACAATTAGATGTTCACATAAACCTTTTACATCGACTGTTTTAGTCAACATGGATGTCAACGTCATACTCATAACTTTCGTAATCCAGATTTCTCCTTCTCAATCATCGCGTAGTCCTACGACTGAGCATGGAAAAAACCTTACATCAAGCACAAAACAAGAACTTCATTCATTTCAAATAATTTCAAACAAAAGTACAAAGAGAGGTAGAGATAAGGATAAGGAAAGAGGAGAGAGATTAATTTCCCCGACATTAATTTCTACTCGAGCGTTTTACCCCTACCACAAGTCAAAATAAGAGTGATCGATTGTCCATGGTCTGCAAGGCATCATACCATCGAGGTATCCAGAACACATTTTCTCACGTTTTTGTTTTAACATGTATCTTATAAAGGTTTCCATTAGCTGTGGCTTGTTTATTTTATTGTAAATAAAATATAGAAATTGATAGTTAATTTCCAATATTCCTATCATATACACCTTTTAGGTTTGATTCTTAAATGGAAAACTATGTTTTTCTTATTCACTTGTTTCAGGGATGAACTTCATGTCCACTAACATCTAATAAATTTTAAATATGTTGTAAGAAATATTCCATGACCTTGAAATTATTAGATCGACATCCCAAGGGTATGCTCCCAAAACGACGGGGAAAAGTTACAAATTATCCTTTCTAATTAAAAAACTTATAGGAAATTAATGCACAACCTACTACCTGTGTTCCCCCCCCACCCACCCACTATTCATATATTACAATTTTAACATTATTAGTCTTGAAAAAACAACAATGATATTAATCTAATATGTCATAGTGTGTTGCCATAAAATTATGTGATGCCTCGCCTAAGGAATCTTACACACTTTCAGACTATGTGAATGCTCTTTAATACGGTTTCTAGGGAGGAATAAAAAAACACATCCAGTACTCCTAATTCTCTAGGCCCTATGAAGGATATTTGAAGCCTAACCCTAACTTAGAGCTACTATAGAGGGTCATTACATCTCAACACAGGTAAATATTATGAGCTATATGAATGTTGGTTTACTTTCCACTCAATAAGAAAAACAAACACAATGTAAGTTGATATTTTCATTGAATATCTAAGTATTTCCACGGTCATTAAAACAATAGCAGATAGGTAAACCCACACCATTTTAAATTACTTTCTAACAATTTTTACTTGCACAATCATATCACAATTACTATGACACTCAACATTTTAAATGGAAAGGTTCAATTTTCATCCTCCTATATTATTTTGACACTAAAATAAGGGTTCTTTGACATCATTTTCCACATACAATGATATAATCAACTTCATTTACCTAATATAATGTACTCATTACCACCAAGAGTAACAACTATTAAATAGGAAATAGTACAACTATGTACGATATAGTACATTTTTTCCAATACGCAAAACTATCATTTTCATCATGGAAATGATGAAAATAATACATCCTATTTTATAAAATATCACTGAAAGTTCTAAAAAATACATTGCCTTCAAAGAACATGCTAATAAAAGACACAGTGTCATTTTTACTACTACCTATTGCTAAGGTACCTTAAACCCAACATTGTGGCAGTCCTAGGACTGAGTATGGCAAACCCCTTACACTCAAGCACCAAACTCAGAAATTCATCATTTCCAAGTAATTCAAACAAAGTACAAAGAGAGGTACAGATAAGGAGAGAGAGGAGAGATAATTTCCTCACCACAATTTTTTGTTTTTTTTCAAGAGAGCGAGTAGGGAAAAGAGATAAAACTATTAAAACATTTTCTTGCTATTCATAAATTTTTACCATTTCTCAATGATACCTATTTTTATAGTATTTAAAACTTATCTTCATTTTATCCATTCACATTCCAAGACCAACCATAATTTTATATTTATATGAAGAGATAAGAGAGAGCGAGGAGGAGATAAAGAATGTTTTTAATTGCAAAATCCTTTCATACAAAATTATTTATTAAATAATCCTCCTACCACACCTGTAACACTATAAAAATGGGTTCATAAGTTATTTACAGAACCGATAGGATCCTAGGAAAATTTCTATCTTAAGTTGCGAGTGTGCACAGAACTAACCAAATAACTAAATTGCTTATAGTATGGTTTCAAAAACCACTTTGTTTAAGTTCTCAAACATAAATTCATTGATTCCTACCTACTCGTTTATAAACAAATAACTCACGGATTTTACGGAATTTGATTTCGTCAAACAAGGTTCAATTTAAGAAGGTGACTTTGAGACCAATTATCATAAACAATCAAACACTTATGTTTTACGACGATGGGTGACTCCAACATCCACTTGAAACTCTAACTTACGATTTTTTTAATGAACTAAGAGTTGGTTTTAATCGTTGCATAGGATTACTAGAGGTAGATGGAGGTTTTTTCTAGTTATACCAAATAAATATGACATTTGTAAGTGAGAACTGATACACATTTCATAAAGTAAGAATGTCACCAAAAGTGACTGAAGTGTAAAAACGGTTATCAAATCTTACCTTCTTAAGGCATCTAATCGAGTTAGTCTACTCAGTTAAGAAACTTCATGGTGTCTTGGGTCGACATTGAACTTGTTTTAGGTTTTGGTTCCCATTAACCATTCAACATGGCGCTCCATGCATAAGGTTCTAAAGGCCTAGTTTATTATTTATTTTGGTTTAAAATTTTAAAGTAAAATATTTTTGGGAAAGGTAAATTCCATGTCCGTTCATTCCAATTTGTGTTATTTCTTAATATATATAACTTAAAAAATCCAAAACTAAAAAAAATGATGATATGTTTAGTTTGAAGTGAGAGCAAGAGCGATCCATACATGAATAATCCCTACAGAGACAACGCCTAGTCCTAGGTGAAGATTATGGTGCTACTGCAATGAGGAATACTATTTCTCCATCATGTTCAAAGTAAAGTTTTAGAAACAGATTACCCATATCATACTTTCCCCCACATTGCACATTCTTATCTGTAATTTGGCAATACAAGTCAAATTGATAACTAGTTATAACTGCGCTTTGGTAGTTGTCCATATGTTTCCTCGTACTCCCATTTCAAAAAGCCATTTTTTGTAAATCTAAAAATCTTCGCATTCCATGAAACCGAACATTTTTTTGTCCTTTAAGATACCCATATTTGTGATTCCTGCAGTCATAGCAGGTCACATTCCCAACATATAGTGGTTCCCAACAACTCAAAGGACAAATAAAGATAAAAAAAATTTAATTATGATTTCATCTCATGCATCCCCTCTCAAATTAGGAACTTGGAAAAACATTCCACATGCCTTAACAGTGCATCCCAAAGAATATGTATACGCTAAATCCATGTAACCACAACATTTAAGAAGGGCCCTGTCTGAATCAAATGAAGAAACATTTATTTCTTGCAAGGCACCAAATGGAAGACAAGAGGGTTACACGCAGAAGAAGAGTGAATGAGAAAACTCTAGCAGAGACAGAAGTGGGATACCAGAAAAGGGCACTTTCATTGCCTTAATCAATACAAACAATACTCAAAAATAAAATATAAAGAGCAGGAAAACAAACTGGTAGGAATAAAGGATACAATTCACATAACACATCATATCAGAAGAAGAAGAATCCAAAACAAAACAACTCAACATTATGCTTTCCTAAATCACCTCCTTGATCCTCAATCCTCTCCTTATTTTGCATACAACAACAAAATAATGACATGAAACAATTTAATTTTCTCTTAGAGAAAAAACAATCTACTTCCTCTAAGATATAGACCCATGTCAATCGGTTTGTATAAATTAAAATGAGGAGGAATTTGGGCTTCATATTATCCTCCATGCGCAAGGATGAATTACCCCATGATGGTACAAATATTCAGACAATTATAGGTGAGAATGCCATTTAGCACAATTTTTCATATAGATTTTTGTTTATTCGATTATGAGAGGACATAACTCTGCTCTTGCTCGAACTATCTGATCACTTATAAAATCCAAATGTTAACCTGAATTCCTTGCGAGTGATTCTTATGGACCTCAAATAAAATGCTTATTTTAACATGCAAGAAATGACAGGTTGTAGGCCCTTCACCCTCTGACCCTGAAAAAGGTGGCTCGATGTCTAAAATCGAGGGGGAATTACAAAATAACACCCCCACACCTATAACCAAGCCATTAATTCTCTTTAAACATCTAACATTTCTAAATGATCCCATGTAAGAACTGTTAAGTACAATAACTAGTGTCTAAGATGTCACTATGGAACCTAACAACAACCTTTCATATGGAGAAATCTTTAATCAAGCTATCAACCGAGTCATTCCTGTAAAACCCTATCCTCCACATTGAGAAATCCTTAAATCATCACGTTTTATATTAAGGAGGACCCAGAAAAAACATCAAGGATTTCCATAATGGGTGTTATCTTATCACTCATGACCAGTATCTCATGTTAAGGACATTCCCCATGTCCTTAGCTAGCCATTCCCTTGAATGGTACAATAATATCCTACAACATTCCCTTTTCTCATTCATAAAAATCTCCTAGTTATTCCTAGAGAACTTTTACATTAACATTGCTTATAATATATCCCTCATGGATATCTATGCCCTCAAACAATTTGAGGACGATTCCATTTCTAATTTTGTCAGCAAATGACAAGGTATTATCAACCAAATTTAATTTTCTTTTCTGCAAATTGATTTGATCGAGTTGTTTGTGAATGAAAAACATATCATCAACCCTCCAAATGCAATCCTTGTAAACATTTGAAGATTCCTTTACCATGAACCATAAGATATAAATCCATGCCCTCGACGACAGTAAATTTAAACTTCGATCTAGAAAAAAAAAACCTGAGTCATCTTTTAAAACCTTTCCTAATAACAATAAATCTTAGGGTTCAAAAACTGTCTTCTTTTAAAAACCACGTATAAAAATTATTTATAATCCAAAATTCCCTAGCCTAAATGTAATTACACACTTACAAGGGAGTGTCTAGAACTGTAAATGATATGGATCAAAATCCGGTAAATGGTAAATGCTGCCAATATTGTAACGGAGGAAGTAAATTTCTTGATTCCATCTACAGTCCCTAAACATGCATCCAGGGCTTTAAGCCCAAGTTTGTGCAGCATAACATATGACATCAATATTAAATTCTGTAGATAGAAATAAGGTCTAAATGGAAAGATTTAATTTCATCTTGAGATCCAGCCATGACACCCAGTCCCTAAGGGAGACCAAACCCAAAATGTTGTGAATTCCTTTGCGAGATTGACAAAGAGTTTTAATTCCCAAAGTTTCTGCAAGTGGAAGAATATCATTAGTAATTATGAGATACCACCATAGATTCTAATAATTGAAATATAAGCCAGTATGACATTTTTTGCCAATCTAATGTTGTAGGGGTTTCACCAAATCAAATGATTTCCTTATACTTTTGGCTACGAAAGTCCCAAAATTCATGATCGGGACCCTAGTGATAATCAATGTGTGCATACCAATATTATTCTAATATTTTTTTCCGAAGGGATCACCAAAAGAAATATAATGTCAAAGCAAGATTTTATAGGCTTGATTTCGAAAGAGACATCACACAACCCATTAAGAATATAAAGGGAATGTTTTCCTATAAACATCAATAATTCCCATGCCACCTTGATTGCGAGGGAGAGAATAGACATCCCAAGTAACTTGATGAAATCGTTAAACCATAAATTTTGCACCAAAGGTAGTCCCAAAGCATCTTAGCAATCTTGGCGAAGGAAGAATGAGAAAGGAACTAACACGTAGAATAATACAGATGGGTAGCAGCTAGAATCTAACAATTAGAATTTACAAATGAGAGAGAGGGGTTTAGAAGAAGACAAAGAAATTGTATGTTCAACTTTGTAAATCCCATACTACCATACCATGAAAAAGTCAGTATCAAAGGAAAATGGAATGCCCAATAATTTAAATTATTCTCCTCTTTCAATCCATTTCCAGCGGTAATCTTTTAACTATTCTGAAATAGGAAAACAAATTTTTCTAGAGCCCAAAGTCTTAGCCATCCGAATGTTTGATCCCAAAAAAGGAATAAAGTATCTAGGAAATAAAACATCATATCCACATTCTGTTTTGACTCAGCTAGGGTTAGAAAGGAATAATTGATGAAATGACAATTAATTGTTTATTGTATGATGAAATAAACAACTCAATAACATAACTAAATGTTTTTAACACTCATAAATAATGAGATTTAATGTACATGTAACTTAAAATGAATTCAATGCTCAAAAAATGCAAATCTACTTTCTATTACTCAGTTTTATCCATCATATAAATTGTGATTCATGCATTCATAGAAGATATGCATTGGTTCTTTGGGGCTTTTGTGTTTCATTGCTAAGGACGAACATGGAATGACAGTTTATGTAAAGTGTAACATTCTGTAACAGTATATATAGTTGCAGATTATATGTAGTTAAACGATTGCAGCAGCTGAAAACATAATAAAATTGTAATACATCCCCCTATTTAGGTTCACTTCATCAATGTCATCCATTATAACGAAGTTTTCAGTTGCTCATTTTTACACAAGAGAAAAAATTGTTAACATTTCTAGTGATCCTATGAGCAAAGCTACCTTCTAGCTTGTAGACCAGTGCCCTGCTCCTATCCATTGTGCATGGAGTTAAAGCATATAACCAAAAATACTTTACCAAAAGAAAAAAATAAAGTGGGGAAAGGATCTAGAAACTAGATCACGTGCATGAATGCACTTTATTTAATTCAAAAAAAAATCAATGTGCCTGAAAGCACTTATTGAAAGGGAAATCCTACTTTAACCAAACACTGTAGGATTTTCAATAACATTGTTTAAGAAACATACCATTAAGAGGAATGGGAAGTTCCTCTCCATTCAACCTTGAAAGATGAAATGCATTGTGTTCTTTAAAAGATGAAATCATGTAAGGACCACTCCAGATTGTATCAAACTTCGTTTGATTTCCTGGATTTTCATGATTAGCATCCCATTTTAACACAATGTCTCCTTCATTGAAGAATTTAAAATTAACCTTCTTATCAAATTTTTTCTTTATCTATTTTTTATTCTTTTCCATGCTCAGATGAGCTTGATATCTTAGCTCCTATAACTCCATTAATTTTACATAATAGACCTATAATGGTTCATTCTCAAGTAATTTCATTTAGTGGAGCAAATTCAATGTAGGACAATCAACTGAGATACTCATTCTTAGCTCTCTTCAATAAACAAGCGTGTACGGTGAATTACCAGCCCAAAGTGTTGAATTTCACATCATATGCCAAGGTCTTTGGTTGTCTTTGAGTGTTCTTTTAATGATGCTCAAAATATTTTTATTAGTAATTTCAGCTAATCCATTACCTTGTGTGCAATAATTAGACGAGGTACTTAAATAAATTCCATGCTTAATAGCCCAATTTGTTCCTTTTCACCAAGAAATGCTAAGGCATTATCTGAAATGATAGTTACTGGAAAACAAAATTTGTAATTTATAACTTCGTAAAAAGATAGAATTGAAGTATTGTTATCTTCTTTCAAGGCTGTTACTTCAGTCCAACATGTGAAGTAATTTTTAGCAGTCAAAATTGACTTGTGTCCTTGTGACGAATGTGGATTTATCATGACAATGAATTCAAGACCCCATGCATGAATGATTGATCTACTGAAATAGGCTGCAGGTGTAGCAAAGCTAAATTTTTCTTTCTAACAAATAAAACACTTTTCTTACACTTTCTGATCCATTTGAAACAATCCTTGAATATGTTAGGCCAATAATAACTATCTTTCATAAATTTTAAGGATGTAGTACGTGCTGAAAAGTGACCTCCTGTAGATCTTTCACCAAATTTGGATAGTAGTTGTTGAATTCTGTCATAATCAATAAATTGCAGCAAAATTCGATTTATATCTCGTTTAAACAACACACCATAAATGAAAACATAAGGTATAACTTGTAACCTTAAATGTCTTCGTTTATTATTTTCCATACATTCCAGATAAGTACCGTGCTATAAGTAGTTAACCAAATCAGTCATCCATCTTGATTCTTGAACTTCTTGACTAAGTTCGGGTTGCTGAGTTTCTTGTTGTACCATGATATCTAACTACTGATACATAATTTCAGCATGATGTTATTGATCTTCTGATACTATAGCTGACTATTTTTCCACATCAACAATTAGATGTTCACATAAACCTTTTCCTCGAACTGTTTTAGCAACATGGATGTCAACTTCATACTCCATAACTTTCGTAATCCAGATTTCTCTCTTCTCAATCATCTCTTTGTTCAACAAGAACTCTTTAACGCTTGGATGAGAGACTAAGACATGCATCTTCTTATTGGAAAACATGTACTCAAAGTTCTTCAATAATCTAACTATTGAAAGTACTTGTTTCCAAAGAAAGGTGTACCTTGTCTCGTAGTCATACAATTTTGTTTCCAAAGAAAGCAATTGGTTGTTCAATGTTCTCATCATTAATCTAAGTTAGTATAGTTGAAATAGTCTCATCTCTTCCAAGTGCATACATTATAAAATATTTATCAAAATTTGGATATGCAAGAGTAGGAGCTTGTCAAATGGTTGACTTGATGGCCATAAATCCTTTTCTCCCTTCGTTGTTTCAAGAAAAATCCTATCTTTCTTTAACCTGGTATTTAATGGCTTAACTAATACTAAAAAATATGGAACAAATATTCGAACAAAATTGATTTTTTGTGAAACCTTTGTAGTGCTTTCTCATGATGAGGTAAGGATAATAGTGAAATAGCTTTGATTCTGAAAGGATCAATAGCTAAACTTTGTTTAGAAACAATTTGACCGAGTAATTTACCTTGATGTACTGAAAAAATGGAATTTTTGGGATTGAAAGATATTCCAAACTTTCTGCAAAGCTTAAAATTCTACCTCAAATGTATTATATGTTCATCGAAATCGTTTAAAAATACAGTGACATCATCTAAATAAACTAATATACATTTATTTAATAGGCTTTGAAAAGCCATGTCCATTGTACATTGAAACATTGCCCCGGCATTTGAAAGTCCAAAAGGAATTCTTTTGTAAGTATAAGTACCCCACTTTGTGGTGAAGGTTGTTATGTATCTGTATTTTTCATGTACAAGGATTTGATTCTATCCAATCTAACCATCCAAAAGAGACAATCTATCTGAACCTAAATTTTTTCTTAAAAACTGATCCATATTGGATATCAGATAGTGATCTTTTAATGAAGCTTTTTTAAGATCTCAAAAATCCACACATAGCCTAATTTATCCATTCTTTTTTTTCAAATAGAAACAAGATTAGTTACCAAAATTGAATGCTTAACTGGAAAGAAAATAATTCATTCGATCAGTTTAGAAAAATCTTTTCTCATTAATGGCTCAATCTTTAGATTTACAGGCCGTTGCTTCTACCTAACTGGCTTGGAATTCAGTTGTAACTCTATTGTATGTTGAACTAAAATTGGATCAAAACCTTTATGATCTTGGTATTTCCAAGCAAAAACATCTATGAATTCTTTACATAAATTGCTAAATGATTGTTTTTTAGCTAAGGAACATACCTTTCTGATTAATAGTTTCTTTTCATCATTCACCAAGATCTCTTTGTAGTTATCTGCATGAGAAGACATCTTTCCTTTGTATTTTCTTAACTAATCGTTAGAACTAAAAATATCTTCTAGAATGAACAATCCTTGAGGCAACCTATTTTTATTCAACTGAATAATATTGTCACCATAGAAGTAATACAAATTATCTTGATTAACTGCAAAAAATTCAGCTTCTCGCTGCAAAAATCTACAAATTTGTTTGGCATCTTCGAAAAATTGTCAATTTTCTTAATTATTAGGTACTGAAGGTCTGATAATGAAGTTTATACATAATTGTACTTTGTTATTTTTTATCTGTTCTAGTACACAGAAGCTAGCACCAACTACTAAAAGTTTGTTTGCATGCTTGTTTTTAGCTCTTGGGACGGATTGTATGTTAATAACATCAAAATCATCCATTAAATCTGAAACTCTATGTTTGTAAGATTTCAACAATGAATTCTTATACACATTAAAGTTTTTCACTTGATTAATAACTTACTCTGAATCACCAAAAACTTAAAAAGTACTGATAGCTCTCTTTTTGGGCAATTTTAAGACATAAATTAATGCTTCGTATTCAACTACATTACAAGTACAAGAGAACTATAGACATAAAGCTGAAAAGTACCTTTCATTTGAGAGGGGAAGTAAGCATTAAACTTGCACCTTGTCCTTTCTTGTTTTCAGCTCCATCAAAGTGAAGCTTCTATATCCCTTCTGCTATGTTTTCTTCTTTGAACAACAAGAGAATTGGTACATTTTCTTCATGCAAAAACATTTTCTTCTACTTATTTGAAAGGATCATAAACTTTTTCTTTTTGAGTATTTTCATCGATAAACATATTAGAAAAACCGTCTAATGTAGAAACATGTTCCGTAACAGCAAAATCACATTGATCTAAAGTTGCATAAATTGTTGCAGTGTTTAAAGCATGAGGCACAATATGAAATATAGTAAGAGGCTCTGAATTTATAGTAAATTTAGGTCCATACCTTGTAGTGAAGAAAGAAACTGACAAATATAAAGAAATATAAACTTCTATCTTTCCTATAAAATCTCTTGATAAACATAGGGAAAAGTAGGGCGGTAAATGTACAATAGTCACATCTGATAAAATAGTCACATTTGGGAAATCATGTAAGGTTTACCTCTAGATATTTGATAATGCCAACTATGGTTGTTGATGTACCATCTAGCTACAACATGCTTCTCTCTATAGGCTCATACTGCAGGCCAAATTTTTCTGCAATTACTTTTGGCATAACTGTGCTACTTGCACCACTATCAACCATGCAATTATGAACAAACTGATCTTTGATAATCAGAGATAGATAAAATGGTGGTGGCTTCTTTATATACTTCATGTTTAAGACCTTTTCAACAATCCTTTTAACCTCTTTAATGTGGTCTTTGTCCATTTTTCCAAGAACCATATCTATTTTTTGCGCTTCCTTTTCTATTCATTTTGATGAAATCTGTAGCTTATAAAGTTCATAAAGTTAGAAAGTAACTCTTGTTGTCATAGAATACTTAGAGAATCCCAAGTCAAAATATTAATATTATGCTTCTTCATTACCTCAATAGTATTAAAAGAAGCAACCGTTTTTGAAAAAAATTCTTGATTTTTAGCATAAGTTTTAGCGAAAACTGACTCTGCTTCAACAACAATTGAGCAACTTATGAAGAGTCTTCTAAAATCAGGTTGTAAATTTTTTTTTTGGTCCTTTTGAGCTAAAATGCTTGTTATATTTTGAGGAAAAATAGAACTCTTAATTGCTTTTTAACTTGCACTTTTTGTTTTATAAGTGACTGTGGGCAGAACAGGGCTATTTTGTTGTTTTTCTCTCTCATGAGCCTTTTCGTGAGATCTAGTTTTGAGTGTAATAAAATCTTCCTCCCCAAAGATGACTAGATTATATTCAGGTGATTTTTGACTTTGAGCTTTTTGCTGCCCACCCTTCATTTGAGGCATAGAGAATGCTTTCGGTTGAGGTTATGAAAAAAGGATTATATTCAAGAATGCATTTCAACAATAGGTAGCTGAATGAGGCTTATTACAAGGTTGACGCCATTCTTCTGAAACCATATCAACTAGAACAAGAGTGCTTGATGAACTAGGGGATTTTGGGTCAAACTGTCTTGGCTGATATGGTTGTCTATACTTCTGATTTTACTGATAAGGCTACCTATTTTGTTATTTTTTCTTATTTTGATGGTAAGGAAGTTGATAAGGACTGTTAGGCTAAGCTATTTGGTTTTCAATTGATGTGAATTTATCACCCATAGTCTACAGAGCCTTGAATACATCATGTGGTTGAGAAAAAAGAGTAGGCTCTATAATGGTAATAGGTTGTGAAATAGGTAACAAATCTGCTATAAGAGGCATTGAAGGCCTTGGTGCCAATTTCTCAACTTGAATAAGGTTATTTTCATCCCTAATGGCAATGTCATCAAATTTTGGGAGAGTCTCTTCTCCCATAGACTGAATCATAGTTTAAATATCACTATTTAAGGCTATGAGATAGTCTAGAAAAGCATGGTCAGCTTGAGGCTTAACACTAGCTGAGATACTTTCCCAAGTTCAATCAAAATGAATATTGAAACTAGACATAAATTCATGATTCACAACAATGTTGTAAAGAGAATGATTCACAACAATACTTTTAAGGGAATGATTCACACTAAAATTATGTAGAAATTACTAAATTTGCAGAAAGGTAAGATGATTAATTAGTGAATTTGACATTCACAATAAATACTAAGGTATGCACAACACTGCAATAAAATTGGAAAGCCAGAAATCAATTCTCATTTAAAGGGAAAAACTAGCAAAATACGCTTGAGCACTCCTGTGTCAAAAAACATCCCCCCTGGTGCCTTGCAATTACACACAATATATAGCATGTTTATAAATCCCACCCTTCCTAAAAATAGGCTAAAAATTTTACTCGCCCATGCCTCCTATTTTTATCCTTTATTTATTTAATACAAAATAAACATGCTAATACAATGAGGCATAAAATCCTTGGTACAACAATACATCCTAGTCAAACTACAATTGACTGTTCTATTTTTAATAAAGTTGGATGAATAATTTAGCAAATAATAAGCTTTTCTTGATGAGCAAATATTCTCCAAAGCATGCAATCTTTGTCTTCTAGCGCTTCATGTGACACTTTCCAATTGATCTACTTGCATTTATTAAAATAGCACCTTAATACTGCCCCTTGGGTGCACATGCAAAAATAAATATCTCTATGTGTGAGCAAAAATAACTCCTTTATTTGCAATACTTGGAAAAATAATTCACCCATGCATCCATCTTGTTAGGGACCACCTTTGTTTCTGATGTTGACATTTGTGCACATACTTCATTTTGCATGTTGATAATGACATCTTTATTTTTGTGTATACATGCAATAATATCTCCTATAGACATAATATTCAACCTCAAAATATCCCATTGTGGGGACCACCTGTAGGCATGTGCGGGAAAATAATGTCCATTTTTTGAAAATTAAGGTAACACCAAAACTATCCCTTTTAATGATCCATGTGACACTGATGTTTAGCCTCTTGCCATGCATTATTTTACCCTAACCCAGGCATATAATATGATTAGAAAATCACATACACATTGACTTGATTATTACCACATTTTTTTTGGTTGAACTCAGACCCTTTGATTTTGACATGGGCATAAACTATAGTTTTCAGTCACGAATAATTATGTATATCATAATAAGGAAAACCTTACCTTTCTGATCATCATTGTTGTCAACATTTTAAAGTGTATTTTAGACCTTTGATAGATCAATGCATATGATAAGAAAATGATAGGGCTATCCCCATTTTCCATGATGCTCGACCCTTTATTCGTTTGTCAATGGATAAAACATTGACCATGGTTAAGTTGAAATATGGTTGAAATTATTTATTTTGGTGAGGAACGTTGATCTTATATGCATGATCACTCACCGCTGATTTCTTATGAACCCTTGGTTAGGGTTATGACCTTGAAATTAAGATGGTTAGTTCCTTTCACATCATTGATTTTTCATCATTTCATCTGCACCATTGATCGTGACTCTAGTTAGTTTAGGGTTTTATGGCAAGTTGACATGTTGGCGCTTCTCCTACCCTGGTTGAGTTTCATTAACTCACTGAGAGTTATGGTAGCAAAACGTCGAGAACCCCATCATTTGAGAATTATCACTTGAGATCTCAGTGAGCTAGCGGAGCTATGTCAAAAAAAATTATATTGGCCATTTGAAGTTTTTGAAGCTTTGTATTTCTTCCTCATTATCGAGCCATTTCTTGGGGATGAAGCTTTCTCACTTGGTTGTCATTCCTCTATGATAAAGCACCTTCCAAGCTTGAGGATTTTCATTTTGTAATTCATTCTACGATTATATTCAACAATGTCTGGTCTCCTTTGGGATCTGAACACCATGTTTTGAGATTTATAGTTTGATTATTCTGGGCATTCAATAGAGTTGGGGTTTCGAGTTGTGACTCGCCACTATACTGTGGCCGCCACTTTTAAGGTAAGATATTTTTTTGCTTTTTCTATTTCATATGAGTTTATTGTACTCTAATTTCAACAACCATGTGGGTTTTGACCTGTGTTGAGTTTTATCAAATTATTGACTACCTAGCCTAGAACTGGAAAATGCTGGACAACCCAAAATGGGTATTATTATTTTGATCAAAAAGTATCAAATTTCAGAAAAAAATTTGGCCTCGGCATTCTCGTTTAGCCTTGCATTCAATTTTATTTGAGGGTTTCTATATTTTTGTTTTCTCCTATTATATTCTAGTTCATATCTCATTATAATAACCTTCCTTGATCAACAACCTTTAGGGATGGTACTCTATTTGATCTTTATTGGTAACTAGTTCAAGGGTAGTATCCTTAAAAATGCTTGTGCTTAGTTTTATTATGCAAAAATTAATGCCTCCATAGTTGATAGATATATTCTTTATGTGTTGTTATCATTTTCTTATATGGAGCACGTATTCATCTGATTTTGATTTTGGGTATTGAATCTTCACTCTAAAATTGTTGAGCTCATTGCGAGCTGAATCCAAATCTGTTGTCCTTATTTTTGTCAGTTTGATTTTCACTATAATCTTGACTCGTTGCTATCAAGAGGATAAGGTAAGCATGATATTTTATGGTTTTCTTCTCCTCTGAGATGAGCTTTAGAAGGTTTGATCATTATTTGTGTGGGATAAAAACAAATTTATATGTTTTGAATTTCAATTCTCTCTCTGAATGGCCTCTTCTGTACTTGATTGATTATGTCCCCAAGAGCATGATTTTTTGGAAAAAAAATTTTCCCTAAGTTAGCTGTAACGAGCTTGATCTTTATCATTTTTTTGGCACTGTATGTGACCCTGGTAAGTTGAACTTCTACTTCTAATATATTTTTATATTGTGCTTTTGAAAATGATACTCTGCATTCTCCCATAAGAGGAGTTAACTTTGATGCATGACATAGGTTTTACTTTTGTACTCTCTTTATCTGATTATGAATCTTGCATAAACCCTGATTTTGAATCTTTAGTTGAGGAAATATTACATTCATCTTTTGATCATATGGTAGAGAATCCAGCAAGGTTCCTTTATGATGAAATTATACTTGACACTCCATCTGCTTATAGATGTTGGCTTGTTTTATTAAATTGGAAATACCACTTTCTAAGTACATTGTTGTTCTTTTAAAAATTGTCTTTCATAGAAGATTTTTGAAGGCTGAAACCTATAATCTCATTAAAGATTCTTCAAAATAGTTGGATCTGAAAGTCATTTCTCAGGATGAAAATCCTGTTGTTGATGTTTTTCTCTTCTTCTTTAAAACTAGCATATGTACCGCTCCATTATTAATGTTTGAACCTACATTTCATGCTATCATTTATCTTGCATACCATTCTTGGGCTATAGCCTTCTCTTGATAGAATTTGTGCTCATAATGTAATGCCAAAGACAAATCCATCCATCTTGACTGCCCATGTTGGCTATAGCTTGTGGTGATAGTTGTTTTTTGGGAGTTTTGAGTTGTATCATCTCAAATTTATATAAAAGGGTTTGTACTCTTCCAGGTATGTAAAACCATTACGTGCATAGATTTATCCTTAATTTTTAAGCTTCTAATGATGCATTTGTACTCATGTGAACATAAAGGTATCCACTGTCTTCCTGTTTTGACCTGATTTTGTAATCTTGTATCAGGACAATGAGGCTCTATAGCTGCCACTTGTGTACTTTTGATTTGCTTCTAGACTTGAATTTGCATCTTTGCATAGATTTTTTCTATATATTTGATAAATGGGCACTTGCTTTATTTGTTGATAGTACACTTATTTCTTGATGTATGAGCTTGTATCTATTTCGGTCATTTACAATATCAATTGCATGCTTGGAAACTTGATTTTATGCTTCATTTTAATGCTTTCAATAGCTCATTCTTTGATCACTTATAAGATGATACTGCACTTTTAAGATTAGAGAAACTATAAATTCATCCTTATGGGAACATTTTCCCCTGTTCATATTGAGTTGAAACTATTCTTCGCTTGATAAAAGTATGTCTTGAATTTTCACTTTATCTCAATTCTTACATACAAGTAGTTGTAATCTTTGATGATAACTAATCTCTTCTTCTTTTGCTTCTACTTTTTCCATCAGCTTAACTCACCCCTTGTGCATTATTTTAGTACATTCTCATTATTATGTCCTTACAGATACTCCTCTGTAAATCATTTAGTTGTGATGATTATGTTCTCTTGTAGACAGTAACTATGGGGATAGTGACTGCAAACTTAGTTTACGTACTGCACAACTGTAGTTTATTTCATCTATAACTGTACTTGATGGTTTTGTACGTTTTTTTTTGTATCATATCTTGATGTTATCTTGGATTTGTATCCTTGAATCTGCACTTTGTATATGTATTCCATTTGTTATAATCTACAACACTAAACTTGCATTTTTATGGATTAGTATAGGTACATCTTTGTATATTCAGCCTTTAATCTGACCAAAAATAAATGTACTTTTCTAGTTCAAATTGCAGAAAGTAATACTTATGACATGTAAACGCAACTATTAGTGTTTATTTCCTTCTTCTTACCTATACCTACACATTTAGATAAACTAGTTAGAAAACATTTGGCTTTTTGGCATCTCTCATGTTCCATAGTTTTCTTTTTTTATCTTTCCTTTTCTTAAATGATTCTAGGAATCATATACACTGATGTAGAATATTGATCTTGTAAATTATGTATTTGTCTTTGATGTATCTTATTCCTGTAACTCATACCTCATGATGTCAAGAGATCCATTTGAATGCAATTAGATACTAGAGGAATATAGATTAACCTTGAACTCGTGACTGACAGTATTTCTGTTCTGTTTCTTAGGTACAATGCCAACTTAGATAACAAAGATGAAGATGAAGTAAAGCTAGAGTTAGAAGTGGAACAACAGAGATGAAAGAAACTCAAGTTAATGATGGGTTTCTCCGTACTCCTTTACTTTTCTTATCATGCACATGTACCTTATACTTTAGTAGTTATGAATTTCTTTTGAGTTACATCTCACGGCTTGAGTGGGAAATATTTAAATCCTTAATGAATAAAATATCAAAATTTAGAACTGATTTGTGTACTTATTTATGAATTTTAGTTTTATGTATAAATTGTATAACAAACTAAACAACTCAATAACATAATTGGATGTAATTAATCATGAAGGAAATAAATTTAAAATATCTGTAACTTTAATAATGAACTCCTAATTACTATAATCTGCAACTCTGTCTACTTTTCCCAAATTTAACACTCCACCTATTCTGTAATTATGGTCTTCATCAAGTTAATCATATGTCCTTAGGGGATTTTGTGTTCTCTTACTGCATATAAGAATGGAATTGTAGACTATGCGCTTTGTTACATTTTGTAACAGTACACATAGCTATTAATTATGTATAATCATCATTTGTTGCTAAATAAAACATAATAATATTGTAATGTATCCCCCTAATTAGGTTCACTTCACCAATGCCATCCATCGTAACGAAGTTTCGAGTTGCCCATTTTTCCATAAGTGCAAAAATTGTCAACATGGCCTGGACTGAGTACATGGATGATCACTTTTGAGAATGAATTTTGGATACAAAAACTAATAGTTTTTAGCAGAATATCAAGCCAAAACACTTTTTGTATTGAGGGAAAGAATCACAACAACAGAATAAGATAAACATGCACACTAATAATATACAAAAATTACTAAATTTACAGCAAGATAAGATGACTAATAAGATAATTTGACATTCACAAGAATTAATGAGATATATACACCACTGTAAATAATTGGAAAGGAAAATAATCAGTTCTCATTCAAGGGGCAAATCTGGCAAATTTTTCTTTAGCACTGCTATGTCCAAAAAGTCCTCCTTGTGCCTTGCAATTGCACACAATATATAGCAAGATTATTCACCCAACCCATCCTTAAAATAGAGTAAAATTTACACTCACCCATGCATCCTATTTTTATCTATTATCATAAATAATAAAAGAGATAAAAATAAGCATGTTGATTACAAAGAGGCAATTAAAATCCTGAGTTACAAAAATACATTTCAGTGAATTTGTAGTTGACTGATCTATTTTTAATAAATTAGGATGAATAATTTTTCTAATAATAGCCCTTTCTTTATGTGTAAGTATCCTCCAATGTGCATGCAATCTTTGTCTTCTAGTGCTTGATGAGACACTTGCAACTTGATCCACTTGCAATGATATTTTAGGCATTCTTTAATTCTGCCCCCTTGGATGCACATGCAAAAATTTAATCCTCATGTGTGAGCAACAATAATTCCTTTGGATTTTATATTTTACAAAAATTTACCCAGTGTGTTGGGACCACCTACAGGATCTGATGTTGAAATTTGTTTGATTTTATCTCCATGGTGAAATAATCCTCTTTGTTTCTTATCACATGCAATATATTATTCTTCTACAAGTATAATACTTTTTCTTTAACTCAAAAGATTCCCTCCTGTGGGGACCACCATGATCATGTTGAAAAGTAATTTCCCTTGCATGAATAATTTCCTTTTATTCTTCCTTGTGTAATTGGAGGATGTTAAGGTAATTTGGTTCTTTTAAGGAATATTAATTCCTTTGGCTTGGCATGGGCATGCATGTTAGTTCACCTTTTGGTTTCATCATAGTTTGAAATGGGTGACCACTTCAATAATTTGTTTTAGACTATAATAACATGGTCTCATTTGGAGTTATTGGCATATATTATATACAATTAGTCTAATGTTTTCTTTTCAATAATAATAAGCTTTCAGCCTTTCTAGTTAATCATGTATAACAATATTTAAATGAGGTAAAGATTTATCTTTTTGCTAATGATGGTTGTTAGAATTAGTATTTTTTATACCTTAATCCGGTCAATGGAAATGATTTTTGGATAATCATGGGGCTGGCCCCCTCACCATGATGACTTGAGCCATTGTCAAATTTTTCTCTGGCTTTTTTTTAAGCCTTGTTAGGCTATACTGTGGTTGTGTTACCTTCTCTGATAAGGGACATTGATCATGTGTTGCATGATCTTTAGCTGTTCATCCTTTAATACCATTTGGTTATGTTTATGCATTTCTAATTAAGATGGGTTGTGCTTCCTCATTCATCGATCCATGTACCATCTGATATTCAATCGTTGATGATAAAATCAGTTCTAACTGTAGTAGTTTCTAGTGGATTTTTTTTTACTTCTGATCTATGTATGAAGTCCATCATGGCCATTGATGCTAACTCAAATGAGTTAGGTTTGTTTAAAAACTCATTGAGATCGTAATTTTTGCATTTCCCTTTCTCATTTTGAGTGGCTAAGCCCAAGCCATTTTTCTACTCACCACCATTTTTGGTTATCTAAAAACTCTATTTTCCTTTGTAAATCAATTCTATGGTGTTATGAACATCTTAATTTTCATTTTCATTGAGCTTCTGAGCTAACTTGATAAAGGTGGTCACGATTAATTTCCATTTGGACTCTTTGTTTTATTTCTGAGCCTGAATGTTTGTCCATTTGAAGCTCTGTAAGATTACTATTTTATGATTCTCGAGCCTATATGAATCTCTATAGATTTTTAGAGTTTGGTTTCTTATTTATATTATCTCTAATTTGATATATCTATGAGATATTTACCGTCATTATTTATCATTTGAGTTTTGGTCCATTCTTTGTAAAATGAACTTTGCGATTTCTAGGTATGGATACTTGTACTCGAAAACTAGATGTGGCTTGGTTGAAGCTTCATTGCAGGTTTTGTTTGAAGGAATTAACCATCATTTTGATCCTTTGACCTTTTATTCCTATTTTCTTATGATTTTTAGGGTAAGTATTTATGAGCTCGTTGCCGTGGAAATTTACTTTGTATCTTTGATTGAGATGCGTTTAGCTGGGTTTTCTTTAGAATGTTATATTTTGAATGTCAAAACCTACACTATTTGTTGTTCATGCATTTTTAAATGGCCATCAAGAATGATGTTTGACTTGTTTTTCTCAGATTGATAATGGGTGGTTACGTGGCTGAGTATGCTCTTCTGGTCTTTTCTATGATTCCCATCTGGCTACTTCAAGGTTTACATCTTGGATTCATTATCCCTATCTATGAATAAGGTAAGTTCTTGATGTCATTTTTATTTTAGATATGAAAATTTACTCATGTGGGGTTTCTAAAAAATTATTTTCTCTACAAATTTTAAACTTTAACCAAGTTGATCATACCTGTCATTATAGAGAATGTGAAAACTAGGTTTTCTTGCCTTTGATTAATTTTCCATAGTGTTTGGGGTGTAAAGTTCACTCTTTTGTTTTTATAATCCTTTGAGATCTCATATCACTGTGAAAAACTACTCTTGATGCTTTGTTTCTAAGATATATGTTTTTTTAATATTTATTCTTTCGATAAAACCTGGTTCTTAGCTTCCTTTGTGATCTTGGTTTTGGTGTTATGAGTCACGTTATGTTTCTTCATTATTGTCACTATGCATATATTTACTTAAAAAAAATGTTTCTTGCAGCTATTATACTCCAATAAATGTGAAAATTGTGATTCCTTTGAATTCTTTCTTCGTAATCTGATTTTTCCCAATTTCAACTCTTGTCACAATAAAACTCTATTTTACACATTCTGTGAAGTATCTGTCAACCTCTCCATGGTCTAAGGTCTGCTCTTTACTCACTATTGGAATTTTTAGTCCAAATTCCATATTGAACTCTATTTATTCAGGTCGCCTCTGCAATTTAAGACTCAACCTGCATGAATGAGAGCTTTTATCCTTTCAGCATTTTTAGATACACGATCCCTTGAAAATATCTATTAGTCTTTCCCAGAAATATTTCTTGTATTCAAAAACTTCCTCATAATTTATTTTCTCTTTCATCATCCTTTAGAAAAAACTTTTCCTTCCTTCGCTGGTTCGAGTTCAATTTGAGGCCTTCTATTCAGCTTGTAAACACCATTGTTGATGGTTCTTGTACGCTTATGGTTTATATTGATTCCATTCATATGGATAATGATGATTCTTATTGTAGCATACTTTTACTTGTTATTTATCAAATGAATACATTATTTTTCTCATTTTCCAACTGTATTTTCCTCAATTTGATATACTTGTAGTTAATCAGCATAGGATGTATTCTTTGATGGTATGTTAGATCTGTATCCTTGAATTATGCGATGTACAATCTTCCTTCTCTGAAATTGTACTAATGCTAAAGTTCTGAAGCTAGATCAACATCAATATCTACACTTTCTGTATGCATTTCATTTGTTATAATATGTAGTATTGAGCTTGTATTTTGTTCATGGATTGGTACAACTATTTCTTTATATATTCATCCTTAGTTTGAACTGAAATAAATTCACATCTTTTATTCAACATGCAAAATGCAATACGTTTGATATGTAAACACAACAGTTAGTGTTTATTTCCTTCTTCTTACCTATACCTGTACATTTAGATAAACTAATTAGAAAACATTAGGCTTTTTGGCCTCTCTTATGTTCCATAGTTTTTCTTTTCATTTTTTTTTAAATGATTGTGTAAATAATATGCACTGCTTTAGAATATTCCTCTATCAGTTGTGTATTTGTATCTGATGTACCTTATGCTTATGTTTTTGAGAAATCCATCTATACGTAGTTATATAGTATACGAGTACATATCAGACCCTGAGCTCAATATTGATGCGCTTTTTTTTTCAATTTTAAAGCATATTGTGATTGGTAGGAGAGATGGATGAATGATGGAGATGGAGCTGAAGTGAATAAAACCTAGAAGAAAAGCCCAAGGAAATGATGGGTTTCTTCTATACTCTTTTAATTTTAACTTCATACAGATGTACTTCTTTCTGTAGTAGATATGAGTTACATCCCACGGCTTGTGTGGAAAACATTGTACTTATTCATGAATAAATAAGATTTAATTTATGCACTTGAGTTGTATAGTTTTTTGTACTTTCACCTTTATAACATGGATATTGATTGTATAATCAAATAAATAACTCAATCACATAATTAAATGTATTTAACATGTAGAAATAATGAGATTTAATTTACCTGTAACTTAAAATGAATCTGTTGCATGAAAACTACAAATCTGCTTGTTGTTACTGAGTTTAATCTCTAACATAAACTACAACTCTCGCCTTCATCGAAGCAATGCATTGGTCCTTTGGGGATTTTTTGTTTCTTTGCTAAAGACGATAATGAAATGGCATTCCAGGTAAGGTGTTACATTTTTTAACAACATATATAGTTACAGATTACATATAGTTAATCAATATTTGTAACCGAAAACATAATAAAACATTTAATACATCCCCCTAGTTAGGTTCACTTCGTCAATTCCATCCATCATAACTAATTTTTGAGTTGTTCATTTTTGAACAAGTGCAAAAATTGTTAACACCTCCGATTATGACTACATCCTCAAAAGGTATAGTTGTTGTAGACGGAAAAAGAATTTTTTTTGGTCATTTTGATTCATTTTGATCCAATGAGAATAACCCATATAGGAGTAGTATATGAAAGGAAATGGCATCTCATTTCCCCCACTCCAAGGGTGTTGCCACAATGTGTATGGATTCCATGTTAAGTCATCTGGGAAATAAGTGATGTAGCTCCCAAATTAAGTCATCTGTAAGGTGTAAAATGTGCTATGTGTTGTCAATTGATTGATTTGATTTGAGTAATATAAAATTGCATTGAGGTTTAATGTGTACAATAGATTACTCAAGGAGAGATATTTTTATTGTTGTTTCCAGATTAGGTCATTAGTGGGAAATCACTAGAAAGTGGTATGAAATGTCACATAATGTGTGAGAATGTTTTTGATAATGAAAAATTAAATATGTAAAATGATCATGTAACATTGTTAGGGGGATATTATAGTAATCCTAATTGTATGCCCCATTTCAGAAAAACGGAGAGTGATAGTAAGAAAAAATGTTGAGCCAAAAGTATATGTGGAATGATGCAATATAGTAAATATCACAAAATTGTGTGGATATCAAGTTGGATATGTGCTAGATTAGATTATATGTTATGGAATGTGTACCATATGATAGTAGGATCATTTTGATCCAAATGGAATGAACAGGGAAGAAAATAGATAAGTGAATCTTAAGATACGAGGGAAAATGTGTGGTGCGTATTAGTTGGGAGAATAGGTGCCAATAATAACTATAACCAAGTTATAAATTGATATTTTCTAGAAATAGCAATAGTAAATGGTGAATGGTAACTTCATTTGAACCTTGAGTGAGTGTGATTATGAGCTCTAGGACTGTGAGGATTTCGCAAATAAGAGAAATGAGATTTAGCTGATTCAAGATGGTGGTGGTGGCCGTGATATTGCACATGACAACTAAGTTGGTAAGTATGATGATTTTTGAAAATGTGTCAAATTTTACTTGTTCTTGTTGATTTTCACAAAAAATTACATTTTTTGAGTTTCTAGGTGTTTCTGATCTAAGAAAGAGCGACGGAGGTGCTAACATCCTTTGGGATGCTAGTGCCTAGATTTAGGTGATGGTGACATGGCCTTGCACTATCACATCCTGCTCGTGCACGCTGGAGATCCAATTTTTTTTTTTAATGATAGCATGTGATAAATGTTAATTTTGATGCATTTTGTTATTGTTAATGGTTTTTTTTACATGTATACAATGTGAAAATGTCACATTTTTGCTGGTGTTTTGTGTTATGCAGAGGTATATTCATTCGAGGGAGTTCCTTGAAGGTCAATACTTGAGTATGTTATGGGTATTACGCCTATCCAATATAGAACGGGATGTACTAGAGTGTGCCAAATTGCAACACAGCCATATTGGGAGAGGTACCTGTTATCCAAAATTCACCCCTCAAGGTAAATTTGATAACATGGATCAAATTCTTTTGTCCCAAGCAATTATATTGAGTCCAGGAAAAAAGTCATGTTTTTTGGGTCCCCTCAGAATTTTCTAACTCCCCTGGCCAAAGAAGGAGAGAGCAAGTTCCAAGAAAATGTAAGAAAAATTGCAAAAACAGGCTCGGGCCAGAAAAAATCACGAAAAATGGCTAAGTCCTAGTCCTAGAAGCATTTGGGACAAGTGGGAAAAAAAGGTGCGGATCGGCCGAAATGAGCACAGGTGGCCCCGGAAGCAATTGGGACATCTGGGACAAAAGTACGCGGCGGGCACGAAAAAGCCGATCTGGCCAAAAGAGAGAAAAAATTGGCTAACTGCTGAGAGGGTCGCCTTTGGGACGCGTGGGAAAAAAAGACGCGAACCGGCTGAACCAGGTGAAATGAGTCAAGGCAGCCCGGAAAAGTTTGGGACGCGTGGGCCAAAAGTACGTGAACCGGCCAGATCGGCCTAAATGAGAACTTTTGTCCCGGAACAGTTGGGACAAAAGGGCGCGAACCGGCCGAACCGGGCGAATTTGTCCCAGACGGTCCGAAAACAAATGGGACATCTGGATTTCTTAATTTTAATGAGGATAGATATATTTAAATAAAAGAAACATATTCGGCTCCAGTCAGTCAATGCTCTTTCCCGTCAAATGACAGAAAACGCCTGCCAGGCCCAAAATAGCTGCCCGCACTCAGAAGGCCATAACTTTTGCATTTCTCAACGAAATTGCACAAAATTGGTACTGTTAGAATTGTGGTTCCAAGCCCTATACACAACAATCAATAAATTCTGGATTTTATCAGAAATTGATTTATATTTTTAAGAAAACATGGCCGGGTTCAGAACAGTGTTTTATTTGGTAGCTGGGAGTGCAATTAAGAGGCATGGTCATCATTCCTTCTCTGCTGCAGCACAGGGGACAACATGGGGAGCCTTTTGCAAGTAATGTATAACCATTTCACTCAATTTAATGCCTCTTACAGGTGGTTGAAGGACATATTCCGGGATTTCCATTTTCCCTTCTCTTCTCCTTCTCATTTTTTCTATAAATTGGAGTGTTGGGCTCATTGTAAAGGGGGAGAGTTTTTGGGTAGCAAAGCTCTGTCAAAATTGCTTTGTGAAGCCAGTGTGTTGCAGGCCCTTGTAGTGGACTCCTTGCATGGTGATCCAGGCCCTTATCTTGTAATAGACTGAACTGTGCATACCAGGAAGCAACAAAATACAAAGTTTGTGGATGTATCTTCCCCTGCTGTGTTTTGTTGCATTCTTCTTTCCCCTTTTATCTCTCTACAAGAATATTGTGTCTATTATTATGTTCTTGCAGGAATTCACTAACATTGTGTATGCTTGGAATATTGTTGTGAATGCATTTTGCTAGATTATGGTGAACTGTCATCACCTCTTCTAGTGTGCACTTTCCCTCTGTATTTCACACATTTGGAGATTACTCTCACACCCTCCTTTTCTGGTGTATCACCGCTTTAGTGTACGCTTTCATTTTATGTATTCTCTCTCCCTGGTCCCTTGGAAGTTTAGATTAGAACAGTTAGCTTATCCTGCATTAGAGTAGATTGTGGCAGGTAGTTTAGGAGCAAGAACCAGCTTTCTCTGGAGGTCTGTCTCAAGTAGCAAGTCCCACAACTTGGAGATAGTACCCATGTTATCCAATCACACTGTGAGTTCAAATACATGCACAGGGGTGCTGTGATTCGGTGATAACAGTACCCAATAATATGCCCCTAATTATTGTTCTATGTGATAGGTGGTGTGTGGAAAATTTTACATTTTTGTTTCCAATTATGGAGATGAATATGACCTTGGAGGATTTATATCATATATTACGACTGGTTATTATGGGTGAGAGGATCCAAGTAATGGTCATAGAGTATGCTTTGAGACATATGTTAGTAGCTAGGTGGTATTTTATAGGGAAACAAGTATAGACTGAGAATCATCTACATCTCGATGTCATAATGAGATATGGTGTTCCACGATTGTGGAAGTTTAATGAAATAGTTATTACTTCTTTAGTGGTAGTAGAGGGTGGAGGTATAGGCATCTTGAATAAGATGCATGATATTTTTCTTCATATAGAGGAGGATGGTACTAGATATACATGGGCACATTATGTATTAGTGTACTTGTAGAAGGACCTATACATATTTACATAAGAGGGCCATCGAGGTGGCATAGGAGCCTCCACATTCCAACATGTATGGGCTTATGAGGATATAGCGATATTGAGGCCGCTTTGTGCACCACTTGTGGAGTGAGAAAGACTTCATATATTTACTATGAGATGGGTAGGTGTCAAGAGTAGGAGGATGGAAACTGATACGCATAGATCAATTTTTGATTTTATGGGGCTAATGGACATTACATGGTGACCCTACTAAGATTATGGAGGGTGGTCATAGGATGGAGTAGAGTTATAGTGTATCCAACATAAAATCTAGTTCGAGAATCAGATCCCAAGAGTGGCTGAGTTATTTCAGGCAGAGCGTATACCATGAAAGTTTAATATTTCTTAGGATGTGCTTCCAAAGCCGTATGTATGGGTGCAATCCATGAGAGTGCTAAGGATACCAAGGGAGAGACCAGGCCCAATAGTGGCACATCTAGTTCTTCATGGTCCAAATGATAAAGATGCGGATATAAAGAAAATACAAGTGGATGACGTATGATATACTGAGAAATATAGTTCCTGGTGGGTAGTGCACTAATGGGTGCTATTATTTCTAGTTATTGTGGATGCAATAGGAGCACCACCAATTCAATGAATAGAGGGGTAGGCACCTTCCGCTGATTGTAATGGTATAGCCGAAGTGATAATAGAGTGTGAGTATTTGTTTTTGGATAGTTTTGATTTGTCCCTTACTTTGTTTGATTTTGAATTTCGTGTGTCACTAAATAATTCTTGTTCATGGATGGTTGTAGGGGAGGCTTATGTTCACTAATTATTGATATGTCGATCTGCACATTGACATGGAATGTGCCAACCTATGTGCTCATTGAAGGAGGGATGTTAAAGAGAGTGGATGTTATTGCGGGTGAGCATGATCATATTTTCAATCCAGTGGAAGTTGCAGTAACGACAGGTACTGTGTTATTGAGAGTACGTGATGAGGCACAGGTTGAAAATCACTAAGATATAGAGGCTATAGGTGGGGGATCCCTAGCGCATGATGTGTTCAAAAAGTATATAAAGCTACTTGCTTGATTCATGGAGCAGTCATTCGAGTTTTCCTTATTGTGTAGAATGGTTGAGAGATATAGGGGTTGTGAAAAACAACGTAGATTGATTGGGGAAGCATCTAGCTCTAAAGATCTTGAAGTTCCATATAGTAAAATTGATGATGAGATATGACATGTATTGATGTAACGATGTATCGGGGCTTTCCCGCCAGCGATTATATTTTTGAAACTATGGTTTTACGCGAGATATATCTAGTTGGATGATTGACATATTTTTGTTGTGTTGATGTTTATTGATGTGTGATGTGATGATTGATGTCGTTATATTGATCTTGTGATGTTTGAGTTTTATTGCGTAAATGATTAGGATTAGTTAAGATATATAATGATGTGGAATGAATGATGATATATATATATATATATATATATATATATATATATATATATATATATAGTATTTGATGGATGGTAATAGATGTATTTGATATAGTACCATATATTAAATTAATGAATTATGAGATGATAAGAAATATTATAATGATATGTCACTAAGTGCAAAATGAAAATGATTTATGAGATTGTGTATAATTATAATTAATAAGGGGGGCGAAATAATTTTGATTCCTGCAATGTATGTGTGAGAAGGTGAGGCATATTTATATAAGACCCCTCAACAATCTTGAATGAGCCATAGAACATGAGTGTGTCATTGGGAAACAATGTGGTAGTGTAAGCTAGATAGATAGAATAAAGAAGTGCAGAGTGTGAATGACAAAGGAGCTTATTATTGTAACAAATACCTAAACAGTCATGTAAGAACCATGAGAACACAAGTGCTTCATTAGGTGGTGAGACGAGAAGAATACCTTACCAAATATTAAGTGGGCATGGAGTGGTGGAAGCATGTGAATTGGAAGGATCATGAGTGTATGAACTAAACTGAATTTTCGATGAGATGGTGCCAATGATAGGAGATGTAGTGGTGGGAAGCATAATTATTGATAGACTATGAAGAAAATGTGAAGCAAGAGAACTATGTGGTGGATGATATGGTGCAACGGTGGATGAAGCAGTGGTGGATGAGTGAGGTGGAGGTCGTGCATGCATATTGACCTGTGGTGGTGGATGAATAATGACATCATAAGCGGGTGAAGGAGATAAGTGAATTCAAGTATCCATGACTTACGTAAAATTAGAGAAATAGACCTCACAGGAGAGCAAGAGGCAAAGGCAACGACACCATTATATTCTAATGATTGTAGTTTGTCATGAAGGGCACACCAATCATTGTCACAATCGCCATTTATCCAATCATAATTCCAATAAGGATGATCACGTTGGCGTTAAAGGTGATGAGGAATATGATGTTGATTATAAGGAAAGTGAATCAATTGCTTATCAAAAAGACTACACAACACATCATTAGGCTTAGTAGCACATGAAAAATGCAATAGATCTCGAGTAGGAAATACAAAAGTCTTAGATAAATATAGATGCGGTGAAGGAGATGAAGGATACTTATGCAATGGAGGATATTGAACGTTCTTGCAAGGTGAAGGATATGGAGACCTTGGAGGAAGATTAATGGATGGAAAAGGAGAAGAAGTAGAAGATGAAGCAATAGTATCAGAATTAATAAGATGATCTATGACATGTGTAGAAATTATATCTTGCTCTAGTTCAATGACCTTATTGCATAGAGTGTAAATGATTCACATGTTTCATATTTCAATTATTATTTTAAATTAGGAATCAAGCCACGATAAAATATGAATTTATATTCTAAATTAATGGGTTGAAAGACTAGTTGATGGATGCAAGTGTTGAAATTCAGAATATCAGTAATGATAGGTTTTGTCTTTGCTTGATGTAAGTTGGGTAAATCATCATGTGTGACTCTAGGACCATTTCTAAACATGATGCATCAAAGAAAGGCCTCATTCATTTCATAATTAGAACTAATAGATCAAAAAGGTAGATGTGTGTACCATTGAGGAACATCATCAACAAGACTATGAAGAAAAGCTTTTAGTAATAATCGATCATTTGAGTAAGAATCCATAGCAAAATGATAATGCTTAAGATGTAGATATGGATTTCTAGTACCATCGAAACATGAAAATGTAGGCATGATGAAGTCTATAGGAAATGTTGAATTGTGAATTTTATTTGGAATAGGATTTCAATGAAGAGAGTTATTATAAATAGATGCATATTAGGTTATGCTTTCAAGAGTGAGAGATTGGACCTAAGTTTGTAATTTTCCAACATCACGCATGAGTGATAAAATATCATGTGAAGGAATCATGGGAGATGCGAGCGCCACATTAAGAGGTTGAAACTTTCCATAATGAGTGATCATGGGAATTTTAGAAGAATTGGAGGATGCTGATGTTATAGGAACACTAGATATAGGTACAAAGTAAATAATTGGTATTATACTAGGAGGAATAGAAGAATTCACATGAATATCTTCGAGAGAGTGAGAAGGAGAAAGAGACATAACAGAGCATGGAATTTCAGTAGAAATAGTAGGAATAATATTGGAAAAAATTACATGAGACAATTGAATAGAAGTAGGAAAATGGCCATTCATGCTATTGGATACAACCTCATAAGTGTATGAAAGTACAGAAGAGAATTCACATTCAGCAGTTTGAAGAGAAGAAGAATCATTACTAACATGTTCATGCTCATAAATATCATCAGTTATAAAAAATTCTCACATGCAAGTATTTCATCAAGCGTATCATCAGCATATAATGAAGTAGGAGAAGAACTATCATGATTTGTATCTTTACAATCATTTGAAACATTTTCAAAAATACAAAGAGTATGAGATGCAACAATATGATCATTCTGACTAGTATGAGAAATAGCATCATGCACATGTACATTTTCATCATGATTTTTATCTAAGTATCGCAATCAATACCAAACATGCAATTGATAATTGCATCATCACCGGTTTAAAAAAAATAGAAGAAGGTGAAGTAGTCCTAGTGCCTAGGGAATAACAAGAAGTAGAAGAAGAAATGTCTTGTTTTTTAGAAACAATGTTGTAAGAAGAATGGGTGAAACTAGTGGGAATGTTGCGTTCATTGGCCAAAATATTTTTTGAATATTATCATCAACGTGACTGGTGTGATAGAGAGCGATTAGTTAAGCCTTATTAGCATCATCGTAAATAGGGACTCTCATGATGCATAGATTGCTTAGGAGAAAAATATCTAATTAATTTGATTAGGGTTTAGTCAATCCTATGGAAAGGAGTTCTAAGATACTAGTTCACCAAAATGATTCAATAAAATCTACAATATTTTACAGAAATCTGAATCTAGAAAACTATCATAATGATTTACAATAAGATACAAATGCTAAGAAATTTTTTATAGATGTGATTATGAAAGAAAATGAGAGAGGTAAAATACTTATCTGATTTTTTCTTATCCTAAAGTGTGTCAGAAGTGGAAGAACTGATGAAACAATAACTCAAAGTTTCACAACTGTACCCAAAAAGTATAGAAGTGTCAGGAGTGCGAAGGCTAGGTCACCAGCAGCACCAAAGACTTACACCTGGGCATTGGAGTCTATTGAAAAGATTGAAATTTGATTTCTTCAATGTTGTTAGGTTTTCACACTTATTCACTGATGATCATATCTATGTTGTAATGGGTTCAATGAAGTACCTACAAACATGTTATGAAAATAGTCTCCTGAAAAAACCTCAAACTACATCAAATCCTAAAAAATAAACATGTAAAATGAGGGGTCAAACTATCCTCAGTTGTCAAACAAGTGAACTTACGACTGAGCATTGCACTACATCTCAGACCCAATGTAGTTCTATGTGTCTGTTTGTGCAATACTACTCCTACGTTTCCCTCATGCCAATGATGCCACGATATTCGGCCATAGCTAGACAGAATGCAAATGTGTGGATGGAAAAATGAACTTCCCCTTCTTATGTAGTGTGTATGTAGAGTAATAAACCCAAAATGGAGTCCCTATGATATATAGAAAGATAGCCCTTGATAGAAATTTCATGCAATTATAATGGTATGGATGTTGTGTTTATATATGGATCTCTTATTTGAATTTTGACACGGATGAAATGACATGCTAACTACGACCTTGGGATAGAAGTAGAAAAACTAAAAATGCCTACCAAAAATGTCAAAATATGAACAAAAAGAAAGGGGATAGGTGCACCCAGGTTGGATAGGAGCGCCTGAGTACTAGTATCCTAACACAACTGACGAGAGATGTGAGAATACTAATAGATAGTGATCCCTGTGACCTGGCCAAAACTGGGGTACAAAAGTGACTAATGTGAGAGATAAAACAATAAAAACAACCAAAACAAACAGATGGACTAGATAGTATGTCATCAGTGAATACGTTTCATGCTCAAGATCCATAAATAAAACAACATACTTTGCAGTATAATAAATAGTAATAAGTGTGTGATTTTGTGTCTACACAATGCTAAAAGAGCACACATTAGTGGGTAAAAGGACTCTTAAGGCCCTATCTAGAAAAAATTACCTGTAGGCCATCATAAAGGGTGTATATCTTAGAGATATGGAAATAGTGGCACCACCATGGTTTTCATCCTGTAAGGTATGAAAACGAGTGAAATATGATTGAATCCACTTTAATCAAGTTTGAAGAAGAAAAATTACAATTTAAAATTATTCCAAATAGAAAAAATCTACGTTTTCAATTAGCTTGAAACTAGAACAAACAAAGAATTATCATGAAAAATATGTTATTTCTATTATATTCCATTATATGAAAATCATGAAGGAAAATTGTCCATGATAACTTTCCCTCATCCTTCCTAAAAATTAGAGACATAATCTAAAGTAAAAAACATATTGGATAAAAGAGGACATTGATTCGTCTCAAAAAAATTCTTGATGGAAATGAAGTTGCACTTAACTCCATTATGTACCCTCGGTGACTCAAAAACACCTCAAGGTGAGCTACAAGAGTGGTGAGAGGGTTGAGAAGACAATAGCTCCATATTATAATTACAACCCCATTTATAATGACTACAAGAGTGGTGAGAGGGTTGAGAAGACATTAGCTCCTCATGTATTTGGTATCTATTTTCACCATTTCCTGCACTAATAATGACAATCCCATGGTTTTGCTCCATATTATAATGACTACAACCTCCTAAAGGGAACATTAAATGTCAATATTAATGTTCACATGCTTCAAAAATATTACAAGAACAATATGGATGGTCTAAAGTTGTTGAGCAGACAATAGTAGTGAAAGCTTAGCATAGCCTAATAGGCTTTAGAAAACACACAATAGTGGTATGAATAGTTCAAAGTCAATAAGACAACAAACCAAAAAATGATATTCAAAACCCTACAGAGCCAAAAATAAATCTCAAATAAACTTTTACTAAATTAATTAACTAGTCGCATAATGATAATATTTTTACTAAACACACCAATACACTAATACCATAACCATCAACTAATCTTATATCAATAGTTAATAAGCACACAAAAAACTTATACCATGTCACGATTACGTAGTCTTGAACCCATATTCAGCTGTATATGTTACTTTCTACTATATTTATCAATTACTTTCTACCATATCTATAAATTGCAGTTGTTTCGGCATGGCATGTCATATCAAGTCATTGTTCTAAATATCATTATTGATACTAAAAGGAAACTTGATCTAACAAAAACACAACCAAATTATAAATAACTCTGTCGGTTTGCTTGGCTTCTCTTTTTAATATAATTTTATAAATTAAAAAAACCCCATTCAAATGTATGTAATTAAAACCATTATAGTTCTTTAAAATCCATGTTAGAATTGTTTGTGTTGCATATGCAACAATTGCACCATATGATCTATTCGTTGGCTTTTTAATATAATTGAAGAAATTCTGGGTAAGTATTAAAACAAGAAGCATGAGCCATAAAACTATATACCTCCTTAAATACGAAAACATATTTATTTATTGAGATTATGAAGCAACAAACAGGTTTATAATAGTGATGACCAAAACCAGCTTTATTATCGTATATATCTATAACATTATTTGCTGTATAGGTCTACATCTGTTATCATGACCAGCACAATTAGAAATCCTCAGTTACCGGGGCCGTGACCGCCGCCACCGCCATAGCCACCTCCAGGACCACCGCGGCCACCTCCGCCTTCACAAACCATAATATTTGAAGAGAGAAAAGTAAAAATTTCAAGAGCTAAGCGAATCATCCCCTTAGCTTTTAATAAACCTAACAAATGTGATGACCCCATGGATACAATGGTTTGTCTGAATACAAAGTTGATGGGAGAAAACTCTGAGCTTCAAATAGGAAACCTAACAAATAGCCCCATGGATATAGTGGTTTATCTCAATACAAAGTTGATGGGAGAAAACTCTAAGCATACCAAGCGGAACACTCAAGTTTCAAGGTGATTGCAATTTTTTTTATAATGATGGATGAACCAATAATTGAAGTGAAGATATATAGGTTTGACTAATACTAATATTTTTAGACGAGTGGTTCATTAGGGTGAGTCCATGTGGACTCGAAGCATGTTTTGTAATATAAGTATGAATGCCATTTTGTAACTCTCTCTTATAGAGATGAGGAGCATCAATGAGAAAGATATGTGGGTGTGGCTTGTCAATTAATATTAAGATCAATGCGGTAAAGAAATAAGGAGGCTCTCACATACTATCACGAATTTACTCCATGGTTTTATTTCTCCATACGTGACAAAGAAAGAAAGGTATCAATACTACAAAGAAGGTGGTTTTGAGACAAATGTCAGAGACAATAAAGAAATTTCATTTCCAACATCCCTCATTTTAATCATTCTAAACAATATAATTAATTTTTTATTTTTATGATTTATAAAAAATAAAACTCCCCAACTTGTTTTCCATTAGTCTTTACATCCTCATTCATTAATAGGAACAACTATAATAGGATGCAAACACTGGAAGGGTTTTAAGAAGGGATATTTCTTTGTGTTGGGCATGGTTTATAGAAAATAACATTGATTCTCATGATTTCCTTTCTTTAAATTTTAAAAGTTCCCATTTCAAAAAAATTCCACAAACTATTCCAAATCTTTATTTTGATGTATAGTTTGGGAGTGTGTTGCGAAAGTTGGGAAGGTCGAATGATATTTTACACATGTTTATTGCAATTATAAAAATGTTTAATGCCTAATATATTTTCATAAGTTTGAAATTACTAGAGGGTTTGAATATATTTGCAATAAGTTAAAAATATCCAAATCTGCATAGGTTTGAAAAGACTAGATCTGTAAAAGTTTTGAAGATCTATAGAAACATATATAGTCCAATGTATGCATAGTGAATGGTAGATAATAGTAAATATTATTGTGTTATTATGTGAAGTACATAAGATATCCTAATAGATGGTGTTCTCGCGAAGGAAATTGTTGTTGTGTAGGGTATCATTACAACATGGAAAAATGTTCTATTTTAGTTTTAAGGTAAGTGAAAAACTTAGAATATTTTTCTAATTACCATGATCCATGTAAATATAATACTTTAAGTGGGAACATAAGATAATTTCTTTCAATAAAAAACATAAATTGTAAAACAAAATTCCTAAAAAATGTGGGATCGTGGATTGCGTTCAATATTGGATATGCAAAAATCGGGTTTGCTTAAAAATCCTTGTAGTTTTTAGCATGTACATTTTAAATATTTGATTCCAAAATCATAAAAATTATTCTAAAATATTCCTCTTAGCTTGTAATAAACTCAAAATTTTAAAATATGGTATTTATACCCATTTAAAACAAGTTAAACCCTAAATAAATAAACAAGGGTTTGGTGTAAATTTGTTTCCTTATTTAGTAAAAGGCACAAGGTTGTATATTATAGATTAATTAATAAAAATTAATTCAAAAAATAGAATATAGCTTTTAATATAATGTGCATTATAGAAATGATGTAAACAATTAATGGTCAAAACATATAGAGGAAAAAATGCTTAGCTAAACAAAAGGTACATAAATTATCTAGGTGTGTAGATTGGATATGCAGAATCATAATATTTGGAAGTGCTTCATCTCTAGATTTGTGTCTACAAAAAAAACTTGTATGAAATAATACAAGACCTAATAAGGTGTAAAATGGTATGGTATTGGGCTATACGGTCGCAAATAGGGATATCTTAGGGTTCTTCAACTTTTGTGGTCCTCGGTTTTGTAGAAACATTCTTTTTTGTGTTACTGCATTTATGTTATCCAATGTGGAAAACTTAAATGCAGTAACACTTAATAGGTAAAATATTAGATAACCACTCAATCAATTTATGAACATAATTAGATAACAAAAGGATAAATTTGTGTGTGGTAGAGTTAGATTGAACCTTTCATTTAACTCATGCTCAACCAATATCATAAATTCAGTACACATCATTACTACTAGAGAAAAATATATGTACTTCTACTAGGGTATGTATAATTATGCCTAAACATATAAGCCAACCCCCTATTTGTGCCCTTGTGTTTCATATAAATATAATAATGAGTGCAATTTTAGATAAAATAGAATGTACCATTTATGGTAGTGATATAGTGTTATATGCTTTAGATGCTATATTGATTTCCTTTATCCCTTGGAACTTTGAAAATGATTAATGTTGAATTTATATTGATAAAAATTTCCTCTACGACCTTTGGAGGCTTGTGTATTTGGAAAATACACTCTTGAAATTGGTTTGAGTGCTTCAGACCTAAGTAGTGACAACACTTAAAGATGTCATATTGCTTTAAGAAAATTTTACAGAGGATTGAGTACTTTAGGAATGTCATTTGGAATATATTATCTTTAAAATGCCAAGTGAATTTTGTAAGTGTATTACACTTGGTTATATATGATTTTGTAAGATAGTTATTGTATTAAGGCCAATATATATGATTAGAAATGATGCAAAGAAAGATATGAAAATAAAAAATAGACACTAGAGAGTGGAGGAAAGGAATATAAAGTTTGGCATAGAATGTAGTATGGAATGGTCCTAGCCCATATAGTTTTGGAGAGACAGTTCATGGTAATTGACCAAGATTCAAGGTGAGATTCTTGAAGTAATGCAATACTTTGGATAAATGCAATTAAATAGATTAATGATTGATAAATAAGTGTGACTATCGAATCAATTCATGCATGAGTGAGAATTATATGTGAATTAGGATTATGACATGTGTGTGCAAGTCATAGTGTACAAAAAAAATCCAAACTTCTCATTTTATAAGGATAAGTTTCCAAATTTTTGTGTCTAGATTTTCCAACCATTTAAGTATGTAATGAAAACTACATGCTAAAATTAAAGGTACTTGAGTTTTTACACACACTTTGTCTCCACTGAATTTATTTATATTTTTTCATTAGTGTTGGCATGTTCCATAATGAAACCTTCAACACAGATTGTATTTAATATCCATAAAATAAATTGAACTGTAACCCACATGTGAATAGTATATTTATAACCCTAAAAATTAAATTCATAATATAGTAAATTAAAGAGAAATAATGGAAATAGAGACACTTGAATTTGATGATTTATCCTTTTCAAACCAATGGTTGTGACTACATTCATTTAATAAGATAAATACCCACATCCTATCTATGTTTAGTAAATTGTTCTATCTATCTCCCAACTTTCTTATTCCTATAAATTGATGCATCTTCACATTATGAATGGAAATCCATAAAATCATTATTTAATATCTACTTATAATGTTGTAACTTAAAAAAAATTAATTAATTTTATCATGTACAAAATCATATAGTAGGGCCATGATGTAATTTGTAGTCCTAGCTGACCTGACCAAAAAATCATCCAACTCTAATTTTAGTTTGATTATCTTTTGTGAGAGAGTGTAATGGAGTGTGAAAAAATAGAAGACTCATAGTCGAGGAGTTGAGGAGGTAAAATATAAAGTAACATTTGATAATGTGAGAGACTAGAATCCATCTAAGAGAGGCTATGTAAATATACGCCATTAAAGACAGGTAGAGAGAATGAAAATATTAGGATAGGTCCCTAAGAAGATGAACAAGATACTGTAAAATCACTAGAAGAGAGTTACAAGATCCATGGAGAGAAATTGCATGTAGATAGGTCATAAAGGCCTGTTGGTGAAATAATTTGTCACAAGGTAAAATTAGGAGCTTTCAACATGAAAATTACGGGCTTTCAAGACATGTTTCAGCTTATAATTTTCCTTTTAAGTCCATTTTCCACTTTTTCCCTTGTGTTGATAATCAAAGTTTCCACTGGAATCCAAAATGAGTATGAACCAATATAGCACATGTACAATGAGGAGAGTCCAATATAATCCACTTTGACCTTTTTTTAAGCTCCTAAATATTTGCGATGTGTCTAAAACCCTTTGAGCAAGTTATACCTTATAATAAGACCCTCCTATTGCACGGGTGGAAAATTTTCTATATTCGATACTCTCAGAATTATTAGTTGACTATTACACCATGAATTATGCCCTTTCATATTTCCAATTCTTAGGATATGAGCTCCGAAAAATTCACACGGATCTTGAAACCCTTCAAATAAGGTGGTTAATTTATTTGTAACATGCATTCTGCAGTGTTTTTCTCAAATTCTTCTTGACCTCAATTATATATGTATAAATTTCCTAAATAGCCTTGGATAACTTGATTTCTCTATAAAACTCCCAAATAAGTTTAAATGTCCCTATAAGCTTCTGGAGGATGTTTACCAGTGACAGAAAACCAAAAATATCCCTTTTGAAACATCTGAGAAAATTATTATTTATTTGGATCTTCATAACCTCATGAATCATCTAGATAAATTTCCCTGCACATGCAACACACTTTAAATTCATGTTAGCCTCTAAACCAGAATAAGGATGAATACGTTGAAATGTTGGTTGGAGCAAAGGTTTAGATTGATGAGTAAAGGTAATTTAAAGTGTGGGTTTATTTTTCATGACCAAAAATTTAAATTTTTCATGCTAGAAATTTATCATGAAAAAAAGGCCATTAAGTGAATGAGAAGAAACAGTTAAGTTTCATTCCATTGTGTTAACTCTACAAACGTTTTCAACTGGTCACTACCCTTTGTATCATCATTAATCACTTTACTCAACTAAAAAGACAATTTAGGAAGATTGGAGACCATAATCATAGTTATCAGTATTTGATATGAATCTGGACTCAATTGGGGAAGTCAAGGTGTACATAAGTGCAATTTTTATGTGTCGAGGTCTAGGACCTTATAGTTTCCAATAAGACATGTAATGTCTTTTATAGTTGTTAGAAATATGAAATTAGCTTGTGTAGACACCTATTTCTCGTACCCTACATTGTTTATCTAGGATTCTCACATTCATACTAAAAAAATTAAAATATCCTATTATAATGTAAATAATGTCCTCAACCATCTTAAAATTACACTTTACCCTTAGTAAAAATATCTTTTTAACTCACCTAAACCAACCTAACCACCTAAAACCCATCCTAGCCCATTTAAACCCTAACCATATAACTTCCTAACATCCTAAAACTCTTCCTAACCATCTGAAATATCCCCATACCAAATTTAACCGTTTAGAACTCGTTCAAACCACTTCCAAGTGGTTTTACCACTTTTCCCAAGTTGCCAATGACTCTAACTAATCACCAATGATTATATAAGCAACATCAAACTTATTGATTAGGATCCTCTGACATTTGAAGAAAATATCTAACTCATTGGTGACCTAGATTAGATCACTTTTATCATCTTGGTGTCTTTAGCATCCTTTTCACATATGTGGAAGCTCCATAGTTTGTGTAAGAACCATACAACATCTCTCTCAAGAATTCATCAACAAAGGCAAGTCCTTTTCTTTCATTTCCATATTCATATTATAGATACATCATATTAGAACCCATATAAGGTCATAAATCACTTGTTTGAATTCTAATTTGTATCCTATTAAATAATCAATCCTTTACACAAAAATTTACAGTGATTCATTTGAATCAATGTTGAGCGTACAAAATCACTAGTGATCCCGATTATTTCATTACTTTATAGATTTGTTCATATTTACAATCATATATTAGTTTGTTTCTTATCTAATCTACCTATTTTCAAGTCACTTCTCTATGTAGATGACTGTATCAAGTCAGGAAAATTCTATCAAAAACATAAAGGATCTTCCTATTGTTTCACAACCAATAGTGTGGGAACAATTTTTCAACATTATACACAAACTAAGCCTCTATGCAATCACCTTGACACCAAACATTAAAAATTTCAAAAATCAACTTGAAGTCATACGTAAAGAACATAATTCTCCTAAAAAAGTGTGGTTCGATTAATTATTGGATTTTAAGTTCATATCCCTCTCCTAGGCCACCTATCACATGGAACAAGATATCTCTATCCCTTGGATTCTTGATCATCTTTTAAATGTCTATTATCTTTCTATCATATCACTATATTGTAAAACGAGATGACACCCTTCAAGTAATCCATTTTGTTTTTGGCATCGGCCTTTGCCGAGAAACTTGTCATATCCTTATCTAATATATATCCTGTCAAGACATCTTTCCATGTGAAGGTTTCTATCATTTCATGGAGGTAGGATTCATGCACCTATTCATATCTATACACCTTGAAATGTAATTTTCAATGCACTTAAAGCTAAACCCTCTTGTCTTATGAGTTTTTAGTGTTTTGACATCTAATAAATAAACTTGAATTCACCATTAACATTATAGCACACCTGATCCGAAAAATATTCCATTTTTTCTCGTATTTTATACCTTCATGTTTTCTTTCCTTTCATAATATCTAACATTTCACCTCAAAGTAATTTGTTAACACTTCTTCAAAAACACATAAAAATAAAAAAAGAATAACAAACATAGGTGTGATTGTTTTCTTTCATTTTTTCTTTTAGTATCACATTTGTATGTATGATCTATATTCATTTAAATTAATATTTTCTTCTAGGTTTTGAAATGAACCGTCATTTAATTTTCTCATATAGTCTAATAAGAGGTTAAATGATTGCATTCACAAAATTTCCCTCACACACAACCAAACCATGTAACAAACCAAAATTACATTTAAAATATCCCTTCTAGGTATACCTACTTAGATTTGATAACCAAGAGGGAATTTGACTATGTGTTATGGATGAATATAAAAAACTAGTGGATGGTACATTAGATAATTATGCAAAACCATTATTTATGTGAGACCATGAAGTTATGGGATAAGCCTCAATACCACGCCTCGTAATGACACCAATACAAACTTGTGCCTCACATACCTTTGAGTATATTGAGGAATCCATCCTTAACTCACCTGAAACTAACCTTATCTTTCCTTTTTCTAGTTCCCTTTCATCCATTTTTCATTTCACACCTTTCTTAAGTTAATTAAGATAATATAAAATGTTCTTGTCATTGTGTGTTTTTTGTTTCTCTTAACAATGATATTTATTTTCTTTAATCCTTTTTAGTTTAGTTCATGGTTCTAACAAGAAAAAAAATCACCTTCAAAACATCCCAAACATGTAATACCCTCTCTAAAAATACCTAGAAGAAACTCAATAACCTACGCATTCTCCCATTATTAATATGACATCAGAAGCTCTATGTCTTGAACCTCGACATTTCTTCCAGAGTGGTGATATAGTATTTATAAAACTCTTAGATGCTAATCTGATTACACTTTCTAGATAACGTTCTAACAAAGGTATGCATATCATTTATCCCCTATCCAAAATATTATCCATCTTCTATTGTTGATACTTATGACTACTCTATACTATACAATCTTGACTATCAATTTGTTATTGAGAAAATATCTCCTTACCCCTCTACTAGTCATACTAGGATATCAACACCTACTTCATCCACTCTTGTTGCTAGTTTTAAACTCAATACCATATCATCACAAAACATGACTACAAAAAAAGCACTTGCATCATCAATTTCCTCATGTATCCCACATGACAGAAAAACTCATACTATTAGCTCCCCACCCACATACGGTCATGTAACCTCTGCCGCTCCTCCTCTTGTAACTTCAGTGAGTGTCCCTCTTTCTGTAAATCCTTTGAACATAAATCATCATGTTTCATCACAATAACTTACATATTCAATTAAAAATCTAGTCATATCAATTCCTTCCTCTACACCACCCATCAACATGAGTGTCATTCCTAGTACTCTTCCCTTTTCACAACAAGCATCTACTATGCCTGTCTCACCATATAGTTACATTTATTCTCAATATATCCAACAACCATCAAAAATACCTATCAAAAATTCTACTTCTCTTCCTTATTAATATATTTAATCCTCTTCACAATCATTAGTCTCCCAATATACTTATATTATCTGAACACGTATTCCTTCTTCTATAAATATTCCATTACCATATCACTTGTATCAAAAATCTGTAACACCCACAATTTACACACACAAATACAAATGTTAAAATACCACAATAATTTTAATTTTTTTCTCATTGCTCAAAACAAGACACCACATGGGCTCAAAAAGAAAAAATTCAACATGACATAAGACACTTACATAAGCATCGACCCACATGGAAATCATGATAACATAGGGTACACATCAATGTCGTACTCAAATAACGTAAGCCAAGAAAAAAACATAACTACAGTAAGCCACACAAGATAGGCATATTCCACAACACAGCCTTTTTATCATTTACAAATTTGTTACATTTGGTTTTCCATTATATAACCTTATAGGTTTCTAGTGAGTTAAATTGATAAGGGTGTAAAATTTATTTTTTTCTTAAACTTCAAATACTTTATTTCCATATAGCATTCGCCTTTAAAAGAAAATGCATTGTTGGTTCCTTTCTCAATTTCCATTAATTATCCACACCTCATTTTTTAATTACATTCATTTTAAACACATACAATCCTCCTAATATTCATTCTTACGTTAAAGGCTTGTTTCTCAAAATATGTTTAATTGACATTAAACTTTATCCTCACTACGAGAAGAAACTAACAAGATGTCAAGGTTCTTCTTTTAGAGACATATATTTGATGTTTAAATTTAACCTTTGCTAGACAAGGGGAACTATCATGAGGTCAAGGAGTATATAATAGAGTTTAATGGCTTATTAAGATTCAATATATCTCTTCCCATAAACATCCTTCCATCATAGTACCCTATTTTTTAAGTTACAATTTATATAGTTAGATAACTTGTTTGAATACATTAAACTCTTTCACATGAAGTAATTTTATATATATATATATATTGTTTTATAAAAAATTTCATCTCAGAAAGTGAAATTCATATTTATTTTTAACCACAGGAAAGTGTCTAGTTCAGTTTGACAGACTTCCAGCATGATGTTATTCCTAACCCCAAAATCTTGTTAACTCTTGTACTCTTTACACTTATGTTATACTTTGGCCTCACAGTTGGCATTGTTTTTATAACAATTGTAATTCAAATGACTCATAATTTACACTAAGCGTTTCATGACTACAAGGATTGGTGACTATACACCTAACTACTCATTTCATTGCTCTTAGACTATCAAGTATTAAATGCATATTCCATGACAAACCAACAACTATATGATTTTAAAATTTCTTCCAAGGAACTATTTAATTTTTTTATTAAAATGCATCAATGTTTCTTTAACCAATACCCTTAAGAGAGGATCCACAATATATTAACTTTAGCAATAATCATTGATGGGGGAACTATTGACCAAAATACGATCACACTTATATTTTAGTCAACTAACACCATTTTCCCCCCTTCTTGTGCTTCAATCTAAATTTTTCATATATTTATAAGCACATAAGGATTCCTGAAAACATCTTCATCAGGTGGGAAATTTCTCCCCCTTTCCAAAAATATAAAGAAGACATTCTAACTCCTCATATTTTACAAATGGTGGGCCGACGGGCCGTGGAAGGATTTATGGTCAAAAGCAGGGCCGGCGGGGCCTGGGGAAGGATTTTTTGCTAAGTGAATATGGGGGGCCGCAGAGGAAATTTTTCCCAAGTGTAAATTTGCCGGTTGACGGGTCTAGCGGAGCATATCTTGGAACGTTTACAACTTTTCGCTAAAAAGTGCATAATTTACAATTGTAGGGCCTGCGAGCCCATGGAGGATATTTGTGCCAAATGAAGAAAATAATGGCTACGGCCCGCAAAGGGGACACATGGCCATGTTTCAGGTCAAAATGGGAAGGCGGGTCGTTGGAGGAACTTTGGAATTTTTGGCTTTTGTTTTGAAAAGTGCATAAATTATTAAAGAAATCTGCATCTACACTGATGCCTAAAGAAGCCATGTGTAAGGGCCTAAATTCAGCTACGGGGAAGGTGAGCCATCGGGGGAACTTTGGATTTTTTGGACCACTTTCTCAAAAAAGTGCGTAGTTTGTCAATTGCAGGCTTGCGAGCCCGCAGGAAGCTTTTTGGGAAATTCAAAGTTTTCAATTTTGGACCCGCAGAGGTTTTTTGGGAAAGAATACATTTTTGAGCCGAGAGGGTTTTTTTGTAAAGGTGATTTAATTGAGCTTGCGAAGCTACGGGAGGTTTTGTGATTTTTGCTTCTTTTTGCAAAAAGGTGCCAAAGTTTGTATTTTTAGGCCCACAGATCCATGTTTTTGCAAAACTTGTTTTTTTGCCATTTTTGTACTGGATTCGATAAAAAAATATTCAAATGGGCATAACTTTTGATCCAATTGCTCAAAATTCAAAAAAGTTGGATACTGTTGGAAATATCTTGTTGTCCCCTACGCCATAGAAGCATAAAATATTATTTTCAGAAGGATTTGGTGGATTAAAAATCTGGAAAAACGTCTTTCCCTCCCATTAATATGGGATCCGAGGTATCTCCAATCACCAAAATTTATTGCACTATGGCCTGCCATCGTTTCCTTTTTCCAACATGCAAAACATGACATTTGGGAACCAGAATTGATAGATGTGTAGGGGGCCTTTGCTAGGGGCATTAAATGAATGTTATCGGTTGGTTGAGATTTCATGCAGAATCTATGTTTTTCCTTCTTTCTCTCTAGTTTTCAACACTGTATATATTTTAAACACTTCTCATTTGAGAAGGATATACATTATCGGATATGTAGGGAAACTCTATAAAATTTGTTTTCCCAATTCTATTTTTGTTTTAAGCCTTCTCCTATGCTTGGACAAACGTATTTGTGCCTCTGGAGCATAAAATGTAATGGTCCGTACATCTTCTTAGAGAAATAAACTCATGTTTTTGTGGCATCCTTCAACCCTTTCTCATGTTTTGTTGTTTCTCTCGTGCTTTTTCCCTTTCAAATCTATTGTTTCTTGTGCATGTATTTCATGTCTTGCTAGGCGTGGGATGTCGTGTTTCATTAAGATTTTTGATGGTAAATGAAGATCTGGGTCTGTTTCATTTCTGGTCTAACCTCCCCCAACTCCTTTTTCCCCTTGTTGTTCATTCTACCTCAGCAGGAGTATTTTGCCTCTTTCCTTATTCTGGTATATCACTACTTTAATGTAGGCTCTCTTTCACTCTCTCTCTTTCTCTCTGTAATTCCTTGGAATGGTTAGATTAGGGTAGATTAATTTTTCCTACATTAGACTAGCTTGTGGCAGGTAGTTTAGGAACAAGAACCAACTTTCTCTGGATGTCCAACTCAAGTTTGCAAGTCCCTGCATCTTCAGAGATGGCCCAATGTTATGTATATCACACACCGAATGCCTACATTCCAAACTCAGGACATTCGGGGGGTTCCTCTGATTTTGCCCAATAATAATTTTGGCACACCTGGTGGGATAGGTTTGAAGCACCTTAACACTTCATTTTAGCACGTTGAGTGTGTTCCTGTTGCTGAGATTTAGCATTTGGATGCACATGAAAAAGCACATCTGGAGACCTCCATCTGGTCAACAACCCATTCTCTGAGTTACATACTTTCCTTCCATCCATTTTCATCAATTTTTCTTTCCATCATCTTTCATTTCTCTTCCATTCCATGAAGTTGTGCAATCACGACTTCATTCCCATTTTGAAATTCACATTTGTAAACAGCAATGTAGTGCAGTCCACCTCCAGTATATTTCACAACTACTCTAGATCAGCATTATCATTAGATTCTAGAACCAATCATGCCTACCCATATGACCAATACCAAAATCAAGTTTGGCTATGGAGCTTATCAAGAATAAGGGGTATGCATATAATGACAACAATGAAATGGAGAATGCTGATCTGCTGGAGAAGATTCAAAGAAATGGAGGCTGGCATGGTTCAGTCAAGGGCTACAATACATAGAATGAAATCTTTCAGAGATTGGTTGTAGGGAACCTTTTCCATGGTAAGAGGCCCCTTTTCCAAGACACTATAGCCCACAGTAGCAGCTTGACTTCATGGTTTAAATGTTGCCTCAACTTTCACAATGGATTGAGGAGATAGAGGCTTACGAACTTGGATGCTATAGACAAACCTTATAAATGGGTAAGTCCTACACCCAGTTCCTATAGTAATTTCATATTCTCCATTCCCCAAGAACTTTACCATCTCAACCCAAGCTTCAAGATTCCAAAACTTCCCATTGCTTGCTGCTTCAAATGTTGTAGAGCTCCTTTCTCCATATTCCTAATCTTCCATCTCATCTTAATTCTTATGACCCCTTTTCCCTTTCAATACCTTCATTTCCCCTCCATATAGAGCCAAAGATAATACCACTTCCCTCTCCACCACAAATAAAACAGTAGAACTAGTATGAAATCCTAACCTACTCCTCCTCTTGCATACCCCCAAAATCCATGTTGTGAAGATGAAAACTTAGACAACCAACTAAGGGCAACAAGAAGAAGAGCCCAATTAAAGAAGAAAATGATTATAAGCTTGGGTTAGCTTGTCTCTCAAGATTTTGGAATTTAACAAATATTCCCCCTTGTTGGTTAAACCTAACAAAGGAGGGTCAAAGTTGAAAGAAACCAGTTGTGAGCTAAGCCTGAGTTTGCAGCAGAAGAACATTGAAGAAAAAGAAGATTAACAATTTGTTTTTCTCTGAATGTAGTGCCCCATGTTGGCAATCTGTATTTGAAGAGAAACGCTGATCCCAATTCAAGCTACAAAAAATTAGTCATCAAGGAAGAAGAACAATCAACCTCCAAAGTCCCATTGAAGAGGAGCAACTAGAGGAGCTCAAATCAGAGTTGAAGCCACTTGATAAAGAAAAGCATTATGGAGGAGTTTTTTACTTTCATTTGAAGGTACTGATTTGATTGATGAATCCCATGATGGAGGAGAACCATATAGTTTTAAGAGGATTTAATTACAGAGCAGGCCACAAAAGAACCTTTAGTTCTTCCTCCCACTTTCATACCCCTTCAAACTCTAATTTTTAAGAATAGTTTGAGCTTTCAAACTTCATGTTTGAAGATGAGGGAAAACCCATAGTGAGAAAGTTTCAAATCAGGAGGACACCATGGAGGAGGGTTGAGAACATGCAGCCAGCACAATAAGGGAGGAAAAATTGCCTGTCTGACTTGGAGGGATTGCTTTGATGGAGAGGAGCCCCATGGAAGATGACATCATTTTCTCCTCAATCATCCACCTGTCCAAGCACATGAAACCCTACTTGTCATCGAAGGAGAAGAATTCAATTGGACAATAGCCTGCATTTCCACAATAAGTCCTTATGGAACCAAGGGTTGCAAGATCCATGAAATGTTCCATGTTTCTTCACAAGAGGAAGGGAAAGAAAAGGATTATGACACACATTGCATATCAGTCATTAGTGCAGAGGATAAGCTACTTGAAGAGGAAATGCCAAAGGAAATATCAGCCATACAAACCAACCTCTATTTTAAGGAAGATTTGCAAGAAAGACTCTATTGTTGGATTTGAATTTTTAGACCAATGGGCACAATTCATCAGGACCCAGACCCTTGCCCCAAATAACATGCTTGAGATTCACTGGAGCCAAGGGAGGAGACAAAAAACCAGTCATGCTTTTCTTCTAAGCGTGGGGGATAGCCTCAAAGTGTCAAACGATCAATAACAATACCCTCTTGGAACCAAGTGAGAAGCATACTGAAGAGGTATTTGTTTTGTTTCTAGATGATACCTTGATGGAGGGAGTGAATAAACAATATGCAATCAACCTTCCACTTCTAATAACAAACCATATTCAACGAAAAATTTTTTTGCAACGACTTCCAATTGTAAGGAGGGGCGGTTATTTTCTCATCACTAAGTAGCATGTTTTTGTTTGAAAATTTCCCATCTCTATAGTTAGAGTAAAAGTAGGTATGTTTTTCTTTTAGAAGAAGAAGTTCTTTTGCACACTCTATGCATATCCCACTTAGAGTATGTATGATTTTCCAATTTTGTTGATAGGGTGTTGTGGTGTTTTTTTTTGCTCTTGCAAAGTGCATTAGAAGTAACAATTTGGTGAGCTCAGATCCAATTCCAGTGGTTTTTCCAATTGGCTCAGGGGATTATATTTCAGGGTTTTAGATCAGTATTAGGCTATCATTTCATGACTCCATGCCCAATGGATGCTTCAAAGGAAACCGAATAATTTCACCGAGGAGGCAGGTGATCCTTGTGAGTCGCCAAATTGTTGACCAAAATAAGGTCTCACTCTTATTTTTTAGTCAATTAAACACAATTTTTCCCCCCTTCTTTGCACTTCAATATGATATCTTTCATACATTCTTAATCACTTAAGGATTTCCTGAAAAAACATCTCTTCATTCGGGTGGGAAAATTTCTTCCCCCTTTCTAAAAATACAAAAGAAGTCCTTCTAACTCACCTCATATTTTACAAAATTATGGGACGAGCGGGCCCTTGGATGGATTTATTGGCCAAAAAGCGGGCCCGACAGGCCTTGGGAGGATTTTTTTGCCAAGTTAATTATGCGGGGATGCGGAGGAAATTTTTGCCTAAGTGTAAATTCAGGTTAGAGGGGTTTTGCGGGAGATATTTTGGAACTTTTGCAAACTTCTTGCTAAAAACACGTAATTTACAATTGCAAGGCACGCGAGCCCCGCGGAGGGATCTTTGCGCCAAATGAAGGAAAAGAAATTCCCTAAGATCCCACAAATGGAACATGTGGCCATGTTTCATGTTAAAGCGGGAAGGCGGGGTCATCAGAGGAAACTTTGGAATTTTTGGGCTTTTTGTTTTAAAAAAGCGCATAAAGTATAAAAATAAAAGCCGCACTTCTGCCGACCACCCAAAAGAAAACATGTGTCAGTCCCGAATTATCATGCTACGGAGAAGCAGGTCAGTCGGAGGGAAAACTTTGGGGATTTATTTTTCCCCCTTCCTCAAAAAAAACACAATTTCAATTTTGGGCCTGTGAGCCCGAGGAAGTTTTTGGGCCAAATGCAAATTTTTCAATTTCGGGCCCACGGAGTTTTTTTGCGAAAAAATGATTTTTGAGCTAAAGGTTTTTTTTGCCAGAGGTGATTTTCGAGCCTGCAGAGCTGTGGGAGGTTTTTGCATTTTTTGTGTCTTTTCAGAAAAAGGCACCCTAGTTTGCATTTTTGGGCCCGCGGATCCATTTTCCAAAAACTAGTTTTTTTGCCATTTTTTGTACTGAATTCGATAAAAAAATATTTAAATGGGCCACAAATTTCTGATCCAGTCCTCAAAATTTGAACAAATTTTTGTACTGTTGGAAAAGATCTCGCCCCTCCCCCTATGCCATGGAAGCATAAAAATATTATTTTCAGTAGGATTAATGTAGGTGAAAATCTTTGAAAAACGTATTTCCAACTCCATTAAATGTAGTTCTAGGTATCCCAATTGCTTGAACTACCGGGATTTTTTGTATTTTGGTCTTCCCATCTTCCCTTCGAGAAGCATGCCAAATAGACATTGGGGAACCAAAAATTGACAGAGGTGCCCATAGGTGGATTTGTAGGGGAATTGATGAAGGTTGGTGGTTGAGATTTCATGCAGAAGATTCCAAGTAATTCCTTCTTTCTCTCTAGCCTCGAATCACTTTATAATATTGTAAAACACTTCTCATTTGAGAAAGGAGAGATTTTTTGGGATGTAGGGAAACTCTATCATAATTTGTTTCCCGAATCCATTTGAGTTATAAAGTCCTTCTCCTATTCCTGGGACAAATGGATATTTGTGCCTCTGAGCAGAAAATGTAATGATCAATACACCTTCTTAGAGTAATAAAACTCAATTTTTTTGTTGGTGCTTCTTTAACCCTTTCTCATGTTTTTGTTGATTCTCTCCGTGCCTTTCTCATGTTTTTTTGATTCTCTGTGCCTCTCCATTTCGTGTTTGTTTATTGTGCATGTAATTCACTCTTTGTAGGTGTGGGATGTCATGTGTTGCATTGTGTATTGACTGGTAAATGAAGATCTAGGTCCATGTCACATTGGTTTGGCCTCCCCTCAACTCCATTTCCTTTGTTGTCATTCTCCCCTCATCAGGATATCTTCCCTCTTTCCTTCTCTGGTGTATCAACGCAATTTAATGTAGGCTCTCTTTCACTCTCTCTCTTTCTTTTTTGGTTCCTTGGAATGGGTAGATTAGGGTAGATTATTTTTGCTTGCACTAGATTAGATTGTGACAGGTTGTTTAGGAATAAGAACCAAACTTTCTTTGGAGGATCATCTCAAGTTTGCAAGTTCCACAGCTTGAGAGATGATCCAATGTTATGTAGATCACACTGAATGCCCCAAACAAAAACCAGGCCATTCAGGGGTGCTATGATTTTGCACTAATAGGAACTACACCATACAAGAGAGGACATGGTAATATGCTACTAAGGGTCACAATTATCTAGAGGGACAAAGGGAGTTCGAATACAAAAGTTATAAAATTTAATGCATTTTAAAATCCTTCTAAGGTAATATTTATAATAATTGGTAGCAACACATCATAGTTCCTTTGTTCATTAGCATCATAATAGGTCACTAAATGTGTTACATTCATTTCTACTTGAGCGTTTCTACACCCTACCACAAGTCAAATTAAGAGTAATCAAGTGTCAATGTCCTAGAAGGCATTCTTGCCACTTGAGGTATCCCCAAAATATGTTTTTTCACTTTTGTTTAACATTTATCTTAAAAAGGGTTCCATTAGCTTTGGTTTTTTATTTGACTACAAATAAAATATATAAATCTATAGTTTATTTAAAATACCTATCATATACACATTTTGGTTTTGATTCTTAAATGGGAAACTATGTTTTCTTATTCAAGTGTTCTCGCGTGGATCAATTCACGTCCACCTTCACATCATAAGAAATATTTAATTTTTTGCAAGAAATCTCCATGACCCTTGAAATGATTATATTGACATCACAAGGGTATGTTCCCAAACGAGGGAAAGTTACAAATTTTCCTTTACAATTAAAAAATAAATAGGAAATTAATGCACAACCTAACAATCTTTGTGGTCCCACCCACTATTCATTACATTAAAATTTTAACATTATTTAGTCTCTGAAAACAACTATGATATTTGAAATTCAACATGTCTTGTATGCCATTAAAATGATGTTATTCCTCGCACTAAGGAATCTCACACACTTTCATACCTATGTGAATGCTCTTAACTATGTTTCTAGGGATGAGTAAGAAAAACATACAATACCTCTCAGTCTCTAAGACTATGAAGGATATTTAAAGATATCCTAACTTGGAGCTTACTATAGAGGTTCATTACATTCAACACACGTAAATATTATGAGGTATATGAATATTTTCTTACTTTCCACTCAATAAGAAAAACACACACAAATGTAAGTTGATATTTTTATTTTAATATTAAGTGATTTCCTAGGTCATTGCAACACTTGTAGATAGGTCAAACCATGCCATTTTAAATTACTTGCTAACAATTTTACTCAGAAAATCATATCACAATTACAACGACACTAAACAATTTAAATGACAAGGTTCCACTTTCATACTCCTATATTTATTTTGACACTAAAAGAAGGGTTCTTTGACATCGTTTTAAAAATCAACATGATATAATGAACTTCATTTACTTAATCAAATATACACCATTCCCGCCAAGAGTAACAATCGTTAAATAGGAAAAAGTACACTAACGTACAACATAGTACATTTTCCCAATACACAACACTATCATTTTCATCATGGAAATAATTAAAATAATACATCCTATTCATAAAAATATCACTGAAATATTCTTAAAAATTACATTGCCTTCAAATAAGATGATAATAAAAGAAAGAAGTGTCTTTTTTACTACTCCTTTTTGCTCGGTACCTGCAACCAACGTTGCGTCAGTCTTAAGACTGAGCATGGAAAACCCTTACACTAAAGAAAAAATAAGACATTCATCATTTCAAGTAATTTCAAACAAAGTACAAAGAGAGGTAGAGATAAGGAAACAGGAGAGAGATAATTTCCTCACACATTAATTTCTACTCGAGCATTTTTACACCCTACCACAATTCAAATTAAGAGTAATCAAGTGTCCATGTCTTGCAAGGCAATCATACAACTCAAGGTATCCCCAGAACACATTTTCTCACTTTTATTTAACATTTATCTTAGAAAGGGTTCCATTAGATTTGGCTTGTTTATTTGATTGTAATTAAAATATATAACTTGATATTTAATTTCCAATATCCTATCATATACACATTTTAGGTTTGATTCTTAAATGGGTAACTATGTTTTCTTATTCACTTGTTCTCATGTGGATGAATTCATTTCCACATTCACATCATAATAAATATTTAATATGTTGCAAGAAATCTCCATGACCCTTGAAATGATTAGATTGACATCCCAAGGGTATGTTTCCAAATGAGGGAAAGTTACAAAATTTCCCTTATAATTAAAAACTTAATAGGAAATTAATGCACAACCTAACTACCTTTGTGGTCCCACCCACTATTCATTACATTACAATTTTAACGTTATTTAGTCTCTGAAAAAAATGATGATATTTCAATCTTAATATGTCATCTTGTATGCCATTAAAATCATGTTATGCCTCACACTAAGGAATCTTACATACTTTCATATCTATATGAATGCTCTCAACTAGGTTTCTAGGGAGGAATACAAAAACACATACAGTACCTCTAATTCTCTAAGACTATGAAGGATATTTGAAGCTAACCTAACTTGGAGCTTACTATAGAGGGTCATTACATTCAACATGGGTAAATATTATGAGCTATATGAATGTTTGGTTACTTTCGACTCAATAAGAAAAACAAACAAAAATGTAAGTTGATATTTTCATTTAAATATTAAGTTATTTCCATGGTCATTACAACACTAGCAGATAGGTAAAACCACGCCATTTTAAATTACATTCTAAATGGAAAGGTTCAATTTTCATCCTCCTATATTTATTTTGACACTAAAATAAGGGTTCTTTGACATCATTGTCCACATCACAATGATACAATCAACTTCATTTACTTAATATAATGTACTTCATTACCACCAAGAGTAACAACTATTAAATAGGAAATAGTACAACTATGTACGATAGAGTACATTTTCCCAATATGCAACACTATCATTTTCATCATGAAAATGATGAAAATAATACATCCTATTTATAAAAATATCATTGAAATGTTCTAAAAAATTACATTGCAGTCAAAGAACATGCTAATAAAAGACACAAGTGTCATTTTTACTACTCCTTTTTGCTCAGATACCTGTAACCAACATTGTGGCAGTCCTATGACTGATTATGGAACACCCTTACACCCAAGCACAAACTAGAAATTCATCATTTCAAGTAATTTCAAACAAAGTACAAAGAGAGGTACAGATAAGGAGATAGAGGAGAGATAATTTCCTAACATGTTTTTTTATTTTTCTTCAAGAGAGAGAGTAGGGAAAAGAGACAAACTATAAAACATTTTCTTTGCTATTCATAATATTTTTACCATTTCTCAATGCATACCCTCTTTTATAGTATTTAAAACTCATCTGCATTTTAATCCATTCACATTTCCAAGACCAACCACAATTTTAGATTTATATGAAGAGATAGAGAGAGAGGGAGTAGATAAAGAATGTTTTTAATTGCAAAATCCTTTCATACAAAGTAATTTATTAAATAATACTCTAAACACACTGTAACACTATAAAAAGGGGTTCATAAGTTATTTATAGAATCGATAGGATCCTAGGAAATATTTTCTATCTTAAGTTGCGAGTGTGTGAGAACTAACCAAATACACTAAATTGCTTACAGTATGGTTTCAATAACCACTTGTTTTACATTCAAACATAAATTCCATTGATTCCTACCTACTCACTTATAATTTGGGCTTCATATTATCCTCCATGTGCAAGGATGGATTAACCCACGATGGTATAAATATTCAGACAATTATAGGTGAGAATGCCATTTAGCACACTTTTCCATATAGCTTTCTATTTATTCAATTATGAGAGGACATAACTCTGCTCTTGCTCCAAGTATCTGATCACTTCTCAAATCCAAATGTTAACCTGAATTCCTTGGGAGTAATTCTTCTGGACCTCAAATAAAATTCTTATATAAACATGCAAGGAAATGATAGGTTGTAGGCCCTTCCACCCTCCAACCCTGAAAAAGGTGGCTTGATGTTTTAAATCGAGGGGGAATTACACAATAACACCCCCACACATATAATCAAGCCATTAATTCCTCATTAAACATCCAACATTTCTAAAATGATCCCATGTAAGAACTGTTAAGTATAATAACTAGTGTCTAAGATGTCACTATGGAACCTAAGAAAACCCTTTCATATAGAGAAATATTTAATGAAGCTATCAATCGAGTCATTCCTGTAAAACTCTATCCTCCACGTTGAGAAATCCTTAAAATCATCATGTTTTATAGTAAGGAGGACCCTCAACAACACATCAAGGATTTCCATCATGGGTGTTATCTTATCACTCACGACCAGTATCTCATGTTGAGGACACTCCCCATGTCCTTAGCTAGCCATTCCCTTGAATGGTACAATAATATCCTACAACATTCATTTTTCTCATTCACAAAAATCCCCTAGTTATTCCTAGATAACTTTTACATTAACATTGCTTGTAATATATCCATCACGGATATCTATGCCCTCAAAAAATTTGAGCACGATTCCATTTCTGATTTCGTCAGCAAATGACAAGGTATTATCAACCAAATTTACTTCTCTTTTCTGTAAATTGATTTGATCGAGTTGTTTGTGAATGAAAAACATATCATCAACCCTCCAAATGCAATCCTTGTAAAAATTTGAAGATTCCTTTACCATGACCCATAATATATAAATCCATGCCCTCGAGGACAATAAATTTAAACTTCGATCTAAAAAAACAAAACCTGAGTCCTCTTTTAAAACCTTTCTTAATAGCAATAAATCTTAGGGTTCAAAAAATGTCTTCTTTTAAAAACTACGTATAAAAATTATTTAGAATCCAAAATTCCCCAGCCTAAACGTAATTACACACCTATAAGGGAGTATCTAGCACTGTAAATGATATGGTTCAAAATCCAGTAAATGGTAAATGGTGCCAATATTCTAACAGAGGAAGTAAATTTCTTGATTCCATCTACAGTCCCTAAACATGCATCCAGGAGTTTAAGCCCAAGTTTGTGTAGCACAACATATGACATCAATATTAAATTCTGTAGATAGAAATAAGGTCTAAATGGAAAGATTTAATTTCATCTTGAGATCCGGCCATGACACCCAGTCCCTATGGGAGACCAAACCCAAAATGTTGTGAATTCCTTTGCGAGAGTGACAAAGAGATTTAATTCCCGTAGTTTTTGCAAGTGCAAGAATATCATTAGTAATTATGAGATACCACCATAGATTCTAATAATTAAAATATAAGCCAGTATGATAGTTGTCGCCAATCAAATGTTGTACAGGTTTCACCAAATCAAATGATTTCCATATGCTTTTGGCTACGAAGGCCCAAAAATTCATGATTGGGACCCTAGTGATAATCAATGTGTGCATCCCAATATTATTCTAAAAAAAAATTCTGAAGGGATCTCTAGAAGAAATACAATGTCAAAGAAAGATTTTATAGGCTTGATTTCCAAAGAGACATAACACAACCCATTAAGAATATAAAGGGAACATTTTCGTATACACATCAATAATTCCCATGCCACCTTGATTGCGACGGAGAGAATAGAAATCCCAAGCCACTCAATGAAATCTAGTTAAACCATAAATTTTTCACCAAAGGTAGTCCTGAAGCATCTTAGCAATCTTGGTAAAGGAAGAATGAGAAAGGAACTAACACATAGAAAAATACACATGGGCAGCGGCTAGAATCTAACAATTAGAATTTACAAACGAGAGAGACAGATTTAGAAGAAGACCGAGAAATTTTATGTTCAACTATGTCAATCCCATACTATCATACCATGGAAAGTCACTATCAAAGGAAAATTGAATGCCCAATAATTTAAATTATTCTCCTCTTTCAATCCATTTCCATGGGTAATGTTTTAACTAGTCTGACATAGGAAAACAAATTTTTCTATAGCCCAAAGTCTTAGCCATCCGAATGTTTAATCCTAAAAAAGGAATAAAGTATCTAGGAAATAAAACATCATAGCCACATTCTGATCTGACTCAGCCATGGTTAGGAATGTATCATTGATGAAATTACAATTAATAAGTTAAGTCGCATGATCCGGAAGGAAAACCCCTTGAATGCGACCTTGATCAACATTAAAAGCAATAATATAGCCTTAAGCATCATCAAATAAAATAAACAAGGCAGGCGCAAGAGGGCACTCTTATTTGATAAAGATGAAGATGTGAATCACAACATACGTATGACCATTAATTGTAAGGGAAATAGACACATTAGAAAATAGAGTTGTACTACTGAAGTGAAGAATTTGACAAAACCTAAGGCTATGAGAATAACTAAAATAAATTTCCATTTGATGTGATCATATGACTTTTCAAGTTCAATTTTGAGAAATAAATGATGGTCTATAGAAATCCGAGCCCATTCCTTCCCCTCTAAAACTACTATAAGATTTTGCAGAATGTATTGGTCTTTGAAAAAAACCATCTTCTCAAGGTGAATACTTTCTGGTACAATAGATTAGTAATGCAAAGAACTAAAGCCTTAGCAATAATTTTGTATGAGACATTTAACATGGTGATAGGCCTCTAGCTAGTTATATGCTCTGGATCTCTAGCATTAGGAATGAATTTTATGTGTTAGTGGATTTGTAGGGGTTATTTACTTGTTTAGGCATAGGGGTTACACAAAAACCCTATTTGTACTTCCCTTTTTTGATCTATGAGCATGAGAACACCTATTTTTTTATTTGCATATTCTTTCCATTGTTCGAATCTTACTTATTGCATTGGAGCTATGACGTTACCATTAAAGTGCAACTTCATCGTGGTGCATTGTTTCGATATCGGTTGTCACATATCCCTCTTTCATCATATCAAATCCATGCAGTTAAGTGCACTAGACTTGGATTATTATTGGGATGGGTGACCTCCTGGGAATTCCCAGTGTTGTTTCCTTGTAATGTCATTAGGCATGATTGGGTGTACACGTGGTGGGCTTTGAGAACACACGGTTACATCTGGATCCATCGTGTGGGGGTGTGTTGGCATAGCAGCTACTTAACATTATGAGATCTGTCTCCACCACTGACGACAAATCATACACTGTGTACGATCTGATCTTCACCTATTGATGACAAACTCAACTCTAATTGTAGTAGTTAGTAGTGGATTTTTTTACTATCGATCTATGTACGAAGGCCATCATGGCCATTAATGCTAAATCAAATGAGTTAGGTCTATTTAAAATCTTGTCGAGCTCTTCATTTTTTCATTTCCCTTATTCATTTCGAGAGACAAAGCCCTAGTCATTTTTCTGCTCACCACCATTGTTGGTTATCTAGAAGTTCAATTTTCCTTTGCAAATAAATTCTATGAGGTTATGAACATCACCATTTTAATTTGTAATGAGATTCTAGGCACACTTTACAAAGGTAGTCGTGGTTATTGTCGATTCAAACTCTCTATTTTATTTTTGAGCATGATGGTTTTCCATTTGAAGCTCTCCAAGAGTATTGTTTTATGATTCTCGAGCCTCTATAAATTTTTGTATATTTTTAGAGTTTGATTTCATAATTATCTTATCTCTGATTTGAGATTCTTGTGAGATATTGACCTCCATTATTGATCATTTAAGTTATGTTCCATTCTTTGCAAAACAAACGCTGTGAGTTCTAGGTATGGATACTTTTATTCAAAAACTTCTTATGACTTGGTTGAAGCTTCACTATGGATTTATTTTCAAGGAATGACCACCATTTTTTATCTTTTAAGTTGTTATTCCTTTTCTTTGATGATATGGAGGCATGCTCTGATTTTTGTGGTAAGTAATTAGGATCTCGTTTCCCTGAAAATTTACTTTGAAGCTTTGATTTAGATGCGATGAGTTGGGTTTTTTTCTGAATGTTGTGTTTCAAACGTCGAAACCTACACTATTTATTATTAGTGAAATTTAAATGGCCATCAAGATTGATGTTCAACCTGTTTTTGCTCAGATAGATAATGGGTGGTTACATTCTTGAGTATGCTCTTCTAATATTTTCTCTTGTTCCCATCTGGCTACTTCAAGGTTGAAATATTGGATTTGTTATCCTTAACTATGAATAAGGTAAGGTCTCGATGTCTATTTTCTTTTCGATCTAAAAATGTCCTCATGTGGGTTTTTTTAAAAATGAGTTTCTGGGAAAATTGTAAAATTTACCCAAGTTGATCATAGTGAAGACTGGGTTTTCTTGCCTCTAGTACATTTTCCATATTGTTTGGGTGTAATTTTTTCTCTGTTTCTTTTAAAACCCTCTGAGATCTCGTATCACCTTGAAAAACTACTCTTCACACTTTGTTTCTCATATGTACTTTTGCTCAATATTTGGTCTTTGGATAAAACTTGATTCTTAGCTTCCTTTGTGATCTTGGTTTTGATGTTGTGATTCACATTGTGTTTCTTCATTAGTGTCACTATACATATATTTACTTTTAGAAAAAAAATTCTTACAATTGGTATACTCCAATAACTATGAAAATATTGATTCCTTCAAGTTCATTCTTTGTGATGTGATTGTTCTCAATTGTATCCCTTCTTAGAATAAAACTCCATTAAGGCCTGCTCTTTACTCACTTTTGGAAGTTTGAGTCCCAATTAAACATTCAACTCTATTTATTCATGTCGGCTTTGCAATTTTAGACTCGGCTTGCAAGAATGAGAGCTTTGATCTCTTTATTTCAGGTTTCTTTCCGAATTTTTTAGATATAGGATCCCTTGAGAATATATGTTATTCTTTCCTAGATAGATTTCTTGTGTTCAAAATTTTCCTTACAATTTATTTTCTCTTACATCATCCTTCTGAAAAACATTTCCTCCCTTCACTAGTTCAAGCTCAATTCGAGGCCTTCTGTTCAGCTTGTAGACAACATTATTGAGGGTTGTTGTAGGATTTTAGTGTAGATTGATTCCATTCATGTGGATAATTATCATTATTCATGTAGCATAATTTAACTTGTTCCTTTGCAAATGAATACATTACTTTTCCCATTTTGCAACTGTATTTTTCTCAATATGATATAAATGTAGTTAATAAACATAGGATGTATTCTTTGATGGTATCTTAGATCTATATCCTTGACTTATGCAATGTACAATCTTCCTTCTCTGAAATTCTTTTAATGCTAAAGTTATGAAGTTTGATAAACATCATTATTTGTACTTTCTATATGCATTTCATTTTTTAGAATCTATAGTATTGAAATTATATTTCTTTCATGGATTGGTACAACTATATCTTTATCTATTCATTCTTTAGTCTCAACTGAAATAAATGCACTTCTTAGATTCAACTTGTAGAATGAAATAATTTTGATATGAAAACACAACAGTCAGTTTTTATTTCCTTATTTTTACTTGTACTTGTACATTTAGATAAACTAGTCAGAAAACATTAGGTTTTTTGGCATCTCTTATGTTCTAGATTTTTTCTTTTCCTTTCTTTTTTGAAATGATTGTGGAAATCATATGTACTACTATCAAATACATCTCTATCCGTTGTGTATCTATATTTGATGTACCTTATGCTTGATATTTTGAGAAATCCATATGTACGTAGTTAGATAATACATGAGTACATATCAAACCCTGCACTCAATATTGATGCCTTTTTCTTTTCATTTTTTAGGTACATTTTGACTGCTAGGAGATTTGGATGAATGTTGGAGCTTGTGATGAATTGAAGAATACTTAGACGAAAATCCCAAGGTAATGATGGATTTATTCTATAGTCTTTTACTTTTAACTTCATGCACATGTACTTCTTTCTTCAGTATTTATGAGTTACACCCCAAGGCTTGTGTGGAAAAAAATGTACTTCTTCATGAATAAAGAACATTTAGTTTCTGCACTTGAGTTGTATATTTCTCTTTCTTTTTAACTTTATAACATGGATATTGATTGTATAGTGAAATAAACAACTCAATAACATAATTAAATGTTTTTAACACTCATAAATAATGATATTTAATGTACATGTAACTTAAAATGAATTTGATGCTCAAAAAATGCAAATCTACTTTCTATTATTTAGTTTTATCCATTACATAAATTGGGATTCACGCATTCATAGAAGATATGCATTGGTTCTTTCGGGCTTTTGTTTTTCGTTGCTAAGGATGAACATGGAATGATAGTCTATGTAAAGTGTTACATTCTGTAACAGTATATATAGTTGTAGATTACATGTAGTTAATCGATTGCAGCAACTAAAAACATAATAAAATTGTAATACATCCCCCTATTTAGGTTCACTTCATCAATGTCATCCATTATAACGAATATTCGAGTTACTCATATTTGTGCAAGTGCAAAAATTGTTAACATTTCTAGTGATCCTGCGGGCAAAGCTACCTGCTAGCTTGTAGACCAATGCCTTGCTCTTGTCCATTGTGCATGGAGTTAAAAAAGAAAAAAATAAAGTGGGGAAAGGATCTGGAAACTAGATCATGTGCATGAATGCACTTTATTGAATTGAAAAAAAAATCAATGTGCCTGAATGAACTTATTGAAAGGGAAATCCTACTCTAACCAAACACTATATTATTTTCAATAAAAGTGTTTAAGAAACATACCATTCAGAGGAATGGGAAGTTCCTCTCCATTCAACCTTGAAAGATGAAATCATGTAAGGACCACTCTAGATTGTATCAAACTTCGTTTATTTTCCTAGATTTTCACGATTAGCATCCCATTTTAACACAATGTCTCCTTCATTGAAGAATTTAAAATTAGCCTTCTTATCAAATATTTTCTTTATCTATTTTTTATTCTTTTCCACACTCAGATGAGCTTAATCTCTTAGCTCCTATAACTCCATTAATTTTGCATAATAGAATTATAATGGTTCATTCTCAAGTAATTCCATTTAGTGTAGCAAATCCAATGCAAGAAAATCAACTGAGATAGGGATTCTTAGCTCTCTTCCATAAACAAGTGTGTATGGTGAATTTCAAACTATTATTTTAGGAGTCACTTTGTCAGCCCAAAGTGTTGAATTTAACATCATATGCCAAGCTCTTTGGTTGTCTTTGAGTGTTCTTTTAATGATGTTTAAAATATTTTTGTTAGTAATTTCAGCTAATCCATTACCTTGTGTGCAATAATTAGACGAGGTACTTAAATAAATTCCTTGCTTAATAGCCCAATTTGTTACCTTTTCACCAAGAAATGCTAAGGAATTATCTGAAATGATAGTTACTGGAAAACCAAATCTATAAAATATACTTTCGTAAAAAGATAGAACTGAAGTCTTGTTATCTTCTTTCAAGGCTATTACTTTAGTCCAACATGTGAAGTAATATGTAGTAGTCAAAATGAACTTCTTTCCTCGTGACGAATGTGGATTTATCATGACAATGAAGTCAAGACCCCACTGCATGAATGATTGATCTACTGAAATAGTCTGCAGGGGTGGCAAAGCTAAATGTCTCTTTCTAACAAATAAAACACTTTTCTTACACTTTTTGATCCATTCGAAACAATCCTTGAATATGTTAGGCCAATAATAAGCATCTTTCATAAATTTTAAGGATGTAGTACGTGCTGAAAAGTGACCTCCTGTAGGTATTTAATCAAATTTGGATAGTAGTTGTTGAATTCTATCATAATCAATAAATTTCAGCAAAATTAGATTTATATCTCTTTTAAACAACACACCATCAATGAAAACATAAGGTGCAACTTGTAACGTAAAATGTCTTCATTTATTTTTGTCCATACATTCCAGATAAGTATCGTGCTATAAGTAGTTAACCAAATCAGTCATCCATCTTAATTCCTAAACTTCTTGACTAAGTTCAGGTTACTGATTTTCTTGTTATACCATGATATCTAACAACTGATACTTAATTTCAGCATGATGTTATGGATCTTCTGATCCTATAACCGACTATTTTTCCACATCAACAATTATATGTTCACATAAACCTTTTCCTTGAACTATTTTAGCAACATGGATGTCAACGTCATACTCCATAACCTTCGTAATTTAGCTTGCTCTCTTCTCAATCATCTCTTTGTTCAACAAGAACACTTTAACACTTGGATGAGATACTAAGACATGCATCTTCTTATTGGAAAACATGTACTCGAAGTTCTTCAATAATCTAACTATTGAAAGTACTTGTTTCTCAAGAAACGTGTACCTTGTTTCGTAGTCATACAATTTTGTTTCCAAAGAAAGAAATTGGTTGTTCAATGTTCTCATCGTTAATCTAAGTTAATATAGTTGAAACAGTCTCATCTCTTGCAAGTGCATACATTATAAAATATTTATCAAAATTTGGATATGCAAGAGTAGGAGATTGTGAAATGGTTGACTTGATGGCCATAAATCCTTTTCTCCCTTTGTTGTTTTAAGAAAAATCCTATCTTTCTTTAACATGGTTGTTAATGGCTTAACTAATATTGAAAAATATGGAACAAATATTCTAACAAAGTTGATTTTTTTGTGAAACCTTTGTAGTGCTTTCTTATGATGAGGTAAGGATGACAGTGAAATAGCTTTGATTCTAAAAGGATCAATAGCCAAACCTTGTTTAAAAACAATTTGACCAGGCAATTTACCTTGATGTACTAAAAATTTTGACTTTTTGGGATTCAAAGATATTCCAAACTTTCTGCAAAGCTTAAAATTCTACCTCAAATGTATTATATGTTCATAAAAATCCTTTGAAAATATAGTGACATCATCTAAATAAACTAATATACATTTATTTAATAGGCTTTAAAAAGCCATGTCCATTGTATGTTGAAACATTGCCTCGGCATGTGAAAGTCCAAAACGCATTCTTTTGTAAGTATAAGTACCCAACTTTGTGGTGAAGGTTGTTATGTATATTTATTTTTCATGTACAAGGATTTGATTCTATCCACTCTAACCATCCAAAAGAGACAATCTATCTCAACCTAAAATTGTTCTTAAAATCTGATCCATATTGGCTAGCAGATAGTGATCTTTTAATGAAGCTTTTTTAAGATCTCAAAAATCCACACATAGCCTAATTTATCCATTCTTTAAAAAAAAAAAAAAACAAGATTAGCTACCCAAATTGAATGCTTAACTGGAAAGACAATAATTGATTCAATCAATTAAGACAACTCTTTTCTCATTAAAGGCTCAATATTTAGATTTACAGACCTTTTCTTCTGCTTAACTGGCTTGGAATTCAGTTGTAACTCTATTGTATGTTGAACTAAAATTGGATCAAAACCTCTAAGATATTGGTATTTCCAAGTAAAAACATCTCTGAATTCTTTACATAAATTGCTAAATGATTGTTTTTCAGCTAAGGAACATACCTTTCTGATTAATAGTTTATTTTCATCATCCACCAAGATCTCTTTGTAGTTATCTGCGTGAGAAGACATCTTTCCTTTGTATTTTCTTAACTAATCATTAGAACTGAAAATATCTTCTAGCATGAAAAATCCTTGAGGAAACCTATTTTTATTCAACTGAATAATCTTGTCATCATAGAAGTACTACAAATTCTCTTGATTAACTGTAAAAAATTCAGCTTCTCGCTGCAAAAATCTACAGATTCGTTTGTCATCTTTGAAATCTTGTCAATTTTCTTAATTATTAGGTACTGAAGGTCTGATAATGAAGTTTATAAATAACTATACTTTGTTATTTTTGATCTGTTCTAGTACATTGAAGCTAGCAGCAACTACTGTAAGTTTGTCTGCATGCTTCTTTTTAGATCTTGGGACAGATTATATGTTAATAACATCAAAATCATCCATTAAGTCTGAAACTCTATGTTAGTAAGATTTCAGAAATGAATTCTTATACACATTAAAGTTTTTCACTTGATTAATAACTAACTTTGAATCACCAAAAATTTAAAAAGTACTGATAACTCTCTTTTTGGGCAATTTTAAGACATAAATTAATGCTTCGTATTCAGCTACATTACAAGTACAAGAGAACTACAGACCTAAAGCTGAAAATTACCTTTCATTTGAGAGGGGAAGTAAGCATTAAACTTGTACCTTGTCCTTTCTTGTTTTTAGCTCCATCAAAGTGAAGCTTCTATAGCCCTTCTGCTATGTTTTCTTCTTTGAACAATAAGAGAATTGGTACATTTTCTTCATGTAAACAATAGACACAAAGCCAATCTTCTTATACTTCTTTGAAAGGATCATAAGAATTTTATTTTTGAGTATTTTCATCAATAAACATATTAGAAAAACCGTCTAATGTAGAAACATGTGCTCTAACACCAAAATCACATTGATCTAAAGCTGCATAAATTGTTGCAGTGTTTAAAGCATGAGGTGCAATATGAAATATAGTCAGAGGCTCTGAATTTACAGTAAATTTAGGTCCATAACTTGTAGTAAAGAAAACAATTGACCAATATGAAGAAAGATAAACTCCTATCTTTGCTATAAAATCTCTTGATAAACATAGGGCAAAGTAGGGTGGTAAATCTACACTAGTCACATCTGATAAAATAGTCACATTCAGGGAAGCATGTAAGGTTTACCTCCAAATATTTGATAATGCAAACTATGGTTGTTGCTGTACCATCTAGCTACAAAACGCTTCTCTCTGTAGGCTCATACTGCAGGCCAAATTTTTCTGTAATTACTTTTGGCATAACTGTGCTACTTGCACCACTGTCAACCATGCAGTTATGAACTAAATGATCTTCAATAATCAGAGATAGATAAAATGGTGGTGGCTTCTTGATATCATTAGTGTTTAAGACCTTTTGAACCATTTAACCTCTTTAATGTGGTCTTTCTCCATTGTTCCAAGAACCATATCTTTTTTTTGTGCTTCCTTTTCTGTTGGTTTTGATGAAATTTGTAGCTTATAAAGTACATAAAGTTAGAAAGTAACTCTTGCTGTCCTAGAATACTTAGAGCATCCACGTCGAAATATTAATATTATGCTTCTTCATTACCTCAATGGTATTAAAAGAAGCTAATGTTTTTAAAACAAATTCTAGATTTTTAGCATAAGTTTTAGCAAAAACTGACTCTTCTTCAACAACAATTGAGCAACTTATGAAGAGTCTTCTAAAATCAAGTTGTAATTTTTTTTGTTCGTCCTTTTGAGCTAAAATGCTTGTTATTTTTTGAGGAAAAATATAACTCTTAATTTCTTTTTAACTTGCACTTTTTTTTTTTATAAGTGACTGTGGGCAGAACAGGTCTATTTTGTTGTTTTTATCTCTCGTGAGCCTTTTCGTGAGACCTAGTTGTGAGTGTAGTAAAATATTCCTCCCCAAGGATGACTAGATTATATTCAGGTGATTTTTGACTTTGATCTTTTTGCTTCCCACCCTTCATTTGAGGCATAAAGAATGCTTTAGGTTGAGGTTGTGAAACAAGTCTTATATTCAAGAATGCATTTCAACAATAGGTAGATGAATGAGGCTTATTACAAGGTTGACACCATTCTTCTGAAACCATATTAACTGGAACAAGAGTGCTAGATGAACTAGGGGATTTTGGGTCAAACTCTCTTGGCTGATATGGTTGTCTATACTTCTGATTTTACTGATAAGGCTACCTATTTTGTTATTTTTTCTTATTTTGATGATAAGGAGGTTGATAAGGATTGTTAGGTTGAGCTAATTGGTTTTCAATTGATGTGAATTTATCACCCATAGTCTACAGAGCCTTGAATACATCATGTGATTGAGAAAAAAGAGTAGGCTCTATAATGGTAATAGCTTGTGGAATAGGTAAAAAATCTGCTATTAAGAGGCATTGAAGGCCTTGGTGCCAATTTCTCAGCTTCAATAAATTTATTTTCATCCGTAATGGCAATGTCATCAAATTTTGGGAGAGTCTCTCCTCCCATAGACTGAATCATAGTTTAAATATCACTATTTAAGGCTATGAGATAGTCTAGAAAAGCATGGTCAGCTTGAGGCTTAACACTAGCTGAGATTCATTCCCAAGTTCAATAAAAATGGATATTGAAACTAGCCATAAATTCATGATTCACAACAATGTTGTCAAGGGAATGATTCACAAAAATACTTTTAAGGGAATGATTCACACTAATATTATGTAGAAATTACTAAATTTGTAGAAAAATAAGATGATTAATTAGGGAATTTGACATTCACAATAAATAATAAGGTATACACAACATTGCAATAAAATTGGAAAGCCAGTAATCAATTCTCATTTAAAGGGAAAAACTAGCAAAATACTCTTGAGCACTCCTGTGTCAAAAAATGTCCCCCCCTGTGCCTTGTAATTGCACACAATATATAGCATGTTTCTAAATCCCACCCTTCCTAAAAATAGGCTAAAACTTTTACTCGCCCATGCCTCCTATTTTTATCCTTTATTCTAAATAAATAAAGGAATACAAAATAAACATGCTAATACAATGAGGCATAAAAGTCTTAGTACAACAATACATCCCAATCAAACTGCAGTTGACTGTTCTATTTTTAATAAAGTTGGATGAATAATTTGGCAAATAATAAGCTTTTCTTGATGATCAAGTCTTCTCCAAAGCATGCAATCTTTGTCTTCTAGCGCTTTATGTGACACTTTCCAATTGATCTAATTGCATTTATTAAAAATAGCACCTTAATACTGCTCCTTGGGTGCACATGAAAAAATAAATATCTCTGTGTGTGAGCAAAAATAACTCCTTTATTTAAAATGCTTGGAAAACTAATTCACCCATGCATCGATCTTGCTAGGGACCACCTTTGGTTCTGATGTTGAAATTTTTGCACATACTTCATTTTGCATGCTGATAATGACATCTTTATTTTTTTTGTATACATGCAATAATATCTCCGATAGACATAATATTCAACCTCAAAATATCCCATTGTGGGGACCACCTGTAGGCATGTGCGGGAAAATAATATCCATTTTTTAAAAATTAAGGTAACTCCAAAACTATCCCTTTCAATGATCCATGTGACACTGATGTTTAGCCTCCTCCCATGCATTATTCTCCCCTAACCCTGGCATATAATATAATAAAAAAATCATATGCACATTGACTTGATTATTACTACCTTTTTTTTGGTTGAACTCAGACCCTTTGATTTTGACATGGGCATAAACTATAGTTTTCAGTCTTGAATAATTATGTATATCATAGTAAGGCAAACCTTAAATTTCTGATCATCATTGTTGTCAACATTTTAAAGTGTATTTTAGACCTTTGATGGGTCAATACATATGATAATAAAATGATAGGGCTATCCCCATTTTCCATGATGCTTGACCCTTTATTCGTTTGTCAATGGATAAAACATTGACCACGGTTAAGTTGAAATATGGTTGAATTATTTATTTTGGTGAGCACATTTGATCTTATATGCATGATCACATGCCGTTGATTTCTTATGAACCCTCGATTAGGGTTATGAACTTGAAATTAAGATGGTCAGTGCCTTTCACGTCATTGATTTTTCATCATTTCATCTGCACCATTGATCGTGAATCTGGTTAGTTTAGGGTTTTATGGAATGTTGGCATGTTGGCGCTTCTCCTACCTTGGTTGAGTTTCATTAACTCATTGAGAGTTATGGTAGAAAAACATCGAGAACCCCATCATTTGAGCATTATCACTTGAGATCTCAGTGAGCTAGCAGAGCTATGTCAAAATAATTTATATTGGCCATTTGAAGTTTTTGAAGCTTTGTATTTCTTCCTCATCATCGAGCCATTTCTTGGGGATGAAGTATTCTGCCTTGGTTGTCATTCCTCTGTGATAAAGCACCTTCCAAGCTTGATGATTTTCATTTTTTAATTCATTCTAAGATTATATTCAACAATGTCTGGTCTCCTTTGGGATCTAAACACCATGTTTAGAGATTTCTGGTTTGATTATTCTGGGCATTAAATAGAGTTGGGGTTTCGAGTTGTGACTCGCTACTATACTATGGCCGCCACTTTGAAGGTAAGATATTTTTTTTCTTTTTATATTTCATATGAGTTTATTGTACTCTAATTTAAATAACCATGTGGGTTTCAACCTATGTTGAGTTTTATCAAATTCTTGACTACCTAGCCTAGAATTGGAAAATGCTGGACAACCCAAAATGGGTATTATTCTTTTGATCGAAAAGTATCAAATTTCAAAAAAAAAATTGGCCTCAGTATTCTAGTTTAGCCTTGCATTCAATTTTATTTGAGGGTTTCTATATTTTGTTTTCTCCTATTGTATTCTCGTTTATATCTCATTATAATAACCTTCCTGATCGCAAACCTATAGGGATGGAACTCTATTCTGATCTTTACTGGTAACCAGTTCAAGCGTAGTATCCTTAAAAAATGCTTGTGCTCAGTTTTCTTATGCCAAAATAATGCCTCATAGTTGATAGATATATTCTTTATGTGTTTGTTATCCATTTCTTATATGGAGCACATATTATCTAATTTTGGTTTTGGGTATTGAAGCTTTCCACTCGAAAATTTTTGATGAGCCCATTTCGAGCTGAATCCAAATCTTGTTGTTCCCTTATTTCTCATCAGTTTGATTTTCATTGTTAACTTGACTCACTGCTATCAGAGGAGAAGGTAAACGCTTGATATTTTTTTGTTTTTCTCTCCATCTGAGATGAGCTTTAGAAGGTTTTATCATTATTTGTGTGGGATCAAAAAAAAATTTAATATGTTCTACATTTTTCCATTCTCTCTCTGAATGGCCCTCTTCTGTACTTGATTGCTATGCCCCCACGAGCCTTGCTTTTTGGAAACATTGTGTTTCTCTAAGTTAGCTATAACGATCTTAATCTTTATCATTCTTTTGGCACCCCTGGTAAGTTGATCTTCTACTTCAAATATATTTTTATATCGTTCTTTTGAAAATGATACTCTGCATTCTCCCATAAGAGGAGTTAACTTTGATGCATGATTTAGGTTTTACTTCTGTACTACTCTTTACTAATTATGAATCTTGCATAAACTCTGATTTTTAATCTTCAGTTGAGGACATGTTACATTCATCTTTGATCTTTGGTAGGATCCACTAAGTTCCTTTTATGATGAAGAAAGTGTACTTTGTGATACTCATTTTATTATAGATGTTTTTGTGAAACATTTTTTTTATTTAATTGGGAAATACCACTTTCTAAGTACATTGTTGTGTTCTTTTAACAATTGTCTTTCATAGAAGATTGGTGAAGGCTATAAAAACCTATAATCTCAGTAAAGTGCTTCAAAATATGGATCTGAAAGTCATTTCTCAGGAGAAAATCGGTTTGTTGAGGTTTTTTTTCTCTTCTTCTTTAAAACTGGGATATGTACCCGTCCATGTATTAATGTTTGAACCTACATTTCATGTATCATTTATCTGCATACCATTCTTGGGCTATAGCCTTCTCTTGATAGAATTTGTGCTCATATTGTAATGCCAAAGACAACTCCATCCATCTTGACTGCCCATGTTTCTATAGCTTTTGGTGACAGTTGTTTTCTGGGAATTTTGAGTTGTATCATCTCAACTTTATATACAAGGGTTTGTACTCTTCCACGTATGTAAAACCATTATGTGCATAGATTTATCCTTAAGTTTTGAAGTTTCTAATGATGCATTTGTACTCATGTGAACATAAAGGTATCCATTGTCTTCCTGTTCAGACCTTATTTTGTAATCTTTAATCAGGACAATGAGGCTCTATAGCTGCCACTTGTGTACTTTTGATTTGCTTCTAGACTTGAATTTCCATCTTTGCATAGATTTTTTCTATATATTTTGATAACTGGGAACTTGCTTTATTTTTTTATAGTACACTTATTTCTTGATGTATGAGCTTGTATCTTTTTCGGTCATTTACAATATCAATTGCATGCTTGGAAACTTGATTTTATGCTTCATAGTAATGCTTTCAATAGCTCATTCTTTCATCACTTGTAAGATGATACTGGCCTTGTAAGATCAGAGAAACTATAAATTCCACCCTTACGGGAAAATTTTCCCCTGTTCACATTGATTTGTAACTACTCTTTACTTGATAACTGATCTCTTCTTCTTTTGCTTCTGCTTCAGCTTTTTTCCATCAACTGAACTCACCCCTTGTGCATTATTTTAGTACATTCTCATTATATGTCCTTACATATTACTCCTCTGTAAATCATTTAGTTGTGATCATTATGTTCTCTTGTAGACATTAGCTATGGGGATAGTGACTATAAACTATTTTCCGTACTGCACAAGTGTAGTTTATTTCATCTAAAATTGTACTTGATGGTTTGTACTTAGTTTTTTGTATCATATCTTGATGATATCTTGGATTTCTATCCTTGAATATGCCCTTTTCATATGTATTCAATTTGTTATAATCTACAACACTAAACTTACATTTTTATGGATTAGTACAAGTACATCTTTGTATATTCAACCTTTAATTTGAACTAAAAATAAATGTAGTTTTCTGGTTCAAATTGCAGAAAGCAATACTTTTGATATGTAAACGCACACATTAGTGTGTTTATTTTCCTTCTTCTTACCTATACCTGCCTGTTCACATTTAGATAAAATACTTAGAAAAACATTAGGCTTTTTGGCCTCTTCTCATGTTCATAGTTTTCATTTTTTATCTTTCCTTTTCTGAAATGATTCTAGGAATCATATACACTGATGTAGAATATTGATCTTGTCAATTATGTATTGTATTTGATGTATCTTATTCCTATAACTCATACCTCATGACGTTAGGAGATCCATTGAATGAAATTAGATACTAGAGGAATATGGATTAACGTTGAACTTGTGACTTACAGTCTTTTGTTCTATTTCTCAGGTATAATGTCAACTTGGATAGCAAAGATGAAGATGAAGTAAAGCTAGAGTTGGAAGTGGAACAAACGTAGGAGAAAGAAAGAAACTCAAGGTAATGATGGGTTTTTTTTCTGTAATCCTTTACTTTTCTTATCATGCACATGTACCTTCTACTTTAGTAGTTATGAATTTGCTTTGAGTTACATCTCATGGCTTGTGTGGGAAACATTAAATCCTTTATGAATAAAATATCAAAAATCTAGAACTGATTTGTGTACTTATTTACGAATTTTAGTTTTATGTATGGATTGTATAACAACGAACTAAACAACTCAATACCATAATTGGATGTACTTAATCATGAAAAAAAGAAATTTAAAATATCTACAACTTTAATAATGAAAACTCCCAATTACTATAATCTGCAACTCTGTCTGCTTTTTCCAAAAAAATTTAACGCTCTGCCTATTCTGTAATTATGGTCTTCATCAAGCTAATCATCTATCCTTATGGGATATTTTGTCTTCTCTTACTGCATATAAGCATGGAATTGTAGACTATGTGGTTTGTTACATTTTGTAATAGTACACATAGATGTTAATTATGTATAATCATCAATTGTCGCTAAAGAAAACATAATAATATTGTAACGTATACCCCTAATTAGGTTCACTTAATCAATACCATCCCATCGTAAGAAGTTTTGAGTTGCCCATTTTCCCATAAGTGCAAAAATTGTCAACATGGCTTGGACTGAGTACATGGACAATCACTTTGTTGAGAATGAAGTTTGGATACAAAAACCAATAGTTTTTAGGCGGGGGGGGGGCAAATATTAATCCAAAACACTTTGTGTATTGAGGGAAAGAATCACAAAAATAGAATAAGATAAACATGCACACTAATAGTATGCAAAAATGAAACAAAAGATACTAAATTTATAGGGTAGATAAATAAGATGAATAATCAGATAGATTAATTGACATTCACAAGAATTAATGAGATATATACACCACTGTAAATAATTGGAAGGAAAATAATCAGTTCTCATTCAAGGGGCAAATCTGGCAAAATTTTTCTTTAGCACTCCTATGTCCAAAAAGTCCTCCTTTGCCTTGCAATTGCACACAATATATAGCAAGATTATTCACCCAACCCATCCTAAAAATAGAGTAAAATTTACACTCACCCATGCATCCTATTTTTATCTATTATCATAAATAATAAAAGAGATAAAATAAGCATGCTGATTACAAAGAGGCAATTAAAATCCTGAGTTACAAAAATACATTTAAGTCAATTTTGTAGTTGACTGATCTATTTTAATAAAGTAGGATGATAATTTTTCTAATAATAGCCCTTCTTTATGTGTAAGTATCCTCCAATGTGCATGCAATATTTGTCTTCTAGATGCTTTGATGAGACACTTGCAACTTGATCCACTTGCAATGATATTTTAGCATTCTTTAATTCTGACCCCTTGGATGCACATGCAAAAAATTTAATCCCCGTGTGAGAAAAAAATAATTCCTTTGGCTTGATATTTTACAAAAATTTATGCAATGTGTTGGGACAACCTACAGGATCTGATGTTGAAATCTGTTTGATTCTATCTCCATGGTGAAATAATCCCTTTGTTTCTTATCACATGCAATATATTATTCTTCTGCAAGTATAATACTTTCTCTTCAACTCAAAAGATTCCTCCTATGGGGACCACCATGATCATGTTGAAAAGTAATTTTCCCTTGCATGAATAATTTCCTTTTATTCTTCCTTGTGTAATTGGAGGATGTTAAGGTAATTTGGTTCTTTTTAACGGAATATTAATTCCTTTGGCTTGGCATGGGCATGCATGTTAGTTCCACCTTTTGGTGTCATCATAGTTTTGAAATGGGTTACCACTTGATTATTTTGTTTTAGGACTATAATAACATGGTCCTCATTTGGAATTAATTGGCATATATTATATACAATTAGTCTAACTGTCCTTCTTTTGAATAATAATAAGCTTTTTAGCCTTTCTAGTTAATCATGTATAACAATATTTAAATGAGGTAATGATTTATATCTTTTTGCTAATGATGGTTGTCAGAATTAGTATGTTTTATACCTTAATCTGGTCATGGGAAATGATTTTTGGATAATCATGGGTTGGCCCCCTCCACCATGATGACTTGACCCATTGTCAACTTTTTCTTTGGCTTTGTTTTAAGCCTTGTTAGGTTATACTGTGGTTGTGTTACCTTCTCTATAAGGGACATTGATCATGTACTGCATGATCTTTAGCTGTTCATCCTTCTATACCATTTGGTTATGGTTATGAATTTGTAATTAATATGGTTTGTGCTTGCTCATTCATCGAATATCCGTGTACCATCCGAATTCAAAACGTTGATGATAAAAATCAGTTCTAACTATAAGTAGTTTCTAGTGGATTTTTTTTTTACTTCTGATCTGTGTACGAAGTCCATCATGGCCAGTGATGCTAAACTCAAATGAGTTAGGTTGTTTAAAAACTCTCTTCGAGCTCATCATTTTTGCATTTCCCTTTCTTGTTTTGAGTGGCTAAGCCCTAGCCTTTTTTTCTACTCACCACCAAATGTGTTGGTTATCTAAAAACTCTTATTTTCCTTTGTAAATCAATTTCTATGGTGTTTGTTATGAACATCTTAATTTTCATTGTGTTGTATTGAGCTTATGAGCTCACTTGATAAAGGTGGGGGTCACGATTATTTTCCATTTGGACTCTTTGTTTTTATTTCTGAGCCTGAATTTTTGTCCATTTGAAGCTCTAGGATTTACTATTTTATGATTCTCTCCGAGCCTATATGAATCTCTATAGCTTTTTAGAGTTTGGTTTTCTTATTTATCTTATCTCTATTTGATTATTTCTAGTGAGATATTGACCGCCATTATTTATCATTTGAGTTTTGGTCGGTCCATTCTTTGTAAATGAACTCTGCGATTCTCTAGGTATGGATACTTGTACTCAAAAACTGGATGTGGCTTGGTTTGAAGCTTCATTGCAGGTTTTGTTTGAAGGAATTAACCATTATTTTGATCCTTGACCTTTTATTCCTATTTTCTTATGATATGGAGGGATGCTCTGATTTTTCAGGGTAAGTATTATGAGCTCGTTGCCCTGGAAATTTACTTTGTAGCTTTGATTGAGATGCGTTTAGCTGGGTTTTCTTTGGAATGCTATATTTTGAATGTCAAAACCTACACTATTTTTTTGTTCATAGCCCTTTTAAAATTGCCATCAAGAATGATGTTTGACTTGTTTTTTTTTCTCGGATTGATAATGGGTGGTTACATGGCTGAAGTATGCTCTTCTGATCTTTTTCTGTTATTCCCCATCTGGCGACTTCAAGGTTGACATCTTGGATTCGTTATCCCTAACTGTGAATAAGGTAAGGTCTCGATGTCTTTTTTGCTTTAGATATGAAAATTTACTCATGTGGGGTTTCTAAAAAATGATTTTCTCTACAAATTTTAAACTTTAACCAAGTTGATCATAGCCCGTCATTATAGAGAATGTGAAAACTAGGGTTTTCTTTCTGCCTTTGATTATTTTCCATAGTGTTTGGGGTGTTGTAAAGTTCACTCTTTTGTTTTTTATAATCCTTTGAGAGCTCATATCACTGTGAAAAACTACTCTTGAGCTTTAGTTTCCTAAGATATATGGTTTTTTTAATATTTATTCTTTCGATAAAACCTGGTTCTTAGCTTCCTTTGTGATCTTGGTTTTTTTGGTGTTCATGAGTCACATTGTGTTTTCTTCATTATTGTCACTATGCATATATTTTACTTTTTAAAAAAATGTTTCTTGCAGCTAGTATCCTCCAATAAATGTGAAAATTGTGATTCCTTTGAATTCATTCTTCTTCGTAATCTAATTTTTCCCAATTTTAACTCTTCTCACAATAAACTCTATTTTACACATTCTGTGAAGTATCTGTCAAAACCTCTCCATGGTCTAAGGCCTGCTCTTTACTCACTGTTGGAAGTTTTAGTCCAAATTTACAGTATTGAACTCTATTTATTCAAGTTCTCCTCTGCAATTTAAGACTCACCTGCATGAATGAGAGATTTTGAATCCTTTCATCCTTTCAGCATTTTAGATACATTTTTAGATCCTTTTAAAATATCTGTTATTCTTTCCCAGAAAGATTTCCTGTATTTCAAAAACTTCCTCATAATTTATTTTCTCTTTCAATCATCCTTTAAAAAAAAAACTTTTCCTTCCTTCGCGGGTTCGGAGTTCAATTTGAGGCCCCTTCTATTCATCAGATTGTAAACACATTGTTGACGGTTCTTGTAGCTTATGGTTTATCTTGATTTCCATTCATATGGATAATGATGATTCTTCTTGTAGCATACTTTTACTGTAACTTGTCTTTATCAAATGAATACATTTTTTTCTCATTTTCCAACTGTATTTTTTCTCAATATGATATACTTGTAGTTAATCAGCATAGGGATTATTCTTTGATGGTATCTTAGATCTGTAGCCTTGAATTATGCAATGTTACAATGCTTCCTTCTCCTGAAATTGTACTAATGCTGAAGTTTTCTAAAGCTGGATCAACATCAATATCTACACTTTTGTATGCATTTCATTTGTTAGAATCTGGTAGTATTGAACTTATATTTCATTCATGGGATTGGTACAAATATTTCTTTATATATTCATCCTTAGTCTAACTGAAATAAACTTCAACATCTTTTATAGTCAACATGCAAATGCAATACTTTGATATGTAAACACAACATTTTAGTGTTTATTTCCTTCTTCTTACCTGTACCCTGTACATTTAGATAAACTATTTAGAAAACATTAGGCTTTTTGGCCTCTCTTATGTTCCATAGTTTTTCTTTTTCTTTTTTTTGAAATGATTGTGGTACATAATATGACTGCTTTAGAATATTGCTCTATCAGTTGTGTATTGTATCGATGTACCTTATGCTTATGTTTTTGAGAAATCCATCTATACGTAAGTTATAATAGTATATGAGTACATATCATACCCTAAGCTCAATATTGATGCCCTTTTTTTTTCAATTTAAAGCACATTGTGATTGGTAGGAGAGAGATGGATTTGAATGATGGAGATGGAGCTGAAGTGAAGAAACCTCGAAGAAAAGCCAAGGAAATGATGGGTTTCTTCTGTACTAACTTTTTACTTTTAACTTCATACCAGATGTACTTATTTCTCTTCAGTAGTTATGAGTTACATCCCACGGCTTGTGTGCCTTATTCACCCCAAATTATTTAATTTAGTACTTATTCATGAATCTATGATCACCTTTAAGTTTATGCACTTGACTTGTATAGTTTTTTCTTGACTTTCCCTTTATAACATGGATATTGAATTGTAAGAATAAATAACTCAATCACCTAATTAAATGTAATTTAACATGTAGACGAACTAATGAGATTTAATGTACCTGTAACTTAAATGAATCGGTTTGCATGAAAAACTCACAACTCTGCTTGTTGGTACTGAGTTTATAATCCCTGACATAAACTACAACATCTTGCCTTCAGTTGAAGCAATGCATTGGTCCTTTGGGGATTTTTGGGTTTCTTTGCTGAAGACGAGCATGGAATGGGCAGGTCAGGAAGGTGTTACATTTTAAACAACATACATAGTTGCAGATTACATATAGTTAATCAATATTTGTAACTAAAAACATAATAAACATTTAATACATCCCCCTAGTTAGGTTCACTTCATCAATTCCATCCATCATAACGAAGTTTTTTGAGTTGTTTCATTTTTGCAACAAGTGCAAAAATTGTCAACACCTCTGCGACTATGACTACATCCTCAAAAGGTATAGTTGTTGGCAGAAAAAAAATTTTTTTTTGTTCATTTCGATTCATTTTGATCCAATGAGAATAACCCATATAGGAGTAGTATATGAAAGGAAATGACATCTCATTTCCCCCACTCCAAGGTGTGTTTCCACATTGTGACGTGTGTATGTAGATTCCATGTTAAGTCATCTGGGAAATAAGTGATGTTAGCTCCCAAATTAAGATCATCTGTAAGTGTAAAATGGCGCTATGTGTTGTCAATTGATTGATTTGATTTTCGAGTAATATAAAAATGCATTGAGGTTTAATGTGTACAATAGATTACTCAAGGAGAGATGTTTTGCCTTTGTTGCCCCCAATTAGGTCATTATGGGAAATCACTAGAAAAGTGGTATGGAAATGTCCATAATGTGTGAGAATTTTTTTTATACAATGAAAAAATTAAATCATGAAATGATCATGTAATGTAACAATTGTTAGGGGGATATTATAGTGATCCTAATTGTATGCCCCATTTTGGAAAAAGGGAGTAGTGATAGTAAGAAAAAACTGTTGAGCCAAAAGTATAGGGAATGATGCAATATAGTAAATATCACAAAATTGTGTGGATATCAAGTTGGATATGTGCTAGATTAGAATATATGTTATGGAAAGTGTACCATATGATAGTAGGATACATTTTTGATCCAATGGATGGAATGATGGAAAAGAAAATAGATAAGTGAATCTTAAGATACTGAGGGAAATGGTGTGGTGCGTATTAGTTGGGAGAATAGTGCCAATAATAACTATAACCAAGTTATAAATTGATATTTTTTCTATAAATAGCAATAGTAAAATGGTGAATGGTAACTTCATTTGACCTTGAGTGAGTTGTGATTACTGAGCTCTGGGACTTGTGATATGATTTCCACAAATTAGAGAAATGAGATTTAGCTGATTCAAGATGGTGTGGTGGCCTGTTATATTGCACATGAAAACGAAGTTTGGTAAGTAAGTATGATGATTTTTGAAAATGTGTCAAATTTACTTGTTCTTGTCGATTTTCACAAAAATTGCATTTTTTTTCGAGTTTCTAGGCATTTCTGACCTAAGAAAGAGTGACGGAGTGTGCTAACATCCTTTGGGATGCTAGTGCCCAGATTTTAGGTGCTGGTGACCTGCCCTTGCGCTATCACGTCCTGCTCATGTCGCTGTTTGCGAGATCTAGAAAGTTTTTTTAATGATAGCACATGATAATTGTTAATTTTTGCATTTTGTTATTGTGAATGGTTTTTTTTTTTTGCATGTATACAAGGTGAAAAATGTCACACTTTGTTGCTGGTGTTTTTGTGTTATGTTAGAGGGTATATTCATTCGAGTGAGTTCCTTGGAGGTCAAGCACTTGAGTATGTTTGTTGGGTATTACGCCTATCAGATATAGAAGGGATGTCTAGAGTGTGCCAAATTGTAACACAACCCATCGATTGGAGATGGTACCCAATATATGCCCTAATTATTGTTCTATGTGATAGGTGGTGTGCAGAAAATTTTTTACATTTTTGTTTCCACCGTGGAGATGACTATGCACCTTGGAGGATTTATATCACTATATTGGACTGGTTATTATGGGTAAGAGGATCCAAGTAATGGCCATTCATAGGATGCTTTGAGACATATGTCTGAGTAGCTAGGTGGTATTGCTATAGGGAAACATGGTAAGAGACTGACGACCCATCTACATCTCGATCTTCATAATGAGGATCCAGTTGTTTCCACGATTGGAAGTTAATGCAATAGTTTATTACTTCTTCAGTGGTAGTAAGAGAGGGTGGAGGTGAATTAGGCATCTTGTATAAATATGCATGTCTGATTATTTGTCTTCATATAGCGGAGGATGGTACTAGATATACATGGCACATTATGTATTAGTGTATTTGTAGAAGACCCTATACATATTTAATAGGAGGACATCGGGTGGGATAGGAGGATGACCACCGAGGCTAGGGTATATTACCACATTGGCAACATGGTATGGGCTGATGAGGATATTTTGACGATATGAGGCCCTCTTTGTGCGCCACTTGTGGAGAGTGAGAAAGACTTCATATATTTACTACAAGATGGGGAGGGTAGTTGCAAGAGTAGGAGGATGGACACCGATACGTATAGATCAATTTTTGATTTTATGGGGCCTAGGGGACATTACATGGTGACCCTACTAAGATTATGGAGGGTGGTCATAGGATGGAGGAGTGAGAGTGATAATGTATCTGAACATAAATGTAGTTGGAGAGATCAGTTCCCTAGGAGTGGCTGAGTTATTTTCAGGAAGAGTGTATACCATGAAAGTTTAATATTTCTTAGGATGTGGCTGCCAAAGCCGTATGTATGGGTGCGAGTCCACTAGAGTGCTAAGGATGTACCAAGGGAGAGACGAAGCCAGCCCAATAGTGGGACATCTAGTCTTCATGGTCCAAATGAGCAAGATCATTGGATATAGAGAAAATACACGTGGATGACGTAGGAATGTATTATACTGAGAACATATAATTCATGGTGGGCCAGTGCACTAATGGCTTGCGATTATCTTTCTACTTTAGTTCTGGATGCAACAGGAGCACCACTAGTTTGAGAGAATAGAGGGGTAGGCACCTTCCATGTCGGGTAATGTGTATACTCAGAACAGTGATAATAGAGTGGGAAGGTATTTGTTTTTCTGAGAGTTTTGATTTGTCCCTACGTTGTTTGATTTGAATTTCATGTGTTGTCACTGAATAATTCCTATTTCATGGATGGTTGTAGGGAGGAAAGGGCTTATGTTCATAATTATTGATATGTCAATCTACACATTGACGTGGAATGTGCCCACCTATGTGCTCATTGAAGGAGGGATTTAAAGAGAGTGGATGCTATTGCGGGTGAGCATGATCATTTTTTCAAAATCCAATGGACGTTGCAGTAATGACATTTGCCTTGTTATTGAGAGTGGCGTGTGAGCAATAGGTGAAAATCACTGAAGATAGGGAGGGCTGGCAGGTGGGGGGATCCCTAGAGCATGATGTTTTCAAAAAGTATATAAAGCTACTTGGTGTTGATTCATGGGAAGGAGTCATTCAAGTTTTCCTTTATTGTAGAATTGTTGAGATATATAGGGGTTGTGACCACCAGCGTAGATTGAGTGGGGAAGCATCTAGCTCTAAAAGATCTTGAAGTTCTATATATATAGTAAAATTGGATGATAAGATATGACATGTATGATGTATCGATTGTATGGGGGCTTTCCCCCTAGCGATTATATTTTTGAAACGATGTGGTTTTACATGAGATATATATATAGTTGCCTATGATTGACATTTTTTGGTTGTATGTTGATTGTTTTATTGATGTGTGATGTGATTGATTGATTGTTCTTATATTGATCTTGTGATGTTTGAGTTTTATTGGCGTAAATGATTCTGGATTAGTTAAGATATAATGATTGTGGAATGAATGAATGATATATATATATAGGTAGTATTTGATGGATTGGTATAGATGTATGTGATATAGTACCATATATTAAATTCATGAATTATGAGATGATAAGAAAAATATTATAACTTGATATGTCACTAAGTGCAAACTAAAATGATTTTATGAGATGGTGTATAATTATAATTAATAAGGGGGGTTGAAATCATATTGATTCCCCAACGTATGTGATGATCAGGTGAGGGCATAGGTATATAAGACCCCTCAACAATCCCTGAATGAGCCATAGAACATGAGTGTGTCATTGTGGAAACAATGTGGTAGTGTAAGCTAGATAGATAGAAAAAGAAGTGCAAGAGTGTGAATTGACGAAGGAGATTATTATTGTAACAAATACCCTAAACAGTCATGTAAGAACCATGAGAAACACAAGTGCTTCATCAGGTGGTGAGAGCGAGAAGAATACCTTACCAAATATTAAGTGAAGGCATGGAGCGGTGCAAGCATGTGACTTGGAAGGATCATGAGTGTATGAACTAAACTGAATTGTCCGATGAGATGGTTGCCAATGATGGGAGATGTAGTGGTGGGAAGCACAATTATTGATAGATTATGAGAAATTGATTGAAGCAAGAGGAAACTGTGTGGTGGATGATATGGTGCAAACGGTGGATGAAGCAGTTTGTGGAATACGGTGGTGGAGGCCGTGCATGCATAATGACCTTCGGGTGGTGGACGGAATAATGACCTCATAAGCGGGTGAAGGAGATAAGTGACCTCAAGTATCCACGACTTGGGTGGAATTAGAGAAATAGACCTCACAGGAGAGCAAGAGGATAAAGGAAAAGACACCCTTGTGTTTCTATTTGTTTGCCCGTTTTGTCATGAAGGTGCAACAATCATTGTCACAATCGCCATTTTCCTGATCATAATTCCAATAAGGATGATCACGTTGGCATTAAAAAAAGTGATGAGTAAGATGATGTTTGATTATGAGGAGGAAAGTGAATCAATCGCTTATAGAACAAAACTACACAACACATCATCAGGCTATAGTAGCACATGAAAAACATGCAATAGATCCCGAGGAAGTAGGAAAAACAAAGTCTTAGATAAATATAGATTTTGCGTACTTCGGTGAAGGAGATGAAGATACTTATGCAATGGAGGATATTGAATGTGCTTGCAAGGTGGAGGATATGGAGACCCTTCAAGGAAGATTAATGGATGGAAAAGGAGAAGAAGTAGAAGATGATGTAATAGTAGCAGAATTAACAAGATGATCTATGACATGTGTAGAAATTATATCTTCTCTAGATCAATGACCTTATCGCATTGAAGAGTGTAAATTATTCACATGTGTCATACTTTCAATCATTATTTTAAATTAGGAATCAAGCCACTTGATAAAATTTTGAATTATGGTTTGTGAAAGACTAGCTTTGATGTGATTGCCAAGTGTTGAAAATGCTTGAAGATAATGTATTGGAAGGGTCTTTTCTTTTTCTTGTATGTATTAGTGGGTAATATCATCATTTTGTGGATCTCATAGGACCATTTCTAAACATGATGCGTCAAAGAAAGGCCTCATTAATTTCATAACAAGAACTAATAGATCAAAAGGTAAATTTGTGTACCATTGAAGAACATCATCAAAAAAGACTATGAAGAAATGCTTTAAGTAATAATCAATCATTTGAGTAAGAATCCATAGCAAAATGATAATTCTTAAGATGTAGATATGGATGTCTAGTACCGTCGAAACATGAATGTAGGCATGATGAAGTCTATAGGAAATGTTGAATTGTGAATTTTATTTGGAATAGGATGTTTCGATGAAGAGAGTTTATTATCAGATAGATGCATAGTAGGATATGCCTTTCAAGAGTGATAGATTGCACATAATATTGTAATTTTCCAACATCATGCATGAGTGATAAAATGTCATGTGAAGGAATCATGGGAGATGCGAGAGCCACATTGAGAGGTTGAAACTTTCCATAATGAGTGATCATGGGAATTTTAGAAGAATTGGAGGATGCCGATGTTATAGGAACACTAGATATAGGTACAAAGTAAATAATTGGTATTATACTAGGAGGAATAGAAGAATTCACATGAATAGCTTCGAGAGAGGGAGAAGGAGAAAGAGACATAACAGAGCATGGAATTTCAGTAGAAATAGTAGGAATAATATTGGAAAAAATTATATGAGACGATTGAATAGAAGGAGGAAAATGGCCATTCATGCTATTGGATACAACCTCATAAGTAGATGAAAGTACAGAAGAGAATTCACATTCAGCAGTTTGAAGAGAAGTAAAATCATTACTAACATGTTCATGCTCATAAATATCATCAGTTATAAAAAATTCTTGCATACATGTATTTCATCAAGCGTATCATCAGCATATAATGAAGTAGGAGAAGAACTATCATGATTTGTATCTTTACAATCATTAGAAACATTTTCAAAAATACAAAGAGTATGAGATGCAACAATATGATCACCCTGACTAGTATGAGAAATAACATCATGCACATGTACATTTTCATCATGATTTTTATCTAAGTATCACAATCAATACCAAACATACAATTGATAATTGCATCATGAACGGTTTAAAAAAAAAATAGTAGAAGGTGAAGTAGTCCTAGTGCCTATGGAATAACAAGAAGTACAACAAGAAATGTCTTGTTTTTTAGAAACAATGTTGCAAGAAGAATAGGTGATACTAGTGGGAATGTTGTGTTCATTGGCCAAAATATTTTTTGAATATTATCATCAACGCGAGTGGTGTGATAGAGAACGCTCAATTAATCCTTATTAGCCACATCGTAAATAGGGACTCTCATGATGCATAGATTGCTTAGGAGAAAAATATCTATCTAATTTGATTAGGGTTTAGTCAATCCTATGGAAAGGAGTTCTACGATACTAGTTCACCAAAATGATTCAATAAAATCTACAATATTTTACAGAAATCTGAATCTGGAAAACTATCATAATGATTTACAATAAGATACAAATGCTAAGCAATTTTTACAGATGTGATTATGAAAGAAAATGAGAGAGATAAAATACTTATCTGATTTTTTCTTATCCTAAAATGTGTCCGAAGTGGAATAACTGATGAAAAATCTCAAAGTTTCACAACTATACCCAAAAAATATAGAATTGTCACGAGTGCCAGGGTTAGGGCACCAGCGACACCAAAGACTTACACCTGGGCATTGGATTCTATTGAAAAGATCAAAATTTGATTTCTTCAATGTTGTTAGGGTTTCACACTTATTCACTAATGATCATATCTATGTTGTAATGGGTTTAATGAAGTACCTACAAACCTGTTATGAAAATAGTCTCCTGAAAAAACCTCAAACTACATCAAATCCTAAAAAATAAACATCTAAAATGAGGGGTCAGACTATCCTCGATTGTCAAACAAGTGAACTTACGATCGAGCATTGCACTACATCTCAGACCCAATGTAGTTCTATGTGTTTGTTTGTGCAATACTACTCCTATGTTTCCCTCATGCCAATGATGCCAAGATAGTGGGCCATAGATAGATAGAATGCAAATGTGTGGATGGAAAAATGAACTTCCCCTTCTTATGTAGTGCGTATGCAGAGTAATAAACCCAAAATGGAGTCCCTATGATATGTATAAATATAGCCCTTGATAGAAATTTCCTGCAATTATAATGGTATGGATGTTGTGTTTATATATGGATCTCTTATTTGAATTTTGACATGGATGAAACGACATGCTAACTATGACCTTAGGATAGAAGTAGAAAAACTAAAAAGGCTGACCAAAAATGTAAAAATATGAACAAAAAAAAAGGGGATAGGTGCACATAGGTTGGATAGGAGCATGTGAGTTCTAGTGTCCTAACACAACTGACGACAGATGTGAGAATACTAATAGATAGTGATCCCTGTGACCTGATGAAAACTGGGGTACATTAGTGACTAATGTGAGAGATAAAACAATAAAAACAACCAAAACAAACAGATGGACTAGACAATATGTCATCAGTGAATATGTTTCATGCTCAAGATCCATATATAAAACAACATACTTTGCAGTATAATAAATAGTAATAAGTGTGTGATTTTGTGTCTACACAATGCTAAAAGAGCACACATTAGTGGGTAAAAGGACTCTTAAGGCCCTATCTAGAAAAAATTACCTAGGCCATCATAAAGGGTGTAGATCTTAGAGATATGGAAATAGTGGCACTACCATGGTCATCATCGTGTAAGGTATGAAAACAAGTGAAATATGATGGAATCCACTTTAATCATTTTTGAAGAAGGAAACCTACAATTTAAAATTATTCCAAATAGAAAAAATCTACGTTTTCAATTAGCTTGAAACTAGAACAAACAAAGAATTATCATGAAAAATATGTTATTTCTATTACATTCCATTATATGAAAATCATGAAGTAAAAATTGTCCATGATAACTTTCCCTCGTCCTTCCTAAAAATTAGAGACATAATCTAAAGTAAAAAACATATTGGATAAAAGAGGACAGTGATTTGTCTCAAAAAAATTCTTGATGGAAATGAAGTTGCACTTAACTCCATTATGTACCCTTGGTGACTCAAAAACAGCTCAAGGTGGGCTACAAGAGTGGTGGGAGGGTTGAGAAGACAATAGCTCCATATTATAATTACAACCCCATTTATAATGACTACAAGAGTGGTGAGAGGGTTGAGAAGACATTAGCTCCTCATGTATTTGGTATCTATTTTCACCATTTCCTACACTAGTAATTACAACCCCCTGGTTTAGCTCCATATTATAATGACTACAACCTCCTAAAGGGAACATTAAATGTCAAAATTAATGCTCACACGCTTCAAAAATATTGCAAGAACACTATGGATGGTCTAAAGTTGTTGAGCAGACAATAGTAGTGAAAGCTTAGCATAGCCTAATAGGCTTTAGAAAACACACAATAGTGGTATGAATAGTTCAGAGTCGATAAAACAACAAACCAAAAAATGATATTCAAAAGCCTACAAAGCCAAAAATAAATCTCAAATAAACTTTTACTAAATTAATTAACTAGTCCCATAATGATTATTTTTTTACTAAACACACCAATATACTAATAGCATAACCATCAACTAATCTTATATAAATGGTTAATAAGCACACAAAAAACTTATACCATGTCACAATTAAGTAGTCTTGAACCCATATTCAGTTGTATATGTTACTTTCTACCATATTTATCAATTACTTTCTACCATATCTATCAATTGCTGTTGTTTCAGCATGGCATGTCATATCAAGTTAATATTCTAAATATCATTATTGATACTAAAAGGAAACTTGATCTAACAAAAACACAACCAAATTATAAATAACTCTATCGGTTTGCTTGGCTTCTCTTTTTAATATAATTTTATAAATTAAAAAAACCCCATTCAAATGTATGTAATTAAAACCATTATAGTTCTTTAAAATCCATCTTAGAATTGTTTGTGTTGCATATGCAACAATTGCACTATATGATCTATTCGTTGGCTTTTTAATATAATTGAAGAAATTCTGGGTAAGTAATAAAACAAGAAGCATGAGCCATAAAACTATATACCTCCTTAAATACGAAAACATATTTATTTATTGAAATTATGAAGCAGCAAACAGGTTTATAATAGTGATGACCAAAACCAGCTTTATTATCGTATATATCTATAACATTATTTATCGTATACATCCGTTATCCTCAGTTACCGGAGCCGTGACCGCCGCCACCACCATAGCCACCTCCAGGACCACCGCGGCCACCTCCAGGACCACCATAGCCACCTCCAGGACCACCATGGCCACCTCCTGGACCACGCGCCCACCTCCACCGCGTCCACCACCGCCGCGTCCACCATGGCCGCCTCCACCACGATCACCGCCCCCACCAAAGTCTTCCGCCACTGGAACAGACTTAACACCATCCAGCAGAGTCCATGAAAGTATTACAGCCAGCAGAACATAGCACACAATCTTCGAACGAGACGCCATTCGTGAGTCTCAACAATCCGCTTTGGGTAAATGTTGTATCCGGGAGTAGGGTATTTATATGTTTTCTGCATGTCCTCGAGACTGGTTATAATGTATGTTATTGACAATCCCACTAGCCGGTTGTCCGCTCTGAAGGATTTGTTTTACCTGCTACAGATAATTTATTTTGTCTGTTTCGTATACGTTGAGAAACGCATCACGGACAGTATTTTAGATTATTGTTGTCGTCTAAAGTATTTGTCTGTTTACTATGCCTTGAGGAACGCATCAGGACAGTAATTTAGATTATTGTTATCCTTCCTCGCTTTCTAGATTATGCAGCAGGTTAAATCTTCGAGTTGGCGATGAAGTATTCGGTACTTTTCTTAGTGCTTTTCTTTAAAAACTATTAATATTTGGATTGTGGCTAAAACTATCTAGTGTGGGCTGTGGCAAACTCGTTATTGCGGGTGCAAGAAGTCCTAGTTTTTGACTTTGAAGCACATTGATGTTATTTTTATCCAGCCTTTAATATTTTTATAACCGAAATCATTCATGTGCCGACTGCAGAATGCAATTAACCTAGCATAAGACCCCGTGATGCTTATGTTTGAGAAGTCGTTGGACAAAGAGAAGCATCTCTTAAAGAAAAAAAGGATAAAAAGATTCTACTATCTTCACAAACCATAATATTTCAAGAGAGAAAAGTAAAAATTTCAAGAGTTAAGCGAATCATCTCCTTAGCTTGTAATAAACCTAACAAATGTGATGACCCCATGGATACAATGGTTTGTCTGAATACAAAGTTGATGGGAGAAAACTCTGAGCTTCAAATAGGAAACGTAACAAATGTTATAGCCCAATGGATATAGTGGTTTGTCTCAATACAAAGTTGATGGGAGAAAACTCTAAGCTTACCAAGTGGAACACTCAAGTTTCAAGGTGATTGCAATTTTGTGTACAATGATGGATGAACCAATAATTGAAGTGAAGATATATAAGTTTGACTAGTACTAATATTTTGAGATGAGTGGTTCATTAGGATGAGTCCATGTAATAGAATTATGAACATCGTTTTGTAACTCTCTCTTATAGAGATGAGGAGCATCAATGAGAAAGATATGTGGGTGTGGCTTGTTAATTAATATTAAGATCAATGGGGTAAAGCAATAAGGAGGCTCTCACATACTATCACGAATTTACAAAAAAAGAAAGGTATCAATACTACAAAGAAGGTGGTTTTGAGACAAATGTCAGAGACAAAAAAAAAAATTTGTTTCCAACATCCCTCCTTTTTATCATTCTAAACAATATACATAATTTTTTATTTTAATGATTTATAAAAAATTAAACTCCCCAACTTGTTTTCCATGAGTCTTTACATCCTCATTCATTAATAGGAACAACTATAATAGGATGCAAACACTGGAAGGGTTTTAAGAACGGATATTTCTTTGTGTTGGGCATGTTTTATAGAAAAGAACATTGATTCTCATGATTTCCTTTCTTCAAATTTTAAAAGTTCCCATTTCAACAAAATTCAACAAACTATTCCAAATCTTTATTTTGGTGTATAGTTTGGGAGTGTGTTGCGAAAGTTGGGAAGGTGGAATGATATTTTACACATGTTTATTGCAATTATAAAAATGTTTAATGCCTAATATATTTGCATAAGTTTGAAAATACTAGAGGGTTTGAATATATTTGCACTAAGTTAGAAAAATCCAAATCTGCATAGGGTTTGAAAAGACTAGATCTGTAAAAGTTTTGAAGATCTATAGAAACATATATAGGACAGTGCATGCATGATGAATGGTAGATAATAGTAAATATTTTTGTGTTATTATGTAAAGTACATAGGACATCCTCAATAGATGGTGTTCTCGCGAAGGAAATTGTTGTTGTGTAGGGCATCATTGCAACCTGGAAAAATGTTCTATTTTAGTTTTAATGTAAGTGAAAAACTTAGAATATTTTTCTAATTACCATGATCCATATAAATATAATACTTTAAGTGGGAACATAAGATAAGTTCTTTCAATAAAAAACATAAATTGTAAAACAAAATTCCTAAAAAATGTGGGATTGTGGATTGCGTTCAATATTGGATATGCAAAAATGGGGTTTGCTAAAAAAATCCTTTTAGTTTTTAGCATGTACATTTGGAATATGTGATGCCAAAATCATAAAAAATATTTTAAAATATTCCTCTTAGCTTGTAATAAACTCAAAATTTTAAAATACAATATTTATACCCATTTAAAACAAGTTAAACCCTAAATAAATAAATAAGGGTTTGGTGTAACTTTGTTTCCTTATTTATTAAAAGGTACAAGGTTTTATATTATAAATTAATTAATAAAAATTAATTAAAAAATAGAATATATCTTTTAATATATTGTGCATTATAGAAATGATGTAAACAATTAATGGTCAAAACATATAGAGGAAAAAATGCTTAGCTAAACTAGAGGTACATAAATTATCTAGGTGTGTAGATTGGATATGTAGAATCATAATATTTGAAAGTGCTTCATCTCTAGATTGTTTTTTACAAAACAAACTTCTATGAAATAATACAAGACCTACTAAGGTGTAAAATGGTATGGTATTGGGCTATATGGTGGTAAATAGCGATATCATAGGGTTCTTCAACTTCTAGTGGTCCTCGGTTGTGTAGAAATATTCTTCGTTGTACGATTCTAATGTTATCCAATGTGGAAAAATTAAATGTAGTAACACTTTATAGGTAAAATCATAGATAACCACTCTATCAATTTATGAACATAATTAGATAATAAAAGGATAAATTTGTGTGTGGTAGAGTTAGATTGAACCTTTCATTTAACTCATGCTTAACCAATATCATAACTTCCTAACATCCTCAAACTCTTCCTAACCATCTTAAATCTCCCCATACCAAATTTAACCGTTTGGAACTAGTTCAAACCACTTCCAAGTGGTTTTACCACTTTTCCTAGGTTGCCAATGATTCTAACTAATCACCAATGATTATATAAGCAACATCAAACATATTGATTAGGATACTCCAACATTTGCAGCAAAGCTCTAACTTATTGGCAACCTAGATGACATCACTTTTCTCATCTTGGTGTCTTTAGCATCCTTGTCACATCTGCAAAAGCTCCATAATCTGTGTAAGAACCATACAACATCTCTCTCAAGAATTCATCAACAAAGGCAAGTCCTTTTCTTTCATTTCCATATTCATATTATAGATACATATTATTACAACCCATATAAGGTCATAAAACACTTGTTTGAAATCTAATTTGTATCCTATTAAATAATCAATCCTTTACACAAAAATTTACAGTGATTCATTTGAATCACTATTGAGCGTACAAAATCGCTAGCGATCCCAATTATTTGATTACTTTATAGATTTGTTCATATTTACAATCATATATTAGTTAGTTTCTTATCTAATCTACCTATTTTTAGGTTACTTCTCTATGTAGATGATTGTATCAGGTTTGGAAAATTCTATCACAAGCATAAAGGATCTTCCTATTGTTTCACAACCAATAGTGTGGGAACAATTTTTCAACATTACACACAAACTAAGCCTCTGTGCAATCACCTTGAAACCAAACATTAACGATATCAAAAATCAACTTGAAGTCATACGTAAAGAACAAAATTCTCCTAAACAAGTATGGTTCGATTAATTATTGGATTTTAAGTTCATATCCCTCTCCTAGGCCACCTATCACACTGAACAAGATCTCTCTATCCCATGGATTCTTAATCATATTTTAAATGTCTATTATCTCTCTATCATATCACTATATTGTAAAACAAGATGACACCCTTCAAGGAATCCATTTGGGTTGTGTGATCGGCCTTTATCGAGAAACTCATCATATCCTTATCTAATATATATCTTGTCAAGACATCTTTCCATGTGAATGTTTCTATAATTTTATGGAGGTAGGATTTGTGCACCTGTTCATATCTATACACCTTGAAATGTAATTGTCAATGCACTCATCGCTAAACCCTCTTGTCTTATGAATTTTTAGTGTTTTGACATCTAATAAATAAACCTAAATTCACCATAAACATTTTATCACACCCGATCCGAAAACTATTCCCTTTTTTCTCATATTTTATACCTTCATGTTTTCCTTCCTTTCATAATATATAACATTTCACCTCAGAGTAATTTGTTACCACTTCTTCAAAAACACATAAAAATAAAAAAAGAATAACAAACATAGGTATGATTGTTTTCTTTCATTGTTTCTTTTAGTATCACATTTGTATGTATGATCTGTATTCATTTAAATTAATATTTGCTTCTGGGTTTTAAAAAGAACCATCATTTCCTTTTCTCATATAGTCTAATAAGAGGTAAAATGATTGCATTCACAAAATTTCCCTCACACACAACCAAACCATGTAACAAATCAAAATTAAATTTAAAATATCCCTTCTAGGTATACCTACTTAGATTTGATAATCAAGAGGGAAGTTGACTATGTGTTATGTATGAATATAAAAACCTGGTGGATGGTACATCGGATAATAATGCAAAAACCTTATTTATGCGAGACCATGAATTTAGGGGGTCAGCCTCAATACCACGCCTCATAATGACACCAATGCAGACTTGTGCCTCACATACCTTTGAGTATATTGAGGAATCCATCCTTAACTCACTTGAAACTAACCTTATCTTTCCTTTTTCTAGTTCCCTTTCATCCATTTTTCATTTCACACCTTTCTTAAGTTAATTAAGATAATCTAAAACGTTCTTGTCATTGTGTGTTTTTTGCTTCTCTTAACAATGATATTTATTTTCTTTAATCCTTTTTAGTTTAGTTCATGATTCTAACAAGACAAAAAATATCACCTTCAAAACATCCCAAACATGTAAGACCCACTCTAAAAATACCTAGAAGAAACTCAATAACCTATGCATTCTCCCATTATTAAATCTGTGACATTAAAAGCTCCATGTCTTGACCCTCAACATTTCTTCCAGAGTGGTGATCTAGTCCTTATAAAACTCTTAGATGCTAATCCGATTGCACTTTCTCGATAATATTCTGACAAATTTTTTCATATCATTTATCCCCTATCCAAAATATTATCCATCTTCTTTTGTTGATACTTATGACTACTCTAAACTATATGATCTTGACTATCAATCTGTTATTGAGAAAATATCTCCTCACCCCTCTACTAGTCATACTAGGATGTCAACACCTACTTCATCCACTCTTGTTGCTAGTTTTAAACTCAATACCATATCATCACAAAACATGACTAAAAAAATAACTTGCATCATAAATTGTCTCATGTATCCCACATGACATACAAACTCATACTATTATCTCCCCACCCACATACAGTCATGTAACCTCCACCGCTCCTCCTCTTGTAACTTCAGTGGGTGTCCCTCTTTTTGTATATCCTTTGAACATAAATCATCACATCACAATAACTTACATATTCAATTAAAAATCTAGTCATATCGATTCCTTCCTCTACACCACCCATCAACACGAGTATCATTCCTAGTACTCTTCCCTTTTCACAAAAAGCATCCACTATGCCTATCTCACAATGTAGTTACTGTTATCACCAAATCACAGCACCCCTATGTTTATACAAGTGCATATACTTGAACTCATGGTGTGATTGGATAACATGGGTACTATTTCCAAGTTGTGGGACTTGCTACTTGAGATAGACCTCCAAAGAAAGCTGGTTCTTACTCCTAAACTACCTGCCACAATCTACTCTAATGCAGGGGAAACTAACTATTCTAATCTAAATTTCTAAGGGACAAGGGAGAGGGAATGCATAAAATGAAATCCTACACTAAAGCGGTGATACACCAGAAAAGGAAGGTGTGAGAGTAGTCTCCAAATGCGTGAAATACAGAAGAAAAGTGCACACTAGAAGAGGCGATGACAGTTCTCCATAATCTAGCAAAATACATTCACAAAAATATTTCAAACATACACAATGATAATGGATCCCTGCATGAACATAATAATAGACACAATATTCTTGCAAAGAAGAGGTTGAAGGGACAAGAAGAATGCAAGAAAACACAGTAGGGGAAGATACATCCACAAACTTATATTTTATTGCTTCATAATATGCACAGTTCAATATATTACAAGATAAGGGCCTGGATCACCATGCAAGGAGTCCACAACAAGGGCCTGCAACACATTTGCTTCACAAAGCAATTTTGATAGAGCTTTGCTACAAAAAATACCTCCCCTTTACAATGAGCCCAACACTCCAATTTATAGAAAAATGAGAAGGGAAAGAGAAGGGAAAATGGAAACCCCAAAATCTATCCTTCAACCACTTTTAAGATGCATTAAATGGAGTAAAATGATTATATATTACTTGAAAAAGGCTCCCCATACTGTCCCAGGTGCTGCAGCAGAGAAAGAATGATGACCATGCCTCTTAATTGCACTCCCAACCACCAAATAAAACACTATTATGAACCTGTCCACGTTTTGTGAAAAATCCTCACCACTATCTCATCAAATTAGGAATTTCTTGATTTCTGTATCTCGGGCTTGGAGCCACAATTCCAATGGTACCAATTTTCTGTGATTTCGTTGAGAAATGCAAAAGTTATGGCCTTCTGAGTGCGGGCAGCTATTTTGGGTCTAGCAGGCGTTTTCTGTCATTTGACAGGAATGAGCATTAACTGACTGGACTGTAGAGGACATCGTGCTCATTCTAGAAAGTCAAATTTTGTAAAAATTAGAGCTCATAGTCAAAATTTATGGCCGTTTGAAGTTCACGTGTCAAACATTGACTTTTCTTCTTTGCCTTCGGCTGTTTCGGCTTTTTACGCCCTATGCGTACTTTTGTCCTTGCTGTCCCGGAAACATTCTCCCGCATTGGCTGATTCGGGATTCCTTGTCTCTTTTGCGGCCTTTTAGCCTTTTTGCATCCCTCGCGTACTTTTGTCCCGGCTGTCCCGGACAAAAATCTCTGAACTGCCCGAAATGGACCGTCTTTCGGCAAATCGGCCAATTCACGTCCCTCGCGTCTCGCGTGTACCTTTGTCTCAGATGTCCCAAACCACGTGAAAAAAAAACTTGACGATTTTACCTTCTTTCAGCCGATTTGCTTTTCACGTCCCTCGCGTCCCGACATCCCAACTGTCCTGCGGACCGCCTGGGACAAAAATGCCTGACTTAGCCGATTTTCTTTTTTTTTTCAGCCCCAAGCTTGGTACGACAAACCTCAGTATGACCCCAACCCTTCAGACCCAAAATTCTTTAAAACAATCCTGCAACCTTATTTTTTGCATTTTTTCCATTTTCTCTAACTCGTTGGGACTTCTTCTTGGATGGGAGAGTTAGAGAGAAGCCGAGGGGCCCCCAAAAACATGATTTTGGGGCTTGAATCAATCTACTTGCAAGAATCAAGAGGTGCAAGAATTTTGCATTCTTCACAGGTAAAGAGAGGCTTGCTACCCTCCCATTGCATCCAATTTCATCTGACCAGCTATTCATGTAATGGAGTTTGGACTTCATTGGAGTCATTAATCCCAATTCAATCCAAGGACACAAGTGGATTTTAATAGCCACAGATTACTTCAGTAAGTGGACTGAAGCAGTAACACTCAAAGAAGTAAATGAGTCTAGTATCTTAGACTTCTATGAGGTGATAGTAACTAGATTTGGCATACCTGCTACAATAATCTCAGATAATGCATTAGCATTCATTGGATCCAAGGTGACTTAGTGGGCTGTCAAGAACGGGATCTACCTAAGTACTTCATCAAACTACTACACTCAGGGTAATGGCCAGGCTGAATCTACAAACAAGAACTTGTTAAGGATCATTAAGAGGACTCTTGATGAGAATCAGAGGTCTTGGCATACCAAACTGAAATCAGCCTTATGGGCTGATAGGATAACTCCCAAGAGATCCATAGGTAACTCTCCATTCATGATTGTTTATGGAAGAGAGGCAATCTTGCCCATGTCACTTGAGTTGCCAACATTGGAACTCATGAAACAGTTGCAGTTTTTGGAGTTTGAGACCATGGAAGTTAGATATGTAGAATTGATGGAGCTCCAAGAAATCAGGAATCAGGCATCCCAAGCAATGAAGAAGGATTAGGCTTTGATAAAGAAGATCTTTGATAGAAAGGCCAAGAGTAGATCTTTCCAAGTTGGAGATCTAGTATTAAAATGGGATGCAAATAGAGAAAAACCGGGAAGGCATTCAAAATTTGATGCCATTTGGAGTGGCCCATACATGGTCACAAAGTGTAAGGACAACAATGCCTTCCAATTGTCTTCATTGGATGGCGAAGAACTGCAGATTCCAGTCAATGGAATCTATCTAAAGCATTGCTACTAAAGGGAAATTCTCCACCTTGTAAATATTAGTTTAGGTTTTCATCCCTCCAAGTGCTTGTGCACATTGTTTTGCTGTAGGTTGTTTTGTTTTCCCTAAGTGCTTTGGCACAAGCTTGCTGTCCCTGGAGATGTTTTGCAACCCTTGATTCCATCGGGTGATATTCCATCTTCCCATTTGCCACGTTCTAGTCAGTTTGGGTATTAAACAGAGAATCAAGTGACTCCATGCCCAATGGATGCTTCAGGCAACTGGTAACTTCATCCAGCAGGCAGATGACCCCGCTAAGTCGCCAAAATTGTTATCCAAAATCCACCCCCAGGGTAATTTTGATAACATGCATCAGATTATTCAGTCCCGAGCAAGTAAGATTGATTCGAGGCCCAAAATCATGTTTTTTGGGGTCCCCTCAGCCTTTTTCTAACTCCCCCACCCAAGAAGAAATCCCAACAGGTTTAGAAAATGGAAGAAATGCAAAAAATAAGGTTGCAGGACTGTGTTAAGGCATTTCGGGTCTGAAGGGTTCGGGTTGTACTGAGGTTCGTTGTACCAAGCTTGGGGCCAAAAAAATGAAGAAAATCGGCTAAGTCCTAGTCCAGGCCGTCTACGGGACAGTTGGGATGTCGAGACGCATGGGACGCGAAAAGCTGAATTGGCCGAAAGGGGGAAAAAATTGCCTAAGTCTTTTTTTTGTGCGGTTTGGGACAGCTGGGACAAAGGTACACGCGGGACGCGGATCAGCCGGTTTGGCGCAAGAAGTTCCATTTCAGGTGGTTCAGAGGTTTTCATCTGCGACAACTGGGACAAAGGTATGTGCAGGATGCGGATCGGTTGGTTTGGCGCAAGAAGGTCCATTTTAGGCGGTTCGAAGGTTTTCGTCTGGGACAACCGGGACAAAGAGTACACGCGGGACACAGATCGGTCGGTTTGGCGCAAGTCGGTCCATTTCGGGCGGTTTGGAGATATTTTTCCCATAAAGTTTGGGACATCCGGGTGAAAAGTATGCGTGGGACGTGAAAAGCTGAAAGAGCTGCCAACAAATAGAATCTCGCCACGTGTCTTCACCTCAAACAGGAACAAGAAAGCCCGAATCGGCCAAAGCAAGAGATTTTCATCTGGGACATCTGGGCCAAAGGTACGTTAGGGATGCGTGGGACATGAAAAGGTGAAATGGATGAAAAGAGATAAGGAGGCCCACGGATGAATCAGAACGTGCCACGTGTGAAAAGGTTGAAAAGTTGCTAAGTGTTTGGCGCAAGGTAAAAATGCGCCCCTCAGGCCCGAACCAATAAAATAGTGCCACGTATCCAAGTTTAAGGGCCCGAAAGGAATTTTCAGAGGATGAACCCGTGGATGAATCAGAGCCTGACACATGTCATCCAAGTGGCAGAGCATGGAAAAAATTCAAATATTTCCCTGCCGATCCGTTTTGGCCCGTTTTTTCCCTAAATCTTCATATCGCCATAACTTTCGATCCAGAGCTCAGATTTTTGCGTTCTTTATATCAATGGAAAACTGGTGAAATTCTATACATGATTTTGAGGTCAGTATTACATTTTGGTTTAGTTTGGAGAGATAAAATCAAGAAATGTCTCTGGCGCGTGGTAATGGCCAGAACTGACGTTTCAACAACCATCTTTAATGCAAAATACAGTTCACCTCTTTTGCTAGGGTTCTCACCCACCGCCATAATGAGATGAATTAAATGCAACCTAGAAGTGGTTGTGGTAGATTTGGATTTCCTCTCTCTTCCCTCTCTCATTCTCCCTATAAATTTTAAGGAGGGGCTTCTTTTTAAAGGTCAAACATTCCTGTTTTTTACCTTCCTTCTTCTCTTTGGCAAGTAAATTTGTGGAGTTCGAACCTCCCATTTAAAAGTGTAATGAAATTTTAACTCTTGGCATTTTGTAGTGTATTGTATCAATCTTTGGAGCAATTAATACATGTCTGTGGATGATTCTCAACCGTCTCTGTGTTGATTTGCATCCTCCTGATCTTTCACTGCAAATTTTGTTATCTGTGCATGATCTTGCATCACATTTTAATGGCTTGTTTTTATTGGCAAGATAGGTGTTCTTCATTCCTGGGTGCATCACCTTTGTTAGTTTAGGTTTATTTTTACGCATCTTCTTACCCTATCTCCTTGGCAAGTTAGATTAGATTCTGAGTAAACCCTCTGCATTTTTCGTGTGCATCTGAACAAAGGAATAGGAACTAGCCTTCTCTGGAGATTCCTTTCTCATTTTTGCAACTCCCACACTTGGAGAAAGGATTCAATGTTGTGCAATCACACTAGATGCTAGTATGATCAACCTAGAAATCTGATCAATATCCAGGGGTGCTGTGATTCCACCCTAACAGTTTTGGCTCGCCCGGTGGGAGTTTAGAGGTCTTCAATTTTATTGTAACAAGATCGATGTGCACTTGTTGTAAGTTCCAATTTTGAAGGATCTTAAAATCACACATCTGTTGACTCCGAAAGAAGCATAATCCGCTTGTTTCAGCAGTCTTAGCCTGGAAAATTTATGAGAAGAATACAGACCAGGTCAAGAACTAGGGAGGAAGGATTGTTTGTTCATCTACACCTATCTCCAGGAAGAGAAAGAAGGGGAAGAAGAGCTCAAAGATCTCCATCTCCACCTAATAGAACCTTGTCAACAACTCCACCTGGTAGGCCTTTCATCCAATCAACAAGGGTTCTCATGCCAATCAGAATGGCGCAACCACCAAATCCATATGTCAATTTCACTGGCAGCAGCCCACTTGCTCTCAATGCACAAAATCCAATCCCAGTTGCAGCATTGAAGAACATCCCATAATTTACTAGAGAAAATCAGACCACTCCTAGTGATGATGTTAAGGACATTGCTAATATTTGTGCAATCCATGAGATTAATGAGATGCAAGTTGTTGTCAAACTACTGACATCCTCATTCAAAGGGAAGGCTTTACAATGGTTCAGGAGTCTTGCCTCAGGTTCTATTCAAAATTGGAATCAGCTATATATAGCCCTCCATGAGCAATTTAGGGAAAAGGGAGACAACTTGTCCCTATTGGAACAGCTGACAACTATTAAGAGAGCTCCCAATGAGCAGCTCACCAACTTCAACTTCAGATTTCGAAGGACTTGGGAGAGGATTCCTATGGCAGTAAGGCTAGCAGCAGAAGGTGCTTTCTTATATTACCTTAAAGCTTTAAATTCTGATATTTCTATGTTGATTCAGTCCATGGGAGGCATAACTATCCCTATGGCTTATAGAATTTCCATTAGGGCTGAAAATTGTTTGATCCAAGATGGAAAAATAGCCCCTAGACCCCCCATGCCATTATATCCAAGTTTAGAGAACCCAAGTACTAGTCAAGTGCCTATCTTAGCTACTATTCCCACTCCTAGAAATCAGAGTTCAATTGAAGCTTCTACTTCATCTTCTAGTACCACAAATGAACTTCAAGAAGTCATGAAGAAACTGCAAAGTTTAGGCAATGAGCTGTTTACACTCACGAGGCAGCAAGCCCAAAGTTTTAGAACTTCCTTCCAGCCTCAAGCTTAGCCCAACATGCATCCATATAAACCTCATAAACCACCCAATCTAGCTACAAACCTAAATCAAGCAAGGCCTCCTGCCAACAGACCATTTCAGCCCTCTAATCCAAATGCTATATCTACCTCTAACGCATTGGTGCCAACACAAAACAATGTTTCTCAGGAGTATGATTGGTGTTTTCCATGCGATGAGCGACATAATCAATCTATGTGCTTCAATGGTGCCTTGAATCAAGCATTTATGGTGACAACTACTGGTTTGGAGGGTGAGGATAGTCAAGGAAACAACCAACAATAAGAAACATTCCAGCAGCAATTAGCTCCAAATGACACCACACTTGTGAATTGGTAGGAAGAGGATTTTTTTGGCATAAATCAAACAGTCTCTCAAGGTGTTGCAGCCAACAAAAGGTCAAAAAGAAGGAATTTGGGTGAAGAACAGCCATTAGCTCCAACTAATCCACAACCTTTTATGGCTCCACAAATGGTTGGCAAACAAAATCCAGTTGTAAATGCACAAGGGCAGCCAAGAACAGCTCCTAGACCAACTCAAATATCAGTTGTTGCTGCCCACATGCAAGGGATGAATATGCAAACCAAGGGACAACAAAGGGATCCTTCATCACCATTCAATATCATTGATCAGATGAAGAAGAAAAATGTAAACATATCAATGTGGGAATCACTATCCATCCCAGGCCAAAGAGATTTGCTACAAGCTGCCATGAAGGACTAGAAAACTTCAAATCAACAAGTTCAAATGCAAGAGAAGGCACTCACAAATGCTTCCTAGCTTGAGGGGAATCATGGAGGACAACAAGGTAAAATATTGAAGCCCCCTCATTTTTATGTTTCATTAATCATTGGAAACCAATTGGTGCACAATTGCATGATAGACTTCGAGGAAAGTAGCTCAATGATGCCCAAGCTGATCAGCTAGGACTTCAATATTAAACCATATCCAAAGGGGTAGTGCAGTTGAATGGGACAACAGTAAAAATAGTTGGGGTGATTAGAAACTTGATTCTTACCTTGCATGCATGTCCAAATGTTGTTGTTTTATAAGATGTATCAGTTATAGACCTTCCACCACTCTTTGCCCTATGTTTGTCAAGAGATTTTACAGCCAAGATTGGAGGATACTTTTCTGCTAATTGGTCACACATGCTGTTCAGAACGAGGTATGGAACCAAAGCTACAATTAGGTCTGAACCTATTGCAAACTTCCACATTGAGCCCTACACTCCAAGTCAGATCAATGCCAATTGTTCGGCATTTGATCAAGAAGATCACCCAAGCACTGATGAAGTTGACACCAAGGTTGGAAGCATCCTAGATCTAACTCTTGATGAATGGGAAAACAAGTTGCATGCTTCAAATGATCCTTATCAAGAAGTAGAATAATCTGAGCTAGGAGTCTATTGCATACATGAAGAAGATCAGCCCATTCCTAGCATCACCAAGCTAGACCACAAGGATGACAATGAGGTAGGGAAGCTGTTTTTTGATGGATCAAGGAGTAAACAAGGTGCCGGAGGGGGAGCCATGCTGGTTTCACCTCAAGGAGTAAAGTACTATTCAGATTTTAGATTTCATTTCACATGCTCCAATAACACTGATGAATATTAAGCCTTGGTGCAAGGGATGCATTGGGAAATAAAGAGAGGGATAAAGAACTTGGAAGTCTTTGGTGACAGTGAACTGACTGTAAATCAGGTGAAAGGGCAGCATGTTGCCAAGAATGATCTACTCAAGTGCTAAAAGAACAGGGTGTGGGACCACATTGAATATTTTGAGGGCTTTGGCATCAAATCAATTTCTAGGAAAGAGAACCAAGCTGCTGACAAGCTTGTAGCAGTTGGGGGAGCCTTTGATATTGTGGAAAGAATTCGTAAGGACAAGGTACATCCAAACATCCATGTGATTGTGAGGTCTTCAATGCCAGATAACAATGTAAGTTGGCAAGTGTTTGAGAATGACCAACAAAACATCCATTTCTTGTAAGAAGAAGCTGAGTTCTCAGCCAAAAATAAAGAAAAATTGGAACAGCAGTATGGTGACCAAGTGGTACAGCTAAGAACTAACAAGCTGCCCAAGGGACTTATCACTTTGGAGTCCATTTTCAATCCCAATGACCAGTTTAGGAAAGAGAAAGCAAACATTCAGGTCAACAGAGAAGATTTAGTATCCATCTTGGTGGAAGAGAACAAACCATTACAAATTGGAAAGATGACAGATGAACAAGAAAAGTATGAGTTCATACAGCTATGTCAAGAGTTCCTTGATGTGTTTGCTTGGAGCTATAAAGACTTGAAAGGTTTTAATCTCGAGTTAGCTCAACATACCATTGAGTTGGATCCAAATACTAAGCCCATTAGGCAGAAACAAAGGCCAGTCAATCCACACATGGAACCTCTCATGAGGAAGGAATTGAACAAGTTGATTGAGTCAAGAATCATATTCCCAATCAAGCATTCTAGTTGGGTCGCCAACTTAGTTCCAGTCAGAAAGAAGAGTGGGGAGATCATATTGTGTGTTGACTTCAGAGACTTGAATAGAGCATCTCTCAAGGACCATTACCCACTCCCTTCTATGGAGAAAATTTTGCAAGTTGTGGCTGGCTCTGAGAGGTTTTCACTACTTGGTGGCTACTCGGGCTACAACTAGATTATGGTGAAGGAAGAAGATTAGTTTAGGACAGCCTTCACAACCAAATGGGGAACTTATTCATATAGGAAAATGCCATTTGGGTTGTCCAACGCTGGAGCTACCCTCCAAAGAGCAATGGACATGGCGTTCAAAGGATTGATCAACAACGTGGTGCTGATATACCTTAATGATATTACTGTTTTTTCAAAAAACGTAGCAGACCACCTCTATCTTTTGACACAAGTCTTCCAAAGGTGCAGGAGATTTGGAGTTTCTTTGAATCCTAAGAAGTGTATCTTCCTAACACATGAAGGAAAGCTCCTTGGCCATATTGTCTCCAAAGAAGGATTAGCACTTGACCTAGAGAGGGTTGAAGCCATAAGAGCACTACCATTGCCAATCCACAAGAAAGCCCTTCATAGTTTCTAGGGGAGAATAAACTTTGTTCGGAGGTTTGTCCCAGATTTCGCAGCCCTTGTCAAACCCATCACCAAGATGTTAAAGAAAGGCATGGCTTTAAAGTGGACAGCAGAAGGCAAGGAGGGTTTTGAAGCAATCAAAGAAGCCATCTCCCAAGCACCAACTCTCATCAACCCAGATTTCTCCAAGGACTTCATCCTCTATGCGTTTGGGGGTAACGATACCATTTCTACCATTTTGGTGCAGCAGAACAAGGACAATGATGAGCAGCCAATTACTTTCTTCACACAAAGCCTGGAGGACTATGAGGTGATATATTCTTTTATTGAGAAGCATGTACTTGCAGTAATCAGAAGCTTGAAGAAATTCAAGCATCTAGTCTCAAACAACAAAGTTCAGTTGTTGGTCTCTCATGCGGGAGTAAAGGACTTCCTCCTCAGCAAGGATTTGAATGAGAAAAGAGTAGGTTGGATCACTCATGTCATGGAGTATGACATAAGGATCAAGGTGACCAATATGGTGAGAGGAAAAGGATTGTGTGAGCAGCTGGTTCTGGGCAAGCAAAAGGGAGTATACAATGAAGAAGAGGCTATTTTGACAGTTCAAGACAGCCATGTGCAAGGTAGCACTAAAGAAAAGGATAATGCTATCCCCACTCCTTGCTGGACCCAAGGTATAATGCACTTCCTAAGCACGGGCCTATGCCCTCCAGAAATGAACAGAACCCAAAGAAGACACTTCAGATTGCAGGCTTTCCCATATGTCATAGTAGACGATGTTTTGTTCAAGAAGGATGTGAATGGAGTACTTCTTAGATGCATTAGTACAAATCAGATCCATAGGGTGTTGGAAGAGTTCCATGGTGGACCAGCTGGTGGTAATTTTACACCAAGAGTGACAGCCTTAAAGATCATGAGGGATGGCAATTATTGGCCCAAGATTTTCAATGATTGTTATGCATGGATCAAGAGGTGAAAGAATTGTGCATTCTTCATAGGTAAAGAGAGGCTTGCTGCCCTCCCATTGCATCCAATTTCAGTTGACCAGCCGCTCATGTAATGGGGTTTGGACTTCATTTGAGTCATTAATCCCAATTCAAGCCAAGGACACAAGTGGGTTTTAAAAGCCACAGATTACTTCACTAAGTGGACTGAAGCAGTAACACTCAAAGAAGCAAATGAGACTAGTATCTTAGACTTCTATGAGGGGATAGTAACTAGATTTGGCATACCTACTACAATAATCTCATATAATGCATTAGCATTCATTAGATCCAAGCTGACTGAGTGGGCTGTCAAGAACGGGATCTACCTAAGTACTTCATCAAAATACTACCCTCAGGGTAATGGTCAGGTTAAATCTACAAACAAGAACTTGTTGAGGATCATTAAGAGGACTCTTGATGAGAATCATAGGTCTTGGCATACCAAATTGAAATCAGCCTTATGGGCTGATAGGATAACTCCCAAGAGATCCATAGGTAACTCTCCATTCAGAATTGTTTATCGAAGAGAGGCAATCTTGCCCATGTCACTTGAGTTGCCAACATTGGAACTCATGAAACAGTTGGAGTTGTTGGATTTTGAGCCCATGGAAGTTAGATATGCAGAATTGATGGAGCTCTAAGAAATCAGGAATCAGGCATCCCAAGTAATGAAGAAGGATCAGGCTTTGATAAAGAAAACCTTTGATAGAAATGCCAAGAGTAGATCTTTCCAATTTGGAGATCTAGTATTAAAATGGGATGCGGATAGATAAAAATCGGGAAGGCATTCAAAATTTGATGCCATTTGGAGTGTCCCATGTACATGGTCACAAAGTGTAAGGACAACAATGCCTTCCAATTTTCCTCATTGGATGGTGAAGAACTGCAGATTCCAGTCAATGGAATCTATCTAAAGCATTGCTACTAAAGGGAAATTCTCCACCTTGTAAATATTAGTTTAGGTTTTCATCCCTCCAAGTGCTTGTGCACATTATTTTGCTGTAGGTTGTTTTTTTTTCCCTAAGTGCTTTGGCACAAGCTTGCTATCCCTGAAGATGTTTTACAACCCTTGCTTCCATCAGGTGATATTCCATCTTCCCGTTTGCCACGTTCTAGTCAGTTGGGGTATTAAACAAAGAATCAAGTGACTTCATGCCCAATGGATGCTTCAGGCAAATGGTAACTTCATCCAGTAGGCATATGACCCCACTAAGTCACCAATATTGTTATCCAAAATTCACCCCCAGGGTAATTTTGATAACATGCATCAGATTATTCGGTCCCCAGCAAGTAAGATTGATTCGAGGCCCAAAAATCATGTTTTTCGGGGTCCCCTCGGCCTTTTTCTAACTCCCCCACCAAAGAAAAAATCCCAACAGGTTGGGAAAATGGAAGAAATGTAAAAAATAAGGTTGCAGGACTGTGTTAAGGTATTTCGCGTCTAAAGGGTTCAGGTTGTACTGAGGTTCATTGTACCAAGCTAGGGGCCAAAAAAATGAAGAAAATCGGCTAACTCCTAGTCCAGGTGGTCTGCGGGACAGTTGGGATGTCGGGACGCGTGGGACGCGAAAAGCCGAATCGGCCGAAAGGGGGAAAAAATTGCCTAAGTATTTTTTTTTAATGGTTTGGGACAGCTGGGACAAAGGTACGCGTGGGACACGGATCGGCTAGTTTTGTGCAAGAAGGTCCATTTCAGGCAGTTTGGAGGTTTTCGTATGGGACTGCCGGGACAAAGAGTACACGCGGGACGCTTATCGGCCAGTTTGGTGCAAGTCGGTCCATTTCGGGCGGTTAAGAGATATTTTTCCTAGACAGTTTGGGACATCCGGGCCAAAAGTATGCGTGGGACGCAAAAATCTGAAAGAGCCATCAACGAATGGAAACTCGCCACGTGTCTTCACCTCAAACAGGAACAAGAAAGCCCGAATCGGGCGAAGCAGGGGATTTTTGTCTTAGACATCCAGGCCAAAGGTATGTGAGGGACGTGTCGGACGTGAAAAGGTGAAATGGTTGAAAAGAGACAAGGAGTCCTGCAGACGAATCAGAATGTGCCACGTGTCAGAAGGTTGAAAATTTACTAAGTGTTTGGCGTAAGGTAAAAATGTGCCCCTCAGGCCCGAACCAATAAAATATTGCCATGTGTCCAAGTTTAAGGGCCCGAAAGGAATTTTCAGAGGATGAACCCACGGATGAATCAGAGCCTGACACATGTCATCCAAGTGGCAGAGCGCGGAAAAAATTCAAATATTTTCCCGCCGATCTGTTTTGTCCCGATTTTGCCCTAAATCTTCAGATTTCCATAACTTTCGATCCAGAGCTTGGATTTTTACATTCTTTATATCAATGGAAAGCTGGTGAAATTCTATACATGATTCTGAGGTCAATCTTGCATTTTGATTCAGTTTGGAGAGATAAAATCAAGAAACATATTTGGCACATGGTAATGGCTAGAATTGATGTTTCAACAACCAGCTTTAATGTAAAATACAGTTTGCCGCTTTTGCTAGGGTTCTCACCCACCGCCATAATGCGATGAATTAAATTCAACCTAGAAGTGGTTGGGGTAGATTTGGATTTCCTCTCTCTTCTCTCTCTGATTCTTACTATAAATTGTAAGGAGGGGCTTCTTTCTAAAGGTCGAACATTCCTGTTTTTCCCCTCCCTTCTTCTCTTTGGTAGGTAAATTTGTGGAGTTTGAACCTCCCATTTAAAATTGTAATGCAACTTTGCCTCTTGGCATTTTGTAGTGTATTGTATCAATCTTTGGAGTAAGTAATGCATGTCTGTGGATGATTCTCAACCCTCTCTGTGTCCATTTGCATCCTCCTGATCTTTCACTGCAAATTTTGTTATTTGTGCATGATCTTGCATCACATTTTAATGGCTTGTTTTTATTGGCAAGATAGGTGTTCTTCATTCCTTGATGCATCACCTTTGTTAGTTTAGGTTTATTTTTACGCATCTTCTTACCCTATCTCCTTGGCAAGTTAGATTAGATTCTAAGTAAACCCTCTGCATTTTTTGTGTGCATATGAATAGAGGAATAGGAACCAGCCTTCTCTAGAGATTCCTTTCTCATTTTTGTAAGTCCCACACTTAGAGAAAGGATTCAATGTTGTGCCATCACACTAGATGCTAGTATGATCAACCTAGAAATCTGATCAATATCCAGGGGTGTTGTGATTCCACCCTAACAGTTTTCACACGCCCGGTGGGAGTTTAGAGGTCTTCACGTTTATTGCAACAAGATCGATGTGCACTTGTTGTAAGTTCCAATTTTGAAGGAGCTTAAAATCACACATCTGGCGACTCCGAAAGAAGCATAATCCGCTTGTTTCAGCAGTCCGAGCCTGGAAAATTTATGAGAAGAATACAGACCAGGTCAAGAACTAGGGAGGAAGGATTGTTTGTTCATCTACACCTATCTCCCAGAAGAGAAATAAGGGAATGAAGAGCTCAAAGATCTCCATCTCCACCTAATAGAACCTTGTCAACACCTCCACCTGGTAGGCCTTTCATCCAATCAACAAGGGTTCTCAGGCCAATCAGAATGGTGCAACCACCAAACCCATATGTCAATTTCACTGGCAGTAGCCCACTTGCTCTCAATGTACAAAATCCAATCCCAGTTGTAGCATTGAAGAACATCCCATACTTTACTAGAAAATCAGACCACTCCTAGTGATCATGTGAAGGACATTGCTAATATTTGTGCAATCCATGAGATTAATGAGATGCAAGTTGATGTAAAACTGCTAGCATCCTCATTCAAAGGGAAGGCTTTACAATGGTTCAGGAGTCTTGCCTCAGGTTCTATTCAAAATTGGAATCAACTATGTATAGCCCTTCATGAGCAGTTTGGGGAAAAGGGAGACAACTTGTCCCTTTTGGAACAGCTGACAACTATCAGGAGAGCTCCCAATAAGCAGCTGACCGACTTCAACTTCAGATTTCAAAGGACTTGGGAGAGGATTCCTGTGGCAGTAAGGCTAGCAGCAGAAGGTGCTTTCCTATATTACCTTAAAGCTTTAAACTCTGATATTTCTATGTTGATTCATTCCATGGGAGGCATAACTATCCCTATGGCTTATAGCATTGCCATTAGTGCTGAAAATTGTTTGATCCAAGCTAGCAAAATAGCTCCTAGACCGCCCATGCCATTATATCCAAGTTTAGAGAACTCAGGTACTAGTCAAGCGCCTGTCTTAGCTCCTATTCACACTCCTAGAAATCAGAGTTCAAATGAAGCTTCTGCTTCATCTTCTAGTACCGCAAACAAACTTCAAGAAGTCATGAAGAAACTACAAAGTTTAGGCAATGAGCTGGTTACACTCAAGAGGTAGCAAGCCCAAATTTTTAGACCTTCCTTACATCCTAAAGCTCAGCCCAACAGGCAGCCATATCAACCTCATAGACCACCAAATCCATCTACAAACCTAAATCAAGCAAGGCCTCCTGCCAACAGACCATTTCAGCCCTATAATCCAAATGTTATATCTGCCTCTAAGGCATTGGTGCCAACACAAAACAACATTGCTTAGGAGTATGATTGGTGTTTTCCATGCAATAAGCCACATAATAAATATATGTGCTTCAACATTTCCTTAAATCAAGAATTTATGGTGACAACTACTGGTGTGGAGGGTGAGGATAGTCAAGGAAACAACCAACAACAAGAAACATTCCAGCAGCAATCAGCTCCAAATGAAACCAAACTTGTGAACTAACAGGAAGAGGATTTTTGTGGCATAAATCAAAAAGTCTCTCAAGGTTTTTCAGCCAACACAAGGTCAAAAAGAAGGAATTTGGGTGAAGAACAGCCATTAGCTCCAACCAATACACAACCTTTTATGGCTCCACAAATGGTTGGCAAACAAAATCCAGTTGTAAATGCACAAGGGCAGCCAAGAACAGCGCCTAGACCAACTCAAATACCAGTTGTTGCTGCCCACATGCAGGGGATGAATATGCAAACCAAGGGACAGCAAAGGGATCCTTTATCACCATTCAATATCATTGATCAGATGAAGAAGACAAATGTAAACATATCAATGTGGGAATCACTATCCATCCCAGGCCAAGGAGATTTTCTACAAGCTGCCATGAAGGACTAGACAACTTCAAATCAACAAGTCCAAATGCAAGAGAACGCACTCACAAATGCTGCCCAGCTTGAGGGGAATCATGGAGGACAACAAGGTAAAATATTGAAGCCCCCTCTTTTTTATGTTTCATTAATCATTGGAAACCAATTGGTGCACAATTGCATGATAGACTCTGGAACAAGTAGCTCAGTGATGCCCAAGCAAATAGCTGATCAGTTAGGACTTCAATATGAAACCATATCCAAAGGGGTAGTGCAATTGGATGGGACAGCAGTAAAAATAGCTGGGGTGATTAGAAACTTTAGTCTTACCTTCCATGCATGTCCAAATGTTGTTGTTTTACAAGATGTATCAGTTATAGACCTTCCACGACTCTTTGCCCTATGTTTGTCAAGAGATTTTACAACAAAGATTGGAGGATATTTGTCTGTTGATTGGTCACACATGCTGTTTAGAACGAGGTATGGAACCAAAGCTACAATCAGGCCTGAACCTATTGCAAACTTCCACATTGAGCCCTACACTCCAAGTCAGATCAATGCCAACTGTTCGGCATTTGATCAAGAAGATCACCCAAGAACTGATAAAGCTGACACCAAGGTTGGACGCATCCTGGATCTAACTCTTGAGGAATGGGAAAACAAGGTGCATGCTTTTTATCCTTATTAAGAAGTAGAATAATCTGAGCTAGGAGTCTATTTCATACATGAAGAAGATCAGCCCATTCCTAGCATCACCAAGCTAGACCACAAGGATGACAATGAGGTATGGAAGCTATTTTTTGATGGATCAAGGAGTAGAAAAGGTGCCAAAGGGGGAGCCATGCTGGTTTCACCTCAAGGAGTAAAGTACTATTCAGATTTTAGATTTCAGTTCGCATGCTCCAATAACACTGATGAATATGAAGCCTTGGTGCAAGGGATGCATTGGGCAATAAAGAGAGGGATAAAGAACTTGCAAGTCTTTGGTGACAGTGAACTAATTGTAAATCAGGTCAAAGTGCAGCATACTGCCAAGAATGATCTACTCAAGTGCTACAAGAACAGGGTGTGGGATCTCATTGAAGATTTTGAGGGCTTTGGAATCAAATCAGTTCCTAGGAAAGAGAACCAAGCTGCTGACACGCTTGCAGCAGTTGGGTGAGCCTTTGATATTGTGCAAAGCATTCATAAGGACAAGATACAAGCAAAGATCCATGTGATTGTGAGGCCTTCAGTGCCAGACAACAATGTAAGTTGGCAAGTGTTTGAGAATGACCAGCAAATCATCCATTTCTTGCAAAAAGAAGATGAGTTCTCAGCTAAAAATCCAGAAAATTTTGAACAGCAGTATGGTGACCAAGTGGTACAGCTGAGAACTAACAAGCTGCCCAAGGGACTTATCACTTTGGAGTCCATTTTCAATCCCAATGACCAGTTTAGGAAAGAGAAAGCAAACATTCAGGTCAACAGAGAAGATTCAATATCCATCTTGGTGGAAGAGAACAAACCATTGCAAATTGGAAAGCTGACAACTGAAAAAGAAAAGTATGAGTTCATACAGCTGTGTCAAGAGTTCCCTGATGTGTTTGCTTAGAGCTACGAAGACTTGAAAGGTTTCGATCCCGAGTTAGCTCAACACACCATTGAGTTGGATCCAAATACTAAGCCCATCAGGTAGAAACAAAGGCCAGTAAATCCACACATGGAACCTCTCATGAGGAAGGAATTGAACAAGTTGATTGAGTCAATAATCATATTCCCAATCAAGCATTCTAGTTGGGTCGCCAACTTAGTTCCAGTCAGAAAGAAGAGTGGAGAGATAAGATTGTGTGTTGACTTCAGAGACTTGAATAGAGCATCTCTCAAGGACCATTACCCACTCCCTTCTATGGAGAAAATTTTGCAAATTGTGGCTGGCTCCGAGATGTTTTCACTACTTGATGGCTACTCGGGCTACAACTAGATTATGGTGAAGGAAGAAGATCAGTTCAAGACAGCCTTCACAACCAAATGGGGAACTTATGCATATAGGAAAATGCCATTTGGGCTTTCCAATGCTAGATCTACCTTACAAAGAGCAATGGACATGGCATTCAAAGGATTGATCAACAACGTGGTGCTGATATACCTTGTTGATATTACTATTTTTTCAAAAAATGCAGTAGACCACCTCTCTCTTTTGAGACAAGTCTTCCAAAGGTGCAGGAGATTTGGAGTGTCTTTGAATCCTAAGAAGTGTATCTTCCTAGCACATGAAGGAAAGCTCCTTGGCCATATTTTCTCCAAAGAAGGATTAGAAATTGATCCAGAGAGGGTTGAAGCCATGAGAGCACTACCATTGCCAAGCCACAAGAAGGCCCTTCAGAGTTTCTATGGGAGAATAAACTTTGTTTGGAGGTTTGTCCCAGATTTTGCAGCCCTTGTCAAACCCATCACCAAGATGTTAAAGAAAAGCATGGATTTCAAGTGGATAGTAGAAGCCAATGAGGGTTTTGAATCAATCAAAGAAGCCATCTCCCAAGTACCAACTCTCATCAACCCAGATTTCTCCAAGGACTTCATCCTCTATGCGTTTGGGGGTAATGATACCATTTCTACCATTTTGGTGCAGCAGAACAAGGACAATGATGAGCAGCCAATTTCTTTCTTCACCCAAATCCTGGAGGACTATGAGGTGATATATTCTTTTATTGAGAAGCATGTATTTGCAGTAATCAGAAGCTTGAAGTAATTTAAGCATCTAGTCTCAAACAACAAAGTTCAGTTGTTGGTCTCTCATGCGGGAGTAAAGGACTTCCTCCTCAACAAGGATTTGAATGAGAAAAGAGTAGGTTGTATCACTCATGTCATGGAGTATGACATAAAGATCAAGGTCACCAATCTGGTGAGAGGAAAAGGATTGTGTGAGCAGCTGGTTCTGGGCAAGCAAAAGGGAGTATACAATGAAGAAGAGGCTGTTTTGACAGTTCAAGACAGCCATGTGCAAGGTAGCACTAAAGAAAAGGATAATGCTATCCCCACTCCTTGCTGGACCCAAGGTATAATGCACTTCCTAAGCACGGGCCTATGCCCTGCAGAGATGAACAGAACCCAAAGAAGACACTTCAGATTGCAGGCTTTCACATATGTCATAGTAGACGGTGTTTTGTTCAAGAAAGATGTGAATGGAGTACTTCTTAGATGCATTAGTACAAATCAGATCCATAGGGTGTTGGAAGAGTTCCATGGTGGACCAGCTGGTGGTAATTTTACACCAAGAGTGACAGCCTTAAAGATCATGAGGGATGGCTATTATTGGCCCAAGATTTTCAATGATTGTTATGCATGAATCAAGAGGTGAAAGAATTGTGCATTCTTCATAGGTAAAGAGAGGCTTGCTGCCCTCCCATTGCATCCAATTTCAATTGACCAGCCGCTCATGCAATGGGGTTTGGACTTCATTTGAGTCATTAATCCCACTTCAAGCCAAGGACACAAGTGGGTTTTAACAGCCACATATTACTTCACTAAGTGGACTGAAGCAGTAACACTCAAAGAAGCAAATGAGACTAGTATCTTAGACTTCTACGAGGGGATAGTAACTAGATTTGGCATACCTACTACAATAATCTAAGATAATGCATTAGCATTCATTAGATCCAAGCTGACTGAGTGGGATTTCAAGAACGGGATCTACCTAAGTACTTCATCAAAATACTACCCTCAGGGTAATGGCCAGGCTGAATCTACAAACAAGAACTTGTTGAGGATCATTAAGAGGACTCTTGATGAGAATCAGAGGTCTTGGCATACCAAATTGAAATCAGCCTTATGGGCTAATAGGATAACTCCCAAGAGATCCACAGGTAACTCTCCATTCAGGCTTGTTTATCAAAGAGAGGCAATCTTGCCCATGTCACTTGAGTTGCCAACATTGGAACTCATGAAACAGTTGGAGTTGTTGGATTTTGAGCCCATGGAAGTTAGATATGCAGAATTGATGGAGCTCCAAGAAATCAGGAATCAGGCATGCCAAGTAATGAAGAAGGATCAAGCTTTGATATTCTTTTATTGAGAAGAATGTACTTGTAGTAATAAGAAGCTTGAATAAATTCAAGCATCTAGTCTCAAACAACAAATTTCAGTTGTTGGTCTCTCATGCGGGAGTAAAGGAATTCCTCCTCAACAAGGATTTGAATGAGAAAAGAGCAGGTTGGATCACTCGTTTCATGGATTATGACATAGAGATCAAGGTCAAAAAGCTGGTGAGAAGAAAAGGATCGTGTGAGTAGATGGTTCTGGGTAAGCAAAAGGGAGTATGCAATGAAGAAGAGGTTGTTTTGACAGTTCAAGATAGCCATGTGCAAGGTAGCACTCAAGAAGAGGATAATGTTGTCCGCACTCCTTACAGGACCCAAAGGTATAATTCACTTCCTAAGCATGGGCCTATGCCCTTCAGTGATGAACAGAACCAAAAGAAGACACTTTAGATTGCAGGCTGTCCCATATGCCATAGTAGACGGTGTTTTATTCAAGAAAGATGTGAATGGAGTACTACTGAGATACATTGGTACAAATCAGATCCATATGGTGTTGGAAGAGTTCCATGGTGGACCAGCTGGTGGTCATTTTACACCAAGAGTGACAGCCTTAAAGATCATGATGGCTAGCTATTATTGGCCCAAGATTTTCAATGATTGTTATGGATGGATCAAGAGGTGCGAGAATTGTGCATTCTTCACAGGTAAAGAGAGGCTTGTTGCCCTCCCATTGCATCCAATTTCAATTGACCAGCCATTCATCCAATGGGGTTTGGAATTCATTGGAGTCATTAATCCCAATTCAAGCCAAGGATACAAGTGGATTTTAATAGCCACAGATTACTTGACTAAGTGGACTGAAGCAGTAGCACTCAAAGAAGCAAATGAGACTAGTATCTTAGACTTCTATGAGGGCATAGTAACTAGATTTGGCATACCTGCTACAATAATCTCAGATAATGCATTAGCATTCATTTGATCCAAGCTGACTGAGTGGGATGTCAAGAACGGGATCTACCTAAGTACTTCATCAAACTACTACCCTTAGGGTAATGGCCAGGCTGAATCTAGAAAAAATAACTTGTTGAGGATCATTAAGAGGACTCTTGATGAGAATCAGAGGTCTTGGCATACCAAACTGAAATCAGCCTTATGGGCTGATAGGATAACTCCCAAGAGATCCACAGGTAACTCTCCATTTAGGCTTGTTTATGGAAGAGAGGCAATCTTTCCCATGTCACTTGAGTTGCCAACATTGGAACTCATGAAACAGTTGGAGTTGTTGGAGTTTGAGCCCATGGAAGTTAGATATGCATAATTGATGGAGCTCCAAGAAATCAGGAATCAGGCATCCCAAGCAATCAAGAAGGTTCAGACTTTGATAAAGAAGACCTTTGATAGAAAGGCCAAGAGTAGATCTTTCCAAGTTGGAGATCTAGTATTAAAATGGGATGCAGAAAGAGAAAAACTGGGAAGGCATTCAACATTTGATGCCATTTGGAGTGGCCCATACATGGTCACAAAGTGTAAAGAAAACAATGCCTTACAATTGTCTTCATTGGATGGCGAAGAACTGTAGATTCTAGTCAATGGAATCTATCTAAAGCATTGCTACTAAAGGGAAATTCTCCACCTTGTAAATATTAGTTTAGGTTTTCATCCCTCCAAGTGCTTGTGCACATTGTTTTTCTGTAGGTTGTTTTGTTTTCCCTAAGTGCTTTGGCACAAGCTTGCTATCCCTGGAGATGTTTTACAACCCTTTCTTCCATCAGGTGATATTCCATCTTCCCCTTTGCCACATTCTAGTCAGTTGGGGTATTAAATAGAGAATCAAGTGACTCCATGCCCAATGGATGCTTCAGGCAACTGGTAACTTGATCCAGTAGGCAGATGACCCCGCTAAGTCACCAAAATTGTTATCCAAAATTCACCCCCCAGGGTAATTTTGATAACATTCATCAAATTATTCGGTCCCAAGAAAGTAAGATTGATTCGAGGCCCAAAATCATGTTTTTCGGGGTCCTCTCGGCATTTTTCTAACTCCCCCACCCAAGAAGAAATCCCAACAGGTTGAGAAAATGGAAGAAATGCAAAACATAAGGTTGGAGGACTGTGTTAAGGCATTTCAGGTCTGAAGGGTTTAGGTCGTACTGAGGTTCGTTGTAGCAATCTAGGGGCCGAAAAAATGAAGAAAATCGGCTAAGTTCTAGTCCAGGCGGTCTGCGGGACAATTGGGACGTCGAGACGCGTGGGACGCGAAAAGCCGAATCGGCCGAAAGGGGGAAAAAATTGCCTAAGTCTTTTGTTTCACACGGTTTGGGATAGCTAGGACAAAGCTTCGTGCGGGACATGGATTGGCCGGTTTGGCACAAGAAGGTCCATTTCAGGCAGTTCGGAGGTTTTCGTTCGGGATAGCCGGGACAAAGAGTACGCACGAGATGCTTATCTACCGGTTTGGCACAAGTCGGTCCATTTCGGGCTGTTCGGTAATATTTGTCCAAGACAGTTTTGGACATTCGGGCCAAAAGTACACGTGGGATGCAAAAATATGAAATATTCACCAACGAATGGAATCTCACCACGTGTCTTCACCTCAAAAAGGAACAAGAAAGCCCGAATCGGCCGAAGCAGGAGATTTTTGTCTGCGACATCCAGGCCAAAGGTACGTGAGGGACGCGTGGGACGCAAAAACGGGAAATGGATGAAAAGAGACAAGGGGGCCCACAAAAAAATCATAATGTGCCACGTGTGAGAAGGTTGAAAAGTTGCTAAGAGTTTAGCGCAAGGTAAAAATGTGCCCCTCAGGCCCGAACCAATAAAATAGTTCCACGTGTCCAAGTTTAAGGGCCCGAAAGGAATTTTCAGTGGATGAACCCGTGGACGAATTAGATCCTAACACGTGTTATCCAAGTGGCAGAGCATGGAAAGAATTCATATATTTTCCTACCAATTGGTTTTGGCCTGTTTTTGCCCTAAATCTTCAGATCGCCATAACTTTTGATCCAGAGCTCAGATTTTCGCGTTATTTATATCAATGGAAATATGGTGAAATTCTCAACATGATTTTGGGGTCAATCTTGCATTTTGGTTCAGTTTGGAAAGATAAAATCAAGAAACATCTATGGCACGTGGTAATGGCCAAAACTAACATTTCAACAACCAGCTTTAATGCAAAATACAGTTCACCACTTTTTCTAGGGTTCTCACCCAACGCCATAATGAGATGAATTAAATGCAACCTCGAAGTGGTTGGGGTAGATTTGGATTTCCTCTCTCTTCCCTCTCTCATTCTTCCTATAAATTGTAAGGAAGGGCTTCTTTCTAAAGGTCAAACATTCATGTTTTGCCTCTCCCTTCTTCTCTTTGGCAGGTAAATTTTTGGAGTTCGAACCTCCCATTTAAAACTGTAATGTAACTTTTCCTCTTGGCATTTTTTAGTGTATTGTATAAATATTTGGAGCAAGTAATGCATGTCTGTGGATGATTCTCAACCCTCTTTGTGTTCATTTACATCCTCCTGATCTTTCACTACAAATTTTGTTATCTATGCATGATCTTGCATCACATTTTAATGGCTTGTGTTTATTGGCGAGATAGGTGTTCTTCATTCCTCAGTGCATCACCTTTGTTAGTTTAGGTTTTTTTTTACGCATCTTCTTACCCTGTCTCCTTGGCAAGTTAGATTATATTCTGAGTAAACCCTCTGCATTTTTCATGTGCATCTGAATAGAGGAATAGGAACCAGCCTTCTCTAGAGATTCCTTTCTCATTTTTGCAAGTCCCACACTTGGAGAAAGGATTCAATGTTGTGTAATCACACTGGATGCTATTATGATCAACTTAGAAATCTGATCAATATCCAGGGGTGCTGTGATTCTACACTAACAGTTCCTTTCTCAATTTCCTTTAATTATCCACACCTCATTTGTTAATTTCATTCATTTTAAGCACATACAAGAATCCTAATATTATTTCTTATGTTAAAGGCTTGTTTCTCAAAATATGTTTAATTGACGATAAACTTTATCCTCACTACAAGAAGAAACTAACAAGATGTTAAGGTTCTTTTTTTCGAGACATATATTTGATGTTTAAATTGAACTTTTTCTAGAAAAGGGTAACTATCATGAGGTCAAGGAATATATATTAGAGTTTAATGGCTTATTAAGATTCAATATATCTTTTCCAATAAACATCCTTCCATCATAGTACCCTATTTTTTCAGTTACAGTTTATATAGTTAGATAACTTATTTGAATCCATTAAACTCTTTCACATGAAGAAATTTTATATAGATTTATATATATTTTTTGTTTTCTCAAAATTTTCATCTCATAAAGTGAAATTCATATTTATTTTTAATCACATGAAAGTGTCTAGTTCAGTTTTACAGACTTTGAGCATGACGTTATTCCTAACCCCAAAATCTTGTTAACTCTTGTACTCTTTACACTTACGTCATACTTTGGCCTCACGGTTGGCATTTTTTTTATAAGAATTGTAATTCAAATGACTCATAATTTACACTGAGGGATTCGTGAATACAAAGAGTGGTGACTATACACCTAACTACTCATTTCATTGCTCTTATACTATTAAGTATTAAATGCATATTACATGACAAACCAACAACTATATGATTTTAAAATTTCTTCCAAGGAACTATTTAAATTGTTTATTAAAATGCATCAATGTTTCTTTAACCAATACCCTTAAGAGAGGCTCCACAATCTATTAACTCTAGCAGCAATCATTGATGGGGGAACTGTTGACCAAAATATGCTCACACTTAAATTTTGGTCAACTAACACCATTCTTCCCCCTTTTGTGCTTCAATATGAATTTTTATATATTTTATGTAGTTAATGTACCCTGAAATCACTTCCATCATATAGGAAATTTCTTCCCCTTTCTAGAAATATTAAAATGTCCTTCTAACACATCATATTTTGCAAATGGAAGGTCGGCGGGCCTTGGAAGGATTTTTTGCCAAAAGCGAGCCGGCGGGCTTGTAGAAGACTTTTTTCCAAAAAATAAATTGCAGACTGGAGGGGCAGGGGAGATGTCCTAGCCCTTTGCACTTTTTGATAAAAGTGTAGTTTACAATTACGGGCCCACGAGCCTGCAGAGGATCTTTTCGCCAAAATAAGGAAAAAATGCCTAAGGCCCGCAAAGGGACACGTGGCCATGTTTCAAGTCAAAGTGGGAAGGCGGGTCATCGAAGGAATTTTTGAATTTTGTTTTGCAAAGCGTAAAAGTATAAAAGTAAGCCACATCTCCGCTGAAGCCCAGAAAATACACGTATCAAGCCTTTTTCAACTACGGGGAAGCGGGCTGTCGGGGAAACTTTGGAAATTTTGTAACTTTTACAAATAGAGAAAAATGTAAAGTGTGGGCATGTGAGCCCAAGGAGGTTTTTTTGCCAAATGAAAAATGTAAATTTACGATCTTTTGGGCATGCGGGGAACTTTTGTACTTTTGTAATTTTTGTGCAAAAGGTGCAAGTTGTAATTTTGGGCCCGCGGATCCATTTGGCAAAATAGGTTTTTCACCATTTTTTGTACGGATTCGATTCAACTATTAAAATGGGCATATCATTTGATCCAGTTCTTCAAATTCAAAAAATTTGGTAGCATTGGAAATATCTCAACATCCTCTACACCATGGTAGCCTGAAATTTTAATTTTTACGTGGTTAGGTGGGTGAAATATTGGAAAACATCTCTGCCTCAGAAAACATGCAATTCTAGGCATCCCAACCACTAAAATTTAATGAAGTATGGTATGCTTTCTTCTCCAGGAAGCTTGAGTACATTAGGGAATGGATTTTTAAAGGTGACCATGACTTTTCCATACCATTTAATGAAATTTTTTAGCTAGTAAGATCAGATTTCAAGTTTCTCTTCTTTCTCTCATGTTTTCATCGTTCTGTATATTGTAAACATTTCTCATTTTGGAGGAGAGATATTCTTGGTGTTGGGAAACTTTGTCTAGTTTGTTTCTTGACTCCATTTGAGTTGTAAGCCTTTTCTTAAGCCTAACAAGTGGATTTTATGATTTTTAACATCCGTGTAATGGTTTTTGCACCTCATAGAGAAATAAAATCATGTTTTTGCAGTGTTCTTAAACCCTTTTTCATGTTTTATTTTTCCCCTGTGCCTTTCCATTTCATTTTTGCTTCCACTACATGTATTTCACATTTACAGGTGTAGGATGCTATGTTTTATGGAGTTTTCATGGTGGATTGGGATTTGGGTCAGTGTCTCTTCTTTCTAGCCTCCCTCATCTCCATTTTCCACATGTTTCATCCTCCCTCAGTAGATTATCTCACCTCTTTCCTTTTCTAGTGTATCACTGGTTTAGTGTAGGCTTTCTTTCACTCTCTCTTTCTCTATGGTTCATTAGAATGGTTAGATTAGGATAGGTTAGTTTTTCCTGGATTAGAATAGTTTGTGGCTGGTAGTTTAGGGACAAGAAACAACTTTCTCTAGAGGATCATCTCAAGTTTGCAAGTCCCACAGCTTGAGAGAGGGTCTAATGATTTGCAGATCACACCAAATTCTCCACAAAAAACTAGGCCATTCAGGGGTGCTATGATTTTGCATTAAAAGTAACTACACCATACGAGAGAGGACATGGTAATATGCTACTAAGGGTCACAGTTATCTCGAGGGACAAAGGGGGTTCGAATACAAAAGTTATAAAATTTAATACATTTTAAAATCCTTCTAAGGTAATATTTATAATCATTGGTAGCAACACATCATAGTTCCTTTGTTCATTAGCATCATAATAGGTCACTCAATGTGTTACATTCATTTTTATTCGAGCGTTCCTACACCCTACCACAAGTCAAATTAAGAGTAATCAAGTGTCCATGTCTTGGAAGGCATTCTTGCCACTCGAGGTATCCCTAGAATACAATTTCTCACTTTTGTTTAAAATTTATCTTAAAAAGGGTTCCATTAGCTTTGGTTTTCTTATTTGACTGCAAATAAAATATTTAACTCTATAGTTTATTTAAAATACCTATCATATACACATTTTAAGTTTGATTATTAAATGAGAAACTATGTTTTCTTATTCAATTGTTCTCGCATGGATCAATTCACGTCCACCTTCACATCATAAGAAATATTTAATTTGTTTCAAGAAATCTCCATGACCCTTGAAATGATTATATCGACATCCCAAGGGTATGCTCCCAAACGAGGGAAAGTTACAAAATTTCCTTTACAATTAAAAAGTAAATAGGAAATTAATGCACAACCTAACAATCTTTGTGGTCTCACCCACTGTTCATTACACTAAAATTTTAACGTTATTTAGTCTCTCAAAACAACTATGATATTTCAATCTCAACATGTCATCTTGTATGCCATTAAAATGATGTTATTCCTTGCACTAAGGAATCTCACACACTTTCATACCTATGTGAATCCTCTCAACTACGTTTCTAGGGACGAATTAAAAAACTATACAACACCTCTAAGTCTCTAAGACTATGAAGAATATTTAAAGTTAGCCTAACTTGGAGCTTACTATAGAGGGTCATTACATTCAACACAGGTAAATATTACGAGCTATATGAATGTTTTGTTACTTTCCGCTCAATAAGGAAAACACACACAAATGTAAGTTGATATTTTTCTTTGAATATTAAATGATTTCCTAGGTCATTGTAACACTTGTAGATAGGTAAAACTGTGCCATTTTAAATAACTTGCTAACAATTTTACTCGGAAAATCATATCACAATTACGATGACACTAAACATTTTAAATGACAAGGTTCCACTTTCATACTCCTATATCTATTTTGACACTAAAAGAAGGGTTCTTTGACATCATTTTCAAAATCAACATGATATAATGAGCTTCGTTTACTTAATAAAATATACACCATTGCCACAAAGAGTAACAACCACTAAATAAGAAAAAGTACAACTATGTACAACATAGTACATTTTCCCAATACACAACACTATCATTTTCATCATGGAAATAATTAAAATAATACATCCTATTCATAAAAATATCACTAAAATATTCTAAACAATTACATTTCCTTCAAATAACATGTCAATAAAAGAAACAGTTATATTTTAAACCCTTACACTCAAGCAAAAACAAGACATTCATCATTTCAAGTAATTTCAAACAAAGTACAAAGAGAGGTAGAGATAAGGAAAGAGGAGAGAGATAATTTCCTCACACATTAATTTCTACTCGAGCATTTTTACACCCTACCACAAGTAAAATTAAGAGTTATCAAGTGTCCATGTCTTGCAAGGCATTCATACCACTCAAGGTATCCCCAGAACACATTTTCTCACTTTTCTTTAACATTTATCTTATAAAGGGTTCCATTAGCTTTGGCTTGTTTATTTGATTGTAAATAAAATATATAACTCGATAGTTAATTTCCAATATCCTATCATATACGCATTTTAGGTTTGATTATTAAATGGGAAACTATGTTTTGTTATTCACTTGTTCTCACGTGGATGAATTCATGTCCACCTTCACATCATAATAAATATTTAATATGTTGCAAGAAATATCCATGACCCTTGAAATGATTAGATCGACATCCAAAGTGTATATTCCCAAACGAGGGAAAGTTACAAATATTCCTTTATAATTAAAAAATTAATAGGAAATTAATGCACACCCTAACTACATTTGTGGTCCCACCCACTATTCATTACATTACAATTTTAACGTTATTTAGACTATGAAAACAATGATGATATTTCAATCTTAATATCTCATCTTGTATGCCATTAAAATTATGTTATGCCTCTCACTAAGGAATCTTACACACTTTCCTGCCTATGTGAATGCTCTCAACTAGGTTTCTAAGGATGAATACAAAAACACATACAATACCTCTAATTCTCTAAGACTATGAAGGATATTTGAAGGTAGCCTACCTTGGAGCTTAGTATAGAGGGTCATTACATTCAACACGGGTAAATATTATGATCTATATGAATGTTTGGTTACTTTCCACTCAATAAGAAAAAAAAACACAAATGTAAGTTGATATTTTCATTTGAATATTAAGTTATTTCCATGGTCATTGCAACACTAGCAGATAGGTAAAACCACGCCATTTTAAATTACTTGCTAACAATTTTACTCGCACAATCATATCACAATTACTATGAGACTAAACATTTTAAATGGAAAGGTTCAATTTTCATCCTCCTATATTTATTTTCACACTAAAATAAGGGTTCTTTGACATCATTTTCCACATCACAATGATACAATCAACTTCATTTACTTAATGTAATGTACTTCATTACTACCAAGAGTAACAACTATTAAATAGGAAATAGTATAACTATGTACGATATAGTACATTTTCCCAATACGCAACACTATCATTTTCATTATGGAAATGGTGAAAATAATACATCCTATTTATAAAAATATCACTGAAATGTTCTAAAAAATTACATTTCCTTCAAAGAACATGCTAATAAAAGACACAAGTGTCATTTTTACTACTCCTTTTTGCTCAGGTACCTATAACCAACATTGTGGCAGTCCTAGCACTGAGTAAGGAAAACCCTTACACTCAAGCACAAACTAGAAATTCATCATTTCAAGTAATTTCAAACAAAGTACAAAGAGAGGTACATATAAGGAGAGAGAGGAGAGATCATTTCAAACAAATTATAAAGAACATTTTTAATTGCAAAATCCTTTCATACAAAGTAATTTATTAAATAATACTCTACACACACTATAACACTATAAAAAGGGGTTCATAAGTTATTTACAGAACCAATACGATCCTAGGAAATATTTTCTATGTTAAGTTCTGAGTGTCCGAGAACTAACCAAATAAACTAAATTGCTTATAGTATGGTTTCAAAAACCACTTGTTTTACGTTCAAACATAAATTCCATTAATTCCTACCTACTCGCCTATAAACAAATAACTCACCGGATTTCACGAATTTTGATTTCATCAAACAAGGTTCAATTTAAGAAGGTGAATTTGAGACCAATTATCGTAAACAAATCAAACATTTATGTTTTATGACGACGGGTGACTCCAAAATCCACTTGAAACTCTAACTTACGATTTTTTTTAATGAAACTGAGAGTTGGTTTTAATTGTTGCATAGGAGTACTAGAGGTAGATGGAGGTTTTTTCCAGTTATACAAAATAAATATGACATTTGTAAGTGAAAACTGATAACAATTTCATAAAGTGAGAATGTCACCAAAAGTGACTGAAGTGTAAAAAGGGTATCAAATCTTACCTTCTTAAGGCATTTAATCGAGTTATTCTACTCGGTTAAGAAACTTCATGGTTTCTTGGGTCGACATGGAACTTGTTTTATGTTTTGGTTCCCATTAACCATTCAACATGGTGCTCCATGCGTAAGGTTCTAAAGACCTAATTTATTTATTTATTTTGGTTAAAAGTTTAAAGCACAATATTTTCGGGAAAGGTAAAATCCATGTCCATTCATTCCAATTTCCATTATTTCTTAATATATATAACTTAAAAAAATCCAACACTAAAAAAAATGATGATATTTTTAGTTTGAAGTGAGAGTAAGAGTGATCCATACATGAATAACCCCTGCAGAGACAATGCCCAGTCCTAGGGGAAGAGTATGGTGCTACTGCAATGAGGAATACTATTTCTCCACCATGTTCAAAGTAAAGTTTTAGCAACAGATTACCCGTATCATACTTTCCCCCACATTGCACATTCTTATCTGTAATTTATCAATACAAGTCAAATTGATAACCTGTTACAAGTGTGCTTTGGTAGTTGTCCATATGATTCCTCATACCCCCATTTCAAAAAGCCATTTTGTGTAAATCTAAAAATCTTCACATTCCATAAAACCAATTTTTTTTTGTCCTTTAACATTCCCATATTTGTGAATACTATATTCATAGCAGGCCACATTCCCATCATATAGTGGTTCCCAACAACTCAAAGAACAAAGAAAAATACAAAAATTCAATTATGATTTCGTCCCATGCATCCCCTCTCAAATCAGGAACTTGGAAAAATAGTCCACATGCCTTAACAGTGCATCCCAAAGAATATGTATACGCTAAATCCCTATAACCACAACATTTAAGAAGGACCCTGTTTGAATCAAATGAAGAAACATTTATTTCTTGAAAGGCACCAAATGGAAGACCAGAGGGTTACACGCAGAGGAAGAGTGAAGGAGAAAACTCTAGTAGAGATAGAAGTGCGATAGCTGAAAAGGGCACTTTCATTGCCTTAATCAATACAAATAATTCTCAAAATAAAATATAAAGAGTAGGAAAACAAACTGGTAGGAACAAAGGATATAATTCACATAACACATCATATCAGAAGAAGAAGAGGCCAAAACAAAACAACTCAACATTATGCTTTCCTAAAGCACCTCCTTGATCTTCAATCCTCTCCGTCTTTTGCATATAACAACAAAAAATCGACATAAAACAATTTAATTTTCTCTTAGAGAAAAAACAACCTACTTCCTCTAAGATATAGACCCATGTCAATCAGTTTGTATAAATTTAAATGAGGAGGAATTTGGGCTTCATATTATCCTCCATGTGCAAGGATGAATTAAGCCATGATGGTACAAATCTTCAGACAATTATAGGTGAGAATGCCATTTAACAAAATTTTCCATATAGCTTTTTTTTTATTCAATTATGAGAGGACATAACTCTACTCTTGCTCCAACTGTCTGATCACTTCTAAAATCCAAATGTTAACTTGAATTCCTTGGGAGTGATTCTCCTAGACCTCAAATAAAATGCTTATATTAACATGTAATGAAATGACAAGTTGTAGGCCCTTCCACCAACCAACCCTGAAAAATGTGGCTTGATGTCTTAAATCGAGGGGGAATTACACAATAACACCCCCACACCTATAATCAAGCCATTACTTCCTCTTCAAACATCTAAAATTTCTAAAATTATCCCATGTAAGAACTTTTAAGTACAATAACTAGTGTCTAAGATGTCACTATGGAATCTAAGAACAACCTTTCATATAGGGAAATCTTTAATGAAGCTATCAACCGAGTCATTCCTATAAAATCCTATCCTCCACGCTGAGAAATCCTGAAAATCATCATGTTTTATAGTAAGGAGGACCCATAACAACACATCAGGGATTTCCATCATCGGTGTTATCTTATCACTCACGACTAGTATCTCATGTTGAGGACATTCCCCATGTCCTTAGCTAGCCATTCCCTTGAATGGTACAATAATATCCTACAACATTCCCTTTTCTCATTCACAAAAATCCCCTAGTTATTCCTAGAGAAATTTTACATTAACATTGCTTGTAATATATCCATCACTGATCTCTATTCCCTCAAACAATTTGAGGATGATTCCATTTCTGATTTCATCAGCAAATGACAAGGTATTATCAACCAAATTTACTTCTCTTTTCTGCAAATTGATTTGATCGAGTTGTTTGTGAATGAAAAACATATCATCAACCCTCCAAATGCAATCCATGTAAACATTTGAAGATTCCCTTACCATGACCCATAAGATATAAATCCATTCCCTCGAGGATAGTAAATTTAAACTTCGATCTAAAAAAACAAACCCTGAGTCCTCTTTTAAAACCTTTTATAATAACAATAAATCTTAGGGTTCAAAAATTGTCTTCTTTTAAAAACCATGTATAAAAATTATTCAGAATCCAAAATTACCCAGCCTAAATGTAATTACACTCCCACAAGGGAGTATCTAGCACTGTAAATGATATGGATCGAAATCTGGTAAATGGTAAATTGTGCCAATATTGTAACAGAGGAAGTAAATTTCTTGATTCCATCTACAGTCCCTCCACATGCATCCGAGGGTTTAAGCCCAAGTTTTTGGAGCATAACATATGACATCAATATTAAATTCTGTAGATAGAAATAAGGTCTAAATGGAAAGATTTAATTTCATCTTGAGATCCGGCCATGAAACCCAGTCCCTATGGGAGACCAAACCCAAAATGTTGTGGATTCCTTTGCAAGAGTGACAAAGAGATTTAATTCCCATAGTTTTTGCAAGTGGAATAATATCATTAGTAATTATGGGATACCACCATATATTCTAATAATTGAAAGAGAAGCCAGTATGACAGTTGTCACCAATCCAATGTTCTAGGGGCTTCACCAAATCAAATGATTTCCATATGATTTTGGCTATGAAAGTCCCAAAATTCATAATCGGACCCTAGTGATAATCAATGTGTGCATCCCAATATTATTCTAACATATTTTTTTTAAGGAATCACCAGAAGAAATACAGTGTCAAAGCAAGATTTTATAGGCTTGATTTCCAAAGAGACATCACACAACCCATTAAGAATATAAAGGGAACATTTTCCTATACACATCAATAATTCCCATGCCACCTTGATTGCGAGGGAAAGAATAGACATCCCAAGCCACTCGGTGAAATCTAGTTAAACCATAAATTTTACACCAAAGGTAGTCCCGAAGCATCTTATCGATCTTGGCGAAGGAGAAGTGAGAAAGGAACTAACACGTAGAATAATACACATGGGTAGTGGCTAGAATCTAACAATTAGAATTTACAAATGAGAGAGAAGGGTTTAGAAGAAGACCAATAAATTATATGTTCAACTATGTCAATCCCATACTACCATACCATGGCAAGTCACTATCAAAGGAAAATGGAATGCCCAATAATTTAAATTATTCTCCTTTTTTAATCCATTTCTAGGGGTAATCTTTCAACCAATCTGACATAGGAAAACAAATTTTTCTATAGCCAAAAGTCTTAGCCATTTGAATGTTTGATCGTAAAGAAAGGAATAAAGTATCTAGGAAATAAAACATGATAGCCACATTCTATTATGACTCATCCAGGGTTAGAAAGGAATCATTGAAGGAACAATTAATATGTTAAGTCGCATGATCCAGAAGGAAAACCCCTTGAATGCGACCTTGATCAACATTAAAAGCACAAATATAGCATTAGGCATCATCAAATAAAATAAACAAGGTAGGCACAATAGGTCACCCCTATTTGATAAAGATGAAGAGGTGAATCACAACATACGTATGACCATTAATTGTAAGGTAAATAGACACATTAGAAAATAGAGTTTGGAATACTGAAGTGAAGAATTTGAAAAAACCTAAGGCTATGAGAATAACTAAAATAAATTTCCATTCAATGCAATCATAGGAATTTTAAAATTCAATTTTGATAAATAAATGATGCTCTAGAGAAATCCAAGCCCATTCATTTCCCTCTCAAACTACTAGAAGATTATGCATAATGTATTGGTCTTTGAAAAAATCTATCTTCTCAAGGTGAATAATTTCTGGTAATAGATTAGTAATGCAAAGAACCAGAGCCTTAGAAATAATTTTGTATGACACATTTAACACAGTGATAGGCCTCTAGCTAGTTATATGCTCTGGATTTCTAGCATTAGGAATGAATTTTATGTGTCAGTGGATTTGTAGGGGTTATTTCCTTGTTTAGGCATGGGGGTTACACAACACCCCTATTTGTAGTAGTTAGTAGTGTATTATTTTACTATCGATCTATGTACAAAGGCCATCATGGCGGTTAATCCTAACTCAGATGAGTTAAGTCTATTTAAAATCTCGTCAATCTCTTCATTTTTTCATTTCCCTTGCTCATTTTGAGAGACAAAGCCTTGGTCATTTTTCTGCTCACCACAATTGTTGGTTATCTAGAAGCTCAATTTTCCTTTGCAAATAAATTCTATGAGGTTATGAACATCGTCATTTTCATTTGTAATGAGCTTCTAAGCACAATTGACAAAGGTGGTCGTGGTTATTGTCTATTCAAACTCTCGACTTTATTTTTGAGCATGATGTTTTTCTATTCGAAGCTCTCCAAGAGTATTGTTTTATGATTCTCGAGCCTCTATAATTTTTTTTATATTTTTAGAGTTTTATTTCTTAATTATCTTATCTCTTATTTGAGATTCTTGTGAGATATTGACCTCCATTATTGATCATTTGAGTTATGTTCCATTCTTTACAAAACAAATGTTGCGAGTTCTAGGTATGGATACTTGTATTAAAAAAATTCCTATGACTTGGTTGAAGCTTGGGTAAAAATAAAATAGACATCGTGTTCTAGATCTATTGTAAAATGTTGCAAGTTCAAAAAATGTTGCGAGTTCTAGGTCTATTGTAAAATTTACCCAAGTTGATAAGGACTGTTAGGTTGAGCTAATTGGTTTTCAATTGATGTGAATTTATCACCCATAGTCTACAGAGCCTTGAATACATCATGTGACTGAGAAAAAAGAGTAGGCTCTATAATGGTAATAGGTTGTGGAATAGGTAACAAATCTGCTATAAGAGGCACTGAAGGCCTTGGTGCCAATTTCTCAGCTTAAATAAGGTTGTTTTCATCCCTAATGGAAATGTAATCAAATTTTGGGAGATTATCTCCTCCCATAGACTGAATCATATTTTAAATATCACTATTTAAGGCTATGAGATAGTCTAGAAAAGCATGGTCAACTTGAGGCTTAACACTAGCTAGGATTCTTTCCCAAGTTCAATCAAAACAAATATTGAAACTAGCCATAAATTCATGGTTCACAACAATGCTGTCAAGGGAATGATTCGTAATAATACTTTTAACGGAATGATTCACAATAATATTATGTATAAATTACTAAATTTGTAGAAAGGTAAGATGATTAATTAGGTAATTTGACATTCACAATAAATAATAAGGTATACACAACACTGCAATAAAATTGGAAAGGCAGAAATCAATTCTCATTTAAAGGGGAAAACTAGAAAAATACGCTTGAGCACTCCTGTGTCAAAAAACGTCCCCCCCTATGCCTTGCAATTGCACACAATATATAGCATGTTTATAAATCCCACCCTTCCTAAAAATAGGATAAAAATTTTACTCACCCATGTCTCTTTTTTTTATCCTTTATTCTAAATTAATAAAGGAATACAAAATAAACATGCTAATACAATGAGGCATAAAAGCCTTGGTACAACAATACATCCTAGTCAAACTGTAGTTGACTATTCTATTTTTAATAAATTTTGATGAATAATTTGGTGAATAATAAGCTTTTCTTGATGAGCAAGTCTTCTCCAAAGCATTCAATCTTTGTCTTCTAGTGCTTGATGTGACACTTTCCAATTGATCTACTTGCATTTATTAAAATAACACCTTAATACTGCCCCTTGGGTGCACATGAAAAAATAAATATCTCTATGTGTGAGTAAAAATAACTCCTTTATTTTCAATTCTTGGAAAAATAATTCACCCATGCATCCATCTTGCTAGGGACCACCTTTGGTTATGATGTTGACATTTGTGCACATACTTCATTTTGCATGTTGATAATGACATCTTTATTTTTTGTGTATACATGCAATAATATCTCCTACAAACATAATATTCAACCTAAAAATATCCCATTGTGGGGACCACCTGTACACATGTGTGGGAAAATAATATCTAGTTTTTGAAAATTAAGGTAACTCCAAAACTGTCCCTTTCAATGATCCATGTGACACTGATGTTTAGCCTCCTGCCATGCATTATTTTCCCCTAACCCTGGCATATAATATGATTAAAAAATCATCTATACATTGACTTGATTATTACCACCTTTTTTTTGGTTGAACTCGGACCCTTTGATTTTGACATGGGCATAAACTATAGTTTTTGGTCTCAAATAATTATGTATATGATAGTAAGGAAACCCTTACCTTTCTGATCATAATTGTTGTCAACATTTTAAAGTGTATTTTAGACCTTTGAGAGCTCAATGCATATGATAAGAAAATGATAGGGCTATCCCCATTTTCCATGATTCTCAACCCTTTATTCATTTGTCGATGGATAAAACATTGGCTGCAGTTAAGTTGAAATATGGTTGAATTATTTATTTTGGTGAGGACGGTTGATCTTATATGCATGATCACACGCCATTGATTTCTTATGAACCCTTGGTTACGGTTATGACATTGAAATTAAGATGGTCAGTGCCTTTCACGTCATTGATTTTTCATGATTTCTTCTGCACCATTGATCGTGACTCTGGTTAGTTTAGGTTTTTATGGCAAGTTGACATGTTGGCACTTCTCCTACCCTGGTTGAGTTTCATTAACTCATTGAGAGTTCTGGTAGAAAAACATCGAGAACCCCATCATTTGAGCATTATCACTTGAGATCTCTGTGAGCTAATAGAGCTATGTCAAAAAAAATTATATTGGCCATTTGAAGTTTTTAAAGCTTTGTATTTCTTCCTCATTATCGAGCCATTTCTTGGGGATGAAGCTTTCTGCCTTGATTGTCATTCCTCTGTGATAAATCACCTTCCAAGCTTGAGGATTTTCATTTTTTAATTCATTCTAATATTATATTCAACAATGTCCGGTCTCCTTTGGGATCTAAACACCATGTTTTGAGATTTCAGGTTTGATTATTTTGGGCATTCAATAGAGTTGGGGTTTCGAGTTGTGACTCGCCACTATACTATGGCCGCCACTTTGAAGGTAAGATATTTTTTTTCTTTTTCTATTTCATGTGAGTTTCTTGTACTCTAATTTCAACAACCATGTGGGTTTCGATCTGTGTTGATTTTTATCAAATTTTTAACTACCTAGCCTAGAACTGGAAAATGCTTTTTTTTTGGACAACCCAAAATGGGTATTATTATTTTGATCGAAAAGTATCAAATTTCAGAATTTTGTTTGGCCTCAGTATTTTCGTTTAGCCTTGAATTAAATTTTATTTGAGGGTTTCTATATTTTTGGTTTCTCATATTGTATTCCAATCGATATCTCATTATAATAACCTTCCTGGATCGACAACCTGTAGGGATGAAACTCTATTTGATCTTTATTGGTAACAAGTTCGACCATAGTATCCTTAAAAATGTTTGTGATCAGTTTTCTTATGCCAAAATTAACGCCTCCATAGTTGATAGATATATTATTTATGTGTTGTTATCATTTTCTCATATGGATCATGTATTCATTTGATTTTGCTTTTGGGTATTGAAGCTTCACTCTGAAATTTTTGAGCTCATTCCAAGCTGAATCCAAATCTATTGTCCTTGTTTTCGTCGGTTTAATTTTCATTGTAATCTTGACTCATTGCTATCAACAGGAGAAGGTAAGCTTGATATTTTTTGGTTTTCTTCTCCTCTAAGATGAGCTTTAGAAGATTTGATCATTATTTGTGTGGGATCAAAACAAATTTATATGTTCTGAATTTCAATGCTCTCTCTGAATGGCCTCTTCTGTACTTGATTAATTATGACCCCAAGAGCACGATTGTTTCCCTAAGTTAGCTGTAATGAGCTTGATCTTTATCATTTTTTTGGCACTATATGTGACCCTGGTAAGTTTAACTTCTACTTCGAATATATTTTTATATCTTATTTTGAAAATGATACTCTGCATTCTCCCATAAGAGGAGTTAACTTTGATGCATGACTTAGGTTCTACTTCTATACTCTCTTTATTTGATTATGAATCTTGCATAAACTCTGATTTTGAATCTTCAGTTGAGGAATGGTAACATGCATCTTTTGATCATCTGGTAGAGAATCCAACAAGCTTCCTTTATGATGAAATTGTACTTGATACTCCATCTACTTATAGATGTTGATTTTTTTTATTAAATTGGAAATACCACTTTCTAAGTACATTGTTGTTCTTTTAAAAATTGTCTTTCATAAAATATTGTTGAAGGATGAAACCTATAATCTCATTAAAGATGCTTCAAAATAGTTGGATCTGAAAGTCATTTCTCAGGATAAAAATCCTGTTGTAGATGTTTTTCTCTTCTTCTTTAAAAATAGCATATGTACCCCTCCATTATTAATGTTTGAACCTGCATTTCATGCTATCATTTATCTGGCATACCATTCTTGGGATATAGGCTTCTCTTGATATAATTTGTGCTCATAATGTAATGCCAAAGAGAACTCCATCCATCTTGACTGCCCAGGTTGGTTGTAGCTTTTGGTGATAGTTTTTTCTTGAGAATTTTGAGTTGTATCATCTAAACTTTATATACAAGGGTTTGTACTATTCCAGGTATGTAAAACCATTATGTGTATATATTTATCCTTAATTTTTAAGCTTCTAATGATGCATTTGTACTCATGTGAACGTAAAGGTATCCATTGTCTTCCGGTTTTGACCTGATTTTGTAATCTTGTATCAGGACAATGATGCTCTATAGCTATCACTTGTGTATTTTTGATTTGCTTCCAGACTTGAATTTCCATCTTTGCATAGATTATTTCTATATATTTAATAACTGGGCACTTTCTTTATTTGTTGATAGTACACTTATTTCTTGATGTATGAGCTTGTATTTGTTTCGGTCATTTACAATATCAATTGCATGCTTGGAAACTTGATTTTATGCTTCATAGTAATGCTTTCAATAGCTCATTCTTTGATCACTTGTAATATTATACTGGACTTGTAAGATTAGAGAAACTATAAATTCATCCTTATGGGAAAAATTTTCCCTGTTCACATTGAGTTGTAACTATTCTTCACTTGATAAAAGTATGTCTTGAATTTTCACTTTATCTCAATTCTTACATACAAGTAGTTGTAATCTTTGATGATAACTGATCTCTTCTTCTTCTACTTTTGCTTCTGCTTTTGCCATCAGTTGAACTCACCCCTTGTGCATTATTTTAGTACATTATCATTATTATGTCCTTACAGATACTCTTTTGTAAATGATTTAGTTGTGATGATGATGTTCTCTTATAGACATTAGTTATGCGGATAGTGACTGCAAACTTATTTTCCATACTACACAAGCGTACTTTATTTCATCTAAAACTATACTTGATGGTTTGGTACTTTGTTTTTTGTATCATATATTGATGATATCTTGGATTTGTATCCTTGAATCTCCACTGTGCATATGTATTCCATTTGTTATAATCTACAACACTAAACTTGCATTTTTATGGATTAGTAAAAGTACATCTTTTTATATTCAGCCTTTAATCTGAACTAAAATAAATGTACTTTTCTGGTTCAAATTGTAGAAAGTAATACTTCAGATATGTAAACACAACAATTAGTGTTTATTTCCTTCTTCTTACCTATACCTGCACATTTAGATTAACTACTTAGAAAACATTAGGCTTTTTGGCCTCTCTCATGTTCCTTAGTTTTCTTCTTTTATCTTTCCTTTTCTGAAATGATTCTAGGAATCATATACACTGATGTAGAATATTGATCTTGTCAATTATGTATATGTCTTTGATGTATCTTATTCCTGCAACTCATACCTCATGACGTCAAGAGATCCATTTGAATGAAATTACATACTAGAGGAATATGGATTAACCTTGAACCCGTGACTTACAGTCTTTCTGTTCTGTTTCTCAGGTAGAATGCTGACTTGGATAGCAAAGATGAAGATGAAGTAAAGCTAGAGTTGGAAGTGGAACAATGGAGATGAAAGAAACTCAAGTTAATGATGGGTTTTCCTGTAATCCTTTACCTTTCTTCTCATGCACATGTACCTTCTACTTCAGTAGTTGTGAATTGCTTTTGATTTACATCTCACAGCTTATGTGGGAAACATTTAAATCCTTTATGAATAAAATATCAAATTCTAGAACTGATTTGTGTACTTATTTATGAATTTCAGTTTTATTTATGGATTGTATAATGAACTAAACAACTCAATAACATAATTGGATGTACTTAATCGTGAAGGAAAGAAATTTAAAATATCTGCGACTTTAATAATGAACTCCCAATTACTATAATCTGCAACTCTATCTGCTTTTCCAAAATTTAACACTCCACCTATTTGGTAATTCTGGTCTTCATCAAGCTAATCATTTGTCCTTAGGGGATTTTGTGTTCTCTTACTGAATATAAGCATGGAATTATAGACTATGTGGTTTGTTACATTTTGTAATAGTACACATAGGTGTTAATTATGTGTAATCATCAATTGTTTCTAAAGAAAACATAATAATATTGTAATGTATCCCCCTAATTAGGTTCACTTTACCAATGCCATCTAACGTAACGAAGTTTCGAGTTGCCTATTTTTCCATAAGTGTAAAAATTGTCAACATGGCTTGGACTGAGTACATGGAAAATCACTTTTGAGAATGATTTTTTGGATACAAAAACCAATAGTTTTCAGCAGAATATTAAGGCAAAACACTTTGTGTATTGAGGGAAAGAATCACAACAACAAAATAAGATAAACATGCACACTAATAGTATGAAGAAATTACTAAATTTACAGTGAGATAAGATGAGTAATAAGATAATTTGACATTCACAAGAATTAATGAGATATATACACCATTGCAAATAATTGGAAAGGAAGATAATCTGTTCTCATTCAAGGGGAAAATATGGCAAATCTTTCTTTAGCAATCGTATGTGGAAAAATTCCTCCTTGTGCCTTGCAATTGCACACAATATATAGCAAGATTATTCACCCAGCCCATCCTAAAAATAGAATAAAATTTAAACTCACCCATGCATCCTATTTTTATCTATTATCATAAATAATAAAAGAGATACAAATAAGCATGTTGATTGCAAAGAAGCAATTAAAATCCTGAGTTACAAAATAACATTTCAGTCAATTTGTAGTTGACTGATCTATTTTTAATAAAGTAGGATGGATAATTTTTATAATAATAGCCCTTTATTTATGTGTAAGTATCCTCCAATGTGCATGCAATCTCTATCTTCTACTGCTTGATGAGACACTTGCAACTTGATCCCCTTGCAATGATATTTTAAGCATTCTTTAATTCTGCCCCCTTGGATGCACATGCAAAAATTTAATCCCCGTGTGGGAGAAAAAGTAATTCGTTTGGCTTTGATATTTTACAAAAATTTACCCATTGTGTTAGGACCACCTACAGAATCTGATGTTGAAATTTGTTTGATTTTATCTCCATGGTGAAATAATCCTCTTTATTTCTTATCACATGCAATATATTATTCTTCTGCAAGTATAATACTTTGTCTTCAACTCAATAGATTTCATCCTATGGGGACCACCATGATCATGTTGAAAAATAATTTCCCTTGCATGAATAATTTCCTTTTATTCTTCCTTGTGTAATTTGAGGATGTTAAGGTAATTTGGTTCTTTTTTATGAATATTAATTCCTTTGGCTTGGCGTGGGCATGCATGTTAGTTCACCTTTTGGTGTCATCAAATTTTGAAACGGGTGACCACTTGATTAATTTTTTTTAGACTATAATAACATGGTCTCATTTGGAATTATTGGCATATATTATATATAATTAGTCTAATGTATTCTTTTGAATAATCATAAGCTTTTTGGCCTTTCTAGTTAATCATGTATAACAATATTTAAATGAGGTAATGATTTATCTTTTTGATAATGATCGTTTTTGGAATTAGTATATTTTATACCTTAATCTGGTCAATGGAAATGATTTTTGGATAATCATGGGGCTGGCCCCCTCACCATGATGACTTGACCCATTTTCAACTTTTTCTCTGGCTTTGTTTTAAGCCTTGTTAGGTTATACTGTGGTTGTGTTACCTTCACTGATAAGGAACATTGATCATGTACTACATGATATTTAGCCATTTATCCTTCTATACCATTTGGTTATGCATATGACTTGGCAATTAAGATGGTTTGTGCTTTCTCATTCATCGATCTGTGTACCATCCGATATTCAAGCGTTAATGATAAAATCAGTTCTAACTCTAATAGTTTCTAGTGGATTTGTTTTTTACTTCTGATCTATGTACGAAGTCCATCATGGCCATTGATGCTAACTCATATGAGTTAGGTTTGTTTAAAATCTTTTCGATCTCGTCATTTTTGCATTTCCCTTGCTCATTTTGAGTGGCTAAGCCCTAGCCTTTTTTCTACTCACCACCATTGTTGGTTATCTAAAAACTCTATTTTCATTTGTAAATAAATTCTTGGGTGTTATGAACATCTTAATTTTCATTTGTATTGATATTTTGAGCTCACTTGATAAAGGTGGTCACGATTATTTTCCATTTTGACTCTTTTTTTATTTCTGAGCCTGAATTTTTTTCCAATTGAAGCTCTGTAGGATTACTATTTTATGATTCTTGAGCCTATACGAATCTCTATAGCTTTTTAAAGTTTGGTTTCTTATTTATCTTATCTATAATTTTATATTTCTGTGAGATATTGACCGCCATTATTTATCATTTGAGTTTTGGTCCATTCTTTGTAAAATGAACTTTGCAATTTCTAGGTATGGATACTTGTACTCAAAAACTGGATGTGGCTTGGTTGAAGCTTCATTGCGGGTTTAGTTTGAGGGAATTAACAATCATTTTGATCCTTTGACCTTTTATTCCTATTTTCTTAGGATATGGAGGGATGCTCTAATTTTTAGGGTAAGTATTTATGAGCTCGTTGCCCTGGAAATTTACTTTGTAGCTTTGATTGAGATGCGTTTAGCTATTTTTTCTTTTGAATGTTATATTTTGAATGTCAAAACCTACACTATTTGTTGTTCATGCCTTTTAAATTGTCATCAAGAATGATGTTTGACTTTTTTTTATCGGATAGATAATGGGTGGTTACGTGGCTAAGTATGCTTTTCTGATCTTTTCTGTGATTCCCATATGGCTACTTCAAGGTTGACATCTTGGATTCGTTATCCCTAACTATCAATAAGGTAAGGTCTCGATGTATTTTTTATTTTAGATATGAAAATTTACTCATGTGGGGTTTCTAAAAAATGATTTTCTCTACAAATTTTAAACTTTAACCAAGTTGATCATAACCATCATTATAGAGAATGTGAAAACTAGGTTTTCTTTCCTTTGATTCATTTTCCATAGGGTTTGGGCTGTAAAGTTCACTCTTTTTTTTTTATAATCCTTTAAGAGCTCATATCACTGTAAAAAACTAGTCTTGATGCTTTGTTTCTAAGCTATACATGTTTGTTTAATATTTATTCTTTCGATAAAACCTAATTCTTAGCTTCCTTTGTGATCTTGGTTTTGATTTCATGAGTCACATTGTGTTTCTTCATTATTGTCACTATGCATATATTTACTTTAAAAAAAATTCTTGCAGCTAGTATACTCCAATAAATGTGAAAATAGTGATTCCTTTGAATTCATTCTTCATAATCTGATTTTTCCCAATTTTAAATCTTCTCATAATAAAACTCTATTTTACACATTTTGTGAAGTATCTGTCAACCTCTCCAAGGTCTAAGGCCTACTCTTTACACACTATTGGAAGTTTGAGTCCAAATTACATATTGAACTCTATTTATTCAGGTCACCTCTGTAATTTACAGCTTGACCTACATGAATGAGAGATTTTATCCTTTCAGCATTTTTAGATACACGATCCCTTGAAAATATCTGTTATTCTTTCCCAGAAATATTTCCTGTATTCAAAAACTTCCTCATAATTTATTTTCTCTTTCATCATCCTTTAGAAAAAAATTTCCTTCCTTCGCTGGTTCGAGTTCAATTTGAGGCCTTCTATTCAGCGTGTAAACACCATTGGTCATGGTTCTTGTACGCTTATGGTTTATCTTGATTCCATTCATATGGATAATGATGATTCTTCTTGTAACATACTTTTACTTTTTCTTTATCAAATGAATACTTTATTTTACTCATTTTCCAACTGTATTTTTCTCAATATGATATACTTATAGTTAATCAACATAGGATGTATTCTTTGATGGTATCTTAGATCTGTATCCTTGAATTATGCAATGTACAATCTTCCTTCTCTGAAATTGGACTAATGCTGAAGTTCTGAAGCTGGATCAACATCAATAAGTACACTTTCTGTATGAAATTCATTTTTTAGAATCTGTAGTATTGAACTTATATTTCGTTCATGGATTGGTAAAACTATTTCTTTATATATTCATCCTTAGTCTAAACTGAAATAAATTCACATCTTTTATTCAACTTGCAAAATGTAATACTTTTGATATGTAAACACAACAGTTAGTGTTTATTTCCTTCTTCTTACCTGTACCTGTACATTTAGATAAACTAATTAGAAAACATTAGGCTTTTTGGCCTCTCTTATGATCCATAGTTTTTCTTTTCATTTTTTTTTTAAATGATTGTGTAAATAATATGTACTACTTTAAAATATTGCTCTATTAGTTGTGTATTTGTATTTGATGTGCCTTATGCTTATGTTTTTGTGAAATCCATCCATACGTAGTTATATAGTGTATGAGTACATATTAGACCCTGAGCTCAATATTGATGCCCTTTTTTTTTCAATTTTAAAGCACATTGTGATTGGTAGGAGAGATGCATGAATGATGGAGATGGAGCTGAAGTGAAGAAAACCTAGAAGAAAAGCCCAAGGAAATGATGGATTTCTTCTATACTCTTTCACTTTTAACTTCATATAGATGTACTTCTTTCTTCAGTAGTTATGAGTTACATCCCACATCTTGTGTGGGAAACATTTTACTTATTCATGAATAAATAACATTTAATTTATGCACTTGAGTTGTATAGTTTTTTCTGCTTTCACCTTTATAACATGGATATTGATTGTATAATCAAATAAATAACTCAATCACAAAATTTAATGTATTTAACATGTAGAAATAATGAGATTTAATGTACCTGTAACTTAAAATGAATCTGTTGCATGAAAACTACAAATCTGCGTGTTGTTACTGAGTTTAATCCCTGACATAAACTAAAAATCTTGCGTTCATCGAAGCAATGCATTGGTCCTTTGGGGATTTTTTGTTTCTTTGCTGAAGACGATAATAGAATGGCAATCTAGGTAAGGTGTTACATTTTATAACAACATACATAGTTGCAGATTACATATAGTTAATCAATATTTGTAACTGAAAACATAATAAAACATTAATACATCCCCCTAGTTAAGTTCACTTCATCAATTCCATCCATCATAACAAAGTTTTGAGTTGTTCATTTTTGCAAAAGTGCAAAAATTTTCAACACCTCTGACTATGACTACATCCTCAAAAGGTATAGTTGTTGCGGATGGAAAAAGATTAATTTTTTTGTTCATTTCGATTCATTTTGATCCAATGAGAATAACCCATATAGGAGTAGTATATGAAAGGAATGACATCTCATTTCCCCCACTCCAAGGGTGTTGCCACAATGTGTATGGATTCATGCGAGGTCATTTGAACACGATAGAAAATGTAGAGTGAATTCCCATGTTAAAGTCATCTGGGAAATAAGTGATGTAGCTCCCAAATTAAGTCATCTGTAAGGTGTAAAATGTGCTATGTGTTATCAATTGATTGATTGATTTGATTCGAGTAATATAAAATTGCATTGAGGTTTAATGTGTAAAATAGATTACTCAAGGAGAGATGTTTTTCTTGTTGCCCCCGGATTAGGTCATTAGTGGGAAATCACTAGAAAGTGGTATGAAAATGTCACATAATGTGTGAGAATTTTTTTGATAATGAAAAATTAAATATGTAAAATGATCATGTAACATTTTTAGGGGGATATTATAGTGATCCTGATTGTATGCCCCCTTTCGGAAAAAGGGAGAGTGATAGTAAGAAAAAATGTTGAGCCAAAAGTATATGTGGAATGATGTAATATATAGTAAATATCACAAAATTGTGTGGATATCAAGTTGGATATGTGCTAGATTAGAATATATGTTATGGAATTGTACCATATGATACTAGGATACATTTTGATCCAAATGGAATGAATGGGGAAGAAAATAGATAAGTGAATCTTAAGATATGAGAAAATGTGTGGTGCGTATTAGTTTGGGAGAATAGGTGCCAATAATAACTATAACCAAGTTATAAATTGATACTTTCTATAAATAGCAATAGTAAATGGTGAACGGTAACTTCATTTGAACCTTGAGTGAGTGTGACTACGAGCTCTGGGATTGTGAGGATTTTTCAAAAATTAGAGAAACAGATATTTAGCTGATTCAAGATAGTGGTGGTGGCCATGATATTGCACATGACAACTAAGTTGGTAAGTATGATGATTTTTTAAAAATGTGTCAAAATTTACTTGTTTTGTTGATTTTCACAAAGAATTGCATTTTTTGAGTTTCTAGGCGTTTCTGACCTAAGAAGAGAGAAACGGAGGTGCTAACATCCTTTGGGATGCTAGTGCCCAGATTTAGGTGTTGGTGACCTACCCTTGCACTATCACATCCTGCTCATGCATGCTAGAGATAGAAAAGTTTTTTTTTATGATATCACGTGATAAATGTGAATTTTGATGAATTTTGTTATTGTGAATGGGTTTTTTTTTTACATGTACACAAGTTGAAAATGTCACATTTTTTTTGCTGGTGTTTTGTGTTATGCAGAGGTATATTCATTCAAGGGAGTTCCTTGGAGGTCAACACATGAGTATGTTGTTGGCATTACGCCTATTAGATATAGAACGGGATGTACTTAGAGTGTTCCAAATTGTAACACAACCATATTGGGAGAGAAACCCAATAATATGCCCCTAATTATTGTTCTATGTGATAGGTGGTGTGCGGAAAAAATTTTACATTTTTGTTTCCTACCATGGAAGATGAATATGACCTTGGATAATTTATATCACATATTGCGACTGATTTATTATGGGTGAGAGGATCCAAGTAATGGCCATAGAGGATGCTTTGAGACATATGTGAGCAGCTAGGTGGTATTTTATAGGGAAATAGGTATAGACTAAGACCCATCTACATCTCGATGTCATAATGAGATCCGGTGTTCCACGATTGTGGAAGTTTAATGCAATAGTTATTACTTCTTTAGTCGTAGTAGAGGGTGGAGGTATAGGATCTTGTATAAGATGCATGATATTTGTCTTCATATAGAGAAGGATGGTACTAGATATAAATGGGCACATTATGTATTAGTGTACTTGTAGAAGGACCTATACATATTTACATAGGAGGACCATCGAGGTGGGATAGGAGCCACCACATTGCAAACATGTATGGGCTTATGAGGATATTGTGATATTGAGGCCACTTTGTGGGCCACTTGTGGAGTGAGAAAGACTTCATATATTTACTACGAGATGGGAAGGTGTCAAGAGTAGGAGGATGGACACCATACATATAGATTAATTTTTGATTATATGGGGCTAGGGGAATTACATGGTGACCCTACTAAGATAATGGAGGGTGGTCATAGGATGGATTAGACGTTATAATGTATCCAACATAAAATGTAGTTGGAGAATAAGTTCCCAAGAGTGGCTGAGTGAGTTATTTCAGGTTGAGCGTATACCATGAAATTTTAATATTTCTTAGGATGTGCTGCCAAATCCGTATGTATGGGTGTGAGCCACTAGAGTGCTAAGGAAACCAAGGGTGTGATAGTAGGCCCAATAGTGGCACATCTAGTTCTTCATGGTCCAAATGAAAAAGATGCGGATATAGAGAAAATACAGGTGGATGACGTAGGATATACTGAGGCATATAGTTCCTATGTGGGGAGTGCACTAATGGGTGCTATTATTTCTAGTTATTTGTGGATGGAACAGGAGCACCACCAGTTTGAGGAATAGAGGGGTAGGCACCTTCCACTGATTGTAATGGTATAGCGGAAGTGATAATAGAGTGCGAGTATTTCTTTTCTGATAGTTTTGATTTTTTCCTTACTTTGTTTGATTTTGAATTTCGTGTGTCACTGAATAATTATTGTTCATGGATGGTTGTAGGGGAGCTTATGTTCACTGATTATTGATATGTTGATCTACACATTGACATGGAATGTGCCCACCTATGTGCTCATTGAAGGAGGGATGTTAAAGAGAGTGGATACTATTGCAGGTGAGCATGATCATATTTTCAATCCAATGGAAGTTGTAGTAATGACATGTACCATGTTATTGAGAGTGCGTGATGAGGCACAAGTTGAAAATCACTGAGATAGGGAGGCTGCAGGTGGGGGATCCCTAGCGCATGATGTTTTCAAAAAGTATATAAAGCTACTGGGTTGATTCATGGAGTAGCCATTCGAGTTTTTTTCCTTATTGCGTAGAATGGTTGAGAGATATAGGGGTTGTGACCAACATTTAGATTGAGTGGGGAAGCATCTAGCTCTAAAGATCTTGAAGTTCTATATAGTAAAATTGATGACAAGATACAACATGTATTGATGTATCGATGTATGGGGGCTTTCCCCTAGCGATTATATTTTTGAAACTATGGTTTTAGACGAGATATATATAGTTGGATGATTGACATATTTTTGTTTGTGTTGATGTTTATTGATGTGTGATGTGATGATTGATGTTCTTGTATTGATCTTGTGATGTTTGAGTTTTTATTGCGTAAATGATTAGGATTAGCTAAGATATATAATGATGTGGAATGAATGATGATATATATATATATTTATATATATATAGTATTTGATGGATGGTAATAGATGTATGTGATATAGTACCATATATTAAATTAATGAATTATGAGATGATAAGAAATATTATAATGATATGTCACTAAGTGCAAAATGAAAATGATTTATGAGATTGTGTATAATTATAATTAATAAGGGGGGTGAAATAATATTTATTCCCACAACATATGTATGAGAAGGTGAGACATATTTATATAAGACCCCTCAACAATCCTGAATGAGCCATAGAACATGAATGTGTCATTGGGAAACAATGTGGTAGTGTAAGCTAGATAGATATAATAAAGAAGTGTAGAGTGTGAATGATGAAGGATCTTATTATTGTAACAATCCCTAAAAAGTCATGTAAGAACCATGAGAACACAAGTTCTTCAAAAGGTGCTGAGACGAGAAGAATACCTTACCAAATATTAAGTGGGCATGGAGTGGTAGAAGCATGTGAATTGGAAGGATCATGAGTGTATGAACTAAAATTAATGTCTGATGAGATGGTGTCAATGATAGAGATGTAGTGGTGGGAAGCACATTATTGACAGATTATATGAAGAAAATGTGAAGCAAGAGGACTGTGTGGTGGATGATATGGTGCAACGGTGGATAAAAAGCAGTGGTGGATGAGGAGGTGGAGGCCTTGCATGCATAATGACCTATGGTGGTGGACAAGAATAATGACCTCATAAGCGGGTGAAGGAGATAAGTGAGCTCAAGTATCCATGACTTGGATGGAATTAGAGAAATAGACCATGCAGGAGAGCAAGAGGTAAAGGTAGTGACACCCTTGTATTTTAATTGTTTCAGTTTGTCATGAAGGGCGCAACAATCATTGTCACAATTGCCATTTATCCTATCATAATTCCAATAAGGATGATCACATTGGTGTTAAAAGTGATGAGGAGATGATGTGTGATTATAAGGAAAGTGAATCAATCTATTATCAAAAAAAACTATATAACACATCATTAGGCTTAGCAGCACATGAAAAATGTAATAGATCCCACGTAGAAAATACAAAAGTCTTAGATAAATATAGATGCGGTGAAGGAGATGAAGGATACTTATGCAATGGAGGATATTGAACGTTCTTACAAGGTGGAGGATATGGAGACCTTGAAGGAAGATTAATGGATGGAAAAAGGAGAAGAAGTAGAAGATGATGCAATAGTAGCAGAATAACAAGATGATCTATGACATGTGTATAAATTATATCTTGCTCTAGATCAATGACCTTATCGCATAAGAGTGTAAATGATTCACATGTGTCATATTTCAATCATTATTTTAAATTAGGAATCAAGCCACGATAAAATATGAGTTTATATTCTAAATTAATGGGTTGAAAGACTAGTTGATGGATGCAACTGTTGAAATGTAGATAATATCAGTAATGATAGGTTTTGTCTTTCCTTGATGTAAGTTGGGTAAATCATCATGTGTGACTCTAGGACCATTTCTAAACATGATGCATCAAATAAAGGCCTCATTCATTTCACAATAAGAACTAATAGATCCAAAAGGTAGATGTGTGTACCATTGAAGAACATCATCAACAAGACTATGAAGAAACACTTTAAGTAATAATCGATCATTTGAGTAAGAATCCATAGAAAAATGATAATGCTTAAGATGTAGATATGGATTTCTAGTACCTTCAAAACATGAAAATGTAGGCATGATGAAGTCTATAGGAAATGTTGAATTGTGAATTTTATTTGGAATAGGATTTCGATGAAGAGAGTTATTATCAATAGATGCATAGTAGGTTATGCTTTCAAGAGTGAGAGATTGGACCTAAGATTGTAATTTTCCAACATCATGCATGAGTGATAAAATGTCATGTGAAGGAATCGTGGGAGATGCGAGAGCCACATTGAGAGGTTGAAACTTTCCATAATGACTGATCATGAGAATTTTAGAAGAAGTGGAGGATGCTGATGTTATAGGAACACTAGATATAGGTACAAAGTAAATAATTGGTATTATACTAGGAGGAATAGAAGAAGTCGCATGAATAGCTTCGAGAGAGTGAGAAGGAGAAAGAGACATAACAGAGCATGGAATTTCTGTAGAAATAGTAGGAATAATATTGGAAAAAATTATATGAGACGATTGAATAGGAGGAAAATGGCCATTCATGCTATTGGATACAACCTCATAAGTAGATGAAAGTACAATAAGAGAATTCACATTGAGCAGTTCGAAGAGAAAGTAGAATCATTACTAACATGTTCATGCTCATAAATATCATTAGTTATAAAAAATTCTCGCATGCAAGTATTTCATCAAGCATATCATCAACATATAATGAAGTAGGAGAAGAACTATCATGATTTGTATCTTTACAATCATTAGAAACATTTTTGAAAAATACAAGAGTATGAGATGCAACAATATGATCATCCTGACTAGTATGAGAAATAGCATCATGCACATGTACATTTTCATCATGATTTTTATCTAAGTATCGCAATCAATACCAAAACATATAATTGATAATTGCATCATAAAGGGTTTCAAAAAAAAATAGAAGAAGGTGAAGTAGTCCTAGTGCCTATGGAATAACAAGAAGTACAACAAGAAATGTTTTGTTTTTTTAGAAACAATGTTGTAAGAAGAATGGGTGAAACTAGTGGGAATGTTGTGTTCATTGTCCAAAATATTTTTTTTAATATTATCATCAATGCGAGGGGTGTGTGATAGAGAACGCTCAGTTAAGCCTTATTAGCCTCATCGTAAATAGGGACTCTCATGATGCATAGCTTGCTTAGGAGAAATATATCTGATTAATTTGATTAGGGTTTAGTCAATCCTATGGAAAGGAGTTCTAAGATACTAGTTCACCAAAATGATTCAATAAAATCTACAATATTTTACTGAAATCTGAATCTAGAAAACTGTCATAATGATTTACAATAAGATACAAATGCTAAGCAATTTTTACAGATGTGATTATGAAAGAAAATGAGAGAGGTAAAATACTTATCTGATTTTTTCTTATCCTAAAGTGTGTCTGAAGTGGAAGAAATGATGAAAACAACTCAAAGTTTCACAACTGTACCCAAAAAATATAGAAGTGTCAGGAGTGCCATGGCTAGGGCACCTAGGGGCACCAAAGACTTACACCTGGGCATTGGAGTCTGTTGAAAAGATCAAAATTTGATTTCTTCAATGTTGTTAGGGTTTCACACTTATTCACTGATGATAATATCTATGTTGTAATGGGTTCAAATGAAGTACCTACAAACCTGTTATGAAAATAGTCTCCTGAAAAAACCTCGAACTACATCAAATCCTAAACAATAAACATGTAAAATGAGGGGTCACGGACTATCCTCGGTTGTCAAACAAGTGAACTTATGACCGAGCATTGCACTACATCTCAGACCCAATGTAGTTCTCTGTGTTTGTTTGTGCAATACTAGTCCTACTTTTCCCTCGTCCCAATGATGCCAAGATAGTGGGGGCCATAGCTAGATAGAATGCAAATGTGTGGATGGAAAAAATGAACTTCCCCTTCTTATGCAGTGTGTATGCAGAGTAATAAACCCAAAATGGAGTCCCTATGATATGTAGAAAGATCCCCCTTGATAGAAATTTCCTGCAATTATAATGGTATGGATGTTGTGTTTATATATGGATCTCTTATTTGAATTTTGACACAAATGAAATGACATGCTAACTACGACCTTGGGATAGAAGTAGAGAAAATGAAAAGGCCGACAAACAAATGTCAAAATATGAACAAAAAGAAAGGGGATAGGTGCACCCAGGTTGGATAGGAGCGCCTGAGTGCTAGTTTCCTAACACTACTGACGACAGATGTGAGAATATTTATAGATAGTGATCCCTGTGACCTTGCCAAAATTGGGGTACAAAAGTGACAAATGTGACAGATAAAACAATAAAAATAAAAACAACCAAAACAAACAGATGGACTAGACAATATGTCATCAGTGAATACGTTTCATGCTAAAGATCCATATATAAAACAACATACTTTACAGTATAATAAATAGTAATAAGTGTGTGATTTTGTGTCTACACAATGCTAAAAAAGCACACATTAGTGGGGTAAAAGGACTCTTAAGGCCCTATCTAGAAAAAATTACCTGTAGGCCATCATAAAGGTGTAGATCTTAGAGATCTGGAATAGTGGCACCACCATGGTCGTCATCGTGTATGGTATGAAAAATGGGTGAAATATGATGGAATCCACTTTAATCAAGTTTGAAGAAGGAAGGAAACCTACAATTTAAAATTATTCCCGAATAGACAAAATCTACGTTTTCAATTAGCTTGAAACTAGAACAAACAAAGAATTATCATGAAAAATATGTATTTCTATTACATTCCATTATATGAAATTATGAAGGAAATTGTCCATGATAACTTTCCTTGTCCTTCCTAAAAATTAGAGACATAATCTAAAGTAAAAAACATATTGGATAAAAGAGGACACTGATTTGTCTCAAAAAAATTCTTTACAGAAATGAAGTTGCACTTAACTCCATTATGTACCCTTGGTGACTCAAAAACACCTCAAGGGGCTACAAGAGTGGTGAGAGGGTTGAGAAGACAATAGCTCCATATTATAATTACAACCCCATTTATAATGACTACAAGAGTGGTGAGAGGGTTGAGAAGACATTAGCTCCTCGTGTATTTGGTATCTATTTTCACCATTTCCTACACTAATAATTACAACCCCCGGTTTAGCTCCATATTATAATGACTACAACCTCCTAAGGGAACATTAAATGTCAAAATTAATGCTCACATGCTTCAAAAATATTGCAAGAACAATATGGATGGTCTAAAGTTGTTGAGCAGACAATAGTAGTGAAAGCTTAGCATAGCCTAATAGGCTTTTAAAAACACACAATAGTGGTATGAATAGTTCAGAGTCGATAAGACAACAAAGCAAAAAATGATATTCAAAACCCTACAGAGCCAAAAAATAAATCTCAAATAAACTTTTACTAAAATTAATTAACTAGTCCCATAATGATAATTTTTTTACTAAACTAAACACACACACCAATACACTAATACCATAACCATCAACTAATCTTATATCAATAGTTAATAAGCACACAAAAAACTTATACCATGTCACAATTACGTAGTCTTGAACCCATATTCAGATGTATATGTTACTATTTCTACCATATTTATCAATTACTTTCTACCATATCTATCAATTGCAGTTGTTTCGGCATGGCATGTCATATCAAGTCATTGTTCTAAATATCATTATTGATACTAAAAGGAAACTTGATCTAACAAAAACACAACCAAATTATAAATAACTCTGTCGGTTTGCTTGGCTTCTCTTTTTAATATAATTTTATAAATTAAAAAACCCCATTCAAATGTATGTAATTAAAACCATATATAGTTCTTTAAAATCCATCTTAGAATTGTTTGTGTTGCATATGCAACAATTGCACTATATGATCTATTCGTTGGCTTTTTAATATAATTGAAGAAATTCTGGGTAAGTATTAAAACAAGAAGCATGAGCCATAAACTATATACCTCCTTAAATCGAAAACATATTTATTTATTGAGATTATGAAGCAACAAACAGATTTATAATAATAGTGATGACCAAAACCAGCTTTATTATCGTATATATCTATAACATTATTTGCTGTATAGGTCTACATCCGTTATCATGACCAGCACAATTAGAAATCCTCAGTTACCGGGGCCGTGACCGCCATCCCACCGCCAGCCACCTCCACGACCATGGCCACCGCCGGCCACCCCTCCACCGCGCCACCTCGCCCACCGCGTCCACCACCGCCGCCTCCACCACGATCACCGCCCCACCAAAGTCTTCCGCCACTGGAACAGACTTAACACCATCGAGCAGAGTCCATGAAAGTATATTACAGCCAGCAGAACATAGCACACAATCTTCGAACGACGCCATTCGTGAGTCTCAACAATCCGCTTTGGGTAAATGTTGTATCCGGGAGTAGGTATTTATATGTTTTCTGCACGTCCTCGAGACTGGTTATAATGTATGTTATTGACAATCCCACTAGCCGGTTGTCCGCTCTGAATGTATTTGTTTTACCTGCTACAGATAATTTATTTGTCTGTTTCGTATACGTTGAGAAACGCATCACGGACAGTATTTTAGATTATTGTTGTCGTCTAAAGTATTTGTCTGTTTACTATGCATTGAGGAACGCATCAGGACAGTAATTTAGATTATTGTTGTTATCTTTCCTCGCTTTTCTAGATTATGCAGCAGGTTAAATCTTCGAGTTGGCGATGAACTATTCGGTACTTTTCTTAGTGCTTTTCTTTAAAAACTATTAATATTTGGATTGTGGCTAAAAATATCTAGTGTGGGCTGTGGAAAACTCGTTATTGCGGGTGCAAGAAGTCCTAGTTTTTGATTTGAAGCACATTTGATGTTATTTTTATCCAGCCTTTAATATTTTTTATAACCGAAATCATTCATGTGCCGACTGCAGAATGCAATTAACCTAGCCTAAGACCCCCGTGATGCTTATGTTTGAGAAGTCGTTGGACAAAGACAAGCATCTCTTTAAAGAAAAAAAATGATAACAAGATTCTACGATCTTCACAAACCATAATATTTGAAGAGAGAAAAGTAAAAATTTCAAGAGTTAAGCGAATCATCCCCTTATCTTGTAATAAACCTAACAAATGTGATGACCCCATGGATACAATGGTTTGTTTCTGATACAAAGTTGATGGGAGAAAACTCTGAGCTTCAAATAGGAAACCTAACAAATGTTATAGCCCCATGGATATAGTGGTTTGTCTCAATACAAAGTTGATGGGAGAAAACTCTAAGCTTACCAAGGGGAACACTCAAGTTTCAAGGTGATTGCAATTTTGTGTATAATGATGGATGAACCAATAATTGAAGTGAAGATATATAGTTTGACTAGTACTAATATTTTGAGATGAGTGGTTCATTAGGATGAGTCCATGTGGACTTGAAGTATGTTTTGTAATATAAGTATGAATGCCATTTTTTTAACTCTCTCTTATAGAGATGAGGAGCATCAATGGGAAAGATATGTGGGTGTGGCTTGTGTCAATTAATATTAAGATCAATGGGGTAAAGTAAAGGAGGCTCTCACATACTATCACAAATTTACCCCATGGTTTTATTTCTCCATACGTGACAAAAAAAGAAAGGTATCAATACTACAAAGAAGGTGGTTTTGAGACAAATGTCCGAGGCAAAAAAGAAATTTCATTTCCAACATCCCTCCTTTTTATCATTCTAAACAATATACTTAATTTTTTATTTTTATGATTTATAAAAAATAAAACTCCCCAACTTGTTTTCCATTAGTCTTTACATCCTCATTCATTAATAGGAACAACTATAATAGGATGCAAACTCTGGAAGGGTTTTAAGAACGAATATTTCTTTGTGTTGGGCATGGTTTATAGAAAAGAACATTGATTCTCATGATTTCCTTTCTTCAAATTTTAAAAGTTCCCATTTCGAAAAAAATCCACAAACTATTCCAAATCTTTATTTTGGTGTATAGTTTGGGAGTGTGTTGCGAAAGTTGGGAAGCTAGAATGATATTTTACACATGTTTATTGCAATTATAAAAATGTTTAATGCCTAATATATTTGCATAAGTTTGAAAATATTAGAGGGTTTGAATATATTTGCACTAAGTTAGAAAAATCCAAATTTGCATAGGATTTGAAAAGACTAGATCTGTAAAAGTTTTGAAGATCTATAGAAACATATATAGGCCAATGCATGCATGATGAATGGTAGATAATAGTAAATATTATTGCGTTATTATGTGAAGTACATAGGACATCCTCAATAGATAGTGTTCTCGAGAAGGAAATTGTTGTTGTGTAGGGCATCATTGCAACCTGGAAAAATGTTCTATTTTAGTTTTAAGGTAAGTGAAAAATTTAGAATATTTTTCTAATTACCATGATCCATGTAAATATAATACTTTAAGTGGGAACATAAGATAAGTTCTTTCAATAAAAAATATAAATTGTAAAACAAAATTCCTAAAAAATGTGGGATCGTGGATTGCGTTCAATATTGGATATGAAAAAATGGGGTTTGCTTAAAAATCCTTGTAGTTTTTAGCATGTACATTTTGAATATTTGATGCCAAAATCATAAAAATTATTCTAAAATATTCCTCTTAGCTTGTAATAAACTCAAAATTTTAAAATATGGTATCTATACCCATTTAAAACAAATTAAACCCTAAATAAATAAATAAGGGTTTGGTGTAAATTTGTTTCCTTATTTATTAAAAGGCACAAGGTTGTATATTATAGATTAATTAATAAAAATTAATTCAAAAAATAGAATATAGCTTTTAATATAATGTGCATTGTAGAAATGATGTAAACAATTAATGGTCAAAACATATAGAGGAAAAAATGCTTAGCTAAACAAGAGGTACATAAATTATCTAGGTGTGTAGATTGGATATGCAGAATCATAATATTTAGAAGTGCTTCATATCTAGATTTGTGTCTACAAAAAAAACTTGTATGAAATAATACAAGACCTACTAAGGTGTAAAAATGGTATGGTATTGGGCTATACGGTCGCAAATAGGGATATCTTAGGGTTCTTAAACTTCTAGTGGTCCTCGGTTGTGTAGAAATATTATTTGTTGTACGATGCTAATGTTATCCAATGTTCAAAACTTAAATGTAGTAACACTTAATAGGTAAAATCATAGATAACCACTCTATCAATTTATGAACATAATTTGTGTGTGGTAGAGTTAGATTGAACCTTTCATTTAACTCATGCTCAACCAATATCATAAATTCAGTACACATCATTGCAACTGGAGAAAAACATATGTAGTTCTACTAGGGTATGTATAATTATGCCTAAACATATAAGCCAAACCCCTATTTGTGCCCTTGTGTTTCATGGAAAAATAATAATGAGTGCAATTTTAGATAAAATAGAATGTACCATTTATGGTAGTGATATAGTGTTATATGCTTTAGATGCTATATTGATTTCCTTTATCCCTTGGAACTTTGAAAATGATTAATGTTGAATTTATATTGATAAGACTTTCCTCTACAACCTTTGGAAGCTTGTGTATTTTGAAAATACACTCTTGAAATTGGTTTGAGTGCTTCAGACCTAAGTTGTGACAACACTTAAAATTGTCGTATTGGTTTAGGAAAAGTTTACAGAGGATTGACTACTTTAGGAATATCATTTGGAATATATTATCTTTAAAATGCCAAGTGATTTTTGTAAGTTTATTACACTTGGTTATATATGATTTTGTAAGATATTTATTGTATTAAGGCCAATATATATGATTAGAAATTATGCAAAGAAAGATATGAAAATAAAAAAGAGACACTAGAGAGTGGAGGAAAGGAATATAAAGTTTGGCATAGAATGTAGTATGGACTAGTACTAGCCCATATAGTTTTGGAGAGATAGTTCATGGTATTTGACCAAGATTCAAGGTGAGATTCTTGAAGTAATGCAATACTTTGGATAAATGCAATTAAATAGATTAATGATTGATAAATAAGTGTGAGTATCGAATCAATTCATGCAAGAGTGAGAAGTATATGTGAATTAGGATTATGACATGTGTGTGCAAGACATAGTGTACAAACAAAATCCAAACTTCTCATTTTCTAAGGATACGTTTCAAAATTTATGTGTCTAGATTTTCCAACCATTTAAGTATGTAATGAAAACTACATGCTAAAATTAAAGGCAATTGAGTTCTTACACACACTTTGTCTCCATTGAATTTATTTATATTTTTTCATTAGTGTTGGCATGTTCCATAATGAAACCTTTAATACAGATTATATTTAATAACCATAAAATAAATTGAACTGTAACCCACATGTGAATATTGTATTTATAACCCTAAAAATTAAATTCATAATATAGTAAATTAAAGAGAAATAATGGAAATAGAGACACTTAAATTTGATGATTTATCCTTTTCAAACCAATGGTTGTGACTACATTCATTTAATAAGATAAATACCCACATCCTATCTATGTTTAGTAAATCTTTCTATCTATCTCCCAACTTTCTTATTCCTATAAATTTATGCATCTTCACATTATGAATGGAAATGCATAAAATCATTATTTAATATCTACTTATAATGTTGTAACTTAAAAATATTAATTAATTTTATCATGTACAAAATCATATAGTAGGGCCATGATGTAATTTGTAGTCCTAGCTGACCTGACCAAAAAAATCATCCAACTCTAATTTCAGTTTGATTATCTTTTGTGAGAGAGTGTAATGGAGTGTGAAAAAATAGAAGACTCATAGTCGAGGAGTTGAGGAGGTAAAATATAAAGTAACGTGTGATAATGTGAGAGACTAGAAGCCATCTTAGAGAGGCTATGTAAATATAGGCCATTAAAGACAAGTAGAGAGAATGCAAATATTAGGATAGGTCCCTAGAAGATGAAAAAGATACTGTAAAATCACTAGAAGAGAGTCACAAGATCCATGGAGAGAAATTGCATGTAGATAGGTCATAAAGGCCTATTGGAAAAATAATTTGTCACAAGGTAATATTAGGAGCTTTTAACATGAAAAGTACGGGTTTTCAAGACCTAATTCAGCTTATAATTTTCCTTTTAAGTCCATTTTCCACTTTATCCCTTGTGTTGATAATCAAAGTTTCCACTGGTATCCAAAATGAGTATGAACCAATATAACACATGTACAATGAGGAGGGTCCAATATAATCCACTTTTACCTTTTGTTAAGCTCCTAAATATTTTTGATGTGTCTGAAACCCTTTAAGCAAGTTATACCTTATAATAAGACCCTTCTATTGCATGGGTGGACAATTTTCTATATTTGATACTCTCAGAATTATTAGTTGACTATTACACCATGAATTATGCCCTTTCATATTTCCAATTCTTAGGATATGAGCTCCAAAAAATTCACATGGCTCTTGAAACCCTTCAAATAAGGTGGTTAGTTTATTTGTAACATGCATTCCCCAGTGTTTTTCTCAAATTTCTTGACCTCAGTTATATCTGTATAATTTTCCTAAATAGCCTTGGATAACTTCATTTCTCTATAAAACTCCCAAATGATTTTAATTGTCCCTATAAGCTTCTAGAGTATGTTTACCGGTGATAGAAAACCAAAAAATATCCCTTTTGAAGCATCTGAGAAAATTATTATTTATTTGGATCTTTATAACCTCATGAATCATCTAGATAAATTTCCCTACACACGAGACACACTTTAAATTGATGTTAGCCTCTAAACCAGAATGAGGGTGAATATGTTGAAATGTTGGTTAGAGGAAAGGTTTAGATTGATGAGTAAAGGTAATTTCAAGTATGGGTTTATTTGTCATGACCAAAATTTTAAATTTTTCATGCTAGACATTTATCATGAAAAAAAGGCCATTGAGTGAATGAGAAGAAACAGTTGAGTTTCATTCCATTGTGTTAACTCTACAAACGTTTTCAACTGGTCACTACCGTTTGTGTCGTCATTAATCACTTTATTCAACTAAAAAGACAATTTAAGATGATTCGAGACCATAATCATAGCTATTAGTATTTGAAATGAATTTGGACTCAATTGGGGAATTCAAAGTGTACATAAGTGAAATTTTTATGTGTCGAGGTCTAGGACCTTATAGTTTCCAATAAGACATGTAATGTCTTTTATAGTTGTTAGAAATATGATATTAGCTTGTGTAGAAACCTATTTCTCGTACCCTACATTAGTTATCCAGGCTCCTCACATTCATACTAAAAATATTAAAATATCTTATTATCATGTAAATAATGTCCTCAACTATCTTAAAATCACACTTTACCCTTAGTAAAAATCTCTTTTTAACTCACCTAAACCAACCTAACAACCTAAAACCCATCCTAGCCCATTTAAACTGTAACCATATAACTTCCTAACATCCTAAAACTCTTCCTAACCATTTGAAATCTTCCTATACCAAATTTAACCATTTGGAACTGGTTCAAACCACTTCCAAGTGGTTTTACCACTTTTCCCAAGTTGTCAATGATTCTAACTAATCACCAATGATTATATAAGCAACATAAAACTTATTGATTAGGATCCTCTGACATTTACAGCAAAGCTCTAACTCATTGACGACCTAGATGACATCACTTTTCTAATCTTGGTGTCTTTAGCAACCTTGTCACATCTGCGGAAGCTCCATAATCTGTGTAAGAACCATACAACATCTCTCTCAAGAATTCATCAACAAAGGCAAGTCCTTTTCTTTCATTTCCATATTCATATTATAGATACATCATATTAGAACCCATATAAGGTCATAAATCACTTGTTTGAAATCTAATTTTTATGTTATAAAATAATCAATCCTTTACACAAAAATTTACAGTGATTCATTTGAATCACTGTTGAGCATACGAAATCGCTAGCGATCCCGATTATTTGATTACTTTATAGATTTGTTCATATTTACAATCATATATTAGTGTGTTTCTTATCTAATCTACCTATTTTCAAGTCACTTCTCTATGTAGATGACTGTATCAGGTCAGGAAAATTCTGTCACAAACATAAAGGATCTTCCTATTGTTTCACAACCAATAGTGTGAGAACAATTTTTCAACATTATACACAAACTAAGCCTCTGTGAAATCACCTTGACACCAAACATAATATATCAAAAATCAACTTGAAGTCATACATAAAGAAAAAAACTCTCCTAAACAAGTGTGGTTCGATTAATTATTGGATTTTAAGTTCATATCCCTCTCCTAGGCCACCTATCACACGGAAAAAGATATCTCTATCCCTTGGATTCTTGATCATCTTTTAAATGTCTATTATCTTTCGATCATTTCAATATATTTTAAAACGAGATGACACCCTTCAAGGAATCCATTTTGTTTGTGGGATCGGCCTTTGCTGAGAAACTTGTCATATCCTTATCTAATATATATCCTGTCAAGACATCTTTCCATGTGAAGGTTTCTATCATTTCATGGAGGTAGGATTCGTGCACCTATTCATATCTATACACCTTCAAATGTAATTTTGAATGCACTTATCACTAAACCCTCTTGTCTTCTGAGTTTTTAGTGTTTTGACATCTAATAAATAAACCTAAATTCACCATTAAGATTATAGCACACCCAATCTAAATACTACTCCATTTTTTCTCATATTTTATACCTTCATATTTTCTTTCCTTTCATAATATCTAACATTTCACCTCAGAGTAATTTGTTACCACTTCTTCAAAAACACATAAAAATAAAAAAAGAATAACAAACATAGGTATGATTGTTTTCTTTCATTTTTTCTTTTAGTATCACATTTGTATGTATGATCTATATTCATTTAAATTAATATTTTCTTCTGGGTTTTACAATGAACCATCATTTCATTTTCTCATATAGTCTAATAAAAGGTTAAATGATTGCATTCACAAAATTTCCCTCACACACAACCAAACCATGTAACAAATCAAAATTACATTTAAAATATCCCTTCTAGGTATACCTACTTAGATTTGATAACCAAGAGGGAAGTTGACTATGTGTTATGGATGAATATAAAAAACTACTGGATGGTATATCAAATAATTATGCAAAACCATTATTTATGTGAGACCAAGAAGTTAGGGGATAAGCCTCAATACCACGCCTCGTAATGACACCAATACAGACTTGTGCCTCACATACCTTTAAGTATATTGAGGAATCCATCCTTAACTCACCTGAAACTGACCTTATCTTTCCTTTTTTTAGTTCCCTTTCATCCATTTTTCATTTCACACCTTTCTTAAGTTAATTAAGATAATCTAAAATGTTCTTGTCATTGTGTGTTTTTTTCTTCTCTTAACAATGATATTTATTTTCTTTAATCCTTTTTAGTTTAGTTCATGGTTCTAACAAGAAAAAAAATATCACCTTCAAAACATCCCAAACATGTAGACCCACTCTACAAATACCTAGAAGAAACTCAATAACCTATGCATTCTACCATTATTAAATCCGTGACATCAGAAGCTCCGTGTCTTGAGCCTCGACATTTCTTCCAGAGTGGTGATCTAGTCCTTATAAAACTCTTAGATGCTAATATTATTGCACTTTATAGATAACATTCTGACAAAGGTATGCATATCATTTATCCCCTATCCAAAATATTATCCATCTTCTATTGTTGATACTTATGACTACTCTAAACTATACAATCTTGACTATCAATCTGTTATTGAGAAAATATCTCCTTACCCCTCTACTAGTCATACTAGGATGTCAACACCTACTTCATCCATTCTTGTTGCTAGTTTTAAACTCAATACCATATCATCACAAAACATCACTACAAAAAAAGCACTTGCATCATCAATTGCCTCATGTATCCCACATGACACAGAAACTCATACTATTAGCTCCCCACCCACATACGGTGATGTAACCTCCACCGCTCCTCCTCTTGTAACTTCAGTGGGTGTCCCTCTTTCTGTAAATCCTTTGAACATAAATCATCATGTTTCATCACAATAGCTTACATATTCAATTAAAAATATAGTCATATTGATTCCTTCCTCTACACGACCCATCAACACGAGTGTCATTCCTAGTACTCTTCCCTTTCCACAACAAGCATCCATTATGCCTATCTCACAATGTAGTTACATTTATTCTCAATATATCCAACAACCATCAAAAATACCTATAAACAAGTATACTTCTCTTCCTTATCAATATATCCAATCCTCTTCACAATCATTAGTCTCCCAATATACTTATATTATCCGAACACATATTCCTTCTTCTATAAATATTCCATTACCATATCACTTGTATCAACAATCTTTAACACCCACAATTTACACACACAAATACAACTGTTAAAATACCAGAATAATTTTATTTTGTTTCTCATTGCTCAAAACAGGACACAACATGGGCTCAAAAATAAAAAATTCAACATGACATAAGACACTTACATAAGCATCGACCCACATGGACATCATGATAACATAGGGTACGCATCAATGTCTTACTCAAATAATGTAAGCCAAGACAAAAACATAACTACAGTAAGGAAAACAAGATAGGAATATTCCACAACATGACCTTTTTATCATTTACAAATTTATTACATTTGGTTTTCCATTATATAACCTTATAGGTTTCTATTGAATTAAATTGATAAGGGTGTAAATTTTTTTTTTCTTAAACTTTAAATACTTTATTTCTATATAGCATTCGCCTTTAAAAGAAAATGCATTGTTGGTTCCTTTCTCAATTTCCATTAATTATCCACACCTCATTTGTTAATTACATTCATTTTATACACATACAATCCTCCTAATATTCAGTCTTATGTTAAAGGCTTGTTTCTCAAAATATGTTTAATTGATGTTAAACTTTATCCTCACTATGAGAAGAAACTAACAAGATGTCAAGGTTCTTCTTTTCGAGACATATATTTGATGTTTAAATTTAACCTTTGCTAGACAAGGGGAACTATCATGAGGTCAAGGAATATATATTAGAGTTTAATGGCTTATTAAGATTCATTATATCTCTTCCCATAAACATCCTTCCATCATAGTACCCTATTTTTTCAGTTACAATTTATATAGTTAGATAACTTGTTTGAATCCATTAAACTCTTTCACATGAAGAAATTTTATTTAGATTTATTTATATTTTTTGTTTTCTTAAAATTTTCATCTCATAAAGTGAAATTCATATTTATTTTTAACCACAGGAAAGTGTCTAGTTTAGTTTTACAGACTTTAAGCATGACGTTATTCCTAACCCTAAAATCTTGTTAACTCTTGTACTCTTTACACTTACGTCATACTTTGGCCTGACGGTTGGTATTGTTTTTATAACAATTGTAATTCCAATGACTCATAATTTACACCAAGTGATTCGTGACTACAAGGAGTGGTGACTATACACCTAACTACTCATTTCATTGCTCTTAGACTATCAAGTATTAAATGCATATTCCATGAAAAACCAACAAATATATGATTTTAAAATTTCTTCCAAGGAACTATTTAAATTGTTTATTAAAATGCATCAATGTTTCTTTAACCAATAACCATAAGAGAGGCTACAAAATCTATTAACTTTAGCAATAATCATTGATGGGGGAACTGTTGACCAAAATACGCTCACACTTATATTTTGCTCAACTAACACCATTCTTCTCCTTTTTGTGCTTCAATATGAATTTTTATATATTTTAAGCACTTAAGGTCCCCTGAAAGCACTTCCATCAAATAGGAAATTTCTTCCCCTTTCTAGAAATATAAAGAAGTCCTTTTTAACACATCATATTTTGGAAATGGAGGGCTAGTGGGCCTTGGAAGGATTGTTTGCCAAAAGCGGGCTGGCGGGCCTCTGGAAGACTTTTCGCCAAAAAGTAAATTGTGGAGCGGATGGGCAGGGGAGATGTCTTGGCACTTTGCACTTTTTTCTAAAATTGTAGTTTACAATTAAGGGCCCGCAAGCCCACAGAGGATATTTGCACCAAAAGAAGGAAAAAATGCCTAAGGCCCGTAAAGGGACACGTGGCCGTGTTTCAAGTCAAAGTGGGAATGTGGGTCATCGGAGGAATTTTGAATTTTTTGAATTTTTTTTGAAAAGCTTTAAAGTATAAAAGTAAGCCACACCTCCACTGAAGCCCAGAGAAGCCACGTGTCAAGCCTTTTTCAGCTGCAGGGAAGCGGGCTGTCGGGGAAACTTTGGAAATTTTGTAACTTTTACAAATGGATAAAAATGTAAAGTGTGGGAACGTGAGGCAGAGGAGGTTTTTTTGCAAAATGATAAATGTAAATTTTTGGGCTTTTGGGCATGCGGGGAATTTTGTAATTTTTGTGCAAAAGGCGAATGTTGTAATTTTGGGCCCGTGGATCCATTTGGCAAAACTGGTTCTTCACCATTTTTTGTACGGATTTGATTCAAATATTAAATTGGGAATATCATTCGATCCATTACTTGAAATTCAACAAAGTTGGTACCATTGGAAATATATTGACATCCTCTATGCCATGGTAGCTTGAAATTTGAATTTTTACATGGTTAGGTGGGTGAAATATTGGAAAACGTCTCCAGCTTGAAAAACACGCAATTCTAGGTATCCCAACCACCGAAATTTAATGAAGTATGGTCTTCTTTCTTCTCCAGCAAGCTTGAGTACATTGGGGAATGAATTTTTAGAGGTGACCATTACTTTTCCAGACCATTTAATGAAATTTTTTAGTTGGTAAAATCAGAGTTTGAGTTTCTCTTCTTTCTCTCTTGTATTCATCATTCTATATATTGTAAACATTTCTCATTTTGGAGGAGAGACATTCTTGCTGTGGAGAAATTTTGTCTAGTTTGTTTCTTGACTCCATTTGAGTTGTAAGCCTTTTTATGCCTGACAAGTGGATTGTATGATTTTTAACATCCATGTAATGGTCTGTGCACCTCATAGAGCAATAAAATCATGGTTTTGTGGTCTTCTTCAACCCTTTCTCATGTTTTATTGTTCCCCTATGCCTCTCCATTTTGTGTTTGCTTCCTCTACATGTATTTCACATTTACAGGTGTAGGATTTTGTGTTTTATGGAATTTTCATGGTGGAATAGGATCTAGGTTAGTGTCACTTTTTTCTGGCCTCCTTCATCTCCCTTTTCCCCATGTTTCATCCTGTCTCAATAGATTATCTCGCCTCTTTCCTTTTATGGTGTATCACTATTTTAGTGTAGGATCTCTTTCACTCTCTCTTTCTCTATGGTTCCTTAGAAAGGCTAGATTAGGATAGGTTAGTTTTTCCTGCATTAGAGTAGTTTGTGGCCGGTAGTTTAGGGACAAGAAACAAATTTCTTTGAAGGATCATCTCAAGTTTGCAAGTCCCACAGCTTGAGAGAGGGTCCAATGATTTACATATCACACCAAATTCTCCACAAAAAACTAGGCCATTCGTGGGTGGTGTGATTTTGTACTAACACTTATGGAATGCCTGGTGGGACTCATTTGAAGCACCTTACCACTTAATTTCATCAATTTGATGTGTTCTTTGTGATATTCAGCCTTTTGAGGTACATGTAAATCACATATGGTGACTCCATCTAGTCAAAAACCCATTCTCTGAGTTGTATAATTTCTTTCAATCCATTTCCACCCATTCTCATTTCCACATCTTTCATTTCCTTCCATCCCACGAAGTTGTGCAATCATGACTTCATTTCCATTTTGGACTTCGCACTTGCAGTAGCTGTAGTGCAGTCCACCTCCAATGTATTTCGAAACTCCTCCAAATCAACATTATGATTAGATCCTTAATAATCATGCTTACCCATATGAGCAGTGGCAAAACCAGTATGGCTATGGAGCTTATCAAGAACAAGGGTATGCATACAATGATAGAAGTTACATGGAAAATTCTGATTTGCTGGAGAAGATCCAAAAAATGTAGGTTGAAATGGTCCAGTAAAGGGATACCATAAAAATTAAGTCATTCATGATTGGTTACAGGGCACCTTATTCATGGGAAGGCCCTTTTCCAAGAAATTACAGCCCTCAGGATAATCTTGACTTCATGGCTGAAATTCTACCCCAACTTGCACAGTGGAATGACAATGTTGATGTATATGAGAAGAGTGCGAGACAAACTTTTCAATGGGTAAGTCATTCACTAGCTCTTGGTGCATCATTTTCCCTTTCTCAAAATTTATCATTTCAGCATGGTCAAAATTCAAGCCCATTGTTTATTGCCCCAAATATTGTTTTCCCTTCTCCATCTCCTAATCTTCCATCTCATCTCAATTCTTCTACCATTTTCCCTTCCAATAAGTCATTACCTCCAAGAAAACAAGAAGTTCCACTTCCCTATGCACCACAATAAACAACAAAATTGGTTTAATCCCAACCTACCCCTCCTCTTGCATCCCCAAATCTATGTTGGGAAGATGAAAATCAGACAACTAGCTAAGGACACCAAGAAGAAGAGCCAAGAAAAAAAGAAATGATCAAAATATTGGTCAGCTTGGCTCTCAAATTTGGGATTACAAAGATCCCATTGATGGTCAAGCCAATAGAGGATGTCAAGGTTGAAGAGTGAATGGTGGCTAAGGCTTAGTTTTCAGTAAAAGAAGAACAAGAACAAGAAGGAGAAGATCAGCAATCTGCTTTCTCTAAATGTAGTGTCCATAATGGCACTTTTTTTGAAAAGGATGTTGACCTAATCCAAGCTGCACATCATTCATTAAGGAAGAAGAACAATCAGCTCCAAGTCCTATTGAAGAGGAACAACTGGAAGAGATCAAATCAGAGTTGAAACCACTTGATGAAGGAAGCATCATTGAATATTTTTTTATTTCATTTGAAGGGGTTGATTTGTCTGATGAATCCATGAGGGAGGAGAACCATAAAATTCAAGAGGCTTCAAGTACAAAGCAGGCCACATAAGAAGCTTCAGTTCTTCCTCCCACTTCATCCCCTTCAAATCTAATGTTGAAGAAGAGTTTGAGATTTCAAACTTCATGTTTGAAGATGAGGGGAACCATGGTAAGTAAGCTTCAGATCAGGAGGACACCATGGAGGAGGTCAAGAACATGCAGTAGGACAACAAGGAGGCAGATTATCTATCTAACTTGGAGGATTTTTTTTATGGAGAGGAGCCCATGGATATCACATCATTTTCTCCTCCATCATCCACCTTAAAAGCACATGAGCCTGCTACCATGAAGGAGAGCATTCAAGCACAATATCTTGCACTTCATAAAAACCCTCTGGAACCAAGGTTAGAAGATATGAATATTTCATGTTCTTCATCAGATATGGAAGGGAAAGAGCAAGAGGATGTCATCATCTCTTCCACACCATCCACCCAGGAAGGTCAGCACGAAGACTCCATTTTAGGAGTTAAATATTAGAGCAGTGGGAAAAATCAAAGGACCAGACCTTTCCCAATCAGATACTTGGCTTAATTAGAGGTAAGAGAGAAGCCAAAACCATTCATGATTTCTTTCAAGCATGAGGGAGAGCCTCAAAGTGCCAAGGATCAACAATAATACCTCTTGGAACCAAGTGAGTAGCAAATTGAAGAGGTATTTATTTTTTTTCAAGTTGATACCTTGATGGAGGGAGTGGATAAACTATTTGCAGTCATCCTTGCAATCCTAATCTCAGTTGTATTCAATGCCAAATCATTTGCATGGCTGGTAATTGTAAGGAAGGGTAGTTATTTCTCATCACTAGTAGCAGGTTTTGTTTGAAATTTCCCATCTCTCTGGTTAGAGTAGAGTAGCTAGGTTTGATTTCAGTAGTAGAAGTGCTTTTGCAAACTTTGGATATCCCACCTAGGGTGTGTATGATTTCAAATTTTGTACATAGTGTGTTGTGGTGTTTTGTTTCTCGTGCACAATGCATTAGAAATGGCATTTGGTAAGAACAATCAAATCTAGTTTCAATGGTGTTCCAAGTGTCTCAGAGATCAGATTTCAAATTTAAAGTTCAGTATCAGGCTATCATTCATGACTCCATGCCCAATGGATGATTCAAGGAAACTGATCATTTCACCTAGCAGGTAGGTGATCCCCATTAGTTGCTAAATTGTTGACCAAGATAATCTCACACTTACTTTTTTGTCAACTAACACCATTCTTCCACTTTTGTTATTAAATCTGAATTTTTATAGATTTTATGCACTTAAGGTCCCCTAAAATCATTTCCATTAGATAGGAAATTTCTTTCCCTTTCCATAAATATAAAGAAGTCCTTCTAAATCCTCATATTTTGCAAATGGTGGTCCGACAGCCCTTGGAAGGATTTTTTGCCAAAAGTGGTCCGGCGGGCTTGGGAAAGGCTTTTCGCCAAAAAGTAAATTGTGGACCGTAGGGGCTGGGGAGATGTCTTGGCACTTTGTGATTTTCACTAAAAGTGTAGTCTATAAATGTGGGCCCACGTGCCCATGGAGGATCTTTGCCCCAAATGAAGGAAAAAATGCTTAAGGCCCGCAAAGGGACACGTGGCCATGTTTCAAATCAAACTGGGAAGGCATGTTGTTAGAGGAATTTTGGAATTTTTTTATTTTGTTTTGAAAAGTGTAAAAGTATAAAAGTAAGCTGCACCTCCACCGACACCTAGAGAAGCCACATGTCAGGCCTTTGTAAGCTCCGGGGAAGCAGGCCATTAGGGAAACTTTTGAAATTTTGTAACTTTTTCAAATGGTGCAAAATGTAAAGTGCAGGCCCGCGAGCCCGAGGAAGTTTTTTTGTAAAATAAAAAATGTAAAATTGTGGGATTTTGAGGCTGTGGGAAACTTTTGCACATTTGTAATTTTTGTGCAAAAGGCACAAGTCGTAATTTTCGGCCCTCGGATCAGTTTGGAAAAACTAGTTTTTTGCCATTTTTTGTATGGATTCAATTCAAATATTCAAATGTGCATATCTTTTGATCCAGTTCTTGAAATTCAACAAAGTTCGTACCATTCAAAGTATCTCAACATCCTCTATGCCATGGAAGCCTGAAATTTTAATTTTTTCATTATTAGGTGTGTGAAATATTACAAAATGTCTCCGTCTCGAAAAATGTTTTGTGCAAGGTATCCCAACCACCGAAATTTAATTTACTATGGTCTACTTTCTTCTCCAGCAATCTTGAGTACATTGGGGAATGGATTTTCAGAGGTTCTCATGACTTTTCTAGAACATTTAATGAAATTTTTCAGTTGGTAAGAGCAGAGTTAGAGTTTGTCTTCTTTCTCTCTAGTTTTCATCGTTCTATATATTGTAAACACTTCTCATTTTTTAGGAGAGACATTCTGGGTGTGGGGAAACTCTGTAAAATTTGTTTCAACTCCATTTGAGTTGTTAGCCTTCTCCTATGCCTGACAAGTGGATTTTATTCCTCTAAACATCTGTGTAATGGTCTGTGGACCTCATAAAGCAATAAAATCATGTTTTTTTTGTGTTCTTCAACCCTTTCTCATGTTTTGTTGTTCCTTTGTGCATCTCCATTTCATGTTTTCTTCCTCTACATGTATTTAACATTTGCAGGTGTAAGATGTTGTGTTTTATGGAGTTTTGATGGTGGATTAGGGTCTGGATCTGTATCACTTCAGTTTTTCCTCCCTCATCTCCATTTTCCCCATGTTTCATCCTCGCTCAACAGAGTATCTCACATCTTTCCTTTTCTTGTGTATCACCACTTTAGTGTAGGATCTCCTTCAATCTCTCTTTCTCTTTGGTTCGTTGGAATGGCTAGATTAGGATAGGATAGTTTTTCTTGCATTAGAGTAGCTTGTGGAAGGTAGTTTAGGAACAAGAACCAACTTTCTATGGAGAATCATCTCAAGTTTGCAAGTCCCATAGCTTCAAATATGGTCCAATGTAATGCAGATCACACTGAATGCTCCACACAAAACTAGGCCATTCAAGGGTGCTATGATTTTACACTAATAGGAACTACACCATACAAGAGAGCACAACGTAATATGCTACTAAGGGTCACAATTATCTAGAGGGACAAAGGGAGTTCGAATACAAAAGTTATAAAATTTAATGCATTTTAAAATCCTTTTAAGGTAATATTTATAATCATTGGTAGGAACACATCATAGTTCCTTTGTTCATTAGCATAATAATAGGTCACTCAATGTGTTACATTCATTTCTAATCAAGCGTTTCTACACCCTACCACAAGTCAAATTAAGAGTAATCAAGTGTCAATGTCTTGGAAGGCATTCTTGCCACTCGAGGTATCCCCAAAATACGTTTTTTCACTTTTGATTAACATTTATCTTAAAAAGGGTTCCATTAGCTTTGGTTTTTTTATTTGACTACAAATAAAATATATAAATCTATATTTATTTAAAATACCTATCATATACACATTTTAGGTTTAATTCTTAAATGGGAAACTATGTTTTCTTATTCACTTGTTCTCACATGGATCAATTCACAGCCACCTTCACATCATAAGAAATATTTAATTTGTTGCAAGAAATATCCATGACCCTTGAAATGATTATATCAACATCCCAAGGGTATGTTCCCAAACAAGGGAAAGTTACAAATTTTCCTTTACAATTAAAAAATAAATAGGAAATTAATGCACAACCTAACAATCTTTGTGGTCCCACCCACTGTTCATTACATTAAAATTTTAATGTTGTTTAGTCTCTGAAAACAACTATGATATTTGAAGCTCAACATGTCGTCTTGTATGCCATTAAAATGATGTTATTCCTTGCACTAAGGAATCTCACACACTTTCATACCTATGTGAATGCTCTCAACTATGTTTCTACGGACGAATAAAAAAAACATACAATGCCTCTAAGTCTCTAATACTATGAAGGATATTTAAAGATATCCTAACTTGGAGCTTACTATAGAGGTTCATTACATTCAACACAGGTAAATATTATGAGCTATATGAATGTTTTCTTATTTTCCACTCAATAAGAAAAACACACAAAAATGTAAGTTGATATTTTTATTTGAATATTATGTGATTTCCTAGGTCATTGCAACACTTGTAGATAGGTCAAACCGTGCCATTTTAAATTACTTGCTAACAATTTTACTCAGGAAATCATATCACAATTACGACGACACTAAACATTTTAAATGACAATGTTCCACTTTCATACTCCTATATTTATTTTGACACTAAAAGAGGGGTTCTTTGACATCATTTTCAAAATCAACATGATATAATGAACTTCATTTACTTAATAAAATATACACCATTTGCACCAAGAGTAACAACCGTCAAATAGGAAAAAGTACAACTACGTACAACATAGTACACTTTCCCAATACACAACACTATCATTTTCATCATGGAAATAATTAAAATAATACATCCTATTCATAAAAATATCATTGAAATACTATAAACAATTACATTGCCTTCAAATAACATGCTAATAAAAGAAAAAAGTGTCTTTTTTACTACTCCTTTTTGCTCAGTACCTGCAACCAATGTTGCGTTAGTCCTAAGACTGAGCATGGAAAACCTTTATACTCAAGCACAAAAAAGACATTCATCATTTCAAGTAATTTCAAACAAAGTATAAAGAGAGGTAGAGATAAGGAAAGAGGAGAGAGATAATTTCCTCACACATTAATTTCTACTCGAGCGTATCTACACCCTACCACAAGTCAAATTAAGAGTAATCAAGTTTCCATGTCTTACAAGGCATTCATACCACTCGAGGTATCCCTAGAACACATTTTATCACTTTTTTTTAACATTTATCTTATAAAGGGTTCCATTAGCTTTGGCTTGTTTATTTGATTGTAAATAAAATATATAACTCGATAGTTAATTTCAAATATCCTATCATATACACATTTTAGGGTTGATTCTTAAATGGGTAACTATGTTTTCTTATTCACTTGTTCTCACGTGGATGAATTCATGTCCACCTTTACATCATAATAAATATTTAATATGTTGAAAGAAATCTCCATGACCCTTGAAATGATTAGATCGATATCCGAAGGGTATGTTCCCAAATGAGGGAAAGTTACAAATTTTCCTTTATAGTTAAAAACTTAATAGGAAAGTAATGCACAACCTAACTACCTTTGTGGTCCCACCCACTATTCATTACATTACAATTTTAACGTTATTTAGTCTCTGAAAACAACGATGATGTTTCAATCTTAATATGTCATCTTGTATGCCATCACAATTATGTTATGCCTCACACTAAGGAATCTTACACAATTTCATACGTATATCAATGCTCTCAACTAGGTTTCTAGGAAGGAATACAAAAACACATACAGTACGTCTAATTCTCTAAGACTATGAAGGATATTTGAATCTAACCTAACTTGGAGCTTACTATAGAGGGTCATTACATTTAACACGGGTAAATATTATGAGCTATATGAATGTTTGATTACTTTCCACTCAATAAGAAAAACAAACAAAAATTTAAGTTGATATTTTAATTTAAATATTAAGTTATTTCCATGGTAATTACAACACTAGGAGATAGGTAAAACCACGTCATTTTAAATTACTTGCCAACAATTTTACTCACACAATCATATCACAATTACTATAACACTAAACATTTTAAATGGAAAGGTTCAATTTTCATCCTCCTATATTTATTTTGACACTAAAATAAGGGTTCTTTGACATCATTTTCCACATCACAATGATACAATCAACTTCATTTACTTAATATAATGTACTTCATTACCACCAAGAGTAACAACTATTAAATACGAAATAGTATAACTATGTATGATATAGTACATTTTCCCAATATGCAACACTATCATTTTCATCATGGAAATGATGAAAATAATAAATCCTATTTATAAAAATATCACTGAAATGTTTTAAAAAATTACATTGCCTTCAAAGAACATGCTAATAAAAGACACAAAGTGTCATTTTTACTTCTCCTTTTTGCTCAGGTACCTGTAACCAACATTGTGGCAGTCCTAGGACTGAGTATGGAAAACCCTTACACTCAAGCACAAACTAGAAATTCATCATTTCAAGTAATTTCAAACAAAGTACAAAGAGAGGTACATATAAGGAGAGAGAGGAGAGATAATTTCCTCACACGTTTTTTTTTTTTTTTCAAGACAGAGAGTAGGGAAAAGAGACAAACTATAAAACATTTTCTTTGTTATTCATAATATTTTTACCATTTCTCAATGCATACCCATTTTTATAGTATTTAAAACTCATCTGCATTTTAATCCATTCACATTTCCAAGACCAACCACAATTTTATATTTATATGAAGAGATAGAGATAGAGGGAGGAGATAAAGAATGTTTTTAATTGCAAAATCCTTTCGTACAAAGTACTTTACTAAAAAATACTCTACACACACTGTAACACTATAAAAAGGGGTTCATAAGTTATTTATAGAACCAATAGGATCCTAGGAAATATTTTCTATCTTAAGTTGCGAGTGTGCGAGAACTAACCAAATAAAATAAATTACTTACAGTATGGTTTCAAAAAACACTTGTTTTACGTTCAAACATAAATTCCACTGATTCCTACCTACTCGCCTATAAACAAATAACTCACCGGATTTGATAGAATTTGATTTCGTCAAACAAGGTTCAATTTAAGAAGGTGACTTTGAGACCCATTATCATAAACAAATCAAACACTTATGTTTTACGACGACTGGTGACTCCAACATCCACTTGAAACTCTAACTTACGAATTTTTTTAATGAAACTAAGAGTTGGTTTTAATCGTTGCATAGGAGTACAAGAGGTAGATGAAGGTTTTTTCCAGTTATACCAAATAAATATGACATTTGTAAGTGAAAACCAATAACAATTTCATAAAGTGTGAATGTCACCAAAAGTGACTGAAGTGTAAAAAGGGTATCAAATATTACCTTTTTAAGGGATCTAATCGAGTTAGTTTGCTTGGTTAATAAACTTTATGGTGTCTTAGGTCAACATGGAAACTGTTTTAGGTTTTGGTTCCCATTAACCATTCAACATGGTGCTCCATACGTAAGGTTCTAAAGGCCTAATTTATTTATTTATTTTGGTTCAAAGTTTAAAGAAAAATATTTTCGGGAAAGGTAAATTCCATGTCCATTCATACTAATTTGCGTTATTTATTAATATATATAACTTACAAAAATCCAACACTAAAAAAAATGATGATATGTTTAGTTTGAAGTGAGAGTAAGAGTGATCCATACATGAATAATCCCTGCAGAGACAATGCCCAATCCTAGGGGAAGAGTATGGTGCTACTGCAATGAGGAATACTATTTCTCCACCATGTTCAAAGTAAAGTTTCAGCAAAAAATTACCCGTATCATACTTTCCCCCACATTGCACATTCTTATCTTTAATTTGGCAATACAAGTCAAATGGATAACTAGTTACAAGTGTGCTTTGGTAGTTGTCCATATTTTTCCTCATACTCCCATTTTAAAAATCCATTTTGTGTAAATCTAAAAATATTTTCATTCCATGAAACCAAACATTTTTTTGTCCTTTAACATTCCCATATTTGGGAATCCTGCAGTCATAGCAGGCCACATTCCCATCATATAGTGGTTCCCAACAACTCAAAGGAAAAAGAAAAATTAAAAAATTCAATTATGATTTCATCCCATGCATCCCCTCTCAAATTAGGAACTTGGAAAAATAGTCCACATGCCTTAACAGTGCATCCCAAAGAATATATATATGCTAAATCCTTGTAACCAAAACATTTAAGAAAGGCCCTGTCTGAATCAAATGAAGAAACATTTATTTCTTGCAAGGAACCGAATGGAATACCAGAGGGTTACACGTAGAGGAAGATTGAAGGAGAAAACTCTAGCAGAGACAGAAATGGGATACCAAAAAAGGGCACTTTCACTGCCTTAATCAATACAAACAATACTCAAAATAAAATATAAAGAGCAATAAAACAAAATGTTAGGAACAAAGGATATAATTCACATAACACATCATATCAGAAGAAGAAGAAGCCAAAATGAAGCAACTCAAAATTATGCTTTTCTAAAGCACCTCCTTGATCCTCAATCCTCTCCTTCTTTTGCATACAACAACAAAATAATGACATGAAACAATTTAATTTTCTCTTAGAGAAAAAACAACCTACTTCCTCTAAGATTTAGACCCATGTCAATCGATTTGTATAAATTAAAATGAGGAGGAATTTGGGCTTCATATTATCCTCCATGTGTAAGGATGAATTAATCCACTATGGTACAAATATTTGAAAAATTATAGGTGAGAATTCCATTTAGCACAATTTTCCATATAGCTTTCTGTTTATTCAGTTATGAGAGGACATAACTCTGCTCTTGCTCCAACTATCTGATCACTTCTAAAATCCAAATTTTAACTTGAATTCCTTAGGAGTGATTCTTCTGGACCTCAAATAAAATGCTTATATTAACATGCAAGGAAATGACAGGTTGTAGGCCCTTCCACCCTCCAACCATGAGAAATATGGCTCGATGTTTCAAATTGAGGGGGAATTACACAATAACAACCCCACACCTATAATCAAGCCATTAATTCCTCTTCAAACATCCAACATTTATAAAATCATCCCATGTAAGAACTGTTAAGTACAATAACTAGTGTCTAAGATGTCACTATGGAACCTAAGAACAACCTTTCATATAGAGAAATATTTAATGAAGCTATCAACCGAGTCATTCCTGTAAAACCCTATCCTCCACGCTGAGAAATCCTTAAAATCATCACATTTTATAGTAAGGAGGACCCACAACAAAACATCAGGGATTTCCATCATGGGTGTTATCTTATCACTCACGACCAGTATCTCATGTTGAGGACATTCCCCATGTCCTTAGCTAGCCATTTCCTTGAATGGTACAATAATATCCTACAACATTCATTTTTCTCATTCAAAAAAATCCCCTAGTTATTCCTAGAGAATTTTTACATTAACATTGCTTGTAATATATCCATCACAGATATCTATGTCCTTAAACAATTTGAGGACAATTCCATTTCTGATTTCGTCAGCAATTGACAAGGTATTATCAACCAAATTTACTTCTCTTTTCTGCAAATTGATTTGATCGAGTTGTTTGTGAATGAAAAACATATCATCAACCCTCCAAATGCAATCCTTGTAAACATTTTAAGATTCCTTTACCATGACCTATAAGATATAAATCCATGCCCTCGAGGACAATAAAGTTAAACTTCGATCTAAGAAAACAAAACTTGAGTCCTCTTTTTAAAACCTTTCCTAATAGCAATAAATCTTAGGGTTCAAAAATTGTCTTCTTTTAAAAACCACGTATAAAAATAATTTGGAATCCAAAATTCCCCAACCTAAATGTAATTACACACCTACAAGGGAGTATCTAGCACTGTAAATGATATGGATCAAAATCCGGTAAATGGTGCCAATATTGTAACGGAGGAAGTAAATTTCTTGATTCCATCTACAGTCCCTGCACATGCATCTAGGGGTTTAAGCCCAAGTTTGTGCAGCATAACATATGACATCAATATTAAATTATGTAGATAGAAATAAGGTCTAAATGGAAAGATTTAATTTCATCTTCAGATCCGGCCATGACACCGAGTCCCTAAGGGAGACCAAACCCAAAATGTTGTGAATTCCTTTGTAAGAGTGACAAAGAGATTTAATTCCTGGAGTTTCTGCAAGTGGAAGAATATCATTAGTAATTATGAGATACCACCATAGATTCTAATAATTGAAATATAGGCCAGTATGACAGTTGTCGCCAATCTAATGTTGTAGGGGTTTCACCAAATCAAATGATTTCCATATGCTTTTGGCTACGAAATTCCCAAAATTCATGATCGGGACCCTAGTGATAATCAATGTGTGCATCCAAATGTTATTCTAACACTTTTTTTCTGAAGGGATCTCCAAAAGAAATACAATGTCAAAGCAAGATTTTATAGGTTTGATTTCAAAAGAGACATCACACAACCCATTAAGAATATAAAGGGAACATTTTCCTATACACATCAATAATTACCATGCAACCTTAATTGCGAGGGAGAGAATAGAAATCCCAAGCCACTCGATGAAATCTAGTTAAACCATTAATTTTGCACCAAAGGTAGTCCCGAAGCATCTTAGCAATCTTGGCAAAGGAAGGATGAGAAAGGAACTAACACATAGAATAATACACATGGGTAGTGGCTAGAATCTAACAATTAGAATTTACAAACGAGAGAGAGGGGTTTAGAAGAAGACCAAGAAATTGTATGTTCAACTATGTGAATCCCATACTACCATACCATGGAAAGTCACTATCAAAGGAAAATGGAATGCCCAATAATTTAAATTATTCTCCTCTTTCAATCCATTTCCAAGGGTAATATTTCAACTAGACTGACATAGGAAAACAAATTTTTCTATAGCCCAAAGTCTTAGCCATCCGAAGGTTTGATCCTAAAAAAGGAATAAAGTATCTAGGAAATAAAACCTCAAAGCCACATTCTGATCTGACTCAGCGAGGGTTAGAAAGGTATCATTGATGAAATGATAATTAATAAGTTAAGTCGCGTGATCCGGAAGGAAAACCCCTTGAATGCAACCTTGATATACATTAAAAGCAATAATATAGCCTTAGGCATCATCAAATAAAATAAACAAAGCAGGCACAAGAGGGCACCCTTATTTGATAAAGATGAAGAGGTGAATCACAAAATACGCATGACCATTAATTGTAAGGGAAATAGACACATTAGAAAATAGAGTTTGGACTACTGAAGTGCAGAATTTGACAAAACCTAATGCTGTGAGAATAACTAAAATAAATTTCCATTTAATGCGATCATAGTACTTTTCAAATTCAATTTTGAGAAATAAATGATGCTCTAGAGAAATCCAAGCCCATTCCTTTCCGTCTCAAACTACTATAAGATTTTGCAAAATGTATTGGTCTTTGAAAAAATCCATCTTCTCAAGGTGAATACTTTCTGGTAATAGATTAGTAATGCAAAGAATTAGAGCCTTAGAAATAATTTTGTATGAGACATTTAACATGGTGATAGGCCTCTAGCTAGTTATATGCTCTTGATCTCTAGCATTAGGAATGAATTTTATGTGTCAGTGGATTTGTGGGGGTTATTTCCTTGTTTAGGCATGGGGGTTACACAACACCCCTATTTGTACTTCCCTTTTTCGATCTATGAGCATGAGAACACTTATTTTTTTATTTGCATATTCTTTCCATTGGAGCTACAACGTTACCATTAAAGTGCAACTTCATCGTGGTGCATTGTTTCAATATCGCTTCTCGCATATCCCTCTTTCATGGTATCAAATCCATGCAGTTAAGTGCACTAGACTTGGATTAGTATTTGGATGGGTGACCTCCTGGGAAGTCCCAGTGTTGTTTCCTTGTAATGTCATTAGGCCTGATTTGGTGTACACTTGGTGGGCTTTAAGAACACACGATCGCATCTAGATCCATCGTGTGGGGGTGTGTTGGCATAGCAGCTACTTAACATGATGAGATCTGTCTCCACCACTAGTTCGAGCTTTTCTTGTGATGACAAATGATACACCATGTATGATCTGATCTTCACCTATTGCTGACAAACTCGACTCTAATTGTAGTAGTTAGTAGTGGATTTTTTTACTATCGATCTATGTATGAAGGCCATTGTGGCCATTAATGCTAAATCAAATGAGTTAGGTCTATCTAAACTCTCGTCGAGCTCTTAATGTTTTCATTTCTCTTGCTAATTTCGAGAGACAAAGCCCTGGTCATTTTTCTGCTCACCACCATTGTTTGTTATTTAGAAGTTTAATTTTCCTTTGAAAATCAATTGTATGAGGTTATGAACATCATCATTTTTATTTGTAATGAGATTCTAAGCACACTTTACAAAGGTGTTCGTGGTTATTTTTGATTCAAACTCTCTATTTTATTTTTGAGCATGATGTTTTTCCATTTCAAGCTCTCCAAGAGTATTGTTTTATGATTCTCGAGCCTCTATAAATTTTTGTATATTTTTAGAGTTTCATTTCTTAATTATCTTATCTCTGATTTGAGATTATTGTGAGATATTGACCTCCATTATTGATCATTTGAGTTGTGTTCCATTCTTTGCAAAACAAATGCTGCGAGTTCTAGGTATGGATACTTGTATTCAAAAACTTCCTGTGACTTGGTAGAATCTGCACTATGAATTTATTTTCAAGGAATGACCACCATTTTTTATCTTTTGAGTTGTTATTCCTTTTCTTTGATGATATGGAGGCATGCTCTGATTTTTGGAGTAAGTATTTATGATCTTTTTTCCCTGAAAATTTACTTTAAAGATTTGATTTAGATGCGCTGAGTTGGGTTTTTTTTCTGAATGTTGTATTTCAAACGTCGAAACCTACACTATTTATTATTAGTGAATTTTAAATGGCCATCAAGATTGATGTTAAACCCGTTTTTGCTAAGATAGATAATGGGTGGTTACATTGTTGAGTATGCTCTTTTAATATTTTTTGTTGTTCCCATCTGGCTAATTCAAGATTGACATATTGGATTTTTTATCCTTAACTATGAATAAGGTAAGGTCTCGATGTCTATTTTCTTTTCAATCTGAAAATTTTGTCATGTGGGTTTTATAAAAAATGAGTTTCTTTGCAAATTGTAAAATTTACCCAAGTTGATCATAGTGAAAAATGGGTTTTCTTGCCTCTAATACATTTTCGATATTGTTTGGGTGTAATTTTTTCTCTGTTTCTTTTAAAACCATCTGAGATGTCAAATCACCATGAAAAACTACTCTTGATGCTTTGTTTCTCATATGTACTTTTGCTCAATATTTGGTCTTTGGCTAAAACCTGATTCTTAGCTTCCTTTGTGCTCTTGGTTTTGATGTCATGAGTCACATTGTGTTTCTTCATTAGTGTCACTATACATATATTTACTTTTAGAAAAATGTTTCTTGCAATTGGTATACTCCAATAAATATGAAAATATTGATTCCTTTGAGTTCATTCTTTGTGATGTGATTTTTCTCAATTGTATCCCTTCTCAGAATAAAACTCCATTAAGGCTTGATCTTTACTCACTTTTGGAAGTTTGAGTCCCAATTAAACATTCAACTCTGTTTATTCATGTCAGCTTTGTAATTTTAGACTTGGCCTGCAAGAATGAGATCTTTGATCTCTTTATTTTAGGTTTCTATTCAAATTTTTTAGATATAGGATCCCTTGAGAATATATGTTATTCTTTCACAAATAGATTTATTGTGTTCAAAATTTTTCTTACAATTTATTTTCTCTTGCATCATCATTCTGAAAAACATTTCCTCCCTTCACTGGTTCAAGCTCAATTTGAGGCCTTCTGTTCAGCTTGTAGACACCATTGTTGAGGGTTGTTGTAGGCTTTTAGTTTAGTTTGATTCCATTCTTGTGGATAATTATCATTATTCATGTAGCATAATTTTACTTGTTCCTTTGCAAATGAATACTTTACTTTGCCCATTTTGCAACTGTATTTTTCTCAATATGATATAAATGTAGTTAATAAACATAGGATGTATTCTTTGATGGTATCTTAGATCTATATCCTTGACTTATGCAATGTACAATCTTCCTTCTCTGAAATTGTTTTAATGCTAAAGTTATGAAGTTTGATAAACATCATTATTTGTACTTTCTATATGCAATTCATTTTTTAGAATCTATATTATTGAAATTATATTTCTTTCATGGATTGGTAAAACTATATCTTTATAAATTCATTCTTTAGTCTCAACTGAAATAAATGCACTTCTTAGATTCAACTTGTAGAATGAAATACTTTTGATATGAAAACACCATAGTAAGTTTTTATTTCCTTATTCTTACCTGTACTTGTACATTTAGATAAACTAGTTAGAAAACATTACGCTTTTTGCCTCTCTTATGTTCAAGATTTTTTCTTTTTCTTTCTTTTCTGAAATGATTATGGAAATCATATGTACTACTATCAAATACTACTCTATCCATTGTGTATCTGTATCTGATGTACCTTATGCTTCATATTTTGAGAAATCCATATGTACGTAGTTAGATAATACATGAGTATATATCAGACCCTGCGCTCAATATTGATGCCTTTTTCTTTTCATTCTTTAGGTACATTTTGACTGCGAGGAGATTTGGATGAATGATGGAGCTTGTGATGAAGTGAAGAATACTTAGACAAAAATCCCAAGGTAATGATGGGTTTATTCTATAGTTTTTTACCTTTAACTTCATGCACATGTACTTCTTTCTTCAGTATTGATGAGTTACATCCCATGGCTTGTGTGGGAAAAATTGTACATCTTCATGAATAAAGAACATTTAGTTTCTATACTTGAGTTGTATACTTCTTTCTGTTTTTAACTTTATAACATTGATATTGATTGTATAATGAAATAAACAACTCAATAACATAATTAAATGTTTTTAACACTCATAAATAATGAGATTTAATGTACATGTAACTTAATATGAATTTGATGCTCGAAAAATGTAAATCTAGTTTCTATTACTCAGTTTTATCCATCACACAAATTGTGATTCACGCATTTATAGAAGATATGCATTGGTTCTTTGGGGCTTTTGTGTTTCGTTGCTAAGGATGAACATGGAATGATAGTCTATGTAAAGTGTTACATTCTATAACAGTATATATAGTTACAGATTACATGTAGTTAATCAATTGTAGCAACTGAAAACATAATAAAATTGTAATTCATCCCCCTATTTAGGTTCACTTCATCAATGTCATCCATTATAACGAAGTTTTGAGTTGCTCATTTTTGCACAAGTGCAAAAATTGTTAACATTTCTAGTGATCCTACGGGAAAAGCTACCTACTAGCTTGTAGACCAGTGCCTTGCTCCTATCCATTGTGCATGGAGTTAAAGCATATAACCAAAACTACTTTTCCAAAAGAAAAAACTAAAGCGGGGAAAGGATCTAGAAACCAGATCACTTGCATGAATGCACTTTATTGAATTGAAAAAAAAATCAATGTGCCTGAATGAACTTATTGAAAGGGAAATCCTACTCTAACCAAACACTATAGTGTTTTCAATAAAAGTGTTTAAGAAACATACCATTCAAAAGAATGGGAAGTTCCTCTCCATTCAACCTTGAAAGGTGAAATGCATTATGTTCTTTGAAAGATGAAATCATGTAAGGACCACTCCAAATTGTATCAAAATTTGTTTGTTTTCCTAGATTTTCATGATCAACATCCCATTTTAACACAATGTCTCCTTCATTGAAGAATTTAAAATTAGCCTTCTTATCAAATGTTTTCTTTATCTATTTTTTATTCTTTTCCATGCTCAGATGAGCTTGATCTCTTAGCTCCAATAACTCCATTAATTCTACATAATAGAATTATAATGGTTCTTTCTCAAGTAATTCCATTTAGTGCAAAAAATCCAATGCAATAAAATCAACTAAGATAGGCATTCTTAGCTCTCTTCCATAAACAAGTGTGTACGGTGAATTTCCAACTATTATTTTACGAGTCACTTTGTCAACCCAAAGTGTTGAATTTAACATCATATGCCAAGATTTTTTGGTTGTCTTTGAGTTTTCTTTTAATGATGCTCAAAATATTTTTGTTAGTAATTTCAGCTAATCCATTACCTTGTGTGCAATAATTAGGTGAGGTACTTAAATAAATTCCATGCTTAATAGCCCAATTTGTTACCTTTTCACTAAGAAATGCTAAGGCTATTACTTCAGTCCAACATGTGAAGTAATATGTAGCAATCAAAATTGACTTGTGTCCTTGTGACGAATGTGGATTTATCATGATAATGAAGTCAAGACCCCACTGCGTGAATGATTGATCTACTGAAATAGACTGCGAAGGTAGCAAAGCTAAATGTTTCTTTCTAACAAATAAAACACTTTTTGATCCATTCGAAACAATCCTTGAATATGTTAGGCCAATAATAACCATCTTTCATAAATTTTAAGGATGTAGTACATGCTAAAAATTGATCTCCTATAGGTATTTCATCAAATCTGGATAGTAGTTGTTGAATTCTATCATAATCAATAAATTTTAGCAAAATTAGATTTATATCTCTTTTAAACAACACACCATCAATGAAAACATAAGGTACAACTTGTACCATGATATCTAACAACTGATACGTAATTTCAGCATGATGTTATGGATTTTCTGATACTATAGTCGACTATTTTTCCACATCAACAATTTTATGTTCACATAAACCTTTTCCTCGAACTGTTTTAGCAACATGGATGTAAACTTCATACTCCATAACCTTCGTAATCTAGCTTTCTCTCTTCTCAATCATCTCTTTGTTCAACAAGAACACATTAACACTTAGATGAGAGACTAAGACATGCATCTTATTATTGGAAAACATGTACTCGAAGTTCTTCAATATTCTAACTATTGAAAGTACTTGTTTCCCAAGAAAGGTGTACCTTGTTTCGTAGTCATACAATTTTGTTTCCAAAGAAAGAAATTGGTTGTTCAATGTTCTCATCGTTAATCTAAGTTAATATAGTTGAAATAGTCTCATCTCTTGCAAGTGCATACATTATAAAATATTTATCAAAATTTGGATATGCAAGAGTAGGAGCTTGTGAAATGGCTGACTTGATGGCCATAAATCCTTTTCTCCCTTCGTTGTTTAAAGAAAAATCCTATCTTTCTTTAACATGGTTGTTAATGGTTTAACTAATACTGAAAAATGTGGAACAAATATTCTAACAAAGTTGATTTTTTTGCAAAACCTTTGTAGCGCTTTCTTATGATGAGGTAAGGATAACAATGAAATAGCTTTGATTATGAAAGGATCAATAGCTAAACCTTGTTTAGAAACAATTTGACCAAGCAATTTACCTTGATATATTGAAAAAATGGACTTTTTGGGATTCAAAGATATTCCAAACTTTTTGCAAAGTTTAAAAGTCTCCTCAAATGTATTACATGTTCATCAAATTCCTTTGAAAATATAGTGACATCATCTAAATAAACTAATATACATTTATTTAATAGGCTTTAAAAATCCATGTCCATTGTACGTTGATACATTGCCCCGGCATTTGAAAGTCCAAAAGGCATTATTTTGTAAGTATAAGTACCCCACTTTGTGGTGAAGGTTGTTATGTATCTTTATTTTTCATGTACAAGGATTTGATTCTATCCACTCTAACCATCCAAAAGAGACAATCTATCTGAACCTAAAATTGTTCTTAAAAACTGATCCATATTGGCGAGCAGATAGTGATCTTTTAACGAAGCTTTTTTAAGATCTCGAAAATCCACACATAGCCTAATTTATCCATTATTTTTTTTCAAACAGAAACAAGATTAGCTACCCAAATTGAATGCTTAACTAGAAAGACAATAATTGATTCGATGAGTTTAAACAACTCTTTTCTCATTAATGGCTCAATCTTTAGATTTACAGGCCTTTTCTTCTACCTAATTGGCTTGGAATTAAGTTGTAACTCTATTGTATGTTGAACTAAAATTGGATCAAAACCTCTAAGATCATGGTATTTCCAAGAAAAAACATCTCTGAATTCTTTACATAAATTGGTAAATGATTGTTTTTCAGCTAAGGAACATACCTTTCTGATTAATAGTTTCTTTTCATCATCCACCAAGATCTCTTTGTAGTTATCTGCATGAGAAATCATCTTTCCTTTGTATTTTCTTAACTAAATGTTAGAACTGAAAATATCTTCTAGCGTGAACAATCCTTGAGGAAACCTGTTTTTATTCAACTAAATAATCTTGTCACCATAGAAGTACTACAAATTCTCTCGATTAACTGCAAAAAATTCAGCTTCTCGCTGCAAAAATCTATAGATTTGTTTGTCGTCTTTGAAAACTTGTCAATTTTATTAATTATTAGGTACTGAAGGTCTGATAATGAAGTTTATACATAACTGTACTTTCTTATTTTTTATCTGTTCTAGTACATTGAAGCGAGCACCAACTACTGCAAGTTTTTCTGCATGCTTGTTTTTAGCTCTTGGGATAGATTATATGTTAATAACACGAAATTCATCCATTAAGTCTGAAACTCTATGTTTGTAAGATTTCAGCAATGAATTATTATAAACATTAAAGTTTTTCACTTGATTAATAACTAACTTTGAATCACCAAAAAATTAAAAAGTACTGATAACTCTCTTTTTGTGCAATTTTAAGACATAAATTAATGCTTTGTATTCGGCTACATTACAACAACAAGAGAACTACAGACCTAAAGATGAAGAGTACCTTTCATTTGAGAGGGGAAGTAAGCATTAAACTTGCACCTTGTCCTTTATTGTTTTTAGCTCTATCAAAGTGAAGCTTCTATAGCCTTTCTGCTATGTTTTCTTCTTTAAACAACAAGAGAATTGGTACATTTTCTTCATGCAAAAAATAGACACCAAACAAATCTTCTTCTACTTCTTTGAAAGGATCATAAATTTTTTATTTTTGAGTATTTTCATCAATAAACATATTATAAAAACCATCTAATGTAGAAACATTTTCCGTAACATCAAAATCACATTGATCTAAAGCTACATAAATTGTTGCAGTGTTTAACGCATGAAGCGCAATATGAAATATAGTCAAAGGCTCTAAATTTACAGTGAATTTAGGTCCATACCTTGTAGTAAAGAAAAAAATTGACCAATATGAAGAAAGATAAACTCCTTTATTTTCTATAAAATATCTTGATATTTGATAATGCCAACTATGGTTGTTAATGTACCATCTAGCTACAACACAATTCTGTCTGTAGGCTCATATTGCAGGCCAAAGCTTTCTGCAATTACTTTTGGCATAACTATGCTACTTGCACCACTGTCAACCATGTAGTTATGAACTAAATGATCTTTGATAATAAGAGATAAATAAAATGGTGGTGGCTTCTTGATATCATTAGTGTTTAAGATCTTTTGAACTATCCATTTAACGTCTTTAATGTGGTATTTCTCCATTGTTCCAAGAACCATATCTATTTTTTTTACTTCCTTTTCTGTTCATTTTGATGAAATTTGTAGCTTATAAAGTTCATAACGTTAGAAATTAACTCTTGCTGTCCTAGAATACTTAGAGCATACCACATCGAAATATTAATATTATGCTTCTTCATTACCTCAACAGTATTAAAAGAAGCAACCGTTTTTGAAACAAATTCTAGATTTTTAGCATAAGTTTTAGCCAAAACTGACTCTGCTTCAACAACAATTGAGCAAATTATGAAGAGTCTTCTAAAATTAGGTTGTAATTTTTATTTTTTGGTCCTTTTGAGCTAAAATGGTTGTTATTTTTTGAGGAAAAATAGAACTCTTAATTGCTTTTTAACTTGCACTTTTTTTTTATAAGTGACTGTGGGAAAAACAGGTCTATTTTGTTGTTTATCTCTCTCATGAGACCTATTTGTGAGTGTAATAAAATCTTCCTCCCCAAAGATGACTAAATTATATTCAGGGGATTTTTGACATTGAGCTTTTTGCTGCCCACCCTTCATTTGAGGCATAAAGAATGCTTTAGGTTGAGGTTGTGAAATAAGGCTTATATTCAAGAATGCATTTCAACAGTAGGCAGCTGAATGAGGCTTATTACAAGGTCGACGCCATTCTTCTAAAACCATATTAACTGGAACAAGAGTGCTAGATGAACTACGAGATTTTGGGTCAAATTGTCTTGGCTAATATGGTTGTCTATACTTCTGATTTTACTGATAAGGCTACCTATTTTGTTATTTTTTCTTATTTTGATGATAAGTAGGTTGATAAGGACTGTTAGGTTGAGCTAATTTTTTTTCAATTGATGTGAATTTATCACCCATAGTCTACAGAGCCTTGATTACATCATGTGATTGAGAAAAAAGAGTAAGCTCTATAATGGTAATAGGTTGTGGAATAGGTAACAAATCTACTATAAGAGGCATTGAAGGCCTTGGTGCCAATTTCTCAGCTTGAATAAGGTTGTTTTCATCCCTAATGGCAATTTCATAAAATTTTGGGAGAGTTTCTCCTCCCATAGACTGAATCATAGTTTAAATATCACTATTTAAGGCTATGAGATAGTCTAGAAAAGCATGGTCAGCTTGAGGCTTAACACTAGATGAGATTCATTCCCAAGTTCAATCAAAACGGATATTGAAACTAGCCATAAATTCATGATTCACAATAATGTTGTCAAGGGAATGATTCACAACAATACTTTTAAGGGAATGATTCACACTAATATTACGTAGAAATTACTAAATTTGCAGAAAGGTAAGATGATTAATTAGGGAATTTGACATTCACAATAAATAATAAGGTATACACAACACTACAATAAAATTGGAAAGCCAGAAATCAATTCTTGTTTAAAAGGAAAAAATAGAAAAATATGCTTGAGCACTCCTATGTCAAAAATGTCCCCCCCTGTGCCTTACAATTGCACACAATATATAGCATGTTTATAAATCCCACACTTCCTAAAAATAGGCTAAAAATTTTACTCGCCCATGCCTCCTATTTTTATCCTTTATTCTAAATAAATAAAGGAATACAAAATAAACATGCTAATACAATGAGGCATAAAAGCCTTGGTACAACAATACATCCCAGTCAAACTACAGTTTACTGTTCTATTTTAAATAAAGTTTGATGAATAATTTGGTGAATAATAAGCTTTTCTTGATGAGCAGGTCTTCTCCAAAGCATGCAATCTTTGTCTTCTAGCGCTTGATGCGACACTTTCCAATTGATCTACTTGCATTTATTAAAATAGCACCTTAATACTACCCCTTGGATGCACATGAAAAAATAAATATCTCTGTGTGTGAGAAAAAATAACTCCTTTATTTGCAATGCTTCGAAAACTAGTTCACCCATGCATCCATCTTGCTAGGGACCATCTTTGGTTCTGATGTTGACATTTGTTCACATACTTCGTTTTGCATGCTAATAAGGACATATTTATTTTTTGTGTACACATGAAATAATATCTCCTACAGACATAATATTCAACCTCAAAATATCCCATTGTGGGGACCACCTATAGGCATGTGCGGGAAAATAATATCCATTTTTTGAAAATTAAGGTAACTCCAAAACTGTCCCTTTCAATGATCCATGTGACACTGATGTTTAGCCTCCTGCCATGCATTATTTTCCCCTAACCTTGGCATATAATATGATTAAAAAATCATATACACATTGACTTGATTATTACCACATTTTTTTTGGTTGAACTCAGACCCTTTGATTTTGACATGGGCATAAACTATAGTTTTCGGTCTCGAATAATTATGTACATCATAGTAAGGCAAACCTTACCTTTCTGATCAACATTGTTGTCAACATTTTTAAGTGTATTTTAGACCTTTGATAGGTCAATGCATATGATAAGAAAATGATAGGGCTATCCCCATTTTCCATGATGCTCGACCCTTTATTCGTTTGTCAATGGATAAAACATTGACCATGGTTAAGTTGAAATATGGTTGAATTATTTATTTTGGTGAGGACAGTTGATCTTATATGCATGATCACACGCCGTTGATTTCTTATGAACCCTCGGTTAGGGTTATGACCTTGAAATTAAGATGGTCAGTGCCTTTCACGTCATTGATTTTTCATCATTTCATCTGCACCATTGATCATGACTCTTGTTAGTTTAGGGTTTTATGGAAAGTTGACATGTTGGCGCTTCTCCTACCCTAGTTGAGTCTCATTAACTCACTGAGAGTTATGGTAGCAAAACGTCGAGAAACCCATCATTTGAGAATTATCACTTGAGATCTTAGTGAGCTAGCGGAGCTATGTCAAAAAAACTTATATTGGCCATTTGAAGTTTTTGAAGCTTTTTATTTCTTCGTCATTATCGAGCCATTTCTTGGGGATGAAGCATTTTGCCTTGGTTGTCATTCCTCTGTGATAAAGCACCTTCCAAGCTTGAGGATTTTCATTTTGTAATTCGTTCTAAGATTATATTCAACAATGTCTAATCTCCTTTGGGATCTGAACACCATGTTTTGAGATTTCTGGTTTGATTATTCTGGGCATTCAATAGAGTTGGAGTTTCGAGTTGTGACTCGCCACTATACTATGGCCGCCACTTTGAAGGTAAGATATTTTTTTTCTTTTTCTATTTCATATGAGTTTCTTGTACTCTAATTTCAACAACCATGTGGGTTTCGACCTGTGTTGAGTTTTATCAAATTCTTGACTACCTAGCCTATAATTGGAAAATGCTGGACAACCCAAAATGGGTATTATTTCTTTGATCGAAAAGTATCAAATTTCAGAAAAAAATTTAGCCTCGGTATTCTCGTTTAGTCTTGCATTCAATTTTATTTGAGGGTTTCTATATTTTTTTTTTCTCCTATTGTATTCTAGTTCATATCTCATTATAATAACCTTCCTTGATTGCCAACCTATAGGGATGGAACTCTATTTGATCTTTATTGGTAACCAGTTCAAGCGTAGTATCCTTAAAAATGCTTGTGCTCAATTTTCTTATGCCAAAATTAATGCCTCCATATTTGATAGATATATTCTTTATGTGTTCTTATCATTTTCTTATATGGAGCACATATTCATCTGATTTTGGTTTTGGGTATAGAAGATTCACTCTAAATTTTTTGAGCTCATTCCAAGTTGAATCCAAATCTATTGTAATTGTTTTCGTCGGTTTAATTTTCACTGTAATCTTGACTCATTGCTATCAACAGGAGAAGGTAAGCTTGATATTTTTTGGTTTTCTTCTCCTCTAAGATGAGCTTTAGAAGATTTGATCATTATTTGTGTGGGATCAAAACAAATTTATATGTTCTGAATTTCAATGCTCTCTCTGAATGGCCTCTTCTGTACTTGATTGATTATGACCCCAAGAGCATGATTTTTTGGAAAAATGTGTTTCCCTAAGTTAGCTGTAACGAGCTTGATCTTTATCATTTTTTTGGCACTATATGTGACCCTGGTAAGTTTAACTTCTACTTCGAATATATTTTTATATCTTATTTTGAAAATGATACTCTGCATTCTCCCATAAGAGGAGTTAACTTTGATGCATGACTTAGGTTCTACTTCTATACTCTCTTTATTTGATTATGAATCTTGCATAAACTCTGATTTTGAATCTTCAGTTGAGGAAATGTTACATTCATCTTTTGATCATCTGGTAGAGAATCCAGCAAGGTTCCTTTATGATGAAATTGTACTTGATACTCCAGCTCCCTATAGATGTTGAATTTTTTTATTAAATTGGAAATACCACTTTCTAAGTACATTGTTGTTCTTTTAAAAATTGTCTTTCATAGAAGATTGTTGAAGCCTGAAACCTATAATCTCATTAAAGATGCTTCAAAATATTTGGATCTTAAATTCATTTCTTAGGATGAAAATCCTGTTGTTGATGTTTTTCTCTTCTTCTTTAAAACTAGCATATGTACCCCTCCATTATTAATGTTTGAACCTGCATTTCATGTTATCATTTATCTGGCATACCATTCTTGGGCTATATCCTTCTCTTGATATAATTTGTGCTCATAATGTAATGCCAAAGACAACTCCATCTAGCTTGACTGCCCATGTTGGCTATAGCATTTGGTAATAGTTGTTTTCTAGGAATTTTGAGTTGTATCATCTCAACTTTATATACAAGGGTTTGTACTCTTCTAGGTATGTGAAACCATTATGTGCATAGATTTATCCTTAATTTTTAAGCTTCTAATGATGCATTTGTACTCATGTGAACATAAAGGTATCCATTGTCTTCCTGTTCTAACCTGATTTTGTAATCTTGTATTAGGACAATGAGGCTCTATAGCTGCCACTTGTGTACTTTTGATTTGCTTATAGACTTGAATTTCCATCTTTGCATAGTTTTTTATATATATTTGATAACTGGGAACTTTGTTTATTTTTTTATAGTACACTTATTTCTTGATGTATGAGCTTGTATCTATTTCAGTCATTTACAATATCAATTACATGCTTGGAAACTTGATTTTATGTAATGCTTTCAATAGCTCATTCTTTGATCACTTGTAAGATGATACTTGACTTGTAAGATCAGAGAAACTATAAATTCATCCTTATGGGAAAATTTTCCCCTATTCACATTGATTTGTAACTATTCTTCACTTGATAAAAGTATCTCTTGAATTTTAACTTTATCTCAATTCTTACATACAAGTAGTTGTAATCTTTGATGATAACTGATCTCTTCTTCTTCTGCTTCTGCTTCTACTTTTTCCATCAGCTGAACTCACCCCTTGTGCATTATTTTAGTACATTCTCATTACTATGTCCTTACATATACTCCTATGTAAATCATTTAGTTGTGATGATTATGTTCCCTTGTAGACATTATCTATGGGGATAGTGACTGCGAACTTATTTTCCATACTGCAAAAGTGTAGTTTATTTCATCTAAAATTGTACTTGATGGTTTTGTACTTTGTTTTTTGTATCATATCTTAATGATATCTTGGATTTGTATCCTTGAATCTGCACTTTGTATATGTATTCCATTTGTTATAATCTACAACACTAAACTTGCATTTTTATGGATTAGCACCTGGGTACATCTTTGTATATTCAACCTTTAATCTGAACTAAAATAAATGTACTTTTCTAGTTCAAATTGCATAAAGTAATACTTCTGATATGTAAACGCAACAATTAGTGTTTATTTCCTTCTTCTTACATATACCTGCACATTTAGATAAACTAGTTAGAAAACATTAGGCTTTTTGGCCTCTCTCATGTTCCATAGTTTTCTTTTTTTATCTTTCCATTTTTGAAATGATTCTAGGAATCATATACACTGATGTAGAATATTGATCTTGTCAATCATGTATTTGTCTTTGATGTATCTTATTTCTGTAACTCATACCTCATGACGTTAGGAGATCCATTTGAATGAAATTAGATACTAGAGGAATATGGATTAATGTTGAACTTGTGACTGACCATGTTTTTGTTCTATTTCTCAGGTACAATACCAACTTGGATAGCAAAGATGAAGATGAAGTAAAGCTAGAGTTGGAAGTGGAACAACGAAGATGAAAGAAACTCAAGGTAATTATGGGTTTTTCTGTACTCCTTTACTTTTCTTATCATGCACATGTACCTTCTACTTTAGTAGTTATGAATTGCTTTTAAGTTACATCTCACAGCTTGTGTGGGAAACATTTAAATCCTTTATGAATAAAATATCAAAATCTAGAACTGATTTGTGTACTTATTTATGAATTTAAGTTTTATGTATGGATTGTATAACAAACTAAACAACTAAATAACATAATTGGATTTACTTAATCATGAAGGAAAGAAATTTAAAATATCTACAACTTTAATAATGAACTCCCAATTACTATATTCTGCAACTCTGTCTGCTTTTCCAAAATTTAACACTCCACCAATTCTATAATTATGGTCTTCATCAAGCTAATCATCTATCCTTAGGGGATTTTGTGTTCTCTTGCTGCATAGAAGCATGGAATTGTAGACTATGTGGTTTGTTACATTTTGTAATAGTACACATAGCTGTTAATTATGTATAATCATCAATTGTTGCTAAACAAAACATAATAGTATTGTAATGTATCCCCCTAATTAGGTTCACTTCATCAATGCCATCCATCGTAAAAAAGTTTTGAGTTGCCCGTTTTTCCATAAGTGCAAAAATTGTCAACATGGCTTGGACTGAGTACATGGACAATCACTTTTGAGAATGAATTTTGGATACAAAAACCAATAGTTTTCAGAAGAATATCAAGCCAAAACACTTTGTGTATTGAGGGAAAGAATTGAAACAAAAGAATAAGATAAAGATGCACACTAATAGTATGCAAAAATTACTAAATTTACAGCTAGATATGATGAATAATAAGATAATTTGACATTCACAAAAATTAACGAGATATATACACCACTGTAAATAATTGGGAAGGAAAATAATCAATTCTCATTCAAGGGGCAAATCTGGCAAATTTTTCTTTAGCACTCCTATGTACAAAAAGTCCTCCTTGTGCCTTGCAATTGCACACAATATATAGCAAGATTATTCACACAACCCATCCCAAAAATAGAGTAAAATTTACACTCGCCCATGCATCCTATTTTTATCTATTATCATAAATAATAAAAGAGATAAAAATAAATATGCTGATTACAAAGAGGCAATTAAAATCTTGAGTTACAAAAATACATTTTAGTCAATTTGTAGTTGACTAATCTATTTTTAATAAAGTAGGATGAATAATTTTTTTAATAATATCCCTTTCTTTATGTGTAAGTATCCTCCAATTTGCATGCAATCTTTGTCTTATAGTGCTTGATGAGACACTTACAACTTTATCCACTTGTAATGATATTTTAGGCATTCTTTAATTCTACCCCCTTGGATGCACATGTAAAAATTTAATCCCTGTGTGTGAGCAAAAATAATTCCTTTGGATTTGATATTTTACAAAAAATTACCCAATGTGTTGGGACAACCTACAGGATCTGATGTTTAAATCTATTTGATTTTATCTCCATGGTGAAATAATCCTCTTTGTTTCTTATCACATGCAATATATTATTCTTCTGCAAGTATAATAATTTGTCTTCAACTCAAAATATTGCCTCCTCTGGGGACCACCATGATCATGTTGAAAATTAATTTCCCTTGCATGAATAATTTCCTTTTATTCTTCCTTGTGTAATTTGAGGATGTTAAGGTAATTTGGTTCTTTTAAGGAATATTAATTCCTTTGGCTTGGCTTGGGCATGCATGTTAGTTCACCTTTTGGTGTCATCATAGTTTGAAATGGGTGACCACTTGATTAATTTGTATTAGACTATAATAACATGGTCTCATTTGGAATTATTGGCATATATTATATACAAGTAGTCTAATGTCTTCTTTTGAATAATAATAAGCTTTTCATCCTTTCTAGTTAATCATGTATAACAATATTTAAATGAGGTAATGATTTATCTTTTTGCTAATGATGGTTGTCATAATTAGTATGTTTTATACCTTAATCTGGTCAATGGAAATGATTTTTGGATAATCATGGGTCTGGCCCCCTCACCATGATGACTTGACCCATTGTCAACTTTTTCTTTGGCTTTGTTTTAAGCCTTGTTAGGTTATACTGTGGTTGTGTTACCTTCTCTAATAAGGGACATTGATCATGTAATGCATGATCTTTAGCTGTTCATCCTTCTATACCATTTGGTTATGGTTATGAATTTGTAATTAATATGGTTTGTGATTGCTCATTCGTTGATCCGTGTACCATCTGATATTCAACCGTTGATGATAAAATCATTTATAACTATAGTACTTTCTAGTGGATTGATTTTTTACTTCCAATCTATATACGAAGTCCATCATGGCCATTGATGCTAAATCAAATGAGTTAGGTTTGTTTAAAATCTCGTCAAGCTCGTCATTTTTGCATTTCCCTTTCTCATTTTGAGTGGCTAAGCCTTAGCCTTTTTTCTACTCACTACCATTGTTGGTTATCTAAAAGCTCTTATTTCCTTTGTAAATCAATTATATGGTGTTATGAACATCTTAATTTTCATTTGTATTGAGCTTCTGAGCTCACTTGATAAAGGTGGTCACGATTATTTTCCATTTGGACTCTTTGTTTTATTTCTGAGCCTGAATGTTTGTCCATTTGAAGCTCTGCAATATTACTATTTTATGATTCTCGAGTCTATATCAATCTGTATAGATTTTTAGAGTTTGGTTTCTTATTTATCTTATCTCTAATTTGATATTTCTATGAGATATTGACCGCCATTATTTATCATTTGAGTTTTGGTCCATTCTTTGTAAAATGAACTCTGCGATTTCTAGGTATGGATAATAGTACTCAAAAACTAGATGTTGCTTGGTTGAAGCTTCATTGCAGGTTTTGTTTGAAGGAATTAAGCATAATTTTGATCCTTTGACATTTTATTCCTATTTTCTTATGATATGGAGGGATGGTCTGATTTTAAGGGTAAGTATTTATGTGCTTGTTGCCCTGGAAATTTACTTTGTAGCTTTGATTGAGATGCGTTTAGCTGGGTTTTCTTTAGAATGCTATATTTTGAATGTCAAAACCTACACTATTTTTTGTTCAGGCCTTTTAAAAGCCATCAAGAATTATGTTTGACTTGTTTTTCTCATATTGATAATGGGTGGTTATGTGGCTGAGTATGCTCTTCTGATCTTTTTTGTGATTCCCATCTGGCTACTTCAAGGTTGACATCTTGGATTTATTATCCGTAACTGTGAATAAGGTAAGGTCTCGATGTCTTTTTTCTTTTAGATATGAAAATTTTCTCATGTGGGGTTTCTAAAAAATAATTTTCTCTACAAATTTTAAACTTTAACCAAGTTAATCATAGCCGTCATTATAGAGAATGTGAAAACTAGGTTTTCTTGCCTTTTATTAATTTTTCATAGTGTTTGGGGTGTAAAGTTCACTCTTTTGTTTTTATAATCCTTTGAGAGCTCATATCGCTATGAAAAGCTACTCTTGATGCTTTGTTTCAAAGATATTTTGTTTTTTTAATATTTATTCTTTCGATAAAACCTGGTTCTTAGCTTCCTCTGTGATCTTAGTTTTGGTGTCGTGAGTCACATTGTGTTTCTTCATTATTGTCACTATGCATATATTTACTTAAAAAAAATGTTTCTTGTAGCTAGTATACTCCAATAAATGTGAAAATTGTGATTCCTTTGAATTCATTCTTTGTAATCTAATTTTTCCCAATTTTAACTCTTCTCACAATAAAACTCTATTTTACACATTCTGTGAAGTATTTGTCAACCTCTCCATGGTCTAAGGCCTGATCTTTACTCACTGTTGGAAGTTTTAGTCCAAATTACATATTGAACTCTATTTATTCAAGTCACCTTTGCAATTTAAGACTCAACCTACATGAATGAGAGTTTTTATCCTTTCAGCATTTTTAGATACATGATCCCTTGAAAATATCTGTTATTCTTTCCCAGAAATATTTCCTGTATTCAAAAACTTCCTCATAATTTATTTTCTCTTTCATCATCCTTTAGAAAAAAAATTCCTTCCTTCGCTGGTTTGAGTTCAATTTGAGGCCTTCTATTCAGCTTGTAAACACCATTGTTGACAGTTCTTGTACGGTTATGGTTTATCTTTATTCCATTCATATGGATAATGATGATTCTTCTTGTAGCATGCTTTTACTTGTTCTTTATCAAATGAATACATTATTTTTCTCATTTTCCAACTATAGTTTTCTCAATATGATATACTTGTAGTTTATCATCATAGGATGTATTCTTTGATGGTATCTTAGATCTGTATCCTTGAATTATGCAATGTACAATCTTCCTTCTATGAAATTGTACTAATGTTGAAGTTCTGAAGATGGATCAACATCAATATCTACACTTTTTATATGCATTTCATTTTTTAGAATTTGTAGTATTGAACTTATATTTCGTTCATGGATTGGTACAAATATTTCTTTATATATTCATCCTTAGTCTAAACTGAAATAAATTCACATATTTTATTCAACATGCAAAATGCAATACTTTTGATATGTAAACACAACATTTAGCGTTTATTTCCTTCTTCTTACCTGTACCTGTACATTTAGATAAACTAATTAGAAAACATTACGCTTTTTGGCCTCTCTTATGTTCCATAGTTTTTCTTTTCTTTTTTTTTGAAATGACTGTGTAAATAATATGCACTGCTTTAGAATATTGCTCTATCAGTTGTGTAATTGTATCTGATTTACCTTATGCTTATGTTTTTAAGAAATCCATCTATACGTAGTTATATAGTATATGAGTACATATCAGACCCTGAGCTCAATATTGATGCCCTTTTTTTTCAATTTTAAAGCACATTGTGATTGGTAGAAGAGATGGATGAATGATGGAGATGGAGCTGAAGTGAAGAAAACCTAGAATAAAAGCCCAAGGAAATGATGGGTTTCTTCTATACTCTTTTACTTTTAACTTCATTGAGATGTACTTCTTTCTTCAGTAGTTATGAGTTACATCCCACGGCTTGTGTGGGAAACATTGTACTTATTCATGAATAAATAACATTTAATTTATGCACTTGAGTTGTATATTTTTTCTTTCTTTCACCTTTATAACATGGATATTGATTGTATAATCAAATAAATAACTGAATCACATAATTAAATGTATTTAACATGTAGAAATAATGAGATTTAATGTACCTATAACTTAAAATGAATATGTTCCATGAAAACTGCAACTCTGCTTGTTGTTACTGAGTTTAATCCCTGACATAAACTACAACTCTTGCCTTCATCAAAGCAATGCATTGGTCCTTTGGGTATTTTTTGTTTCTTTGCTGAAGACGAGCATGGAATGGAAGTCCAGGTAAGGTGTTACATTTTATAACAACATACATAGTTGTAGATTACATATAGTTAATCAATATTTGTAACTAAAAACATAATAAAACATTTAATACATCCACCTAGTTAGGTTCACTTCATCAATTCCATCCATCGTAACGAAGTTTTGAGTTTTTCATTTTTGCACAAGTGCAAAAATAGTCAACACCTCCAACTATGACTACATCCTCAAAAGGTATAGATGTTGTAGACGGAAAAAAAATAAAAAATTGTTCATTTCGCTTCATTTTGATCCAATGAGAATAACCCATATAGGAGTAGTATATGAAAGGAAATGACATCTCATTTCCCCCACTCCAAGGGTGTTTCCACAATGTGTATGGATTCAATGTTAAGTCATCTGGGAAATAAGTGATCTGGCTCACAAATTAAGTCATCTGTAAGGTGTAAAATGTGCTGTGTTTTCAATTGATTTATTTGATTCGAATAATATAAAATTTCATTGAGGTTTAATGTGTACAATAGATTACTCAAGGAGAGATGTTTTGCTTGTTGCCACCAGATTAGGTCATTAGTGGGAAATCACTAGAAAGTGGTATGAAATGTCACATAATGTGTGAGAATTTTTTTGATAATGAAAAATTAAATATGTAAAATGATCATGTAACATTGTTAGGGGGATATTATAGTGATCTTGATTGTATGCCCCATTTTGGAAAAAGGGATGGTTATAGTAAGAAAAAATGTTGAGCCAAAAGTATATGTGGAATGATGCAATATAGTAAATATCACAAAATTGTGTGGATATCAAGTTCGATATGTGCTAGATTAGAATATATGTTATGGAATGTGTACCATATGGTAGTACGATAAATTTTGATCCAAATGGAAGGAATGGAGAAGAAAATAGATAAGTGAATCTTAAGATACGAGGGAAAATGTGTAGTGCGTATTAGTTGAGAGAATAGGTGCCAATAATAAGTGTAACCAAGTTATAAATTGATATTTTCTATAAATAGCAATAGTAAATGGTGAATGGTAACTTCATTTGAACCTTGAGTGAGTGTGATTATGAGCTCTGGGATTGTGAGAGTTTTACAAATTAGAGAAATGAGATTTAGCTGATTCAGGATGGTGGTGGTGGCTGTGATATTGCACATGACAACTAAGTTTGTAAGTATGATGATTTTTGAAAATGTGTCAAAATTTACTTGTTCTTGTCGATTTTCACAAAAAATTGCATTTTTCGAGTTTCTAGGCATTTCTGACCTAAGAAAGAGTGACGGAGGTGCTAACATCCTTTGGAATGCCAGTGCCTAGATTTAGGTGTTGGTGACCTGCCCTTGCGCTATCACGTCCTGCTCATGCGCGCTGGAGATCTAGAAATTTGTTTTAATGATAGCACATGAATTTTGATGCATTTTGTTATTGTGATTGGTTTTTTTTGCATGTATACAAGGTGAAAATGTCACATTTTTGCTGGTGTTTTGTGTTATGTAGAGCTATATTCATTCGAGTGAGTTCCTCGGAGGTCAAAACTTTAGTATGTTGTTGGTATTACGCCTATCAGATATAGAATGGGATGTACTAGAGTGTGCCAAATTGTAACACAGCCATATTGGGAGAGGTACCCAATAATATGCCCCTAATTATTGTTCTATGTGATAGGTGGTGTGCAGAAAATTTTACATTTTTGTTTCCTACCGTGGAGATGACTATGACCTTGGAGGATTTATATCACATATTGCGACTTTTTATTATGGGTAAGAGGATCCAAGTAATGGCCATAGAGGATGCTTTGAGACATATGTGAGTAGCTAGGTGGTATTTTATAGGGAAACATGTATAGACTAAGACCCATCTACATCTCGATGTCATAATGAGATCCGGTGTTCCACGATTATGGAAGTTTAATGCAATAGTTATTACTTCTTCATTGGTAGTAGAGGGTGGAGGTATAGGCATCTTGTATAAGATGCATGATATTTGTCTTCATATAGAGGAGGATGGTACTAGATATACATTGGCACATTATGTATTAGTGTACTTGTAGAAGGACCTATACATATTTACATAGGAGGACCATCGAGGTGGGATAGGAGCCAACACATTGCAACATGTATGGGCTTATGAGGATATTACGATATTGAGGCCACTTTGTGCGCCACTTGTGGAGTGAGAAAGACTTCATATATTTACTACGAGATGGGTAGGTGTCAAGAGTAGGAGGATGGACACCGATACGTATAGATCAATTTTTGATTATATGGGGCCAGGGGACATTACATGGTGACCCTACTAAGATTATGGAGGGTGGTCATAGGATGGAGTAGAGTTATAGTGTATCCGACATAAAATGTAGTTGGAGAATCAGTTCCCAAGAGTGGCTGAGTTATTTCAGGGAGAGCACATACCATGAAAGTTTAATATTTCTTAGGATGTGCTGCCAAAGACGTATGTATGGGTGCGAGCCACTAGAGTGCTAAGGAGAACAAGGGTGAGACCAGGCCCAATAGTGGCACATCTAGTTCTTCATGGTCCAAATGAAAATCATGTGGATATAGAGAAAATACACGTGGATGACGTATGATATACTGAGACATATAATTCATGTTGGGCAATGCACTAATGGGTGCTTTTATTTCTACTTGTTCTGGATGGAACAGGAGCACCACCAGTTTGAGGAATAGAGGGGTAGGCACCTTCCACTAATCATAATGGTATAGCTGAAGTGATAATAGAGTGTGAGTATTTGTTTTCTGATAGTTTTGATTTATCCCTTACTTTGTTTGATTTTGAATTTCATGTCTCACTGAATAATTCCTATTCCTGGATGGTTGTAGGGGAGGCTTATGTTCACTAATTATTGATATGTCGATCTGCACATTGACGTGGAATGTGCCCACCTATGTGCTCATTGAATGAGGGATGTTAAAGAGAGTGGATGCTATTGCGGGTGAGCATGATCATATTTTCAACCCAATGGAAGTTGCAGTAATGACATGTTTCATGTTATTGAGAGTGCGTGATGAGGCACAAGTTGAAAATCACTGAGATAGGGAGGCTGCAGGTGGGGGATCCCTAGCACATGATGTTTTCAAAAAGTATATAAAGCTACTAGGTTGATTCATGGACTAGTCATTCAAGTTTTCCTTATTGCGTAGAATCGTTGAGAGATATAGGGGTTGTGACCACCAACGTAGATTAAGTGGGGAAGCATCTAGCTGTAAAGATCTTGAAGTTCTATATAGTAAAATTTATGATAAGATATGACATGTATTGATGTATCGATGTATGGGGGCTTTCCCCCTAGTGATTATATTTTTGAAACTATGGTTTTATGTGAGATATATATAGTTGGATGATTGACATATTTTTGTTGTATTATTGTTTATTGATGTGTGATGTGATGATTGATGTTCTTATATTGATCTTGTGATGTTTGAGTCTTATTACATAAATGATTAGGATTAGTTAAGATATATAATGATGTGGAATGAATGATGATATATATATATATATAGTATTTGATGGATGGTAATAGATGTATGTGATATAGTACAATATATTAAATTAATGAATTATGAGATGATAAGAAATATTATAATGATATGTCACTAAGTGCAAACTGAAAATGATTTATGAGATTGTGTATAATTATAATTAATAAGGAGGGGGAAAATAATATTGATTCCCACAACCTATGTATGAGAAGGTGAGACATATTTATATAAGACCCCTCAACAATCCTGAATGAGCCATAGAACATGAGTGTGTCATTGGGAAACAATGTGGTAGTGTAAGCTAGATAGATAGAATAAAGAAATGCAGAGTGTGAATGACGAAGGAGCTTATTATTGTAACATATCCCTAAATAGTCATGTAAGAACCATGAGAACACAAGTGCTTCATCAGGTGGTGAGACGAGAAGAATACCTTACCAAATATTAAGTGGGCATGGAGTGGTGCAAGCATGTGAATTGGAAGGATCATGAGTGTATGAACTAAAATGAATGTCCGATGAGATGGTACCAATGATAGAAGATGTAGTGGTGGGAAGCACAATTATTGATAGATTATGAAGAAAATGTGAAGCACGAGGACAGTGTGGTGGATGATATGGTGTAACGGTGGATAAAGCAGTGGTGGATGAGCGAGGTGGAGGTCGTGCATGCATAATGACTTGTGGTGGTGGACGAATAATGACCTCATAGGCGGGTGAAGGAGATAAGTGAACTCAAGTATCCATGACTTGGGTGGAATTATAGAAATAGACCGCACAAGAGAGCAAGAGATAAAGGCAACGACACCCTTGTATTTTAATTGTTATAGTTTGTCATGAAGGGTGCAACAATCATTGTCAAAATATCTATTTATCTGATCATAATTCTAATAAGGATGATCATGTTGACATTAAAAGTGATGAGGAAGATGATGTTGATTATAAGGAAAGTGAATCAATCTCTTATAAAAAAAACTACATAACACATCATTTGGCTTAGTAGCACATGAAAAATGCAATAGATCTCAAGTAGAAAATACAAAAGTCTTAGATAAATATAGATGCAGTGAAGGAGATGAAAGATACTTATGCAATGGAGTATTGAACATTCTTACAAGGTGGAGGATATGGAGACCTTGAAGGAAGATTAATGAATGGAAAAGGAGAAGAAGTAGAAGATGATGCAATAGTAGCAGAATTAACAAGATGATCTTTGACATGTGTAGAAATTATATCTTGCTCTAGATCAATGACCTTATCGCATAAGAGTGTAAATGATTCACATGTGTCATATTTCAATCATTATTTTAAATTAGGAATCAAGCCACGATAAAATATGAGTTTATATTCTAAATTAATGGTTTGAAAGACTAGTTGATGGTTGTAGCTGTTGAAATGTAGAATATCAGTAATGATAGGTTTTGTCTTTCCTTGATGTAAGTTGGGTAAATCATCATGTGTGACTCTAGGACCATTTCTAAACATGATGCATCAAATAAAGTCCTCATTCATTTCACAATAATAACTAATATATCCAAAAGGTATATATGTGTACCATTGAAGAACATCATCAACAAGACTATGAAGAAACGCTTTAAGTAATAATCGATCATTTGAGTAAGAATCCATAGCAAAACAATAATGCTTAAGATGTAGATATGGATTTCTAGTACCATCGAAACATGAAAATGTAGGCACGATGAAGTCTATAGGAAATGTTGAATTGTGAATTTTATTTGGAATAGGATTTCGATGAAGAGAGATATTATCAATAGATGCATAGTAGGCTATGCTTTCAAGAGTGAGAGATTGGACCTAAGATTGTAATTTTCCAACATCATGCAAGAGTGATTAAATGTCATGTGAAGGAATCATGGGAGATGCGAGAGCCACATTGAGAGGTTGAAACTTTCCATAATGAGTGATCATGGGAATTTTAGAAGAAGTGGAGGATGCCGATGTTATAGGAACACTAGATATAGGTACAAAGTAAATAATTGGTATTATACTAGGAGGAATAGAAGAATTCACATGAATAGCTTTGAGAGAGGGAGAAGCAGAAAGAGACATAACAAAGCATGGAATTTCATTAGAAATAGTAGGAATAATATTGGAAAAAAATATATGAGACGATTGAATAGGAGGAAAATGGCCATTCATGCTATTGGATACAACCTCATACGTAGATGAAAGTACAGAAGAGAATTCACATTGAGCAGTTCGAAGAGAAGTATAATCATTACTAACATGTTCATGCTCATAAATATCATCGGTTATAAAAAATTCTCGCATGCAAGTGTTTCATCAAGTGTATCATCAGCGTATAACGAAGTAGGAGAAGAACTATCATGATTTGTATCTTTACAATCATTAGAAACATTTTTAAAAATACAAAGAGTATGAGATGCAATAATATGATCATCCTTACTAGTATGAGAAATAGCATCATGCACATATACATTTTCATCATGATTTTTATCTAAGTATCGCAATCAATACCAAACATATAATTGATAATTGCATCATAAAGGGTTTAAAAAAAAATAGAAGAAGGTGAAGTATTCCTAGTGCCTATGGAATAACAAGAAGTACAACAAGAAATGCTTTGTTTTTTAGAAACAATGTTGTAAGAAGAATGGGTGAAACTAGTGGGAATGTTGTGTTCATTGGCCAAAATATTTTTTTTAATATTATCATCAATGCGATGGGTGTGATAGAAAACGCTTAGTTAAGCCTTATTAGCCTCATCGTAAATAGGGACTCTCATGATGCATAGCTTGCTTAGGAGAAATATATCTAATTAATTTGATTAGGGTTTAGTCAATCCTAAGGAAAGGATTTCTAAGATACTAGTTCACCAAAATGATTCAATAAAATCTACAATATTTTGTTGATATATGAATCTAGAAAACTGTCATAATGATTTACAATAAGATACAAATGCTAAGCAATTTTTACAGATGTGATTATGAAAGAAAATGAGAGAGGTAAAATAATTATCTGATTTTTTACTATCCTAAAGTGTGTCCGAAGTGGAAGAATTGATGAAACAACAACTCAAACTTTCACAACTGTACCAAAAAAATATAGAAGTGTCAGGAGTGCCATGGCGAGGGCACCAAGGGCACCAAAGACTTAAACCTGGGCATTGGAGTCTGTTGAAAAGATCAAAATTTGATTTCTTCAATGTTGTTAGGGTTTCACACTTATTCACAGATGATAATATCTATGTTGTAATCGGTTCAATGAAGTACCTACAAACCTGTTATGAAAATAGTCTCCTGAAAAAACCTCGAACTACATCAAATCCTAAACAATAAACATCTAAAATGAGGGGTCAGACTATCCCCGGTTGTAAAACAAGTGAACTTAAAACCGAGCATTGCACTACATCTCAAACCCAATGTAGTTCTATGAGTTTGTTTGTGCAATACTAGTCCTACATTTCCCTCGTGCCAATGATGCCAAGATAGTGGGCCATAGCTAGATAGAATGCAAATGTGTGGATGGAAAAATGAACTTCCCCTTCTTATGCAGTGTGTATGCAGAGTAATAAACCCAAAATGGAGTCCCTATGATATGTATAAAGATACCCCTTGATAGAAATTTCCTACAATTATAATGGTATGGATGTTGTGTTTATATATGGATCTCTTATTTGAATTTTGACACGGATGAAACAAAATGCTAACTACGACCTTGGGATAGAAGTAGAGAAACTGAAAAGGCCGACCAAAAATGTCAAAATATGAACAAAAAGAAAGGGGATAGGTGCACCCAGGTTGGATAGGAGCCCCTGAGTGCTAGTGTCCTAACACAACTGATGACAGATGTGAGAATACTGCTAGATAGTGATCCCTGTGACCTAGCCAAAACTGGGGTACAAAAGTGACAAATGTGACAGATAAAACAATAAAAACAACCAAAACAAATAGATGGACTAGACAATATGTCATCAGTGAATACGTTTCATGCTCAAGATCCATATATAAAACAACATACTTTGTAGTATAATAAATAGTAATAAGTGTGTGATTTTGTGTCTACACAATGCTAAAAGAGCACACATTAGTGGGTAAAAGGACTCTTAAGGCCCTATCTAGAAAAAATTACGTGTAGACCATCATAAAGGATGTAGATCTTAGAGATCTGGAAATAGTAGCACCACCATGGTCGTCATCGTGTAAGGTATGAAAATGAGTGAAATATGATGGAATCCACTGTAATCAAGTTTGAAGAAGGAAACCTACAATTTAAAATTATTCTGAATAGACAAAATCTACGTTTTCAATTAGCTTGAAACTAGAACAAACCAAGAATTATCATGAAAAACATGGTATTTCTATTACATTCCATTATATGAAATTCATGAAGGAAAATTGTCCATGATAACTTTCCCTTGTCCTTCCTAAAAATTAGAGACATAATCTAAAGTAACAAACATATTGGATAAAAGAGGACACTGATTTGTCTCAAAAAAATTCTTTACGGAAATTAAGTTCCGCTTAACTGCATTATGTACCCTTGGTGACTCAAAAACACCTCAAGGTGGGCGACAAGAGTGATGAGAGGGTTGAGAAGACAATAGCTCCATACTATAATTACAACCCCATTTATAATGACTACAAGAGTGGTGAGAGGGTTGAGAAGACATTATCTCCTCATGTATTTTGTATTTATTTTTACCATTTCCTGCACTAATAATTACAATCCCCGGTTTAGCTCCATATTATAATGACTACAACCTCCTAAAGGGAACATTAAATGTCAAAATTAATGCTCACACGCTTCAAAAATATTGCAACAACAATATGGATGGTCTAAAGTTGTTGAGCAGACAATAGTAGTGAAAGCTTAGCATAGCGTAATAGGCTTTAGAAAACACACAATAGTGATATGAATAGTTCAGAGTCGATAAGACAACAAACCAAAAAATGATATTCAAAACCCTACATAGCCAAAAATAAATCTCAAATAAACTTTTACTAAATTAATTAACTAGTCCCATAATGATAATTTTTTTACTAAACACACCAATACACTAATACCATAACCATCAACTAATCTTATATCAATAGTTAATAAGCACACAAAAAACTTATACCATGTCACAATTATGTAGTCTTGAACCCATATTCAGCTGTATATGTTACTTTCTACCATATTTATCAATTACTTTCTACCATATCTATCAATTGCAGTTGTTTGGGCATGGCATGTCATATCAAGTCATTGTTCTAAATATCATTATTGATACTAAAAGGAAACTTGATCTAACAAAAACACAACCAAATTATAAATAACTCTGTCGGTTTGCTTGGCTTCTCTTTTTAATATAATTTTATAAATTAAAAAAACCCATTCAAATGTATGTAATTAAAACCATTATAGTTCTTTAAAATCCATCTTAGAATTGTTTGTGTTGCATATGCAACAATTGCACTATATGATCTATTCGTTGGCTTTTTAATATAATTGAAGAAATTCTGGGTAAGTATTAAAACAAGAAGCATGAGCCATAAAACTATGTACCTCCTTAAATTCGAAAACATATTTATTTATTGAGATTATGAAGCAACAAACAGGTTTATAATAGTGATGACCAAAACCAGCTTTATTATCTTATATATCTATAACATTATTTGCTGTATAGGTCTACATCCGTTATCATGACCAGCACAATTAGAAATCCTCAGTTACCGGGGCCGTGACCGCCGCCACCGCCATAGCCACCTTCAGGACCACCGCGGCCACCGCCGCCGCCACCCCCACCATGGCCACCTCCTGGACCACCGCGCCCACCTCCACCCCGTCCACCACCGCCGCCTCCACCACGATCACCGCCCCCACCAAAGTCTTCCGCCACTGGAACAGACTTAACACCATCGAGCAGAGTCCATGAAAGTATTACAGCCAGCACAACATAGCACACAATCTTCGAACGAGACGCCATTCGTGAGTCTCAACAATCCGTTTTGGGTAAATGTTGTATCCGGGAGTAGGGTATTTATATGTTTTCTGCACCTCCTCGAGACTGGTTATAATGTATGTTATTGACAATCCCACTAGCCGGTTGTCCGCTCTGAAGTATTTGTTTTACCTGCTACAGATAATTTATTTGTCTCTTTCGTATACGTTGAGAAACTCATCACGGACAGTATTTTAGATTATTGTTGTCGTCTAAAGTATTTGTCTGTTTACTATGCATTGAGGAACGCATCAGGACAGTAATTTAGATTATGCAGCACGTTAAATCTTCGAGTTGGCGATGAAGTATTCGGTACTTTTCTTAGTGCTTTTCTTTATAAACTATTAATATTTGGATTGTGGCTAAAAATATCTAGTGTGGGCTGTGGCAAACTCGTTATTGCGGGTGCAAAAAGTCCTAGTTTTTGACTTTGAAGCACATTTGATGTTATTTTTATCCAGCCTTTAATATTTTTATAACCGAAATCATTCATGTGCCGACTGCAGAATGCAATTAACCTAGCATAAGACCCCGTGATGCTTATGTTTGAGAAGTCGTTGGACAAAGACAAGCATCTCTTAAAGAAAAAAAGGATAACAAGATTCTACAATCTTCACAAACCATAATATTTGAAGAGAGAAAAGTAAAAATTTCATGAGTTAAGTGAATCATCCCCTTAGCTTGTAATAAACCTAACAAATGTGATGACCCCATGGATACAATGGTTTGTCTGAATACAAAGTTGATGGGAGAAAACTCTGAGCTTCAAATAGGAAACCTAACAAATGTTATAGCCCCATGGATATAGTGGTTTGTCTCAATACAAAGTTGATGGGAGAAAAATCTAAGCTTACCAAGCGGAACACTCAAGTTTCAAGGTGATTGCAATTTTGTGTATAATGATGGATGAACCAATAATTGAAGTGAACATATATAGGTTTCACTAGTACTAATATTTTGAGATGAGTGGTTCATTAGGATGAGTCCATGTGGACTCGAAGTATGTTTTGTAATATAAGTATGAATGCCATTTTGTAACTCTCTCTTATAGAGATGAGGAGCATCAATGAGAAAGATATGTGGGTGTGGCTTGGTAATTAATATTAAGATCAATGGGGTAAAGCAATAAGGAGGCTTTCACATACTATCACGAACTTAACCCATGGTTTTATTTCTCCATACGTGACAAAAAAAGAAAGGTATCAATACTACAAAGAAGGTGGTTTTGAGACAAATGTCAGAGACAAAAAAGAAATTTCATTTTCAACATCCCTCCTTTTTATCGTTCTAAACAATATACTTAATTTTTTATTTTTATGATTTATAAAAAATAAAACTCCCCAACTTGTTTTCCATTAGTCTTTACATCCTCATTCTTTAATAGGAACAACTATAATAGGATACAAACACTGGAAGCATTTTAAGAAGGGATATTTCTTTGTGTTGGGCATGGTTTATAGAAAAGAACATTGATTCTCATGATTTCCTTTATTCAAATTTTAAAAGTTCCCATTTCGACAAAATTCCACAAACTATTCCAAATCTTTATTTTGGTGTATAGTTTGGGAGTGTGTTGCGAAAGTTGGGAAGGTGGAATGATATTTTACACATGTTTATTGCAATTATAAAAATGTTTAATGCCTAATATATTTGCATAAGTTTGAAAATACTAGAGGGTTTGAATATATTTGCACTAAGTTAGAAAAATCCAAATCTGCATAGGGTTTGCAAAGACTAGATGTGTAAAAGTTTTGAAGATCTATAGAAACATATATACGCCAATGCATGCATGATGAATGGTAGATAATAGTAAATATTTTTTTGTTATTATGTGAAGTACATAGGACATCCTCAATAGATGGTGTTCTCGAGAAGGAAATTGTTGTTGTGTAGGGCATCATTGCAACCTGGACAAATGTTCTATTTTAGTTTTAAGGTAAGTGAAAAACTTAGAATATTTTTCTAATTACCATGATCCATGTAAATATAATACTTTAAGTGGGAACATAAGATAAGTTCTTTCAATAAAAAACATAAATTGTAAAACAAAATTCCTAAAAAATGTGGGATCGTGGATTGTGTTCAATATTGGATATGCAAAAATGGGGTTTGCTTAAAAATCCTTGTAGTTTTTAGCATGTACATTTGGAATATTTGATGCCAAAATCATAAAAAAAATTCTAAAATATTCCTCTTAGCTTGTAATAAACTCAAAATTTTAAAATACGGTATTTATACCCATTTAAAACAAGTTAAACCCTAAATAAATAAATAAGGGTTCAGTGTAAAGTTGTTTCCTTATTTATTAAAAGGCACAAGGTTGTATATTATAAATTAATTAATTTAAATTAATTTAAAAAATAGAATATAGCTTTTAATATAATGTGCATTATAGAAATGATGTAAACAATTAATGGTCAAAACATATAGACGAAAAAATGCTTAGCTAAACAAGAGGTACATAAATTATCTAGGTGTGTAGATTGGATATGTAGAATCATAGTATTTGGAAGTGCTTCATCTCTTGATTTTTGTTTACAAAACAAACTTGTATGAAATAATACAAGACCTACTAAGGTGTAAAATGGTATGGTATTGGGCTATATGGTCGAAAATAGGGATATCTTAGGGTTCTTCAACTTCTAGTGGTCCTTGGTTGTGTAGAAATATTCTTCGTTGTACGATTCTAACTTTATCCAATGTGTAAAACTTAAATGTGGTAACACTTAATGGGTAAAATCATATATAACCACTCTATCAATTTATGAACATAATTAGATAACAAAAGGATAAATTTGTGTGTGGTGGAGTTAGATTGAACCTTTCATTTAACTCATCCTAAACCAATATCATAAATTCAGTACAAATCATTGCAACTGGAGAAAAATACATGTAGGTCTACTAGGGTATGCATAATTATGCCTAAACATGTAAGCCAACCCCCTATTTGTGCCCTTGTGTTTCATGAAAAAATAATAATGAGTGCAATTTTAGATAAAATAGAATGTACCATTTATGGTAGTGATATAGTGTTATATGCTTTAGATGTTATATTGATTTCCTTTATCCCTTAGAACTTTCAAAATGATTAATGTTGAATTTATATTGATAAGACTTTCCTCTACGACCTTTGGAGGCTTGTGTATTTGGAAAATACACTCTTGAACTTGGTTTGAGTACTTTCCATAATGAAACCTTCAACACTTTGTCTCCCAACTTTCTTATTCCTATAAATTGATGCATCTTCACATTATGATTGGAAATGTATAAAATCATTATTTAATATCTACTTATAATGTTGTAACTAAAAAAAATTAGATTAATTTTATCATTTACAAAACCATATAGTAGGGCCATGATGTAATTTGTAGTCCTAGCTGACCTGACAAAAAAATCATCCAACTCTGATTTCAGTTTGATTATCTTTTGTGAGAGAGTGTAATGGACTGTGAAAAAATAGAAGACTCATAGTCGAGGAGTTGAGGAGGTAAAATATAAAGTAACGTGTGATAATGTGAGATACTAGAAGCCATCTAAGAGAGGCTATGTAAATATAGGCCATTCAAGACAAGTAGAGAGAATGCAAATATTAGGATAGGTCCCTAAGAAGACCAACAAGAGATTGTAAAATAACTAGAAGAGAGTTACAAGATCCATGGAGAGAAATTACATGTAGATAGGTCATAAAGGCCTATTGGCAAAATAATTTGTCACAAGGTAAAATTAGGAGCTTTCAAGATCTGATTCAACTTATAATTTTCCTTTTAAGTCCATTTTCCACTTTATCCCTTGTGTTGATAATCAAAGTTTCCACTGGAATCCAAAATGAGTATTAACCAATATAACACATGTAGAATGAGGAGGGTCCAATATTTTCCACTTTGACCTTTGGTTAAGCTCCTAAATATTTTGGATGTGTCTGAAACCCTTTGAGCAAGTTATACCTTATAATAAGACCCTTTTGTTGCATGGGTGGACAGTTTTCTATATTCGATACTCTCAGAATTATCATTTGACTATTACACCATGAATTATGCCCTTTCATATTTCCAATTCTTAGGATAAGAGCTCCCAAAGATTCAGACGGATCTTGAAACCCTTCAAATAAGATGGTTAGTTATTTTTTAACATGCGTTCCCCAGTGTTTTTCTCAAATTCTTCTTGACCTCAATTATATCCGTAGAATTTTCCTAAATAGCCTTGGATAACCTCATTTCTCTATAAAACTCCCAAATGATTTTAATTGTCCCTATAAGCTTCCGGAGGATGTTTACTAGTGACAGAAAACCAAAAATATCCCTTTTGAAGCATCCGAGAAAATTATTATTTATTTGGATCTTCATAACCTCATGAATCATCTAGATAAATTTCCCTACACATGAAACACACTTTAAAGTCATGTTATCCTCTAAACTAGAATGAGGGTGAATACATTAAAATTTTGGTTGAACGAAAGTTTTAGATTGATGAGTAAAGGTAATTTCAAGTGTGGGTTTATTTTTCATGACCAAAAATTTAAATTTTTCATGCTAGACATTTATCATGAAGAAAAGGCCATTGAGTGAATGAGATGAAACAATTGAGTTTCATTCCATTGTGTTAACTCTACAAATGTTTTCAACTAGTCACTACCCTTTGTGTCGTCATTAATCACTTTATTCAACTAAAAAGCCAATTTAGGAAGATTCGAGACCATAATCATAGTTATTAGTATTTGATATGAATTTGGACTCAATTGGGGAAGTCAAGGTGTGCATAAGTGTAATTTTTATGTGTCGAGGTCTAGGACCTTATATTTTCCAATAAGACATGTAATGTCTTTTATAGTTGTTATAAATATGAAATTAGCTTCTGTAGAAACCTATTTCTGGTACCCTACATTGTTTATCTAGGCTCCTCACATTCATACTCAAAAAATTAAAAATATCCTATTATCATGTAAATAATTTCCTCAACCATCTTAAAATCACACTTTACCCTTAGTAAAAATCTCTTTTTTACTCACCTAAACCAACCTAACAACCTAAAACCCATCCTAGCCCATTTAAACCCTAACCATATAACTTGCTAACATCCTCAAACTCTTCCTGACCATTTGAAATCTCCCCATACCAAATTTAACTATTTGGAACTAGTTCAAACAAATTCCAAGTGGTTTTACCACTTTTCCCAGGTTGCCGATGATTCTAACTAATCACCAATGATTATATAAGCAACATCAAACTTATTGATTAGGATCCTCCGACATTTGCAGCAAAGCTCTAACTCATTGGCCACCTAGATGACATCACTTTTCTCATCTTGGCATCTTTAGCATCCTTGTCACATCTGCAGAAGCTCCATAATCTGTGTAAGAACCATACAACATCTCTCTCAAGAATTCATCAAAAAAGGCAAGTCCTTTTCTTTCATTTTCATATTCATATTATAGATACGTCTTATTATAACCCATATAAGGTCATAAATCACTTGTTTGGAATCTAATTTGTATCCTATTAAATAATCAATCCTTTACACAAAAATTTATAGTGATTCATTTGAATCACTGTTGAGCGTAAAAAATCGCTAGCGATCCCGATTATTTCATTACTTTATAGATTTGTTAATATTTGCAATCATATATTAGTCAGTTTCTTATCTAATCTACCTATTTTCAAGTCACTTCTCTATGTAGAGGATTGTATCAGGTTAGGAAAATTCTATCACAAACTTAAAGGATCTTCCTATTGCTTCACAACCAATAGTGTGGGAACAATTTTTCAACATTACACACAAACTAAGCCTCTGTGCAATCACCTTGACACCAAACATTAAAGATATCAAAAATCAACTTGAAGTCATACGTAAAGAACAAAATTCTCCTAAACAAGTGTGGTTCGATTAATTATTGGATTTTAAGTTCATATCCCTCTCCTAGGCCACCTATCACATGGGACAAGATCTCTCTATCCCATGGATTCTTGATCATCTTTTAAATGTCTATTATCTCTCTATCATATCACTATATTGTAAAATGAGATGACACCCTTCAAGGAATCCATTTTGTTTGTGGGATTGGCCTTTGTCAAGAAACTTGTCATATCCTTATCTAATATATATCTTGTCAAGACATCTTTCAATGTGAATGTTTCTATTAGTTGATGGAGGTAGGATTCGTGCACCTATTCATATCTATACACCTTGAAATGTAATTTTCAATGCACTTATCTCTAAACCCTCTTGTCTTCTGTGTTTTTAGTGTTTTGACATCTAATAAATAAACCTAAATTCACCATAAACATTCTAGCACACCCGATCCAAAAAGTATTCCATTTTTTATCATATTTTATACCTTCATGTTTTCTTTCCTTTCATAATATCTAACATTTCACCTCAGAGTAATTTGTTACCACTTCTTCAAAAACACATAAAAATAAGAAAAATAAAGAAAGAATAACAAACATAGGTATGATTGTTTTCTTTCATTTTTTATTTTAGTATCACATTTGTATGTATGATTTGTATTCATTTAAATTAATATTTGCTTGTGGGTTTTAAAATGAACCATCATTTCCTTTTCTCATATAGTATAGTAAGAGGTAAAATGATTGCATTCACAAAATTTCCCTTAGACACAACCAAACCATGTAACAAATCAAAATTACATTTAAAATATCCCTTCTAGGTATACCTACTTAGATTTGATAATCAAGAGGGAAGTTGACTATGTGTTATGTATGAATATAAAAAATTGGTGGATGGTACATTAGATAATAACATAAAACCCTTATTTATGCAAGACCATGAAGTTAGGGGGTAAGCCTCAATACCACACCTCATAATGACACTAATACAGACTTGTGCCTCACATACCTTTGAGTATATTGAGGAATCCATCCTTAACTCACTTGAAACTAACCTTATCTTTCCTTTTCTAGTTCCCTTTCATCCATTTTTCATTTCACACCTTTCTTAAGTCAATTAAGATAATCTAAAACGTTCTTGTCATTGTGTGTTTTTTTCTTCTTGTGACAATGATATTTATTTTCTTTAATCCTTTTTAGTTTAGTTCATGCTTCTAACAAGACAAAAAATATCACCTTCAAAACATCCCAAACATGTAAGACCCACTCTAAAAATACCTAGAAGAAACTCAATAACCTACGCATTCTCCCATTATTAAATTTGTGACATCAGAAGCTCCATGTCTTGACCCTCGACATTTCTTCCAGAGTGGTGATCTAGTCCTTATAAAACTTTTAGATGTTAATCCGATTGCACTTTCTAGATAATGTTATGACAAAGTTATGCATATAATTTATCCCCTATCCAAAATATTATCCATCTTCTACTGTTGATACTTATGACTACTCTAAACTATACGATCTTGACTATCAATCTGTTATTGAGAAAATATCTCCTTACCCCTCTACTAGTCATACTAGGATGTCAACACCTACTTCATCTACTCTTGTTGCTAGTTTAAAACTCAATACCATATCATCACAAAACATGACTACAAAAAATCACTTGCATCATCAATTGCCTCATGTATCCCACATGACATAAAAAATCATACTATTAGCTCCCCACCCACATACGGTCATGTTACCAGAATAATTTTATTTTGTTTCTCATTGCTCAAAACACAACACCACATGGGCTCAAATAGAAAAAAGTCAACATCACATAAGACACTTACATAAGTATGGATCTGTGTAGACAACATGATAACATAGGGTACACATCAATGTCTTACTTAAATGACATAAATCAAGACAATGACCCAATGATGGTAAGGCACACATTATTGGAAAACTCCACAACACAACCTTTTTATGGATTACATATTTACTAGCATTTAGTTCTCCATTAAATAACTTTATATGTTTATAGTGAATTAAATTGGTAAGGGTGTAAATTTTTTTTGTTTTTTTTCCTAAAACTTCAAATACTTTATTTTTGTGTAGCATTAGCCTTTAAAAGATGATGCATTATTGGTTCTTTTCTGAATTACCATTAATTATCTAGAGATCATTTGTTAATCAAATTCAGTTTATATACTTATGTGCCTCCTAATATTCATTCTAACATTAAAGGTTTGTTTCTCAAAATATGTTTAATTGATGATAAATTTTATGCTCGCTATGAAAAGGAACAAACTAGATTCTAAGGTTATGTTTTTTAAATACATATATTCCCACTTTTAAATTTTACCCTTTCCTAGACAAGGGGAACTATCGTGAGGTTAAGGAAGCTATATTATAGTCTAAAGGGAGATTTAGATTCAATATATTTGCTTCCCATAAACATCCCTCCATCATAGTACTATTTTGACTCGAATCACAATACCCTATGGTTCACATAAGTGTGTGTGATTGACCCCACGGTGTGATGGTGTGATTTAGATAGCATGGGTACCATCTCCAAGTTGTGGGACTTGCTACTTGAGATAGAACTCCAGAGCAAATTGGTCCTTACTCTTACACTACCTTCCACAATCTACTCTAATGCAGGAAAAACTATCTAATCCAAATGTAACTTTCTAAGGGACTAGGGAGAGAGAGTGAATGAAAAGAAAGCCTACACTAAAGCGTTGATACACCAGAAAAGTAGAGTGAGAATAGTCTTCCAATGAGTGAAAAGTAGAAGTAAAATGCAAACTAGAAGGGGTTATAACAGTTCTCCACAATCTAGCAATTGCATTCACAACAATATTTCATGCACACACAATGATAATGGATCCCTACAAAAACATAAGATAGAGACTATATATATGTAATGAGATTGAAAGGGAAAGATGAAATGCAAACAAACACAATAGGGGAAGATACATCCAAAAACTTGCATCTATTTCTTCATAAGTATGCAAAGTTCAATCTATTACAAGATAAGGTCCTGGATCAACATGTAAGGAGTCCAGTAAAAGGGCCTGCAGCACATTGGTTTCACAAATTCATTTTGACAGATTTTTGCTACTTAAAAACCATCTGCCTTTACAATGAGCCCAACACTCCAATTTATAGAACTTTGAGAAGAGAGAGAGAGAGAGAGAGGGAAAATGAAAATCCCAAAAATTGTTGTTCAACAACTTGAAAAAGATACTAAATGGATTGAAATGATGTTTTGTAGCTTGCAAAAGGATCCCCATACTGTGCCATGACTTTGCAGCAGTGAGAAATGTTAGCCCATGCTCCATTGAATGCATCCCAACTACCAAAATAAAATGTTGTTCTGAATCTAGGCATGTTTTCTACAAAAGCACCATTGCTTCCTTGCCAAATTTTGGATTTATTGATTTTTATGGAGGAATTTGTTTTGAATTTTTTAGGATTTTTTGTCATTTGATGGGACTAGGTTTTTAACTTTACTGGAGCTGAAGATGTTTCTTTATTTTTTTAAAATTTACTACATTTTTATGAGGGTAGAGGATGTCGCGCTTGTTCAAAAAAGTCAATTTTTTTGAAATTCAGGGCTCGGGGTCCAAAAGTTATAGCCATTTGAAGTGTGGGGCCATTTGAAGTTTGGGGTCTTATTTGCATTGTCTTCCCTTGCATGCTGCTTATATCGGATATTTTAGGTCTTAGTGTCCCAACCGTCTAGGAAAAAAACCTCTGATCCACTAATAAGTATCCTTCATGTCAGAATTTTCATAAAATTCATACCCTTGTGTCCCACTTGTCCCAACGTCGACTAGGCCGTGAAGGCCGTTGACTGTTGCTTCACTCACATCCCTTTGACCCACCTTACGAAATCAGACAAGTCAGGTTTTCAGGTCCCAACTGTCCCATGGGTACTTGTTTTGCCTGGATCGCTTCGACCTGAATTTTCTACATAACAAAGGAATGTTGGTGATTTCCTCTTTGTGGGTCCCGCATGTCCCAATGTCCCCATGGTCCACGTGGACAAAATATACCCGACTTTGCTGATTTGAACTACTTGCAGTGATTTCAAGATTTTGGGTCCTGGATGTCCCGTGCGTACCTGTGCATCCTAGGCTCCAAAAACCTGATTTTTTTATTCCTTTTCAAATCATCCATTTTTTTCCATGTGTGTCCCAACTGTCCCATTCATACCTGTGCGGCCTGGGCTCCAAAAACCTAATTTTTCCACACATCACTAGCACAGGGCCAAATTTTTTGCATCTTTTGCAATTTTTCAACTTCTTGGATTTTTCTTGGCTAGGGGACTTAGAGAAAAGAGGAGGAGGAACCTTAAAAGTCCAATTCTTTTCCCTCAAACCATCTCAACCTACTTCACCCTAAAAAAATTGCATAAGTTACCAAAATTTACCTTGAGTAGTGGATTTTGGATAGCAAGTACCCTATTTTTTATGTTACAGTTGATATAGTTCAATAACTTGTTTGAATCCATTGAACTCTTTCACATAAAGAAATTTTATTTAAATTTATATATATATCTATATCTTTTGTTTTCACAAAAGTTTGATCTTACCAAGGGAAATTCATATTTAATTTTAACAACATGAAAGTGTCTAGTTGAGTTATAAAGACTTCAAGCATGATGTTATTCCTAATCTCAAAATATCTTGTGTTAACTCTTGAACTCTTTACACTTACATTGTACTTTGGCCTTACTATTGTTTTTTTATTTTAACAATTAAAATTTAAATGATACGTAATTTACACTTAAGGATTCATGACTATAAGGAGTTGTGAAATTTCACCTATCTACTTATTTCATTGCTCTTACACCATCATGAATTAAACACATATAAAAATACCACCCAAAAACTATATGATTCTAAAATAACTTCCAAGGAACAAATCAAATCATTGTGTAAAAATGCATCAGTGTTTCTTTGACCAATACCCTTAAGAGAGTCTCTATGATCTCCTAACTTCAAATGCATCATGGATGAGGAAACTTTACCCTATGATAAGTCACGTGGTAATCTTCTAGTAAGGGTAAAAATTATCTAAGAGGGACAAAGGGAGTTTGAATACAAAAGTTATAAAATTTAATGTATTTGAAAATCCTTCTAAGCTAATATTTATATTCATTGGTGACAACACATCATAGTTCCTTTGTTCATTAGCATCATAAGAGGTCATTTTAAGTATTACATTCATTTCTACTTGAGAGTTTCTACATTTTACCTCAAGTCAAAATTAACAGTAGTCAAGTGTCCATGTCTTGCAAGGAATTCATGTCGCTCGAGGTATTCCCAGAATAGATTTTCTCTCTTTTGTTTAACATTTATCTTATAAAGGGTTCCATTAGCTTTGATTTGTTTATTTAACTACCAATAAAATATAACACTCGATAGTCAATTTCAAATATCCTATAATATACACATTGTAGATTTGATTCCTGAATGGGAAACTATGTTTTCTTATTCACTTGTTTTTCTCGTGGATCAATTGGCATCCACCTTCACATCATAATAAATATTTAATATGTCACAAGTGATCTCCATGTCCCTTGAAATGATTAGATTGACATCCCGTGGGTATGTTCCCAAACGAGGGATAGTTACAAATTTACTTTACAATTAAAAAACTTAATAGTGAATTAGTACACAACCTAACTATCTTGGTGGTCACACCCATTATTCATTGCATTCCACTTCTAAAATTATTTATTCTCTAAAAAGAACCTTCATATTTCAAGCTCAATAGGTCATCTTGTATGCTATTAAAACAATGTCATGCCTTGCACTAAGGAATCTTACACGCTTTCATACCTATGTGAATGCTCTCACCTACGTTTCTAGGAATGAATACAACAAACACATATAAAACCTCTAAGTCTCTAAGAATATGAAGGATGTTTAGAGCTAGCCTAACCTGGAGCTTACTAGAGAGGGTCATTCCATTCAACACGGGTAAATATTTTGAGCTATATGTTAGTTTGGTTTCTTTCCGCTCAATATGAAAAATACACAAAAATGTAATTTGATATTTTTATTTGAATATTAAGTTATTTCCTAGGTCATTGCAACACTACAAGATAGGTAAAAACACATCATTTTAAATTACTTGCTAATAATTTTATTGGGCATAATCATATCACAATTACGACAACACTAAACATTTTTAATGAAAAGGTTCCAGTTTCATCCTCCTATTTTTATTTTGACACTAAAAGAGGTTTCTTTGACATCATTTTCCAAATCAACATGATATAGTCAACTTCATTTACTTAATAGAATATACACCATAACCACAAAGAGTAACATTCATTCAATAGGCAAAACTACAACTAAATACAAAACTATATTTTTTCTCAATACGCAAAACTATCATTTTCATCATCGAAATAATGAAAATAATACATTCTATTCATGAAAATATCATTGAAATATTCTAAACAATTACGTTTCCTTCAAATAACATACTATTAAAAGACACAAAGTGTTGTTTTTACAACTCCATTTTGCTTAGGTACCTGCAACCAATGTTGCGTCAGTCCTAGGAATGAGTATGGAAGATCCTTACACTCAATTACAAATAAGACATTCATCATTTCAAGTAATTTAAAACAAAGTACAAAGAGAGGTAGAGATAAGGAGAGTGAGGAGAGATAATTTCCTCACACATTAATTTCTACTCGAGCATTTTTACACCCTACCACAAGTCAAATTAAGAGTAATCAAGTGTCCATGTCTTGCAAGGCATTCATACCACTCGAGGTATCACCAGAACACATTTTCTCACTTTTGTTTAACATTTATCTTAAAAAGGGTTCCATTAGATTTGGCTTGTTTATTTGATTGTAAATAAAATATATAACTCCATAGTTAATTTCCAATATCGTATCATATACAGATTTTAGGTTTGATTCTTAAATGGGAAACTATGTTTTCTTATTCACTTGTTCTCACGTGGATGAATTCATGTCCACCTTCACATCATAATAAATATTTAATATGTTGCAAGAAATCTCCATGACCCTTGAAAGGATTAGATCGATATCCCAAGGGTATGTTCCCAAACGAGGGAAAGTTACAAATTTTCCTTTATAATTAAAAAATTAATAGGAAATTAATGCACACCCTAACTACCTTTTTGGTGCCACCCACTATTCATTACATTACAATTTTAACGTTATTTAGTCTCTGAAAACAATGATGATATTTCAATCTTAATATGTCATCTTGTATGCCATTAAAATTATGTTATGGCTCTCACTAAGGAATCTTACACACTTTCATACGTATGTGAATTCTCTCAACTAGGTTTCTAGGGAGGAATACAAAAACCCATACAATACCTCTAATTCTCTAAGACTATGGAGGATATTTGAAGCTAGCTTAACTTGGAGCTTACTATAGAGGGTCATTACATTCAACACGGGTAAATATTATGAGCTATATGAATGTTTGGTTACTTTCCACTCAATAAGAAAAACAAAGACAAATGTAAGTTGATATTTTCATTTGAATATTAAGTTATTTCCATGGTCATTGCAACACTACAAAATAGGTAAGACCAAGCCATTTTAAATTACTTGCTAACAATTTTACTCACACAATCATATCACAATTACTATGACACTAAACATTTTAAATGGAAAGGTTCAATTTTCATCCTCCTATATTTATTTTGACACTAAAATAAGGGTTCTTTGACATCATTTTCCACATCACAATGATACAATCAACTTCATTTACTTAATATAATGTACTTAATTACCACCAAGAGTAACAACTAGTAAATAGGAAATAGTACAACTATGTATGATATAGTACATTTTCCTAATATGCAACACTATCATTTTCATCATGGAAATGATGAAAATAATACATCCTATTTATAAAAATATCACTGAAATGTTCTAAAAAATTACATTGCCTTCAAATAACATGCTAATAAAAGACACAAGTGTCATTTTTACCACTCCTTTTTGCTCAGGTACCTGTAACAAACATTGTGGCAGTCCTAGGACTGAGTATGGAAAACCCTTACACTCAAGCACAAACTAGAAATTCATCATTTCAAGTAATTTCAAACAAAGTACAAAGAGAGGTACAAATAAGGAGAGAGAGGAGAGATAATTTCAAACAAAGTATAAAGAACGTTTTTAATTGCAAAATCCTTTCATACAAAGTAATTTATTAAATAATACTCTACACACACTGTAACACTATAAAAATGGGTTCATAAGTTATTTACAGAACCGATAGGATCCTAGGAAATATTTTCTATGTTAAGTTGCGAGTGTGCGAGAACTAACCAAATAAACTAAATTGCTCATAGTATGGTTTCAAAAACCACTTGTTTTACGTTCAAACATAAATTCCATTGATTCCTACCTACTCACCTATAAACAAATAACTCACCGGATTTCATAGATTTTGATTTCGTCAAACAAGGTTCAATTTAAGAAGGTGACTTTGAGACCAATTATCATAAAGAAATCAAACGCTTATGTTTTACTAATGTAAAGAAATCAAACACTTGAAAATCTAACTTACGATTTTTTAATGAAACTAAGAGTTGGTTTCAATCGTTGAATAGGATTACTAGAGGTAGATGGAGGTTTTTTCCAGTTAAACCAAATAAATATGACATTTTTAAGTGAAAACCAATAACAATTTCATAAAGTGAGAATGTCACCAAAAGTGACTGAAGTGTAAAAAGGGTATCAAATCTTACTTTCTTAAGGGATCTAATCGAGTTAGTCTACTCGGTTAAGAAACTTCATGGTGTCTTGGGTCGACATGGAACTTTTTTTATGTTTTGGTTCCCATTGACCATTCAACATGGTGCTCCATGTGTAAGGTTCTAAAGGCCTAATTTATTTATTTATTTTGGTTAAAAGTTTAAAGCACAATATTTTCAGGAAAGGTAAAATCCATGTCCATTCATTCCAATTTGCGCTATTTCTTAATATATATAACTTACAAAAATCCAACACTAAAAAAAATGATGATATGTTTAGTTTGAAGTGAGAGTAAGAGTGATCCATAAATGAATAATCCCTGCAGAGACAACGCCCAGTCCTAGGGGAAGAGTATGGTGCTACCGCAACGAGGAATACTATTTCTCCACCATGTTAAAAGTAAAGTTTTAGCAATAGATTACCCGTATCATACTTTCCCCCACATTGCACATTCTTATTTGTAATTTGGCAATATAAGTCAAATTGATAACCAGTTACAAATGTGCTTTGGTAGTTGTGCATGTGTTTCCTCGTACTCCCATTTCAAAAAGCCATTTTGTGTAAATCTAAAAATCTTCACATTCCATGAAACCAAACATTTTTTTGTCCTTTAACATTCCCATATTTGTGAATCCTTTAGTCATAGTAGGCCACATTCCCAGAATATAGTGGTTCCTAACAACTCAAAGGAAAAATAAAAATAAAAAAATTCAATTATGATTTCATCCCATGCATCCCCTCTCAAATCACAAACTTGGAAAAATAGTCCACATGCCTTAACAGTGCATCCCAAAGAATATGTATACGCTAAATCACTATAACCACAACATTTAAGAAGGGCCGTGTCTGAATCAAATGAAGAAACATTTATTTCTTGCAAGGAACCAAATGGAAGACTAGAGGGTTACACAAAGAGGAAGAGTGAAGGAGAAAACTCTAGCAGAGAAAGAAGTGAGATAGCTGAAAAGGGCACTTTCATTGCCTTAATCAATACAAACAATTCTCAAAATAAAATATAAAGAGCAGGAAAACAAACTGGTAGGAACAAAGGATATAATTCACATAAAAAATCATATCATAAGATGAAGAAGCCAAAACAAAACAACTCAACATTATGCTTTCCTAAAGCACCTCCTTGATCCTCAATCCTCTCCTTCTTTTGCATACAACAACAAAATAACCACATGAAACAATTTAATTTTCTCTTAGAGAAAAAACAACCTACTTCCTCTAAGATATAGACCCATGTCAATCGCTATGTATAAATTAAAATGAGGAGGAATTTGGGCTTCATATTATCCTCCATGTGCAAGGATGAATTAAGCCACGATGGTACAAATCTTCAGACAATTATAGGTGAGAATGACATTTAGCACAATTTTCCATATAGCTTTTTGTTTATTAAATTATGAGAGGACATAACTTTGCTCTTGCTCCAACTATCTGATCACTTCTAAAATGCAAATGTTAACCTGAATTCCTTGGGAGCGATTCTTGTAGACCTCAAATAAAATGCTTATATTAACATGCAAGGAAATGACAAGTTGTAGGCCCTTCCACCCTCCAACCCTGAAAAACATGGCTCGATGTCTGAAATCAAGGGGAATTACACAATAACACCCCCACACCTATAATCAAGCCAGTACTAATCCCATGTAAGAAATTTTAAGTACAATAACTAGTGTCTAAGATGTCACTATGGAATCTAAGAATAACATTTCATATAGGGAAATCTTTAACGAAGCTATTAACCGAGTCATTCCTATAAAACCCTATCCTCCACACTGAGAAATCCTAAAAATCATCACGTTTTATAGTAAGGAGGACCCATAACAACACATTGGGGATTTCCATCATCGGTGTTATCTTATCACTCACGACCAGTATCTCATGTTGAGGACATTCCCCATGTCCTTAGCTAGCCATTCCCTTGAATGGTACAGTAATATCCTACAACATTCCCTTTTCTCATTCACAAAAATCCCCTAGTTATTCCTAGAGAAATTTTACATTAACATTGCTTGTAATATATCCATCACATATCTCTATGCCCTCAAACAATTTGAGGACGATTCCATTTTTGATTTCGTCAGCAAATGACAAGGTATTATCAACCAAATTTACTTCTCTTTTCTACAAATTGATTTGATCAAGTTGTTTGTGAATGAAAAACATATCATCAACCCTCCAAATGCAATCCTTGTAAACATTTGAAGATTCCTTTACCATGACCCATAAGATATAAATCCATTCCCTCGAGGACACTAAAGTTAAACTTTGATCTAAAAAAACAAAACCTGAGTCCTCTTTTAAAACCTTTTATAATAACAATAAATCATAGGGTTCAAAAATTGTCTTCTTTTAAAAACCACGTATAAAAATTATTCAGAATCCAAAATTACCCATCCGAAATGTAATTACACTCCTACAAGGGAGTATCTAGCACTATAAATGATATGAATCAAAATCTGGTAAATGGTAAATTGTGCCAATATTGTAATGGAGGAAGTAAATTTCTTGATTCCATCTACAGTCCCTCCACATGCATCTAGGGGTTTAAGCCCAAGTTTGTGGAGCATAACATATGACATCAATATTAAATTCTGTAGATAGAAATAAGTTCTAAATGGAAAGATTTAATTTCATCTTGAGATCCGGCCATGACACCTAGTCCCTATGGGAGACCAAACCCAAAATTTTGTAAATTCCTTTGCAAGAGTGACAAAGAGATTTAATTCCTAGATTTTCTACAAGTGGAAGAATATCATTAGTAATTATGAGATACCACCATATATTCTAATAATTGAAAGAGATGCTAGTATGACAGTTGTCGCCAATCCAATGTTCTAGGGGTTTCACCAAATCAAATGATTTCCATATGCTTTTGGCTATGAAAGTCCCAAAATTCATGATTGGACCCTAGTGATAATCAATGTGTGCATCCCAATATTATTCTAACATTTTTTTTCAAAGGGATCACCAAAATAAATACAATGTCAAAGCAAGATTTTATAGGCTTGATTTCCAAAGAGACGTCACACAACCCATTAAGAATATAAAGGGAACATTTTACTATACACATCAATAATTCCCATGCCACCTTGATTGCAAGGGAGAGAATAGACATCCCAAGCCACTTGGTGAAATCTAGTGAAACCATAAATTTTGCAACAAAGGTAACTTCCCGAAGCATCTTAGCGATCTTGGTGAAGGAGTAATGAGAAAGGAACTAACACGTATAATAATACACATGGGTAGCGGCTAGAATCTAATAATTAGAATTTACAAATGAGAGAGAGGGGTTTAGAAGAAGACCAAGAAATTATATGTTCAACTATGTTAATCCCATACTACCATACCATGCCAAATCACTATCAAAGGAAAATGGAATGCCCAATAATTTAAATTATTTTGCTCTTTCAATCCATTTCCAAGGGTAATCTTTCAACCATTATGACATAGGAAAATAAATTTTTCTATAGCCCAAAGTCTTAGCCATTTGAATGTTTGATCCTGAAGAAAGGAATAAATTATCTAGGGAATAAAACATCATAGCCACATTCTGTTATGACTCAGCTAGGGTTAGAAAGGAATCATTGATGAAATAACAATTAATAAGTTAAGTCGCATGATCCAGAAGGAAAACCCCTTGAATGCGGCCTTGATCAACATTAATAGCAATAATATAGCATTAGGCATCATGAAATAGAATAAACAAGGCAGGCACAAGAGGGCACCCCTGTTTGATAAATATGAAGAGGTGAATGACAACATATGTATGACCATTAATTGTAAGGGAAATAGACACATTAGAAAATAGAGTTTTGACTACTGAAGTGAAGAATTTGACAAAACCTAAGGCTATGAGAATAACTAAAATAAATTTCCATTTAATGCGATCATAGGAGTTTTCAAATTAAATTTTGAGAAATAAATTATGCTCTAGAGAAATCCGAGCCCATTCCTTTCCCTCTCAAACTACTAGAAGATTATACAAAATGTGTTAGTCTTTGAAAAAATCCATCTTCTCAAGGTGAATAATTTCTGGTAATAGATTAGTAATGCAAAGAACCAAAGCCTTAGAAATAATTTTGTAAGAGACATTTAACATGGTGATAGGCCTCTAGCTAGTTATATGCTTTGGATCTCTAGCATTAGGAATGAATTTTATGTGTTAGTGGATTTTTGGGGGTTATTTCCTTGTTTAGGCATAGGGGTTACACAACACCCCTATTTGTACTTCCCTTTTTCGATCTATGAGCATGAGAACACCTATTTTTTTATTTGTATATTCATTCTATTATTTGAATCTTTCTTATTGCGTTAGAGCTATGATGTTACCATTAGAGTGCAACTTCATCATGGTGCATTATTTTGATATCGGTTCTCGCATATCCCTCTTTCATGGTATCAAAGCCATGCAGTTAAGTGTGCTAGAATTGGATTAGTATTGGGAAGGGTGACCTCCTGGGAAGTCCCAGTGTCATTTCCTCGTAATGTTATTAGGCCTAATTAGGTGTACACGTGGTGGGATTTGAGAAAACACGGTTGCATGCGGATCCATTGTGCGGGGGTGTATTGGCATAGCAGCTGCTTAACATGACGAGATCTATCTCCACCACTAGTTCGACCTTTTCATGTGACGACAAATCGTACACCGTGTACAATCTGATCTTCACATATTGATGACCAACTTGGCTCTAACTGTAGTAGTTAGTAGTGTATTCTTTTACTATGAATCTATGTACGAAGGCCAACATGGCGGTTAATCTAAACTTAGATGAGTTAAGTCTATTTAAAATCTTGTTGAGCTCTTCATTTTTTCGTTTCCCTTGCTCATTTTGAGAGACAAAGCCCTGGTCATTTTTCTACTCACCACCATTGTTGGTTATTTACAAGCTCAATTTTCCTTTGCAAATAAATTCTATGAGGTTATATGAACATCATCATTTTCATTTGTAATGAGCTTCTAAGCACACTTGACAAAGGTGGTCATGGTTATTGTCCATTCAAACTCTCTATTTTATTTTTGAGCATGATGTTTTTCCATTTGAAGCTCTCTAGGAGTATTGTTTTATGATTCTCAAGCCTCTATAAATTTTTGTATATTTTTAGAGTTTGATTTCTTAATTATATTATCTCTGATTTGAGATTCTTGTGAGATATTGACCTCCATTATTGATCATTTGAGTTGTGTTCCATTCTTTGCAAAAAAAACGCTGCGAGTTCTAGGTATGGATACTTGTATTAAAAAAATTCCTATGACTTGGTTGAAGCTTCACTGTGGATTTATTTTCAAGGAATGACCACCATTTTTTATCTTTTGAGTTGTTATTCCTTTTCTTTGATGATATGGAGGCATGCTCTGATTTTTAGGGTAAGTATTTATGATCTCGTTTCCCTGAAAATTTACTTTGAATATTTGATTTAGATGCGTTGAGTTGGGTTTTTTTATGAATGTTGTATTTCAAACATCAAAACCTAAACTATTTATTATTAGTGAATTTTAAATGGCCATCAAGATTGATTTTCAACCTATTTTTTCTCAGACAGATAATGGGTGGTTACATTGTTGAGTATGCTCTTCTAATATTTCTTGTTGTTCCTATCTGGCTACTTCAAGGTTGAAATCCTAGATTTGTTATCCTTAACTATGAGTAAGGTAAGGTCTCGATGTCTATTTTCTTTTTGATTTGAAAATTTCCTCATGTAGGTTTTCTAAAAAATGAGTTTCTTTGCAAATTGTAAAATTTACCCAAGTTGATCATAGTGAAAACTGGGTTTTCTTGCCTCTAGTACAATTTCCATATTGTTTGGGTGTAAAGTTTTCTATGTTGCTTTTAAAACCCTCTGAGATCTCGTATCACCGTGAAAAACTACTCTTGACACTTTGTTTCTCATATGTACTTTTGCTCAATATTTGGTCTTTGGATAAAACCTGATTCTTAGCTTCCTTTGTGCTCTTGGTTTTGATGTCGTGAGTCACATTGTGTTTCTTCATTAGTGTCACTATACATATATTTACTTTTAGAAAAACGTTTCTTGCAATTTTTATACTCCAATAAATATGAAAATAGTGATTCCTTCGAGTTCATTCTTTGTGATGTGATTTTTCTCAATTGTATCTCTTCTCAAAATAAAACTCCATTAAGGCCTGCTCTTTACTCACTTTTGGAAGTTTGAGTCCCAATTAAACATTCAACTCTATTTATTCATCTCATCTTTGCAATTTCAAACTTGGCCTACATGAATGAGAGCTTTGATCTCTTTATTTTAGGTTTCTTTCCAAATTTTTTAGATATAGGATCCCTTGAGAATATATGTTATTCTTTCCCAAATAGATTTCTTGTATTCAAAAGTTTCCTTACATTTTATTTTCTCTTGCATCATCCTTCAGAAAAACATTTCCTCCCTTTACTGGTTTGAGCTCGATTCAAGGCCTTATGTTCAGCTTGTAGCCACCATTGTTGAGGGTTGTTGTAGGATTTTAGTGTAGCTTGATTTCATTCATGTGGATATTTATCATTATTCATGTAGCATAATTTTACTTGTTCCTTTGCAAATGAATACTTTACTTTTCCCATTTTGCAACTATATTTTTCTCAATATGATATAAATGTAGTTAATAAACATAGGATGTATTCTTTTATGGTATGTTGGATCTATATCAGTGACTTATGCAATGCACAATCTTCCTTCTCTTAAATTATTTTAATGCTAAAGTTATGAAGTTTGATAAACATCATTATTTGTACTTTCTATATGCATTTCATTTTTTAGAATCTATAGAATTGAAATTATATTTCTTTCATGGATTGGTATAATTATATCTTTATATATTCATCCTTTAGTCTCAACTGAAATAAATGCCATTCTTAAATTCAACTTTTAGAATGAAATACTTTTGATATGAAAACAAAACTATAAGTGTTTATTTCCTTATTCTTACCTGTACTTGTACATTTAGATAAACTAGTTAGAAAACATTAGGCTTTTTGGCCTCTCTTATGTTCCATATTTTGTCTTTTCCTTTCTTTTCTGAAATGATTGTGGAAATCATATGGACTACTATCAAATACTACTCTATCCATTGTGTATCTATATCTGATGTACCTTATGCTTCATATTTTTGAGAAATTCATATGTATGTAGTTAGATAATACATGAGTATAGATCATACCCTGAGCTCAATATTGATTCCTTTTTCTTTTCATTTTTTAGGTACATTTTGACTGCTAGGAGATTTGGATGAATGATGGAGCTTTTGATGAAGTGAAGAATACTTAGATGAAAATCCCAAGGTAATGATGGATTTATTCTATAGTCTTTTACTTTTAACTTCATGCACATGTACTTCTTTCTTCAGTATTTATGACTTGCATCCCATGGCTTGTGTGGGAAAAATTGTACTTCTTCATGAATAAAGAACATTTAGTTTCTATACTTGAGTTTTATACTTCTTTCTATTTTTAACTTCATAATATTGTTATTGATTGTATAATGAAATAAATAACTCAATAACATAATTAAATGTTTTTAACACTCATAAATAATGAGATTTAATGTACATGTAACTTAAAATGAATCTGATGCTCGAAAAATGCAAAACTACTTTCTATTACTCAATTTTATCCGTCACATAAAATGTGATTCAAGCATTCATAGAAGATATGCATTGGTTTTTTGGGGATTTTGTGTTTCGTTGCTAAGGACGAACATGGAATGACAGTCTATGTAAAGTGTTAGATTTTGTAAAAATATATATAGTTGCAAATTACATGTAGTTAATCGATTGCAACAACTAACAACATTATAAAATTGTAATACATCCCCCTATTTAGGTTCACTTCATCAATGTCATCCATTATAACGAAGTTTCAAGATGCTCATTTTTGCACAAGTGCAAAAATTGTTAAGTTTTCTAGTGATCCTACGGGCAAAGCTACCTGCTAGCTTGTAGACCAGTGCCTTGCTCCTTTCCATTGTGCATGGAGTTAAAGAATATAACCAAAACTAATTTTCCAAAATAAAAAACTAAAGTGAGTAAAGGATCTGGAAACCAGATCATGTGCATGAATGCACTTTATTGAATTGAAAAAAAAATCGATGTGCCTAAATGCACTTATTGAAAGGGAAATCCTACTCTAACCAAACACTGAAGGTTTTTCAATAACAGTGTTTAAGAAACATACCATTCAGAGGAATGGGAAGTTCCTCTCCATTCAACCTTGAAAGATGAAATTCATTGTGTTCCTTACAAGATGAAATCATGGAAGGACCACTCCAGATTGTATCAAACTTTGTTTGTTTTCCTTGATTTTCACGATCAATATCTCATTTTAACACAATGTCTCCTTCATTGAAGAATTTAAAATTAGCCTTCTTATAAAATGTTTTCTTTATCTATTTTTTATTCTTTTCCATGCTCAGATGAGCTTAATCTCTTAGCTCCTATAACTCCATTAATTCTTCATAATAGACCTACAATAGTTCACTCTCAAGTAATTCCATTTAGTGCAACAAATCCAATGCAGGAAAATCAACTGAGATAGGCATTCTTATCTCTCTTCCATAAACAAGCGTGTACGGTGAATTGCCAACTATTATTTTAGGAGTCACTTTGTCAGCCCAAAGTGTTGAATTTAACATCATATGCCAAGATCTTTGGTTTCTTTGAGTGTTCTTTTAATGATCCTCAAAATATTTTTGTTAGTAATTTCAGCTAATCCATTACCTTGTGGGAAATAATTTGACAAGGTAATTAAATAAATTCCATGCTTAATAGCCCAATTTGTTACCTTTTCACCAAGAAATGCTAAGGCATTATCTGAAATTATAGTTACTAGAAAACCAAATTTGTAAACTATACCTTCATAAAAGGATAGAATTGAAGTCTTGTTATCTTCTTTCAAGGCTATTACTCCAGTACAACATGTGAAGTAATCTGTAGAAGTCAAAATCGACTTGTGTCCTTGTGACGAATGTGGATTTATCATGCCAATGAAGTCAAGACCCCACTACATGAATGATTGATATACTAAAATAGGTTACAAGGGTAGCAAAGCTAAATGTTCCTTTCTAACAAATAAAACACTTTTCTTACACTTTTTGATCCTTTCAAAACAATCCTTGAATATTTTAGGCCAATAATAACCATCTTTTATAAAATTTAAGGATGTAGTTGTTGAATTATATCATAATCAATAAATTGCAGCAAAATTTGATTTATATCTCTTTTAAACAACACACCATCAATGAAAAAATAAGTTACAACTTGTAAGCTGAAATGTCTTTGTTTATTTTTTTCCTATACATTCCGGATAAGTACCGTGATGTAAGTATTTAACCAAATCAGTCATTCATCTTGATTCCTAAAATTCTTGACTATGTTCGGGTTGCTGATTTTATTGTTGTACCATGATATTTGACTACTGATACGTAATTTCAGCATGATGTTATGGATCTTCTGATACTATAGCGGACTATTTTTCCACATCAAAAATTATATGTTCACATAAACCTTTTCCTCGAAATTTTTTAGCGACATGGATGTCAACTTCATACTCCATAACCTTCGTAATCCAGCTTGCTCTCTTCTCAATCATCTCTTTGTTCAACAAGAACACTTGAACACTTGGATGAGAGACTAATACATGCATCTTCTTATTGGAAAACATGTACTCAAAGTTCTTCAATCTTCTAACTATTGAAAGTACTTGTTTCCCAAGAAAGGTGTACCTTGTTTCGTAGTCATACAATTTTGTTTCCAAAGAAAGAAATTGGTTGTTCAATGTTCTCATCGTTAATCTAAGTTAATATAGTTGAAATAGTCTCATCTCTTGTAAGTGCATACATTATAAAATATTTATCAAAATTTGGATATAGAAGAGTAGGAGCTTCTGAAATGGCTGATTTGATGGCCAGAAATCCTTTTCTCCCTTCGTTGTTTCAAGAAAAATCCTATTTTTTTTTAACATGGTTGTTAATGGCTTGATTAATACTGAAAAATATGGAACAAATATTCTAACAAAGTTGATATTTTGTGAAACCTTTTTAGTGCTTTCTTATGATGAGGTAAGGATAAAAGTTAAATAGCTTTGATTCTAAAAGGATCAATAGCTAAACCTTGTTTAGAAACAATTTGACCAAGCAATTTACCTTGATGTACTTAAAAAATGGACTTTTTGGGATTCAAAGATATTCTAAACTTTCTGTAATGCTTAAAAGTCTGACTCAAATGTATTAGATGTTCATCAAAATAGTTTGAAAATATAGTGACATCATCTAAATAAAGTAATATACATTTATTTAATAGGTTTTAAAAATCCATGTCCATTGTACGTTGATACATTGCCCCGACATGTGAAAGTCCAAAAGGCATTCTTTTGTAAGTATAAGTACCCCACTTTATGGTGAAGGTTGTTATGTATATGTATTTTTCATGTACAAGGATTTGATTCTACCCACTCTAACCATCCAAAAGAGACAATCTATCTGAACCTAAAATTGTTTTTAAAAACTGATCCATATTGGCTAACAGATAGTCATCTTTTAATGAAGCTTTTTTAAGATCTCGAAAATCCACACATAGCGTAATTTATCCATTCTTTTTTTTCAAACAGAAATAAGATTTTCTACCCAAATTGAATGCTTAACTGGAAAGAAAATAATTGATTTGATTAATTTAGACAACTCTTTTCTCATTAATGGCTCAATCTTTACATTTACAGGCCTTTGCTTCTGCCTAACTGGCTTGGAATTCAGTTGTAACTCTATTGTATGTTGAACTAAAATTTTGGATGAAAAACTCTAAGATCTTGGTATTTCCAAGCAAAAACATCTCTGAATTCTTTACATAAATTGCTAAATGATTTTTTTTTCAGCTAAGGAACATACCTTTCTGATTAATAGTTTCTTTTCATCATCCACCAAGATCTCTTTGTAGTTATCTATGTGAGAAGACATCTTTCCTTTGTATTTTCTTAACTAATCGTTAGAACCAAAAATATCTTCTAGCATGAACAATCCTTGAGGCAACCTATTTTTCTTCAACTGAATAATCTTGTCACCATAGAAGTACTACAAATTCTCCTGATAAACTGCAAAAAATTCAGCTTCTCGCTGCAAAAATCTATAGATTCATTTGTCATCTTCAAAAACTTTTCAATTTTCTTAATTATTAGGTACTGAAGGTCTGATAATGAAGTTTATACATGACTAAACTTTTTTATTTTTGATTTGTTCTAGTACATAGAAGCTAGCACCAACTACTGCAAGTTTGTCTGCATGCTTGTTTTTATCTCTTCGGACATATTGTATGTTAATAACATCAAAATCATCCATTAAGTCAGAAACTCTATGTTTGTACGATTTTAGCAATGAATTATTATACACATTAAAGTTTTTCACTTGATTAATAACTAACTCTGAATCACTAAAAACTTAAAAAGTATTGATAGCTCTCTTTTTGGGCCATTTTAAGACATAAATTAATGCTTCGTATTCAGCTACATTACAAGTACAAGATAACTATAGACCTAAAGCTTAAAAGTACCTTTCATTTGAGAGGGGAAGTAAGCATTAAAATTGCACCTTTTCCTTTATTGTTTTTAGGTCCATCAAAGTGAAGCTTCCATAGCCCTTCTACTATGTTTTCTTCTTTGAACAACAAGAGAATTGGTACATTTTCTTCATGCAAACAATAGACAACAAACCAATCTTCTTCTACTTCTTTGAAAGGATCATAAACATGTTCTTCTTGAGTATTTTCATTGATAAAAATATTAGAAAAACCGTCTAATGTAGAAACATGTGTCGTAACATCAAAATCACATTGATCAAAAGCTGGATAATTTGTTACATCGTTTAAAGCATGAGATGCAATATGAAATATAGTCAGAGGCTTTGAATTTACAGTAAATTTAGGTCCATATCTTGTAGTAAAGAAAAAAATTAACTAATATGAAGAAAGATAAACTCTTATCTTTGCTATAAAATCTCTTGATAAACATAGGGCAAAGTAGGGTGATAAATCTAAAATAGTTACATTGGGGAAAGCATGTAAGGTTTACCTCCAAATATTTGATAATGCCAACTATGGTTGTTGATGTACCATCTAGCTGTAACATGCTTCTCTCTGTAGGTTGATACTTAAGGCCAAATTTTTCTGTAATTACTTTTGGCATAACTGTGCTACTTGCACCACTGTCAACCATATAGTTTTGAACTAAATGAACTTCGATAATCAGAGATTGATAAAATAGTGGTGGCTTCTTGATATAATGAGTGTTTAAGACCTTTTGAACCATCCATTTAACCTCTTTAATGTGGTCTTTCTCCATTGTTCCAAGAACCATATCTATTTTTTGCGCTTCCTTTTTTATTGGTTTTGATGAAATCTGTAGCTTATAAAGTTCATAAAGTTAGAAAGTAACTCTTGTTGTCATAGAATACTTATAGCATCCCACGTCGAAATATTAATATTATTCTTCTTCATTACCTCAACTTTATTAAAAGAAGCGACCGTTTTTGAAACAAATTCTAGATTTTTAGCAGAAGTTTTAGCAAAAACTGACTCTGCTTCAGCAACGATTTAGCAACTTATGAAGAGTCTTCTAAAATCAGGTTGTAATTTATTTTTTTGGTCCTTTTGAGCTGAAATGCTTGTTATTTTTTGAGGAAAAATAGAACTCTTAATTACTTTTTAACTTACACTTTTTGTTTTATCAATGACTGTGGGAGGAACAGGTCCATTTTGTTGTTTTTCTCTCTCGTGAGCCTTTTCGTGAGACCTAGTTGTGAGTGTATTAAAATATTCCTCTCCAAAGATGACTAGATTATATTCAGGTTATTTTTGATTTTGAGCTTTTTGCTTCCCACCCTCCATTTGAGGCATAAAGAATGCTTTAGGTTGAGGTTGTGAAACAAGGCTTATATTCAAGAATGCATTTCAATAATAGGCAGTTGAATGAGGCTTATTACAAGGTTGACACCATTCTTCTGAAACCATATTAATTAGGGGATTCTAGGTCAAAATATCTTGGATGATATGGTTGTCTATACTTCTAATTTTACTGATAAGGCTACGTATTTTGTTATTTTTTCTTATTTTGATGATAAGGAGGTTGATAAGGACTGTTATGATGAGCTAATTGGTTTTCAATTGATGTGAATTTATCACCCATAGTCTATAGAGCCTTGAATACATCATGTGACTGAGAAAAAAGAGTAGGCTCTATAATGGTAATAGGTTGTGGAATAGGTAACAAATCTTCTATAAGAGGCATTGAAGGCCTTGATGCCAATTTCTCATCTTAAATAAGGTTGTTTTCATCCCTAATGGAAATGTAATCAAATTTTGGGAGAGTCTCTCCTCCCATAGACTGAATCATAGTTTAAATATCACTATTTAAGGCTATGAGATAGTCTAGAAAAGCATGGTCAGCTTCAGGATTAACACTAGCTGAGATTCTTTCCCAAGTTCAATAAAAACAAATATTGAAACTAGCCATAAATTCATGATTCAAAATAATGCTGTCAAGGGAATGATTCACAACAATACTTTTAAGGGAATGATTCACACTAACATAATGTAGAAATTACTAAATTTGTAGAAAGGTAAGATGATTAATTAGGGAATTTGACATTCAAAGTAAATAATAAGGTATACACAACACTGTAATAAAATTTGAAAGGCAGAAATCAATTCTCATTTAAAGGGAAAAACTAGCAAAATACGCTTGAGCACTCATGTGTCAAAAAATGTGCCCCCTATGCCTTGAAATTACACACAATATATAGAATGTTTATAAATCCCACCCTTCCTAAAAATAGGCTAAAAATTTTACTCGTCCATGCTTCCTATTTTTATCCTTTATTCTAAATAAATAAAGGAATACAAAATAAACATGCTAATACAATGAGGCATAAAATCCTTGGTACAACAATACATCCCAGTCAAAATGTAGTTGACTGTTCTATTTTTAATAAATTTGGATGAATAATTTGGTGAATAATAAGCTTTTCTTGATGAGCAAGTCTTCTCCAAAACATGCAATCTTTGTCTTCTAGTACTTGATGTGACACTTTCCAATTGATCCACTTGCATTTATTAAAATAGCACCTTAATACTACCCCTTGGGTGTACATGCAAAAATAAATATCTCTGTGTGTGAGCAAAAATAACTCCTTTATTTGCAATGCTTGGAAAACTAATTCACCCATGCATCCATCTTGCTAGGGACCACCTTTGGTTCTGATATTGACATTTGTGCAGATACTTCATTTTGCATGCTGATAATGACATATTTATTTTTTGTGTATACATGCAATAATATCTCCTACAAACAAAATATTGAACCTCAAAATATTCCATTGTGGGGACCACCTGTAGGCATGTGTGGGAAAATAATATCCATTTTTTTAAAATTAAGGTAACTCCAAAACTGTCCCTTTCAATGATCCATGTGACACTGATGTTTAGCCTCCTGCCATGCCTTTTTTTCCCCTCACCCTAGCATATAATATGATTAACAAAACATATACACATTGACTTGATTATTACCACCTCTTTTTTGTTCAACTCGGACCCTTTGATTTTGACATGGGCATAAACTAAAGTTTTTGGTCCCGAATATTTATGTATATCATAGTAAGGCAAACCTTACCTTTCGAATCATCATTGTTGTCAACATTTTAAAGTGTATTTTAGACCTTTGATAGGTCAATGCATATGATAAGAAAATGATAGGGCTATCCCCATTTTCCATGATGCTCAACCCTTTATTCATTTGTCGATGGATAAAACATTGACCGTGGTTAAGTTGAAATATGGTTGAATTATTTATTTTGGTGAGGACAGTTGATCTTATATGCATGATCACACGTCATTGATTTCTTATGAACCCTTGGTTAGGGTTATGACCTTGAAATTAAGATGGTCAGTGCCTTTCACGTCATTGATTTTTCATCATTTCATCTACACCATTGATCGCGACTCTGGTTAGTTTAGGGTTTTATGGCAAGTTGACATGTTGGCGCTTCTCCTACCATGGTTGAGTTTCATTAACTCATTGAGAGTTATGGTAGAAAAACGTCGAGAAACCCATCATTTGAGTATTATCACTAGATATCTCTGTGAGCTAGCGGAGCTATGTCAAATTTTTTTATATTGGCCATTTGAAGTATTTGAAGCTTTGTATTTATTCCTCATTATCGAGCCATTTATTGGGGATGAAGCTTTCAGCCTTGGTTGTCATTCCTCTACGATAAAGCACCTTCCAAGCTTGAGGATTTTCATTTTGTAATTCATTCTAAGATTATATTCAACAATGTCCGGTATTCTTTTGGATTTGAACACCATGTTTTGATATTTCTTGTTTGATTATTATGTTCATTCAATAGAGTTAGGGTTTCAAGTTGAGACTCGCCACTATACTATGGCTGCCACTTTGAAGGTAAGATATTTTTCTACTTTTTCTATTTCATATGAGTTTCTTGTACTCTAATTTCAACAACCATGTGGTTTTTGACATGTGTTGAGTTTTATCAAATTCTTGACTACCTAGCCTAGAACTAGAAAATGCTTTGTTTTTGGACAACCCACAATGAGTATTATTCTTTTGATCGAAAAGTATCAAATTTCAGAAAAAAATTTGGCCTAGGTATTCTCATTTAGCCTTGCATTCAATTTTATTTGAGGGTTTCTATATGTTTGTTTTCTCCTATTGTATTCCAGTTGATATCTCATTATAATAACCTTCCTTGGTCGACAACCTGTAGGGAGGGAACTCTATTTGGTCTTTATTGGTAACCAGTTCGAGCGTAGTATCCTTAAAAATGTTTGTGTTCAGTTTTCTTATGCCAAAATTAACGCCTCTATAGTTGATAGATATATTATCTATGTGTTGTTATCATTTTCTTATATGGACCACGTAATCATTTGATTTTGATTTTGTGTATTGAAGCTTCACTCTGAAATTTTTGAGCTCATTGCGAGATGAATCCAATCTGTTGTCCTTATTTTCATCAATTTGATTTTCACTGTAATCTTGACTCACTACTATCACTAGGAGAAGGTAAGCTTGATATTTTTTGGTTTTCTTCTAGTCTGAGATGAGCTTTAGAAGGTTTGATCATTATTTGTGTGGGATCAAAACAAAATTATATGTTCTGAATTTCAATGCTCTCTCTGAATGGCCTCTTTTGTATTTGATTGATTATGCCCCCAAGAGCACGATTGTTTGGAAAATTGTGTTTCCCTAAGTTAGTTGTAACGAGATTGATCTTTATCATATTTTTGGCACTGTATGTGACCCTGGTAAGTTGAACTTCTACTTCGAATATATTTTTATATCATGCTTTTGAAAATGATACTCTACATTCTCACATAACAGGAGTTAACTTTGATGCATGACTTAGGTTTTACTTCTGTACTTTATTTATTTGATTATGAATCTTGCATAAACTCTGATTTTGAATCTTCAGTTGAGGAATGGTAACATGCATCTTTTGATTATCTGGTAGAGAATCCAGCAAGTTTCCTTTATGATGAAATTGTACTTAATACTCCATTTGCATATAGATGTTGATTTTTTTTATTATATTCAAAAAACCACTTTCTAAGTACATTGTTGTTCTTTTAAAAATTGTCTTTCATAGAAGATTGTTGAAGCCTGAAGCCTATAATCTCATTAAAGATGCTTTAAAATAGTTGGATCTGAAATTCATTTCTTAGGATGAAAATCCTGTTATAGATGTTTTTCTCTTCTTCTTTAAAACTAGCATATGTACCCCTCCATTATTAATGTTTGAACCTGAATTTCATGCTATCATTTATCTAGCATACCATTCTTGGGCTATAGCCTTCTCTTGATAGAATTTGTGCTCATAATGTAATGCCAAAGACAACTCCATCCATCTTGACTGCCCATGTTGGCTGTAGCTTTTGGTGAGAGTTGTTTTTGGGGAATTTTGAGTTGTATCATCTCAAATTTATATACAAGGGTTTGTACTCTTTCAGGTATGTAAAACCATTATGTGCACAAATTTATCCTTAAGTTTTAAGCTTCTAATGATGCATTTGTACTCATGTGAACATAAAGGTATCCATTGTCTTCCTGTTTTGATCTGATTTTTTTATCTTGTATCAGGACAATGAGGCTCTATAGCTACCAATTGTGTACTTTTGATTTACTTCTAGACTTGAATTTCCATCTTTGCAAAGATTTTTTCTATATATTTGATAACTAGGAACTTTCTTTATTTGTCATAATACACTTATTTCTTGATGTATGAGCTTGTATCTGTTTCGGTCATTTATAATATCAATTGCATACTTGGAAAATTGATTTTATGCTTCATAGTAATGCTTTCAATAAATCATTATTTGATCACTTGTAAGATGATACTGGACTTATAAGATCAGAGAAAATATAAATTCATCCTTATGGGAAATTTTCCCTTGTTCACATTGAGTTGAAACTATTCTTCACTTGATAAAAGTATGTCTTGAATTTTCACTTTATCTCAATTCTTACATATAAGTAGTTGCAATATTTGATGATAACTGATCTCTTCTTCTTTTTCTTCTGCTTCTACTTTTGCCATCAGCTGAACTCACCCCTTGTGCATTATTTTAGTACATTCTCATTATTATGTCCTTACATATACTCCTCTGTAAATCATTTAGTTGTGATGATGATGTTCTCTTGTAGACATTAGCTATGGGGATAGTGACTGCAAACTTATTTTCCGTACTGCACAAGTGTACTTTATTTCATCTAAAATTATATTTAATGGTTTTGTATTTTTTTTTTGGTATCATATCTTGATGATATCTTGGATTTGTATCCTTAAATCTGTAGTTTGTATATGTATTCCATTTGTTATAATCTACAACACTAAACTCGCATTTTTATGGATTAGTATAGGTACATCTTTGTATATTCAGCCTTTAATCTGAACTAAAATAAATGTACTTTTCTGGTCCAAATTGTAGAAATTAATACTTCTCATATGTAAACCCAACAATTAGTTTTTATTTCCTTCTTCTTACCTATACCTGCACATTTAGATAAACTAGTTAGAAAATAATAGACTTTTTGGCCTCTCTCATGTTCTATAGTTTTCTTATTTTATCTTTCCATTTCTGAAATGATTCTAGTAATCATATACACTGATGTAGAATATTGATCTTATCAATAATGTATCTGTCTTTGATGTATCTTATTCCTTTAACTCATACCTCATGACGTCAGGAGATCCATTTGAATGAAATTAGATACTAGAGGAATATGGATTAATCTTGAACTCGTGAATGACAGTCTTTCTGTTTTGTTTCTCATGTACAATGCCAACTTGGATAGCAAAGATGAAGATGAAGTAAAGCTAGAGTTTGAAGTGGAATAACGGAGATGAAAGAAACTCAAGGTAATGATGGGTTTTTCTATACTCCTTTACTTTTCTTCTCATGAACATGTACCTTCTACTTCAGTAGTTATGAATTACTTTTGAGTTACATCTCACGGCTTGTGTGGGAGACATTTAAATCCTTTATGAATAAAATATCAAATTCTAGAACTGATTTGTGTACTTATTTATGAATTTTAGTTTTATGTATGGATTGTATAACGAACTAAACAACTCAATAACATAATTGGATGTACTTAATAATGAAGGAAAGAAATTTAAAATATCTGCAACTTTAATAATGAACTCCCAATTACTATAATCTACAACTCTGTCTACTTTTCCAAAATTTAACACTCCACCTATTCTATAATTATGGTCTTCATCAAGCTACTCATCTGTCCTTAGGGGATTTTGTGTTCTCTTACTGAATATAAGCATGGAATTATAGACTATGTGGCTTGTTACATTTTGTAACAGTACACATAGCTTTTAATTATGTATAGTCCTCAATTGTTGCAAAAGAAAACATAATAATATTGTAATGTATGCCCCTAATTATGTTCACTTCACCAATGCCATCAATCATAACAAAGTTTCGAGTTGCCCATTTTTCCATAAGTGAAAAAATTGTCAACATGGCTTGGACTAAGTACATGGACAATCACTTTTGAGAATTAATTTTGGATACAAAAAGCAAAATTTTATAGCAGAATATTAAGGCAAAACACTTTGTGTATTGAGGGAAAGAATCACAACAACAGAATAAGATAAACATGCACACTAATAGTATGCAGAAATTACTAAATTTACAGTGAGATAAGATGACTAATAAGATAATTTTACATTCACAAGAATTAATGAGATATATACACCACTATAAATAATTGGAAAGGAAAATAATCAGTTCTCATTCAAGGGGAAAATCTGGCAAATTTTTCTTTAGCACTCCTATGTCCAAAAAGTTCTCCTTGTGCCTTGCAATTACACACAATATATAGCAAGATTATTCACCCAACCCATCCTAAAAATAGAGTAAAATTTACACTCTCCCATGCATCCTATTTTAATCTGTTATCATAAATAATAAAAGAGATAAAAATAAGCATGCTGATTACAAAGAGGCAATTAAAATCCTTAGTTACAAAAATACATTTCAGTCAATCTGTAGTTGACTGATCTATTTTTAATAAAGTAGGATGAATAAATTTTCTAATAATAGCCCTTTCTTTATGTGTAAGTATCCTCCAATGTGCATGTAATCTTTGTCTTCTAGTGCTTGATGAGACACTTGCAACTTGATCCACTTGCAATGATATTTTAGGCATTCTTTAATTCTGCCCCCTTGGATGCACATGTAAAAATTTAATCCCTACGTGTGAGAAAAAATAATTCCTTTGGCTTTGATATTTTACAAAAAATTACCTAATGTGTGGGGACCACCTACATGATCTGATGTTGAAATTTGTTTCATTTTATCTCCATGGTGAAATAATCCCTTTGCTTATTATCACATGTAGTATATTATTCTTCTGCAAGTATAATACTTTGTCTTCACCTCAAAAGATTCCCTCCTATGGGGACCACCATGATCATGTTGAAAATTAATTTCCCTTTCATGAATAATTTCCTTTTATTCTTCCTTGTGTAATTCGAGGATGTTAAGGTAATTTGGTTCTTTTAAGGAATATTAATTCCTTTGGCTTGGCATGGGCATGCATGTTAGTTCACCTTTTGGTGTCATCATAGTTTGAAACGGATGACCACTTGATTAAATTTTTTTAGACTATAATAACATGGTCTCATTTGGAATTATTGGCATATATTATATACAATTAATCGAATGTCTTCTTTTGAATAATCATAAGCTTTTCGGCCTTTCGAGTTAATCATGTTCAACAATATTTAAATGAGGTAATGATTTATCTTTTTGCTAATGATGGTTGTCAGAATTAATATGTTTTATACCTTAATCCGATCAGTGGAAATGATTTTTGGATAATCAAGGGGCTGGCCCCCTCACCATGATGACTTGACCCATTGTCAAATTTTTCTCTGGCTTTGTTTTAAGCCTTTTTAGGTTATACTATGGTTGTGTTACCTTCTCTGATAAGGGACATTGATCGTGTACTACATGATCTTTAGCCATTCATCCTTCTATACCATTTGGTTATGGTTATCACTTTGTAATTAAGATGGTTGGTGCTTGCTCATTCGTTGATCTGTGTACCATCCGATATTCAACCGTTGATGATAAAATCAGTTCTAAATGTAGTAGTTTCTAGTGGATTTGTTTTTTACTTCCGATCTATGTAAGAAGTCCATCATGGCCATTGATGATAACTCAAATGAGTTAGGTTTGTTTAAAATCTCGTCGAGCTCATCATTTTTACATTTCCCTTGCTCATTTTGAGTGGCTAAGTCCTATCCTTTTTTCTACTCACCACCAATGTTTGTTATCCAAAAACTCTATTTTCCTTTGTAAATCAATTATATGGTGTTATGAATGTATTAATTTTTGTTTGTATTGAGCTTTTGAGCTCAGTTGATAATGGTGGTCATGATTATTTTCCATTTGGACTCTTTGTTTTATTTCTGAGCCTGAATTTTTGTCCATTTGAAGCTTTGCAGGATTACTGTTTTATGATTCTCGAGCCTATATGAATCTCTATAGCTTTTTAGTGTTTGGTTTCTTATTTATATTATCTCTAATTTGATATTTCTATGAGATATTGACCACCATTATTTATCATTTGAGTTTTTGTCCATTCTTTGTAAAATGAACCCTGCGATTTCTATGTATGGATACTTGTACTGAAAAAATGGATGTGGCTTGGTTGAAGCTTCATTGTGGGTTTTGTTTGAAGGAATTAACCATAATTTTGATCCTTTGACCTTTTATTCCTATTTTCTTATGATATGGAGGGATGCTCTTATTTTCAGGGTAAGTATTTATGAGCTCGTTGCCCTAGAAATTTACTTTATAGATTTGATTGAGATACGTTTAGCTGAGTTTTCTTTGGAATTTTATATTTTGAATGTGAAAACTTACAATATTTGTTATTCATGCCTTTTAAATGGCCATCAAGAATGATGTTTGACTTGTTTTTCTCGGATTGATAATGGGTGGTTACATGGCTGAATATGCTCTTCTGATCTTTTCTGTGATTCCCATCTAGCTACTTCAAGGTTGACATCTTGGATTCGTTATCCCTAACTGTGAATAAGGTAAGGTATTGATGTCTTTTTTCTTTTAGATATGAAAATTTACTCATGTGGGGTTTCTAAAAAATGATTTTCTCTACAAATTTTAAGATTTAACCAAGTTGATCATAGCCGTCATTATAGAGAATGTGAAAACTAGGTTTTCTTGCCTTTGATTCATTTTCCATAGTGTTTGGGGTGTAAATTTCACTCTTTTGTTTTTTATAATCCTCAAAGAGCTCATATCACTATGAAAAACTACTCTTGATGCTTTGTTTCTAAGATATATGTTTGTTTAATATTTATTCTTTCAATAAAACCTGATTCTTAACTTCCTTTGTGATCTTGGTTCTGATGTCATGAGTCACATTGTGTTTCTTCATTATTGTCACTATGCATATATTTACTTTAAAAAAACGTTTCTTGCAGCTAGTATACTCCAATAAATGTGAAAATAGTGATTCCTTTGAATTCATTCTTCGTAATCTGTTTTTTCCCAATTTTAACTCTTCTCGCAATAAAACTCTATTTTACACATTCTGTGAAGTATCTGTCAACCTCTCCATGGTCTAAGGCCTGCTCTTTACTCACTATTGGAATTTTGAGTCCAAATTACATATTGAACTCTATTTATTAAGGTTGCCTCTGCAATTTAAGACTCAACCTGTATGAATGAGGGATTTTATCCTTTCAGCATTTTTAGATACACAATCTCTTAAAATATCTATTATTCTTTCCCAGAAAGATTTCCTGTATTCAAAAACTTCCATATAATTTATTTTCTCTTTCATCATCCTTTATAAAAACTTTTCCTTCCTTCGCTGGTTCGAGTTTAATTTGAGGCCTTCTATTCAGCTTGTAAACACCATTGTTGACGGTTCTTGTATGCTTATGGTTTATCTTGATTCCTTTCCTATGGATAATGATGATTCTTCTTGTAGCATACTTTTACTTGTTCTTTATCAAATGAATGTTTTATTTTTCTCATTTTCCAACTGTATTTTTCTCAATATGATATAATTGTAGTTAATTAGCATAGGATGTATTCTTTCATTTTTATCTTAGATCTATATCCTTGAATTATGCAATGTACAATCTTCCTTCTCTGAAATTGTACTAATGCTGAAGTTCTAAAGCTAGATCAACATCAATATCTACACTTTCTATATTCATTTCATTTGTTAGAATCTGTAGTATTGAACTTATATTTCGTTCATGGATTGGTACAACTATATCTTTATATATTCATCCTTAGTTTGAACTGAAATAAATTCACATCTTTTATTCAACTCAGCAATATGCAATACTTTGGATATGTAAACAAAACAGTTAGTGTTTATTTCCTTCTTCTTACCTGTACCTGTACATTTAGATAAACTAATTAGAAAACATTAGGATTTTTGGCCTCTCTTATGTTCCATAGTTTTTTTTTTCCTTTTTTTTTAAATGATTGTGTAAATAATATGTACTTCTTTAAAATATTGCTCTATCAGTTGTGTATTTGTATCTGATGTACCTTATGCTTATGTTTTTGAGAAATCCATGTATACGTAGTTATATAGTATATGAGTACATATCATACCCTGAGCTCAATATTGATGCCCTTTTTTTTCAATTTTAAAGCACATTGTTATTGGTAGGTGAGATGGATGAATGATGGAGATGGAGATGAAGTGAAGAAAACCTAGAAGAAAAGCCCAAGGAAATGATGTGTTTCTTCTACACCTTTTACATTTAACTTCATACAGATGTACTTATTTCTTCAGTAGTTATGAGTTACATCCCACGGCTTGTGTGGGAAACATTGTACTTATTCATGAATAAATAACATTTAATTTATGCACTTGAGCTGTATAGTTTTTTCTACTTTCACCTTTATAACATGGATATTGATTGTATAATCAAATAAATAACTCAATCACATAATTAAATGTATTTAAAATGTATAAATAATGAGATTTAATGTACCTGTAACTTAAAATGAATCTGTTGCATGAAAAATACAACTCTGCTTCTTGTTACTGAGTTTAATCCCTGACATAAACTACAACTCTTGCCTTCATTGAAGCAATGCATTGGTACTTTGGGGATTTTTTATTTCTTTGCTGAAGATGAGCATGGAATGGCAGTCCAGGTAAGGTGTTACATTTTATAACAATATACATAGTTGCAGATTACATATAGTTAATCAATATTTGTAACTCAAAACATAATAAAACTGTAAAACATCCCCCTATTTAGGTTCACTTTATCAATTCCATCCATCATAACGAAGTTTTGAGTTGTTCATTTTTGCAAAAGTGGAAAAATTGTCAACACCTCTGACTATGACTACATCCTCAAAAGGTATAGTTGTTGCAGATGGAAAAAGATTTTTTTTTTGTTCATTTCGATTCATTTTGATCCAATGAGAATAACCCATATAGGAGTAGTATATGAAAGGAAATGACATCTCATTTCCCCCACTCCAAGGGTCTTATCACAATGTGTATGGATTCCATGTTAGGTCATTTGAACGTGATAGAAAATGTAGAGTGACTTCCCATGTTAAGTCATCTGGGAGATAAGTGATGTAGCTTCCAAATTAAGTCATCTGTAAGGTGTAAGATGCGCTATTTGTTGTCAATTGATTGATTTGATATGAGTAATATAAAATTACATTGAGGTTTAATGTGTACAATAGATTACTCAAGGAGAGATGTTTTGTTTATTGCCCCCAGATTAGGTCATTAGTGGGAAATCACTAGAAAGTGGTATGAAATGTCATATAATGTGAGAGAATTTTTTTTATAATGAAAAATTAAATATGTAAAATGATCATATAACATTGTTAGGGGGATATTATAGTGATCCTAATTTTATGCTCCCTTTCGGAAAAAGGGAGAGTGATAGTAAGAAAAAATGTTGAGCCAAAAGTATATGTGGAATGATGCAATATAGTAAATATCACAAAATTGTGTGGATATCAAGTTGGATATGTGCTAGATTAGAATATATGTTATGGAATGTGTACCATATGATAGTAGGATACATTTTGATCCAAATGGAATGAATGGGGAAGAAAATAGATAAGTGAATCTTAAGATACAAGCGAAAATGTGTGGTGTGTATTAGTTGGGAGAATAGGTGCCAATAATAACTATAACCAAGTTATAAATTGATACTTTCTATGAATAGCAATAGTAATTGGTGATGGTAACTTCATTTGAACCTTCAGTGAGTGTGATTACGAGCTCTGGGACTGTGAGGATTTCACAAATTAGAGAAACAAGATTTAGCTAATTTAAGATGGTAATGGTGGCCGTGATATTGCACATGACAACTAAGTTGGTAAGTATGATGATTTTTGAAAATGTGTCAAAATTTACTTATTCTTGTCGATTTTCACAAAAAAATGCATTTTTCGAGTTTCTAGGTGTTTTTGACCTAAGAAAGAGCGATGGAGGTGCTAACATCCTTTGGGATGCTAGTGCCCATATTTAGGTGTTGGTGACCTGCCCTTGTGCTATCACATCCTGCTCGTGCGCGCTAGAGATCCAGAATTTTTTTTTATGATAGCATGTGATAAATGTGAATTTTGATGCATTTTGTTATTGTGAATGGTTTTTTTGCATGTATACAAGGTGGAAATGTCACATTTTTGCTGGTGTTTTGTGTTATGTAGAGGTATATTCATTCGAGGGAGTTCCTTAGAGTTCAACACTTGAGTATGTTGTCGATATTACGCCTATCATATATAGAACGGGATGTACTAGAGTGTGCCAAATTGTAACACAACCATATTGGGAGAGGTGCCCAATAATATGCCCCTAATTATTGTTCTATGTGATAGGTGGTGTGCAGAAAATTTTACACTTTAGTTTCCTACCATGGAGATGACTATGACCTTGGAGGATCTATATCACATATTGCGACTGATTATTATGGGTAAGAGGATATAAGTAATAGGCATAGAGGATGCTTTGAGACATATGTGAGTAGCTAGGTGGTATTTTATAGGGAAACAGGTACAGACTGAGACCCATCTACATCTTGATCTCATAATGAGATCCAGTGTTCCACAATTGTGGAAGTTTAATGCAATAGTTATTACTTCTTCAGTGGTAGTAGAGGGTGGACATATAGGCATCTTGTATAAGAGGCATGATATTTTTCTTCATATAGAGGAGGATGGTACTAGATATACATGGGCACATTATGTATTAGTGTACTTGTAGAAGGACCTATACATATTTACATAGGAGGACCATCGAGGTGGGATAGGAGCCACCACATTGCAACATGTATGGGCTTATGAGGATATTTTGATATTGAGGCCGCTTTGTGGGCCACTTGTGGATTGAGAAAGACTTCATATATTTACTACAAGATGGGTAGGTGTCAAGAGTAGGAGGATGGACACCGATACGTATAGATCAATTTTTGATTATATGGGGCTAGGGGACATTACATGGTGACCCTACTAAGATTATGGAGGGTGGTCATAGGATGGAGTAGAGTTATAATGTATCTGAAATAAAATGTAGTTGAAGAATCAATTCCTAGGAGTGGCTGAGTTATTCCAGGAAGAGTGTATACCATGAAAGTTTAATATTTCTTAGGATGTGCTGCCAAAGCCGTATGTATGGGTGTGAACCACTAGAGTGCTAAGGAGACCAAGGGAGAAACCAGGACCAATAGTGGCACATCTAGTTCTTCATGGTCCAAATGACAAAGATGTGTATATAGAGAAAATACACATGGATGACGTAGGATATACTGAGGCATATAGTTCCTGGTGGGTAGTGCACTAATGGGTGCTATTATTTCTAATTATTTTGGATGCAACAGGAGCACCACTAGTTTGAGGAGTGTAGGGGTAGGCACCTTCCACTGATTGTAATGGTATATCAGAAGCGATAATAGAGTGCCACTATTTTTTTTCTGATAGTTTTGATTTGTCCCTTACATTGTTTGATTTTGAATTTCGTGTGTCACTGAATAATTATTATTCATGGATGGTTGTAGGGGAGGCTTATTTTAACTGATTATTGATATGTCAATCTATACGTTGACGTGGAATTTTCCCACCTATGTGCTCATTGAAAGAGGGATTTTAAAGAGAGTGGATGCTATTGCGGGCGAGCATGATCATTTTTTCAATCCAATGGAAGTTGCAGTAATGACATGTACCTTGTTATTAAGAGTGCGTGATGAGGCATAGGTTGAAAATAACTGAGATAGGGAGGCTGCAGGTGGGGGATCCCTAGTGCATGTTGTTTTCAAAAAGTATATAAAGCTACAAGGTTGATTCATGGAGCATTCATTCAAGTTTTCCTTATTGCATGGAATTGTTGAGAGATATAGGGGTTATGACCAACAACGTAGATTGAGTGGGGAAGCATCTAGCTCTAAAGATCTTGAAGTTCTATATAGTAAAATTGATGATGAGATATGACATGTATTGATGTATAGATGTATGGGGGCTTTCCCCCTAGCGATTATATTTTTGAAACTATGGTTTTACATGAGATATATATATAGTTGGATGATTGACATATTTTTGTTGTGTTGATGTTTATTGATGTGTGATGTGATGATTGATTTTCTTATATTGATCTTGTGATGTTTGAGTTTTATTGCGTAAATGATTAGGATTAGTTAAGATATATAATGATGTGGAATGAATGATGATATATATATATAGTATTTGATAGATGGTAATAGATGTATGTTATATAGTAACATATATTAAATTCATGAATTATGAGATGATAAGAAATATTATAATGATATGTCACTAAGTGCAAAGTGAAAATGATTTATGAGATTGTGTATAATTATAATTAATAAGGGGGGTGAAATAATATTGATGCCCGTAACGTATGTGTGAGCAGGTGAGGCATATTTATATAAGACCCCTCAACAGTCCTGAATGAGCCATAGAACATGAGTGTGTCATTAGGAAACAATGTGGTACTGTAAGCTAGATAGATAGAATAAAGAAGTGCAGAGTGTGAATGACGAAGGAGGTTATTATTGTAACAAATCCGTAAACAGTCATGTAAGAACCATAAGAACACAAGTGCTTCATCAGGTGGTGAGATGAGAAGAATACCTTACCAAATATTAAGCGGGCATGGAGCGGTGGAAGCATGTGAATTGAAAGGATCATGAGTGTATGAACTAAACTGAATGTCCGATGAGATGGTGCCAATGATGGGAGATGTAGTGGTGGGAAGCACAATTATTGATAGATTATGAAGAAAATGTGAAGCAAGAGGAATGTGTGGTGGATGATATGGTGCAACGGTGGATGAAGTAGTGGTGGATGAGTGAGTTGGAGGCCGTGCATGCATAATGACCTGCGGTGGTGGACGAATAATGACCTCATAAGCGGGTGAAGGAGATAAGTGAACTCAAGTATCCACGACTTTTGTGGAATTAGAGAAATAGACCGCGTAGGAGAGCAAGAGGAAAAGGCAATGAAACCCTTGTATTTTATTTGTTGCAGTTTATCATGAAGGGTGCAACAATCATTGTCACAATCACCATTTATCCGATCATAATTCCAATAAGCATGATCACGTTGGCGTTAAAAGTGATGATGAAGATGATGTTGATTATAAGGAAAGTGAATCAATCGCTTATCAAAAAAACTACGCAACACATCATCAGGCTTAACAGCACATGAAAAATGCAATAGATCCCGAGTAGGAAATACAAAAGTCTTAGATAAATATAGATGCGGTGAAGGAGATGAAGGATACTTATACAATGGAGGATATTGAACGTTCTTGCAAGGTGGAGGATATGGAGAACTTGGAGGAAGATTAATGGATGGAAAAGGAGAAGAAGTAGAACATGATGCAATTGTAGCAGAATTAACAAGATGATCTATGACATGTGTAGAAATTATATCTTGCTCTAGATCAATGACCTTATTGCATTGAAGAGTGTAAATGATTCACATGTGTCATATTTCAATCATTATTTAAAATTAGGAATCAAACCATGATAAAATATGAATTTATATTCTAAATTACTGGGTTGAAAGACTAGCTGATGGATGCAAGTGTTGAAATGCAGAATATTAGTAATGATAGGTTTTGTCTTTCCTTGATGTAAGTTGGGTAAATCATCATGTGTGACTCTAGGACCATTTCTAAACATGATGCGTCAAAGAAAGGCCTCATTCATTTCACAATAAGATCTAATAATTCCAAAAGGTAGATGTGTGTACCATTGAAGAACATCATCAACAAGACTATGAAGAAATGCTTTAAGTAATAATGGATCATTTGAGTAAGAATCCATAGCAAAATGATAATGTTTAAGATGTAGATATGGATTTCTAGTACCGTCGAAACATGAAAATGTAGGCATGATGAAGTCTATAGGAAATGTTGAATTGTGAATTTTATTTGGAATAGGATTTGGATGAAGAGAGTTATTATCAATAGACGCATAGTAGGCTATACTTTCAAGAGTGAGAGATTAGACCTAAGATTGTAATTTTCCAACATCATGCATCAGTGATAAAATGTCATGTGAAGGAATCATGGGAGATGGGAGAGCCACATTAAGAGGTTGAAACTTTCCATAATGAGTGATCATGGGAATTTTAGAAGAAGTGGAGGCAGCCGATGTTATAGGAACACTAGATATAGGTAAGAAGTAAATAATTGGTATTATACTAGGAGGAATAGAAGAAGTCGCATGAATAGCTTCGAGAGCGAGAGAAGGAGAAAGAGACATAATAGAGCATGCAATTTTAGTATAAATATTAGGAATAATATCGGAAAAAATTATATGAGACGATTGAATAGAAGGAGGAAAATGGCCATTCATGCTATTGGATACAACCTCATAAGTAGATGAAAGTACAGAAGAGAATTCACATTCAGCAGTTTGAAGAGAAGTAGAATCATTAATAACATGTTCATGCTCATAAATATCATCAGTTATAAAAATTTCTTGCATGCAAGTATTTCATCAAGCATATCATCAGTTTATAATAAAGTAGGAGAAGAACTATCATGATTTGCATCTTTACAATCATTAGAAACATTTTCAAAAATACAAAGAGTATGAGATGCAACAATATGATCATCCTGACCAGTATGAGAAATAGCATCATGCACATGTACATTTTTATCATGATTTTTATCTAAGTATTGCAATCAATACCAAACATACAATTGATAATTGCATCATCACCGGTTTCAAAAAAAAATTGAAGAAGGTGAAGTAGTCCTAGTGCCTATGGAATAACAAGAAGTAGAAGAAGAAATGTCTTGTTTTTTAGAAACAATGTTGCAAGAAGAATGGGTGAAACTAGTGGGAATGTTGCTTTCATTGGCCAAAATATTTTTTGAATATTATCATCAATGCGAGGGGTGTGGTAGAGAACGCTAAGTTAAGCCTTATTAGCCTCATCGTAAATAGGGACTCTCATGATGCATAGCTTTCTTAGGAGAAAAATATCTAATTAAATTGATTAGGGTTTAGTCAATCCTATGGAAAGGAGTTCTAAGATACTAGTTCACCAAAATGATTCAATAAAATCTACAATATTTTACTGAAATATGAATCTAGAAAACTTTCGTAATAATTTACAATAAGATACAAATGCTAAGAAATATTTACTGATGTGATTATGAAAGAAAATGAGAGAGGTAAAATACTTATCTAATTTTTTCTTATCCTAAAGTGTGTCCGAAGTGGAAGAACTGATGAAACAACAACTCAAAGTTTCATAATTGTACCCAAAAAATATAGAAGTATCAGGATTGCCAGGGCTAGGGCACCAGGGGCACCAAAGACTTACACCTGGGCATTGGAGTCTGTTGAAACAATCAAAATTTGATTTCTTCAATGTTGTTATGGTTTCACACTTATTCACTGATGATCATATCTATGTTGTAATGGGTTCAATGAAGTACCTACAAACCTGTTATGAAAATAGTCTCCTGAAAAAACCTTGAACTACATCAAATCCTAAAAAATAAACATGTAAAATGAGGGGTCATACTATCCTCAGTTGTCAAACAATTGAACTTATTACTGAGCATTGCACTACATCTTAGACCCAATGTAGTTCTCTGTGTTTGTTTGTGCAATACTACTCCTACGTTTCCCTCGTGCCAATGATGCCAAGATAGTGGGCTAGAGCTAGATAGAATGCAAATGTGTGGATGGAAAAATGAACTTTCCCTTCTTATGCAGTGTGTATGTAGAGTAATAAACCCAAAATGGAGTCCCTATGATATGTAGAAAGATAGCCCTTGATAGAAATTTCCTGCAATTATAATGGTATGGATGTTGTGTTTATATATGGATCTCTTATTTGAATTTTGACATGAATGAAATGACATGCTAACTATGACCGTGGGATAGAAGTAGAAAAAATGAAAAGGCTGACCAAAAAAGTCAAAATATGAACAAAAAGAAAGGGGATAGGTGCACCCAGGTTGGAAAGGAGTGCCTAATTGCTAGTGTCCTAACACAACTGACGACTGATGTGAGAATACTGATAGATAGTGATCGCTGTGACCTGGCCAAAACTGGGGTACAAAAGTGACAAATGTGAGAGATAAAACAATAAAAACAACCAAAACAAAGAGATGGACTACACGATATGTCATCAGTGAATACGTTTCATGCTCAAGATCCATATATAAAACAACATACTTTGCAGTATAATAAATAGTAATAATTATGTGGTTTTGTGTCTACACAATGCTAAAAGAGCACACATTAGTGGGTAAAAGGACTCTTAAGGCCCTATCTAGAAAAAATTACCTGTAGGCCATCATAAATGGTGTACATCTTAGAGATATGGAAATAGTGTCACCACCATGGTCATCATCGTGTAAGGTATGAAAACGAGTAAAATATGATGGAATCCACTTTAATCAAGTTTGAAGAAGGAAACCTACAATTTAAAATTATTCCAAATAGACAAAATCTACGTTTTCAATTAGCTTGAAACTAGAACAAACAAAGAATTGTCATGAAAAATATGTTATTTCTATTTCATTCCATTATATGAAATTCATGAAGGAAAATTTTCCATGATAACTTTCCCTCATCCTTCCTAAACATTAGAGACATAATCTAAAGTAAAAAACATATTGGATAAAAGAGGACACTGATTTGTCTCAAAAATATTCTTGATGGAAATGAAGTTGCACTTAACTCCATTATGTACCCTTGGTGACTCAAAAACACCTCAAGGTGGGCTACAAGAGTGGTGAGAGGGTTGAGAAGACAATAGCTCCATATTATAATTACAACCCCATTTATAATGACTACAAGAGTGATGAGAGGGTTCAGAAGACATTAGCTCCTCATGTATTTCGTATATATTTTCACCATTTCCTACACTAATAATTACAACCCCCTGTTTTAGCTCCATATTATAATGACTACAACATCCTAAAGGGAACATGAAATGTCAAAATTAATGCTCACATGCTTCAAAAATATTTCAAGAACAATATGGATGGTCTAAAGTTGTTGAGCAGACAATAGTAGTGAAAACTTGGGATAGCCTAATAGTCTTTAGAAAACACACAATAGTGGTATGAATAGTTCAGAGTCGATAAGACGACAAACCAAAAAATGATATTCAAAACCCTACAGAGCCAAAAATAAATCTCAAATAAAATTTTACTAAATTAATTAACTAGTCCGATAATGATAATTTTTTTACTAAACACACCAATACACTAATACCATAACCATCGACTAATCTTATATTAATAGTTAATAAGCACACAAAAAACTTATACCATGTCACAATTACGTAGTCTTGAACCCATATTCAGCTATATATGCTACTTTCTACCATATTTATCAATTACTTTCTACCATATCTATCAATTAAAATTGTTTCGGCATGGCATGTCATATCAAGTCATTGTTCTAAATATCATTATTGATACTAAAAGGAAACTTGATATAACAAAAACACAACCAAATTATAAATAAGTTTGTGGGTTTGCTTGGCTTCTCTTTTTAATATAATTTTATAAATTAAAAAACCCCCATTCAAATGTATGTAATTAAAACCATTATAGTTCTTTAAAATCCATCTTAGAATTGTTTGTGTTGCATATGCAACAATTGCACTATATGATCTATTCGTTGGCTTTTTAATATAATTGAAGAAATTCTTTGTTGATCTTATAATTGTTTGTGTTGCATATGCAATAGTAATTTAGATTATTGTTGTTATCTTTCCTCGCTTTCTAGATTATGCAGCAGGTTAAATCTTCGAGTTGGCGATGAACCATTCAGTGCTTTTCTTAGTGATTTTCTTTAAAAACTATTAATATTTGGATTGTGGCTAAAAATATCTAATGTGGGCTGTGGCAAACTCGTTATTGCTCGTGCAAGAAGTCCTGGTTTTTGACTTTGAAGCACATTTGATGTTTTTTTTATCCACCCTTTAATATTTTTATAACCGAAATCATTCATGTGCCGATTGCACAATGCAATTAACCTAGCATAATACCCCGTGATGCTTGTGTTTTAGAATTCATTGGACAAAGAAAGGAATCTCTTAAAGAAAATAAGGATAACAAGATTTTACGATCTTCACAAACCATAATATTTGAAGAGAGCAAAGTAAAAATTTCAAGAGTTAAGCAAATCATCCCCTTAGCCATTAATAAACCTAGCAAATGTGATGACCCCATGGATACAATGGTTTGTCTGAATACAAAGTTGATGGGAGAAAACTCCGAGCTTCAAATAGGAAACCTAACAAATGTTATAGCCCCATGGATATAGTGGTTTGTCTCAATACAAAGTTCTTGGGAGAAAAATCTAAGCTTACCAAGTGGAACACTCAAGTTTCAAGGTGATTGCAATTTTGTGTATAATGATGGATGAACCAATAATTGAAGTGAAGATATATAGGTTTGACTGGTACTAATATTTTGAGATGAGTGGTTCATTAGGATGAGTCCATGTGGACTCGAAGTATGTTTTGTAATATAAGTATGAATGCCATTTTGTAACTCTCTCTTATAAAGATGAGGAGCATCAATGGGAAAGATATGTGGGCATGGCTTGTTAATTAATATTAAGATCAATGGGTTAAAGCAATAAGGAGGCTCTCACATACTATCATGAATTTACCCTATGGTTTTATTTCTCCATACGTGACAAAAAAAGAAAGGTATGAATACTACAAAGAAGGTGGTTTTGAGACAAATGTCAGAGACAGAAAAGAAATTTCATTTCCAACATCCCTCCTTTTTATCGTTCTAAACAATAGACATAATTATTTATTTTAATGATTTATAAAAAATAAAACTCCCCAACTTGTTTTCCATGAATCTTTACATCCCCATTCATTAATAGGAACAACTATAATAGGATGCAAACACTGGAAGGGTTTTAAGAAGGGATATTTCCTTGTGTTGGGCATGGTTTATAGAAAAGAACATTGACTCTAATGATTTCCTTTCTTCAAATTTTAAAAGTTCCCATTTCGACAAAATTCCACAAACTATTCCAAATCATTATTTTGGTGTATAGTTTGGGAGTGTTTTGTAAAAGTTGGGAAGTTGGAATGATATTTTACACATGTTTATTGTGATTATAAAAATGTTTAATGCCTAATATATTTTCATAAGTTTGAAAATACTAGAGGGTTTGAATATATTTGCACTAAGTTAGAAAAATCCAAATCTGCATAGGGTTTGAAAAGACTAGATCTGTAAAAGTTTTGAAGATCTATAGAAACATATATAGGCCAATGCATGCATGATGAATGATAGATAATAGTAAATATTTTTGTGTTATTATGTGAAGTACATAAGACATCCTCAATAGATGGTGTTCTCGCGAAGGAAATTATTGTTGTGCATGGCATCATTGCAACCTGGAAAATGTTCTATTTTAGTTTTAAGGTAAGTGAAAAAATTAGAATATTTTTCTAATTTTCATGATCCATGTAAATATAATAATTTAAGTGGGAACATAAGATAAGTTCTTTCAATAAAAAACATAAATTGTAAAACAAAATTCCTAAAAAATGTGGGATCGTGGATTGCGTTCAATATTGGATATGCAAAAATGTGGTTTGCTTAAAAATCCTTGTAGTTTTTAGCATGTACATTTGGAATATTTGATGCCAAAATCATAAAAAATATTCTAAAATATTCCTCTTAGCTTGTAATAAATTAATTTTTTTAAAATATATGTATTTATACCCATTTAAAACAAGTTAAACCCTAAATAAATAAATAAGGGTTTGGTGTAAATTTGTTTCCTTATTTATTAAAAGGCACAAGGTTGTATATTATAAAGTAATTAATAAAAATTAATTCAAAAAATAGAATATAGCTTTTAATATAATGTGCATTATAGAAATGAAGTAAACAATTAATGGTCAAAACATATACAGGAAAAAATGCTTAGCTAAACAAGAGGTACATAAATTATCTAGGTGTGTAGATTGGATATGATGAATCATAATATTTGGAAGTGCTTCATCTCTAGATTTTTGTCTACAAAACAAACTTGTATGAAATAATACAAGACCTACTAAGGTGTAAAATGGTATGGTATTGGGCTATATGGTCGTAAATAGGGATATCTTAGGGTTCTTCAACTTCTAGTGGTCCTAGGTTGTGTAGAAATATTCTTCGTTGTACGATGCCAATGTTATCCAATATGGAAAACTTAAATGTAGTAACACTTAATAGGTAAAATCATAGATAACCACTCTATCAATTTATGAACATAATTTGATATCAAAAGGATAAATTTGTGTGTGGTGGATTTAGATTGAACCTTTCATTTAACTCATGGTAAACCAATATCATAAATTCAGTACACATCATTGCAACTGGAGAAAAATATACGTAGTTCTACTAGGTTATGTATAATTATGCCTAAATATATAAGCCAACCCCGTATTTGTGCCCTTTTGTTTCATGGAAAAATAATAATGAGTGCAATTTTAGATAAAATATAATGTACCATTTATGGCAGTGATATAGTGTTATATGCTTTAGATGCTATATTGATTTCCTTTATCCCATAGAACATTGAAAATGGTTAATGTTGAATTTATATTGATAAGACTTTCCTCTACGAGCTTTGGAGGCTTGTTTATTTGGAAAATACACTCTTGAACTTGGTTTGAGTGCTTCAGACCTAAGTAGTGACAAAACTTAAAGATGTCGTATTGCTTTAGGAAAAGTCTATAGAGGATTGAGTACTTTAGGAATGTCATTTGGAATATATTATCTTTAAAATGCCAAGTGATTTTTGTAAGTGTATTACACTTGGTTATATAGGATTTTGTAAGATAGTTATTGTATTAAGGCCAATCTATATGATTAGAAATGATGCAAAGAAAGATATGAAAATACAAAAGAGACACTAGAGAGTGGAGGAAAGGAATATAAAGTTTGGCATAGAATGTAGTATGGATTGGTCCTAGCCCATATAGTTTTGGAGAGACTGTTCATGGTATTTGACCAAGATTCAAGGTGAGATTATTGAAGTAATGCAACACTTTGGATGAATGCAATTCAATATATTAATGATTGTTAAATAAGTGTGATTATTGAATCAATTCATGCAAGAGTGAGAATTATATGTGAATTAGGATGATGACATGTGTGTGCAAGTCATAGTGTACAAACAAAATCCAAACTTCTCATTTTTTAAGGATAAGTTTCCAAATTTATGTGTATTGATTTTCCAACCATTTAAGTATGTAATGAAAACTACATGCTAAAATTAAAGGTACTTGAGTTTTTACACACACTTTGTCTCCACTGAATTTATTTATATTTTTTCATTAGTGTTGGCATGTTCCATAATGAAACCTTCAACAAAAATTGTATTTAATATCCATAAAATAAATTGAACCGAACCCACATGTAAATAGTATATTTATAACCCTAAAAATTGAATTCATAATATAGTAAATTAAAGAGAAATAATGGAAAAAGAGTCACTTAAATTTGATGATTTATCCTTTTCAAACCAATGGTTGTGACTACACTCCTTTAATAAGATAAATACCCACATCCTATCTATGTTTTGTAAATCTTTATATCTATCTCCTAACTTTCTTATTCCTATAAATTGATGCATCTTCACATTATGAATGCAAATGCATAAAATCATTGTTTAATATCTACTTATAATGTTGTAACTTAAAAAACACTAATTACTTTTATCATGTACAAAACCATATAGTAGGGCCATGATGTAATTTGTAGTCCTAGGTGACCTGACCAAAAAATCATCCAAATCTAATTTCGGTTTGATTATCTTTTGTGAGAGAGTGTAATGGAGTGTGAAAAAATAGAAGACTCATAGTCGAGGAGTTAAGGAGGTAAAATATAAAGTAACATGTGATAATGTTAGAGACTAGAAGCCATCTAAGAGAGGCTATGTAAATATAGGCCATTAAAGTAAAATAGAGAGAATGCAAATATTAGTATAGGTCCCTAAGAAGGCCAACAAGAGACTGTAAAATCACTGGAAGAGAGTTACAAGATCCATGGAGAGAAATTGCATGTAGATAGGTCATAAAGGCCTATTGGAAAAATAATTTGTCACAAGGTAAAATTAGGAGCTTTCAACATGAAAATTATGGGCTTTCAAGACCTAATCTAGCTTATAATTTATTTTTAAGTCCATTTTCCACTTTATCCCTTGTGTTGATAATCAAAGTTTCCACTGGAATCCAAAATTAGAAGGGTCCAATATAATCCACTTTGACCTTTGGTTAAGCTCCTAAATATTTTCGATGTGTCTAAAACCCTTTGAGAAAGTTATACCTTATAATAAGACCCTTCTATTGCATGGGTGGAAATTTTTCTATATTTGACACTCTCAGAATTATTAATTGACTATTACACAATGAATTATGCCCTTTCATATTTCCAATTCTTATGATATGAGCTTCCAAAAATTCACACGGCTCTTGAAACCATTCAAATAAGGTGGTTAGTTGTTTTGTAACATGCATTCACCAGTGTTTTTCTCAAATTCTTCTTGACCTCAATTATATCCGTAGAATTTTCCTAAATAGCCTTGGATAACTTCATTTCTCTATAAAACTACCAAATGTTTTTAATTGTCCCTATAAGATACTGGAGGATGTTTAACAGTGACAAAAAACCAAAAATATCCCTTTTGAAGCATTCGAGAAAATTATTATTTATTTGGATCTTCATAACCTCATGAATCATTTAGATAAATTTCCCTGCACATGAAACACAATTTAAAGTCATGTTAGCCTCTAAACTAGAATTAGGGTGAATACGTTGAAATGTTGGTTGGAGGAAAGGTTTAGATTGATGAGTAAAGGTAATTTCAAGTGTGGGTTTATTTGTCGTGACCAAAAATTTAAATTTTTCATGCTAGACATTTATCATGAAAAAAAAGCCATTGAGTGAATGAGAAGAAACAATTGAGTTTCATTCCATTGTGTTAACTCTACAAACGTTTTCAACTGGTCACTACCCTTCGTGTCGTCATTAATCACTTTATTCAACTAAAAATACAATTTAGGAAGATTCTAGACAGTAATCATAGTTATTAGTATTTGATATGAATTTGGACTCAATTGGGGAATTCAAGGTGTACATAAGTGCAATTTTTATGTGTTGAGGTCTAGGACCTTATATTTTCCAATAAGACATGTAATGTCTTTTATAGTTGTTAGAAATATGAAATTAGCTTGTGTAGACACCTATTTCTGGTACCCTACATTGTTTATCTAGGCTCCTCACATTCATACTCAAAAAATTAAAATATCCTATTATCATTTAAATAATGTCCTCAACCATCTTAAAATCACACTTTACCCTTAGTAAAAATCTCTTTTTTACTCACCTAAACCAACCTAACCACCTAAAACCCATCATAGCCCATTTAAACCCTAACCATATAACTTCATAACATCCTCAAACTCTTCCTAACCATCTGAAGTCTCCCCATAAAAAAATTAACTGTTTGGAACTAGTTCAAACCACTTCTAAGTGGTTTTATCACTTTTCCCAGGTTACCAATGATTCTAACTAATCACCAATGATTATATAAGCAACATCAAACTTATTTATTAGGATCCTCCAACATTTACAGCAAAGCTCTAACTCATTGGTGGCCTAGATGACATCACTTTTCTCATCTTGGCATCTTTAGTATCCTTGTCACATCCATGGAAGCTCCATAATCTGTGTAAGAACCATACAACATCTCTCTCAAGAATTCATCAACAAAGGAAAGTCCTTTTCCTTCATTTCCATATTCATATTATAGATACATCATATTAGAATCCATATAAGGTCATAAATCACTTGTTTGAAATCTAATTTATATCCTATTAAATAATCAATCCTTTACACATAAATTTACAGTGTTTCATTTGAATCACTATTGAGCGTACAAAATCGGAGATCCCGATTATTTCATTAATTTATAGATTTGTTCATATTTACAATCATATATTAGTCTGTTTCTTATCTAATCTACCTATTTTCAAGTCAGTTCTCTATGTAGATGACTATATCAGGTCAAGAAAATTCTATCACAAACATAAAGGATCTTCCTATTGTTTCACAACCAATAGTGTGGGAAACAATTTTCAACATTACACACAAACAAAGCCTTTGTGCAATCACCTTGACACCAAACATTAAAGATATCAAAAATCAACTTGAAGTCATACGTAAAGAACAAAATTCTCCTAAACAAGTGTGGTTCGATTAATTATTAGAGTTTAAGTTCATATCCCTCTCCTAGGCCACCTATCACATGGAACAAGATCTCTCTATCCCTTGGATTCTTGATCATCTTTTAAATGTCTACTATCTTTCTATCATATCACTATATTGTAAAATGAGATGACACCCTTCAAGGAATCCATTTTTTTCATGGGATCAGCCTTTGCTGAGAAACCCGTCATATCCTAATCTAATATATATTTTGTCAATACATCTTTCCATGTGAAGGTTTCTATCATTTGATGGAGGTAGGATTCGTGCACCTATTCATATCTATACACCTTGAAATGTAATTGTCAATGCACTTATCGCTAAACCCTCTTGTCTTCTAAGTTTTTAGTGTTTTTACATCTAATAAATAAACGTAAATTCACCATAAAAATTCTAGCACACCTGATTGGAAAACTATTCCATTTTTTCTCATATTTTATACCTTCATGTTTTCTTTACTTTCATAATATGTAACATTTCACCTCAGAGTAATTTGTTACCACTTCTTCAAAAACACATAAAAATAAGAAAAATAAAAAAAGAATAACAAACATAGGTATGATTGTTTTCTTTCATTTTTTCTTTTAGTATCACATTTGTATGTATGATCTATATTCATTTAAATTAATATTTTCTTCTGGGTTTTAAAACAAACCATCATTTTGTTTTCTCATATAGTCTAATAAGAGGTTAAATGATTGCATTCACAAAATTTCCCTCACACATAACTAAACCATGTAACAAATCAAAATCACATTTAAAATATCCCTTCTATGTGTACCTACTTAGATTTGATAACCAAGAGGGAAGTTAACTATGTGTTATGGATGAATATAAACAACTAGTGGATGGTACATCGGATAATAATGTAAAACCCTTATTTATGTGAGACCATGAAGTTAGGGGGTAAACCTCAATACCACGCCTCGTAATGACACCAATACAGACTTGTGCCTCACATACCTTTGAGTATATTGAGGAATCCATCCTTAACTCACATGAAACTAACCTTATCTTTCCTTTTTCTAGTTCCCTTTCATCCATTTTTCATTTCACACCTTTCTTAAGTTAATTAAGATAATCTAAAACGTTCTTGTCATTGTGTGTTTTTTGCTTCTCTTAACAATGATATTTAGTTTCTTTAATCCTTTTTAGTTTAATTCATGGTTCTAACAAGACAAAAAATATCACCTTCAAAACATCCCAAACATGTAAGACCCACTCTATAATAACCTAGAAGAAACTCAATAACCTACGCATTCTCCCATTATTAAATCTGTGACATCAAAAGCTCCATGTCTTGACCCTCGACATTTCTTCCAGAGTGGTGATCTAGTCCTTATAAAACTCTTAGATGCTAATCTGATTGCGCTTTCTAGATAACGTTCTGACAAAGGTATGCATATCATTTATCCCCTATCCAAAATATCATCCATCTTCTACTGTTGATACTTATGACTACTTTAAACTATACGATCTTGACTATCAATCTGTTATTGAGAAAATATCTCCTTACCCCTCTACTAGTCATACTAGGATGTCAACACCTATTTCATCCACTCTTGTTGCTAGTTTTAAACTCAATACCATATCATCACAAAACATGAATACAAAAAATCACTTGCATCATCAATTTCCTCATGTATCCCACATGACACAAAAACTCATACTATTAGCATCCCACCCACATACGGTCATGTAACCTCCACCGCTCCTCCTCTTGTAACTTCAATGGGTGTCCCTCTTTCTGTAAATCCTTTGAACATAAATAATCATGTTTCATCACAATAACTTACATATTCAATTAAAAATCTAGTCATATCGATTCCTTACTCTACACCACCCATCAACACGAGTGTCATTCCTAGTACTCTTCCCTTTTCACAACAAGCATCCACTATGCCTGTCTCACAATATAGTTACATTTAGTCTCAATATATCCAACAACCATAAAAAATTCCTATCAACAATTCTACTTCTCTTCCTTATCAATATATCCAATCCTCTTCACAACCATTAGTCTCCCAATATACTTATATTATCCAAACACATATTCCTTCTTGTATAAATATTCCATTACCATATCACTTGTATCAACAATCTGTAACATCCACAATTTACACACACAAATACAACTGTTAAAATACCAAAATAATTTTATTTTGTTTCTCGTTGCTCAAAACACGACACCACATGGGCTCAAAAAGAAAAAATTCAAAATGACATAAGACACTTACATAAGCATGGACCCACATGGACATCATGATAACATAGGGTACACATCAATGTCTTACTCAAATAATGTAAGCCAAGACAAAAACATAAGTACGGTAAGGCACAAAAGATAGGCATATTCCGAAACATGACCTTTTTATCATTTACAAATTTATTACATTTGGTTTTCCATTATATAACCTTATAGGTTTCTAGTGAATTAAACTGATAAGGGTGTAAAATTTTGTTTTTGCTTAAACTTCAAATACTTTATTTCCATATAGCATTCACCTTTAAAAGAAAATGCATTGTTGGTTCCTTTCTCTATTTCCATTAATTATCCACACCTAATTTGTTAATTATATTCATTGTAAACACATACAAGCCTCCTAATATTCATTCTTACATTAAAGGCTTGTTTCTCAAAATATGTTTAATTGACATTAAACTTTATCCTCACTATGAGAAGAAACTAACAAGATGTTAAGGTTTTTCTTTTCGAGACATATATTTGATGGTTAAATTTAACCTTTGCTAGACAAGGGGAACTATCATGAGGTAAATGAATATATATTAGAGTTTAATGGCTTATTAAGATTCAATATATCTCTTCCCATAAACATCCTTCCATCATAGTACCCTATTTTTTCAGTTACAGTTTATATAGTTAGATAACTTGTTTGAATCCATTAAATTCTTTCACACGAAGAAATTTTATTTAGATTTATATATATTTTTTTGTTTTGTCAAAATTTTCATCTCACAAAGTGAAATTCATACTTATTTTTAACCACATGAAAGTTCCTAGTTCAATTTTATGGACTTCAAGCATGACGTTATTCCTAACCCCAAAATCTTATTAACTCTTGTACTCTTTACACTTACATCATACTTTGGCCTCACGGTTGGCATTGTTTTTATAACAATTGTAATTCAAATGACTCATAATTTACACTAAGGGATTCGTGACTACAAGGAGTGGTGACTATACACCTAACTACTCATTTCATTTCTCTTAGACTATCAAGTATTAAATGCATATTACATGACAAACCAAAAACTATATGATTTTAAAATTTCTTCCAAGGAACTATTTAAATTGTTTATTAAAATGCATCAGTGTTTCTTTAACCAATACCCTTAAGAGAGGCTCCATAATCTATTAACTTTAGCAGCAATCATTGATGGGTGAACTGTTGACCAAAATACGCTCACACTTATATTTTGGTCAACTAACACCATTCTTCCCATTTTTGTGCTTCAATATGAATTTTTATATATTTTAAGCACTTAAGGTCCCCTAAAAGCACTTCCATCAGATAGCAAATTTATTCCCCTTTCTCTAATTATAAATAAGTCCTTCTAACACATCATATTTTGCAAATGGAGGGACGATAGGCCTCGGAAGGATTTTTTGCCAAAAGCATGCCAGCGGACTTGTGGAAGACTTTTTGCCAAAAAGTAAATTGCAGACCGGAGGGGCAAGGGAGATGTCTTGGCACTTTTCAATTTTTGATAAAGTTTAGTTTACAATTGCGGGCCTGTGAGCCCGCAGAGGATATTTGCACCAAAAGAGGGAAAAAATGCCTAAGGCCTTCAAAGGGACACGTGGCCATGTTTCAAGTCAAAGTGGGAAGGTGGGTCATCGGAGGAATTTTGTAATTTTTGGATTTTTTTTAGAAAAGTGTAAAAGTAAGCCACACCTTCGTTGAAGCACAGAGAAGCCACATGTTAATCCTTTTTTAGCTATGAGGAAGTGGGCTATCGGGGAAACTTTGGAAATTTTGTAACTTTTACAAATGGAGAAAAATGTAATTTGTGGGCACGTGAGCCCGAGGAGGTTTGTTTGCAAAATCCAAACTGTAAATTTGTGGGCTTTCGGGCATGCGAGGAACTTTTTCACTTTTGTAATTTTTGTGCAAAAGGTGCAAGTTGTAATTTTGGGCTCATGGATCTGTTTGGCAAAACTTGTTTTTCACCATTTTTTGTACGGATTCAATTCAAATATTCAAATGGGCATATCATTCGATCCAGTGCTTGAAATTGAACAAAGTTGGTACCATTGGAAATATCTCCACATCCTCTACACCAGGGTAGCCTGAAATTTGAATTTTACCATGTTTAGTTGGTTGAAATATTGGAAAACGTCTCTGGCTCGAAAAACATACAATTCTACGTATCCCAACCACCGAAATTTAATGAAGTATGGTCTGCTTTCTTCTCCAGCAAGCTTGAGTACATTGGGGAATGTATTTTTAGAGGTGACCATGACTTTTCTAGACCATTTAATGAAATTTTTCAGTTGGTAAGATCAGAGTTTGAGTTTCTCTTCTTTCTCTCTTGTTTTCATCGTTCTATATATTGTAAACATTTCTCATTTTGGAGGAGAGACATTCTGGGTATGGGGAAAAAAAATTTAGTTTGTTTCTTGACTCCATTTGAGTTGTAATCCTTTTCTTATGCTTGACAAGTGGATTGTATGTTTTTTAACATCTGTGTAATGGTTTTTGCACCTCATAGAGCATTAAAATCATGTTTTTGTGGTGTTCTTAAACCATTTCTCATCTTTTATCATTCCCCTATGCCTCTCCATTTTGTGTTTTCTTCCTCTACATGTATTTCACATTTACAGGTGTAGGATGTTGTGTTTTATGGAGTTTTCATGGTGGATTAGGATCTGGGTCAGTGTCACTTCTTTTTGGCCTCCCTCATCTCCCTTTTCCCAATGTTTCATCCCCCCTCAGCAAATTATCTCACCTCTTTCCTTTTTTGGTGTATCATTGGTTTAGTTTAGGCTCTCTTTCACTCTCTCTTTCTCTATGGTTTCTTAGAATGGTTAGATTAAGATATGTTAGTTTTTCCTGCATTAGAATAGTTTGTAGCCGGTAGTTTAGGGACAAGAAACAACTTTCTATGGAGGATCATCTCAAGTTTGCAAGTCCCACAACTTGAGAGAGGGTCCAATGTTTTGTAGATCACACCAAATTCTCCACAAAAAACTAGGCCATTCGAGGGTGCTATTATTTTGTACTAACACTTCCGGAACACCCGGTGGGACTCATTTGAAGCACCTTACCACTTCATTTCATCAATTTGATGTGTTCCTTGTGAGATTCAACCTTTGAAGGTACATGAAAATCCCGTATGGTGACTCCATCTAGTCAATAAACCATTCTCTGAGTTGTAGAATTTCTTTCCATCCATTTCCACCCATTCTCCTTTCCACATCTTTCATTTCCTTCCATCCCACAAAGTTGTGCAATCATGACTTCATTTCTATTTTGGAATTCACACTTGGAGTAGCAGTAGTGCAGTCCACCTCCAATGTATTTCACAACTCCTCCAAATCAACATTATGATCAGATCCAGAATAATCATGCTTACCCGTATGAGCAGTGGAAAAACCAGTTTGGCTATGGAGCTTATCAAGAACAAGGGTATGCATAAAGTGATAGCAATTACAAGGAAAATTATGATTTGCTGGAGAAGATCCAAAAAATGTATGTTGACATGGATCAGTAAAGGGCTATCATACAAATGAAGGCATTCATGATTGGTTGCAAGGCACCTTATCCATGGGAAGGCCCTTTTCCAAGAAATTATAGCCCTTAAGAGAATCTTGACTTCATGGTTGAATTGTTTCCCCAACTTGAACAGTGGAATGAGAATGTTGAGGCATATTAGAAGAGTGCAAGAAAACCTTTTCAATGGGTAAGTCATTCACTAGCTCTTCGTCCTTCATTTTCTCTTTCTTAAACTTTATCATTTCAACATGGTCAAAATTCAAGCACATTCTTTATTGCCCCAAATATTGTTTTCCCTTCTCCATCTCCTAATCTTCCATCCCATCTCACTTCTTCTGCCCTTTTTCCTTCCAAGCATTCATTACCTCCAAAAAAACAAGAAGTTCCACTTCCCTCTCCACCAAAAACAACAAAACTGGTTTAATCCCAACCTACCCCTCCTCTTACATCCTCAAATCCATTTTGGGAAGATGAAAATCAGACAACTAACCAAGGACACCAAGAAGAAGAGCCAAGAAAAGAAGAAATGATCAAAATATTCGTCAGCTTGGCTGTCAAATTTGGGATTACGAAGATCCCATTGATGGTCAAGCCAATAGAGGGTGCCAGGTTTGAAGAGCCAATGGTGGCTAAGGATGAGTTTTTCAGCAGAAGAAGAACAAGAACAAGAAGGAGAAGATCAACAATCTATTTTCTCTAAATGCAGTGTTTATAATTACACTTTTTCTGAAAAGGATGTTGATCTAATCCAAGCTGCACAATCATTCATGAAGAAGAATCATCTGTAAGTCCTATTGAAGAGGAACAACTGGAAGAGATCAAATATGAGTTGAAACCACTTGATGAAGGAAGCATCATTGAATATTTTTTGATTTGATTTGAAGGGGCCGATTTGATTGATGAATCCATGATGGAGGAGAACCATATAATTCAAGTACAAAGCAAGCCACAAAAGAAGCTTCAGTTCTTCCTCCCACTTCATCCCCTTCAAAATCTAATGTTGAATAAGAGTTTGAGATTTCAAACTTCATGTTTGAAGATGAGGGGAACCATGGTGAGTAAGCTTCAGATTAGGAGGACACCATGGAGGAGGTCGAGCACATGTAGTAGGACAATAAGGAGGCAGATTATCTATCTGACTTGGAGGATTCTTTTGATGGAGAGGATCCCATGGAGATCACATCATTTTCTCCTCCATCATCCACCTTCCAAGCACATGAGCCTACTACCATGAAGGAGAGCATTTAAGGACAACAAATTGCACTTCATAACAACCCTCTGGAACCAAGGTTAGAAGATATTAATCTTCCATTTTATTCATTGGAGAAGTAAGGGAAAGAGCAAGAGGATGTCATCATCTCTTCCACACCATCTACCTAGGAAGGTCAGCACAAAGACTCCATTTTTGGAGTTAAATATTAGAGCAGTGGGAAAATTCAAAGGACCAGACCTTTCCTAATCAGATACTTGGCTTTGTTGGAGGCAAGGGAGAAGCCAAAACCATTCATTCTTTCTTCTAAGAATGAGGGAGAGCCTCAAAGTGCCAAGGATCAACAATTTAATACCTCTTGGAACCAAGTGAGCAGCAAATTGAAGAGGTATTTATTTTTTTTCAAGTTGATACCTTGATGGAGGGAGTGGAGAAACTATTTGTAGTCATCCTTGCACTCCTAATCTCATTTATATTCAATGCCAAATAATTTGCATGGCTGGTAATTGTAAGGAAGGCCAGTTATTTCTCATCACTAGTAGTAGGTTTTTTTTCAAATTTACCATCTCTCTGGTTAGAGTAGAGTAGATAGGTTTCTTTCAGTAGTAGAAGTTCTTGTGCAAAACTTTGGATATCCCACCTGGGGTGTGTATGATTTCCAATTTTTTACATAGTGTGTTGTGGTGTTTTGCTGCTCGTGCACAATGCATTGGAAATGGAATTTGGTAAGAACAATCAAATCCAGTTTCAATGGTGTTCCAAGTGTCTCAGAGATCAGATTTTAGAGTTAAAGATCTGTATCAGGCTATCATTCATGACTCCATGCCCAATGGATGCTTCAAGGCAACTGATCATTTCACCTAGCAGGTAGGTGATCCCCATGAGTCACCAAATTGTTGACCAAAATAATCTCACACTTATTTTTCGGTCAACTAACACCATTCTTCCACCTTTTGTTATTAAATATCAATTTTTATATATGTTAAGCACTCAAGGTCCCCTAAAATCATTTCCATCAGATAGGAAATTTCTTCCCCTTTCCATAAATATAAAGAAGTCCTTCTAACTCCTCATATTTTGCAAATGGCGGTCCGACAGGCCTTGGAAGGATTTTTTGCCAAAAGTGGTCCGGCGGGCCTAGGAAAGGCTTTTTGCCAAAAAGTAAATTGTGGACAGCAGGGGGCTGGGGGGATGCCTTGGCACTTTGCACTTTTCACTAAAAGTGCAGTTTATAAATGTGGGCCCGCATGCCCATGGAGGATATTTTCCCCAAATGAATGAAAAAATGCCTAAGGCCTGCAAAGGGACACGTGGCCATGTTTCAAATCAAAGTGGGAAGGCATGTTGTTAGAGGAATTTTGGAATTTTTTTATTTTCTTTTGAAAAGTGTAAAATTATAAAAGTAAGCCACACCTCCACCAACACCTAGAGAAGCCAAATGTCAGGCCTTTGTAAGCTACGGGGAAGCGGGTGGTTGGGGAAACTTTTGAAATTTTGTAACTTTTGCAAATGGTGCAAAATGTAAAGTGCGGGCCCATGAGCCCGAAAATTTTTGTTTGCCAAATAAAAAATGTAAAATTGTGGGCTTTTGAGATTGTAGGGAACTTTTTCACATTTGTAATTTTTGTGTAAAAGGAACAAGGTGTAATTTTGGGCCCTCAGATAAATTTGGAAAATTTGGTTTTTCGCAATTTTTTGTATGGATTCAATTCAAATATTCAAATGTGCATTTCCTTCAATTCAGTGCTTCAAATTCAACAAAGTTGTTACCATTGAAAATATCTCAACATCCTCTAAGCCATGGAAGCTTGAGATTTTAATTTTTTCATTGTTAAGTGGGTGAAATATTGGAAAACGTCTCTGGCTCAAAAAAAATTTTGTGCTAGGTATCCCAACCACCGAAATTTAATGAAGCATGGTCTGCTTTCTTCTCCATCAATCTTGAGTACATTGGGGAATGGATTTTCAGAGGTTCCCATGACTTTTCCAGACCATTTAATGAAATTTTTTGGTTGGTAAGAGTAGAATTCGAGTTTGTCTTCTTTCTCTCTGGTTTTCATCATTCTATATATTGTAAACAGTTCTCTTTTTTTAGGAAAGACATTCTAGGTGTGGGGAAACTCTGCCAACTTTGCTTCCCAACTCCATTTGAGTTGTTAGCCTTCTCCTATGCCTGAAAAGTGGATTTTATTCTTCTAAACATCTATGTAATGGTCTGTGGACCTCATAGAGAAATAAAATCATGTTTTTTTGGTGTTCTTCAACCCTTTCTCATGTTTTGTTGTTCCTTTGTGCCTCTCCATTTCTTTTTTTATTCCTCTGCATGTATTTAACATTTACAGGTGTAGGATGTTGTGTTTTATGGAGTTTTGATTGTGGATTAGCATATGGATCTGTATCACTTCTGTCTGTCCTCCATCATCTCCCTTTTCCCCATGTTTCATCCTCCCTCATCAGAGTATCTCGCCTCTTTCCTTTTCTTGTGTATCACCGCATTAGTGTAGGCTCTCTTTCACTCTCTCTTTCTCTCTGGTTCCTTGGAATGGTTAGATTAGGATAGGATAGTTTTTCCTACTTTAGAGTAGCTTGTGGAAGGTATTCTAGGAAGAAGAATGAAATTTCTCTACACGATCATCTCAAGTTTCCAAGTCCCACAACTTCAAAGATGGTCCAATGTGGTGCAGATCACATCGAATGCTCCACTAAAAACTAGGCCATTCGGGGGTGTTGTGATTTTGCAATAATAGGAGCTACACCATATGAGAGAGGACATGGTAATATGCTACTAAGGGTCACAATTATCTAGAGGGACAAAGGGATTTCGAATACAAAAGTTATAAAATTTAATGCATTTTAAAATCCTTTTAAGGTAATATTTATAATCATTGGTAGCAACACATCATAGTTCCTTTGTTCATTAGCATCATAATAGGTCACTCGATGTGTTACATTCATTTCTACTTGAGCATTTCTACACCCTACCACAATTCAAATTAAGAGTAATCAAGTGTCCATGTCTTGGAAGGCATTCTTGCCACTCGAGGTATCCCCAGAATACATTTTCTCACTTTTTTTTAACATTTATCTTAAAAAGGGTTCCATTAGCTTTGGTTTTTTTATTTGACTACAAATAAAATATATAATTCTATAGTTTATTTAAAATACCTATCATATACACATTTTAGGTTTGATTCTTAAATGGGAAACTACATTTTCTTATTCACTTGTTCTTGTGTGGATCAATTCATGTCCACCTTCACATCATAAGAAAAATTTAATTTGTTGCAAGAAATCTCCATGACCCTTGAAATGATTATATCGACATCCCAAGGGTATGTTCCCAAACGAAGGAAAGTTACAAATTTTACTTTACAATTAAACAATAAATAGGAAATTAATGCACAACCTAACAATCTTTGTGGTCCCACCCACTGTTCATTACATTAAAATTTTCACATTATTTATTCTTTGAAAACAACTATGATATTTCAAGCTCAACATGTCGTCTTGTATGCCATTAAAATGATGTTATTCCTTGCACTAGGGAATCTCACACACTTTCATACCTATGTGAATGCTCTCAACTATGTTTCTAGGGATGAATAAAAAAAACATACAATAGCTCTAAGTCTCTAAGACTATGAAGGATATTTAAACATAGCCTAACTTGGAGCTTACTATAGAGGGTCATTACATTCAACACAGGTAAATATTATGAGCTATATGAATTTTTTGTTACTTTCCACTCAATAAGAAAAACACACACAAATGTAAGTTGATATTTTTATTTGAATATTAAGTGATTTCCTAGGTCATTGCAACACTTGTAGATAGGTAAAACTATGCCATTTTAAATTACTTGCTAACAATTTTACATGGAAAATCATATCACAATTACCACGACACTAAACATTTTAAATGAAAATGTTCCACTTTCATACTCCTATATTTATTCTGACAGTAAAAGAAGGGTTCTTGGACATTGTTTTAAAAATCAACATGATATAATGAACTTCATTTACTTCATAAAATATATACCATTGCCACCAAGAGTAACAACCGTTAAATAGGAAAAGTTACAACTACGTACAACATAGTACATTTTCCCAATACACAACACTATCATTTTCATCATGGAAATAATTAAAACAATACATCCTATTCATAAAAACATCACTAAAATATTCTAAAAAATTACATTGCCTTCAAATAAGATGATAATAAAAGAAACAAGTTTCTTTTTTACTAGTCCTTTTTGCTCAGGTACCTTCAACCAACGTTGCATTAGTCCTAAGACTGAGCATGGAAAACCCTTATATTCAAGCACAAACAAGACATTCATCATTTCAAGTAATTTCAAACAAAGTACAAAGAGAGGTAGAGATAAGGAAAGAGGAGAGAGATAATTTCCTCACACATTAATTTCTACTCGAGTGTTTCCACACCCTACCACAAGTCAAATTAAGAGTAATCAAGTGTCCATGTCTTGCAAGGCATTCATACCACTCGAGGTATCCCCAGAACACATTTTCTCACTTTTGTTTAACATTTATCTTATAAAGGGTTCCATTAGTTTTGGCTTGTTTATTTGATTGTAAATAAAATATATAACTCGATAGTTAATTTCCAATATCCTATCATATACACATTTTAGGTTTGATTCTTAAATGGGAAACTATGTTTTCTTATTCACTTATTCTCACATGGATGAATTCATGCCACCTTCAAATCATAATAAATATTTTATATGTTGCAAGAAATCTCCATGACCCTTGAAATTATTAGATCGACATCCCAAGGGTATGTTCCCAAACGAGGGAAAGTTACAAATTTTCCTTAATAATTAAAAACTTAATAGGAAATTAATTCACAACCTAACCACCTTTTTGGTCCCACCCACACCCACTATTCATTACTTTAAAATTTTAAGATTATTTAGTCTCTGAAAACAATGATGTTATTTCACTCTTAATATGTCATCTTGTATGCCATTAAAATTATGTTATCCCTTGCACTACGGAATCTTACACACTTGCATACCTATGTGAATGATGTCAACTAGGTTTCTAGGGAGGAATACAAAAACACATACATTACCTCTAATTAATTAAGACTATGAAGGATATTTGAAGCTAGCCTAACTTGGAGCTTACTATAGATGGTCATTAAATTCAACACGGGTAAATATTATGAGCTATATCAATGTTTGGTTACTTTCCACTCAATAAGAAAAATAAACACAAATGTAAGCTGATATTTTCATTTGAATATTAAGTTATTTCCATGGTCATTGCAACACTAGCAGATAGGTAAAACCACGCCATTTTAAATTACTTGCTAACAATTTTACTCACACAATCATATCACAATTACTATGACACTAAACATTTTAAATGGAAAGGTTAAATTTTCATCCTCCTATATTCATTTTTACACTAAAATAAGGGCTCTTTGACATCATTTTCCACATCACAATGATACCATAAACTTCATTTACTTAATATAATGTACTTCATTACCACCAAGACTAACAACTATTAAATAGGAAATAGTACAACTATGTACGACATAGTACATTTTTCTAATACGCAACACTATCATTTTCATCATGGAAATGATGAAAATAATACATCCTATTTATAAAAATATCACTGAAATGTCCTAAAAAATTACATTGCCTTCAAAGAACATGCTAATAAAAGACACAAATGTCATTTTTACTACTCCTTTTTTCTCAGGTACCTGTAACCAACATTGTGTCAGTCATAGGACTGAGTATGGAAAACCCTTACACTCAAGCACAAACAAGAAATTCATCATTTCAAGTAATTTCAAACAAAGTACAAAGAGAGTTAGAGATAAGGAGAGGGAGGAGAAATAATTTCCTCACACATTTTTTTTTTTTTTTCAAGAGAGAGAGTAGGGAAAAGAGACAAACTTTAAAACATTTTCTTTGCTATTCATAATATTTTTACCATTTCTCAATGCATACCCATTTTTATAGTATTTAAAACTCATCTGCATTTTAATCCATTCACATTTCCAAGACCAACCACAATGTTATATTTATATGAAGAGATAGAGAGAGAGAGAGAGGAGATAAAGAACATTTTTAATTGCAAAATCATTTCATACAAACTAATTTATTAAATAATGTCTACACACACTGTAACACTATAAAAAGGGGTTCATAAGTTATTTACAGAACCGATAGGATCCTAGGAAATATTTTCTTTCTTAAGTTGTGAGTGTGCGAGAACTAATCAAATAAACTAAATTGCTTACAGTATGGTTTCAAAAACCACTTGTTTTACGTTCAAACATAAATTCCATTTATTCCTACCTACTCGCCTATAAACAAATAACTCACCGGATTTGATGGAATTCCATTTTGTCAAACAAGTTTCAATTCAAGAAGGTGAATTTGAGACCAATTGTTGTAAACAAATCAAAAACTTATGTTTTACGATGACCAGTGACTCCAATATCCACTTGAAACTCTAACTTACGAATTTTTTTAATGAAATTGAGAGTTGGTTTTAATCGTTGCACAGGAGTACTAGAGGTAGATGGAGGTTTTTTCGTTATACCAAATAAATATGACATTTGTAAGTGAAAACCGATAACAATTTCATAAAGTGAGAATGTCACCAAAAGTGACTGAAGTGTAAAAAGGGTATCAAATCTTACCTTCTTAAGGAATCTAATCGAGTTAGTGTGCTTGGTTAAGAAACTTCATGGTGTGTTGGGTCGACATGGAACTTGTTTTAGGTTTTGGTTCCCATTAACCATTCGACATGGCACTCCATGCGTAAGGTTCTAAAGGCCTAATTTATTTATTTATTTTGGTTAAAAGTTGAAAGCACAATATTTTCGAGAAAGGTAAAATCCATGTCCGTTCATTCCAATTTGTGTGATTTTGGCTTAAATATTGTGGAATGCTAATTTATTTATTTATTTTGGTTAAAAGTTGAAAGCACAATATTTCTCCACCATGTTCTAAAGGCCTAATTTATTTATTTATTTTGGTTCAATCGGTTTGTATAAATTAAAATGAGGAGGAATTTTGGCTTCATATTATTCTCCATGTGCAAGAATGATTTAATGCACGATGGTACAAATCTTTGGACAATTATTGGTGAGAATGCCATTTAGCACAATTTTCCATATAGCTTTCTATTTATTCAATTATGAGAGGACATAACTCTACTCTTGCTCCAACTATCTGATCACTTCTAAAATACAAATGTTAACCTGAATTCCTTGGGAGTGATTCTTCTAGAACTCAAATAAAATGCTTATATTAACATGCAAGGAAATGATAGGTTGTAGACCCTTCCACCCTCCAACCCTGAAAAAGGTGGATCGATGTCATAAATCAAGGGGTAATTACAAAATAACACCCCCACACCTATAATCAAGCCATTACTTCCTCTTCAAAAATCCAACATTTCTAAAATGATTCCATGTAAGAACTGTTAAGTACAATAACTAGAGTCTAAGATGTCACTATGGAACCTAAGAACAACCTTTCATATAGATAAATCTTTAACAAATCTATCAACCGAGTCATTCCTGTAAAACCCTATCCTCCACGTTGAGAAATCCTGAAAATCATCACATTTTATAGTAAGGAGGACCCACAACAACACATCAAGGATTTCCATCATGGGTGTTATCTTATCACTCACAACCAATATCTCATGTTGAGGACATTCCCCATGTCCTTAGCTAGCCATTCCCTTGAATGGTACAATAATATCTTACAACATTCCCTTTTCTCATTCACAAAAATCCCCTAGTTATTCCTAGAGAACTTTTACATTAACATTTCTTGTAATATATCCATCATGGATCTCTATGCCCTCAAAAAATTTGAGGATGATTCCATTTTTTATTTCTTCAGTAAATGATGAGGTATTATCAACCAAATTTACTTCTCTTTTCCAAAAATTGATTTTATTGAGTTGTTTGTGAATGAAAAACATATCATCAACCCTCCAAATGCAATCCTTGTAAACATTTTAAGATTCCTTTACCATGACCCATAACATATAAATCCATGCCCTCGAGGAAAGTAAAGTTAAACTTCGATCTAAAAAAATGAAACCTGAGTCCTCTTTTAAAACCTTTCCTAATAACAATAAATCTAAGGGTTCAAAAAATATCTTCTTTTAAAAACCACGTATAAAAATTATTCAGAATCGAAAATTCCCTAGCCTAGTGTAATTACACAACTACAAGGGAGTATCTAGCATTGTAAATGATATGGATCAAAATCTGGTAAATGGTAAATGGTGCCAATATTGTAACGAAGGAAGTAAATTTCTTGATTCCATCTACAGTCCCTCCAGATGCATCCAAGTGTTTAACCCCAAGTTTGTGGAGCATATTATATGACATCAATATTAAATTATTTAGATATAAATAAGGTCTAAATGGAAAGATTTAGTTTCATCTTGAGATCCGGCCATGACACCCAGTCCCTATGGGAGACCATAACCAAAATGTTGTGAATTCCTTTGCGAGAGTGACAAAGAGATTTAATTCCTGGAGTTTCTACAAATTGAAGAATAACATTAGTAATTATGAGATAGCACCATATATTCTAATAATTGAAAGAGAATCTAGTATGACAATTGTCGCCAATCCAATGTTGTAGGGGTTTCACCAAATCAAATGATTTCCATATACTTTTGGCTATAAAAGTCCCAAAATTCATGATCGGGACCCTAGTGATAATCAATGTGTGCATCCCAATATTATTATAACATTTTTTTTCAAAGGGATCAACAGAAGAAATACAATGTCAAAGAAATATTTTATAGGCTTGATTTCCAAAGAGACATCACACAACCCATTAAGAATATAAAGGGAACATTTTCCTTTAGACATCTATAATTCCCATGCCACCTTGATTGTGAGGGAGAGAATAGACATCCCAAGCCACTCGATGAAATCTAGTTAAACCATAAATTTTACACCAAAGGCAATCCTGAAGCATCTTAGTGATCTTGGCAAAGGAGGAATGAGAAAGAAACTAACACGTAGAATAATACACATGGGTAACAGCTAGAATCTTACAATTAGAATTTACAAATGAGAGAGGTGTTTAGAAGAAGACCGAAAAACTGTATGTTCAACTATGTCAATCTCATACTATTATACCATGGCAAGTCACTATAAAAGGAAAATGGAATGCCCAATAATTTAAATTATTCTCCTCTTTCAATCCATTTCCGGGGGTAATCTTTCAACCAATCTGACATAGGAAAACAACTTTTTCTATAGCCCAACATCTTAGCCATCTGAATGTTTGATCCTAAAGAAAGGAATAAAGTATCTATGAAATAAAACATCATAGCCACATTCTATTTTGACTCAGATAGGGTTAGAAAGGAATAATTGATGAAATGACAATTAATAAGTTAAGTCGCATGATCTGGAAGGAAAACCCCTTGAATGTGACCTTGATCAACATTAAAATCAATAATATAGCCTTAGGCATCATCAAATAAAATAAACAAGGCAGGTGCAAGAGGGTACCCCTATTTGATAAAGATGAAGAGGTGAATCAAAACATATGTATGACCATTAATTGTAAGGGAAATAGACACGTTAGAAAATAGAGTTCGGACTACTGAAGTGAAGAATTTGACAAAACCTAAGGATGTGAGAATAACTAAAATAAATTTCCATTCAATGCGATCATAGGACATTTCAAATTCAATTTTGAGAAATAAGTGATGCTCTAGAGAAATCAGAGCCCATTCCTTTCCCTCTCAAACTACTATAAGATTATGCAGAATGTATTGGTCTCTGAAAAAATCCATCTTCTCAAGGTGAATATTTTTTGGTAATAGATTAGTAATGCAAAGAACCCGAGCCTTAGCAATAATTTTGTATGAGACATTTAACATGGTCATAGGCCTCTAGCTAATTATATGCTCTTGATCTCTAGCATTAGGAATTAATTTTATGTTTTCTTGATTTATTAAAATCCCAAGAGAATTGGATTGGAGGGATTTATTATAGACATTAAGAAGATCGGGGCTAAAAAAATACAAAATAACTTTGTAAAATTCACAATGAAATCCATCCAAACCAAGAGATGTCTCATCTAAAAGGAACTATAGGGCAACATAGAGCTCACACAAGAAAGGAGGGGCATTACAATGGTCCCTCTCCTTAGGAGAAATATTAACTGGCAACATGTTGATACATTGATGTAAGGCAGAAGCTCACTCAATCGTAACCTATTGAGCTTGGAAGACTTGCTGATATTGCTCAATGTAAAGGCATTAAAAATCTCGAGCAACTTTATGTGTCATTGATGTGAATCCTATATATCTTTGATATGTTGAAGAAATTATTTGATTATTTGTCTCCCACCTTAAGCCAGTGTAGCGGTGACTAGATCTACGCACCATGGGTGAAATGAGATTCATGAGATTATAGTAGACTGTATTTGAACGAGAATTTCGAAAGGATTGGCCTCAAGAATAATCTAAATCCTTCTAATTTTTTTTTTAGAGCCAATTTCTCATGTTTACAAACACGAGCAACCTATTTTCTGAAACGGCGGAGGAAATGGGTGGTGTGTTGAATCACCACTTCGAACCACTCATTTTAGATGATAGTGAGTGGTGGATGTGGCACCATGTTCTAGATATTAGACATAAGTATCCCCTGATTACTCAACAAAGATACATTAAGAAGGAATTTATTCGAATGGAATTCGATTGGAGCCTCGCGTCAAATACCCTTAAATGAGATCGAATGATGATCTCACAAAATTGTATTTGACCACACTGTGACAGGGGAGGATCCTTATCTGTCAAAATAAAAAATAGTCTGTTGTGAAATAAGTACATGATCAAGCCTTTTAAAAAATCAATCATATATTTCCTGAAGATTGGTATAAGTATACCAATCTTATGCCTTAAATTCATGTCAATGACTTAAAAATAGATCTGAATGCCCCTAATGGATTTTACAGAAATACTAGGCTGTACACTTTCCAACACACCAATGCATAGGGAGGGCACAAAATTTATCATCTGGATGGTCTATCATATTAAATTCACCACACACAAACCAATAAGATAAAGGTATGTTAACACCTAACCATTTTCATAAATTCATTATTTCAGAGCCATCATTAGGAGAATAAACATTAAGAATACCAAAAGAAAACTAATGAATAATCATAATCCCAACACGACCTAGTTTGAAGGATCTTGGCCTGAGGAGGTTATTAAGGATGATAATTTCAGCATATGGAAATGCTCGGATCACCTTCTCTATAAATTTACTAATTATGAAAATGTGAAAAATTTGGGGCAATACAAGTTAGCGTATTTTGAAGAAAAAATTATAAATATTGATTTCATGTAAAAATAATAATATCAAGGTCGTTTTAACGTTGAAAAGATAGACGAACAAATTATTTGTGAGAGGGTTCTATAAGATCCCAAACATTCCATGAGATGAAATTCATGAAAAATCAAACATATCAAAATCCCCCTCCACATCTGGAATACCATCCTCTGAGAAAAGAATGGAAAATTTATTAGTAAGTGGTATCTATTTTGAATTAGAATGATAAACTTGAATGGAGTGGCATTTGTCCCCATTATCTCCTTGCATGGTGTGGGACACCTTCCGAAGTGGATTGTGATTGCGTCACATAGGAAGAGAAGTTGAAGATAGATTCCCATTATTATCTAAATTTTAAGGACGAACCCATATCTACGAGGGTTTTTAAGGAATGGAACCCAATGAGTGAGGTGGATCCAAGCCTGACTCATCCTTAGAAAGAGGGGGGAAGGAGAGGGGGTAACAGAAACCATGGGAGTGCGTTTTGAGAAAAATCCATTCCTATTCTCCACCATAGTACAACCATCATTCGAAGGGTCAAATTTTTGCTTAGACACCATGGGTTGTGTCACCACTGGCTTGGAATCAGATAGTAGAGGAAAGTCATGAATGCGGTGGTATGGGGCTTGAAAACTAAAACACGTATTAGGGAGGTTAAAATAAACTAAAATTTGAAGATACACAAGGGCCTAATTTTAATATCTATGTGGTCTCATAGATATTTTGCAAGGTTACTTTGACACCACACATGCTTGTTAGGAAGAGTGTAAAAAAATGATGTTGTTCATGGAAAATAGCCATACCAATGGGTTTCACTATATCTGGAAGGAAAGATAGAAGATGAAAATGGAGACCAAGAAGTTCAATCAAAACTAGAATTTTCAATGAACCTGGCTTATGTGACTAAAATTGCTAGTCTAATAAGAAATTACTAATAGGGTATTTCCCAAATATAAACAAGCCATTGTGAGGAGCAGGGCTTGGAGTTCAAAAATATTACGAAAGGAAAAGAGATAAAACCCTTTGGTGAGGTAAAGGATACTTAAAATATTGACACCGTTGGAATCCCAATGGTTCTTTATCCATTTGTGAAGCTAGTATTCTAAATGAATGTAACCAAAAAAATAAGAAATAAGGAAATTATTGCGATACCACTTGAAATAAGGGTCTAAAAATGATCAGAATTAAAAACTTCCAAGGAGGATTCAAAATGCATACCTCTTCCTATACTTTCAGTGCAAATTTCCACGCTCTCTTAGGAGCCATTTTCACCACCATTTGTAACAGTTGCTGTTTTGGAAGGAGAGTTGGCCTATTAAAGACAACTCACAACCTTAGCAGTGGGGAAATAGCTAGGTTTCACCATGATATGACTGAGAGAAAACCCTAGAAATACTAAAGAGGCGTAGAGCATGCAACAGTGTAACATAAGATAACGCATAAAAAAAACCTAGCATAGCTTAAGCATCAAAAAAATAATGTTTCAATGAATTAGGTTTCTAAAAGTTATGTAAATGTATTATTAAGTTACAAAGTTTTCAATAAACAAGAATTGAGTCTTGTTCAGGTGTGTGTGTGTGTATTCAAATTTTAAAGGAAGTAAGTTTGAGAGCCTTTTTTTTAATCATAATTTTAAAAAATTGAACAAAGTTAATTACAAAAGAAAGAATTCCAAAAAGGGTTGCGAAGAATGAAAAATAAGAACATAAATATATTAAAAAAGCATGCACACCTAAAGATAAAACCCACCACAAACACGAAGTAATATTATATAAACAACAACCATCTAAGGACAAACATAGGATCAGTTACAACATTATCTCATATATTTCAGATACCCTTCAATTTATAATGGTAATATTGTCCACTTTTCTTTCCTTTGACTGAATTGGAGCTGAAAGATTGGAGATTTTATTTGCTCTAGTTGATATGCTACCTCTGTATCCTTTCATGATAATATGAGAATATAAAGATGCAATCTAAAGAACTATGTTAGAGTAAATCCTTAAAACTACGGCTACCTTGTAAAAATTATAGCTAGAAAACAATGCGAAACATATAGATTTCCATAAACAAAACAATACAACATGTTTTATAGATTCGAAAATAACATTATTTTTAAGGTCCCTTCCAAATTAGTGTCTTTCCGGTTCAAATGGTGCTCAAATATTGCATGAAGATATCTAAAAACAGTCGTACCATTTGCTCTTAGTATAAATGGAGTTCTAGAATAAGTGCATCGAATTTTCATTTCTCTGACAATAAACGCATTTACTAGGCTGAATCAACATACATTTCTATCTTTCACAAAGAAGAAGCTTATAAAGTAAAAATTTTCATGCCAATACTTGTGCATATAAATCAAATTTAAACATCCAAATTTGAGCACTTAATTTGGTCCACCACTTATGGCCAAATTTGCACTTCCAATTAATATTCACTTGTGGTGTACAATATATAACACCCATTATTTGATGCACAAAACCCAAGATAAAAATCAACAATTATTGAGAAAAAAATATGGAATAATTTTTTTTTGTTTAAAAGGTTTGTAACAAGATACCCATTAACTGGGTTTAAATATTTCTCTCTTAAAAAAATCCACATAATAGTAAAGTTGTTGAAATTAAATTAATAATTAAATATTATTAATTTACACCAAGTCAACTTTATATTTAAATCCTCTTCTAGGATTTTTGTTAATTCTCATTTAGAAATATTGACTGAGTTATTTCCGTTATTTCATTTTATTTAAAAGTCCACCTAAGTTCATCATGGACTAATATCCCCTAAATTAGTATAATTCATACTACCCATGATAACTTAACACCAATGGCATCATTTAATTATTTAAACCTTATATTTAATGTTTAATTACCTAATCCATTTTCTCACTATCTAAAAGGCCATGTACACCATTATTCCTTTAATCCCTATAGCCAAATTTCAATTATTTCTATACAAACCTAAAATAAGGGTCTCAACTTATCCTAAACCATTAAATGGCCCCATTCATCTAATACCCATAATTAAAATTACCTAACCCCATAAAATGCCACAACTTTAAAGGTGTAGGGTTCATCCTCAACCCTTAGATTAAATGGACATGAACCCTAAGATTTAGGTATTTTCAAAAAACCCCTAAATATATTTAAGAGTTATTCTTATTCTATCTTTTACTCTAAACTCATTCATTTGTTCACTCTTGATTTGCAAGTTGGACAAGTGGAAGCCATGGAAGAAAGGTAGGAACCATGGAGAAATTTATTTGGTTACAAATTTTTCCAATGGAAGGATACATCGTCCATTCCACTCCCTATTTAGTTTATTTTATTCATGGGTTTTCTATTACAAGGTTATCTATTTGATTTATTATAGAGATTACACCATGAATTTGGTGCTGGGTATCTAGTTATTCACATTTCTTGAGTTCTTTATTTGGGGAAAGCCCATCTTGTTTGATCTAGGAGTATAAACACTTATATACATATATACATGCATGTATATATGTATATTAATATATATTCATCCATTATTAGGATGGATCTGCATTGTATTTTGATATATAATCATTGAAAGCTCTGGTCTGGTCAAAAACATATTTTTTCAAAATAAGATTGGCACACATGTGACTGTTACAAGTCACTCATCCTGTCATGGTGCTTATTGTGCTATTGACACCTGTTAGGATTCTAGTGTTGGTTACTATTAAATCGGGATCTTATACAAAATTGTACATAGATGTATATATTCCTGAATATATATAGTTGTATACATTTCTACAAAGTTTCATGATTATTATAATCCCTATTTTACATCTTCTAAGTACAAATTTAAACAACTAAGTAAAATGGATATTTTTATTAGACTATTTGCAATTTCACAGAGAACAATATTAGTTTCTATTCTGCTGACGTCGGTTGGTCAACCGGTGTAGGGTTCATCCTCAACCCTTAGATTAAATGGACATGAACCTTAAGATTTAGGTATTTTCAAAAAACCCCTAAATATATTTAAGAGTTATTCTTATTCTATCTTTTACTCTAAACTCATTCATTTGTTCACTCTTGATTTGCAAGTTGGACAAGTGGAAGCCATGGAAGAAAGGTAGGAACCATGGAGAAATTTATTTGGTTACAAATTTTTCCAATGGAAGGATATATCGTCCATTCCAATCCCTATTTAGTTTATTTTATTCATGGGTTTTCTATTACAAGGTTATCTATTTGTTTTATTATAGAGATTACACCATGAATTTGGTGTTGGGTATCTAGTTATTCACATTTCTTGAGTTCTTTATTTGGGGAAAGCCCATCTTGTTTGATCTAGGAGTATAAACACTTATATACATATATACATGCATGTATATATGTATATTAATATATATTCATCCATTATTAGGATGGATCTACATTGTATTTTGATATATAATCATTGACAGCTCTGGTTTGGTCAAAAATTTATTTTTTCAAAATAAGATTGGCACACATGTGACTATTACAAGTCACTCATCCTGTCGTGGTGCTTATTGTTCTATTGACACCTGTTAGGATTCCAGTGTTGGTTACTATTAAATCAGGATCTTATACAAAATTGTACATAGATGTATATATTCCTGAATATATATAGTTGTATACATTTCTACAAAGTTTCATGATTATTATAATCCCTATTTTACATCTTCTAAGTACAAATTTAAACAACTAAGTAAAATGGATATTTTTATTAGACTATTTGCAATTTCACAGAGAACAATATTAGTTTCTATTCTGCTGACGTCAGTTGGTCAACCAGTGTCGATCACTGTAAAGAAAATGGGTTCTTAAAAGGGGTGTATATAAACACACACACACACACACACACACACACACACACACACACACACACACACACACACACACACACATTTATTAGATCATAGTTTAACTAACTATTTAATAACATATTTTATATGTACAAAAGACTATTTTCTTTCATCATTTATGTGCAATAAATATATAGATTTTTCTGTTATAACAATACTTCAAATCTAACTACAAGAATTCCTTTTAAATCACAATACATTTAACTTCAAAAGAGAGAAAGGAGTTTAATCATTTACTAGGTGCAAGTCTCTTTTCTTTTCCATAATGAAAATTATATCCATTCAAGAGAAACAAGTATAAATTCCATATAATTTTCCAATACAAGATAACCATTTTACAAAATGAAATCACAGGCAAATTCGATTTCATTTCCAGATTTGAAGGAAATACATTATCACTAAAAAAAACTTTCAAAATTCCTTCTTTCAATAACCTCCAATACATAACTTTATATTAAAATTTACAAGAAAATTCTCTTTAAAAGACAATTATATAAAATCCATCGATTTAAGTGGAAACAACATGGCAAAAGTTACAAAATAACTATCTATTTCTTTGAACTTCTTCAATACAACACTTTTGAACATGACAACTTGAGCTCCTTCATTTCTTCAATAGCCAAAGACAACCACAAGGAAAGGGGAGTAGGAAACACTCTGCACCCCACCTATAATCCAATGAGAAGGAGAAGCCATCCTCCTCATTGGCCTTCGAGCACCAACAATGAAACAATAGGAGTTATCAAGAAACCATGGAAAATTTTATAGGGTTTCAACATATCCATTCACACAAAACTTTCAACACAACAAGAAAAATATAAAAATAACAACAACATGTAATTTTCCATGGCACAAAGGCTCAATATCCAAGCCAAGGGAGAAAATAAATACGAAGAATAACTCATTACTCCTAATGGATTAAGTGTCCAACTTAAAAGCCTTTGAAAACATCATCCACACAACCAAAACGAAACTCTTATCCTTCCCTTAATATCTTATGTCTCCCACAATCTCTTATCCCTCCCTCAAATAAATATATCAAGATAAATAAATAATATGTCTTGTTATCACAAGGTGGGACACTCAACACAAACTCCCTCTGAATTCTTAACAAAATAATATCCCTCCCTTAATAAATCCTAATTTTCTTTCTCCTACACAACCTTAAGGTCATACTATCCTCAAATAAAAAACAATACAACATCCATTCATTTTAGAACCATTTTAACAATAAAGAAAAAATAAAAATGTATGGGTTAAATCCCTATCATTCCATTCCAAGAAATCTCCAAACCACAAACACAAGCTCCAAGTTTTTCCATGTCCAAGACAAGAAGAAATAAATCTACCAAGCTCCCCACAAGGACTCGAAACAAGCTCCTCCAAAAATTCAAGTGTAAAATAAAAACATCTAACCCCAAAAACTTCAAAACAACATACTTTAATAGAAAGTGAGGAGAGAGTGGTTATGTGGCTCCATGTAGGATTCTACATCACTTATCCTCCACTCCACTTCACATGGTCAAACACCAAGCCCAAAGCTCATAAATTGGTGGGTGAGAATATGAGAAGTTCTCCTTCCACACACAAACCATTGACCATATTTCAAGGACAAAATTAAAATCTCATGTAAGAGAGTGACATAATTTCACCTTTTTAACTTCCAAATCACATAATGGGGCATAATTTTTACCCCTTACCCCATAAATATAGTTGGTAGGTAAATATAAGAGGTGTGGAACAAGATTAACTTGTCCCACAAGCCTCCCAAAATTTCCCTAAAGCCAAAATCCGAGTTTGGCATGCAAGATTGAGTTTACAACACCAATACCAATAAAATCTCTTCCAATTCCATAATACAATCAAGGAAAATCTACCAAAATTAAATATCCCTTTGTCACATCCCAATTTACTTTAATTTACATGATTAATCAACTTAAGTAAGAGAACATTAACTCACAATAATAAAGTGAACACATTATAAAAATAAATCACATACTAAAAAAATAATTAAAAGGAAAAGGTAAAACAACACATTTACCCATGGTCACATTTGAGATCACCCCCCAATGGGGACCTCCCAAAAAATTCATCAATAACATAAAAACATACAAAAACACAAGTTGCCAAGGTGACCTAGTTACCAATGCCCAATATTCTTTCATTTTTGGTCTCCTATCCCCTTTTGTTTTTTGTGACATAATTCCTAAAAAAATCGAACAATACCTCTTCGTCCTTACAACCATATGAATGAAATCAAATAAATAAAACACACACATACACAAATATATATATATATATATATATATATATATATATCAATTCACATCATGAAATAAAAAAGATAAATCATCATCAAAATCAATCTATTTCATCAATTGTTTAAAATTTAAAAATATATCAATTCTATCATTACATCAATGACAATGAGATCACAAGACTAGTTAGATCGTCTAACAAAATCTATATGTCAAAATGCAAAATGTTAGTATATATAAAGCAGTAACTCTAGATCATCATAGGATTTAAAACATGTCAATAAGCTAAACGTCCATACCGTCTATGAAATAAGCTAATCAAAATATACTAATGTCCATGTCTCTAATAAATAATTATTAAAACATAGTATAATAAATGTCGAAGGGAAGTGGTCATTACATCCCCCTCCCCATAGATTCGAATTCCTCCTTGAAGTCATGGGAAGAGGTAGGAAAACAAAGCATGCAAAGTAAAATTTCCACCTTTGATGGGGCTTCTTTAATTTGAAGTGAAGTGTGTCCCTCAGAACTCCAGCTTTGTTCAACAATATTGAAGAAGAGATGGGAGACTATAAGGCACAAATATTAATCCTTCTCCACATAATATTGATAGCATTAAAACCTTTATAATAATTTCTACGAGGTCAACCAAGCTTCAACACAGATCATTTAAATAGGGTAAATGTCTATTGAATTGCAATGCATGACATCTAAGGTCTGAGAAGAACAAGAAAATTCATGAACACAGGGTGTCCACGTAGCCACACATGGGTATATTACATAGTAAGAACAAGAAGTATAAGCCTTCTATTCAGCTTGAATTTCACTTTGATGTTTTTTATTTTAGATAACGTTAACAGTTCTTTCAATTATGACCTTCAAATTTTCATGAGAAAACACACTGACTCACATGTCTAAAAAATTCAAGACCATAGAAGACAAGGTTTAACAACGAGGAGTACTTCTAATTTTAACAAAATTCTTTACAAATATGAGGACTATTCATTAGAACTACTTAATATAATATTCAAGAGTTCACTTAACTTTTCATGGTGATACTAAGCATACTCTTGGCCTCAAGATTTCCGTAACTGAAAGTTCTATCTAAATATTATAACACACACACATACACACAAATTCCACTCAATTAGATTACATTTCCATTTTGAATATAGGTAGTATTTGCACATACTATCTTATCAACACCAGAGATGTCATTCAATCTATATAATATGGTGAAATTTATTGGTTTTAAACCCATCCCAACTCAAAAGAATCTTAAAATGAACACAAGCTTAAAATCACAACACCTAGCGACACTCACGCGAGATAGGATAAAATAGGCAACATGAGAGATCCAACGAACAACTTACTAGAGCATCACACCAATATTCTTGTTGAAACATATAAAAACAACTTGCACCATACTATTCCCAATGGACAAGGGGGGGGGGGACAACATCATGGTTACTCAAAAATGAAGGAAGATCCCAACATTCCTCCATATCCTTTACACATCTTTCCCAATATTGCCAATAATCCTAGGTCACCAATGACCTAATTCCAACACAATAAGGGTGCTTCCCTTAAAAATGGAGAGATAGACTCACTCCTGAAAGATCACAAATCATACACTTGTCAAGATAAGAGGAAAAAGGTAAAATGGTATGAAAGGTTCCAATAATGGGAAAATTACACACATTAATGTTGAAGGAGTAAAACACGGCTATGACACATCACTATCATCAAGAACTCCAGTATTCAAGGTAGGAGGACCAATTTAAAGCTTCAAAAGATTGCCACTTTTGGTAATATAGGCGTAGGGACCACCAATATTAACATAACAATTATTCCACTCTAACAAGGTGATACTATCCTTATGCATAATTTTATAAATTTTAGAATAACCATAGAGAATTTTAAAGATAGTCTAACATGTATGTTGTGTTATAAACATTATACTTGTGTTTTTTATTTAATATAACAAGGGAGGTATAAACATTTAATTATCATGGTTTCAACTTTGGATTTTGTTATGATATTCAAACTAATTATTGTACTAGTATAGCATTGAACCACTTATTCTTCCATGATTTATAGTTCTCATATTATTTCACGTACTAATTACCATAAAAGATATTTAAAATTTTGCAGTACTAGCACAATATATGCTATATTAAGGTTATATATATATATATTCGATATATTTTTATAATATTTCAATATTATTTGAAAATCTTAAAATCTTAGGGTGTAACTAAGGTTAGGCACTCGTACAGTAGCTCAAGGGAATTTTCAATTGCTTCTATCACTCATATTACACCCTTTATAAATTTAAGGGCGTGCAATAAATATTTATACCATTAAGGTTGTTTATTTATACATTTTACTGGTGTTCAAACCCATAGATTTATCCATTCCCTATGCTAAATCACAAAATGCAAGTTGTGTTTACATTCTCTAATCATATTTCTTACAAACTTTCTAATTAATGCATTCCTTATATTATGACATCCCAAATCATGTATCATTAGGGTAATCACCAATGTTGACATGATTTTTCACCCTTCTATATTGGCGGAAAAATTATTCATTTTAGTTCTAGGGAGGGTATGAAAGGTTTCTTGGCTAATTTTCACATAGTATTATTTCTTCTATTAACTACAAGTTTAGAGTAAGAACCCATCTTCATAGTTTCCAAGATTTACTTATTAAGTTTCAAAGGTCAAAGCCTCCCAATGAGGGTTCTAATATACTAAGGTTTATCACATTACCAATTTAATTTTAGTGATTAGGAGGAGCCAAGGTTATCACATTATTAAGTTATAGGAACAAGAGGCCATTAACAATAATGGGACACACCAACTTTACAAGAATCTCTCCCAAAATTTACATGCATCTCAAATTCATTCCCATTAGGTCTCCACAAGTATCAATAAGAGTACAATGAAGGCAAAAATCATATAGCTATAAATTTGTTTTTTTACAGGTTCACGGAGTTTAGATTGGTGTGAGGGAGAAAACATTGTTTACGGTTTATACTTAAAATAGGTTCACTATAAAAAGAGAATGTTTCAAAAAAATACTTATACGTCTACAAGATACCATCAACCAAGCAGTTAAGACAACAAGGGGAAATAAATTACCCCATAGAAACCACACTTCTTTACCAAGAGAACATCAACATATCAAGAGGGCAGCTAAATGGATTCACTCAAAACATATTTCTTGAGCCAAGAGTTATAACCTTGGATGAAATATCATGATTGATAACTCAAGACACATACAACTAAAATATCTTAGTACAAGCTCCAAAATAAACCAAATCCATCCATATTTGTGTCATCATAACTAGATACTAATATATTATAATGTCGTATACTTTTAAAAAATTAAGATATTAAGACAAAGGTATATTTATTTATGGGTCATCAAGACTAAATTAAGCACCATGTTGGAGGAACTAAATCATTTTAATATTTACCCCAAGGTATTACAGTTCAAACATCGATATTTTCTAAAATATCACAAAGAGACTGAGTTAGGACTCCCATATGTCAATCAATGGACTATCACATCCCAAAAGTTAACTATCCACCATAAGCCCATAATTATCCAAGAGTTAATTTGTCCTTAACATAATCCATAGTTCCATAGTGAGTAGCGCATCAATCCAAAAGAAGAAAGAAAACTCATACCATGATGTAAGAAAAACATAATCATTATCAAATGCCAACTATACTACAAAAAACATAAAATAATCTCTCTAAGAAGGTTGATTATCGAAAATATCAGCCCAAGATCCTAGACAGACAAAGCCCTGTCACTCAAGAACCAAGGCACGATCTAAAGCACCTACGATAACAATCAAAACTCTTAGGGTGTACCCCCATACAATGAAATAACATAATACAAAAAGATATAACTAGTTGATCAATAGACAAGAGGGAAACTACATAACATTCTAGATGATGTTTAGCCAAGTGGCCATCAAGGAAAAAAATCTTTGAGTCACCAAATAGATATAAAATCCAAGAAATTATGGAAATAAAAAGAAATGGCTAAGTAGCCGCATTTCAATCTTCTTAAAATCTCTCAATAAGATAAAATAAAATAAAAATAATATTCTCAGAGCTTCTCGACATATTAATAAAATAAAAATGTTGGTTGTTGATATAAGGATTAATGTTTACAAATATAAAAGAAATGAAATTTCTACATCACAATCACTTCGCAACCCTTTATGGCTTTCACAAGGAGTACTCTACATCAAGCTCACATCTAAGAATATACATACAATCCTAGGTCTAATATGACATCATGTAATGATATCAACTCCTTCAAATGGAGATTATGTCATCAAAGCGATGAACACGACAAAATTATATAGCAACTGACAAACCATACGTAACTTACCTATCCACTAATAAAATAAGTGAAGTTATTAAAACCTAATCAACCCCTGGATCTCCTCCTTAATGACCCTTAAATGTCACTTCTATCACTAATTCTCAAAAGTGTACTAAATAATAGCATTCCAGATAAAGGATGGTCTCTACGGGGTCAACACCATCACATGACCATAACCAAGAACTAGGAACCCAATAACAAACACCCTCGCAAGGAACCGAATTCCTATCACTCAAGAAGTTCAAAATAATATCAAAATGAATTAATATTTCTACATAGTTGGGTTCAAAAAGACGCCAACTTAGGTGAATACAAAAATTGAATTTTTATTATTATTTTTATTAGGGGCTCAAGTTTTCTAGGTTTAGGTTTCACTAAATGGTTGTTGTGTTCCCATGTTTTTCCAGGGACCAAGCGTTGAACCCACGACTTTGATAACAAGTGTAACGCCCAAAATTTGATGCATGAAACCCAAAAGAAAGCTCAATAATTACTTAAAAAAACATGGAATACATTTTTTTTGTTTAAAAGGTTTGTAACAAGATACTGATTAATTAGGTTTAAATATTTATGGCGTAATAAATTCCACATAATATTAAAGTTGTCAAAATTAAATTAATAATTAAATCTTATTAATTTAAACACATAACATTTTATATTTAAATCCTCTTCTAGGGTTTCCGTTAATTCTAATTTAGAAATATTGACTAACTTATCTATGTTATTTCATATTATTTAAAACTCCACCTAAGTTCATTTTGGACTAAAATCCCCTAAGTTAGTTTAATTCATACTACCCATAATAATGTAACACCAATTAAAAAATTTAATTATTTATCCCTTATATTTTACTTTTAATTACCTTTAAATCCATTTGTTAATTATCTAAAAGTCCACACACACCATTATTTATGTAATCCCTATAGCCAAATTTCAACTATTTCTCTAGAAACCTAAAGAAAGGTTCTCAACTTACCCTAAACTATTAAATTTCCCCATTTATATAATACCCAGATAAATTTAATTAAAATTACCCAACCCCATAAAATGCCACAACTTGAAAGTTATAGGGTTAATCCTGTACCCTTAGATTAATTGGACATGAACCCTTAGATTTTAGTATTTTAAAAAGAACCTTAAATATCCTTAAGATGTCTTCTTATTCTTCCTTTACTCTAAACTCATTCATTTTTTTACTCTTAATTTGTAGGTTGGACTAGTGGAATCCCTGGAAGTAAGGGGGAAACCTTGTAGAAATTTCTTTGGTTACAAATTTTTCCAATGGGAGGAGACTTCCTCCATTTCATTCCCTATTCAGTTTTGTTTATTCATGGGTTTTCTATTATAAGGTTATCTATTTGTTTTATTATAGATATTCTGCCATGAATCTAGTTTTGGGTATTTTATTATTCACATTTCTTTAATTATTTATTTGAGGAAACCCCATTTCTTTTGATCTAGGAGTATATATAATTATATACATTAATACATGTATGTATATATGTAAATACATGTATATACATCCATTATTAGGGTGGATCTACATTTTGTTTTGATATATAATAATTTAAAGCTCTGGTTTGATAAAAAACACGTTCTTTTTTCAAAATAATATTCGCACATAGGAGACCAATGCCAGTTGCTCAACTGGTCATAGTGCCTACTGCGCGACCGATGCCAGTAAGGTTGTACAAATTTTCATGATTATTATAATCCATGTTGTACATCTTCTACATAAAGATTTCAAGAACTAAGTAAAAAGGATAATTTTATTAGACTGTTTGTAATTTCAGAAAGACCAATGCCATTTTCTATTCTGCCGATGTCGTTTGGTTGACCAACATTGCTCACTGTGCAAAGATAGTTTGATTAAATGGGGTGTATAAAAACATATATATTTCTAGTAATATATATATATATATATATAGATCAAATCCGATTTAAAATAACTATTTAATATCAAATTTCATAAGTACAAAAGACTATTTTCTTTCTTGATTAAAATGCACTAAATATATAGATTTTTCCTTTATAAGAATAATTGAAATCTAACTTCAAGAATTGGTTTTAAATCAATATACATTTAACTTCAAAAGAGAAAAATGAGTTTAATCATTTACTAGGTGCAAGTTTCTTTTATTTTCGACAATATAAATGACATCCATTCAAGAGAAATAATTATGACTTCCATATAATTTTCCAATACAAAAAAAAAAATTTACAAATTAAAAGAACAAACAAATTTTATTTCATTTCTAGATTCGAAGGAAATACATTTTCACTAAAAACAAATTTCAAAAGTCCTTATTTCAATCTCTTCCAATTCATAGCTTGATAGTAACATTTATAAGAAAATTCTCTTTAAAATACAAGTGTATACAAGCCTTCCACTTAACTGGAAAAAACATGGAAAAATTTAAAAAATAACTATCTCTTTCTTTGATCTTTTTCAATACAACACTTTCCAAGATGAAAACTTTAGCTCCTTCATTTCTTCAATATCCTAACACAACCACAAGGAAAGGGGAATAGGCAACGCTCTCTACCCAACCTATAATCCAATGAGAAGGAGAAGCCATCCTCCTCATTGTACTCCAAGACCTAACAATGCAGCAATAAGAGGTATCAAATGACCATGAAAATTTTTACAAGGATTCAACACATTCATTCACAAAAAATATTTCAAGACAACAAGAATAATACAAAAATAACAACAACATACAATTTTATCAAACACAAAGGCTCAATATCCAATCCAAGGGAGAAAAGAAATATGGAGAATCACTTATTCCTCCCAATGGGTTAATTTTCCACCTTAAAATACTCCAAAAATTTCATCCACACAACCAAAACCAAACTCTTATCCCTCCCTCAATCTATTATGTCTCCCTCAACCTCTTATCCCTCCCATAAATAAATATATCAAGATAAATAATTAATCTTTCTTGTTATCACAAGGTGGGACACTCAACCCAAAATCCCTCCAAATTCATAAAAAAAATCTTATCCCTCCCTATATAAATCCCCATTTTATTTCTCCTACGCAAACTTAAAAACATACTATCCTCAAGTTAAAAAAAACACAACATCCATTCATTTTACAACCATTTTCAAAACAAATAAAAAATAAAAATGCATGGGTTAAATACCTACCTTGCCATTGCAAGAAATAACCCAACCAAAAGCAAAAGCTCCATGTTTTTCCAAGTCCATGACAAACAAAAAGAAATATCCCAAGCTCCCCACAAGGACTCCAAACAAGCTCCTCAAAAAATGTGACTGTGAAATAAAAACTGTAACCCAAAAAACATAAAAAACATACATAAATAGAAAGTGAGGAGACAGTGGTAATGTGGTTCTATGTGTGATGCCACATCAATTCTTCTCCACTCCACTTCACATGGTTAAACACCAATCCCAAAGCTCATAAATTGGTGGGTGAGAATATGACAAGTTCTGCTTCCACACAGAAACCATTAACCATACTTCAAGAACAAAAATAAAAGCTCATGTAAGAGAGGATTAATTTCACTATTTTATCTTTCAAATCACATAATGGGGCCTAATTTTGACCCCTTACCCCATAGGTATAGTTGGTAGGTTACTATAAGAGGTGTGGGACAAACTTAACTTGTCCAAGAAGCCTCCAAAAATGATCCTAAAGCAAATATTAGAGTTTCACATCCAAGATTGAGTACACAACACCAATCTTAAAAGAATCCCTTCGAAATCCATAATACAATAAAAAATAATCTACCAACATTAATTACCCCTTGATCACATCCCAACTTACTTTAATTAACATGATTAATCAAATTAAGTAAGAGCACATTAACTAACAATAATAAAGTGAACAAATTAATTTACAAAAATAAATCACATAATCAAAAAATAATAAAAAGGAAAAGGGAACACAACACATTTACCCATGGTCACAGTTGAGGTAACCCTCCAATTGGGACCTCCTAAAAACTTCATCAAGAGATCCTTCTTTGCACAATTTTCATGAAAACCTTGAGGAAATATGATCAATACAACACAATCTAACTCTCACGAGTTGTCAGACTAGAGAGTGGAGATGTTTCCTGGACAAGGTTCATGTTACTAAAGACAATAATTAAAACCTGATTGTCTCTGAATATTTTGGCAGTGGAATTTGTTCAATTTGTGGATACACAGTTCAAACAAGGGTGGTTCATGTAGGGTTTATCATTTGAGAAGTTTTTTGGTGGGATGTTAAGCAAGAAAAAGTTGATTATACCACATAGTTGAAATCCTTAACAAATATTGGAGCACTCACAAAAAAAATGCATCAAAAAAACCAAGACATTCCTTCAACCAGAAGGTGTGTAGAAATGGAGGCCCAGCGATGCACGATTTCATAGACTATCCAATAATTCAACACAAAGGATCATGTTAAAGACTCAATTAAATGTTGGAAATCCCTGATTACTCATGCCTAAGATAAACTCATAGGCTTACAAACAATCTTTGTCAACATAGTGAAAATAAAGTGATTATAAATTGTTTATTTCATTACCAGATGAAATATCTTCTCATAATGAAATTGCAAATGCCACAATACTAACACATGAACAAGATATTGTGTGATTTAGAGGTATTTTAACATAAGATTGCAATAGGAACATGACAAAATATTTGAAGACTTTCTGAAATAAAAGCAAACACAATTATGTTAATGATCAACACAAATTCATTCAAGGTTCACTAGATTCATCAATAGGGGAGAGTTTTTTTTTAACAATCTCAAAGCTTGTCAATGGTTGTACACTTGCAACCATATTGACATGACTAAATCTATAAACATAGGGAAAGAAATAGGTTTCTCAGATGGTCTCTCAGGAAAATGGTTTTTTCTCAAAATTCCTCAGAAAAGTTAACTCCCAACCTTATGCAAGAGTATTCTCATTGAATTTATAGAATTTCACTTGATAACTCATCCCAAATTTTCACCCCAAAAGAAAAATATTCGAGGTATACTTTTTTTGTTACATATTTGTTCAAGAAAGTGATGTTTAACAAATTTACACCCAAAAGCTACCAGGTGTACAAAAAATAATATTTTCAATTATTTGCACTGATTGTTTTAACTTGGGCATCTAGTCATCTCCTATGGTAGCATGTCCATCTTCTTTTGAGTCTGTAACTTCCTTCTCCACACTCTTTTCCTTTGCATCATGCTTTACTGATAATTCATTTTCTTTGGGTGCCTAAGAAACTCTATTTCAAAAATTCAACTACTGCACTTCTCAAATTTACAAATCGAGCTCCATAATCAATTTGATTACACTTAGCTGAAAAAAATGACAATAGACCATGGAATTAACCAAAAAGGATGAAAGCAATTGAATCCCTTAAGGTCCCTGGTTTGCGTAGGAGTAATAATGGCAGAAAAACTAGATGCATTGTATCACAGCCAGGTAAGTGCACCAAGATGGTGAACAATTAAGTGGACATAAAAACCCAAAATTTAGGTACTGCGAGCGTGGTTTATAAACCGTGCTCGTAGTTTCTAAATTCTGCTCGCGCAACTATTTTTTATAGCCTCGATGATTTCTAAACCTCAAACTGTGATCAAAGTTTGAAACTACAAGCACAGTTTAAAACCATGCTCGCAGTTTCAAACCGCACTCGCGATCCTTTGAGACAAAAAAAATAGACCCGTAACTCCTCATTTTACCTCATTTTTCCTTTGCAACCACGATTTCTCCTAGACCTTTGGCACTCGCACTTTGAATACCACCTAAAAATTACTCTTTGAACTTATGGATCATGATAGTTTCAACCATGCCACCAAGATAAAGAGGTAAGCCCTCGATTTTGATCAATTTGTTTGCATTTTAGGTTATTTTTTGTGATTTTCATGGGTTTTTCAATTTTTTGTTTATGTATAGATTTTTTTTTGTTTTTTCAGTTACTCGAAAATCTCGTAAACCTATAAACCATCAAAATATTCCTTAAAACCCTCCAAAAAATCCTCAAAACCCTCAAAACAATCCTCAAAACCCTCCAAACATTCTGCAAAATCCTCCTTTAAACATTGATATGCCTCTTGTGGCTGCTTCTGTCCCCACGGAACTAATAGGAACACACGCTGATATCGTTGAAAGAATTTGAAAAAATAAAATTCTCATTGAGAGCCTTATTCATAATATAAGAGAAAATCATGCCACAAATCCATCCAGCATGACTTTAGCCAACACATTACATATATTGATTGGAAAAGTTGATTCCACAACCAACCAAATAGACAGATGGAATACCCTTACAAGTGATTACAAGAAATGGTATGAAAATAAATTATCCCATGTGGCCGTGAAAGACAAACGAATTGGAAAAGACCACATTTGTGCATTATTTACTGACCCAAGAACCAATTCCCCCCATAGTTACTTACAAATGGTTCTCAATCCATTGGTGCCATGATGACCGAATCAAGAACAATTTTTGGGAGCGATGGTGGAAGGTTTTTGATTATCCACCATGCAACAATAATGAGGTTCCCCTATATTTTTTGAATAAATTATATTGCGAGTTCGTGCTTAATGAAGTCCCAAATTATTTTGACTTTTCTGATTTTTATGGGCAAGGTGGTGGCTCTGAAAAGAGTAGACCTAGTGCACAGTTAGGTCAACCAAGGATCACACATGCCCCAAAACCTCCACTTCTTTTGGTTAACCCTCCTATAGTGAAGGAGGTTGTGGAGATTGACACACTACATGCATTCAAGGAGCTCATTGACACTCTAACCCATCATAGTGAGCATATTGCATCTAGTGATGTTGGTGGAGGTGTCAGTTCTAGCGCACCACACCACTATGGATCATGTGGTTCCGTATGCACTGCAGGTGAGACATAATTTTTTGGATCACATGATTTCTTTTCTCTAGATGAGATAATGGCGGATGTTTTAGGAACTAGTGTAAAGGATCTTTAATATATATACAATAGTTTAATTCATGTTTGAGATTTTAATATATATGTATTTTGTTGTACGTTATCTACATACATGTAAAAACTAATTTTTTATTTCATTTTAAATAGAAAGAGATGGCAAAGGAAACATTCGGCGGCGACATGCTAGGTACCACAACTAGGTATGTTATAAATGTAAGTTTAAATTTGTACTTAAATTTAAAATTTTATTTGATTGTGCACTTTTATTATTATAATGTTTCACATGTACATGTACATATTAATATATATTTGTTTTTTATATGCAGGATCATGGCAAGTCATCATTTGCTATGGGAACTGAGGCTACTGGCATGCCTCAAATTTCTTTTACATAGGTTAGTTTCTCTTTACATTTTGTTTATACTTGTGGTAGTTAACATGGATTATGCTTTGGCTCTGTTTAGTGGCAGTCATGTAGATTAATATTGATTTGTACATATTTTTTGTATAGCTTATGACCACTAGAGAGAATCCTCCATATATGCAGACGATGGAGGCTACTGTATATACTATCATAGCATCTACAAATCCACTAAATGAGGTACAATTTTTCAAATTTGTTAAATTTATTTAGGAATGATTTCTTATTACTTAAATCTACAATATCAAATTTTGTACATGAAATATTTCATTTGAAATTTAATTATTTGTACGTAGCTTACTTCTCATGAGTCTACTATTGTCCCTGCCATGTGTCAACAAAAAATTTATAGGGATCACAAAATTGTGGTAAGATTTCACATGCATTTTAACTAGAATATAAGTTTCTAAATTTTGAATGTATTTTAAAAATCTGTGCGTTAAAAACTTGTTGTTTATGAATGTGCAGGTTAGGTTGTAAGCCTGCTTAAAGATGCCTAGGACCACACAGATGAAATTCGTAGTGGCATCTCCCTCCACTACATCCCCAGGTCATGGAAATGCTACTTCTAGCAGGGTGAAGAGATGGATGATGTTTCATGATTAGATTCATAGGACGTGGATGTACATAGATATATATGGACCAGCTAGTCCTAGTTCATGAGTGTTCATAGGAAATTGTATATATAGCCTTATATGACTGCATGTGGTCCTATATGTATGACACAATTGGTTTGATATGTACACATGTTATGAACTTATATTTTTAGAGATGTGTTGATGGGTTGTTGTATTCTTCCAATCATTTAACTGACATAATCTTTATCAGTGTCATTCTAAACTAGGGTTTTGTCCTAGGCAATAAGCAATGGAGTCTAAGAGAACTAGTTGTACGTTGCGTCTGCTAGGGGGTTGCTTAGTTTTAGTGACTATTCTATGGAAGTGCAGTTAAAATCTACGGAAATTAAATACAATTCTATGGAATTAAACTATGTGTAATGAAAGGAATTTTAGCAACTAATCTTCTACTGTAAAATAAAATATGCACACACTTATTCTTAAAAAATTAAATCACAACTGAATAAATGGAATTTTTAGTAGAAAGCAAGACTATTCATGAACTCGATTTGCATAAAAAAACCATATATTCTAAGCGAAAGTGGTAATGGAGAAAGCAGAGATAGTTAATCAAAGCATGCATGTAAAGCTCATCAAACGATAATTGTAGTAAAACTAATCGAAGGACTGTATGCATGAACTCAAAGTAACCTCGTATCTCGTCGGTTGAGTGGGCCCTTACTCTTCCTTAGGATAGAGTGATCAACAAATTATATTTCTCAAAATTTTGTGGTTTTCATTAACTTCAAAATGAATTCATAACACATCAAAAACAAATCCAGAATAATATGAAGATAATCTTCTTCAAGAATCAAAAAGTGGTACCCCAAGTTCTGAAGAAAAAGTCTTCATATAGAAAATGTTGGTTACAAGATCTGCGATATCAAGCGGCATTAAAAATTGTTCATCAAATATCAATTAAAAATCATAGATTCCTATGGGCCATTAGAGTCAAGCTCAAGCTAATAGGTCAATTCGATGGAAATAATCTTCAGTCACATGCTTCGAACTTGGGCTTCTTATCCACTAGTAACTTCCATCATTCCCTGCACACATCATCACATTTGATCTCATAAAGATAGTTAGTAGGAGATTCATGTCATAAATGGTTTTCATAAATAATAGCAAGGAAAATGCATCAACCTACTAAGATATGACTACACAAAACATCCCCATATACTAATAATTCATATCACAAAGAGTATTTTTGGTCTAAGAAATGATATTAATGCGCCAAACAATGCACTCATCATTTTCCCCCTGACTTTACCTATTGCATGTCCCAATGCAAATCATCTATTCCCTGCTTTCCTTCCAAGTTGTTCAGCCATGTCATACTCCTCAAATTGATCAGTGTATTGCTTTTTTGTATTCATGAAGCCCTGAGTATTGGAGGTAATTTCCATCTAGGTAGTGAAACTGTCATGGGACTGTGCTACATTGTTCTTCCAGGTCGTGAGAGGGCTCAAGAGGAGTGGAGGCCGTACTTAGAGACCTACCCATTCATCAATGTATTGTTGGCTGGTTTTCTCTCTAGTTTGATTGATAATTGTGATGAAAGCATCACCCCTGCACATGCTCCAGCTCAAATTCTTGGGAGAGAGAACCTCCCTAAATTTCAAAGGCAGGCTTAAAGTATCCCATCTCCTATCACGAGCTTGCCAAGCATCCACAAAATTCTCCTGACTATAATTTTCAAAATTAATAACAAACTGAAGAAAATTCTGAGAAGTATTCACCCCAACCCTTTCCTGATATTATAATGATTGAAAGTGTTTCCATAGGGTGACATCTGTATGATGAGTTGGGTGAATGTGAAATTCAATGGACTGAGTAGTGTTATTGAAACTGTTTGTTTACTACCTTCAAATTATCTGATTCCGCAATACAGACTGAAAGGATTTAATTTGAAAATCACCAACAAATAGGTTGATCAAGAAATTAGGGACATTGGTCACTATCATGTTATGTAGATAAAATTCATAGAGTAAATTTTGAATTTCTGGAGCACTGCACTTGTAAATTGATAAAAAACTAGGGCCATCGGCAATTTTGTGAGGGGCTTGAGAACACAATTGAAATAACTGCCAAGAATAAAATTGTTCTTGGACATACATGTTGTAGATTGAGGAGGGTTTCCTACATGACAGTAGTTTGATGGCCAAAGGAAAGACAAATTCTAAGGTAGATGTTACTTTTTGTTTTTCCTCTTCCATAGATTCTTTTTCTTTTTTATAATTTTTTATTTTCCTTCAAAAATTCCGTTTCCTAAAGGGACAACTGTTGGAAACTATTCAAGAGGGTAAAACTCTTATCACGATGTTGCTTTAAACAACTTACTTCAACTCGTAGGGGAGCAATCTCCCGAACTTTTTCTACTGTCTTTTGTGTAAATTTAGCTTGTAATAAAACGGTGGTTTCTTCCATACCTTGTAATTGATATTTTAGCAGTGTGATTTCCTCTGGATAGTTTTAAGAAGGTGCCATTTGGGTGTCATGAATTTCTAGAGTTACAATGTGAATTTCCGTAGATGACGGAATAGCAGATGATGGAGCAGTTAGGTCATCCTCTGTAGAAAGTGTAAGTTTTCCCATTCGTTGGCATGCATCACACTGCCACACATACTTTTTGACAGTCTTATGGAGGGAAGGCCAATAGTACCCTACTCCAAGGATCTTGTGAATTGTTCGTTTCACTGAATAATGAACCCCTCCTAGGTCATCATGACATGCTCGCAGTATGTCATGTACCTCATCCTATTGAACACACCTGCGAAGAAGCATGTCAGGACAACATTTAAATAAGAATCTGTTACACCATTTATATGTTGCACTATTTCTAGCCAATCACCTTATTTCCTTATGAGTAAAATAGGCATGAAACTTCCTTGTTGTTAAATAATTCGCGAGATCAGTGAACCAGGGAGTCTTACTAGAGATAACAAACAATTGTTCATCGATAAATTGGTCTTGGACTACTTCGTCATCACTTGAAACATTTATTCTGGAAAGAAAATTACCAACAATGTTAGATTTCCCAGGCTTATCTATAATAGTGAGATTGAATTCTTGCAACAAGAGTAACCAGCGAATGAGCCTTCCGTTAACCACTGGTTTGTTCATCAAATATTAAATGGAAGAGTGGTCAGCGTAAACAAAAAATTTATATCCAGTGATGTAATGACGAAATTTATTCAAAGCATACACAACAACAAAAAATATTTTTCCGTAGTAGTGTAATTATTTTCCATAGGAGTCAAATTTTTGCTAATAAAATAAATTACATACATATGATCTTCTGAGTCTTTTTGTCCAATAACAACGACCATGGCTCTATTAGAAGCATCAGTGTGGATATGGAAAGGTTTTCCTCAGTTAGGGCCATGTAAGACAGGGGTTGTTGTCATCTTTTCTTTGATAGAATCAAATGCCTGTTGAAACTGAGAAGACCATTAAAAAACACAATCTTTGGTTAGCAATGAAAACATTGGGGCGAAAATTTTGCTAAAATCTTTTATGAATCGGCTGTAATAACCAGCATGGCCAAGGAAACTTTTGATGTCAGTCGGATTAGCTAGTGTAGGTAATTGGGCGATGACTGATATCTTTTTGGGATCCACCTGTATACCTTGGGCTAAAACATGGTGACCTAAGACAATTCCTTGATCAACCATCATTAGACATTTTTCATGACTCAGACATAGTTAGTGTTGTTCACATCGACTGAGTAATTTCTCAAGATTACTCAAAGATTATTCAAAATTGGATCCATGGACATTGAAATCATCCATGTAAACCTCAACACAGTCGTTAGCAAGATCTGTAAAAATGGCCAAGACTTCCTGCTGAAATTTAGCGAGGGCATTACAAAGGCCAAAAGGTAATACTCTATAAGTGAATGTACCCCAAGGGCACGTAAAAGTAGTCTTATCCTCATTAACAGGGGCAATAATAATTTTATTATACCCACTAAACCCATCCAAGAAAGAGAAATATTTCTTACCATCCAAATTGTCCAGGACTTGGTCAATGAAAGGCAGGGGAAAATAATATTTCTTGGTGGCTTTGTTAAGTTCCCTATAATCAGCACATATTTTCCACTTACCCTTCTTCTTGGTAAAAATAACTAATTGGGAAACCCACTGACTATCAGATATAGGATAGATGAAACCTACCTTTAGGAGATTTTTTATCTCAGTTTTGACTATGTCTCTTAATGCTGGATTGATTCTTCATTGCGGCTGCCTTATAGGTTTGATGTCATCAGTGTAAATATGATGTGTACAGATGCTAGGATGAATTCCTTTCATATCAGTGTAATCCCAAGCAAAAGCATGAGAATGTTTCTTCAGAACCTCAAGCACCCTAGCTTCTTGATTGACCTCCAAGTCACTTCCTATAGTCATCTTTCTACCCATACTGACAAGCACCTACTTAGTATCATTCGCAAGACGAAGCTCTGTACTAGTGATAAAAGAATTCAATACGAAAACATGGGGCTAAAGCATGTGCAGGATGGATATGTTATCAAAAGATAGAACCTTGGTTAAAGGACAATAGAAATCAGGAACTAAATGTTTAGAATTATAAACATAGAGTTTCCTACCAGACTCAGTAGAGGTAATGTCTAACGTTGGTATTCCAAATTCCATAGCAGTAGTGTTGATTTTTGTAGCTGTAGAGTCCTCAGAATCAGTCACCGCATATGGCTCTGCAACTTCTGTCATATGATTGTGTACTACAATAGTGGATAGAAATGAAGAACTCAAAGAGTTAGCATCCAAAGAATCCACCCATACCAGGTCACAATTGTTCATATACGGCTAGGCTGGAGGATATAATGAAATGTGTTTGGATTTCTACCCATTTAGAATTGTCATGTTGCCTGACCTGCAGTCAATGTACGTAGCAACCGTAGCTAGCCAAGGTCTTCCTAAGATGACTGGGTATCCCAACTTCCAAGCTTTAGCCTGCAAAACCATGAAATTAACTGGGTACTCCCATGATTCAATAGTGACCATTATATCTTCAACCACACCATCAGGTACAGCAATGGATTGATCTACTAACTGCAAAATAGTGTTGGTTGTTTGAAGTCTTGTCAAGGATATTAGGTTAATCATTTATGTTGTGATGAAATTAATAGCAGCACCAAGATCCACCAAAACATTAGATATTGACTAGTTGTTTATACAAATAGTAATGACAGGGCTCCCAGGATCCCTTTATTTTTGTGAGATAAGGGTACTAGCAACTAAATCAGCCAAAATCCCTTCGACTTTCACAGTCTTTGGAGATTTCTTTTTTCTTCTTGATGTCTTTATACATTCATTTCTAATGGTTTGGTTTAGTTCAGGGATGCCCCTTATTGCACGCAGTAGTGGAATGTCAATATGTACTTTTTCTAATTCCTAAACTAGTTTTGTTTCATCTATAGTTCGAGTGTCCTGTAATCAGTCAGGAAAAGAGGTTGTAGTATATTTGGGTATTTGATCATTCTGTGTATCTAGCATTGGTGAAGAAAAAGTGTTATCCTCAAGTTTTTCTTCCTTATCAGCATCATCAGGTAGTTTTGTGATAACAACAAGAGGGTTCAATATTTTTCCAGATCGTAATCGTAAATTACCAATAGTGTTAACCTGCATGGTGTTACCTGCGTCTGTGTCATCAATCAAAGTTGTCTGTTGATTTTTAGGATTGGATACAAGCTGAGCCTTAATTTGTGTTTGTGTTGCTTGTCCTTGATTTTGGTAGGCTTGAGGTGGAGGCATTAAAGCTTGTTGTGGCTGCTGGAACCTGCATTGTTGACTACCATTTTTTGGTGGTGCCTAGGACTGATTTTGGCTAAAATTTTGTTGAGGACCCAACTACTAATTGTGCCAAGGATTGGATGCTGGTGGTGGAGCCCAACCTAGCTAAGTGTAGGGTGTTTTCCAAGGTGGTGGATATGGATAAGTCATCTAGTTTGAGTTTTCCCACTCAGGTTATCCCTAAGAAGACTGAGAGGCTTGATTTGGCCATGGCATTCTCTAGGGATTCTGAGTTGGTCTAGATGGGAACCCACCCTGAATGTTTGTTCTTTGGACAAAATTTAATTCAGCAGTTGTTTGAGAGATGGCATTCAAACCTCCCTTCAACTGTGGTAGAAGTGTGCAATGCTTAGTGTCATGGTCAGTAACTTCACAGATTAAGAACATATATGTGACATCCAAAGGACATTCTCTCAAGGGGTGTCTCTTCTGACATTTAGGGAAATACATGCCCAATGGTTCTTTAGCAGGGGTGGCTTTTCCCTTGAGTCCATCTATGGTGGATGTTAATTGTAGAAAAATGTATGTTTTCATGTTGGCCATTTCTTCTAGAAGTTCAGAGGTACCCAAATACTTGGAATTTTTTTTCCTTCGTATTCCTCCACATGTTCTAGAATATCTTCTACATAGCTCAGTAATTTGTTCCATGGTGAGCTTATGCACGTCTCCACCTCTCATGAGATCGAGAGAATCCTTGGTTTCCTCATCCAGTCCTTTCAGAAAGACCATTTTAGTGATGTCTGCATGTAACTCATACCCACTGTGTTTATGGAGAAAGAGGAATCTATCCAAATAATCCTCTAGATTCTCATCTTCCTTTTTCCGTATTTGGAAGAACTCTTCCTTACTATCCCTTCCTCTACAATATTTTCGGTATTTATCTAGGAAGGCTATTTCCATGGCTTCCTAGGAATTAATGGAGTTAGATAGTAACCCCATAAACCATCTCATAGTAGAATCTTTGAGAGTGGAGGTAAATAGTTTGAGTTTTTTATTGTCATTTCGGTAGTCATATGTCTGGCACAGGATTTTAAATTCAAATAGAAATTGATCAAGGTCTTCTTTGGTGCATCCTCATCTACATCAAGGACAATGGGGTATGTAAAGGTTCATCGTAAAGGTTGGTCTTCAGCATTCCCAAGATCCCCCATTGCAGAACGATGTGAAGAGGATACCAAATTCTCACAAAAGGTTTTAGGCATTGAATTAGAATCTGTATCACTCTCAATGTTTCTCTCTTATGAAGTGTCTAAAGAGATTTGTTGAATATTGTGTGCTATAAATCTCCCTTGGTTATCTCGTGACCTATGCATCCAGGTTGGTTGGTTTAAATCGAGGTCCGAGAGACCTACTAGTTTCCTATATGAACTCCATTAACACCCATAGCATATAGAATAAAGTAATGGAGCTTATGATTATTTTCCCTGGCAACGGTGCCAAAAATGATGGGTCATTGTATTCTTCGAATCATTTAACTGACATAATCTTTATCAGTGTCATTATAAACAAGGGTTGTGTCCTAGGCAATATACAATGGAGTCTAGGAGAACCAGTTGTACGTTGAGTCTGCTAGGGGGTTGCTTAGTTTTAGTGACTATTCTATGGAAGTGCAGTTAAAATCTACAGAAATTAAATACAAGTCTACAGAATTCAACTAGGTGCAATGAAAGGAATTTTAGCAACTAATCTTCTACTGTAAAATAAAATACACACAGACACACTTATTCTTAACAAATTAAATCATAACTGAATAACTGGAATTTTTATTAGAAAGAAAGACTATTCATGAACTAGATTTGCATAACAAAAGAATCTATTCTAAGTTAAAGAGGTAATGGAGAAAGTAGAGATAGTTCATCAAAGCATGCATGTAAATCTCATCAAATTATAATTGCAGTAAAACTAATCGAAGGACTGTATGCATGAACTCAGAGTAACCTCGTATCTCCTCGATTGAGTGGGCCCTTGCTCTTCCTCGGGATAGAGTGATCAACAACTTCTGTTTCTCAAAATTTCATGGCTTTAATTAACTTTGAAATGAATTCATAACACATTAAAAACAAATCTAGAACAGTATGCCATTAATCTTCTTCAACAATCAAAAAGTGGTACCCCAAGTTCTGAAGACAAAGTCTTCATATAGATAATGTTGGTTACAAGATCTGTCATATCATGCGGCATTAAACACTGTTCATCAAATATGAATTAAAACTCATAGATTCCTACAGGCTGTTAGAGTCAAGTCCAAGCTAATAGGTCAATTCGATGGAAATAGTCTTCAGCCGCATGCTTCGAACTCGGGCTTCTTATCCACTAGTAACTTCCATCATTCCCTGCACACATCATCACATTTGATCTCATAAAGATAGGTAGTAGGAGGTTCATGTGATAAATAGTTTTCATAAATAATAGCAAGGAAAATGCATCAACCTACTAAGATATGACTACACAAAACATCCCCATATACTAATAAGTCATATCACAAAGAGTATTTTTGGTCTGAAGAAATTATATTAATGAGCCAAACAATACACTCATCATGTGCATTCATCACACTTAGTTTGATACATTATATATCCATGTGTTAGTTTTCATAATGATATTACTTCTATGTTTGATTTGAATTCATTGCATAGGATATCCTTCTATGTATGCATGCTCTATGTGTATTAATTCTATATGTATGTTTGATTTAAAATTAAAAAATATGGTGCAACATATATGAATATAATGTTACCATGGTGCAACATTGCATGGTACAATTGTTAATAAATTAAGGGAAACATGTCTATTCCTCTATCAACATGGGAAACTTATTATTTTCCTCTTAAGTCATGAAAAAATATTTCATACCTTGAATCTTGAAATAAAACGTCTTCCCTTGGGTCATTTGGTTTTTAAACTGTGTATTTAATTTTATTTATTAGAAGGATATTATTCATTTTACCATTGATGAGTATGGTGGTGTATGATGAATCCATATTTATATCCCCACCAATATCATGATAGAAAATTTGTCTCAACAATATACCATATGTAGCTAGCATGTCTTCCACAAGTATTTCCATGTTGATTTTCTTGTCAAGGAAGTCTACAAATTCTAGCTTGAGAATATTTCACCTAGCCAAAAAGAGGTAATTATTTTGTTTTCATGTAGTAAAAATGGCCAATAACAAGTCTGAGAGTAATACCAATATATTTATAAAATTTTATAAGCATTACATTGTTAGAGGCACTAGAGTCAATAATGTAATTATTCAATTTATAGGTCCATTTACCAACAAGGAAAGATAGAAATGTTCTTATTTCCTAGAAGCGGAGGATTTTAAGGAAAGAAGGTTCTAGGAATGAGTGGTTATATGAATGGGAAGTGATTCTTTAGTGTTGGTAGGATTCTTGGAACATGTATTTTTACTACTTCCTTTGATAGACTAGACGAGGATTAAATTGTTTTTCTTGGGAAGTAAAGGAAGAGGCTTATTTATTTATTTATGAGTGGGTGAACACTAAACAAGAATAACTATTCATATCATCTATCCAAATTATTCAGGATTTTTGTTGGGTGAGTATTCACAATAACCAATAAGTGCATAACCATCTTCTTCTTCTCTTTCAATTTCTTGAAAAAGTTGTAATTGTTGAAAAAGTTGAAAAAGTTGTAATTGTTAAAAAATTTGTAATTGTTGAAAAAGTTGTAATTGTTGAAAAAGTTAAAATAGTTGAAATTGTTGAAAAATTTGTTGAAAGTGGAATAATTTTGTTGAAGAGGAATGTGTTACAAAGGATAAGAATCTACAACTATATTCTTTTTCTTATTATTGTTATTTTTCTTCTTTTTCTGTTTCTGAGAAGAATCTGTGACTTTTTCAACATTTACAAATTTTTCAACAATTATGTCTCTGTGGCACCTAAGTACATCTCATTTGATCCTAAAATTTAGCGTAGGGTCCCTCTAAAATATCTTGTATGATTTTTTTCCTTCTCCAGTCAGTGCTCTCACTGCCCTATTGTTTGCAAACGCACCAGATAGTGTAGTTTAAGACAATGTATGGCTGTCCAAAGGTATATTTTGTAAACAGTGGGTCATGGCACCAAACTGACTGCACTGACACATCCAGGTGGGTAGAAAAATGCTAGAGAAGGAAATTTTTCAGTGTGCGACAAGGTCATTGTTTCTAGGCTACCTTGTTCAGGCGAAGACCCTTAAGAGCCCTCAGACCAAAAAATCATTCAACTTCGATGGGTGGCTTCGTGCACTCCGTGGCACCTAAGTATGTCTCGTTTGATCCTACACCTTCTCATAGGGACCCTATACAATAGCCTATCTCATTTTTTTCTTTCTCTAATAGGTGTCTTGCTGACCTATTGTTTACAAATGCGCCAAATAGTGTAGTTTGAGACAATGTAAGGATGTCAAATGGTATATTTTGTAAACACTGGGTCATGGCACGAAACCAACTATGCGGACATGTTTGCATGGCTAGGTGAATTCTAGAGGAGGCATATTTTCAGTGCGTGAAAACATTGTTGCTTCTGGGTTACGTCGTTTGGGCATAGTCCCTTCACAACCTTCAGACCAAAAAATTGTTCAACTTCAACGGGTGGCTACGCGCACTCCATGACACCTATAAATGTCTCATCTAATCCTACACCTTGGTGTAGGGGCCCTCTATAATATCCTGTCTCAGTTTTTTCCTTCTCCAATAAGTGCTCTCACTGCCCTATTGTTTGCAAATGCACCAAATAGTGTAGTTTAAGACAATGTAAGGTTGTCAAATGGTATATTTTGTAAACGGTGGGTCATGGAACCAAAAAAAATGTGTAGACATGTCTACGTGGCTAGGTGAATGCTAGAGGAGGAATTTTTTTGGTGCTAGACAATGTCGTTGCTTCCGGGCTACCTTGTTCAGGCGGAGTCCCTTAAGAGCGCTAAGACCAAAACATCATTCAACTTCGATGGGTAGCTATGCACACTCCATGGAACCTAAGGATGTATCATTTGATCCTAAACCTTGGTGTAGGGACCCTCTACAATAGCCTATCTTAGTTTATTCCTTCTCCAATCAGTGCTCTCACTATCCTATTGTTTGTAAATGTGCCGAATAGTGTAGTTTGAGAGAGTGTAAGGTTCTCAAATGGTATATTTTACAAACAGTGAGTCATGGCACCAAACTGAATGAACAGACACATCCAAGTGTCTAGCTAAACACTAGAGAAGGTTTATTTTTGGTGAGTGACAATGTCGTTACTTCTGCACTACCTCATTCGAGAGTAGTCCCTTAAGATCATTGAGACCAAAAAGTTGTTCAAATTTGACGGGTGGCTACATGCACTTTGTGGCACCTAGAGATGTGTCTTTTAATCCTCCACCTCGACATAGGGACCCTCTATAGTATCCTTTCTCATTTTTTTCCTTAACCAATCGGTGCTCTCGCTGTCCTATTGTCTGCAAACGCACCAAATAGTGTAGTTTGAGTCAATGTAAGGATGTCAAATGGTATATTTTGTAAACGGTGGGTCACGGCACCAAAATGACTACACAGAAATATCTAGGTGGCCAGGTGAACACTAGAGGAGGAATAATTTTTTTGCACAACATCGTCGTTGCTTCTGGGCTGCCTCGTTCAAGTGGAGTCCTATAAGAGCCCTGAGACCAAAAAAAATTCAACTTTGAGGCATGCCTACATGCACTCTGTGGCACCTAAGGATGTCTTGTTTGATCCTAAACCTTGGCATAGAGACCCTCTAGAATAGCCTATCTCAGTTTTTTCCTTCTTTAATCGGTGCTCTCGCTTCCCTATTATTTATAAACGTGTCGAATAGTGTAGTTTGAGATAGTGTAAGGCTGTCGAACGGTATATTTTGTAAATGGTGGGTCATGGCACTGAATCAACTATGTGGACATATCTATGTGGATATTTGAACACTGTAGGAGGAATTGTTTTGGTGCGCAATAACGTCGTTACTTCTAGGTTACCTCGTTCAAGCGTAGTCCCTTAAGATCCCTAAGACCAAAAAATTGTTCAACTTAGATGGGTGGCTACATGCTCTCCGTGGCACCTACAGACATCCCATATAATCCTAAACCTTAGCGTAGGGACCCTATACAATAGTTTGTCTCAATTTTTTCCTTCTCGAATTGGTGCTCTCACTGCCCTATTGTTTGTAAACGCATGGAATAGTGCAGTTTGAGCCAATGTAAGGTTGTCAAACAATATTTTGTAAATGATGAGTTATGGCACCAAATCAACTACGTGGACACATCTAGGTGGCTAGGTGAATTCTATAGGAGGTATCAATTTGGTGTGTGACAACATCATGTGTTCTGGGCTCGTTGTTTGGGCATAATGCCTAAAGAGCCCTGAGACTAAAAAATTTACAACTTCAACGGGTGACTACGTGCACTATGTGGCACCTAGAGATGTCTTGTCTGATCCTACACCTCAGTGTAGGGACCCTCTACAATATCCTATCTCATTCTTTTCCTTCTCCAATGAGTGCTCTCACTGCCCTATTGTTTATAAACGCATGGAATAGTGTAGTTTGAGCCAGTGTAATGCTGTCAAATAGTATATTTTGTAAATGGTGGGTTGTGGCACAAAATGGACTACATGGACATGTCTGGGTGACCATGTGAATGCTACAGGAGGCATCATTTTGGTGCGCGACAACGTCATTGCTTTCAGGCTACCTTGTTCGGGTGTAGTCCCTTAAGATCCCTGAGACCAAAAAATCATTCAAATTCGATGGGTGGCTACGCACACTCCGTGGAAATTACAGATGTCTTGTTTTATAGAAAACCTTGGTGTAGGGACCCTCTACACTACCTTGCCTCAGTTTTTTCCTTCTCCAATCAGTGATCTCGCTGCCCTATTGTTTGCAATCGTGTGAAATAGTGTAGTTTGATCCAGTATAAGGCTATCAAAGGGTATATTTTACAAACGGTGGGTCATGGCACCGAACCGATTGTGCACAAACGTAAGGATGGTCTTGTAAACACTTGGGGAGGTGTTTTTTTAGTTCTCTAAGCTCCAGGTCCTTTTGGGCTACCTCCTTCGGAGCCAAGAACCCCCTCCACAAGTACATAAATAATTGTTAATTGCTTATCTTTTCTTGTAAAACAATGAAATCTTATCTTATCTTCGAGAATTTAAAATTCTCTACTAATAGTTCTAACCACGTGAAGGTGGAAGCTTTTCTGGCACCACTAACATGCATATAAAAGTGTTAGTTAAAGAAATTTATGTTTCAAATCAAAACCATAATAGATATATACAAAATACACAAATTTAATAAAATATATGAACTTAAATTTAACTAACTAACAAATTTATATATATGAAAGAAATTATATATACCAGACATAAGCATTGTAAATTCATTCCAATGAACCATCAAGATTGGATCTACTATGAATAGCGGACATGATATCTTCATGATCTGAATCTCGAACCTTCCAAAGAATCTTGTTATTAGGCCTTCCTCGATATCTATACATCTGAATATTTGTTGCTAGAACTAGATGCAAATATAAGAGTATTTTCTTCTGTGTTTCAAAGTCTTCAAACACCCAAATAGACGAGTTTTTTAATGGATACCATCAAATCCAGGTTCCAGTAATTACCACTGACGCTGTAGGGTCCTCAATATCTTCGCCATCTATAACAGGAGAAATAAAAAAAATTCTTTCCTTGATGCAATGACATAAGAAATAGTATGTTCCTTATTCATTGTCTTTGGTCGTAATAACTGCGAACACATGTCTTACAAAAAAAAGGTTTCAACTCAAATTTAAATTATACATATTAAAATTTCAATGGACATAACTCAATAAAAAATTTATAAATAACCATAAATACCTTGTCGCACAAAAATCAAAATTTCATCAAATTCCTTAGATGTTGCAACTTCATCTATAGAAAGAAGTCATAACACTTGTGGAGGTTGATAACTAGGAAGCGGAGTTAGAGGCCTAAAAATACATCCATCCACCCTTTCTTGTGAATCACACTCAGTAGTGACAAATTCGATACAAGATGCATAAAAACATGTCAAATTTCTTGTCCATGTTGCCCACAAAGTAGCATATGAGAAACAAAATGAGTGGATATCACTGAACCCAGTGAGTTTCATACAATCCTTGTAGTTAGCAATTTGATTTTCCTCTATCAACAAAAAATATCTGCAAATCGTGGAAATTTCTTGAGAACCTTGGGCCATCTTTTCAATACACCATTCCATTATGATCTTTGCATCTTTCAATTTTACACCGTCTTTGTACTTCAACTCTTCTCTTCCAAGACCTATTTTCACACATGTCACCGCACTGTCATGCTCTCCTTTTCCATTTCCAACCTCAGTGAAACTCCAAATATGTTGCATACCCATCTTTACGTGCATCCTTCTCATCCAATAAAACATTCATGCATTCTTAAACTAAGAAGGGAAATTATCTGACCATATATAATTTTGTTTGAAGTGGATGTCCCTATCAGACAAGTTTCCATAAAATAAATGGAAACACCCTTACACAAATTCAGTACACTGAGTACAATCATCACTGATATAAAAGTGGTACTCTCTTAAAAAAATTGATCATTCTCTGTACTTTTAGGAGAATGTATAAATGCTATATGCACAAAAATTGCAACTTGTATTGAGTTGTAATATTGTGATTAAACCTCCATTTTTGGTTGCAATGTGTAATTCTTTGCAAAATCGACCACTAAAACAATAGTACCAATAGGAAATGTGTCTTTGCATATCTTAAACTATTCATCCAACCATCGAGCTCTGTGTGTATGTCTAGCATACTCATAAAAAATTTCATCCTCAAATCTTCTTATAAATTAGAAAACAGACATATGTTATGTAACTAGCTCACACCATTTAGACTCTTTTCCATCTTTCAACTGGTATGCAACTGATTTATACTTATCGACTTAACTATATTATTTCCTATTGTACCTTCAATTTTCTCATGGATGTAACTTTCCAATTTAGGTAATCTACCACATGTACCACAACTTCCATCTAAACAATCCTGACTATAAAAAAATTGTCCAACTTCTTTTTCACAAAATATCGTAGGAATGAAATCCCTAGAAGATATTGGTGGAACTTGAACATCACATTCTGATAACATAGTTTCAGAATACAAAATAGAAAAAATACATAAAAATTTAGCATAATGCATAGCAATTTCAACATGTTGCCTACAACAACAAGTGGTGCGAGCGTGGTTGATTTTCACATAGCATGGTTTTAACATTTTAAAAAAACATTCACTAATTTTAATTTCCAGATGCTCTTATTCAAAATTACGAAAAAATTGAGTTTGAGTCATATCTAAGAAATGCTTTTGATGTGGTTTGCGATTAATAGAACCAACTCTTTGTTTTACAACATCTCTTGTATTAGGTGAAACTCTAGTGTTATCATGCCAAAATTGAATAACAACTTCTCTTATAGCATCAATATTATATTTTTCCTTAGGCGGTGCTCTAGCAGAAATGCCCAAAAATATGTGTTATTGAGTGATTGAAGGATATTTCATCTTTCATTTTCTTTCATTAGAGTTTTTTGATTAACTTGCAACATTGTACTTGTTTACGTAATCAAACATTGTTTTTTATTGATTCACCTACAACAATAGTAGGAAGTACATGACGCACAATGTTACTATCCCTAGTACGTATCTTGACACCAATAGTTTGATATGCATCCTGAAGATTTTCAACAATTATAGAGGTTTGACCAAGTATATTAGATGTTTTCAATCCTAAGGTATTTAATATAGGTCTCATTTTAATCAATTTCATCAAACTAACAAATAAATCACATCTTTTGGAATCATTTAAAATTTCAAAATTAGTATCCTAAATTTTAGTGGCTTTTCTTCTGATTTTCTGTTCAGAAATTTTGTCACACATTGGTTTCAAAATATTTTCATCAATTTCAAAAAAATAATTAGGTTTCTTACGAAAAATCCTAGGTGTTTTTGTCAATTTTTGCTTGTCTACAGTTTCAACCTGAATTTCTTTATTCACATTTTCATTGTCTCCTTCAATTTCAACATTTGCTATATCATGAGTATTTAATTCTTCTTCAACATTGACAGTAAAAACATCTTCATCACGATTATTTAATTAACCTTCAACATTGACAATAGAAACATTACTTGGTTCCTCATTTCTTACAATAGTAGGGGTTGAAGATGAACCTCTTCTTGATTCACGAAGATTCTGCAATTGCACTGCATTTTTAAATCTATTTGCCTCTTATTTGTTTGGTGTTTTTTTATGTAATGACTTCCTTTTTTTATTTTTATTTTTGTCTCCCATGATGTTTTACTTCTGGTGATAAGAAAAAAGTGTAGAAAATGACAGAATTTCACAGTAATTCATACGGTAAAGTCAAATAGTAAAACTCACATGGTAATTAGAACATTGGGATGCGTATAAATATGATTTACTAACCGTGATCATGCTTTATAAACCACACTCGTGGTTTATAAAGCACAATCGCATTTCTCGATTTAAAAACCCATGATCATGGTTTGTAAACCATGATTGCAATTCTATCTGTATCATCAAATTGGACCTTAAGGCTTGGGAAATATTTTTTTTTTGCTAACCAAAGTTATGAAAGGTCATTATGAAGTGTAAAGGATCAAAAAACTTCAAATTTTCTCTTCCAAAAACTTGAACCATGCTAAAAAACTGAAAACATTTCACAAAAATGGTGCCATCGCATAGGGGAGACTGTTAGCTTCATAGAAATATGAATTTTGAAGTGAATAGAATAAGATAAATATCATTTCATAATTTTTTACTAACAATAGGTCTTTAAGAAATTTTTTCCCACGAATATTCATGTCTATGTTTAAGACTACAAATTTTGTTTCGCTTATCAAAATGTGATAAAAACATTACCATCCTAAGCATGGAGAAATTTTATACACGTTAAAAAATATATTTGATTTCGATATTTTTTGATATAGTTATGGCGGGAAAATAGAATGTGCTCCATTTTCTAAATCTTATCAGAACACTTTCACGGAAAAAATCATAAAAAAAATATTGATCGAAAAAATACAAAATAAAATCCATCCCAACATAGAAAACCACATCTAACTTTTCACCAAATGAAAAAAAAAAAGATTTTCACATTTTGTATCACTTAAATAAAATGAGTACTTTTAGACAATTTGGCCCACCCACCCGATATTAATATAGGTCTTACACTTGGCTTTCCACGGTGTCGACAGAGATGTGGCTTATTTTATGACTTTTTCTTCATTCCAAAATAGTGCTTAGAAACTCCAAAGTGCTCCAGCGACCCACCTCCCTGATTTTTATGTAGACTCAACACGTGGCTTTACTTGGGCATTAGCGGGACCGCACTTCATTTTTATACTTTATTCCTTTTTAATAATAAAGCTAAAAGTTACAAAAACCTCTGGTGACCCACCTCGCTGCTTTTATTTTCAATGATGACTCAAACATGTGACATTAATTGGTCCCTCGCACAGTCTGGATAATTTTATAACTTTACTCCTTTTCACAAAACAAAGCCAAAAAAATTCAAAGTTCTTTGATAGCTCGCCTTTCCACTTTTGACTTAAAAGTGGCCACATGTCCTCTTATGGTGGGCCTTAGGCATTTATTTTACCTTTTTATTCTTTTTCCAGAATGCCTTAAAACACAAAATGGCCAGCTTTCCCATGACTACTCAGCTTACGACACGTTTACACCTTTGCAGAAAAAGTAAGAAATTTTCTTTGGCACTTCATAATTTTGACTATCCAATTCGAAATCAACAGAGCCTTGGGACCAATTTGATATTTTTTACAAAAGTGACAAAATTTATAAGTTCACCAAATAAATCCACCATATCTTATCTAATTAGAGATGGACACGTATTTGCAGATGTTGAGATAAAATTTGACAGGAAAAACAAGATCTTGGAAAAAAAATGCAGGGGAAACTTCACCACTCATGCCCATAATTCAAAATGTTCCTCATCGACAGAGAAACTACAAATAATACATGGCTAAACATGGTCCATGACCATAGAGAAGGATTAACAAAGGAATACAAATGAAGGAATAAGTTTTCATGCATCATATAGGGAGATAGAAAATACTTCAAACCAAGTGGACTGAGAAATGTTTTGAAGAAACATGGTGAGATTAAATTGAGCACTAACATCGGCTCTGACTCGGGGATTGGAACTCCCAGGGAGTTCCGTAAGAACAACATAGTAGACCATGTGCCAAAAATTCATTGGGTAACGTAGTCAATAACCAACCACTAGTAAAAATAAACAATAAATGACCCTCTTAAGAAAAAAATGAGAAACCAACAAGAAAAAATTCAAAATAATAGAACAAACCAAATGAATATACATCGTATAATGATGCATACCTTGATTATGAGAGATCAATCAAGGAAATGTCTTAAGTGGCTGCCATTAACAGGCAACTCAAGAAATTCCACATCTAATTTTTTAAAGAAAAAGTTGTGCTTGCTAATCTGAATGTCAATAGAATAAGGGCCCATCCATAATGCATCAAACTTTCCATGCTTTCCCTTATCCTTATGTCTTCTATCCCACAATAGCACAAGATATCCCATACTGAAATCTCTTGCAGTTACCTTTTTATCAAATAATTTATTTAATTTCATCCTAAACTTCACATGTCTTAGATGTGATTCTCTTCTCTCTTCAACCAATTCAACAATTTGATTGATACGATCATTATAGGGACTGACCTCTTGGTCCTCTAATTGTTGAATGAATTTATAAGAGGATAATTGCATATGCAGGGGAAGTACAGCTTGAGTTCCATACACTAACTCAAATGGAATTTTCCAATAGCTCTTTTGATAGTGATTTTATCAGCCCAAATAGAAAATTTCAACTACTCACCCAACTTTCATTTGTTTAACTCCAAGGTTCTCCTTATTAGCTTCAACAAATTCTTGTTGCTTGATTCTTCTTGTCCATTACCTTGGGGATTATAATTTGAGGCATATGCTAAATTGATCCCATACTCACGACACATGACTACCAAATTATTGGCTCAAAAACTCATAGCATTGTCAGCAACTATCTTAGTAGGCACTCCAAACATGCAAATTATATGATTCAAAATGAATTCATTCTTGTTTCTCGATTTAATCTCGCCATGTTTGTTCAAAACATTTCTCAGTCCACCTGGTTTGAAGTAATTATGTCTCCCTGTATAGATGTGTTAAAAAATTCTCCTTCATTTATATGTCATTGTTAATCCTTCTCTATGGTCGTGGATCACGTTTAGCCATGTATTATTTACAATTTCTCTATTCATGAGGAAAATTTTGAATTTTGGGCACGAATGGTGAACTTTAACATACATTTTATTTTTCTACGGTCATGTTTTCCCTGTCAAATTTTATTTCAATGGCTACAGATATGTGTTCATCTCTAATTGGACACGGCATGGTAGGCTTATTTGGTGAACTTGTCACTTTTGTCACTTTTGCAAAAAATGTCAAATTGGCCCCACAGCTCCTTTGATTTCTAATTGGATGGTAAAAATTATGAAGTGGTAGAGAAAAATTCTTATTTTTGCCCCAAAGCTGTACGCGTGTCGAAAGTAAATAAATTGTGGGAAAGAAGGCCTTTTTTTTTATGGCGTTATGGAAAAAAGAGTTAAAAGGTAATAGAAATTCCTAAGGCTTGTGAGAGGACACATGACCACTTGTAAGTTAAAAGCGGGAAGGCGGGCTATCAGAGAACTTTCAAGTTTTTTGGTTTTGTTTTGTGAAAAGGAGTAAAGTTATAAAATGATCTGTGAATCCACTGGGTCCCACATCAAACTTTAAAAGTGGAGAGATGGGTCACTGGGGAATTTTCAGATTGTTAGCTTTGTTTTGAAAAGGAATAAATTCATATAGTAAGTCGTAGCCCTGTCGATGCCTAGGAAAGCCATGTCTAGGGCCTATATTGAAAGTTAGTGGGAAGGAAATTTTTTCTAAAAGTACTCATTTTATTTAAGTGATGCAAAATGTGAAAAACACCCCCAGACCCACTTCAACTCAAATTAGAAGTTGTGAAAGATAGAGTTAACGGCTGTGATACAATGCATCTAGTTTTTCTACCATTATTTCTCCTACGCAAACCAGGGACCTTAAGGGATTCAATTTCTTTCATAATTTTTGGTTAATTCCATGGTCTCTCATTGTTTCTGTTAGTGAAGTGCAATTGAATTGATTATGGAGCTCGATTTTTAGATATGAGAAGTGCAAAAGTTGATGTTTTGTAACATAGTTGCTTAGGCACCTGTAGAAAATGAATTATCAGTAGAGTAAGATGCAGAGGAAAAGGATGTGGAGAAGGAAGATATAGGCTTGAAAGAGGATGGACATTGTATGAGAGTAGATGACTAGATTCCCTAGTAAAAACAACCGATGGAAATAATTGAAAAAGATTAACTTTTGTACACTTGGCAACTTTTGGGTGTAAATTTGTTAAATGTCATTTTCTGGAAGAAATATGTAACAAACAAAGTATTCCTCGAATATTATTATTTTGGGGGAGAAATTTGGGATGAGTGAGAAAGTGAGATTGTATAAATGCAATGAGAATACTCTTGCATAAAGGTGGGGGGTTAATTTTTCTGAGAAATTTTGAGAAAAACCATTTTTCTTGAGAGACCATCTAAGAAACCTATTTATTTCCCTGTGTTTATAGATTTGGTCATGTCAAGATGGTTGAAAGTTTACAACCATTGACAAGCACTGCTATTGTTGAATAAACTCTCCCCTCCTGATGAATCTAGTGAACCTTGAATGAATTTTTGTTGATAACGACCATAATTGGGTTCACTTTTATTTCAGAATGTCTTCAAATAGTTTTTCATGTTTTTGTTGCAATCTGATGTTAAAATCCTACTAAGTCACACAATATCTTGTCCATGTGCTAGTATTGTGGCATTTGCAATTTCATTATGAGAAGAGCTTTCATTTGGTAATGAAATAAACAATTTAAAATCACTTTACTTTCACTATGTTGATAAAGATTGTATGTAAGCCTATGAGTGTATCTTAGGGGTGACTAATCAAGGATTTCAAACATTTAATTGAGTCTTTAACACGATCCTTTGTGTTGAATTCTTGAAGAGTGTATGAAATCATGCATCTCTGGGCCTCCATTAATACACACCTTTTGGTTTAAGGAATGCCTTCGCTATGTTGATGCATTTTGTCTGTGAGTTTTCCAATATTTGTAAAGGCTCTCAAATATCGAGTATGATAAAAAATGTCTTTCTTAACTTCCCAACAAAAAATTTCTCAAATGATAAATCCTACATGAACCACCCCTATTTGTATTGTGTATCCACAAATTGAACGAATTCCACTGCCAAAATATGTAGAGACAATCAGGTTTCAATTATTATCTTTAGTAACCCAAACCTTGTCAAGGAAACATCTCTAATCTCTAGTGTGACAACTCGTGAGAGTTAGATTGTGTTGTATTGATCATATTTTCTCAAGGTTTTCATGAAAATTGTTTAAAGAAGGATCTCTTGATATCCTTCACAAACATGGGTTACAGAACCGGATCTCTAACCCTGGTTGAAGGCACAACCAAAAATAGTGAGGGTAGATCAAACCCTTAGTAAGGTGTTATCCACTTCTCCAACGCCTGAGTGAAAAAGAGTCAGTTCAATCCCCTCTTCAGCTACAAAACGACTTATACCATGATTTTTTTGTCTCTAAGTATCTTGTTAAATATGTGATACTACTTAGCTTCCAAGGGAGAATCAATTTGGATACCAACACCAAAGTGACACTATTGTTGGGGATTATTTGTTCAAATGCATACACATATGGACCCTGGTAATGTTTCTTACATGATTTAAGTGCAAATACATTGTTTAAACATCATCGTTTGTTGAGATTTGTAAGAATTGTGTGGGATTACATGTTCATGGTGTAGTATTTCCACTTTCTAGTGGTTATTGCACTAAATTTGCATCAATAGTGACAAATGTGAGTAAAGGAAGGTCATATTTGTTAATATTTTCAAAAAGTAAGCATTTATAGACACTTGGCAAGTTACTTATAGTGCATTTGCAAAACTAAGGTTAAAATCCTTAGTGGTGACTCCGTGTTTAATTGAAATTTTGATGAATGCTAGTGTCTTAACTTGTGTCAAGTGAAAATTTTCATGGATATTTGCAAAGATGGAGGGGAGAAGATTTTTCTTAACCAAGGACCTTAGTAAAAATATAGTTCCAGAACTAGGAAAATTAAATTAAGAAGGAAAACAAGTCTGGAAAGTTGTTGGAAATCAAGAATCAAAAAAGGAGATATCAGTTTTGAAAGGTGATCAATTTGTGGTTGAAGATTACCATACATCTTCAAGGGATTTTGAATTAGGTAATATTTATATAAATTTGAGTTCTCCAACTGGAGAGGGGCCATCATTTGTGTTTGAAAAGTTTTCCTCTTATTTTTCCCCTATTTCTTTCAAGATTGATAGGGTTTTCCATGAAGCTGATTCATTAGAGGATTTTGATTTTGAAAGATATATTCATGTGCTCCAAATACACCTCATCCCTTATCATTTGGGTTCTCCTACAAGATCACCTCCTCAAAGAAATATGGCGTAACCTCCACCTAGACCTACCTTTGTTGTCAATACTTTTGGACCTATAGATTTCAATGGTGTGGATGGATATCCTAATATGGTGCCACAAGATTTCAGAAATAGGTTTCCAAAGTTTCAAGGGAATAATACCATCATTGGTGACCACCATTTAAGACACTTTATCAATATGATGGAAGATTTTGAAATTGAGTTTGAGGATGTGTATATAAAACTGTTTATTCATACTCTTGAGGAGGATGCATGTGACTGGTACAAGGTTTTACTAGATAATTCAATAGATTCACGGACTGAGATGAAAAAATCCTTTAGATTGTAATATCAGGATAAGACAAATCCTAGGTTCCTTATATCTGAATTTGAAAATATAAAGAAAAATCCAAATGAATCTGTCCATGATTTCAATACTGGGTTCAATAAAACCTTGAAAAGGTTACCTATAATCTTAAGGACAAGTGATGAATCCTATTTGATTAAGTATTTTTATGGTTTTGATAAAAAGGATGCTTATTACTTAAGAGAAAAAAACCTACGAACATTGAGGCAAGCCTTCATTATGGCTTTAAAAATAGAAAATAACATCAAATCAGTTGGAAAGCCTCCTAAGAGGGAAGGTGTTAAGTTGATCAATCCTAAAAGGCCCCAATAAAAAAACGTTATGGATTTCGAAGAGGTTATAAAAACATTGGCTGGAGAAGTTAAAGAGATATCCTATAAATGGACCAGATCAGAAAAAGGGATAGGACAAAGTTCCTAGGGTCAGCATAAACTAAAATGTTAGGAGATATTTGGAAATAATCCTAGAGGTGATGACATAGTAGATGACAGAGGGAAAGGGCTCATGGGATCATGAAATAAATATTCTCAACCCAGGGAGAATAGATTGGTGCCTTATGCTTTGACTGCTAGAGTTTCTACTGTAGAAGAAGCCCATGTAATTGAGTGGTGTGATAGGTGTTTCTTAACACACTCCCCATGTGATGTATATAAAGAAATGGAGGAATCAGATGATGATGATTCATATGATGATGTGTGCATGATGGAATTCCCTACAAATTCACATCATAGAAAAACCTCAACAAAACTGATAAGTGCAAGAATAGTTGAAAAATTCTAGGATTGTGTCCACCAGGTATTACTTCTTCCTCCTATTAATACTTTTGAAATTGATATGATGCAAGAATTTGATCTGCCTAATCATGATTTTGAATACTTAAAGGATTTGATGATTATAAATTATGATGGAGGGATCCCTTCTGAAGAAGACAGGAAATTGTTGATGAATGCAGTAGTCACTCAGGAGAAATAATATAACACTATAAGTAGGGTTATCAAACGGGTAGGGCCACAAACCAAGCCAAAAGTTCCAGTTCTTACCAATATCCCTAAGGAGACCCCTAAGAAAGGTATAGTTGGAAAAGGCCTAACTACCCCGAATAGAACTTGTACTCCTCCTCATACCCAGACTGTCAAAACCCCCATACTATCAGATGAGGTTGTGAACCTCCCTTCTAACACTGCCCTACCAAAATATGTTCCTTCTGACATAGCCCAAATCTTGAGTCAAATCAAGGTCATTGTTCCAATTCTGGAATTACTTAGAATCCTTGAGAATAGGAAAAAGGAATTCAAATATTTGGGATTTAAGGAAGAAAATATTACTCAGGGAAAAAGTATTAATAATGTAGAGATTCCTTTTATTATTGGAGAATCAAAAATACCACAAGTAATGGAGGAACTAGGTGAATCATCTAAGCTATATTTGGGAACTGCTCTGGTTGAATCTAAGTTGGATGTTGATCCATTTTTTACCACTTTGTTTATTAAATATAGGTTCGTACATAACTACATGTTTGATTCACGAGCCTCATGTAATGTAATGCCTCTTGAGATAATGAATGAGTTAAATATCAAGGTAACAACAAATTTTGGGAAATTTACTGCTATGGATTCAAGAGAAGTGCCAGTAATTGGATATGTCAAAGGAATGTTAGTGTAACTAGCAGCTTATCTAGGAAAATGCTTAACCACGAATTTGGTTATTGTGGATTGTCCTACCAAGTGGGGGATGTTAGTTTCTAGAAAATGGGTAGCTAGTATGGGTGGAAGTGTGAAAATGGACATGTCTTATGCAACCATACCATTTGAGGGAAGCCTTGTTAAGCTATATGATGAGAAGAAAATATTACATCTCATTGCAGACCCTAACAATGTTCAATCTCTGTTGATGTTGATAACTTTATGGGATATGTTGATTGTAAAGAGAATAAAATTAAGGAGTGGAAGTATCCTGAGTAGATTGGTTCTCCTTAGAATTTTATGTTTTATGGAGCATGTTCTAGATCTGGTAATGGCATTGTTGTTGTCTTGATATCTCCAAGCCAAGAGGAGTTTAACTTTTCTTTTAAACTCAATTTTGAGTGCACAAACAATATTGATGAGTATGAAGCACTGCTCTTGGGTGTAAGGACTACATGGAAATATTGTGTTAGAGATATTATTGTTAATGGAGATTTAGAGTTGATAGTCAAGCAAGTTAGAAAATTGTATGCAACAAAGAATCAAAGAATGAGACAGTATAAACATGCAGTTAGGGACTTCATTGAAATGCTTGATTCTTTCAATATAATACATCATGATAAGAGCTATAATATTGTAGCAGAAAAATTGGTAGTATTGAGATCTAGGACTAGAAATTGTACAGTGTCTCCCTATTGTGAATATGATATTGAAACATTGACCATGCCTTCTGTCCCTAATAATATCAAGTATTGGCATGTGTTTGCAGATGATGGTCGGGTCCAAAGTTTTTTGCAAAATAAAGGAGAATTTTCCAATCAAAGTATGGACTGGGAAGCAATGTTTTGTGTAAATGATGGAAAAGAGACCCTGTTTGGTAAGGACATTATTTAGTTGAAGACTAATACTATTCCCAGATGGTTGGTTGCACTAGAATAAAATTTTGATAATTCTGACTACATTGTCAATAGACACATGTCAACCTTGAGGGATGTTGGAGAATATGACCTGGGCACAAAGGATAAACCTAGGATAATATGGTTAGGCAACAACTTGAATAGAGAAGAAAAGCAATCATATGTCCAATTGCTAAAAAAGTATCAGGATTCCTTAGCTTGGTCATATTCAGAACTAAAAGCATATAGGAAAGACCTCTTTCAACATTAAATACCCCTAGAAGCTAATGCCAAGCCGTTTAGGTAGAAACAAAGACCAATTAATCCCCTACTTTCCTGAAAAATTCAAGAAGAGTTGAAAAAGTTAAGGTATGGTGGAATTATACAACCTACAAGATACTCCTCATGGGTAGGAAACTTGGAACCTGTTCAAAAGAAAAATGGGGATATAAGATTATGTGTTGACTTCGGAAACTTAAATAAGGCATCAATCAAGGATAAATATCCCTTGCCAAATATGGATAACATGTTACAATTGGTTACTATCTCTGAGTTGTTATCTACTTTGGATGGTTTCTCTGGGTATAACCAAGTAGTTGTGAAGAAATCAGAGAGAATCAAAAATGATTTCACTACTCGATGGTGTACCTATGTGTATGTAAGGATGTCATTTGGCCCGATGAATGTTGGAGCTACATTTCAAAGAGTAATGGATGTATCATTCTCAAGATATATAAATGACCTCATTGTTGTGTATCAAGATGATGTGACAGTCTTCTCTAGGAAGAGAAGTGATCACATGCAACATTTAGAAAAGATGTTGATAAGGCACAGGGAATATAATATCTCACTGGACCCAAAGAAATGTCATTTTTAGGTTCAAAAGGCTAAGTTGCTAGGATATATTGTATCAAAAGGAGTCATGATTGATCCTAAGAGAGTGGAAGCCATTAGTGAAGTTCCTATTCCAAGAACCAAAAAGGGAATTCAATCGTTTTTCAGGTAGATAAATTTTATTAGGAGGTTTATTTCCAACTTTGCCGAATTGACTATTCCAATCACCAATATGTTGAAGAAATATCAAAGTATCAAATTGGAAGAAGTAGCTATTCAATCTTTTACTGAAATTAAAGAAGCATTGAAAAATGCTCCTGTTTTAGCAGCCCCTGATTATAAGAAGGCTTCCCAAATGTTTTCCTTTTCTTCAGAAAATACTATTACATCAGTACTATTACAAAAGGATGATGAAGGAGATGAAAGACCAATTGCCTTTTTCAGTAAAGCATTACAAGGAGCTGAATTAAAGTATAGTATCATGGAAAAACAAGATTTTCCTTTGGTCATAGCCACAAAAATATTTAGGCCCTATATTTTTAGCTATAAAGTCATTTATTATGTTCCTCACATAATGGTTAAGGATAACCTATCATAGATGGAAATTTCAAGTAAAATATGTCGATGGGTAAATAAATTGCAATAATACGATATTGACATCCAGACTACAAAATTAGTTAGAGGTCTAGGCCTAGCAAATCTTATGATAGAGAACATCCTACAAACAATTGAGGTAAATGAAGTTTAAGAAGAAAGGTTGAATATCCTTGAAAAAGTGACAAATTCTGAATGATACAAGGATATTATTTTTTATCTCAAACATCTACATTTCCTTGATTATTTAAGAAATAATCAAAAGAGAGAACTTATGTTAGCCTCCCAGAAATACATCATCACTTATTATGGGTTAGCTTGGAAGAACTCTGGGGGAGTTCTTTTGAGATGTATTACTAAGAATGAAGCCCCAAAAATAATTGATGATTTACATGGATGAGTTTGTGGTGTAAATTTTACTAGAAGAGTCACAACTCATAAAATATTAAGGGTTGGTTACTGGTGGCCAACTCTTTTTAAACACACAAATTTTTTTGTAAGAAAGTGTGAGAGTAGTCAACATTTTTCAGGAATATTGAAAGCTTTAGGATCCCTCCCTTTATACCCTGTATCCATTAAAGCACAATTTAAGCAGTGGGAAATGGTCTTCATTGGTGAAATTTTTGATTCTTCAAGTGCAGGCCACAAGTGGATATTAGTCGCCACTGATTACTTCACCAAGTGGGTGGAGGCAATCCCTACAAAGAAATATACCCACCAAATTGTTTTGGAATTATTTTTGAATTATATAATTTACAGGTTTCATGTGCCTACTAAGATAGTTCCTGACAATGCTATGAGTTTTCAAGCCAAGCCTTTGGTAGCCATGTGTCATGAGTATGGGATCAATTTAGAATATGATTAAAATTATAATCCCCAAGGAAATTGACAAGTAAAATCAAGCAACAAGAATTTGATTAAGATAATCAGGAGTACCTTGGAGTTAAAAAAACAAAAGTGGGGTGAACAATTGAAATTTTTTGTTTGGGCTGATAGAATCACTGTTAAAAGAGATACTGGAAAAATTATATTTGAGTTGGTGTATGGAACTCAAACTCTACTTCTCTTGCATATGAAATTATTTTCTTATCAATTTATTCAATAATTGGAGGACCAAGATGTCAGCCCCTATGATGCTCGTATCAATCAAATGGTTGAATTAGATGAAGAGAGAATAGAATCCCATCAAAGACATGTGAAGTTTAGGGAGAAATTAAATAAATTATTTGCTAAAAAGGTAACTCCAAGAGCTTTCAGTGTGGGATATCTTGTTCTATTATGGGATAGTAGACATGCGGATAAGGGAAAACATGAAAAGTTTGATGCATTATGGATGAGCCCTTATTCTATTGACATTTGGATTGGTGAGCATACCTTCTTCCTAAAAGACCTAGACGGGGAATTGCTGAAATTTCCTATTAATGACAGGCACTTAAAATATTTCCTTGATTGATTTCTCACAATCAAGGTACGCATCATTGTACCATGTATAGTATTTTTGTTTGTTCTATTTCTTTTTACATTTTTTCTATCTTGGTTTGTTCTGATCCTTGGTGACTAGTTTTTGTTGGTTTCCTGGTTTGATATTCGAAGGCTTGGTTATTGTTTCATTTTTTGGAGGTCAGTTCTTAACTCTGTTTCCCAATGGATTTTTGGCACATGGTCTATTATGTTGTTCTTATGGCACTCGCTGGGAGTTCCGATTCCCGATTTGGAGCTGATGTTCATGCTCGATTTCATCTCATCCTGTTTGTTTAAAAAATTTCTCAGTCCACTTGGTTTGAAGTATTTTCTATCTGCCTGTATGGATGCATGAGAACTTTCTTGTTCATTTCTATGTCATTGTTAATCCTTCTCTATGGTCATCAATCATGTTTAGCCATGTATTATTTACAGTTTATCTGTCCATGAGGAACATTTTGAATTCAAGGTGCGAATGATGAAGTTTCCCCTACATTTTATTTTTCCACGGTCATGTTTTCCCTGTCAAATCTTATCTCAATGGCTTCAGATATGTGTTCATCTCTAATTGGACAAGGCATGGCAGGTTTATTTAGCGAACTTATCACTTTCGTCACTTTTACAAAAAAATTCAAATTGGCCCCGTGGCTCCGTTAATTTCTAATTGGCTAGTCAAAATTATAAAGTGGTCGAGAAAAATTCTTATTTTTTCCCCGAAGGTGTACACGTGTCAAAAGTTTATTAGCTACGGGAAAGAGGGCCTTTTTGTGTTTTAAGGCGTTATGGAAAAAAGAAAAAAATGGTAAAATAAATGCGTAAGGATCGCAAGAGGACACGTGGCTGATTTTAAGTCAAAAGTGGGAAGGTGGGCTATTGGAGCACTTTTAAGTTTTTTGGCTTTGTTTTGTGAAAAGGAGTAAAGTTATAAAATGATCTGCGACTCTGTTGGGTCCCACATCAAAATTTAAAAGTGGAAGGATGGGTCACTAGGGAATTTTGAGATTCTCATCTTTGTTTTGAAAAAAAATAAAATTCATAAAGTAATCCGCAACCCTGTGGACGCCTAGGAAAGCTAGGTGTAGGGCCTATTTTTAAAGTGGGTGGGTGGGCCAAATTGTCTAAAAGTACTCATTTTATTTAAGTGATGCAAAATTTGAAAAGCACCCCCAGACCCACTTTAACTCAAATGTCTTCCATGTGGATGGCTCAAATTTTAAGTTGTGAAAGACCGAGTTAATGAATGCGATGCAATACATCTGGTTTTACCTCCATTATTACTCCTACGCAAACCAGGTACCTTAATGGATTCAATTACTTTCATCCTTTTTGGTTAATTCCATGGTCTCTTGTCATTTTTTCCAGTGAAGTGCAATTGAATTGATTGTGGACCTTGATTTGTAGATCTGAGAAGTCTAAAAGTTGAATTTTGAAACAGAGTTGCTCGGGCACCTGTAGAAAATGAATTATTAGTAGAGAAAAATACAGAGGAAAAGGATGTGGAGAAGGAAGATAAAGGATTGAAAAAGGATAGACATGCTACCAGAGGATATGACCAGATGCCCCAGTTAAAACAACTGGTGGAAATAATTAAAAAATATTATCTTTTGTACACCTGGCAAATTTTGTGTGTAAATTTGTTAAATGTCACTTTCTGGAACAAATACGTAACAAACAAAGTATTCCTCAAATATTCTTCTTTTAGGAGGAAAATTTGAAATGTGTGAGCAATTGAAATTGTATAAATGCAATGACAACACTCTTGCATAAAGGAGGGGGGTTAATTTTTCTGAGAAAGTTGGAGAAAAACCATTTTTCCCAAGAGACCATCTGAGAAACTTGTTTATTTCCGTATGTTTGTAAATTTGGTCACGTCAATATGGTTACACATGTACATCCATTGAAAATATCTGATATTATTGAAGAAACTCTCCCCTACTGATGAATCTGTGAACCTTGAATGAATTAGTTTTGATCATGAGCATAATTGTGTTTGCTTTTATTTTAGAATGTCTTCAAATGGGTTTTCATGTTCCTTTTGAAATCTTATGTTAATATCACTCTGAATCACACAAGATATCGTCCATGTGCTAGTTTTTTGGTATTTTTAATTTCCTTATGAGAAGATCTTTCATTTGGTAATTAAATAAACAATTTAAAGTCACTTTACTTTCACTATGTTGATAAAGATTGTTTATAATCCTATGAGTGTATCTTAGGCATGACTAATCAGTGATTTCCCACATTTAATTAAGTCTCTAACACGAGCCTTTTTTTTGAATTCTTGAATCTGAGTGAATGAAATTGTGCATCTCTGGGCCTCCATTGATACACACCTTCTGGTTGAAGGAATGTCTTGGCTATTTTGAAGCATTTTGTCTGTGAGTGTTCCAATATTTGTAAAGGTTCTCAAATATCTAGTATAATCAACTTTTTCTTGGTTAGCTTCCCACCAAAAAACTTCTCAAATAATAAATCCTATATGAACCACCCCTGTTTGTACTATGTATCCACAAATTGAATGAATTGCACAACCAAAATATGCAAAGACAATCAAGTTTCAATTATTGTCTTTAGTAACCCAAACCATGTCAAGGAAACATCTTTTCTCTCTAGTGTGACAACTCGTGAGAGTTAGATTGTGTTGCATTGATCATATTTTCTTAAGGTTTTCATGAAAATTGTTCAAAGAAGGATCTCTTGATATCCTTCACCAACACGGGTTATAGAATGGGTCCTCTCAACCTGGTTGAAGGCACAACCTAAAGTAGTGATGGTGGATCAAACCCTTACTAAGGTGCTATCTAATTCTTCAATTCTTGAGTGATAAAGAGTCGGCTAAATCCCCTCCCTGGCTACAAAACAACTTATACCATGATATTTCTATCTCTAAGTATCTTGTTAAATTTTTTATGCTTCTCAACTTCCAAGAGAGAATAAATTTTGATACCAATAGTACATAACAATTTGGTGGGTAGATTTCTTTGTAGGGATTGCCTCCACCTGCTTGGTGATGTATTCAGTGGCCACTAATATCCACTTGTGGCCTACACTTGAACAATATAAAATCTAACAAATGAAATTTCATTCCCCACTACTTAAATGGGGCTTCAATGGATACATGATGCAAAGGGGTGGATCCTGAAGCTTTCAATCTTCCTAAAAAATGTTGAAAACTCTCACACTTTATTACTAGATGAGTTGTGTCTTTAAAAAGAGTTGGCCACCATTAACTAGCCATAAATACTTGATGAGATTGGAAACTTCCAGAAAAATGCCCTCCACAAAATCCTCCATGGAAATCATAAATTATTTTTGGGGCTTCATCTTCAGTAATAAATCTCAAAATAACTCCTCAGGGTTCTTCCAAGCTAACCCATAATGAGTGATGATGTATTTCTAGGAGGCTAACTTAAGCGCTCTCTTTTTATTCTTACTTAAATATTCAGGGCACTATAGATGTTTGAGATAAAAAATAATATCCTTGTAACATTAAGAATTTATCAATTTTTGAGGATATTCAACCTTTCTTTTTAAACTTCATTTACCTCAACTGTTTACAGGTTTCTCTCTTCCATAAGCTTTGCTAGGGCCGAACCTCTAACTAATCTTGTAGTTTGGATATTCATGTCATACTCTTGTAACTTATTTTCCCATCGGCATCTTTTTCTTGAAATTTCCATCTCTGATAGGATATCCTTAACCATGGTGTGAGGAACATAAGAAATGAATTTAGAGCTCAAAATTTAGGGCCTAAAGAATTTTTTGGCTCTGAACAAAGCAAAATTCTATTTTTCGAGGATAGTATAATTTTGATCAACTCCTTGTAATGCTTTACTGAAAAAGGCAATTGGTCTTTCAGCTCCTTCATCATCCTTTTGTAAAAGTACTAATTCAATAGTATTTTCTTAAGGAAAGAAAAACATTTGGAAAGCCTTCTTATAATAAGGAGATACTAAAACAATAGCATTTTTCAATTCTTAGTTAATCCCAGTAAAAGTTTGAATAGATGTTTCTTCCAATTTGATACTCTGATATTTCTTCAACATATTGGTTATTGGAATAGTCAATTAAGCAAAGTTGGACTTGCAATAGAAACTTTTCTAATAGATTGCACTCTCTCGAGATCATTCATGACTCCTCATTTTGATATAATATGTCCAAACAACTTAGCATTTTGAACCCCAAAATGACATTTCTTAGGGTTTAGTGAGATACCATATTCCCTGCACCTTATCAACATATTTTTAAAATGTTGCAGGTGATCACTTCTCTTCCTGGAGAAGATTGTCACATCATCATGATACACAGCAATGAATTCATTTATATATCCTGAGAATGATACATCCATTGCTCTTTGAAATGTAGCTCAAGCATTCATTAGGCCAAACAACATCCTTACATACACATAGGTACCCCATGGAGTAGTGAAATTAGTTTGAGCCTCTCCGATTGATTCAAGACTACCTGGTTATACCCAGAGAAACCATCCAAAGTAGATAACAACTCAAAACTAATAACCAATTGCAACATGTTATCCATATTTGGCAAGGATAGTTATCCTTCATTGATGTCTTATTTAAATTTATAAAGTCAACACATAATCTTATGTCTCCATTCTTCTTTAAGATATGTACCACGTTTGCAACCCATAAGGAATATCTTGTAGGTTGTATAATTCCTCCATCCCTTAATTTTTTCAAATCTTATTGCATTTTTTAGGAAAACAATGGATTAATTGGCCTTTTTTCTATCTAAATGGCTTAGCATTAGCTTCCAGCGGAATTTCATGTTAAAAAAAGGTCTTCCCTCTATACTTTCAATTTTGAATATGACCAAGCCAAGCAATCCTGATACTTTTTTAGAAGTTGGACATATGACTACTTTTCTTCTCTGTTCAAGTTGTTGCCTAGCCATATTATCATAGGTGTATCCTTTTTTCCCAAGTCATATTCTCCATCATCCCTCAACACTGACATGTGTCTATTGATAATGCAGTCATCATTATCAAAATTTGATTCTAGTGCAACCAACCATATAGGAATACTATTATTTTTCAACTGAATAATGTCCTTACCAAACAGGGTCTCTTTTCCATCATTTACACAAACAATTGCTTCCCAGTCCATAATTTGATTGGAAAATTATCCTTTATTTTGTAAAAATCTTTGGACCTAAGCATCATCTTCAAACACCTGTTAATGCTTGATATTATCAGTGAGAAGGCATGGTCAATATTTCAATATCGTATTCACAATAGGGAAACATTGTATAATTTTCAAACCTAGATCCCAATACTACCAATTGGTTTGCTACAATAGTATAGCTCCTATCATGATCTATTATATTGAAAGAATCAAACATTTTGATGAAGTCCCAAAATACATGCTTATATTGTTTCATTCTTTGATTCTTTGTTGCACACAATTTTCTAACTTCCTTGACTATCATCTTTGAATCTCCTTTAACAACAATGTCTCTAACACCATATTTCCATGCAATCCTTAGACCCAAGAGAAGAGATTCGTACTCATCAATATTATTTTTGCACTCAAAATTGAATTTGAAAGAAAAGTTAAAATCCTCTTGGCTTGGAGATATCAAGACAACACCAACGCCATTACCATATCTAGAACATGCTCCATCAAATATTAATGTCAAAGGAGAACCAATCTTCTCAGGATAGTTGCACTCCTCAATTCTATGCTCCTTACAATCAACATAATCCACAAAGTTATCAACATCAATATCAATGTACAATACTTTATAAGAAGCATTGTTAGGGTCCTCAATGAGATGTAAAATTTTAATCTCATCATATAACTTCAAAAGGCTTCCCTCAAATGGTATGGTTGCATAAGACATGTCCATTTGCACACTTTCACCCACACTAGTTGTGAATTTTCTAGCTAAAAACATCCCTCACTTGGCAGGACAATCCACAATAACCACATTCATGGTTAAGCATTTTCTTGGTTAAGCTGCTAGTTGCACTACCATTCCTTTTACATATCCAATTATTGGAACTTCTCTATAATACATTGTTGGTCGTCAAAAGAGAACCCTAATGAGAGCAACAGTCAGGGGACAAGAAGTCCCTCCTCTTTGATGGGAGAGGTTCCCTTATTTAAGAGAAGAACTCATTTACAACTATACAATGGATTACTTTGATGAGGAACTTAGATATCATGAAATATTTGTGAAATGAAATAGATTATCAATCACAAAAACATAGAAGAAAGAAGACAAGGGAATGAGTAGAAAAGCATTCTCCAGAATTATAGCTAACAAAATAATTCCTTAAGCATGCCAAGATATAATGAATTAGAATTGGACCATTGTATTTGAATTATTAAGATGTAATTTGGAGGGACACACAGTTCCACATATAACATTTACAAGAATGCAAAGCCTCTTCGTATTATATAGACAAATGATCTCATAATAGTTAACAAATAGCTGCGAAATAAAGGAGTCAGATGAACAAAGAAAGAAGATCTTTTTTTATTGATTTCCGTATTATTTCTTACACTTTTAGACATAAGCCAAGTTCCCCCTCCTTCACAATGGTGAAGAGAGACCACTATATAGCTTACAAAATAGTTACCCTTGGTAACTACTTCTTTTAACTAATGCTTAGTTAAAGGGCTGCTAATCGTAATACCCCAACTAATCACAATAAAGTTGGGATGAAGAAAAGAAGAAAGGAGAAGAATCAGGGCAAGAAGATAGGTGCTCATTATTGAGAGGGGGCCACTAATTTTAGGATCCACTGTCTGAATCTTTTCAACACCTCTGCTATGTCTTTGCCTCGTTGAACCGATGTGTTGGTTGTGGACTGGGTCCAAAATCTGAGACACTTCTCCATCTCTTTTTCGAATTCGACGTGCGTATGATGATATTTATTTGCTTCTTCAATAGTAGACTGGAGAGAGGAGATCTCCTTCATCTTCTCCTTGGAAATGGAATTTTCCTTGAATAAATTATCTTTGACGAAAGCTCCGAATTGAGCTTTGATTTCTTACATGGAGAGGGGTACACCAAAGGTCTCATCGTTAAGGTGGAAATGTATATCTTTGAAAGAGGATACCACCAAAGGCTTAAAGGTCTCACCCTTATGCCAGCTATTTTTCAGTTCTCCCAAAGATTCTTCTAGCACCTTGATTTTCGATTCCATGTTGTATACCCATGATTTTGACAAATTGTCTTTTGCGTCGTCGAAGACTTTTATTTTCATTAAAATATTTTCATTAGTCTATCCCATGAGGTGAAGGTCTACTATACAGCTACTCCATAGTTTGAGTTCTTTATCTATACTTCCAATAGTGGAGGAGATCTTCTGTTGCAGATTATTCACCTTCTCATTGAGTTTGAAAGCTTCACCAATGAAATTCAACCCTGTAATAAGCATTTCATCCACCATGGCCTCCATAGCTCTTCCATAGATAGAGCATCTATGTATATCTTTGATACTCTACACTTCATCTTGGCTGAGAATCACAGGTGGTGGAAGAGTAGTCAGTGGGGTAGGATCTAAAGCTTTATCCGTGGATAGTAGTGACTTGATGAAGCCTGTAAGAACCTGGGCCTGCTCCTCCAGTTGTTCTATGGTTTTTTTTCCCTTCTCCACTCTCCTAATGACCCTAGAATTTATTCTTCATGTTGATAGTAATTTGAAAAGCAAGGTTGCAGTCTGGACTCGGGATGAAATTGTCGGGGGAATGGATACACCCGCAGAAATTTTGATCACAAGGGTATGAGCAATAGATAGCAAGAAAGCAGTGTGAAAAACATATAGGGGTGGTTCATTATTTATCGGTTTGGGACATAGAAAGAAAATAAATGCACATTAAATATACATCTACCACCTTGAAAAGCAAGATATTTGGGAAGAGCGGAAAAAATTAGCCCGGATGGCCTTTGGTTCAGTTGGGACACACGGGACACGAAAGCATGATTCGGCCGATACGGGTGATGCAGGAAAAATATGCACAAATGCTTCCGGGACATGAGGGACAAAAGTACATGGGGTACGTGATTCAGCCGATTCGGGTGAAAAGTGAACAATTAGCATGGACGAACTTGTGTCATTTGGGACAAAAAGTTTCGGCGGGCCTGAAAGAAGCAGACTTCAGGTAAAGCAGCCGATCGGCGAACACGAGGCCCTAATGAACTTGGGACATCTGGGACAGAAATGTCTGACAGACCCGCAAATCACACAAAGTGACCCAAAAACGTATATTTTTTCAAACTTTTGATTTTTTTTTTAATAAAAAGACAGAGAAGGCTTTTAACTTAAAAAATTTCAATCATGAACTCCTTGTTATAGGGAATTTTGAGAGGACAACAGCTGGCTCCTTCTGGGGATGACTTGGCTTAAGTCTAAAAGAATGAGACAAGGCAAGAATTCAGAAAAAATTAGGGGAAGAAGACCAGTACCTTATCCATTGGGCTACAGAGTCAAAAGTGGATCAATACAAAAGACAACACACACAAAAACAAGGGAAAGCAAGGGGAAAGACAAGACGCTATACAGAATATACAAAGGACTCTTAATCACCTAAGACTTAAACAATTTCAGGTACTACCCGTGCTATAAGGAAGTGGGAGGGAAGAACCATCCATATAATCAAGGTAAAAATAATTCTCACGAGAAAAGTGCCTGATCTTGAAAGGTTCGAGCCAAATAGAATCAAACTTGCCATGGCTGCCACGAGGTTCATGCCTTTTATCCCATAACAAAACAATGTCTCCAACTTTGAAATCCCTGAACCTGGCCTTTTTATCAAATAGGACCTTCACTTTTTGTTGGTGAGCAGATATCCTATCAGCAACCTTTAACTTGTCCTCATTCAATTGATAAAGATACATGATCATTTTATCCAAAGAACCATTGAAACTGGTGTCTTCAATGGCTTTCATGAGATGCAGGGCTAGTAGCTCCACTGTTACCAGTAATTGAACTTCCACTCCATATACTACTATAAAAGGAGACATCCCAATGGCTCTCTTATGTGTGATCCTATCTACCCAAAGAGCATCATAGAGTTTCTTGTGCCAGTTCCTCTGGGACTCATTAACTAATTTCCTTATAATAGCGACAAAATTTTTGTTTGTTTATTCTGCTTGTCCATTCCCCTGAGGATAATAATCTGAGGAGTGAGTCAGGGAGATGCCATATTCATAACAAAAATCCATCATCTCAGTTGAAGAAAAATTTGAAGCATTGTCTGTCACTATCTTGTTTGGCACACCAAATCTTATCAAGATGTTTTCTTTGATAAAATTGCATACTACTTCTAAAGTGGTACTTTTTACTAGAATGGATTCTACCCATTTAGTAAAATAATTTGTGGAAATTAATACATGAGTATGACTAGCACTAGAAGAGGGATTAAGTGTTCCAATGAAATCTAAACCCCATTGTTGAAAAGGCTCTTCGATCACAACTGGTTTAAGAGACAAAGAGTCCAACTTGGGTCTACCCATGAAGGTCTGGAAAGCTTCACATTTATCAAACCACTTTGATGCATCTCTGAACAAGGTAGGCCAGTAATATCCTGCACGAAGAATCTTATGACCAGTGACAGTTGATGAGTAGTGCCCTCCACAAGCTTGATTATGGAAAGCTAAGAGCAGTTTCTTTTGTTGTTCTTTGTCCACACATTTCAGAAATCTTCCATCCAAACCACGCTTCAACAAAGAATTTTTCCACAACACATACTGGCATGATCTTAGCTTAATATATCTCTTCTCCTTGGTAGTCAAATGAGAAGGACATTCTCCATAAGTGAGAAAGTGTGTGATATCGGCATACCATTCATCAATTGAGCTAAGAAAGAGAACGGTAGGGAGATCAACTTTATCTTCTGGTAAGTTGTGCTTAGCTCCTTCAGTGATGAGATCACACAAGCCTTTTCCACAGATGAGCTTGGTTGGCCTGATGTCAATGTCATATTCTTAAACTTTGGCCACCCAATTTCCTCTCTTGGATCCGAACTCCTATTGTGTGAGAATGGACTTGATGGTTGTATCCGGTACAAATACTATGGAGTGAGAGTTAAGAATGTAAAAACAAAACTACTTGATTGCTTTAACCACTGTGAAAGCATCTTTCTCCATTATGGTGTATTTAACTCATGATTTTTTAAAATTTAGCTCATAAATGCAATTGGGAGTTCATGATTATCATAATCTTCTTGAGTCAAAACAACATCTAGGGTGTTATCTGTGGCATAACAATAAATGATAAAATATTTGCTGAAATCTAGACATGCTAAAATGCGAGTTTTAGCAATAGCTCTTTTAATACCTTCAAAGGCTTCTTTACCTTCAGGAGACCAACCAAACGTTTGTTTTCCTTTCATCATTTGAGAGATATTCAAATTCAGCTCTATGAAATCAGTGATGAACCTTATTAGAAAGTTAATCTTACCAAGGAAAGAGTGTACTCCTTTTTTGCTGGATGGAAGAGGAATTTGCTGGATAGCTTGAACTCGCTCAGTGGAAACAACATGCCCCAATAATTTTCCCTCTGTGACACAAAAGACATATTTCTTAGGATTTAAAGAGATCCCATGTTCTCTACATTTCAAAAGAACTGTTTCTAAATGCTGAAAATGATCTATCCTTGTTTTGGAAAATACAGTCAAGTCATCAAGGTATACGAAAATACACTTTCCTTTCAAAATTCCAAAGGCCAAGTCCATAGCTCTTTGAAAAGTGGCACCAGCATTAATCACCCCAAAAGGCATTGTTTTGTAGGCAAAGGTACCCTAAGGGGTAGTGAAGGCCATTTTGTGTTGATCTACAGTATTAACTTCTACCTGATTATATCCTGAGAAGAAATCAAGCATAGACAACATTTCAGATCCCATCACAGCTTGCAAGACTTGATCCATCATGAGAAAAGGATAGTTATCCTTTAAAGAATCTTGATTCAGATTCCTGAAGTCGACACAGATACGAATCTCACCATTTTTCTTTCTAACAGGCACAATATTGGCAATCCATGTTTAATGGTGAATAGGAAAAATGATTTTGGATTTTAATAACTTTTTTATCTCTTGAAAGATGGTTTCAACTATCTTAGGATTGTACTGCCTCTGTTTCTCTCTGAAAGGCTTAATCCCAAGTTTGAGAGAGATGTAATGCTACATCTCCTTTGGTTGAAAAGCTTTTAAATCTTCATAGGAATAAGAAATAACATCTCTATATCTCCTTAGAATATTAATTACTTTCCTCTCTTTTTCTGGGGTGCAACATTTTCCAATGTTCACGAGTTTAGGGTCAGTAGAACTCCCAATACTAATTTTATCATATTCAGCTGATTTTTGAGGTCTAGTAGAAGCTTTGAACGTCACATACCTATCATGTTTGTCAAACAATTCTTCCAAGCTTACCAATCCCTTTGGGATCTTGTTCCCTTTGATTTTTATACATCCATCTTGATCCGCTTCTTCTTCTTTGACGGTTTCTTCGTTGAAAGGCACATTTTCACGAGGCAAATTGTCACTTCCTTCAAAAAATAACTGTTCAAAGTTATCCTTGAGTTCTAAGAAAGAAATAAGATGTTGATCATCATTGAAAACTTTCCAGTTACTTGCATTATCAGGTACACTGGGTCTATGAATCATCTCAATGGTAAACTTATCTTGAGAGAAGTCAGGACGAGGTATCAGTAATGACCACGAGATTGCTAGTGAATCAGCTCTAGTGTTCTTCTCACTAGGCACTGCTTCAATGGAGAAGGCATCAATAAATTCAATAGGGTCACAAACCTGATTCCTATAATGTTTCAATCTTCTATTTTTTACCTGGAAAAGGTTTCTAACTTTTTTGACAATCAGCTCCACATCTCCACGAGCTAGAAGATTATTTGCACCCTTTTCTTTTACCACTTGGAGTCCAAGGATGAGAGTTTCATACTCTACTATATTATTAGTATTTTCAAATTGTAACTTGAATGAGAAAGGAAAGATGGTTCCCTCAGGAGACACTAATACTACACCAGCTCCAGAACTAGCTGAGTAACAACTTCCATCAAATTCTAATATCCAAACGCCATTGGGATCCTTAAGTGATTTTTTGGGAATTTGGATCTCCTCAAGAGACATAATCATATAGTTGTCATGGCCCCTATCTTCATAAATTATTTTTGCTTTGGGATCATCTGTTTTTTGTACAATATACTCATATTACTTTTCAGGCAATAACTTCTTCATTTTCCCACTAACGGGTATGAGGGCATGTGACCAATCCATTTGAATTTCTCCACCCACATCCTTACAAAAGTTACTACCTAGCAACATCCCATATGAAGGGGGAATATCTGCTATTAGGATAGTAGCTAAAACCTTCTTCTCAGGAAAGGCAGCAAAAGCTACCTGTGCATCTTTAATTCTTCTGACCAGGGGAACTTCTTTACTTTCCATGGAATAACAAGACCTGTAAGTACATGTGAGAGTTAGGCCTAAGGCATGAGCTACTTTGGCAGGAATTACATTGTCTGATGCACCTGAATCTATGAGGCAATTGTTAAGTCTATGGTCGGCTATAAGGAGTGTCACATAGAATGGTTTGATCTTGTCATTGGGTGAGGTGACAATGGCTACCAGATTGGGTTTTGGTACAGGAGATGCAGTGGGTAAAAGGCCTTTAGAGGTAGTTTTATAATGGGAGTTGACAAAGTGAATCATTTTAGCAAAAGCCTTGGGATGGGTTTGATAATATTTAGCTTCTAAGATCTGAACCTTAGTCTTCTTCAGGTGATCAACGATATCGAACTACCCAGAAGTGGACAAGCTATCCTCACTTGGGACCTTAGGTTTATCAGTTTTAGGAGATGAAAAATAATTAACCTTAGTAGTAGAGGTGACAGGACTTACCTTATGTGTGGATGCAATGGGGATAGGAAATCCTCTTTTTGTAATTACAGGAATAGTCGTTGGAGGTTCTTTGGATCTTTTGGTCACCTGCATCACTTTCTCCCTTTTGTTTGTCTACTCTCGAGTCATGACAGCATATGATTTGCTATTTATGTCCACTACTACCTCGTCATAATCATCTTCTTCATCGATGCCTTCAGTAGTGAAGAAATTAAACTCGAGATCCCTCAAGTTCTTTTGTTTCTTCATTAACCTCATCAACAATTCTTCACAATCTTCATTAACCTCCTCATCCTCTGGTTCTTCAACTTCATAGGTTGCATTGAACAGGGACTTTAATAGGAGGTCCTTCAAGTGCTAGCCTTGTTTGAGAAGCAGGAAAATGAATTTCTAGGCTAAAAATTCCTCCTTGGAACGTCTGCATATGGAGCATGCTGAGCCAATTGTTTCTTAATGGTGATGAGATCATTTGCAAGTTTTTGTACCAATGGATCAGTATTAGGTCCAGGAGTGGAAGAGGAGGAAGGAGAAGACTTGATCTAGAAGGGTCTCTCCTCAACTTTCTGACATGATTAAATCATCTTCAACACTAACAACAAGAGTTTTTATCCTCGGCCAATGTTGCAAGATTAGCCCTTCTCAATGCATAACTAACTTCAGGCAATTGGGCATTTAGGAAGAAGCACTTTTGGATTTGATCTACAGGTTGAGTGTCTGGTGGAATTTTTTTAATTAACCTTTTGAATCGAGCCACAAATTCTCTCATGGGCTCTTGTGATTCCTTCTTTATTTGAGAAATTTGGGCCAGCAAAGCATGCACGTCTTCCACCGGTTTGAAACAGTTTTCAAACCTAGTTCTCATTGGTGTTTCAGCTAGTGATAGCTCCGGCCGGAAGGTGATAGAACCAATCAGCAGCATTATCTTGTAAAGTCTCAACAAAAATCCTTACGGAGACGTCTTCATGTTCAACTCCCAGAACTCCACATGCAACTATGAAGGCCGCGATGTGTTCATCAGGATGTACCTTGCCATCACCCTTGAATTTAGGAAAGTTCTTCCGATTACCTCTAGGTAACTCATGCAAAGGTTGAGGAAGGGCAAGAGGCCCAACAAATGGCCCCAAGGCAATGGTACCGCCATTCTTGGAAAAAAATGGCTTGAAGAGGAACTGAAAACACCAGCAAGAATCAGAGCTCGAGATTAGGACTGATTTTCTCTGAAGGAATACCACCCGTAGGGTTTCTATCTTTGACAGGAGGAGTGCTTGTTGAACGAGCTCTTATATTTCTTCCTGCTGAAGGGAAAGGAAAACCCTGCTGTTCCAAAAGCTGAAACTGAGAATCTTCAATACCAAGGGCCTTCTCCCTCGAGTAAAACAGATATCATAAAAGTGTTTCCTAAATAGATCATCAATTACAAAAGGACAGAGGAATGAAAATGTGGAAATGAGCAGAAAGGCACCATCAGAATTATAGATGACAGAATAATTCCTTATGCGTGCAAGAATAATACAGTGAATTGGAATAAGATCATTTGTACCCACATTACAAGATGAAATTTGAAAAGACACACAGTTCTATGAATAACATCTACAAGAATACAAAGCTTCTCAGCATAATGTAGACAAATGATCTAACAATATTTAATGGATAGCTTGCGAAATAAAAAGAATCAGATAGACAAAGAATGAAAATCCTTCTGTATTGATTTCTTTTATGATTTCTTTACACTTTCAAAATAAGCCAAGTTCCCCCTTCAAAAAATGGCGAGGAGAGGCCATTATATAGTTTACAAATTAGTTACCCTTGGTAACTACTTCTTTTAACTAATGTTTAGTTAAAGGGCTGCTAATCGCGCATACCCCAACTAATTACATTAAATCTGAAGATGAAGAAAGGAAAAAGGAGAAAGAGAATCAGGAGAAGAAGACAGGCGTTCATGATTGAGAGGGGCCCACTGACTTTAGGATCCACTGTCTGAATCTTTTCAACGCCTCTGCTATGTCTCTGCCTCGTGGGACTGATGTGTTGGCAGTGGACTGAGTCCAAAATCCGAGGCACTTCTCCATTTCTTTGTCGAATTCGACATGAGTATGATAATCTTTATTTGCTTCCTCAATAGCAGATTGAAGAGAGCAGATCTCCTTCATCTTTTCCTTGGAAATGGAACTCTCCTTGAACAAATTACCTTTGACAAAAGCTCTGAATTGAGCTTTGATTTCTTGTAAAGGAGAGGGATGCACCAGAGGTCTCATCATGGAGATGGCAATGTATATCCTTGAAAGCAGATATTACCAAAGTTTTGAAGGCTTCACCCTTCTGCCAGCTATTCTTCAATTCTCCCAAAGCTCTCTTCAACACCTTGATTTTCCATTCCACGCTGTACACCCATGATTTTGACAAGTTATCCTTTGCATCATCGAAGACCTTGCTTTCCATTAAAATATTTCATCAGCTTGTCCCCATAGGCGAAGGTCTACTATACAACTGCTCCAAAGTTTTGAGTTCTTTATCTATGTCCCAATAGTGGAGGAGAGTTTCTGTTGCAAATTGTTCACCTTCTCATTGGAGTTTGAAGGCTTCATCAATGAAATTCAATCCTGCAACAAGCATATCATCCACCATGGCCTCCATAGCCCTTCCATAGATGGAATACTTGTGTATATCTTTGATACTCTGCACTTCATCTTGGCTGAGAATCACAGGTGGTGGAAGAGTAGTCAATGGGGTAGGATCTAAACTTTATCCTTGATAGCAGTGACTTGATGAAACCTGTAAGAATCTGGGCCTGCTCCTCCAACTGCTCTATGGTTTGTTTCCCTTTCTCTACCCTCTCCCAATGACTCTGGTGACTGTTTCCTAGAGATTGTGGATCTCACCTTCAGGGGTGGACTCTCCCATGGGAATTCTTGAGAGCTCAAGATCAGATGCTTGCAAATCTGCTCTGGCTTGTCTACCTTAGGCTTGGCTATCTCCAGGAATTGTTGGCCCTGAGCATCAGATACTATCCTGGAGGTAGTTCTGGCTTTTTTAGCAGGAGTAGTAGGAGTAGTGCCTAATAAGGCCGCCACAGCATCAAAATTGGGTCCTGAGATTCGGGAGGAAGACTTTCTCTTCCTACTATCAACAAAAGGCTGCACCCATGCAAAAGAGGAGCATCATTCCGTTCTAGTGCAAAAAAGAGAAAGATATATCGTTAAAATTGACTAAGTATGAGAGGGTGGAGAAGGCATCCACATGCCTCAACCGACGGAATTTTAGAAGTGAAAGGAAAAAGGACCAATCTCCAAATGAATGCTAGACACCACGGGTAAATTCAATGGAAAGCAGAGTTGGCCGGTGAAAAGATACCAAAAAAACTGCTGGAAAGATCCACGGCACTACTCGGGCACAATTTCAGGAAGGGAGGTATTCCCCCCAAAGTGGAAACTCAAATGAGCGTCAACTCTCCACATGTCTAGGCTCACCCATAAGTTAAGAGGAAATATCATGGAATTGGAACGTATAAACAATGATGGAGCTCTCCACGTGTCAACCTAGCACAACTTAAAGGAAAAAATGTAAAGCCTTCGCAGGCCCGTTTCAGTTTTTAAAATCTCTCCCACGTGATGATCGTTGGAAAGTTTTTAAAAGGTTAGGGGTGATGGAAGGATTATTGCCTCTCGTTTTCTTGCCAAGCAGGAATGGCAAGGCCATTTAAAGAAGTTCAGAGAACAAATTTCTTTGAATCAGTTTCATCATTTTTCTGTAACTGAATGTAACATTCTTGGAAAACTATTATTGTATTTTCCACCCATTCTTTTTGGGGATCCTAAGACTCTATAAAGGTAAGATCTAAGTAATCAATAAAAAAAATTTCCCCTTTCTTCCTACTGTTTTATTTCATTGTCTAAAAACTTAGGATCATTCCATGTTTTATGATAGGAAACTTTGTGTTCGTGTTTATATGATTTCGTAACTTTGTGTCCATGAGGATTATATTGTTATGAACGTCAATGATTCTACTCTCCAACTCCCTGGTTCAAACGTATAAGGTGATACTAGTCAACTCTATTTTTCATAAGGATGTTATGTTCTTCTTCCCTCATCTCCTTAATGTCTTCCATCTTTCTTATGAAGATATTTGGGCATTAAAATGTTTCGAAGTATCAGGACTCCATGCTTTTAAAGTTGTACATTTTATATAAGTTTTTCCACTTGCTTTCAATAAGGGAACCTCTCCCATTAAATAAGTGGGACTTGTTTTCCCCCTAACTATGGTTATTAAAGTGAATTTTAAAAACCCAATATTTTTTGGAAACTTCGTTTGGGGAATCTTTTCAAACGGGTCCCTTTTTAAAAGAAAAACTTCAAGACCATTCTTGGTCTGGAGGAATATACGGTATACACGTGGGATGAAAGCTCTCGGGGTTAAGGATTCACATTTTAAACCTCTTGGAGAAACAAACTTCTTTGTTCCGGTTAAGAAGGAACAGAAGAACTCATTGTACAAGAAAACCTCCTACTAAGACAAAATTCCAAGGATAGCACTCCTCAGGAGCATCTCAGTCCTAATATTCGTGCTTTAATAATTTCTGGTGTTTCAGTTCCCCTTCAGTAATTTTTTTAAAGATGGCAATTCCCATGCCTTGGGGATAATAGGTTGGGCATCTTTCTCTTCCTCAACCCATTACATGAGTTACCTAGGGGTAGGTAACAAGAAAGTTTTCCAAGTTCCAGGGTTATGGGAAAGTTCATCCAAATGACACATTGTGGCCTTATTTTTTGCATGTGGGATTCTTGGGGTTGAACATGAAGATGTTTTTGTCAGGAGTTTTGTGGAGACAATGCAGGACAATGTTGCTGATTGGTTCTACCATCTTCCTATTTAGTTTATCACTAATTGGACTACCATGACAACGTAATTTGAGAAATGTTTCAAACCTAATGAGGATGTGCATTCTCTGTAGCACAAATTATCATATCAAGAAGGATCCATTTGAACCTATAAGGGAGTTTGTGGCTAAATTCAACAAGCTAATTAATAAAATTCCACACAACACTCACCTAGTGGATCAAATCTAGAAGTGATTCTTCCTCAATGCCGAGTTTCCTTAAGTGAGTTATGCACAAAATTTGGATACTGATCAAGATTTGGCTATCAGTTTTGAGGATGATTTGATCATATCTGGTAAACTGAAAAGAGAATCCTCCAACTCTAAACCCTCTTCTTCTTCCTCTTCCCCTAGAGCCAATTATGATGAGTTGGTACAGAAGCTTGCAAAAATTTTGATCGCAAGGTTATGAGCAATAGATAGAAAGAAAGAAGTGTGAAAAACACATACATGGTAGTTCATTATATAGCCATTTGGGAGAGAGAAAGATAATAAATGTCCATTAAATATACATCTACCACCTTGAAAAGCAAGATATTTGGGAAAATTAGCTTGGATGGCCTTTGGTTCATTTGGGACACGCGGGACGCGAAAGCGCGATTCACCCGATGCGGGAAAAAGATGCACAAATGTTTCTGGGACATAGGGACAAAAGTACATGGGGTATGCGATTTGGCTGAACCAGGAAAAAAGTGAACAATTAGCATGGGTGAACTTGTGTCATTTGGGAGAAAAAGTTCCGACGGGCCTGAAAGAAGCGGACTTCAGGTAAAGTGGTTGATCGGTGAATAGGAGGCCCTAATGAACTTGGGACATCTAGGACAGAAATGTCCGACAGACCCACAAATCACACAAAGAGACCTAAAAACGTAGATTTTTTCAAACTTTTGAATTTTTTTTTAATAAAAAGACAGAGAAGGATTTTAACTTTAAAAATTTCAATCTTGAACTCCTTGTTATAGGGAATTTTGAGAGGACAACATACTTATCATTGCATTTCCCAAAATCTTCTGTTACCTTGATAGTTAACTCATTCATTACCTCAAGAGGAATTACATTACATGAGGCTCTTGAATCAAACATGCAGTTATGTACCAGCCTATATTTAATAATCAAAGTGGTAAAAAATGGATCAACATCCAACTGAGATTCAATAAGAGAAGTTCCCTAATATACCTCAGAGGATTCACCCAGTTCCTCCAATGCTTGTCGTATTTCTGATTTTGCAATAATAGAAGGAATCTCTACATTATCAACACTTTTTCCCTAAGTAATATTTCCTTCCTTAAATCCCAAATATTCGATGCCCTTTTCTTATGCTTAGGTATTATAAGTAATTCAAAAATTGTAACAATGACCTTGATCTGACTCAATATTGTTGGTATGTATTATTTTCCACATCATTAGGTTAGTCATCTCACTTAGGTGAGATCGTAGGTCCATGTGTCATTTATGGGTCATCATGAGATTATCTTATGCGTTAGTGCGTCATATGCATCATTAGGGAGTTACACTTCTATTCTGAGAATGTAACTCCCCCTCTCCACTTGAGTTGTCATGATTGCAGCACTAGGGTTTACTCAACACCTCCTATATGTACACCCCTTTGGATTTATGAGATTGAGGAGATTTTGGTAGCTTATCGAGGTTCTTCCCATTTGTCAAATCTTTGCATGCACATTCGGTTGATGCCCAATCCTCTCGAGATCTCTTCACGCTACCATTCACTCGTCCGTTGATGTGCACATCATCCCTCGTGATCCTCACTTACGGGTTTTCGTACCCTCTTACATAGTATCAGAGCATATTTTCTGGATTCATGCACTCCTCATCATTTTTTGTGCACTTTTCAGCTTCTGGCGTGATATTTAGATTGGCATTGCATGTGTCCTAATGGTTATTCTGACCGTGCTCTTCTTGTATTGATTTTGAGGCCTTATACCTCGTTTAGTCGTGTCTAAGTTTTTCTTTGTTCATGGGTTTCAGATTTCAAGGTCTGCATGCATATATTAAGGTGGTTTTTAGGTTTAATATTTAGATCAGAGTTTAAAAGTGTTGTTTGTGAGTTTTTCGGAGGACCGTTGGAGCTATTTCTCGCTCAAATCGGCTCTACCTCACCACTCTTATCTCATGACTCACTACTCATGTTTTATCTCAGTCGGCTCTATTTTTCTTTAGGGTTTTTGGTTGTATTCTTCAACCACGAGGTCAAGGAAACACTTGGCTTACCCAGCCTACCTTGTTTGATCGTGTTGGTGTTGGAAATACTTGGCTTCTACCTGTATTGGATTGTCTGACTTGGCACACTATCATTTGCACCCACCTGTAACTTGTATTTTGGTTTGAGATAACTCCTCATCCACTGTGCATTGTTCAAATCAATAAACCAATACACATTGCCCCTATAACATTTCTAACTTACCTTTTAACCTATCTATGTGCATCACATTTGACTTAGGTTGGTTCTAGATAGATGTGCTCCTCCCTACGTTGGAATATGGATCCTCTTTCATCTTTTTGGATTTGACTATGCATACTTTGGCTTCATGTTATAGCTGAGAGCTCTCCCTATCTACATGTAACTCAACTTGGGCTTCCCACCTGACTCTACAACACATTGCACTCGCTGGTCCAACAGTCAATTGTCCTCCTCCGATGCATTCCTCCATGTTTTGACATTGTAGGCTAGAAAATCTCCCAACCATTACCTCTCCACCTATGGTTTTAGGTTATTGCTAGCACACGGCTCTTCCCATCTTAGACCTTCCACCAATTTCCTGATACGTTGACCTACTCCTACATGTGGTTGACTATTTGGTTGTTTCTCTTTGGACGTGGTTACTTTTTCCACACTAATGTATAACTCAACTTGGTCAACAGCCACATGGATTGACAACATGGGCCACCATTTCCCTTTTAGAATTGTTTACAAGTTAAAACAATCCCTGATTTTAATGTTTTGAGGCAAAAACATTCCTTTATGGCATTGTAATAATTTTTTGGGATCTATTTGCTTGTATTAATTCCCTTCCTACGCATGTCGATGACGGAGGGCGAGCTCTGCGGTTAGCAGGAGGCTAATCCCCCCTCACAAGAAAAAAAAACCCTACCTAATATTTGATGCCATTTCCAATGAGTACCCACATGACACCCATTTTAGACACTTTTTAAATCAGTTTGCAATGTTTATTGGCATTTTCTATTAGTTGCGGGAATCATATTTATGCTATAACTTTTGACTCGGTGCTCATTTTTTATCACTTCCTTGGTCAAATTTGCATGATTTCTCACACTTTACGTGATGGCATTGTAATTTTTCTAAACAAACTACTTTACAAAGTGCCACATTCTAGGGTGGTTTACTAGTACTCTTTGGTTTTCACATGCAGACGCACTATCGGCCGAGTCCAACGTCTTGCTTTTGTGCACCTTGCACTTTTCATTCTGCATCATGGAGGGTGATCTTTCTAGACTTGAGTGTCATAGGATCTCTTTACAGCCTTTTCCACTTCTCAGTAGGAAAGAGAACTATTCAACATGGTATGCTTCCATGGAATGCTACTTCACCTATGAGGGTATTTAGCCCTTCTTACTTGGGCATGTTCTTGCACCCAATGATCATCATCATCCAGAGGACTTCCTTGATAGTTACGACCATGTTTTTGATCACTTGATGATGCATGTCTCTCGATATCTCTGGTTTCACGTGGCCAACTCAGATCCACCCCACCTTGTCTAGAGCATTCTTTAATCCTTCTATGGAGACCCTTCACATAGTGCCACCTTTTTTGTTGTTATTCATTCAGTTTCCTCCTCTATTTCTTCATGGGATGACAGTTCCACTGACACAGACTCACTTGGTTCTACTTCTGATGATGAGGATTGTGCACCCAATTCTAATGTCGAGAGTACTATTGAGGACTCTTCTCCTCCTCTCCCTATTCCAGAGAGTGTTGTCACATCCCACATCTCATTAGAATTGAGTATTCTCCTATACAGTCTCATACAGTCATCACACCCACCTCTTTTCCACCTTCAGTGTGTGAGGCCCCTTTCACTCCTCTACCTTCATTGCATGACTTATACCTATCTGACATCGCTCTTCTGTTTGTTGAGCCCCCTCATTGCAACAAGTATCTGCCTGACCTTAGTCAACTTTTCGTATAGTACACTTGTGATGTATTAGAGGTTCATCATCCATCTACAGGTATTTTAGAGGAGTTCATCATCTCCATTATTAGGAGTGCCCCTTTTGGGACTCTTACCACTTCCACTTTTTTGGAGACCTTAATTGATCCACCCTTGCTTATGGATCCATTTTCTGTTGTGGGGGATGTCTTGTTGCCTTCACATCAGTTGGACATCCTTTCTATAGGTGATCACTCTTCACACTCTAACAGTTCTGCACTTGTGAGATTACCTTTGGTTGCTTTGTACTCACTTGCTAGACATATGTCACACTTTTGTGGACCAGACTCAGAGTTCTTCATGCTACTTCCTCTGGTTTTCTTCATGTAGTGGGCAGACTTTCAGGACATCATTTCTTTCCTTCCTAAGGGTAGGTACATAGTTCGGTGTGGATGGCTCTTCTTCAGTCAAGAGGGTAGAGGATATCATCATCAAAATTCTTTCGGGAGACCTCCTAGAGTTTCACAGTTCAGATCTATCCATGGCATCTTCTGCATTCCTCTCATCTCCCTCTTCTTCTCTCTTCTTCTTCTTTCTGAGAGATTGCTTCTTTGTACATGGGTACCTATATAGGCTTTTCTATGGTCGGGACCCATCATTGGCATCTTTCTTAGATTAGAGAGTGGACTTGTATCTCTATTAGGGGGAGTTTTTCCTATTGGGTTTTCTCCTTTTACTACACTTTTAGAGAGTTTATTGTACATGGGTACTTAATCAGGCTTTGTGTCGGGACCCATATCTTGTTTATGACTTTCCACCTCATCCTAAGTTATGATGAAGGGGGGGTGTGGGTGTGTATTATTTTCCACATCATTAGGTGATATCGTAGGTCCATGTGTCATTTAGGGGTCATCATGAGATTCTCTTATGTGTCATTGCGTCAGTGTGTCATTAGGGAGTTACACTTCTATTCTAGGAATGTAACTCTCCTTCTCCACTTAATATATCATGATTGTAGCATTGGGGGTTTCTCAGCACCTCCTATATGTACACCCCTTTGCATCTATGAGATTGAGGATATTTTTTTGGCTTATCGAGGTTTTTCCCATTTTTCGAATCTTTTCATGCACATTCAATTGATGCTCACTCCTGCCGAGATCTCTTCACGCTACCATTTGCATGTCCGTTGATGTGCACGTTGTCCCTCATGATCCTCACTTACGGGTTTTTGTACCCTCTTAAAAATATTTGGGCTATGGCACAAGGAACATATTTGGGAAGGGCAGTGTTAGAAGTGAGGTTCACAACTTCATCTAATAATATGGGGATTTTGATAGTCTAGGCGTGAGGAGTACAAGTTATATTATTGGTAGTTAGGCCTTTTCCAGATTTATCTTTCTTAGGGGTCTCCTTAGGAATATTGATAATAATTGGAACTTTAGGTTGTGTTTGTGGCCCTACCGCTTTGAAAACCTTACTTGTAGTGTTATATTATTTATCCTGAGCCACTACTGCATTCATCAACAACTACTTGTCTTCTTCAAAAGGGATCCCTCCATCATTATTTTTAATCATAAAATCTCTTAAGTATTCAAAATCATGATTAGGAAAATCAAATGCTTACACCATATAAATTTAAAATGTATTAATAGGAGGAATATGTAATACCCAGTGGACACAATCCTAGAAGTTTTCAATTGTTCTTGCACTTATCAATTCAGTTGAGGTTTCTCCATGCTATGAATTTGTAGGGCATTCCATCATGCACACATCATCATAGGACTCATCATCATATGCTTCCTCCACTTATTTATCTACATAACATGGGTAATGTGGTAAGACGTACCTGTCACCCCACTCAATTACATGGGATTCTTCCATAGTAGAAACTATAGCAGTGAAAGGATCAGGCACCAATCTATTCTCTTTGGGTTGAGGGTGTTTATTTCCTATTCCCATGATCCCTTTTCCTCTTTCATTTTGTCTGTGATCACCTCTAGGATGATTACCAAATATCTCCTGACCTTTTGGCTTATGCTTACCCTGGGAACTATGTCGTATCCCTTTTTATGCTCTGGCCAGTTTATAGGCTATCTCTTTAACTGCTCCAGCCAAATTTTTTACAACCTCTTCCAGATTCACAACTTTTTTCTATTGAGGCCTTTCAGGATTGATCAACTTAACACCTTCCTTCGTAGGAGGCTTTCTAACTACTTTGATGTTATTTTCTATTTGTAAAGCCATAGTGAAGGCTTGCCTCAATGTTCCTGGGTTTTTATCTCTTAAGTAATAAGAAACCTTTTTATCAAAAGCATCAAAATACTTAATCAAACATGATTCATCACTTGGCCTTAAGATTATAGGTAACATTTTAAATGTTTTATTGAACCTAGTATTGAAATCATGGACATATTCATTTGGATTTTTCTTTATATTTTCAAATTCAAATAGAAGTAACCTGGGATCTGTCTTAGCCCCATATTGCAATCTAAAGGTATTTTCATCTCAGTCCATGAATCTATTGAATTATCTAGTAAAGCCTTATACCAATCATGCACATCCTCCTCAAGAGTATGAATAAATAGTTTTATATACACGTCCTCAAACTCAATTTCAAAATATTCCATCATATTGACAAAAAGTCTTAAATGGTTTTCACCAGTGATGGCATTATTCCCTTGAAACTTTGGCAACCTATTTCTGACATCTTGTGGAACCATATTAGGATATCCATCCATACCTCTAAAATCTATAGGTTGAAAAGTATTGATAACAAAAGGAGGTCTAGGTGGAGGTTGGGACATATTTTCTTGAGGAGGTTATATTGTAGGCAAATCCAAATGATAAGGGATGAGGGGAATTTGGAGCATAGGAATATAGCTTTCAAAATAAATATTCTCTAATGACTCGGCTTTGTGGAAAACCCTATCAATCTTGGAAGAAACAAGGGAAAACTAAGAAGTAATATTTTTAGACACAAATGAAGTCCTCTCTCTAGTTGGAGAATTAAAATTTATATAAAGATTACTTGTTTCATAATCACTTGATTATGTATGGTAATCTTCAACCACAGATTAATCACCTTTTAGAACTGATATCTCCTTCTTTTATTCTTCATTTCCAACAAATTTCCAGACTTTTTTTTCCTTATGAATTTTCTTTTCCCAGTTCTAGAAATAACTTTTTAGTAGGATCCCTAGTGAATAAAGACCTTATTCCCTCCAGATTTACAAATATCGATGACAAATTTCACTTGACACAGGTTAAGACACTAGTAATCTTAAAAATTTCAATTAAACACGGAGTCGCCACTAAGTATTGTCACCTTAGTTGTGCACATGCACTATAAGTAACTTGTCAAGTGTCTATCAATGCTTAATTTCTGAAAAGCTTAACAGATCTGACCTTCCTTTACCCACATTTATCACTATTGGTGAAAATTTAGTGCAATAACCACTAGAAATTCTAAATACTACACATTGAACTTGTAATCCCCCATAATTATTACAAATCTCAAAAAATTATGATGTTTAAACAATGTATTTGCACTTAAATAATGTAAGAAACATTACCAGGGTCCGTATATGTATGTATTTGTACAAATAATCCCTAGAAATGGTGCCACTTCAGTGTTGGTATCCAAATTGGTTCTCCATTGGAAGCTAAGAAACATCACATATTTAACAAGATACTTAGAGATAAACAAATCATGGTACGAGTCATTTTGTAGCTGGGGAGGGGATTCATATAACTCTTTATCACTCAGGCATTGGAGAAGTGGACAGAACCTCACTAAAGGATTGATCTCCCCTCACTACTATAGGTTGTGCCTTCAAATAGGGTGAGAGGACCCATTTTGAAACCCATGTAGGTGAAGGATATCAAGAGATCCTTCTTTGAACAATTTTCATGAAAACCTTGAGGAAATACGATCAATACAACACAATATAATTCTCACAATTTGTCACACTAGAGAGTGGATATGTTTCCTAGAGAAGATTTGGGTTACTAAAGAGAATACTTAAAAAGTGATTGTCTCTAAATATTTTGGTAGTGGAATTTGTTCAGTTTCTGGATACACAGTACAAATACGGATGGTTCATGTAGGATTTATCATTTGAGGAGCTTTTTGGTGGGAATTTAATCAAGACAAAGTTGATTATACCAGATATTTGAGAGCCTTTACAAATATTGAAACACTCACAGGCAAAATGGTTCAAAATAGCCAAGACATTCCTTCAACCAAAAGGTGTGTATCAATGGAAGCCCAAAGATGCACAATTTCATACACTCTCCAAGAATTCAACACAAAGGCTCATGTTATAAAATCAATTAAATATTGGAAATCCCTTAGTAGTCACACATAAGATCCACTCATAGGATTACAAACAATCTTTATCAACATAGTGAAAATAAAGTGATTTTAAATTGTTTATTTCGTTACCAAATGAAAGATCTTCTCATAATGAAATTAAAAATGCCAAAATACTAACACATGGAAGAGATCTTGTGTGATTCAGAGGGATTTTACCATAATATTGCAACATGAACATGACAAAATATTTGAAGAAATTCTGAAACAAAAGAAAACACAATTATGCTCATGATCAACACAAATTCATTCAAGGTTCACTAGACTCATCAGTAGGGGAGAGTTTTTTTTTAACAATCTTAGAGCTTGTCAATGGATATAGACTTACAACGATCTTGACATGAATAAATCTACAAACATAGGGAAATAAATAGGTTTCTTATATGGTATCTTAGGAAAATGGTTTTTTCTCAAAATTTCTCAGAAAAGTTAACTCCTGACCTTATGCAAGAGTATTATCATTGAATTTATACAATTTCACTTGTTCACTCATCCAAAATTTTACCCCCAAAAGAAGAATATTTGAGAAATACTTTGTTTGTTACACATTTGTTTCAGAAAGTGGTTTTTAACAAACTTACACCCAAAATATGCCAGGTGTACAAAAGATAAGCTTTTTCAATTATTTCCACCAGTTTTTATAACTGGAGCATCCAGTTTGAGCTTGTAGCTTCCTTCTCCACACCCTTTTCCTCTGCATCTTGCTCTACTGATAATTATTTTCTATAGGTGCGTGAGCAACTCTGTTTCAAAACTTCAACTATTTCACTTCCCAAATTTACAAATCAAGATGCACAATCAATTTGATTGCACTTCACTGAAAAAATGACAAGAGACCATGGAATTGACCAAAAAGGATGAAATTAATTGAATCCCTTAAGGTCCCTCATTTGCGTAGGAGTAATAACGGTGGAAAAACCAGATGCATTATATCATTCTTGACACACAATCAATAGAAATTTTCCTTTTTATGTTGTAGAAGTAACAAATCACTCATAAATATTTTTTAAAAAATCTTTAGTGTTACTCAAAGATTTAGGAGAAAAAAAATATGTAGAAGAAAAACCATTTGTACATATTTTTACAAAAGTATTATATTTGAAATCCACATGTGGAGTCAAGCTCAGTAATGAAAATAGAGATCTAAATTGTTAATCATGTTGAGGTTACAGACTTTGATGAAATGTGTCTGGGTGATGTAAAATGGTGGAAGAATGTTTAGACAAGTTGATGAGGTCTAAGTCCAAAAATATTTCTTCAGGCCAAGCATTAAGTGCAGTTTGTTAGTGGAGAATGCGAATCTTGATTGAATGCATAGAGCTATTATTGAAAAAAAGATACAGAGTCAAATAAAAGTAAATTATATTGATGAAATGTTGGAAAAATGGCATCCCCTAAGGTTCAGGCTTTTCAATACTAACAATATAGATGGAGATGACTAGACAATGCAGATTCATCAACTCGATGTTGTTGATGACATTGTAGACTATAGAAAGAGTAGGAAGATAGTCCATGTTCCAATTCCAGATGCGAACATGTCATCAATGTCCATGCAACATCCTTTGTGTCCATCTTCTCTAATCATAGAAACATCCCCCATAATGTGTTTGGCATGTGGAGTGGCCACATGGTGGTCTGCATTTGTTACACTTGTTGTCTACCTTATCTTAGGAACTAAAATTTTCAAATAGTAGGAATTTAATACAAAATGCATGGTGTTCAAGACTACAATGTGGTTTGTATTCAAAATACTTCTATAATAATGTGAATTAAATGTGGAAGGGTTTACTTGTAAATCCCAAACACGATGTCGAAATCATGTTGGAGAAATACTTTAGTGAGCCATAAGTTCTACATATGAAGTCAAATTGACCCCTATAAAATGTGTTAGAAATATCTCAACGATGTCTTTATTATTTGGGTAGTTCAAACTTTATTTTAGACCATATAACTTGTTCAGTTTGGGGATCACTCCTCCCTCATAACAAGATTTTGGACACTAGAAAGTCTATTTCACTCAAAAAATAGGTGAAGGTACAACACCCTCATTTATGGATTTCTCTCTCTTCTACTAAAAATGAAATCTTCCTACAAATATTTAAGATATTCAAGAGAAAAATAATCAAAAGAAGGAACTTTAATTTTCTCACTTTGATCCATGATCATATGAGGCTATCTCTCCGAATGAGGGGATGAAAGTACTTTGTACTATTTGTAGGAGGTCTTTGTGATAAAATCTTGGTCTTCAACTTGCTACTCCTACAATGATAAAATTTATTTTCAATCCCAATAAAGGGAACCCAAATGATTATTCTCCCAAAAAAGGGGCTATTCTCCCAAAATAAGGGGAAATACAGAATACATTGAGATTGTTTAAAATTAAACTAAAATGTTTTTTATATTTCCACCCTTGCTCATACACATGAGATTAGTTTGCTTCATGCCTATTTAACAATAAAAAATTAGAAAGTGAATTGGTCGTTCTACAAGTATGCTAAACAAAACTTATCTGTGAAAAGATACCATCCATGAAACCAAATAGTTTATTACAAACTGAAGTTGACACATGTTCCTCTTTGGGTTGTTCCCTCTAGATGTGATCAACATTGGAAAGTGGCATTTTTCATGGTATGCCTCTTGAACTATTGGTGTTTGCACAAATTTATTTTTTCTGATATTCAGACAAATTGTGGATAAAGATTCCAATACTTGTCAACCCAATGGATACTCATGTATTAGAATCAGGGAAATATTTTTACCTATTTTATTAGATAACAATCCCTTCTTGGCATTATCCAAATTTTGACTTGGAATGTGGTTTTTAGAAAAAGTTTTCTTTTTCTTGAAGGGCATGAAATTTATCTTCCCGATGTGATTTCCTCTTCGAAAAATATAATAAATAGATAGATGAATTTCATTAGTATCATATTTAAAGAGTACATGAGTTTAATCCAAATTAGAGGAAAATTCAATAAGGGAATCATTATTATCTTCTATGGATACAACATCCTTAAGCGGGTCACCTAGCACATAAAAATATGATGAATAACTAATAAATCCATAAGCTGGCTTGGTGCCTATTCTATACCAAACTAAATCACATAACCTCTCTCTGGTCAACTGAAATCCATCTCCCTATTTTTTATAAATTTCATATTGAGATAACAAATAAAATCTTCCCAGAATGATCTCTTCTATCTCCACTGGAACTATATCAAAAATGAAGACATTTTGGAATAGCCTTCCTAAAAAAAATATCAGATTATAAGATTATGTCACCATTCCTAAAAATATTCCCGCTACTATCATGTATGTCTTAGCATGATTAAATGGATTAGTAATCAATCCCAAGTATCATACCACATCATTCGTAATATAACTACATACGAACTTACAGTTAGTAAAAAGTTGAACTAGAAATGAATCAATTAAACACATTATAATCTGTATATAAATTCCCCAAGATTGTAGCATAAAGGTTAGGTGGATATACATCATTTGATAGAGATTGTCCCACAACTAATTTAGACTACTAGCTACTATTGAAAATGACTTGTGTCTTCACATTCTCTCTAATTCTTCACTTGAATTAGCACAATTCCCAGTCTGGAAAAAGAAACCAAAAATGTTACACAATGTGTCTATTTATAAATCTATGTATCTTCTAGATCCTCATGAGTCCTTTTCTTCTCCTAGTGTTCTTCCTTCAACTCTGCATGCATAATATCTAAACTCCTCAGCTTCATGATTTTTTTCTCTTGTTCTTGATGATAGGAAGTTATCGTTTAGAAAAATATGCTTATCAGCGTAGAATTATGTCAAACATCATTCGTAGTTGCATCATGTGCTAAAGGTCCATCTCCAAACTATAAAATGGAAAAAATGGAAAAATAGCTACCAAAAAGTGGAAAACGTGTCAGTAAACCTTATGGGAAAATCAGATTTGATACCACACCTAATATGAAAATGAGCATTTATACCAAAGCAATCATTTTCTCCATTTTCACATATTTAATAAATTTTCACTAATTTATTTTCTTCTATGTGAAAATGTTCTTACTAAATACAATATTTTATTCCAAGTGATTAGTTCATGAAAATTTTCATCATTTTCAAATGCCAAACTTGATTTTCTCAATTTCCCATAACTACGTAAAAATTGTCTTAAATATTAAAAATCAGACAAACATTGATTTAAAACTATAAGTATTGGAAATAAAACATAAAATATTACATTACAAATTGATAATGGAGTTCATCCAATTGGACCACGTCTTTGCATTTTGCAGAACATGAACCGATAGTTTAAATGATGCAAAAAATACTTCTTACATCAAAATATTCTCCAACAAGGGCTATCTATCCAAAAAATGGGATTCAATATGCAAATAATTCTTATCTGTAAAATATATCAAGTTCAATCTCCACCTAACTAGAAATATCCTACAATTACCTACTTTAATCCCTTTACAAAGGGGATAATACCCATAAAAAATAATACAAAATTCCATCTACAAATACAATAATGGAATTTTATTTTATTTTTTTGACCCCATAGTCAAATGAGAGAGCCATTCCCATTTGTCATAGGTTTTGTACATAAATCCTATTAAAAATGTCATCCTTATCATTATTTTTGGAAACTAAAATGAAATTTCAAATGATAAATAAAAAATTGATTTTTTCTCACAGCAAATATTAGGGTGGTTGAGTTGGAGAGAGCCTAAAAATAGGCTTTGGAGGTGATGGGTTTGAATCCCCACTCCATGCCTTATAATTTTTGTGAGGATTTTATAATCCTTAGGTACTTATCCCTTTGGGTAGGTATCTATATGCTTTGGGATGATGGGGATGTGTTGGTAGCTCAAGTTGTGCAAGCTAGATACTGCGCCCTAAAACGAGCTCTAGAGGATTCTCCTCGTGCTCTCTCTAGTTATGTCGCTAATGTCATGATAATCTATGTTGCTCTCCAAAAATATGATAAATGAGCTTCTTTCTCCTGAACTAGGGCCACATATACATGCAATAAGCTCTACAACATCACATCTATGTTATATGTAACCGCCAGTGCCTTTACATCTCTACACCTCTACGAGGTCCTTGATGCCTCTCTAACGATATGAAAATTAATCACTTAGTTTCCTATTGATGGTGCTACTAGATATTTCATCACTATATTATACTGGAAATCCAACATTGCATCTAGGCTCTCATGGTGGGCACTCTCTATTAGATAATGTCACTAATCCATCGTCCTCTCTACAAAATCAAATAAAAGAAACACGTCACTTATGGTACACATACACGAACTATTATTAACACATATAAGAAACATCATAAAACAAATACCTAGATGCTAGATCCTGTCCATGATGGTCTCGCCATCCTCGTCACCTTCCAATAACCCCTCATCTTCCTCATCATCACGATGAAATATGGAACCTACATAATATTCCCACTTGTCTCAGGGCACCAATATCATGCCCCCTATGCACTATGGTCTTGATAACATTCTTAGTTTCATGGCCATCTAGACCCGAATCGTCATCAGGTAACCTACTCCAAGTCATCACATCTTATGGTTCCTCAGCAATTATCTTTGCTTCCCTACTAATCCCCCTCCACTATTATGACTCGCAGTGCCTACACCCCCAACCTCGAAGCCTATAGGATCCCTACTATAAGTGACTAATCTCTATAATATTTTCTTGGCCTTGAGCATCCTCACGATGACTACGGTGCCTCTAAATATGTCCATATTCCACATGTACCCTACGTGGTTGTAGTTATGGTAGCCTGACCTCTAATCCTATAGATTTTCTAACATATCGATGTAGGTAGGGTGGTAATGGTGCTATCACCATGGGTTTTGGTCACTGAAACTGCCTTGAGACCTTGCTCATTGAATGAGTCTCCACCCAATACAAGTAATACCCTACCACCTTGATGTTGGCCTCTATATACTCTTTCCTAGGTGAACAAGGCTACTAATTTATGTTCCATGCATAGGGATTCCATATGTCATCATCTAGACCCAAATGTTCTAGTGGTCATAAGGCTCTAATTTCTCTCATTGTCAGACCTTATACCCACTGAAGCAATCTCGGGGAATCCATTGCTACTACCAATGGGGTCTTTATCGGTCTATACATCAAGAGCCTCTCAAATATCCAAGATTTCAATGAGATGATGGATCTCACAACCCTCTATACCCTACACTTGACCCTCTACAAGTCATGCACCAACTGTACCCATATAGTGGTGCCCAATTTTTATTACCTTCAAAATTCCCCTCTTTTGAAGTCAAGTTTGAAAATTTTTGAGTCGGTACCTTGGAGTATTGGATTGCATTAAGACTAGTATTTTTCACAATTTTCCATTCCATGGAGAACAATTTGAAAGTAAGGCATAATGGTGGAGTTTTTCCCCTTGTTTTTATTTCATCCTGCAGTTGAGAAGGATAGGCGTTTCTTTCTACTTAATTTTTTCCCCACCTTCCATAGGTAGTGCATGGACATCTTTGATTGGATGTGGTTTGGTCATGTTTAAATTGTTAACAAAAGCCTCCATACGTCCAAATGATGCAACTCCAAGTGCAAGGCCCAGAAGATAGTCCTCAAAGAAGCGCAGGCCTTCCACGTGTCCCAGGACCAAAATGAAGACTAAACAAGCCAAAATCGGCTAAGTATGGAAGGTTCATCGGAAGGTGCCACACATTCAAATGACACAACTTCAAGATTCAAAGCTAGGGAAAGTTCTCAAACTTGCACCAGTCCTCCTCATGTTCTAGGTGCAAAAAAGAGAAAGATATTATCGTTAAAATTGACTAAGTATGAGAGGGTGGACGAAGGCATCCACATGCCTCAACGACGTAATTTTAGAAGTGAAAGGAAAGGACCAATCTCCAAATGAATGCTAGATCACCACGTGGTAAAATTCAATGGAAAGACAGAGTTGGCCGTTGAAAAGTACAAAACTGGTGGAAAGATCCACGCATCTACTCGGCACAATTTCAGGAGGTATTTCCAAAGTGGAAACTCAAATGAGCGTCAACTCTCCACATGTCTAGGCATCAACATAAGTTAAGAAGGAAATAATCCTGAATTGGATAAGTATAAAATAACTGATGGAGCTCTCCACGTGTCAACCTAGCACAACTTCAAAGGAAAAAATGTAAAATGCATTCGCAGGCCCGTTTCAGTTTAAATCTCTCCCACGTGGATGGCTCGATTTAAAGTTTTTAAAGGTAGGGTGGATGGATAGGATTCATTGCATCTAGTTTTCTTGCCAAGCATGGAAATGGCCAAGGCATTTAAGAAGTTCAGAGAACAATTTCTTGAATCAGTTTCATCATTTTTCTGTAACTGAATGTAAACATTCTTGGAAACTATTTATTGTATTTTCCACCCATTATTTTTGGTTGGATCCTAAGACTCTATAAAGGTAATAGATTCTAAGTAATCAATAAAAAAAATTTCCCCTTTCTTCCTCTACTTTTCTTATTTCCATGTCTAAAACTTAGGAATCATCCATGTTTTATGATAGGAAACTTTGTGTTCTTGTTTATATGATTTCTGTAACTTTGTGTCCATGGGATTATATTGGTTATGAAAGTGAATGATTCTACTCTCCAACTCCCTGGTTCAAAACGTATAAGGTGATACTATGTCATCTATTTTTCCTGAAGGTATTGTTATGTTCTTCCTTCCTCATCTCCTTAATTCTTCCATCCTTTCTTATTGAAGATATTTGGGCATAAAATGTTTCGAAGTATCAGGACTCCATGCTTTTAAAGTTGTACATTTTTATATAAGTTTTTCCACTTGCTTTCAATAAGGGAACCTCTCCCATTAAATAAGTGGGACTTGTTTTCCCCTAACTATGGTTATTAAAGTGAATTTTAAAAACCCAATATTTTTTGGAAACTTCGTTGGGGAATTCTTTTCAAACGGGTCCCTTTTTAAAAGAAAAACTTCAAGACCATTCTTGGTCTGGAGAATCTACGGTATACACGTGGGATGAAAGCTCTCGGGGTTAAGGATTCACATTTTAAACTTCTGGAGAAACAAAACTTCTTTGTTCCGGTAAGAAGGAACAGAAGAACTCATTGTACAAGAAAACCTCCTACTAAAGACAAAAATTCCAAGGATAGCACTCCTCAGGAGCATCTCAGTCCTAATATTCGTGCTTTAATAATTTCTGGTGTTTCAGTTCCCCTTCAGTAAATTTTTTTAAAGATGGCAATTCCCATGCCTTGGGGATAATAGGTTGGGCATCTTTCTCTTCCTCAACCATTACATGAGTTACCTAGGGGTAACAAGAAAAGTTTTCCCAAGTTCCAGGGTTATGGGAAAGTTCATCCAAATGAACACATTGTGGCCTTATTTTTTGCATGTGGGATTCTTGGGGTTGAACATGAAGATGTTTTTGTCAGGAGTTTTGTGGAGACAATGCAGGACAATGTTGCTGATTGGTTCTACCATCTTCCTATTTAGTTTATCACTAATTGGACTACCATGACAACGTAATTTGAGAAATGTTTCAAACCTAATGAGGATGTGCATTCTCTGTTAGCACAAATTTATCATATCAAGAAGGATCCATTTGAACCTATAAGGGAGTTTGTGGCTAAATTCAACAAGCTAATTAATAAAATTCCACACAACACTCACCTAGTGGATCAAATCTAGAAGTGATTCTTCCTCAATGCCGAGTTTCCTTAAGTGAGTTATGCACAAAATTTGGATACTGATCAAGATTTGGCTATCAGTTTTGAGGATGATTTGATCATATCTGGTAAACTGAAAAGAGAATCCTCCAACTCTAAACCCTCTTCTTCTTCCTCTTCCCCTAGAGCCAATTATGATGAGTTGGTACAGAAGCTTGCAAAAATTTTGATCGCAAGGTTATGAGCAATAGATAGAAAGAAAGCAGTGTGAAAAACACATACAGGGTAGTTCATTATATAGCCATTTGGGAGAGAGAAAGATAATAAATGTGCATTAAATATACATCTACCACCTTGAAAAGCAAGATATTTGGGAAAATTAGCTTGGATGGCCTTTGGTTCATTTGGGACACGCGGGACGTGAAAGCGCGATTCGGCCGATGTGGGAAAAAGATGCACAAATGTTTCTGGGACATAGGGACAAAAGTACATGGGGTATGCGATTTGGCTGAACTAGGCAAAAAGTGAACAATTAGCATGGGTGAACTTGTGTCATTTGGGACAAAAAGTTCCGACGGGCCTGAAAGAAGCGGACTTCAGGTAAAGTGGTTGATCGGTGAATATGAGGCCCTAATGAACTTGGGACATCTAGGACAGAAATGTCCGACAGACCCACAAATCACACAAAGAGACCCAAAAACGTAGATTTTTTCAAACTTTTGAATTTTTTTTTTTAATAAAAAGACAGAGAAGGATTTTAACTTTAAAAATTTCAATCTTGAACTCCTTGTTATAGGGAATTTTGAGAGGACAACATACTTATCATTGCATTTCCCAAAATCTTCTGTTACCTTGATAGTTAACTCATTCATTACCTCAAGAGGAATTACATTACATGAGGCTCTTGAATCAAACCTGCAGTTATGTACCAGCCTATATTTAATAATCAAAGTGGTAAAAAATGGATCAACATCCAACTGAGATTCAATAAGAGAAGTTCCCTAATATTCCTCAGAGGATTCACCCAGTTCCTCCAATGCTTGTGGTATTTCTGATTTTGCAATAATAGAAGGAATCTCTACATTATCAACACTTTTTCCCTAAGTAATATTTCCTTCCTTAAATCCCAAATATTCGAATGCCCTTTTCTTATGCTTAGGTATTATAAGTAATTCAAAAATTGTAACAATGACCTTGATCTGACTCAATATTGTTGGTATGTATTATTTTCCACATCATTAGGTTAGTCATCTCACTTAGGTGAGATCGTAGGTCCATGTGTCATTTATGGGTCATCATGAGATTATCTTATGCATTAGTGCGTCATATGCATCATTAGGGAGTTACACTTCTATTCTGAGAATGTAACTCCCCCTCTCCACTTGAGTTGTCATGATTGCAGCACTAGGGGTTACTCAACACCTCCTATATGTACACCCCTTTGGATTTATGAGATTGAGGAGATTTTGGTAGCTTATCGAGGTTCTTCCCATTTGTCAAATCTTTGCATGCACATTTGGTTGATGCCCAATCCTCTCGAGATCTCTTCACGCTACCATTCACTCGTCCGTTGATGTGCACATCATCCCTCGTGATCCTCACTTACGGGTTTTCGTACCCTCTTACATAGTATCAGAGCATACTTTCTGGATTCATGCACTCCTCATCATTTTTTGTGCACTTTTCAGCTTCTGGCGTGATATTTAGATTGGCATTGCGTGTGTCCTAATGGTTATTCCAACTGTGCTCTTCTTGTATTGATTTTGGGGCCTTATACCTCGTTTAGTCGTGTCTAAGTTTTTCTGTGTTCATGGGTTTCAGATTTCAAGGTCTACATGCATATTTTAAGGTGGTTTTTAGGTTTGATATTTAGATCAGAGTTTAAAAGTGTTGTTTGTGAGTTTTTCGGAGGAATGTTGGAGCTATTTCTCGCTCAAATCGGCTCTACCTCACCACTCTTATCTCATGACTCACTACTCATGTTTTATCTCAGTCGGCTCTATTTTGCTTTAGGGTTTTTGGTTGTATTCTTTAACCACGAGGTCAAGGAAACACTTGGCTTACCCATCCTACCTTGTTTGATCGTGTTGGTGTTGGAAATACTTGGCTTCTACCTGTATTGGATTGTCTGACTTGGCAAACTATCATTTGCACCCACCTGTAACTTGTTTTTTGGTTTGAGAGAACTCCTCATCCACTGTGCATTGTTTAAATCAATAAACCAATACACATTTCCCCTATAACATTTCTAACTTACCTTTCAACCTGTCTATGTGTATCACATCTGACTTACGTTGGTTCTACATAGACGTGCTCCTCCCTGCGTTGGAATATGGATCCTCTTTCATCTTTTTGGATTTGGCTATGCATACTTTGGCTTCATGTTATAGCTGAGAGCTCTCCCTATCTACATGTAACTCAACTTGGGCTTCCCACCTGACTCTACAACACATTACACTCGCTGGTCCAACAGTCAATTGTCCTCCTCCGGTGCATTCCTCCATGTTTTGACATTGTAGGCTAGAAAATCTCCCAACCGTTACCTCTCCACCTATGGTTTTAGGTTATTGCTAGCACACGGCTCTTCCCATCTCAGACCTTCCACCAATTCCTGATACGTTGACCTGCTCCTACATGTGGTTGACTGTTTGGTTGTTTCTCTTTGGACGTGGTTACTTTTTCCACACTAATGTATAACTCAACTTGGTCAACAGCCACATGGATTGACAACATGGGCCACCATTTCCCTTTTAGAATTGTTTACAAGTTAAAACAATCCCTGATTTTAATGTTTTGAGGAAAAAACATTCCTTTATGGCATTGTAATAATTTTTTGGGATCTATTTGCTTGTATTAATTCCCTTCCTATGCATGTCGATGACGGAGGGCGAGCTCTGCGGTTGGCAGGAGGCTAATCCCCCCTCACAAGAAAAAAAGACCCTAACTAATATTTGATGCCATTTCCAATGAGTACCCACATGACACCCATTTCAGATACTTTTTAAATCAATTTGCAATGTTTATTGGCATTTTCCATTAGTTGTGGGAATCGTATTTATGCTATAACTTTTGACTCGGTGCTCAATTTTTATCACTTCCTTGGTCAAATTTGCATGATTTCTCACACTTTACGTGATGGCATTGTAATTTTTCTAAACAAACTACTTTAAAAAGTGCCACATTCTAGGGGGGTTTACTAGTACTCTTTGGTTTTCACATGCAGACGCACTATCGGCCGAGTCCGACGTCTTGCTTTTGTGCACCTTGCACTTTTCATTCCGCATCATGGAGGGTGATCTTTCTAGACTTGAGTGTCATAGGATCTCTTTACAGCCTTTTCCACTTCTCAGTAGGAAAGAGAACTATTCAGCATGGTATGCTTCCATGGAACGCTACTTCACCTATGAGGGTATTTAGCCCTTCTTACTTGGGCATGTTCTTGCACCCAATGATCATCATCATCCAGAGGACTTCCTTGATAGTTACGACCATGTTTTTGATCACTTCATGATGCATGTCTCTCGATATCTCTGGTTTCACGTGGCCAACTCAGATCCACCCCACCGTGTCTAGAGCATTCTTTAATCCTTCTATGGAGACCCTTCACATAGTGCCACCTTTGTTGTTGTTGTTCATTCAGTTGCCTCCTCTATTTCTTCATGGGATGATAGTTCCACTGACACAGAATCACTTGGTTCTACTTCTGATGATGAGGATTGTGCACCCAATTCTAATGTCGAGAGCACTATTGAGGACTCTTCTCCTCCTCTCCCTTTTCCAGAGAGTGTTGTCACATCCCACATCTCATTAGAATTGAGTATTCTCCTATACAGTCTCATACAGTCATCACACCCACCTCTTTTCCACCTTCAGTGTGTGAGGCCCCTTTCACTCCTCTACCTTCATTGCATGACTTATACCTATCTGACATCGCTCTTCTGTTTGTTGAGCCCCCTCATTGCAACAAGTATTTGCCTGACCTTAGTCAACTTTTCGTAGAGTACACTTGTGATGTATTAGAGGTTCATCATCCATCTACAGGTATTTTAGAGGAGTTCATCATCTCCATTATTAGGAGTGCCCCTTTTGGGACTCTTACCACTTCCACTTTTTTGGAGACCTTAATTGATCCACCCTTACTTATGGATCCATTTTCTGTTGTGGGGGATGTCTTGTTGCCTTCACATCAGTTGGACATCCTTTCTATAGGTGATCACTCTTCACACTCTAACCGTTCTGCACTTGTGACATTACCTTTGGTTGCTTTGTACTCACTTGCTAGACATATGTCACACTTTTGTGGACCAGACTCAGAGTTCTTCATGCTACTTCCTTTAGTTTTCTTCATGTAGTGGGCAGACTTTCAGGACATCATTTCTTTCCTTCCTAAGGGTAGGTACATAGTTCGGTGTGGATGGCTCTTCTTCAGCCTAGAGGGTAGAGGATATCATCATCAACATTCTTTCGGGAGACCTCCTAGAGTTTCACAGTTCAGATCTATCCATGGCATCTTCTGCATTCCTCTCATCTCCCTCTTCTTCTCTCTTCTTCTTCTTTCTGAGAGATTGCTTCTTTGTACATGGGTACCTTTATAGGCTTTTCTATGGTCGGGACCCATCATTGGCATCTTCTTAGATTAGAGAGTGGACTTGTATCTCTATTAGGGGGAGTTTTCCTATTGGGTTTTCTCCTTTTACTACACTTTTAGAGAGTTTATTGTACATGGGTACTTAATCAGGCTTTGTGTCGGGACCCATATCTTGTTTATGACTTTCCACCTCATCTAAGTTATGATGAAGGGGGGGTGTGGGTGTGTATTATTTTCCACATCATTAGGTGATATCGTAGGTCCACGTGTCATTTAGGGGTCATCATGAGATTCTCTTATGTGTCATTGCGTCAGTGTGTCATTAGGGAGTTACACTTCTATTCTAGGAATGTAACTCTCCTTCTCCACTTAATATATCATGATTGTAGCATTGGGGGTTTCTCAGCACCTCCTATATGTACACCCCTTTTGCATCTATGAGATTGAGGATATTTTTTTGGCTTATCGAGGTTTTTTCCCATTTTTCGAATCTTTTCATGCACATTCAATTGATGCTCACTCCTGCCGAGATCTCTTCACGCTACCATTTGCATTGTCCGTTGATGTGCACGTTGTCCCTCATGATCCTCACTTACGGGTTTTTGTACCCTCTTAAAATATTTGGGCTATGGCACAAGGAACATATTTGGGAAGGGCAGTGTTAGAAGTGAGGTTCACAACTTCATCTAATAATATGGGGATTTTGATAGTCTAGGCGTGAGGAGTACAAGTTATATTATTGGTAGTTAGGCCTTTCCAGATTTATCTTTCTTAGGGTCTCCTTAGGAATATTGATAATAATTGGAACTTTAGGTTGTGTTTGTGGCCCTACCGCTTTGAAAACCTTACTTGTAGTGTTATATTATTTATCCTGAGCCACTACTGCATTCATCAACAACTACTTGTCTTCTTCAAAGGGATCCCTCCATCATTATTTTTAATCATAAAATCTCTTAAGTATTCAAAATCATGATTAGGAAATTCAAATGCTTACACCATATAAATTTAAAATGTATTAATAGGAGGATATGTAATACCCAGTGGACACAATCCTAGAAGTTTTCAATTTGTTCTTGCACTTATCATTCAGTTGAGGTTTCTCCATGCTATGAATTTGTAGGGCATTCCATCATGCACACATCATCATAGGACTCATCATCATATGCTTCCTCCCACTTATTTATCTACATAACATGGTAATGTGGTAAGACGTACCTGTCACCCCACTCAATTACATGGGATTCTTCCATAGTAGAAACTATAGCAGTGAAAGGATCAGGCAACCATATCTATTCTCTTTGGGTTGAGGGTGTTTATTTCCTATTCCCATGATCCCTTTTCCTCTTTCATTTTGTCTGTGATCACCTCTAGGATGATTACCAAATATCTCCTGACCTTTTGGCTTATGCTTACCCTGGGAACTATGTCGTATCCCTTTTTTTATGCTCTGGCCAGGTTTATAGGCTATCTCTTTAACTGCTCCAGCCAAATTTTTTACAAACCTCTTCCAGATTCACAACTTTTTCTATTGAGGCCTTTCAGGATTGATCACTTAACACCTTCCTTCGTAGGAGGCTTTCTAACTACTTTGATGTTATTTTCTATTTGTAAAGCCATAGTGAAGGCTTGCCTCAATGTTCCTGGGTTTTTTATCTCTTAAGTAATAAGAAACCTTTTATCAAAAGCATCAAAATACTTAATCAAACATGATTCATCACTTGGCCTTAAGATTATAGGTACATTTTAAATGTTTTATTGAACCTAGTATTGAAATCATGGACATATTCATTTGGATTTTTCTTTATATTTTCAAATTCAAATAGAAGTAACCTGGATCTGTCTTAGCCCCATTTTGCAATCTAAAGGTATTTTCATCTCAGTCCATGAATCTATTGAATTATCTAGTAAAGCCTTATACCAATCATGCACATCCTCCTCAAGAGTATGAATAATAGTTTTATATACACGTCCTCAAACTCAATTTCAAAATATTCCATCATATGACAAAAAGTCTTAAATGGTTTTCACCAGTGATGGCATTATTCCCTTGAAACTTTGGCAACCTATTTCTGACATCTTGTGGAACCATATTAGGATATCCATCCATACCTCTAAAATCTATAGGTTGAAAAGTATTGATAACAAAAGGAGGTCTAGGTGGAGGTTGGGACATATTTTCTTGAGGAGGTTTATATTGTGGGCAAAATCCAAATGATAAGGGATGAGGGGAATTTGGAGCATAGGAATATAGCTTTCAAAATAAATATTCTCTAATGACTTCGGCTTTGTGGAAAACCCTATCAATCTTGGAAGAAACAAGGGAAAACATAAGAGTAATATTTTTATAGACACAAATGAAGTCCCTCTCTCTAGTTGGAGAATTAAAATTTATATAAAGATTACTTGTTTCATAATCACTTGATTATGTATGGTAATCTTCAACCACAGATTAATCACCTTTTAGAACTGATATCTCCTTCTTTATTCTTCATTCCAACAAATTTCCAGACGTTTTTTTCCTTATGAATTTTCTTTTCCCAGTTCTAGAAATAACTTTTTAGTAGGATCCCTAGTGAATAAAGACCTTATTCCTCCAGATTTACAAATATCGATGACAAATTTCCTTGACACAGGTTAAGACACTAGTATCTTAAAAATTTCAATTAAAACACGGAGTCGCCCACTAAGTATTGTCACCTTAGTTGTGCACATGCACTATAAGTAACTTGTCAAGTGTCTATCAATGCTTAATTCTGAAAAGCTTAACGATCTGACTTCCTTACCCACATTATCCACTATGGGTTGAAAAATTTTAGTGCAATAACCCACTAGAAATTCTAAATACTACACATTGAACTTGTAATCCCCAATTAAATTATTACAAAATCTCAAAAAATATGATGTTTAAACATGTATTTTTGCAGTAAATAATGTAAGAAACATTACAAGGGTCCGTATAGGTATGTATTTGTACAAATAATCCATAGAAATGGTGCCACTCAGTGTTGGTATCCAAAATTGTCTCCAAGTGGAAGATAAGAAACATCAAACATATTTAACAAGATACTTAGAGATAAACAAAAATCATGGGGACGGAGTCATTTTGTAAGCTTGGGGAGGGGTTCATATAACTCTTTATTCACTCAGGCATTGGAGAAGTGGACAGAAAACCTCATAAAGGATTGATCTCCCTCACTACTATAGGTTGTGCCTTCAAAATAGGGGTGCTGAGAGGACCCATTTTGAAAACCATGTAGGTGAAGGATATCAGAGATCTTTCTTTGAACAAAATTTTCATGAAAACCTTGAGGAAATACGATTCAATACAAACACAATATAATTATCAAATTGTCACCACTAGGAGAGGGGAATGTTCCTAGAGAAATTGGGTACTAAAGAGAATAATTAAAAAGTGATTGTCTCTAAATATTTTGGTAGGGAATTTGTTCAGTTTCTGGATACACAGTAAAAATACGGAGGTTCATGTAGGGGATTTATTCATTGAGGAGGTTTTTGGTGGGAATGTAATCAGACAAAGTTGATTTATACCAGATATTGGAGAGCCTTTCAAATATTGAAACAATCACAGGCAAAAATGGTTCAAAATAGCCAAGACATTCCATTAAACCAAAAGGTTGTGTATCAATGGAAAGCCCAAAGATGCACAATGTCATCACTTCTCCAAGAATTCAACCACAAAGGCTCAGTTATAAAATCAATTAAATATTGGAAAGCCCTGAGTAGTCACAATAGATCCACTCATAGGGATTACAAAAACAATCTTATAACATAGTGAAAATAAAAGTGATTTTAAATTGTTATTTCGGTACCAAATGAAGATTCTTCTCATGAAGAAATAAAATGCCAAAATACTAACACATGGAAGACGATCTTGTGTGTTGATTAAGAGGGATTTACCCTAATATTGCAAACATGAAACATGACAAAATATTGAAGAAATTCTGAAACAAAGAAACACCAAATTATGCATGACAACACCAATCATTTAAAGGTGCACTGACTCATCCGTAGGGGAGAGTTTTTTTTACAATCTTAGAGCTTCTTGTCAATGGAGATGACTTACACGATCTTGAACTGAATAAATCTACAAAACATAGGGAAATAAATAGGTTTTCGTATTATGTTTTTGGGGTAGTGGATTTGTTCAGTTTCTTTCTGGATACACAGTCACAAATACGATGTTCTGATGTAAGGGGTTAAGTGGAGAGCTTTTTGGGGATTTATCAGACAAAATTGGATTTACACAGATATGTGAGACCTACAATATTGAAACACTCACAGGCCACAATGGTTCAAAATAGCCACACTTCCTTCACACAAGGTTGGATCAATGGAAGCCACATGCCATGTCATACACTCTGCCAAGATTCACAACACAAGCTCATTTCTAAATCATTAATATGGGAAACCCTTTAGTCACCTAAGACCCCACTCCTTAGAAGGCAACCAATCTTTATCACGGTTGAAAAGTGTTTTAAATTGGTTATTTCGTACCCAAATGAAAGATCTTTCTCATAATGAATTAAAAATGCCAAATACTAACACATGGAAGAGATCTTGTGGATTCAGAGGGATTTTTAACCATAATATATTTCCACATGACATGACAAAATAATTTGAAGAAATTCTAAAACAAAAGAAAACACAATTTGTATGATCAACATCAATTCGCAAGGTCACGAACTCATCATAGGGAGAGGTTTTTTTTACAATCGAGCTTGTCAATGGATATAGACTTACAATACATATTGACATATAAATCTCCACTAGGGGGAAATAAATTAGGTTTCTTATGGGTATCGGAGGAAAATTTTTTTCTTCTTCTCAAAATTTCTCTCAAAATTAACGCGACCTATGCAAGAGTATTAGCATGATTTATAACAATTTCCCTTTTCACTCATGCCAACTTTTACCCTCCGAGATCAGATGGAGGAAAGACTTTTGGTTGTTACACATGTGTTTCAAAAGTGTTTTTAACACACTGACACCCAATATTCCGTGTACAAAGATAACTTTTCCAAAAATTTTTCCACCAAGTTTTTATAACTGAGCTTCCAGTTTTGAGCTTGGAGCTTGCCTTCGTTCTCCATCACATCTCCACACCCTTTTACCTCGGCGCGGGGCTCTAACTGATAATTATTTTTTCTGTAGTGCGTGAGCATTCTGGTTCTAAAACTTCACATATTCACTTCCTTCGAATTTTACAAACCGATGCACATCAATTGAGTGCTCCTTCCTGAAAAAGGACAAGAACCGTGGAATTGACCAAAAGGATGAATTATTGAATCCTCAAGTCCCTCATTTTTCGAGGGTAATAACGGTGGAAAAACCATCATTATATTATTCTTGACACAATCAATCAATAGAAACTTTTCCTTTTTATGTTGTAGATACATCACTCAAATATTTTTAAAAATCTTTAGTGTTACTCAAAGATTTAGGAGAAAAAAATAGTAGACGAAAAACATTTGTACATATTTTTACAAAGTATTAGTTTGAATCCACATTGGAGTCAGCTCAGTTGATTTACTTGTAAATCCCAAACACGATGTCGAAATCATGTTGGAGAAATACTTTAGTGAGCCATAAGTTCTACATATGAAGTCAAATTGACCCCTATAAAATGTGTTAGAAATATCTCAACGATGTCTTTATTATTTGGGTAGTTCAAAACTTTATTTTAGACCATATAACTTGTTCAGTTTGGGGATCACTCCTCCCTCATAACAAGATTTTGGACACTAGAAAGTCTATTTCACTCAAAAAATAGGTGAAGGTACAACACCCTCATTTATGGATTTCTCTCTCTTCTACTAAAAATGAAATCTTCCTACAAATATTTAAGATATTCAAGAGAAAAATAATCAAAAGAAGGAACTTTAATTTTCTCACTTTGATCCATGATCATATGAGGCTATCTCTCTCCGAATGAGGGGATGAAAGTACTTTGTACTATTTGTAGGAGGTCTTTGTGATAAAATCTTGGTCTTCAACTTGCTACTCCTACAATGATAAAATTTATTTTCAATCCCAATAAAGGGAACCCAAATGATTATTCTCTCCCAAAAAAGGGGCTATTCTCCCAAAATAAGGGGAAATACAGAATACATTGAGATTGTTTAAAATTAAACTAAAATGTTTTTTATATTTCCACCCTTGCTCATACACATGAGATTAGTTTGCTTCATGCCTATTTAACAATAAAAAATTAGAAAGTGAATTGGTCGTTCTACAAGTATGCTAAACAAAACTTATCTGTGAAAAGATACCATCCATGAAACCAAATAGTTTATTACAAACTGAAGTTGACACATGTTCCTCTTTGGGTTGTTCCCTCTAGATGTGATCAACATTGGAAAGTGGCATTTTTCATGGTATGCCTCTTGAACTATTGGTGTTTGCACAAATTTATTTTTTCTGATATTCAGACAAATTGTGGATAAAGATTCCAATACTTGTCAACCCAATGGATACTCATGTATTAGAATCAGGGAAATATTTTTACCTATTTTATTAGATAACAATCCCTTCTTGGCATTATCCAAATTTTGACTTGGAATGTGGTTTTTAGAAAAAGTTTTCTTTTTCTTGAAGGGCATGAAATTTATCTTCCCGATGTGATTTCCTCTTCGAAAAATATAATAAATAGATAGATGAATTTCATTAGTATCATATTTAAAGAGTACATGAGTTTAATCCAAATTAGAGGAAAATTCAATAAGGGAATCATTATTATCTTCTATGGATACAACATCCTTAAGCGGGTCACCTAGCACATAAAAATATGATGAATAACTAATAAATCCATAAGCTGGCTTGGTGCCTATTCTATACCAAACTAAATCACATAACCTCTCTCTGGTCAACTGAAATCCATCTCCCTATTTTTTTAAAATTTCATATTGAGATAACAAATAAAATCTTCCCAGAATGATCTCTTCTATCTCCACTGGAACTATATCAAAAATGAAGACATTTTGGAATAGCCTTCCTAAAAAAAAAAATATCAGATTATAAGATTATGTCACCATTCCTAAAAATATTCCCGCTACTATCATGTATGTCTTAGCATGATTAAATGGATTAGTAATCAATCCCAAGTATCATACCACATCATTCGTAATATAACTACATACGAACTTACAGTTAGTAAAAAGTTGAACTAGAAATGAATCAATTAAACACATTATAATCTGTATATAAATTCCCCAAGATTGTAGCATAAAGGTTAGGTGGATATACATCATTTGATAGAGATTGTCCCACAACTAATTTTAGACTACTAGCTACTATTGAAAATGACTTGTGTCTTCACATTCTCTCTAATTCTTCACTTGAATTAGCACAATTCCCAGTCTGGAAAAAGAAACCAAAAATGTTACACAATGTGTCTATTTATAAATCTATGTATCTTCTAGATCCTCATGAGTCCTTTTCTTCTCCTAGTGTTCTTCCTTCAACTCTGCATGCATAATATCTAAACTCCTCAGCTTCATGATTTTTTCTCTTGTTCTTGATGATAGGAAGTTATCGTTTAGAAAAATATGCTTATCAGCGTAGAATTATGTCAAACATCATTCGTAGTTGCATCATGTGCTAAAGGTCCATCTCCAAACTATAAAATGGAAAAAATGGAAAAATAGCTACCAAAAAGTGGAAAACGTGTCAGTAAACCTTATGGGAAAATCAGATTTGATACCACACCTAATATGAAAATGAGCATTTATACCAAAGCAATCATTTTCTCCATTTTCACATATTTAATAAATTTTCACTAATTTATTTTCTTCTATGTGAAAATGTTCTTACTAAATACAATATTTTATTCCAAGTGATTAGTTCATGAAAATTTTCATCATTTTCAAATGCCAAACTTGATTTTCTCAATTTCCCATAACTACGTAAAAATTGTCTTAAATATTAAAAATCAGACAAACATTGATTTAAAACTATAAGTATTGGAAATAAAACATAAAATATTACATTACAAATTGATAATGGAGTTCATCCAATTGGACCACGTCTTTGCATTTTGCAGAACATGAACCGATAGTAGTTTAAATGATGCAAAAAATACTTCTTACATCAAAATATTCTCCAACAAGGGCTATCTATCCAAAAAATGGGATTCAATATGCAAATAATTCTTATCTGTAAAATATATCAAGTTCAATCTCCACCTAACTAGAAATATCCTACAATTACCTACTTTAATCCCTTTACAAAGGGGATAATACCCATAAAAAATAATACAAAATTCCATCTACAAATACAATAATGGAATTTTATTTTATTTTTTTGACCCCATAGTCAAATGAGAGAGCCATTCCCATTTGTCATAGGTTTTGTACATAAATCCTATTAAAAATTTCATCCTTATCATTATTTTTGGAAACTAAAATGAAATTTCAAATGATAAATAAAAAATTGATGTTTTCTCATAGCAAATATTAGGGTGGTTGAGTTTGAGAGAGCCTAAAAATAGGCTTTTGAGGTGATGGGTTTGAATCCCCACTCCACGCCTTATAATTTTTGTGAGGATTTGATAATCCTTAGGTACTTATCCCTTTGGGTAGGTATTTATATGCTTTGGGATGATGGGAATGTGTTGGTAGCTCAAGTTGTGCAAGCTAGATACTGCACCCTAAAACGAGCTCTAGAGGATTCTCCTCGTGCTCTCTCTAGTTATGTCGCTAATGTCATGATAATCTATGTTGCTCTCCAAAAATATGATAAATGAGCTTCTTTCTCCTGAACTAGGGCCACATATACATGCAATAAGCTCTACAACATCACATCTATGTTGTATGTAACCGCCAGTGCCTTTACATCTCTACACCTCTACAAGGTCCTTGATGCCTCTCTAACGATATGAAAATTAATCACTTACTTTCCTATTGATGGTGCTACTAGATATTTCATCACTATATTATACTGTAAATCCAACATTGCATCTAGGCTCTCATGGTGGGCACTCTCTATTAGATAATGTCACTAATCCATCGTCCTCTCTATAAAATAAAATAAAAGAAACACGCCACTTATGGTACACATACACGAACTATTCTTAACACATATAAGAAACATCATAAAACAAATACCTAGATGCTAGATCCTATCCATGATGGTCTCGCCATCCTCGTCACCTTCCAATAACCCCTCATCTTCCTCATCATCACGATGAAATATGGAACCTACATAATATTCGCACTTGTCTCAGGGCACCAATATCATGCCCCCTATGCACTATGGTCTTGATAACATTCTTAGTTTCATGGCCATCTAGACCCGAATCGTCATCAGGTAACCTACTCCAAGTCATCACATCTTATGGTTCCTCAGCAATTATCTTCGCTTCCCTACTAATCCCCCTCCACTATTATGACTCGCAGTGCCTACACCCCTAACCTCGAAGCCTATAGGATCCCTACTATAAGTGACTAATCTCTATAATATTTTGTTGGCCTTGAGCATCCTCACGATGACTACGGTGCCTCTAAATATGTCCATATTCCACATGTACCCTACATGGTTGTAGTTATGGTACCTTGACCTCTACTCCTATAGATTTTCTAACATATCGATGTAGGTAGGGTGGTAATGGTGCTATCACCATGGGTTTTGGTCACTGAAACTGCCTTGAGACCTTGCTCACTGAATGAGTCTCCACCCAATACAAGTAATACCCTACCACCTTGATGTTGGCCTCTATATACTCTGTCCTAGGTGAACAGGGCTACTAATTTATGTTCCATGCGTAGGGATTCCATATGTCATCATCTAGACCCAAATGTTCTAGTGGTCATAAGGCTCTAATTTCTCTCATTGTCAGACCTTATACCCACTGAAGCAATCTCGGGGAATCCATTGCTAATACCAATGGGGTCTTTATCGGTCTATACATCAAGAGCCTCTCAAATATCCAAGATTTCAATGAGATGATGGATCTCACAACCCTCTATACCCTACGCTTGACCCTCTACAAGTCATGCACCAACTGTACCCATATAGTGGTGCCCAAGTTTTTATTACCTTCAAAATTCCTCTCTTTTGAAGTCAAGTTTGAAAATTTTTGAGTCGGTACCTTGGAGTATTGGATTGCATTGAGACTAGTATTTTTCACAATTTTCCATTCCATGGAGAACAATTTGAAAGTCAGGCGTAATGGTGGAGTTTTTCCCCTTGTTTTTTTTTCATCCTGCAGTCGAGAAGGATAGGCGTTTCTTTCTAGTTAATTTTTTCCCCACCATCCATAGGTAGTGCATGGACATCTCTGATTGGATGTGGTTTGGTCATGTTTAAATTGTTAACAAAAGCCTCCATACGTCCAAATGATGTAACTCCAAGTGCAAGGCCCAGAAGATAGTCCTCAAAGAAGCGCAGGCCTTCCACGTGTCCCAGGACCAAAATGAAGACTAAACAAGCCAAAATCGGCTAAGTATGGAAGGTTCATCGGAAGGTGCCACACATCCAAATGACACAACTTCAAGAGTCAAAGCTAGCAAAAGTTCTCAAACTTGCACCAGTCCTCCTCATGTTCTAGGTGCAAAAAAGAGAAAGAGACTATCGTTAAAATTGACTAAGTATGAGAGGGTGGACGAAGGCATCCACATGCCTCAACGACGTAATTTCAGAAGTGAAAGGAAAGGACCAATCTCCAAATGAATGCTAGATCACCACGTGGTAAAATTCAATGGAAAGACAGAGTTGGCCGTTGAAAAGTACAAAAACCGGTGGAAAGATCCACGCATCTACTCGGCACAATTTCAGGAGGTATTTCTAAAGTGGAAACTCAAATGAGCGTCATCTCTCCACATGTCTAGGCGTCAACATAAGTTAAGAAGGAAATAATCCTGAATTGGATAAGTATAAAATAACTGATGGAGCTCTCCACGTGTCAACCTATCACAACTTCAAAGGAAAAAATGCAAAATGCATTCGGAGGCCCGTTTCAGTTAAATCTCTCCCACGTGGATGGCTCGATTTAAAGTTTTTAAAGGTAGGGTGGATGGATAGGATTCATTGCATCTAGTTTTCTTGCCAAGCATGGAAATGGCCAAGGCATTTAAGAAGTTCAGAGAACAATTTCTTGAATCAGTTTCATCATTTTTCTGTAACTGAATGTAATCATTCTTGGAAACTATTTATTGTATTTTCCACCCATTATTTTTGGTTGGATCCTAAGACTCTATAAAGGTAATAGATTCTAAGTAATCAATACAAAAATTTTCCCCTTTCTTCCTCTACTTTTCTTATTTCCATGTCTAAAACTTAGGAATCATCCATATTTTATGATAGGAAACTTTGTGTTCTTGTTTATATGATTTCTGTAACTTTGTGTCCATGGGATTATATTGGTTATGAAAGTGAATGATTCTATTCTCCAACTCCTTGGTTCAAAACGTATAAGGTGATACTATGTCATCTATTTTTCCTGAAGGTATTGTTATGTTCTTCCTTCCTCATCTCCTTAATTCTTCCATCCTTTCTTATTGAAGATATTTGGGAATAAAAATTTTCGAAGTATCAGGACTCCATGCTTTTAAAGTTGTACATTTTTATATAAGTTTTTCCACTTGCTTTCAATAAGGGAACCTCTCCCATTAAATAAGTGGGACTTGTTTTCCCCTAACTATGGTTATTAAAGTGAATTTAAAAACCAATATTTTTTGGAAACTTCGTTGGGGAATTCTTTTCAAACGGGTCCCTTTTTAAAAGAACAACTTCAAGACCATTGTTGGTCTGGAGAATCTACGGTATACACGTGGGATGAAATCTCTCGGGGTTAATGATTCACATTTTAAACTTCTAGAGAAACAAAACTTCTTTGTTCCGGTAAGAAGGAACAGAAGAACTCATTGTACAAGAAAACCTCCTACTAAAGACAAAAATTCCAAGGATAGCACTCCTCAGGAGCATCTCAGTTCTAATATTCGTGCTTTAATACTTTCTGGTGTTTCAGTTCCCCTTCAGTAAATTTTTTTAAAGATGGCAATTCCCATGCCTTGGGAATAATAGGTTGGGCATCTTTCTCTTCCTCAGCCATTACATGAGTTACCTAGGGGTAACAAGAAAAGTTTTCCCAAGTTCCAGGGTTATGGGAAAGTTCATCCAAATGAACACATTGTGGCCTTAATTTTTGCATGTGGGATTCTTGGGGTTGAACATGAAGATGTTTTTGTCAGGAGTTTTGTGAGACAATGCAGGACAATGTTGCTGATTGGTTCTACCATCTTCCTATTTAGTTTATCACTAATTGGACTACCATGACAACGTAATTTGAGAAATGTTTCAAACCTAATGAGTATGTGCATTCTCTGTTAGCACAAATTTATCATATCAAGAAGGATCCATTTGAACCTATAAGGGAGTTTGTGGCTAAATTCAACAAGCTAATTAATAAAATTCCACACAACACTCACCTAGTGGATCAAATCCATAAGTGATTCTTCGTCAATGCCGAGTTTCCTTAAGTGAGTTATGCACAAAATTTGGATGCTGATCAAGATTTGGCTATCAGTTTTGAGGATGATTTGATCATATCTGGTAAACTGAAAAGAGAATCCTCCAACTCTAAACCCTCTTCTTCTTCCTCTTCCCCTAGAGCCAATTATGATGAGTTGGTACAGAAGCTTGCAAATCATCTCATTGCTCTCAAGAAACATTTGGCTCGGCATGCCCCTTACTAAGATGTTCCAAGGAATAATTTTCATCCCAGGAACCATCTTCCTACTTCTCAGACCAGATTGAATATTGAAGGCCCACCCATCATGGTTCTAGTAGTTACAACTTGTGAAGTTGAAGAACCTGATGAATAGGAGTGTACTGAACTCTATGAAGAACAAGAATAAGAATTTGAAGAACTTGAAGCGATTGGTGGGTCTCAATTTCATTTTTTCACCACTGAAGGTATGGATGATGAAGATGAATATGAGGAAAGAGTGGTAGATATTAATATTGAGCCATATGTTGTTATGACTCGGGAGGAAATGAATAGAAAAGAAAAAGTGGTGCAGCCTATCAAGAAGTCCAAGGACCTTCCTATAACTATCCCAGTTGTTGCAAGAAGAGGAGCTCCTATTCCCATTGCCTCCACAGAAAAGGTGAGTAATGTTAATTTCCCTTTTTATCCTTCAATTTCCAAAACTGCTTCTGATTAAAACTCTAAAACGTATAGATCAAGAGTCTCTTAAGCTCCTAGAAATGATGCTCCATCTACCTCTAGATATTTTGATATCATTGATCACCTAAAAAAGACTAAAATACAAATTTTAGAGGCATATTTTTACCAGACCCATCCAAGAGCTTTTGCTAAAATGGTAAAATTTGTAAATTCCAAATCCAAAGTCTCATTCAGTACTTCTAAAGGCCTTTTTCCCACCCCCTCTTCCTCGTGCCTCAATACAGTATTGTGGCTGTAGTCACTTCCCCTAATGAAAAAATTGAACCATTCTATGTGACCCTTCTCATAGCTAAACATAAACTCAGTAACTTTGTCATAGATTCCGGAGCATCAGACAATGTAATGTATGCAAAGGTAGATCATTCCTTGGGTCTAACCCTAACACACCCCTTTGGTTCATATTATTCCATGGAAATTAAGAATGTACCTTTGGTTGGTAGAATTAAAGATGCACAAGTAGCTTTTGATACTTTTCCAAAGAAAAGGGTCTTAGACACCATTTTGGTAGCTGATATTCCTCCCTAATATGGGATGTTGCTGACTAAAAATTATTGTAAGGAGGTAAGAGGGGAAATTCAAATGGACTAGTCACATGGTTTGATCCCAGTCAATGGAAAATTGAAGAAACTGCTACCTGAGAAACATACTAAGTGCATTGTGTAAAATACTGATGACCCAAAATCCCAGATACTCTATGTAGATATAGGGCATGGTAACTATATGATCAGGTCACAAGATGAGGCAAAACTTCCTAAGGGATTGATTCATGATCCTAATGGAATTTGGGCTCTGGAGTTTGATGTAATCTTATCTTCAGCTGGTTTTGGGGCTGGTGTAGTGCTAACCTCTCCAGAAGGGAAGATTCATCCTTTTTCTTTCAGGATTTGTTTTGAAAATACAAACAATAAAGCTGAATATGAGGCAGTCATACTTGGATTGAACATGGCAAGAGAAATGGGAGTGAAGGATCTTTGTTCTCGTGGTGATGCAGAGCTTATTGTGAAGAAGGTAAGGGATCTTTACCAAGTCAAGAATAGGATATTGAAGCATTATAGAAATCCTGTATGGGATTCCATTGAGTTTCTTGATGCTTTCTCCATTGAGGTTGTGCCAAGAGAAAGGAACACTACAGCTAATTCTCTAGCTATCTCAAGATATTTGATGATTCCTCACCTAGATTTCTCTCAAGAGAAATTTACTATTGAAATTATTCATAGGTGAAATATACTAGATAATGCAAACAACTGATATATTTTCAACGATGATCAACATTTGCTTTCTTTCTTGCAGCTTAGGGATAATTTTGACCAGCTATATTTTGAAGGAACTGAGACCTTTCCAAGAGAGAGTGTATATTCAAATTAAGGGGATATCAAGGAAGATACAGATCAAGATGACTGCATCAAATTTAAAGGTAACAATAACCCTATAGGGTCGGTGAGTTTGGAAGACCTGTTTGATAAGAATAATAGGTACATTAAGTCTAAAACTTCACAAGGAGCTCGACAGTCTGCTAAGTGTGAAAAGATTAATATTGGGAGTCTTGATGAACCCAAGATGGTGAACATTAGAAAATTATGCACTCCAGAGGAGACAGAGAAGGCCGTAAAACTACTAAAATGGTATTTTTATGTTCTTTCCTATTCTTATGATGATCTTAAGGATTTTCAGCCAAAGGAGATGCAACATTTTATCTGTTTGAAACCTTGGATCAAACCATTCAAGAAAAAACAAAGGAAGTACAATCCCAAGGTTACTAGCACTATTATTTAGGAGATTTAGACGTTTCTAAAGGTAAAAATCATCTTTCCTATGCACCATTCAATGTGGATCACCAACATTGTGCTTATCAGGAAGAAGAATGGTGAAATTCACATCTGTGCTGATTTTAAGAATTTGAATCAGGTCTCTTTGAAGGACAACTATCCTCTTCCCATGATGGATCATGTTTTGCAAGTTGTCACAGGCTATGAGATGTTGTCCATGTTGTATGGATTCTCTAGATACAATCAAGTGGAGGTCAGTACCCCAAATCAACAAAAAAATGCTTTCACTACTCCATGGGGCACCTTTTCTTACAAGAGAATGTATTTTGGTCTTATCAATGCTGGTCCCACCTTTCAGAGGGAAATGAACTTGGATTTTGGTAGTTTGAATGGAAAGTGTGTTGTTTTGTACCTTGATGATTTGACTATTTTCTCCAAAACAAGCGCAAATAACTTTTAGCACCTCCAAGCAGTCCCCCAGAAGTGCAGGGAACATGGAGTCTCTTTTAATCCAAAGAATTTTGTCTTCTATTTCACTAAAGGTAAGTTTTTGGGTCATATTGTCTCCAAAGAGGGAATCAAGTAGATCTAGAAAGAGTTCAAGTAATCCAACAGATTCCTCTTCCCACAAGTAAAATGGAGGTCCACTCTTTCTTTGGTAAGATCAACTTCCTGAGGAGATTCATTCCTAATTTAGCAGAACTGACTATGAGCATTTTTCACATCATGGAATGAAAGCAAAAGTCTGGCTGGTATTCTGAGGGTAAGGAATCATTTGAAGGAATCATGCAAGCCATTTCCAAGACCCCCATCTTAGCATGTCCTGAATTCAATAAGGAATTTATCATCTAGTGCTATGCTATAGAGAATGTTGTTAGTGAAAAATCACAGCACCCCTGGATGTTGATCATATTTCTAGTTTGATCATACTAGCATCCAGTTTGATTACACAACATGGAATCCTTTCTCCAAGTGTGGGACTTGAAAAAATGAGAGAGGAATCTCCAGAGAAGGCTGGTTCCTATTCCTCTGTTTAGATGCACACAAAAATTGCAGAGGGTTTACTCAAAACCTAATCTAACTTGCCAAGGAGACAGGGTAAGAAGATGCATAAAAATAAACCTAAGCTAACAAAGGTGATGCACTGAGGAATTAAGAACACCTACCTTTCCAATAAACACAAACCATTAAAATGTGATGCAAGATCATGCACAGATAACAAAATCTACAGTGAAAGATCAGGAGGATACAAATGAACATAGAGAGGGTTGAGAATCATCCATAGACATGCATTACTTGATCCAAAGATTGATACAATACACTGTAAAATGCCAAGAGGAAAAGTTGCATTACATTTTTAAATGGGATGTTCGAACTCCACAAATTCACCTGATAAGGACAAGAAGGGAGGGGCAAAGAAAGAATGTTCGACCTTTAGAAAAAATTCCATCCTTACAATTTATAGGAAGAATGAGAGAGGGAAGAGAGAGGAAATCCAGATCTACCCCAACCACTTCTAGGTTGCATTTAACTCATTTTATTATGGTGGTAGGTGAGAACCCTAGCAAAAGTGGCGAACTATATTTTGCATTTAAGCTGGTTGTTGAAACGTCACTTTTGGCCATTATCATGTGCCAGAGATGTTTTTCAATTTTCTCTCTCCAAACTGAACAAAAATTCAAGATTGACCCCAGAATCATGTAGATAATTTCACCATCTTTTCATTGATATAAAGAACGTGAAAATCTGAGCTCTTGATCGAAAGTTATGGTGATCTGAAGATTTAGGGCAAAAACAGGCCAAAACGGATCGGCGGGAAAATATTTGAATTTTTTTCATGCTCTGCCACTTGGATGACATGTGTCAGGTTCTGATTCGTTCGCGGGTTCATCCTCTAAATATTCCTTTCATGCCTTTAAACTTGGACACGTGGCACTATTTTATTGGTTCGGGCCTGACAGGCACATTTTTACCTTGAGCCAAACACTTAGCAACTTTTCAACCTTCTGACACATGGCACGTTCTGATTCGTCCACGGGCCTCCTTGTCTCTTTTCGGGCATTTCACCTTTTTGCGTCCCGTGCGTCTCTCACGTACCTTTGGCCCGGATGTCCCAAACTACCTAGGACAAATATCTCTGAACCGCCCGATTTGGGCTTCCTTGCTCTTGTTTGAGGTGAAGACACGTGCCGAGATTCCATTCACTGGTGGCTCTTTCGGCTTTTCACGTCCCACACGTCCTGATGTCCCAACTGTCCCGGATGAAAGTCCCCTGCTTTGGCCGAATCAGTCAGTTCGCGTCCTCTGCATACCTTTGTCCCAACTGTCCCAGACTGCTTGGGAAAAATACTTCTGAACTACCCGAAATGGACTGACTTGCGCCAAACAGGCCTATCCATGTCCCACGCGTACTTTTGGCCCAGATGTCCCAAACTGCGTGAAACAAAACTTAGGAAATTTTCTTCATTTTTTCGGATGGTTTGGCTTTTCGCGCCCTGCGCGTCCCGATGTCCCAACTGCTGCGAGGACCGCCTGGCGGCTTTTCGGCCAATTGACGCCCCGACGTCCCAACTGTCCCAAGGACCGCCTGGACTAGGACTTAGCCAATTTTCTCTATATTTCGGCACCAAGCTTGGCTTTTGCAAATTTTTCACATTTTTAAAACTTGCTATGTTTTCTTCTTGGACAGGAGAGTTAGAAAGAACCCGAGGGGACCCCAAAAACATGATTTTTTGCCTTGAATCAATATACTTGCTTGGGACTGAATAATTTGATGCATGTTATCAAAATTACCTTGAGGGCTGAATTTTGGATAACAATTTTGGCAACTCAGTGGGGTTATCTTCCTGCCAGATGAAGAACAGCTAGCTACTCATAGCAATCCATTGGGTTTGGAGTCTATTTTATAACCCCTCAGCTGATCTGAAGTTTGAAACCTATGTCCTTGAGCTATTGAAACATTTGTTGAGCTAGTTATCCCGTGGTTGCAATTCTTTTCCAGGAGCTTGATGAACTACAAACATGCACATACCAGAAGCAATAGGACATGTGCACAAGCACTTAGGGAAATAAAAACTACTCTAACATTTGTACAATGTGCATAAGCACTTAAAGGAATGGAAATTATAAATTAATATTTACAAGGGTGAAAATCTATCTTTCTAGTAGTAACATTTGAGATAGATCCCATTGATCGGAATCTATAATTCTTCACCATCCAACTTAGCCAGTCGGAAGGCATTGCTACCTTTGCATTCAATGATCATGTATGGGCCAATCCTGATGGCATCAAACTTGGAATGCTTTCCCAGCTTCACATGATCTGCATCCCATTTCAACACTAGATCTCCAATTTGGAAGGTTCTATCCTTGGCTTTCCTATCAAAAGTCTTCTTGATCAAGCCTTGATCCTTCTCTATCACCTGGGCTGCATGCTCTCTAATTTCTTGGAGCTCCATCAATTCTACATATCTAACCTCCATGGGTTCAAACTCATCCAGTTCCAATCGTTTCATGAGTTCCAATGCTGGCAACTCGAGTGATATAGGTAGAACTTCTTCTTTCCCGTACACAAGATTGTATGGAGAGCTTCCTGTAGACCTCTTGGGTGTGATCCTATTAGCCCATAGGGCTGATTTGAGCTTTGCATGCCAAGTCCTTTGATTCTCATCAAGAGTCCTTTTGATGATTCTTAGTAGGTTCTTGTTTGTAGACTCAGCTTGGCCATTACCCTGAGGGTAATAATTCAACGAAGTGCTGAGATACACACAATTCTTGACCACCCATTCAGTGATATTTGTGCCAAGGAATGCCAATGCATTATCTGATATGATAGTGGCAGGGGCATCAAACCTCGTGATTATCCCTTCATAGAAATCTAAGATATTAGATTCATTTACCTCCTTGAGTGCCACTGCTTCGGTCCACTTGGTGAAATAATCCGTTGCTGTAAGTATCCACTTGTGGCCTTGACTTGAATTGGGATTGATAACCCCAATGAAGTCCAATCCCATTGCATGAATGGCTGATTTACTGAAATTGGATGAAGGGGCAGCGCTGCTAACCTCTCCTTCCCTGTGAAGAATGCACATCTCTTGCATTTTTTGACCGATGAGTAGCAATCATTGAACATAGTAGGCCAATAGTAACCAGCTTTCATGATTTTGAGAGTTGTCACTCGTGGAGCAAAGTGGCCTGCTACTTCCGTGTCATGGAACTCGTGTAAGATCTTCTCAACTTGACAAGTTCCAATGCATCTTAATAGAACACCATTGATGTCCTTCTTGAATAAGATACCATTAATGAGTACATACGGGATAGCTTGTAGTCTAAAGTATCTCCTCTTTGCTTTACTTACTTCTGGACGGCACAAGCCTATTTGGAGGTAATGCACGAAGTCTTGAGTCCAACATGGGATGAGTGCATCATCAGTTGGTTGTTCTTGATCATTCTATAGTAGTAGGACAACATCTTCTTCACCTTTTGAGCCGTCTAGTTGTTTGGAAGTGAGCTTTTCACACAAACCTTTGCCACGAACTAGCTTGGTCACTTTGATTTCAATATCATATTCCATCACCCGAGTGATCCAACCTGCTCTCTTCTCGTTTAAATCCTTGTTTAGGAGGAAGTCCTTGACACCAGCATGAGACACCAGCAGTTGAATCTTATTGTTTGAGACCAAGTGTCTGAACTTTCTTCAAGCTCCTGATGATGGCAAGGGACATGCTTTTCGATGAAAGAATACTTTATTTCGTAATCTTCCAAGGTTTGACTGAAGAATGCTATGGGCTGTTCTGAACCTTCTCTATTCAGCTGTGTCAAGATAGCTGAGATTGTATCTGATCCTCCAAATGCATACAACATGAAGTCCTTTGCAAATTCTGGGTTGATAAGAGTTGGAGCTTGTGATATTGCATGCTTGATGTTTTCAAAACTCTCTTTGCCTTCTGCTGTCCATTTGAATGCCAGAATCTTCTTCAACATCATTGTTAAAGGCTTCACAAGAGTGGAAAAATTAGGCACAAATTTGTGGACAAAGTTTATCCTTCCTAAGAAGCTTTGAAGAGATTTCTTGTGGGTGTGGCAATGGGAGTGTTCGGATGGCTTCAACCCTATCAGGATCAATTGTTAGCCCTTCCCTAGAGATAATGTGACACAACAATTTGCCTTCTTGTGCCAAGAATATACACTTCTTTGGATTCAATGACACTCCGAACCATCTACACCTCTGAAACACTTGCCTGAGGTGAAAGAGATGGTCTGCTGCATTCTTTGAGAAGACAGTGATATCATCTAGGTATACCAGCACTATATTGTTGATCAAGCCTTTGAACGCCATATCCATAGCTCGCTGGAATGTTTGCTCCGGCATTTGTAGTCCAAATGGCATCTTCTTGTAAGCATATGTGCCCCATTTTGTAGTGAAGGCCGTCTTGAATTGATCTTCTTCTTTCACCATTATCTGATTATAGCCTGAATATCCATCTAGCAATGAAAACCTTTCTGAACCAGCTACAACCTGCAATATTTGTTCCATTGATGGAAGCAAATAATGGTCCTTGAGTGATGCTCTGTTTAGATCGCGAAAGTCCACACACAATCTTATTTCTCCTTTTCTTTTTCTTAGTGGCACCAAGTTTGCAACCCAACTTGAGTGTTTGATGGGGAAGATGATACTGGCCTCAATGAGCTTGCTTAATTCTTTTCTCATTAGAGGTTCGATATGAGGATTCACTGGCCTTTGCTTTTTCTTGACAGGCCTGGATTCCGGATCCAACTCAATAGTATGTTGTGGCCAACTTTGGGGTTGAAACCTCTTAAATCTTTGTAAGTCCAAGCGAAGACATCTGGAAACTCTTGAAAAAGCTGAACAAAATCAGATTTCTCTTGTGGAGTACTTACTTTGCCAATTTGCAATGTCTTGCCTTCATCTACTAAAATAGGTTCTGAATCTTCACCCTTTACTTGAATGTTCGCTTTATCCTTCCGGAACTGATCATTCGGGTTAAAGATTGACTCTAAGGTTATGAGGCCTTTTAGTAATTTATTAGTTCTTAGCTGCACCACTTGGTCACCATACTGTTGGTCCAGCTTGTCTTGATTTCTCATGGAGAACTCAGCTTCTTCTTGCAAGAAATTAACAATCTGTTGATCATTCTCAAAGACTTGCCAGCTTGTGTTGTTATCTGGAATAGCTGGTCTCACAACAATTTTGATATGAGGCTGAGATTTCTCACTTTTGATATTTTCTACAACATCAAATGCAGCCCTAATTGCTGCCAGTCTGTCCGCTGCTTCATTCCTTTTTCTTGGGATGGAATTGATACTAAAAGCTTCAAAATCTTCCACAAGATCCCATACCCGATTTTTGTAGCACTTGAGTAGATTATTCTTGACAGCATGCTACCCCTTAACTTGGTTTACGATCAGCTCACTATCACCAAATACTTGCAAATTCTTGATTTCTTTCTTCTTTGCCCAGTGCAGTCCATGAATTAAGGCTTCATACTCAGTTGTATTGTTTTGAGCAAGAAAAATGAAATCGGAAGGCTGAGTAATACTTTGTACCTTGCGGAGAAATGAGCATAGCTCCTCCTCCTGCACCTTGTCTACTCCTTGACCCATCAAAAAACAATTGCCATACTTCATTCTTGTCTTTATAATTTGGCTTGGTGATGCTGGGGGAGAGGTTGATTCTCTTCATGCAAAAACAATAAACTCCTAGCTCAGATTCTTCTATTTCTTGATAAGGATCAAAAGCATGCACCTTGCTTGCCCATTCATCAAGAGTCAAATCTGGGATGCTTCCAACCTTGGTGTCAGCTTCATCAGTGCTTGGATAATCTTTTTGATCAAACGTTGAACAGTTGGTATTGATTTGGCTTGGAGTGTAAGGCTCAATGTGAAAGTTTGCAATAGGTTTAGATCTGATTGTGGCCTTAGTCCCATACCTTGTTCTAAACAACATGTGTGACCAATCCACTGAAAGATAGCCTCTAATTTTGGTAGTGAAGTCTCTTGACAAGCATAATGCAAAGAGTGGTGGCAGGTCTATGACTGACACATCTTGTAATACTATTACGTTGGGACATGCGCGCAGTGTGAGGCTCAAACCTTTGATTAATCCAACCGTTGTTACTGTTGTCCCATCCAGCTACACTACCCCTTTGGATATGGTTTCATACTAGAGCCCTAGTTGATCAGCTATCTATTTTGGCATTACTGAACTACTTGCCCCAGAGTCAATCCTGCAATTGTGTACCAATTGGTCCCCAATGATCAATGAGACGTAAAAAGGAGGTGGCTTCAACATTTTACCTTGTTGTCCTCCATGATTCCCTTCAAGCTGAGCAACATTTGTGAGTACCTTCTCTTACGTTTGGACCTGTTGATTTGAAGTTGACCAGTCCTTCATGACAACTTGTAGAAAATCTCTTTGTCATGGGATAGATAGTGATTCCCACATTGATATGTTTACATTTGTCTTCTTCATTTGATCAATGATACTGAATGGAGATGAAGTATCCCTATACTATCCTCTAGCTTGCACATTCATTCCTTGCACATTGGCAGAAACAACTGGCATTTGGGTTGGCCTAGGGGCTGTTTTAGGCAATCCTTACATGCTTGGGATTGCATTTTGTTTGCCAATAGTTTGTGGAGTGACAGAAGGTCGTGAATTACTTGGGGCCAATGGCTATTCTTCACCCAAATTTCTCCTCTTTGACCTTGTGTTGGCTGCAACACTTTGAGAGGGTATTTGATTCATACCACAGAAATCTTCAGCCAGCCAATTGACAAGAGTAGTTTCATTCAGAGATGTTCCTTGCTGAGGTGCTTCTTACTGCTGACCCTCTTCGTGGCTGGACTCTTGTGACCCACCAATGGTTTGCACCATAAGAGCCTGATTTAATGCACCGTTAAAGCACATTGATTGGTTGTGTGGCTAATTGCACGGGAAACACCAATCATATTCTTGGGCCATGTTATTTTGGACTGGCACTAATGCTTTAGAAGCATATATGACATTGGGGTTATAGGGATGACATGGTCTATTAGCGGGAGGCCTTACTTGGCTTTGATTTTGATTTGCAGCTTGAGCTGGTGACCTATTTTGTTGGTATGGGGGCCTAGCTTGGTACTGTGCTTGAGGTTGATACGGTCTAGCACTTTGAGCTTGTTGTCTTTTGATAGTAACCAGCTCATTTCCCAAATTTTGTAATTGTTTCATGACCTCTTGGAGTTCATTTGAAGCGCTAGAGGATGAAGTAGCAGTCTCATTTGAACTTTGATTTCTAGGAATGGGAATAGGAGCCAAAGTGGGTGCTTGACTAGTGCTTGGATTTTCTAAGTTTGGATACAAGGGCATGGGAGGCCTAGGAGCCAGTTTACCAACTTGAATAAGACAATTTTCGGCTCTAATGGCAATGCTATAAGCAGCAGGTAAGGTTGTGCCTCCCATAGATTGAATTAACATAGAAATATCAGAATTCAAAGCCTTAAGATAGTATAGAAAATAACCTTCTGCTGCTGGCCTTACTGCCACTGGAATCCTCTCCTAAGACCTTTGAAATCTGAAGTTGAAGTCAGTCAGCTGCTCGTTGGGAGCTCTCTTGATAGTTGTCAATTGTTCTAGTAAAGACAAATTGTCTCCCTTTTCCCCAAACTGCTCATGGAGAACTATGCATAACTGATTCCAATTTGTGATAGAACCAGCTCCAAGGCTCCTAAACCATTGCAATGTCTTCCCTTTGAATGAAGATGCCAACAATTTGACAGCCACATCCATTTCATTTATCTCATGGATTGTATAGATGTTAGTAATGTCTTTGACATGATCACCAGGAGTGGTATGATTTTCTCTAGTGAAAAATGGAATGTTCTTCAACGCTGCAATTGGAACTAGATTCTACGCATTGAGGGCAAGTGGGCTACTGCCAATGAAATTGACAAAGGGATTCGGTGGTTGCGCCATTCTGATTGGCCTGAGAACCCTTGTTGATTGGATGAAAGGTCTATCAGATGGAGGTGTAGAGAGAGTTCTGTTAGGTGGAGATGGTGATCTTTGAGCTCTTCTTCCCCTTCCTTCTCTGCCTAGAGATAGGTGTAGATAAACAAAAAATCCTTCCTCCCTAGTTCTTGACCTGGTCTGTATTCATCTCATAAATTTGCCAGGCTTGGACTGCTGAAACCAGCGGATTATGTCTCTTTTGGAGTCGCCAGATGTGTAATTTGAAAGTTCCTTCAAAGCTGGAATGTGGAACAAGTGCACATCGATCTTGTTACAATGAAAGTAAAGACCTCTAAGGTCCCACCCAGCGTGCCAAAACTTTTAGCGCAAAATCACAGCACCCCTGGATGTTGATCAGATTTCTAGGTTGATCATACTAGAATCTAGTGTGATTACACAACATGGAATCCTTTCTCCAAGTGTGGGACCTGCAAAAATGAGAAAGGAATCTCCAGAGAAGGCTGGTTCCTATTCCTCTGTTCAGATGCACACGAAAAATGCAGAGGTTTTACTCAAAACCTAATTTAATCTTGCCAAGAAGACAGGGTAAGAAGATGCATAAAAATAAACCTAAGCTAACAGAGGTGATGCACCGAGGAATGAAGAACACCTATCTTGCCAATAAACACTGTCGACACTAAAATTTTCCTCCGTAATTTTTATTTCATTAATGTATGTATTAGGAATAGGATGTTGTTAAGTATAATTAGTAGTAGCATCTGATAGAAGATAACGGCACCGTCAGTACGGTGCCGCTAATAATGTGGAGTACGGTAACAGTCAAAGTACAATAGGAATGTTGTTAAAAGTAAATATTTGTCGTAAGTGGTCCGGTAATGTTAAAATGTCAAAGTTTGGGTAATTAGAGAAGTAGGGTCTACATGATTAGGAATTAGAAATATTATATTGGTAATAAAGACAAGGAGTGAGGTCATAAATATTTTGTGTATTTTTTTTGTAAAAAGTCTAAAAATGTGGAACCCATGTAAAATGATAAGGTTTATCTTATCTTAATAGATAAGCTTACATGTACAGATAAGAGTTAAGGTATGGAATATGATTCGTTAGAGTGGATTTCTTATCCTATCTTAGAGATAAGATGGATAACCCTGGAAATTCTATAAATAGAGAGGCCACCCCCCTCATTTAGCATAGAAGGAAGTTGTGAGAAATATTGTAGGAAGTGTGCGAAGGAAGCCATCAGTTCAAAGGTGTGTTGAAGAAGCCATTAAGAGGTGTAATTGTAAAGTTTCTCCCATAGTCTTGGTGAAAGTCAAGTGAAGTCAATAACACTTGAAGTACCTCATGGGTGAGATTGTAACAATTTCATGTTAATATTATAATTTACTTTGATATTTCAGATTTATCATCATTCTGTCTTATCATAGTCGATGGTATTCTTGTGTTATGTTGTTGTTTTGTTTCCAGATTACATCCACCAAACTAAAGGCTGTGCATTAGTAAATAATCATAGCACAAGGAGTTCCCGGTAAAGAATTATCATAGTGCCGGATTGGTGATGAAATTTTGGTTCCGTTGCCGGGATCATTCCTCGTTGGTGGATTTTCTGGAGAGATATTCCCACCTAGTCAAAAATCAATTGGAGGGTAACCTTGTTTTTACTGTGCATAGTAGTTACCATGGTAAAGTCATTTTTGCCATGAATAGTATTTACCATGGTAAAGTCATTTTTGCTGGGAATAGTATTTACTGCAGTAAAGTCACTTTTTACCGTGAATAGTATTTACCGCAATAACTTCACTTTTTACCGTGAATAGTGTTTACCACAGTAAATTCAGTTTTTACCACAGTAAGTCAAGTTTTACCATAGTTTACCGTGGTCATTTCTATAGTGATTCCAATTATTTGTGCACATAAGTCTTGTTGATTGTACTTGTGGGTTGGTATTTCACGGTGGTTACTTTTGAAAATGGGAAATATTCCTGTTTTTTTAGCTCAATCTAATGAAGATGCTTCTTCTTTCATTCAAGAGTTTAAACGATCCTGTATTTATAATGGCCTTATAAGAAGGGAACAATGGACTAAATTTTTTCCTACCTTTTTGGATGGTTCAGCACTTAGGTGGTTTGAAACACTAGGTGATAATGTGAAAAATTCATGGGATTTATTAACTGAAAGTTTTCTTGAAGAATTTGGTGAACAACAGAAATATGCAGATCTCATGATCGAGATCACAAAGCTATCCCAAGGAGAGAAGGAGAAGATAAGGGATTATCATGCTCATGTTCTAGAGCTAAGGAGGAAGCTCGATGCCCAGATCCAGAAGGAAGGACTAGCGGATGAGTTGATGAATGGCATGGATAATCTCCTCTGTAAGCACTTCATTCTTGGGATGAAGCCAGAGATCAGACAATGAGTGAAGTATGACCGCCCAGCTACCATTGAACAAGCAAAGGAGATTGCAAGAAGGCAAGAAAAAAGCATGGAAGAGGAGCCCAAAGAAATTGTTGCTAAAGTAGAGCCTACACTAGCACCTTTGGTCCAGAATCCACAACCACTCCCAGTGAGCACAAATATTTCTCCTAGTACATCTACTGAGTATGAAGATCTGCTCAAAAATATGGGTCAGTTAACTATTAATATTCTTCAAGGAAAGGAATTTATCTCTCAGGGAGGAGATAGAGGTCCAAAAAGAAATATTTCTGAAGTTGTATGTTATGGTTGTTATAAAAAGGGTCATTATAAGTATAATTGTCCAGATAGAGCTTCTACATCTAGTAAAGGAGATAATGATAAAGGAAAAGCACCTGTGAATTCTTTTGGTGTAGTAGATAAGAGTAGAACTAATGAAGTAGATGTGTTTGTAACAAAAAGAAAGAAAGAAAAAGATAATCAAGATGGAAATGATCCTAAGAAGATGAAAGAAGAAACTAGTAAGAAACATAGGAGAAGAAAGTTGGGTGTGCAGGATTTTCTAATTTCACAGGGGCAAGGACCATACTCCATCTTAGAAGATTTTTCCAAAAGGCCTACAAATATTACATATGGTCAACTCTTGGCTATGTCTTCTGAGAAGAGGCGGGAGCTGCGAAGTGGACTCAATGCTCGACGAAGAAAGGATATTGAGGTCCCTGTTTTGGAGGCAGAGGCGGATCCCTATGCTCCACAAGCTGAGGTATTATGTAATGGTATTTCAATTCATGATGTCTTAGTTGATGGAGGTGCTGCAGTTAATGTAATGACCGAGTCTGTAATGAATATGTTGGGTTTAAGAATTGATCGCCCTTCAACACTTATGTTAAGGTCATTAAATAAGGGAAAAACTAAACCAGAAGGTGTAGTTTCAAAAGTGGCAATATCTGTTATGGGTGTTGTATGTGTGGTAGACTTTCAGGTGATGAAAAATGGTACTGTTGCGTACCCAATGCTGCTGGGAAGACCATGTCTAAGGAGAGTTCATGCAAGAAACTAATGGAATGAAGGTTTCATGACAGTTGGACGTGGTAGAGAGAGGGTGAAGATAAACGAGATCCCTCGACATCATAAGGCAGAACTTGTGGATTCAAGTGATGAAACTGATGATTGGACATCCTCTGATTACTCTAGTACCAGTGAAGTGGACACTGAAGATGAAGAAAGTGAGGTTGATGTTTCAGTCATGGATATCCTTCTAGTCACACCAACTCATGACCCCATAAAATTATCTAAAGAAGAAGTTGATGATCGTCTCCAACAAATAAAGATTGGTGATGTTGTGATGGAGAGTGAGAAGGAATCCTACCTCCAGCTCTTTCGAAGGTACATACACCTATTCACTTTTGATTACAAAGAACTCCGTCAATTAAGTTGGGTAGAACATTGTATTGAGCTGGTGGATGGTGTTAAGCCCATAAAGCAAATTCCATATAGAATGAATCCTAATTTTTCCAAGACTGTAAAATAAGAAATAGATAAGTTGCTTGATGCAGGATTCATATTTGCTATGGAGAATTCAGAATGGGTTTCTCCCATTGTGATCTCAATAAAAAAGAATGGGAAGCTACGCATTTGTGTTGATTACAGGAAGCTCAATAAGGCAACAAAGAAGGATCATTACCCTCTTCCATTTTCAGATCAGATCTTGGACGAAGTAGCTGGCCAGGAGTGCTATAGTTTTGCTGATGGATATAGCAGCTACAACCAAGTTCGTATAACAGAGAAAGATCAGCTGAAGACCACATTCACCACTCCTTGGGGAACATTTGCTAATAGAGTTATGCCTTTTGGGTTGTGTAATGCTCCAGCAACATTCCAACGTTTGATGAATAGGGTGTTCGAACCCTACATTGGGACCTTCATCAGAGTATTTCTGGATGATTTTTGCATCTATGGGAGCAAGTTGGACCACCTACACCAAATGGAGACCGCATTTCAAAGGTTAGATGAAGCACAAGCCTCACTAAACCCTACAAAGTGTGTCTTTGGATGTTCTAAAGGCGTTTTGTTAGGGCATGTTGTATCCAGAGATGGTATTGGTACTGATCTTGATAAAGTTTCAAAAATCAAAGATTTACCATTTCCTATTAATAGAAGTAAATTGAGATCATTTTTAGGCCATGTGGGTTACTATAGAAGGTTCATCAAGAATTTTTCAAAGATTGCACAGCCACTAACCCAGTTCTTGAAGAAGGGTGTTACTTATGAACCAGGAAATAAGGCGCATGAAGATTTTGGAAATAATTTACTTTGGGAGCTGACAAATGAGCAGTGCTGAGGTAAATTATACTGTAACTGAAAAAGAGGCTCTGGCTATCATTTTTGCTGTAAAGAAGTTTAGAAATTACTTGCTAGGGCAAAAATTTCTAGTTGTAACAGATCATCAGGCTCTAAAATATATTGTAAATAAGCCTAACCCATCAGGGAGGATAGCAAGATGGATAATTTTGCTACAAGAATTTGAATTTGATATTAAAGATAGGCCACGAAAGAAGCATGTCAAAGAAGATGCACTCTCTCGAGCCTATGATGGTTTATGATCATCTTGTGATGATGATGATTTCCCCGATGCAGCATTGTTATCCCTTGACACAATCCCTAGTGAATACATAAATATTTGGAATTATCTGAATGAATTCAAGTTTCCTGATGGTGCCAATGCAAAGACTAAGAGAAAGATTACTCAAGCTAGTTGTCCATATTCTATTTTACATGGAGTATTATTTCGAATAGGACCTGATGGACAGTATAAGAGGGCAGTTGGACGTGATCAAGGGAAGGAACTGCTAGAAGAATTCCACAATGGTACATGTGGAGGGAACTTCTCTGGGCAACTTACAACAAGAAGGATCTTGGATGCAGGTTATCACTGGACCACTCTTTTTAAAGATTGTTATAATTATTGTAAGACATGTGATATTTGTCAAACACATGGTAACCGTAAGACTTCATCAGCTCCATTATGTCCTATTCTTCCCCTTGGTCCCTTTGAAAAGTGGGGAATAGACATTGTAGGTCCACTTCCAACTACATCATGCCAAAATAAGTATATTGTAGTTGCCACAGATTATTTAACCAAGTGGGTTGAAGCTAGGCCATTGAAAACAGCTTCCATGGATGAAGTGGCAAGGTTCATGTATGAACGCATTGTCACTAGATTTGGTTGCCCATTAGAAATTGTAACAGATCAAGGAAGCCACTTCATTAATGAGGTGGTAGAAGCCCTAGTCAATAAGTTTTCTATTAAGCACAGGAAGGCAACAACATTTAAGCCAAACACAAATGGATAGGTGGAACGAACAAATTTTGTGTTGTGTCAAATTCTAGCAAAAGATGCAGCCTTGCAGGTACATAAATGAGATAAAAGGATTCATGCAACATTGTGGGCATATAGGGCAACATCAAAGTCAACAACAGGATACTCCCCATTTCAGTTGGCCTATGGCATTGATCCAGTTCTTCCTATTGAGTTTGATATTCCCACTGTGAGAATTATGAAAAATGAAAGGATGGATGAAAGTGATTCAGTAAAAGAAAGGTTGGTACATCTTCATTTGCTGGAGGAAATGAGAGAAATAGCAAAGGATACAAACCATAAGAAGAAAATGAAGCAGAAGGAATACTTTGATCAAAAGATCTGGTGGTCTCCATTTCATGTGAATGACTTAGTTCTAGTATATGATTCCAGATACAAAAAAAGAAGACAAAGAAAATTTCTTCCAAAATGGATGTGGACCTACAAAATAGCAGCTGTGCATGAAAATGGTACGTACCAACTGGAGGAATTGGATGGCACTCCCATTACGAAATGGGTCAACCACGACAAGTTGAAGATTTTCCAAGCACCAGAATAGTCTACTCCGAGGACGGAGTAGAAGCTAGGAAGGGGGAAGATGTCGACACTAAAATTTTCCTCCGTAATTTCTATTTCATTGATGTATGTATTAGGAATAGGATGTTGTTAAGTATAATTAGTAGCAGTGTCTGATAGAAGATAACGGCGCCGTTAGTACGGTGCCGCCAATAATGTGGAGTACGGTAACAGTCAAAGTACAATAGGAATGTTGTAAAAAGTAAATATTTGTCATAAGTGGTCCGGTAATGTTAAAATGTCAAAGTTTGGGTAATTAGAGAAGTAGGGTCTACATGATTAGGAATTAGAAATATTATATTGGTAATAAAGACAAGGAGTGAGGTCATAAATATTTTGTGTATTTTTTTTGTAAAAAGTCTAAAAATGTGGAACCCATGTAAAATGATAAGGTTTATCTTATCTTAACAGATAAGCTTACATGTACAGATAATAGTTAAGGTATGGAATATGATTCGTCAGAGTGGATTTCTTATCCTATCTTAGAGATAAGATGGATAAGCCTGGAAGTTCTATAAATAGAGAGGCCACCCCCCTCATTTAGCATAGAAGGAAGTTGTGAGAAATATTGTAGGAAGTGTGCGAAGGAAGCCATCAATTTAAAGGTCTGTTGAAGAAGCCATTAAGAGGTGTAATTGTAAAGTTTCTCCCATAGTCTTGGTGAAAGTCAAGTGAAGTCAATAACACTTGAAGTACCTCATGGGTGAGATTGTAACAGTTTCATGTTAATATTATAATTTACTTTGATATTCATAGTCAATGGTCAGATTTTTCATCATCCTGTCTTATCATAGTCAATGGTATTCTTGTGTTATGTTGTTGTTTTGTTTCCAGATTACATCCACCAAACTAAAGGCTGTGCATTAGTAAATAATCATAGCATGAGGAGTTCCCGGTGAAGAATTATCATAGTGCCGGATTGGTGATGACAACACAAACCATTCAAATGTGATGCAAGATCATGCACAGATAACAAAATTTGCAGTGAAAGATCAGGAGGATGCAAATGAACACAGAGAGGGTTGAGAATCATCCACAGACATGCATTACTTGCTCCAAAGATCGATACAATACACTACAAAATGCCAAGAGGAAAGGTTGCATTACAGTTTTGAATGGGAGGTTTGAACTCCACAAATTTACCTGCCAAAGAGAAGAAGGGAGGGGCAAAACAAGAATGTTCGACCCTGAGAAAGAAGCCACTCCTTACAATTTATAGGAAGAATGAGAGAGGGAAGAGAGAGGAAATCTAGATCTACCCCAACCACTTCTAGGTTGCATTTAACTCATCTCATTATGGCGGTGGGTGAGAACCCTAGCAAAAGCGGCGAACTGTATTTTGCATTAAAGCTGGTTGTTGAAACGTCAGTTCTGGCCATTACCATGCATCAGAGACATTTTTTGATTTTCTCTCTCCATACCAAACCAAAATGCAAGATTGACCCCAGAATCATGTAGATAATTTCACCAGATTTCCATTGATATAAAGAACGCGAAAATCTGAGCTCTGGATCGAAAGTTATGGCGATCTGAAGATTTAGGGCAAAAAAAAAGGCCAAAATGGATCGACGGGAAAATATTTGAATTTTTTCCGCACTTTGCCGCTTGGATGACGTGTGTCAGGCTCTGATTCATCCGCGGGCTCATCCTTTGAAAATTTCTTTTGGGCCCTTCCATAATTTCTTGCCACTTGGACACGTGGCACTATTTTATTGGCTCGGGCCTGAGGGGTGCACTTTGTCCTTCGAAAATTTGGTATTTTTCACTTTGGGAAAATTTTCCCATTTCTCCTCGCGCTCTGCCACTCAAGTGCCACATGGCACAATCTCATTGGATGTGGGCCCTTCCTGACCATTTCCCTTTTGTTTTTTGCCTTTGGAAAAAAATTTCAAAATTTTCCCGCCGGGCCAATGAGGTGAAGACACGTGGCAAGATTTGATTCGTTGGCGGCTCTTTCGGCTTTTCACGTCCCAGGCGTCCCTCGCATCCCTTTGGGTCAGCTGTCCCAAACTGCCTGGGACAAATATCTCTGAACCACCTGATTCGGGCTTCCTTGTTCCTGTTTGAGGTGAAGACACGTGGCAAGATTCCATTCGCTCTCGGCACTTTCGGCTTTTCGCATCCTCCGCGTACTTTTGGCCCGGATGTCCCAAACGAAAATCTCTTGTTTCGGCCGAATCAGCTAGTTCACGTCCTTCGTGTAATTTTGTCTCAACTGTCCTGGACTGCCTGGGAAAAATCTCTCCGAACCGCCCGAAATGGACTAACTTGCGCCAAACTAGCCGATCCGTCCCACGTACTTTTGTCCCAACTGTCCCGGACTGTCTGAAACAAGACTCAGGAAATTTTTCCCTCTTTCAGCCGATTCACCTTTTCACGTCCCTCGCGTCCTGACTTCCCAAGTGCTCCAAGTGCTATGCAGACCACCTAGTGGCTTTTCGGCCGATTCGTGCCCCAACGTCTCAACTGTCCCAAGGACCGCCTAGGACAAGACTTAGCCGATTTTCTCCATTTTTCGGCACCAAGCTTGGCTTTTGCAATTTTTTCACATTTTTAAAACTTGCTGGGTTTTCTTCTTGGACATGAGAGTTAGAATGAAGCGAGGGGACCCCAGAAACATGATTTTTTTCCTTGAATCAATATACTTGCTTGGGACTGAATAATTTGATGGATGTTATCAAAATTACCTTGAGGGCTGAATTTCAGATAACAAATACCTTGGCTGTTGTGCTAACTAAGAATTTTTTTGAGGATCATGAGCTTCCAATTTCATTCGTGAGCTATGTTCTTAAATCTCATGAATCTAGATATAATATCATCGAGAAACATGCTTTTGCAGTGGTCAAAGTTGTCAAGTAGTTTCGTTTATATATTCTTAATTCTCACTCGGTTGTGCTTGTACCTGATACAACCATCAAGTATATTCTCACACAATAGGAGTTTTGAACTAAGAGAGGCAATTGGGTAGCAAAGTTCCACGAATATGACCTGGATATCAAGGCAACTAAGCTAGTCAAGGGTAAAGGCTTATGTGATCTTATTGCTGAAGGATCTGATGCAGAATTGTCCAAAGAAGCAGTTGATTTTCCTATTGTCCTTTTCCTCAATTCAACAGATGAGTGGTATGTTGATATTGCACACTTCCTTACTTATGGAGAGTGTCCATCCCACTTGAGTGCCAAGGAGAAGAGGACTATTAAGTTAAGGTCTACACAACATGTGTTATAGGAGAATGCTTTGTTCAAGTGAGGCATAGATGGAATATTCTTGAATTGTGTGGATAAAGAGAAACAGAAGAGGTTGTTCTTAGCTTTTCATGATTAGGCTTGTGGAGGCCACTTCTCTTCTATTGTCACTGCTCAGAAAATACTCTGTGCTAGGTACTATTGGCCTACATTTTTCAGAGATGCATCCAAATGGGTAGGTAAGTGTGAAGCATGTCAAGATTTTGTTGGGAGACCTAAGTTACATTCTTTTCCACTAAAGCTAGTAGTGATTGATGAGCCATTTCAACATTGGGGATTGAATTTCATTGGAACTCTTAACCCACCATCCAGTGTTGGGCATACGCACATGCTAACTACTGTACACTACTTCACTAAGTGGGTAGAGGCCATCCTAGTAAAAAACACTACTTCTAAGGTAGTGTGTAATTTAATTAAGGAGAACATATTGATAAGGTTTGGGGTACCAAACAATATCGTGACTGATAATGCTTCAAATTTTTATTCTTCTGAGATGATGGATTTATGCTATTGTTATGGAATTTCCCTTGCTCACTCTTTAGACTACTACCTCTAAGGGAATGGAAAAGTAGAATCAACAAATAAGAATGTGGTAATCATCATTCAAAAGCTTGTCAATGACTCTTAAATGAATTGGCATAAGAAATGTTATGATTCTCTTTAGGAAGATATAACTACACCCAAAAGAGAAATTGGGATGTATCCTTTTTAAGTGGTGTATGGTGTTGAAGCCCAGTTACCAGTAACAGTGGAATTACCATCCTTGCACTTAATGAAGGCTATTGAAGATTCAATTTTTGTCAAATCCTTAGACAATAGGATCATGTATCTCCATAAGCTGGATGAAGACAAGTTGTAGAGTTTTTATAGGATATCAACTCATCAACTGAACATGAAAGCTCTGTTTGGCAAGAAAGCCAAACTCAGGGATTTTCAAGTGGGAGACATTGTTCTACTATGGGACAAAAGGCATGAACGTCGTGGAGGCCATAGTAAGTTTGAGTCCCTTTGGCTTGGTCCTTTTTAAATCAGGAACTTTTTTGGAGAAAATTTGTTCTATTTAGATTCGATGGATGGTTCTCCTCTGCCACTTCCTTATAGTGGGTAATATTTGAAGTTGCTCAAGTCCTAGGTGACTAGGTGGTGCTTCTGTATATTTTGTATAATGTTTTGGTGTTGGGTCATTCCATTGTGTTTTGTTTTTGTTTTTCCTTTTTGGTTTGTTTCCTTTTTGTGTGTTTTTTCTTCTGCATTGGTTTGTCTTCGACTCTATTTTCCCAATGGATAAGGCATTGTTCTGCTTTCCCTAAGTTTTTCTGTGGTTCTTGATCTTTCCTCGTTCCTCTGTCAAGTCATCCCTAGAAAGAGCCAACTATTTTCGCCCTCAAAATTCCCCTCTTTTGAATTCAAGTTTCAAAAATTGTGAGTCGGTACCTTGGAGTATTAGATTGCATCAAGCCTGGTACTGTTTGCATTTTTCCATTCCATGGAGAAATTTTTTAATGTGGGGCATAACGATGGATTTTTTTGCCTTCTTTTTATTTATTCCCCCAGTCGGGAATGACAAGAGTTTCTTTACGGTTAATTTTTTCCCCAACATCCATGGGTAGTTCATGGACATCTCTAATTGGATGCAGTTTGGTCATGTTTCAAGCATTATCCAAAGCCTCCATGCATCCAAATGTCATAACTCCAAGGGTAGGGCCCAAGGGACAATACTCAAAAAAGCACAATCTTTCCACATGTCCAAGGTCCAAAATGAAGACAGAACAAGCCCAAATCGGCTAAGTATGGAAGGTTCAGCAGAAGGAGCTACGCGTCAAAATGACGTAACTTCAAGATTTGAAGCTAGGGGTAGTGTTATCACCGAATCAGAACACCCCTCTATTTATAGAAGTGCATATACTTGAACTCATGGTGTGATTGGATAACATGGGTACTATCTCCAAGTTGTGGGACTTGCTTCTTGAGATAGACCTCCAGAGAAAGTTGGTTCTTTCTCCTAAACTACCTGCCACAATCTACTCTAATGCAGGGGAAACTAACTATTCTAACCTAAATTTCCAAGGGAGCAGGGAGAGGGAATGCATAAAATTAAATCCTACACTAAAGTGGTGATACACCAGAAAAGGAGGGTGTAAGAGTAGTCTCCAAATGCGTGAAATACAGAAGCAAAGTGCACACTAGAAGAGGTGATGACAGTTCTCCATAATCTAGCAAAATGCATTTTACAAAAATATTTCAAACATACAAAATGATAATGGATCCCTTCAGGAACATAATAATAGACACAATATTCTTGTAATCAAGGTTAAAGGGGCAAGAAGATTGCAAGAAAACATAGCAGGGGAAGATACATCCACAAACTTGTATTTTATTGCTTCCTGGTATGCACAGTTCAATCGGTTACAAGATAAGGGCCTGCAACACATAGGCTTCACAAAACAATTTTGGCAGATCTTTTCTACAAAACTACCCCCTTTTACAATGAGCCCAACACTCCAATTTATAGAAAAATGAGAAGGGAAAGAGAAGGGAAAATGGAAATCCTGAAATCTATCCTTCAACCACTTGTAAGAGGCATTAAATGGAGTAAAATGATTATATATTACTTGCAAAAGGCTCCCCATACTGTCCCAGGTGCTGTAGCAGAAAAGAAATGATGACCATGCCTCTTAATTGCACTCCCAACCACCAAATAAAACACTGTTATGAACCTGGCCACGTTTTATAAAAAATCTCCATCAATATCTCATCAAATATGGAATTTCTTGATTTATGTTCATCAGGATCGGAGCCAAAATTCCAACAGTACCAATTTTTTGTGATTTCGTTGAGAAATACAAAATTTATGGCCTTCTGAGTGCGGGCAGCTATTTTGGGTCTAGCAGGCGTTTTCTGTCATTTGACGGGAATGAGCATTAACTGACTGGAGCCAAATATGTTTATTTTATTTAAATGTATCTACCCTCATTAAAAATAAGAAATCCAGAAAGTCCAATTTTGTGAAAATCGGAGCTTGGAGTCAAATGTTATAGCCATTTGAAGTTCACGGGTAAAACGTTAACTTTTCTTCTTTGCCTTCGGCTGTTTTGGATTTTCACGTCCCATGCATCCCTCGTGTACTTTTGTCCCAGCTGTCCCGTATGAAAATCTCCTGCTTCGGCCGATTCGGACTTCCTTGTCTCTTTGCGGCCTTCTCACCTTTTCGCGTCCCTCGCGTCCCGCGCGTACCTTTGTCCCGGCTGTCCCGGACAAAAATCTCCGAACTGCCTGAAATGGACCATCTTTTGGCAAATCGTTTGGTTCACGTCCCACGCGTACTTTTGTCCCAGATGTCCCAAACCATGCGAAAACAAAACTTGACGATTTTCCCTACTTTTGGCTGATTCGGCTTTTTGCCTCCCTCGCGTCCCAACGTCCCAACTGTCCCGTGGACCGCCTGGGACAAAAATGTCCGACTTAGCCGATTTTCTTTGTTTTTTTTGGCCCCAAGCTTGGTATGACAAAACTCAGTATGACTCGAATCCTTCAGACCTGAAATGCTTCAAAATAGTCCTGCAACCTTATTTTTTGCATTTTTTCCATTTTCTCAACATGTTGGGATTTCTTCTTGGATGGAAGAGTTAGAGAGAAGTCGAGGGGGTCCCAAAAACACGATTTCGGGCCTTGAATCAATCTACTTGCTCGGGACTAAATAATTTGATGCATGTTATCAAAATTACCTTGAGGGGTGAATTTTGGATAACAGGTAGTTCTCAAACTTGCACCAGTCATCCACGTGTCCAAGGTCCAAAAAGAAGAAAGAGTTGATTGTTAAAATTGACTAAATATGAGCATGTCAGCAGAGGCCTCCACGTGCCTCAATGGTGCAATTTTGGAATTGAAACCAAAGGTCGAATCTCCAAATGAGCGCTAGCTTGTCACGTGGTCAAATTCAATGGAGAGATAGAGTTGACCATTGAAAAGACCAAGACTGGAAGAAGGATACATGTGTCTATTGAACACAATTTCAAGAGGCATTTCTATAGTGGAAACTCAAATGAGTCTCATCTCTCCTCATGTCTCACGGTCAACATATGTCAAGTAGGAAATAATCCCAAATCGGCTAAGTATAAAAGAACTAGTGGAGCTCTCTACATTTCAGCCTGGCACAACTTCAAAGGAAAAAATGCAAAAGGTGTCCGCAGGCCCGTTTCAATTTAAATCAATCCCACATGGACGACTCATTTTAAAGTCTGTAAAGGCAGGGTAGACAACTGGGATTCAATGCGTCTTGTTTTACCGCTAGGCATGAAAACAACAGAGGTGTTTGAGAAGTTCAGAGAATAGTTTCTTGAATCAGTTTCATCAATTTTGTGTAACCAAATGTAACCATTCTTTGAAACTATTTATTGACTTTTCCATGCCATTATTTAGGGTTGGATCTTGAGACTCTATAAAGGTAATAGATCCTAAGTAATCAATACAAAATTTTACTCCTTTCTTCCTCTTCTTTTCTTCTTCCCATTTTTGAAACTTGGGAATCATCCATCTTTAATGATAGGAAACTTTGTGTTCTTGTTTATATGATTTCTGGAACATTACATCTGTGGGATTATAATTATTATGAAACTAAATGATTCTATTCTACAACTCCCTATTTCAATACATATAATGTGATACTATGTCATCTATATTTCCTGAAGGTATATTTATGTTCTTCCTTCCTCATCTCCTTAATTCTTCCATACTTTCGTATTGATGATATTTGGGCATCAAACATTTCAAATTATCAAGACTCCACACTTTGAAAGTTGTACATTTGTATATAATTTTTTCCACTTTCTTTCAATAAGGGAACCTCTCCCATTAAAGAGGAGGGACTTTTGTTCCCCTGACTATGGTTGTTAAAGTGAATTTTGAAAACCCAACACCCAGCTAAAAAATACACCTTGTTCCACAATATCTATACATATGGCTATAAAAAGTAGGGTAATGGACCCATATTCCTTGTGACACAATATCCATGCTACAAAAATCCCCATAACTACTTTCAAGATAACCAAAATCCTTGTCGATCCGTAAACTAGGTGATTATTACACACTAAGTTTCACCAACACAGATTCTATGAATTCCTCACAATTCCAATTTTTCTTCAATAAATCTACTTGCTTTTAATTTGCATGAATATTTAATAAATTTTCTTTAGAAATGAAATAAGAGTGCTACATCATCAAAGAATTATTGATAAATGAAAGAGAGAAAACACAATGAGAGAGACACAAGATTACCCTCGAGAAACTCAAATTGAGAAAACTCTAGAAAGAGTGAAGCAATGCTTCCTCATCTCACTATTATTTCTTCATGTACACACTTACTGCTTTCTCAATTCCTCCATAAACACTATAATGTTCAAACACTCATACACACTTTGCAACTCACTCACTCACACCTTCCTTTAACACTCCAATTTAGAAAACCACATATGATCAAGAAAAAAATTACTTATAATCTCTTCCTTATTCACTTACAAATACCTTCCCCAAATATAATATATAATTTTGACACCAAGGAGAGCTTGAAATAGAATGCCAAAATACTCAGAAGTTGAAGAGGAATATTTTGAATCCATTTACTCTTCCTAGAATTTCTTGCGTGATAGAACTACCACTTTCCATAGACCGACAGTTACATAACTACTATGCTGGTTGTGAAAATTCCATGGGGGTTATGAAACCTCCAATGAAGGTTATAAAACCATTAGGTAAATTCCTTAACCATACAATTTCCACTACCTTCCTGAGGCCATAATTTTTGCATACAAAATAAAAATTGGGTGCCTTTTTTTCAACTTGCATAGTTTTTTGAGAGGAACAAAAATATGAAATTAATTGTTCATTTTATGACATATTCATGGTGCTTAATCCTTTTAAATGATACCTATCTTCTTTGAGGGCGCATTGTTTCAAAAATTCATCTTGAACCTTGTTTCATGGTTACATCCAACAAGAGCCATATAAATAGTGTTAAGTGATAAAAAAGTTACATAATCACAATGAATATTTTGTTATCTCATGATCCTAACATTATAGATCAAAAATTTGGATCCTGTCTCCACAATTATATTCTTTTGGTACCAAAAATATTAGGAACTCATATGATGAGGATTTTTCTTCCCCCACTTCCTAAACCTATCTTATACCTAGAGGTGAATATGCTGAAATGCATTCTCTTTCATGTTAGCTTATTAGTTTATATTTTTATGCCCTTGAGGTGGGTGCTTCCCTTCATTCCTTTTGTGGAGATCATTTAGTGATAAATGCATCTTCTGCTCCTTGTAGAAATAACAACTACAAATATCCTTACATTCTTTCTTATATCTTTCGAAATCAGAAAATAAACCTTCCCACTTACATCAATAAACTAGTTACCTTGAGTAGAACTTGCTAAGTAGAGATTACATTTTCCTTAATAGGAGTTTATGATGTAGTTTTTCTGTTCTTTAAATAATTGGTATTGATTCAATCTCCTACTAAAAAAAATATTTGACATATATATATATATAAGGGATTCCAAAAACTAAAAAAAAAATCTCAATAGGTGCAACATGTACAACAAATTCATCTGTGAAATGTTCATTTATTGTGGACTTAACTTTTCATTGTTTACAAAAACTCATCTCCACTCCTTTCTTCAACCATCCTAGAGCATATGGATTAGGATGATCATACATTTGCAAACAACTTTATCAACCAACTCTTTTCAAATAAAATTTACTTGTGAGAAAGAATCAAAAGGCACACATCAACTTTTACCATGTTAATTTGTACCTTCATATGGAAAATCCTATAATTTTCACTTGTGTTTTGAGTAGCATCGTTACCAAAACATACCTTTATAATGGCTGATACAACACAAATGATCATCCATCTCTTCACTACTCTTAGCATAAATTGGTTCTTATTGAACTAATGGCATGGGCTTATTTTTCTTTTTCTTAAACAGATGTAATTACGGATGCAACTTCAAATAAGTCTCATCGGTGTAACCATCAACATCAAAATTCCCACAATGCTTATTTGAGTCTTTCTTGGAAATCTTAGAAGTGGCATTGACCCCACCTTTATTCTTTGGAGCATTGGAAGAATTTAAAGAGGGAGACATAATATTTTTCTCATCCATCTCAAGATAGTTGGATTAATAACAAGCCTCATCTATTTCCTTTGTATTGTTAAGAAAAATGGGCCTCCGTAGGTAAATATGCATCCCTACTCCATACTTCACGAGGATCTTATAGTCAAATGTATCTTTTCCTAATTAGACCGCAATTTTCAAAAAGTCACTTTTATAAACCAACCCACTTCAACCTTCTTTTTACATCAAAATTTTCCTATCAATAGACCTTTCCTCTTAATAAAAAATAGGATAAAATTTACTCTTAATAAAAATTTTAAACTCATCCCATTTAGTAATTGGGAGTAACTTTTTAACAAACGATTAATTAAGATAACTCTCAAACTAAGTTAGAGCATGACTTGCTAGCTTCAACCTTGAAAAATATTTATTTTCTCTTCAATAACATTGTTCAAATTAATGGTTACCTCTAATTGAGCTAGCCAATGATCAAGATTATTCGTATTCACATTACGTTAATATGGATGAATATCATTTTTTTCCTCTTCTTTGAATGGAAGTGGATCTTGGTTGGAATGGGGATAATGTTTCTCATGGTGGGAAGACTCAAACTCGTCACTCACTTCAGAAGTATCCATAGAAAATCCCATATTTTCCATGAAAACCTTCATAATCTTCCCAAGATCATCCATGGAGTGAGATATGTGGGAAGAATCCTCCTCTAATTTGTGGAATATTTCTTCACCATATTCATATCTCTTATCATCTTCATGGGGCATAATTCTCATTTCTCTCTTCCACTTCTTTGTGGATATGTCTTGTTGCAAAGAAACCAAATCACCTTTTCCACTAGCACTTGTTTCTCTTGTAACAAGAATATATCTACAAAATGATCACTAAAAAAACCACACATTATGGAACATGAACCAACTCTGATAGAAATTTTATCCATAAACTAGGTGATTTTTACACATAAAGTTCTACCAACACATATCCTATGCATTCCTCACAATTTCAATATTTCATCAATAAAACTACTTGTTTTTTATTTGCATGAATACCTATTAAATGTGCTTTAAAAATGAACTAAGAGTGCTACATAATCGAATAAATAAGTTGAAAGAGAGAAAACACAATGAGAGAGACACAAGATTACCCTTGAAAAACTCAAATTGAGAAAACTCTAGCAAAAGTGAACCAATGCTTCCTCATATCACTATGATGTCTTTGTGTATAATCTCATTGCCTTCTCAAGGCCTCCATGAATATTGTGACATTCAAACACTCATTATTTTTTAACTCACTCACTCACACCTTCCTTTTACACTCCAATTAAGAAAATCACATATGATCAAGAATAAATATTTATTGGAATCTCTTTCTTATTCCATTACAAAGACCTTCCCGATATATATATACAGGTTTGAAACTAAGGAGATCTTGAAATAGAATCCTATAAGAATAAGAAGTTGAAGAGGAACCTTCTACATCCATTTAATCTTCCCAGACTTTCTTGCATGATAGAACTACCACTTTTGACAGACCATCGACTATGCAACCATCAATGATGGTTGGGTAACCACCTTGGAAGTTGTGAAACTCCCATAGTGGTTGAAAACCACAACTGAAGGTTACAAAACCATTGGGGTAGTTGTGAAATTTTCACCTTAGCGTTAGGTGTAGTTCCCTAACCATACAAAGTCCGCTACCTTCCTGAGGCCATAATGTTTCCATAGGAACTGAAAATCATGTGCCATTTTTTTGAACTTACACAAATTTTTAGAGGAACAAAAATATGAAATATAGTTTTTATTTTGATGACATCTTCATAGTTTTTAAGAATTTTTATTGAAACCTATCTTCTTTGAGGTCTCCCAATTTCACAATTTCATCTTGAACCCTATTCTATGGTTACCTCCAACAAGAGTCATAGAAATAGTGTCAAGTGATAGAAAAATTAAATAATCACAATGGTGATTTGTTTTTCTCATGATAATAACATTATTGATACAAAATTTAGATCACTTGTATTCTGCACTATGCTGAGTCATGCACATAACATACCCTCATCACATGTCTCACTCCTAGTGGAACATACATCTAAGGATCTCCTCTCTACATAATTATGCATAAAATCATAGTATATGTTAGTACCTCCAATGGGTAATATAAATGTCCTACAACATTAGGTCAATCTCCCTTGTTTTATGTCATGTCCACCACTGAAAGGTGTTGAATCTAGTCTCCCATGTAGCCAAGAACATCGAGATCAGGTCCAAATCTAGTGGTTTCTGGGGCATCTGCATGATGCACCAAAATCCCCAATCCTCTAACAAGGTCACCTCTATCTAGCTTAATCTAGCAATCAAAAAAATAAGCCATGATATATTTACCCTCTTGCATAGGCCAATCATATGACTTCCCTATACCAAGAAAATAACGAAAAAGAAGACATCCAAAATCTAAAAAAAAATTGGCCTGAAAAATAAAAAATTACAAATTATTTGAGAAATTATTGCTATGCCATTGGCCCCTAGATTATATCATCAGCCCTTGGAAAGCTCTCATCCCATCTTGACAACATTGGAGGTCTTACTTTAGGGATGACGATGGCATCTGAACAAACGTGGCTAGGAATTTTAAAAAATTCAACTTCAAATAATGAAAAAGAAACAAACCCAAATTAAAATCGTTCCCAAATAAACTTGTATTTTCTCTTAGCCTACCCTATGACACAATTTTGGACAAGAATGACACCTTAACCACTCCAAAAATGTAAAATAACTAAATAACATCTAATTAAGCTAAAGACATAAAATCCAATTACTTAACTGTGCTTTTACCCCACCGCGTACACTACTTCATCATCCTCTGCAGCCACCTCATACTCATGCCATGCCATCAAAATACACTCAAAATATGAATTCTAGACCTAAATTCTCTCTATTCTAAAAATAGACCTAAGAAAATAATAAGAAAAATGACTATATATATATATATATATATATATATATATATATATATATATATATATATATATATATCAAAATTGGTCTCGCTAACCTTAAAAATTTCAATGAATGCCATTATTTTTGAGCTCTGATAAATGTTTCATTTTTTAAATTATCGCTATGATATTATATCGTTCACTTTGTATTATCACACATATACATCAAATAAGTTTTGATTTTCACATATCATTGAAACCATATCAGCATATGATACTATGACACTATGTCACCATGACATGACATCTATCCCATGAGGCCCTAGCTAGGTGATTTATGTCTTTTTTTACTGATGATCCTCTAGTGTTTTTATTAAATTTTCCTCTTCAAGGTTCTTACATCATTGATTTCACCCACACATGGAAGGAAAAGTGACATTATCAGGTATGCATTCGTAACTATATTTCATTTCACCTAGTCCTTTCTTACTTACAACATTTACTTTCTATTTTGGTGTTACAGACTATTTCATTTTGTTGACCATCCCATGTTTCATAATTACAGCACATGGTGACCAATGACTGGGGCATAAACATACTCCTGATTTTTCACTTTTCATTTTTCATACATGTTACTAACAATTTCCTTTGTGTAGATAAGCATTACTGATGTATCTATTTCTTGAGCGGGGGCCTTAAGGCACCTGTCAGGAATGGGGTATGACTACTCACATAGTCATTATAGGTTAGAAATAATACACATAGAAAGTATCACTATGTGGTCCTTGCATTATTTATCCTTGTCCCTTTATGTCTCACACACATTACACACCCAATAACTTTCTTGTATTGCAGCATTTGGCACCTTTTTCACCCATTTTCCTGACCCATTAAACATCTTTTTATCTTTACATGGCATTTAGATATCCCTGGCTAACACCATCACCCATGGGAGATAGTTTTTCAGTGTTAGGGTTTTCCCTAGCAAACCTTATCTCCCACGGATGATGGCATCGTATATATAGTCACCACAACCATTAATTAATAAGGAATTAAACAAGAATAACATGAACTAGAAATTTTCTCTAATCTCTTACACCAACTTTACATTTTCTCACTTTTCCCTTCATTCATATTGTATTTGAATTTTATTGGAGTAGATAATCTTCTTGGTTTAATTAATCGAACTATTGGGTCAACTATAGTGAGTCGAGGATAGGAACAATGTTCCACTTCACCTAATAGCCATCCTCTCTTGGTGTGTTGCTTCTCTAGAGAGATAGATGTATCAAAAACCACCCCACAAGTAATTTATATAAATATCTTTTTCATTTTGCATATATTAGTTCATTTCCCTTCCCCATTTCTCTATCTTATCTTAGAATTGTATGACCATCAGTGTTAGTGATAAAATTACTCTTATATGATCAAATATTTAGCTTTATCTTCCATTATTTTAGTTATATTGTAGTAAGATATATTTTAACTTCATGAATTATCCCCCATAGATCTATATATCTCCCACATTTATCAATATCATAGGAGGGTACTCTCTTTTATCTTGATTTTGGGATTTAGAAATCCTAGGTTCACCTAGCGTAGGGATTACTACCATTTGGGTATGTGACCATAACACTCATCATAGCCCCTTTAAATCAACCCATTATGTGTCAGTTCATGTGTGTATCTTACTCATTGCCTCAAAACCCTTGTTGAATGGAATACTTAGGATTTCAAGCCATTGAGATACACTATTGGCCCACCATACATAGTCCACTTGTGGGTCTAATTCTAGCAATGAGGTCTATAAAGTGAAATCATCTTAGAATCACTCAAATAATATTAATTTAAGAAGGGTCAATTTTTCCAAATAAACCATTATTAACCTCAGGTATTTTCATCCATCATCTTCATTTTCACATCATTGTTTTATTTTTGTATTTCCTTCTTATCTCTTGATGTTGAGTCCTCACATATTACTAGTTGCATGGATTCAAGGGAAGAGTCATACATCCTGTCAATATATTATCTATGTTTTACCAATGGAATGAAATGTTTAAAACAAATTGTAGATAGGTTAAAAAACTGAACCCTTTATTGAGTTAAAAATAAAAACATAATATATCCCAAAATAATTAAAAATATAACTAATCAAAAATCCAAAAAAAAATAAAAAATTTGCACCAAAATCAAAAACATCTACAATCAATCAAAAATAAAAAAATCAGAACAACATTGTCCAAAAAATTCAAAACATTCACATAATTATAAAACACTGAGGTATTTTTCCAAACATTACTAAAAACAACAAATCAATAATCATCTCAAAATAAAACTTTTAACTCCTATCCTTGAGATAATTCAATCTATCCTATAGAAATCAAAACCCTAGCGTGAATTATCACTTGGGGTAATCTCATCTCTCATCATTTCACTTGAAACAATGACCCTGATCAATCAAATCAATATTCAACAAGAGTGTCACTTGACCCTGCTTTTTAGTCTAATCTAATATTACTCCATGCATGTATCCTTTGTCTAGGATACTTAATCAGATCAATTTTCCATCTGAATCCAAAAAGAGTATCACTTGACCCCACTCTTCAATCTAATCTTACCCATTGCATGTATCTTTTCTTGGGAAAAAAATAATTCGATCAATCATCTTTGTGGAATACATTAGGGGAATAATTAATTTTCATTATTTTCCATTATTTTACATTGATTGTTACTTTGGTTCAAGTAAAAGTATTTTCTTTATAATTCTGAATCATTTGTAGCCTTGGTATATACATTTATTATATATATATTTGATTTTTAAGTTCATTTCTTGTTGTGTGTGTATGTGTATTTATGCACATCATGGGTTGATCATCATGGTTATTTTATAATCATGGTGCTAACTCTCTATTGTGAAATAACAAAATAGGTTGTTCCAAAATAAAAATATGAATGGAACATCAATTTTAGTCATATTGTCATTATATTCATTCATGATTTTCATTCAAAACCAAAAAAATCATATCATCATTCATTAATCACATACTTCTCATCATAAGTCTATCATATCTTTTTTTATCATCATCTACTCAATAGAATACCCTTTCTAATCACTCTCAAATCATAAGTATTCTACTTCTTCCTATGAAAATTTTGTCAACCACTTTCCCACATTATCCATACACATGAGGGGGCACCCCCTTAACATAACCCAAACTCTCTAGGGCATCCAAATGCTTCATTGGGGAAAATCAAACAGTTCACCAAACTTATTTATCACTCTGTCATAAATCTTCATGTGTCTACTATCTTTAAACCATTATTACTTTGTAATAACAACTTAAAGAAGGGAAAATTTAGAAACCCTAAAATATTGCATTCTGCATTCTAAACCTTTGAAATTGTCATGTAATTGCTTCAAATTACATTACAACCATTTTGACCACTTTTTATCTATTTCATTATTTTACAACCTATAATTACATTCTAGAATATCATCCCACAACTCCCCTAATCATTCATATCCTCACGCATGGTATAGAATAATTAAATATTTGCACTATAGACCTTCTTACCTAAATATCTCATTTCTATGATTAATTAGTTAATCCTATCATTCTTATTATTCATCCCCTATCCAATTAGTTAATTTATTAGCTATTTTAATATCACAATAATTAAATAATTCCCACATCATCCATTTATGACTCACCTCTCATCCACTCTCACTTCACTAGTCAACATTCAAGTTAACTCGAGAAAAAAAATCAATTATATATTAAATCATTAAATATATGCAAGAGAAAAAGTTTATATTAAATCAAATCATGCATTTAAGTTAACTAAATGAATCTCACATTAAGTATGACATTTTGAAATGAAAGAAAATATCTCCAAAATCCACAAGTCACATCAATTTGTTTGGGTGAATAAAGAAAAAGATGGGGAATTAATATTTAGTTATAAATATTCAAAAGAATATGCAACCTTTGCCAACTTGAAAATAAATCATCCATGAAATTTTAAAATAACAATTCAACTGTTCAGTCCAACTAGAATCACAACTAATTAATTTAATCATGCTTCAGTTAACTTTACATCAGACAAATTAATCACACAAATAAATGATTTTGGAGTCTCTTCCCTCATCTATAAATAAACACCCATTCCTCTCTATTTATCATCTTTAGAATCTTTAATATTTACATCATCATTGTGTTGGATTATCATTCAAACTCGCATGTTGTTACGTTGTCTAATTGATCACGAATCAAAAATCAAGTAAATCATTCAATCATGGTGCTCATACCTTGAATCTACTTCCATTCAGAAAACTTTTGGAGCATCCACACAAAAAATGATCAATAGATTCAATAATATTGATGCTTCATTATAAGTTTCATAAATCTCATCTGAGGTTGTAAGTATATATGAAGGAAGATATATGGTTTGCTTTTATTTACATTGTTTCTTTTGTTTTGTAGTATTTGTCTTGTATACAATTTGTTTTGATAAAAATATCTTGAAATGTCTCATCCATTTATTTAGACTTATTTCCACTACTGATTTCTAAGTACTATCTCTAGAATTACAACAAAACATGTATCATTATAAGACCACTTTTCACATCTACACACTGAAATCCTTCAACATCGTTAAATTAAGATATTTACTAAACCTAGTTAAATTACATGAATAATGTTTTCTATCTTTAAATCTCATAAACATAAGTAAAATTTGATGGCCATCCTTGGACATCAAAATTTTTCTCTCTCTCTTTAATTTCCATTGATTTAAATTTATGTAATAGGCTTCTAATATACAATTGACCTCAATAGAAGCTAGACTTAAATTTTCATTTGGAATCATGAGTACTCATGAAAGAAATATAGTGAGTAACCACCCTAGTGGTCACCTGTCATTAAAATATTCTTCTAAAATTGAAATATAATTATGGGGAGCATTTGAAGTTCTCCACTATGTTTCTCTTGGTGGATATGGAGAAGTTCTATTCCTACCCCAAGGTGTCCTAGTGAAAGAATCCAATGAACTCCTTGAGAATGTAACTTGGGTTGATGATTACAAACTACTAGTAAATTTCTGATGAGAAACACTTTTATTATACTAGATCTATGAACTGGTGTGGTGGAGGATCACTTTCTCTAAGTGGGACATGGAGGTGGGATTGGCTCCTTAATTTTCTATGAGTGATTTGCATTCAAAGTTCCCCATTATGTTCTTCTTCGTCCATCTGGATAATTTCAACCCCTAGCACAAGGTGTCCCCATGGCCACTTATTGAAAGCATATAATAAAATCAATGGAAATGAAATATGGGTTGATGATTACAAACTACTTATAACTCACCAATATCCCAAGAACTTGAGTTCATCCTGTCTTCGAATATTTGTTGTCTAGTCATGTATTTTAATGTTTTTCATGTATGCAAGACAACAACTATCCTAGTGGCCACTAACCTTAAGCCTTTGTGATGTTACAACAATGCCAATTCAAATAACATATTGAATGCAATGACCAAAAGGATTAAAATTGAACAAAGCAGTCACTAGGCTTGAATTTTCTTTCGGAATTCATGCAATAGAATTTGAATATACTATTGAGATATGTGGCTGCTAGGATTAATTTTTTTATTTAGAATCATGACTATTCTTGAGATAAATGTAGCTTGTAAAATATAAGCTTTTAAAATTCAAATATAATTGTGGGGAGCATTTGAAGCACTCTACTATGTTTCTCCTAGTCTATATGGATAATTTTGACCCTTACCACAAGGTGTCTCCATGGCACTTATTGAAAGCATCAAGTGAACTCAATGGGAATGGAACTTGGGTTGATGATTACAAACAATTTGTAAATTGTGGATTATAAATTTTTTTACTATACCAGATTTATGAATTACAATGTTAGAGGAGCATTATATCTAAGCAAGACATGGAGGTGGGCTTGGGTCCTTAACCTCCACCAAGCAATCTACATTTGAAGCACCCAGTTATGTTCAACTTGGTCTATATGGAGACATTCGACCCTACCTCAAGTTGTCCCCATGGCCACTTATTAAAAGAATTCAATGAACTAAATGGGAATGGAACTTAGGTTGATGATGATAAACTATTTCTAAAATTTGGATGGTAAATGATTTTATTATATGAGATCTTTGAACTTGAGTAGTGGATGAGAACTTTTTATAAGTGGGACAAGGAGGTGGGCTTAGTTCCTTAATGTGCACAGAGCCATTCGTCTGTGAATCACCCCACTATATTCTGCTTTGTCAATATCGAAAATTTTGACCCCTACCTCAAAGTGTCCTCATGGCAAGTTATTGAAAGCATCCAATGAACTCAATAGGAATGGAACTTGGGTTGATGATTAAAAAGTACTTGTATTTCACCAATTTCGCAAGAACATGAGTTCATCCTATCTTTGAATATGTTTTATCTAGTCATGAATTTGAATATCCATTAGGTCATTACTAATTGTCCTCTATTAAAGAAAATTTAACTATCCTAGCAACTAATAACCTGAAGCCTTTGTGATGTTGCAACAACACTGATTCGAATAACACATTGAACCCAACAACCACTAGACTTAAAATTAAACATAGAGACCTCTAGGCTTAAATTTTTGTTTCAAATTTATGCGATAGAATTCGGATATACTAGTGAGCTCAGTGAATGCTAGGATTAAGTTTTTTTTTGGAATGAAAAGTATTCAGGAAACAAATGTAGTAACAACCACCCTAGCAGTCAAGAATTGTTAAAAATAGTCTTCTAAAATTTAATTATAATTACAGGGAACATTCAAAGCACCCCACTATGTTCCGATAGGTCCATATGAAGAAGTTAACCCCTATAGAGAGGTGTCCCCATGATAACTTATTGAAATCATCCAGTGAACTCAATGGGAATGGAACTTGGGTTGATGATTACAAACTACTTGTAACTCACCAATAGCCCAAGACCGTGAGTTCATCCTATCCTCGAATATTTGTTATGTAGTCATGTATTTGAGTAGCATCTTGAACCCAATGCCCACTAGGCTTAAATTTTAGTTTAGAATTCATGTGATACACTTCGAATATACCATTGAGCTTAGAGGCCACTAGGCTTAAATATCCATTTATAATTGCTAGTATTCAGGAAAGAAATGTAGTGAGTAACCACCCTAGTGGTCGTCATTCGTTGAACATAGTATTTTAAAATTTTAATATAATAATGGGGAGCATAGTTATATTTTCAATCGAGTTGTTACAAAATATCCTTAATGAAAGCAACATGTATCCTAGTCGCCACTAACCTAAAGTCTTCATGATTTTTCTGGAGCGTCATGTAATTATCTTCGACCGTAGAAGATGATAGTAATATAATGCAATAAAATTTCAATAACATTTGGTACTCAAAAGCCTCCTTACTAAAATATTGGTGTTGGATTTTAGTTAAGTATTTAATTTTTAGTCGAGTATTTAATAAATATATTTAACGCAATATAATAATTATCCTATCAGCTACTAATCTTAAGTCTTTATTATGTTACACCAACACAGTGGAATAATGAACAATATTAGAGGTCTTTGGGCTTTGAATATCATGTGGTAGACTTAGGATAAAATATTGAACTTAGTGGCTGCAATGCAAACAATATCATGTGAAGACAACAAATATTCAAAGGAAGAAAGTAAAAATCCACCCTAGTGGTTGCTAGTCTTAGAAGGTAGTATTGTAAAATTAAAATATAATAAAGAAGCTTAGTTTGTTTTTCAGTGGGTTCATTACTAATTTTCATGTATGGAAGGAAACAAATATCCTAGCCGCCGCTAATATCAAGTCTTTGTTATGTTGCACCAATGCTATCTAATAATCTTGAACATTAACGACCGCTCGGAGTCGAATATCATAGTAGGATTCTTATAAATTAATAATAAAATCTAAATATAATAATGATTCTTAGCTTGGTTTTCAGGCGAGTCATCCTAGTATCATATGCGACTCAACTAGAATCTTAACGACCACTAGTCTACCTTCTTGTTTGAAAAATTCATTCAGGAAACTCTTTAATATTTTTCTTGTCTTGGAATATTTGTTGCCTTATATTATTTTGTAATAGCTAGGCCATGTCGTAAACACCGAGATTAGCAGCCTCTAGTCTTGGAATATGTTAATTTAAAATTTAAAAATTTTTACTTTAGATTGGCTCATTTATCAAGTAAGTCGCTACTAACTGTAAATGGAATATATGTTTGTAAATAGAATGATTAACATTTATATTTAATAATATTTATGAGTACATATAATGTCCTTACCTTTTACTAAACATAATTTTTTTTGTAAAGACAACACATTTAATTATTTCTACGTGGGAGAACAAATATAAAAAAACCATGTATATCAACTCTGCAATCCATTTATAATTTAATATTGAATAATTAGTCACGACTATTTATTTCATATTAAAAACTCATTAAATAAATTCAAAATGATTACCTATACTATACAAAAGAAAACCATTACGACTTATAAAAAAGAGTATGCGACTCATTTTTTTCTGCCAGAGATAGATGTCAACACTTACAGGAAAAAAATAGACGAAGAATAACAAAAAATCCAAAGAAATAGATAAAAAGGCTGAAAAGGGATCCCATTTAATAGACATGAATACCTGAGTGAAAGATGAAAATAAAATATGGGTTTTTGTAACGAGTAAATATTTTAAAAGGGATTACAAAATCTTCGATCATAGGAGGAAAAAATTCTTTGGTCATGGGAGGAAAAAATAATTTGGTCATGGGTAGACAAAAATCTTCAGTTATGGGTGGAGAAAAATGTGGTTTTGAAAAAAAGATGGAATAGAACTGAAAAGGAACCAAAGGGAAAGGCAGCGGTGGATTGCGGTGCAAAACATAAGAACTGGGAAAATATAAAGTGGTTATAAGCACCCACCATCAACTACAGTACACATACAATAAAAAATATGCTTTTGATAAATACCTATTTTAGTTGTATATTATATTTTGATGTTCTTGATAATGTCTATTTAAGTTCCGTATTCTCTCTAAAAGATAGTATCAACGAGATTCTATTTACAAGCTATTTTACTCGTCTCTTTTGATTCCATCCTTTGTTGGCCTCCTAATCTGCACTCCAGCCTGTGATCTATCCACAATCACTTCTTTCTTTCTTGTTTGTGTACCCCCAAATGTGATTACAATCATTGTCATAACTTACTGTTAAAAAAATCTCCAGGAATCGAGCACTCAGACTAGTGAATTAGTGCTTGTGAATGTTGTATTCTGATTTAAAGATCTCCTTTTTTATTCTTACAAAATAAAAAATAGATGTAGATATATATTTCTCCAGTTTATTTAGTTATTTTCCAAATGCATTCAATAAAAGAAATTAAGAAAATTGAAAAAAAGTGGGAATAGGAAATCTCAAAATTTGAATTTGCATTTCTTAAAGAGAAAGTGTGGGATTTTTATATTTCATATATTGATATTTAATGTGGGGGATTTCGCATACCATACTTTTAATTAACCCGTCTTTAATTTTATCACATAATTTGGGGCATATCATGGGATACATGGAAATCAAATTGATTAATTTTACCTACTTTAGAAAAAAGTGGGACAACAAAAAAAGTTTCTTTGTGAACACTTAGGAAAGAAACAAATATTAATTTAAGAATAATAACAAACAATTTACAAAACAGAAGTGAAAATTAGGTAACAAGAAAAATTAAATTTTAATAGAGTGATATACACCTAGTAAATTATTAATTTTTATCGAATGTGATTTTGATATTTTAAAAATATATTGCGTCTTAATTTAGGGGATAGTGTGGGATTCAGGGAAATCAAATTTATTAATACTACCTACTTTATAAACAAGTGTGACATTAACAAAAATTTTGTTGTGGATTCACAGAAAAATGGAAATTGTTAATTTCGACATAATTAAAAACCATTTAGAAAGTATAATTGAACATTAGGAAATTTTTTTTTTTTAAGGAGTGATATACGCCTCATTAATTATTAATTTTTATCTAGTGCGAATTAAATATTTTATAAGTATAAATCGCATTAATTCCGGGAATAACGTGGGATACAGGGAATTAAAATTTATTAATACCACCTACTTTAGAAACTGGTGGGACGACATCAAAAATTTAATTTGTGAACTCACGAGAAAATGACAAATATTAATTTAAGCATAATAAAAAACCATTTAGAAAATAGAATTGAACGTTACGAAACAAATATATATATATATATATATATGTATATATATATAAGAGAGATATACTCCTCATTTATAATTAATTTTTATCGAGAGCAAATTTGAGAGATATTTTTTAGCTATCATCTACGTTAATTAAAAAAATCCAATAAAATGTGGCATCTTGAAAGTTTGAACCAGTTAATTACACAATTATATAATTGAAAAATTTATTAATAAATTAATAATTAGCGATAGAATTAACAAATATTTTTAACCTATAAAAGTCGTCATTATTATAGTTTAACTATAATCCATTAAAATGTTGCCACGTGCCATGAAATTTCTAATATATCTCTTGATCGTCAATATTTTCGAGTTATTTACACATTACTCTAGAAACATTAAAACATAATTTTACTCTACACATGAATTTGAGAGTACCTTATAGATAGGAATGAAAATATTGAATGATATGCTCTATTAGAATAATTTTTTACAACACCTAATTCAAAATAATAAATACTTATAATTTATAGGGGATCATTGTATTCTCTTCAACATGTGTTAAAGAACAGATCTGCATGTCATATGTTATCTATATATTTGATGAGCACAAGCCTAGCGGTTGCTAGCCTCTACAAATCCTAGGTTTCATTTCCAGAAATGTAAATAAATATGATTGCAATTTTCGATCACTAGTATTTTCATCAGCTTTAATCTTATCTTATTGATTATACATTCCTTCCACAACCAAGTGTGGCACTACATACCATATAAATTTTTATCAACTTTTGTATTACTCATAAGTTATTTTGTCTCTAACATATAATTTATATCGGTTCATATCAAGTAAAATACATGGTGACCTCTAAGCTCCATCACTTGAACAATATCAATTAAACAATGGTTGTGAAATAAAATGCTTAGCGATTGCGAAACTTCAAAAATCACCAGAAGGAATGATTATGAGGAAAATAGGCTAAACAATTTCTCTATAACATAGATGCTTTATGAAAAAATCATAGTAATAGATTTTAGCTATTGTTAGGCTTTTTCCATAACATATTTTGATGACAGAGAGGTGAGATATGGATAATTTTTATTCTCAAACGATATGAAAGTCTTTGCATAGTCGGGAAGTAAGCTGATTAATAAAAATGTTTTTAGGGTGCTCATATAATACTAGAGGGACTGTTAGGCACACATCTTTGCATATTTTCCTTTTTTACACATTGTTGTGCATCAATGAAAATGATTATCGACCACTTACCTCCACTAGTTGTCAAGAGGAGTAGATTAGCGACCACCAGGCTCAACTAATTTTTTATTTTGAATATAGAGATCAAACAACAGTTCGTATTAAAGAAGAAGTTTAGTGACCACTAAGCTTGATTAATTATGGAAAGGAACAATTTTTTGGCAGCTAGGCTAAACAATATCTTATTTCAAACATAGCACTATAATAACAGATCATAGCAATAGATACTATTCGGTGCTAGGAATTTTTGGTGAAATTTTTAGATGCAATATTTGTGAGATATAAAAATTGTTTACTGTTGAAAGCAAGGGAGGTCTTTTGAGAAAGTATTAGATTAGCGGCCTCAAGGCTAAAGTGTTTATTAATTTTGAAAATAGAGATAAAAGATAGTTCGGATAAAATAAATTCCTAGCGACCGCTAAGCTCAAATGCTTACAGAACATATCGCTCTACTATTTCTTTTATTTATAAAAGAGAAATGAATATATTAGCTCCCTCTAGGCTAAATTTTTTCTTGGTTAAGAAAAAAATCGTATTACAAATAATTCTTAGCGACCACTAAGCTATGATAATTACAAAACATAGCGCTTGGATAACATATCATAGGAATGGATGAAATGGCATCACAAGGAATTTTTTATGTTGGTTCATATCATAGAAAACACATAGTGACTGCTAAGCTGCATTACTTACTGAAAGGAGTGGCTTGACACTCACTTGGCTATACTGTTTCTATTTTTGAAAAATATCAACCAAATAAAAATCATTATCTTTATGTCTCACTTTTTTAAAGCATAATAATAGAAGTACATATTTTATATATGAAGATTTTTCCTCATCATATTGGCCTTGCATATTTAAAGAAAAAACCCGTTAAAAAAATAGTCGTAAATGTTTTACTAAAAATGGAGGGAAAAGATGAACACGGGCCTTTCTCAAGAATGAATGATCCAAGACTGTGAAGAACAATGTGCATTTTATGATTTCCAATTATTCATTGATTACAAAGCTATCATCCACTATATTGTATATTGTTGACAAATTTATTGTAACAAATACAAAAAAACCAATCTCAACAGGTTTGAATTCATTATTTAAAATTATCTTATATTCAATAAACTATCGTTGGTAGAGTGAAGTCCTTGAATACAAACCTTTGAGAATGATGACTAACCACTAGAATTTTTGTATCTGATAAGCACTTTTAGCTAGTGTGGTTATGTAGATATGTAGTAATTTTTGAGAAGTCGATTCCCAAATGCGAAAGCTGTTATTATAGAGATTGCTTAAGAGGGTATTGAGAAAATAATGGTAGTGGAAAGCATGTTGTGTATAATTTGTGTAGAAGTAATTGTCTTTAACCAACTTGTCGATACAATATTATATTGATCAATATTTTCCCAATGTAGTAGTTCATATTGCCCAACCATATGATTTGTATCATGAAACAAGATGAAGTATGGAATTTTTAGAATATTTTCATTAAATTTTAAGTAATGAGTTTTTTTTTGTTCAAAACCACACCAATAATTTCTTATTTCAAAGGAAAACAACAAAAGGGAATTGTCTATCCTTGAGACTTGTCTTTCTCATGATGACATTATCAAGATCTGTGCATTGCTGGTCAGTAATTCATAGTTGAGCCTTATTTTTTTTCTTTTCTGTCTTGTGATGTTTTTTAATCAAATGTACTCCTAGGATTTTTGTCTCCTGAGTTTTAACTTGTGGCTTTCGGGTGTGCTTCTATACTGATAAATTTTTTAGTGAATATTCTTATATTGTAATGACCCAAAAATTCACACACGAACAACATAGAAAAAGATAGGATTTTTTTTTTTTGACTTGCTTCAACACATAACACGACACAACATGTCGTCACAAAGTTATAACCAACTCTAGGAACCACTTGTTACGGGGATGACCACAAGGTCAACACGGAAATGTTCACACCCAAAAGGATAATACACTTTTCTTTTGACAGAACAACATAGGAGTCCAACCACATGACAATCTCACAACTAGGGCAAACCACAGTAAGAATTGATTGAAGGTTATTTATTTTGATAAAACACCCTTTAACTCATGAATTATGTTTTCAGAAAGATTCAATAAATGATTCGAACAAATTCAACTTACCAGCTGAGTTAATTTCCTATACACCGTAGAGTAGTTCACTTAAAGTCTTCTCCTACTTGCTAAATCTTATTACCTTCCAGAAACTAACCATTGTTTTCCCTTAAGCTTGATTAAGAGTTCACCCAAAAGGGGTAGTGTTCACTAGTTTAGCTAGGGATATCAATTTATAAAATTTTACTTTACACGGATAGTTTCACCATTGAGTACTTCAGGAATCTCTTGTTCTCAAGTAAATCATCTCTACATTATTTTATCTGAATATATATATTTTAGTTAACTTCTATAAGGGTTAACCACTCCATTTAATTTTACTTATATCACATCATTACAAGGTGTCAGAGAGTTTGACTTAACACTTTATTCTCAAAATCATGGTTTTACAATACTTATGCCAATGTAATGATTGAATATCATTTCTCACCAAGGTAAGTTACTAGTCTAACAACAAAAGGGAAAGGACACTTCACCACGTAGTTTTTCCAAACATACCAAGACAAGAGATCTTCTAAACTCCTTGCAAGAAAAGTTACAAAATTTACAACGCATTGAACTTTCTACAAGGAACTTCATAATTTGAACTGATGAAACTTTTACACTCTTTTCCTTAAATCTACTCGCATAATCCATCTACACAAATATTTATTAGATTCAGTTCTCTAGAACTGAGCATGATAAGATATAAACCTCACCTAATAATTTATGCCATCTAGAATTTAAATAAATGAAAGTTTGCAATGCTCCTTATCAAATAAATTTCTAACATACATTTAAAACTTAATTACACATCTCATGACAATACATTTCCTACTCATTAATGTTCACTTCTTTAAGATCTGCTTACATAAGGACACAATTCCAAGTGACTAGATATACAACCTTAACCATGCAATAAATCATACTTAAATTACAGTAACAATAATAATGCTCACCTAATACCCTCGACCTACTTCACATATATAAGTATCCAACAATATTATCTTTCAATTAAATAAAAGCACCAACGACATTAAGTTTATATAATAAATACAAGTATCAATATTATATTATTCATTGATATTACCCAAGTATCAAACCTTCATAGATAATCAGTGGTATGTAAGTATGGTTTGGATATTTATCCCGCAATTTTAAGAATATAATTACGTTAACAAAGGTTTTTCCAATCAGCAAGTTCATATATTATTTAGATATCCTTTTGGTTGCTTATTTCCATGTCGTATATATTTCTTCTAGTAAAAGAGTCCAACTCATTGGAATGAGTTACGATCAACAATATTGTCATCTTTTGGTAATATGTCAAAGATACATTTGACTAGCTAAGATATGTGAGTGCGGTCCAAGCCACTATGAATACAAGTATCAACATTATCTCCACTCCTAATAAGATGCGAGAATCAATTTTTAGCTAACAAAATAATCATCGTAAATGCGAGAAAATAATCCACTCGTTAACCAAGTATTGAAATAACATATTTTTCCTTACTGGTTACCTGATAACATAATATACACTGTTATATAATTTAACCTCCACTTGCATAACCCAATTTATGGGTATTAATTATTGTTCTATAAAATGAAGTTAATTAATTTCAGGTGGACTTATATCCTTACTGTCATACATGGTATGCACAGTCCCATTATGGTAGCTGTCACCTTTACTTAAGGCTATGCATGACTCCATTTTAGGGTAGTTATCTTAACTTCCCTATTCATCTGTTTTCCTACCAAAAAGTCTCTCGACAAGCTTCAAGGTCAAAGTATAAGATAAATTTATAATTTCATATTTCAAGCATTGCCTGAATTCATATGCATGAGGACATCACATATCAATCAAACTTGAAGAATGTCGACATTCATGAGAGTTAGATGTATCCAATATTACTCTAACCGATTCAAAGATCCAAGTAGTGCCTCAAAATTAAGCCAAAGAATTATCCACACAGGATAATGACTTGCGTGTATAACATATTGGTAAAGGTCATAGAAAACCCATTAACACATGCTTCAGGAGGGTTCCAATCTAATAATAAGTTCATATTAATAATAATAGTAGAGGGCCTGGTGAGGAGTTTTCAATAATCCCCAAGGTAAATGATAATCGAACGACTCAGATGGAGCTATCTAGAAAGACCAATTAAACTAGTATGACTCTTCCCAAATAGAATCCCCCAATCCTAATGGGAGTTTATATTATTATAAAACCACAATAAAATCCAAACACAATCATATCAGGAGTTCCCTTTTTCAAGCCATGTTCTACATAATATAAAAAAAACAAGAAAAATTATAACCTCATTCACGCTCCATACTATTTTCTACAAAAACCATCATTCAAGGGAATAATCAAGGCAACAAGATAAACCAACATTATAAGATCAGTAGGCAAGAATCGATGTAGAGATTTCTTCTACTCAAACAGTAAATAAGATAAACTGTAAAGGGGGAGAGAGATCAGTTCATGCAATTATGATTAAAAGTCATTTGAAAACTCGTCTCTTTTTGGGCATCTCTTTCAAGAAGGAGTCAATATATGTAAATACATGTTATATGATATCCAGAGTCCAAATGCTATCTATTTAGTAAAACAAAAACACATCAACATTCCAAAAGAAACCCACATTTATAGCATTCAAACAAAATTGCAAATATTGATTTATCTAAATGCTAAAGGAAATAAATCATTAAGAGAGAGGGTTAGTCTTATCACGCCTGTTTGGGGCTTCCTCAATACAGCCATGTTGAACCAAGGATCCAGCAGCATCAGAAAAGAAATGTGCCTGGCCAGTAGTAAATGGGGTTCCTTTCCTTCCTAGAATATCATCTAAAAGTCCCATACTTGCGAGCAACAGAGCATGTATCAGGTTATCAGCATAAACCCAATCATTTTTCACCCTAGGCTCCCCTATTGTGAATTTTAGGAGGTCCATTTGTGCTAAGCGGAATATTCTTGGAAGATGTCGCTCCTCACCAGACCTGTAAATTGCGTCTGGTCTAAAAGCACATGAATAAAGTTTCTTTCCATCTCTTTTTCTGGAACCCCCGACACCCAATCTTAGGTTGGTAGAATAGATGAACATACTTCAACTTATAATAGAGGAGATATGTTGTACATAATGTCACTTAGGCTGCGTATATGTCTCGAAATATCTCATTATTGACTTTACTAATAATTATTTTCATATTATTTTCAACTGCAAAGAAAGACAACTGAATCACCAAACAATTGCATTGATGTTGCTGGTAAACATACTTCAACGATCTACCATTACCTTTGAGGAATAACTGTTCAGCCAAAGCTTTACTACACCCATAGGGGTCAACATGATCCTCCAGTGAAAAATATCGTAATGCTTCATTGCCATTAACAACCTCCTTTCCTCCATATACAACATTATATGTGCCTATATAAAAAAAAAAGTCTCCTCACACCATACTTAACGCAGGCATCCAATACAAGGCAAGTCCCATTTATATTTACTTCATCAATCCGTCCTGCTTGAAGCATTTCTTTACCTGACATGCCATACGAAGCAAGGTGGAAAACACAGTCTCCTCCTTGCAGAGATTTCTCGATGTCCTCATTTTGGCTTATATCACCTGTGATGCAAACGACGCCGTTACCGCGGAGTGTGGTGGTCCAGGGAGATTCCTTTCGGAGGTCGAGTGATCGAACCTCGTCGGCTCCGCGTCGCATTAAATCCATGCATAGCGCGGTTCCAAAAAACCCTGCGCCTCCTGTAACCACAAAGGTATTGCCTTCGATTCCTTCGTTCTCACTCAACTGCATCTTTTGAGCCTCAGGTTTCTAAGCTTTTGGCTCTCCTGGTAACACTCTCACTGTCACATAGTCGATTTTGATAAAATATCTTGAAGGATAATCTTGAATTTGAGGATGCATTCGACACTGAACAGATAACAACATAGTTGGACAACCTACTTGCTGGGAGTGCTCACAAAGGCTTCTGCCATTCTGCAACATGCCTGCCACCTGGCTAATCACTGTTGTGGGTCACTGCTGTGGATCCCTAACCAGAAGACACCTCGCAACACTCAAAGAAAGTGGAGGTAACATGCCTGCTCCCCTAGCTTGAAGCTCCATCTAAACCCACGCGCGCAGGAAGGAACTAGGAAGAAGACGCCATGACAGAAATATTTTGCTGGCCAATACATCACGCGCCTCTCAACCACTCCACATGCAGTCCTACAAAGGAAAAGAAACTCACGTGGTCAGAGAAAGAAAAAAGAGAGTAGGAAGCAAGGGACGCAAGATATTTGCAAATCAGAAATAATAAATGAAGGAGGAAGTGCGGCCACCAACAAGAAAGAGTTGAACATGCCAAGAAGGATGGGGTTTTTTTTAATGCAATGGTAGGTGGCTATTAAAGCCACCCACCTCCAACCAACCAAGGAAACAAATTCAAAAGACATTAACATTCCAATTTAAATTATGTTTCCAGTCGGATCTATGACCCTTTTTAAAATCTCCTTTTAACATTGAAGTCGCTATTTTCCAAAACATAGCTTCATATCAAATCTCACAATGATCTTGACTCCATGGGTCTTGATTAATATAATGCCTAGGTTGTGGTTTATGTCAAAGTTTAGGTCTAGGTTATACTGTTTAGAAACATCAAGTCTTACCTTAGGAAAAATTGAAGTCCTTAGATATAGTTAACATGATATCAACAAGATACCACAAGATATGATAGCATATCATAACTGCAACCACTTTATTGAAATCACGAAGATAGAATAAAGACTTGAAACCAAGCCACTATGTCAAAGATCAAATGAACTCAAGGTAAGATTGTCAAACCAATAAATGTTAACTAAGGTCACAATGCAATAACAAAATTGAATACGGAAATGGCGTATTGATGTGATATCCTTCTTTAAATAGGTTAACACACAGGGCGTTACACAGTCCACACACCAAGGTGTCATTAACAACTTGAGAATGCAAGAAGGAGAGGGAAGGTTCTAAAACATCACTGAGACAAGATCTAAGACAATGGAAAATCACAAAGCCATTCAACACTCAATAAAAAGGGGTCATTGCGACAAGAACTAGGGTACACGCCGAACGGGGCATTACATATATCATTTTACTAGTTAATATAATATAAGATGTTATTCATAAATAAAACACACCATCAATCCAAAACTAGTAAATTAAAATTATATGTAAAAATTATTGAGATTACTCAGAGGACCAAATAGAAATATATTATTTTTTAAATATTCTTAATAGTTTGAAGATTAAATTGTGTAGTATGTTGATATTGATTATCGAGGTTGTCCTCGTCTGTAGATTACGGACCCTGATCCTACCCAATGTAAAGTAATAAATATATGAATCAAAAAATTAAAGTGTTGGAACATTATTGGTCCATTGTTATTGAATTGAATAGTAATGAATCAATTATTTGAGATGACTGTCATATTATTGGAAATATTGCCATCAAATAACTTGTGTTGATAAAAATCCTTTTGTACTCTTTTATTAATTATAGATTTGACCTTACATGTTTTATATGTGGAGGCTTCTAAAAAGGCATATTTTAAAGACAATCACGTGATAAGATTGGAAACAAATAAGTTGATCACCCTGAATCCTCGCATTTTTTAATAAAGGGAAATATTAAATCCCCTATCAAGCTTGTATTGATTATAACCGTGTGATGGTATAGTCACTCCACATATTTACCGATACTCTCCTCAATATTTTCATGCATTTTGTCTTTATTTCCTTGGATTTGATTTCATCTGTCATGGCCTCTCCAATGTTTCCTTTCATCCTGTTAGTGCTCAATTTGATCTTGCCCCATTTTTCCTTGATATTATTCAATTTGTGGGCTCTGTCATGTTTTTTATCTCCCCGTATTTATGCATAAAAACTATGTCCTCAATTTGGTTGCCATGATTAGTCCCTTCCTTGGTCAAGGATCACTTAAAGTAAAGATTTTTTTTTTCATTCCTCTGTCCATGTGAAAAGATTTGTAACTTGGGTGAAAATTCTGGTTTTTTGCCTTCCTTCCTTTTCCCACAGTCACGTTTTTTTTCCCTATCAATTTTTGTCCCAATATCTGTGGAAATGTGATTGGATGTGGCTTGGAGGATCACATTTAGGTCTTATATCATTTCCAAATTCTCTATCCTTCAAGAAGGATTCATTTCCAGGTGCAAATGGTGATTTTCTTACATTTTACGTTTTGAGGGGTGTATTTTTCTAGGTCAAATTTATATCTCAGCATCTGTGGAAACGTGGTCCTTTCTTGTTGCATGTGGCTCGCCAAGGCACATTGAAATTCTAAGTCCTGATTCAAACCAAATATTGTCCACGTGGAGGTTCGGCACTCATCTGAAAATTCACTTTTTGGTTTGACCTTGGAGTTCCACTGGGGAGATACGTGGAGGTTTCCACTGCCTTTCCCAGACATAGAATTTTTTTTCAGGCGGTTGGTGCAGCTTTGGTGGACCATGGAAATGTGGAGGGCTAGCACTCACTTGAGGATCCACCTCAAGGTCCCACCTTAATAGTTACGCCGAGGACACACGTGGAGGCTTCCGCCAGCTCCGCTCTATACTTAAATTTTTCAAAGAAATTTTCTAAGGCCTGGGACATGTGGAGGGACTGTTCCTATTTAGGTACCTGGCCATAAATTTCATTTTGAAGAAGCACTAGGAGGACACTTAGAGGCTTCTTCTCACTCTGCCCTTGCTTGGAATTTTTTACGGCAAGACCCTAAACACATGGCACTTTCCTTTTACCCTTCAATGTTTTTAACAACTTTTCCGGACTGAGACACATGGAGGCTTATGTTAGCTCCGTTTTTACTAAGACTTTTTCAAAGGCCAAAAAGCATTTTTCTTGGGCCCAGGGCACGTGGAAGGCCTTCACTTGTTTGAAAACTTGCCACTATACCTCACCTTTATAGTTGCACTAAGAAAACACATGGACAACTCTAATCTAGAGTTGAGAATGGGCAGAATCAATGTTTGTTGTGCATTTCACCTATTTTTCAGCCATTTTTACTTGAAGACTCCTGGAGATGAGAACAAAAACTATTTTTCATCATTTTTGATGAAATTTCTTGTCATTTTTGTCTGCAAAGTACCATTGAATGGATATAGAACTTAATTTGTGAGTCCATGAATTTTTAAGGTTGATATTTTGAAATTCAAATTTCTCAGGCACTTGCCAAAATGTGAATTACAAGATAAGATGGATGCAGGGAAGATTTGTAGAGGAAAGAGAGGGAAAGTGATGAAAAAGGTGTTGCCTCAAAGGTGAAAAGGTTTACTTGTCAGATTAAGTTGTACAAAGCCTCTAGAAAATGATTAAAACAGGGATTTCTCACATGACAAAATTAGAATGATTAGGACTGTCAAAAAGGTGTGTCATGGCATCCTAGTCATTAGTCAAAGGTTTGAGAAATGTGATCAGTTCATAATTGGTCCACTAGGTAGCTTTCGGATGTGAATTTGTTAAACCTAACTTTCTGAGGTAAATTGGTAACAAGCAAAGGTCCCTTGAATATTCTTCTTTTTCGGGGTGAAAATTTGAGATGTGTGAGCGATTAAAATGTATAAATGTAATGATAATACTCTTACAAATTTGAGAGATCCAATCTTCCTGAGATAACAATATGAGAAGCATGTTAATTTCCTATGTATTAGATCTCAATCATGTCAAGTTGGTTTTGAGTGTACAACCATTGACATGCTTTGAGACTATTCAAAGAAACGTTCCCCTATTGATAAATCTAATCAATTTTGAGTTAATCTATGTCAATCTTAGAGAAATTTGTGTCTGCTTTGTTTCAGAATGTCTGCAAGTAGGTTTTCTTATTCCTATTGCAATCTTGTGTTAAATTCCCTTTGAATCACATAGGATCTTGTCCTTATGACAATTTAGGGGAATTTTCAATTTCATTTCAAGAAGAGCCTTCATCCTGTGATGAGATAAAAAATTTAAAATCAATTTACTGTCATTTATTGATAAAGATTGTCTATAAGCCTTTGAGTGTATCTTAGGCATGAGGAACCAGGGGTCTTTGATGTTTTATTGATTCTTTACCTCAAGCCTTTGGTTTAAATTCTTGAAGATTGTGTTAAACCGTGAAAATTTGGGCCTCCATTGATGTACACCTTTTTGTTGAAGCAAAATTTTAGCTATTCTAAAGATTTCTATCATTTAGATTTGTAATTTTTATGAATTCTCTCAAAGATCTGGTATAATCAATTTTATCCTACTTAATCTCCCACAAAAATTATTCAAAAAACAAATGAATCCATCCTGAACTACCCCTGTTTTCCCTCTGTGTCCAAAAATGTATAAATTCTACTTCCAAAATATGTAGAAGCAATCAGGATTCCATAATGTCTTTAGTAACCTTATTCTTTTCTAGGAAATATCACCATTCTTTAGAAGTGACAACTCGTGAGAGATAAATTGTTGTTCATTAATCATATTTTCTCAGGGTCTCCTTTCAGATTTGTGTAAAGAAGGATATCTTCATTCTCCTTCACCAATAGAGGTTGCAAAATGGGTCCTCTCACCCTGGTCGATAGGCATGGCATAAAGAAGTGAGGATAAATGAAATCATTAATGAAGGTGTTATACATTTCTTCGATGCCTGAGTTACAAAGAGTCAGACAATGCTGAAACATTATTATCTGTTCATATATTTAAGAATTGTTCAAAGTTGAAAGTTCTGAGTGCAATATTTAAAGTGCAAATATATTGCTGAAACATTATTATCTTTTCAGATCTGTAAGAATTGTTCAAAGTTTTAAGTTTTGAGTGTAATATTTCTATCTTATACAGTTATTGCACTAAACTTTGTATCATTATTGACAAATTTAGGTAGAAGAAGAGTAGATTTTGTAAGATTTGCATCTAATATTGAAAGACATTTGATAGGTCTTTCAAAGTGCATTTTCACAAACTAAGGTTAAAATCCTTAGTGGTGAATCCATGATGTTTAAATTCTTAATAAATACCAGTGTATTAACATATATGAAGTAATATTTGTCATTAATCTCTACAAATATGGAAGGAAGAAGATATTTCTTCACCAAGGACCCTAGTAGAAGGTTTTTTCTAGAGTTGGGAAAGTATAATTTAGAAGGAAGAAGAATTTGAAAGGTTGTTGGAGATCAAGAATCATGAAAATAAATCTCCATTGATGAAATTGATCAACCTGTGATTGAAGATTGCAATACTTCCTCAAGTGCTTCTGAATCAGGTAGTCTCTTTGTAAATCTGAATTCTCCAACTAGAGAGGGTCCTTATTTTGTATTTGAAATATTTGCATTTAATTCTTTACATGTATTCTCTAAAGCTGATAGGATCTTCCAAGAAACAGAGTTTTTAGAGAACATCCATTCTGAGAATTGTATTCTTGTGGTCCACAGACCCCTCACTCCTCATCATTCTATTTCTCTTGTAAGATCACCTCCCCAAAACAATACGGCATAGCCCCCAGCCAGACCTACGTTTGTTGTGAACACTATTGGTCCTATAGATTTTATAGGTATTGTTGGATATCCAAATGATGTTCCCCAAGATGTTATAAATAGATTACCTAAATTTCAAGGTAATAGTGTCATTACTGGGGATTAAAACTTAAAGCTTTTTATCAATTTGATGGAGGAATTTGAAATAGAATTTGAGGATGGTACATTAAATTGTTTATCCATACTATAGAAGAAGATGCAAGGGACTGGTATAAATATTTACCGGATGATTCCATTGATTCTTGGATAGAAATGAAGAATGCTTTTAGATTGCAGTATGGAGATAAAACAAACCCTAAGTTTCTATTATCAAAATTTGAAAATATAAAAAATAATCCCAATGAGGATGTTCATGAATTCAATACAAGGTTCAATAAGACCATAAATAGGCTTCCTGTGATCCTGAGGCCAAGTGATGTTTCTTGTTTAATAAAATACTCTGATGCTTTTAATAAGAAAGCTACCTATTATTTAAGAGATAAGAACCTAGCAACATTGAGACAGACCTTCGCCATGGCTTTGTAGATTGAAAATAATATCAACACAGTTGGTAAGCCTCCTAAGAGGGAAGGTATCAAGCTATTCAATCCAGAGAGGCCTCAATCAAGTAAGGTTGTGGATTTTGAGGAAGTTATAAAGACTTTGGCTGAAGCTGTCAAAGAAATCTCTTACAAGCTAGCCAGGTCAGAGAAAGGAATTAGACAAGGTTCTCAAGGTTAGCATAGGCAACAAGGACTAGAAAAAATTAGAAATCATCCTAGAAATGATCATAGATCTGATGAAAAAGGTAAAGGACCTATGGGAGCTAGACAACCCCAAGCTAGGGAAAATAGAGTAGTGTGTGATCCTCTAAATGCTAGAGTTATTGTTGTTGAAGAGATAAATGAAATTCATTGGTGTGACAAATGTTTCTTTCCCCACCCTCCATGTGAAGTAGATCAACAAGTTGAAGAAGCTAACGATGATGATAACACTGATAATTATGCATGCATTATGGATTGTTCAACATGCTCACAACAAGGAGCAACTTCAATTGAAGAAATAAGTGCAAGAACTATTACAAGTTTTTGGGATTGCATTCATTGGGTAACTCTTCTTCCTCCCTCTCATACTTTAGAAATATATATGGTACAAGCTTTTGAACTTCCTAATAATTATTTTGAGTACCTAAGAGCTTGAATGATTAAGAAGTATGATGGAGGAATCCCATCAAAATAGGATAGACAACTGTTAATGAATTTTGTTGTTGCCCAAGAAAAGGAGTATAACACAAGAAGTAAATTTTTCAAAGGGGTAGGGCCTCAAGCAAAACCAAAAACACCATTTCTCACCAATATCCCAAAAGAAACTCTAAAGAAAGATGCATCTGCAAAATTCCTTGTTGTCTCATGTAGAACTGGTGTTCCCACCCATGCCTAAAATGTGAAAAATCTTGTGCCATCCGATGAGTTTGTCAATTTTTCTCCAAATGCTACTTTGCCCAAATATGTTCCTTATGACATTGCCCAAGCCTTGAAAGAGATCAAGATTTATGTTCCAATTTTTGAACTTCTTCGGATTCCTAAGCATAATAAGATGGAATTTGAGTATTTGGGATTGGAAGAAGATACGAGTACCCAAGGTAGAAATATAAATAATGTAGACACTCCTCCTCCAACCATTACAGACCTAGAAAAACCACCAGCATTGGAGGAGATAGGTGAACCACCTGAAGTTTACTTGGGAACATCTTTGGTTGAGTCTCAGTTAAATTTTGATCCATTTTTTACAACGCTAATTATTAAGGACGAACTACTACACAATTGTATGTTTGATTCTAGAGCATCATGAAATGTTGTGCCTCTAGAGGTCATGAATGAGTTAGATCTCAAAGTAATAACAACTTATGGGAAGTGCACTACCATGGATTCCAGAGAGGTGCCAGTGGTTGGATGTGTCAAGGGTTTTATAGTGCAACTTGTAGCCTACCCAAGAAAGAACTTAAAGCTAGATGTTGTTATTGTTGATTACCCTACCAAATGGGGAATGTTATCTAGAAAATGGGTTTCTAGTGTGGGTGGAAGTGTGCAAATGGACATGTCTTATGCTACCATACAAATTGAGGGAAGCCTTGTGAAGTTACTTGGTGAAAAGAAAATGTTATATTTCATTGAGGACCCCAACAATGCTTCTTATGAAGTATTACATGTAGATATTGATATTGATAAATCTGTCAGCTATGTTGTTTTCAAGGAATATAAAATTGATCAATGTAGGTATCATGAGAAAGTTGATTTTCTTGAGTCTTTGATATTTGATGAAGCCACAAGAAATGTTTAAAAACTTGACACATGTACAAAGGATAAGCCTAAAAAATGTGGTCAGATAGCAAATTGGATGGAAAAGAGAAACAACCATATGACCAGTTGTTAAAGATATATCAGAACTGCTTAGCATGGTCATATCTAGAATGGAAGGCACTTGAAGATTTTCCTTGATTATTTTCTTTGAATCTAGATGCTCTCCATTGTACAGTGTATAGTCTTTTGGTTTCTTTCTTCTTTCATGTCTTTCTGTTTTTGTTTATCCTGGTCCTTAGTATCCATTTTTTTGGTTTCTCGGTTCGTTCTTGGGGGAGTTGGTTATTATTGTTCTTCTCTACAAGAATTTTTTTTTTTATTCCATTTCCTAATGGTTTATTTTTGGCACTTGGTCTGCTATTTTTTTTCTAGCACTCACAGGGAGTGCCCATCCCTAAGTCAGAGCTGATGTTGGTGCTCAATTTCATATCACCACATTTTTCCTTGAAATTCTTTAATTTGCAGGATTTGTCGTGTTTTCCATCTCCCCATATTGAAATATGAAAACTATGCCATCCATTTGGATTCCACGATCAGTCCCTTCCTTGGTCGAGGATAACTTAATGTCTAGAAAAATTTTTTTGTTCCTCTATCCATGTGAAAAGATTTGTAACTTGGGCAAAAACTCAGGTTTTTTTCCCTCCCTTCCATTTTCCATAGTCACGTTTTTTTTCCCTGTCAATTTTTGTCCTAATATCATTGGAAACATGATTGAATGTGGCTTGGAGGATAAAATTTGGGCCTTATATCATTTCTAAATTATCTATCCCTGAAGAAGGATCACTTTCGGGCGTAAATGGTAATTTTCCTACATTTTACAATTTGACGAGTGTATTTTTCCAGGTCAAATTTATATCTCAGCATATGTGGAATGTTTCCCTTTCTAGTTGGATGTAGCTTGGTGAGGCACTTTGAAATTCTATCGACTGATTCCACTCAAAGCTTGTCCATGTGGAGGGCTGGCACTCATTTAAAAATTCACTTTTTTGTTTGACCTTGGAGTTACACCGGGGAGACACATGGAGGTTTCCGCTGCCTTTCCCAGACTTAGATAATTTTTTCATGTAGCTAGTACAACTTTGGCAATTCATGGGCATGTGGAGAGTCGGTGCTCATTTCAGGACCTACCTCAGGGCCCCACCTTAACAGTTGCGTCGGGGAGACACGTGGAGGATTCTCTCGGCTCTGCTTTATACTTAAAATTTTCAACGCAATTTTATAAGGCCTGGGACATGTTGAGGGACCGCTCCTGTTTGGGGACCAAACCCTAAATTTTATTTTGAAGAAATGCCATGAAGAGACACTTGGAGGATTCAACTCACTCTGCCCTTGCTTAGACTTTTCAACGACCAAGGAAAACTGTCTCAGACCCTAAACACATGGCACTTTCCTTTGATCCTTTAACATTTTTAACAACTCTGCTGGACTGAGACACGTGCAGGCTTATGCTGGCTCATTTATTACTGAGATTTTTTAAAGGCCAAAAGGAATTTTTATTTTTCCAGGGCATGTGGAAGGACTGCTCTTGTTTGAAAACTTGCCACTGTACCTCACCTTTGTAGTTACGCTAAGAAAACACGTGGACGACTCTAATATAGAGTTGAGAATGGGTAGAATCATCGTTTGTTGTGTATTTCACCTATTTTTCAGCCATTTTGCTCAAAGACTCCTGGAGATACGAATACAAACTGTTTTTCATCATTTTTGATGAAATTCCTTGTCATTTTTGTTTACAAACTGCCATTGAATGGACTTAGAACTTAATTTGTGAGTCCATGAATTTTTAAGGTTAATATTTTTAAATTGAAATTTCTCGGGCACTTGGAAAAATGTGAATTACTAGAGAAGATGGATGTGGGGAAGATTTGCAGAGGAAAGAGAGGGAAAAGGATGAAATGATGGAGGTTGTAGGCATAAAATATCAAAAAGGTGTTGCCTTAAAGGTGAAATAGATTACCTGTCAGATCCAGCTATAAAGAGCCTCCGAAAAATGATTAAAACTGAGATTTCTCACATGACAGAATCATAATGATTAGAAGGACTACCAAAAAGGTGTGTCATGGCATCCTAACACTTAGTTGATGAGAAACATGATCAGTTCATAATTGGTCCACTTGGCAAATTTTGGATGTGAGTTTATTAAACATCACTTTCTGAGGCAAATTGGTAACAAGCACAGGTCCCTTGGATTTTATTTTTTTTGGGGTGAAAATTTGGGATGATTGTGCGAGTGAAATGTATAAATGCAATGAGAATACTCTTGTAAAGGGTCGGGGGTTGAATTCTATAGAGAAAATTTGAGAGAGCCCATCTTCCTGAGAGACCAATCCGAGAAACCTGTTAATTTCCTATGTATTAGATCTCAATCACCTCAAGTTGGTTGTGAGTGTACAGCCATTGACAATCTTTGAGAATGTTCAAAGAAAAATTCCCCTGTTGATGAATCTAATCAATTTTGAGTTAATCTATGTCAATCTTTGAGCAATTTGTGTTTGCTTTGTTACAGAATGTCTACAAGTAGTTTTTCTTATTCCTATTGCAATCTTGTATTAAAGCCCCTCTGAATCACATAGGATCTCATCCTTGTGATAGTTGAGTGGCATTTTCAATTTCATTTTAAGAAGAGCCTTAATCTTGTGATGAGATAAAAAATTTAAAATCACTTTACTGTCATTTATTGATAAAGATTGTCTGTTAGTCTTCAAGTGTATCTTAGGCATGAGTAACCAGGGTTCTATGATCTTTTATTGAGTCTTTAGCTTGAGCCTTCATGTTAAATTGTTAGAGATTATCTGAAACCGTGTAAATCTGGGCCTCCATTGATGCACACCGTCTCATTGAAGGAATATTTTGGCTATTCCAAAGCTTTCTATCATGTACATTTCCAATTGTTTTGATGTCTCTCAAAGATATGTTATTATCAATTTTATCCTACTTAATCTCCCACCAAAATTATTCAAAAACAAATGAATCCATCATGAACTAACCTTGTTTGTTGTGTGTGTCCAAAAATGTATAAATTCTACTGCCAAAATTTGTAGAAGCAATCAGGATTCCATAATATCTTCAGTAACCTTAGCCTTGTTTAGGAAATATCACCATTATTTAGAAGTGACAACTCGTGAGAGGTAAATTGTCGTGCATTGATCATATTTTCTCATCGTATCCTTTCAAATTTATGCAAAAAAGGATATATTCGTTCTCCTTCACCGACAGAGGTTACAAAATAGGTCCTCTCACCCTGGTCAAAAGGCATGGCCTAAATAATTGAGGATAGATCAAATCTTGGATGAAGGTGCTATCCATTTCTCTGATGCCCAAGTGACAAAGAGTCAAACTAAACCCCTCCCAGGCTACAAAATGAGTCATAATAAGATCTGTTTGTCTCTCAGTGTGCTTTTAAATATTTGATGCTCCTCGGTTTCCAAGGGAGAATCAATTTTGATACCAAAACATCCAATTTTTTGTGTCAGTGCATGAAATGGCATGTCATACCAAAATTTTGTGTCGCCATTTGAAATAATTTTTTTGAATTGAAACAGATCAAAAACTAGTTTCCATTGATGGAGTTCTTAGAGATGATTATCTTTCTTTAGAGGGAGGTTCGAGGGTAAATGTGGATGTTTATTCAACGTTAATTTGTCTTCTTATTATCATACATCTGGCAAAGGATTGGGATTTGGATATGGGACGTCACTGGATCAAGCTATCGTATAGAGTTGGCATGGAAGTGGAAATGGAAAAAACCATGAGTGCATCGTAGTAATTGCCATCTAAGGCTCATTAAAAATGAGAAAGTTTTTTGGATGTTTATGTTTTTTCATATTTATAAAAATGGTTTGACGTCCTAATGTGATTCGTCTTTGGTGTGTACAAATGGGGTGAGACACGAAGGGTGGGAGATAGTTCACTCCCCTTGCCTGACCTAGATGGTATGTTTGCTCTGCTGCAAGAGGAATTGACACATTGGGATATTTTTTTCTAGGAATTTTGTGAGGCATACCATTGGTTAAAGATTTAAGTTGTTGGAAAAGAGCATCTTTTTCTGGAACCACATCTGGAAATTGTTTTCATCCTCGTTAAATTGGATGTTACAAAGGTGTTGTCTGATTCAAATAAATAACTTCTCATAAAATCCATCATGCTGTAACTTTTTTTTGGTTTTTTTATAGCATTTCATGTTGCATTGATACCAAATCATCCTATCTGTCTTATTGGTCTGGGTTTTGTTTTGTATTCCTAATAACTTGTTTTTTGGCATAGGCCCTTAAGCATTTTTTCACCAAAGTATTGTTGGATCATTCAGGTTTTTTTATAATAATCATCTTGTTGTATATGTCATGTAAAATGAAAGGGACCCTTCAACCATCCTTCACTTATAAAAATCAAGAAATCATTAATAAAAAAATTTGGTGTGCGTTCGACTATGAAATTTCATCAATTAATCGCTATTACATTTGGTTTGTTTAAAGATGTCAATTCATTGCTAGAAGTGAAGAATATAGGACAAAAACATCAATATATTATATAATATATTTTCGTCAATGTAAAAAAAAAATCTATACAACTTTAGGATAAAGGAGCTAATAGTGGATTGATGGCTATCTTCCTATCACTAAAAAAAAATTGAGTTACACTACATCATTGTGGAAAACTTGAGGTCTTCACTTTCGAAATATATGCAGGTATTTGACATAGAAATAAATTTAATTCTCTTTCCTTAAGAATAGAAGATAATGCAAATGGCTCTATTTATTTTACAGAAACCTCTCCTACAACAATCAGTCTGGGGAAATTCTTTTCATAATTTTTTTTCATGCTTTCCTATATACATGTGTAGATATAAACACAAATTTTCTCTATGTACCGATTCAGTTTTGTTTATTATGGATTTTGGATATGGCCAATTAACTGATGTAATAAATAGTAGCTCTATTTTAAATAGATCAGGTTCCAGAGACATTCTTCTATTGTTATTGAAATTTTGGAAAACTTGCATATGTATGATGTTTTTTAACAAAATTGTGGTATAATGCAATGAACAACATCCATCTCAAAACTGAAAATTATTTTCATCTGTTATGCTTCAGTACTACTATTGTGCATAATTATAGCTCTGTAATATTCAAATCATCCAAAGGTATTTACAAAATTCTTTGCAAAAAAAAATAGAGATAGATGTTAAAACTAACATGGAAAGAAATGATTTCATATTGTATAGATTATCAGATGAAAAATCATAAATTAATATAATATTATAATTTTTTATTGACACATCTATTTGTTGCATTTAGGTTCTCTAAGGTTGGTCATATTGCATAAGAACATGGCTCTTTACATGAACTGTGACATAATGACAAACACAAAAAATCTTAAAGATAAATATGTAATTGGCTATGGTACTACAAAAAATATCTATAAATGTGATCTAAAGAATTCTAAGCCAATTTATATAAAGAGAATGTACATTCTCTACCCACTAAGAATTCTTGTATTTGAAGTTGATGTGGTAATAGTTGGAATCATCAAACATCATAATCTTGAGAGTTTGCATGGATTTTTACTTTCTCCACTTGGAAACCTGATGTTTTATGATTAAATGGTAAATAGAAATCTGTTAGACATCCTACATGGTGAGTAAAATGATTATGCTATGAAGAAAAATGAATTTGTACATTGTAGATTAAATTTTTGAAATACAAATGTCCAATCAACCTCTAACCTTCGTAGTAAAATGGATATTTGGAAAATCTAACAAGTGTTTTATTAATTTTTATTTTCGTATAGGATCATCTAAATATTTATCATGGAGCAAAGAAGGATAGCCTTGTCTTCATTATGAGTGCAACCCACACAATGTTTACAGGGATATGAAGACTTCTAACATTCTTTTGGATTATAATTTTGATGCAAATTTGTCAGACTTTGGCATTGTGAATTACATTTCATCGGCTAAACACCACACCTCTACCTATGTTATGGGTACTATTTGTTTCATTGACCCAGAATATGCAATAACATCAAGGCTGAATAAGAAATATGTAGTACACTCTTTTGTTGTTTCTAGCTCATAAATACTAGTCTTTACTTTGATAGCACCTCCACTGCTACTTTACTAGACATGACTTGTATCCAAACCGGAAGTCCGATTCTAGATGCAATAAATGTATTCATGTTTTGTGTAAATAAAATTTTCCAAAAAAGGTGAGGACTCCTCATATAATATTTACAACTGTATATGTATGAATTTTTAACAAATTTAAAATGCACAGATAGAGCCTTTTAATGTAAAGATGATGAAAAATCTGTTTTTTTATTTCTTAACTAATAAAAAATTAAATTTTGGCATAATGAGTGGTTTGATTGATGTAAACTATAAAATAATTGTTAAATGTATCTTCGAGGGCATAAGACAATGTTTCTCACAAACATTTTTCTTGCATTGTGTCAAGGATTATTTCATTTTCTTTCTCATAGAAGTGTCTCATTGCTTATATGGAGAATGGAACAATTTACAAAAATAAAGTCTACTATACTAGCCTTCAGAGTAATGGAATTTGTGATATACATAAACTCCCAACTTTGCTGCTTGATTATAATGATTACTCGTAGGTATAGTTTATAATAATAAACACTAGAGAAATTGTACAATCTAAAAAAACAATACTTGAGTTATTAACAGGTATATTTTGGGGTGAGAATGTAATTTTATTGTGAGTTCCACCAGAACTCAAAATAACACCACTAGCATTTAAGTCCTCTGTACAATTTAAAGTTATGTGTATACTAAACATTGAAAATGCATGCCTTGCACTTTCAAAGTTTGAGATTCACATATGAAAGTGTGAGTGCAAGAATTTTCACTTTCAAGGTGTGTATCTCAAAATTTTAGAGTTTGGGGATAGCACTTTTAGAGGGTGGGGCTCAAAATTTCAGTGTGTGAGGCTTAGATTCTTCCGATTGAGGGGATATCACTTGGAAAGTGTGATGCTTGGAATTTTCATAGTGTGTGGCTCACAGTTACAAAGTGGAGGGCCTCTCTAAATTTTAATATCATGTGTCTTGTAATGTCGGAATTTCAAAGTGTGAGCCCCACTTTCATAGTGTGATCCCCACACTTTTTGAGTGCGAGGCTTGCACTTTCAAAGTGTGGATCTCACACTTTTAGAGTGCAAGGATCTCACTTTTAGAGTGTGGTTCTTTCACTTAAATACATTAGGATCATGACTTATAATATTTACTAGAAGCTAACCTTATATTGAGGATTTTTTAATTTCATTTAATACAACGAGCTCATGACTTATAGGAGTTAGCGGCCACTCACCTTAGATCAATGCTCATTACTTATAAAAGTTAGCTACCTCTAACCCTTACATCAAGGCTCATGACCTATAAGATTTAGTGACTTCTCACCGTAGATCGATGTTAATGACTTATAAGAGTTAGTAACCACTCACCTTACATTTAGGCTCATGACTTATAAGAGTTAGCTTCCGCTCACCTTAATACAATGGGCTCATCAAATAATAGTTAGCAATTCCTAGCCTTACATACTCTCAAAATTGAAAATCTAAAAAACGATGAAATTGGAATCCAATAATAACTGAATTGGAATCCAATAATAGTGAAATTGGAACTAGAATAATTCGAATAATGACAATATTAAAATCAAATATTACTACTAATGGATTCCGATAATAATAATAATGTAATCCGATATAGAACAAAATGGAATCCAATATACAAAAAAACGGAGTTGGATTTCTTCCAATACTTGAAATATTGGAGTCTCAATTCTCTAGAATATGTCCTAATTTAGTGAAATGAGTTTTATGAAGCTTTTTCTCTCTATGATGCTAATCATACATAGCCTTGTACTTTGATTGATACTTCTCCATTTGTTCATTCATCTTGAGATGGATTTGTTAGATCATCTCAACAAACTTTGTTCCTCTAGTCACGTCTGAATCATGTATCTCTCCTTATTCATGTTGTCTAACTGCAATGCCCAATGGATTGGTATGAAGATATCCCAAGCATGTCTCAAAAGTTGACTGCATAGTGGCTATGTGTACCACCCTATTTTATGAATGATGAATGTAGGCTAAGGACTTATCCCAAGTCCATGGATATTTACTATTATAGCCTATAATTAGTTGTACCAAAGTCTTATTAACCACGTGCCCAAGATAGACAACTGATTGTTTGGAAAATTCACATTTTTTCATGTTGCACAACATTTATTTTTCTGTAATAACTTGTAAGACTTGTTGAAAGTGTGTTATATGTTCCTCCCATGCGGCACTAAAAATTAGAATATCATCTAAATATACAATGACACATGCATCTATGAAATGCTTCAGTACATGATTCATCATTATTATAAATGTAGTGGGTACGTTACGTAAAACAAATGGAAGTATTATCCACTCATATAAACCCTATTTTGTTTTGAAGGAAGTCTTCCATATATGCTCCTCCTTCATCCTGAATTTGTGATAACCAGACTTGATATTCAACTTTCTGAAGAACTTTTCATACTGAATTTCTTCCAAGAGATCATCTATTCATGGGAGTGGATATCTCTTCTTAATGGTAATATTTTTCAAAGAACGGTAGCCGATGAAAATTTTCCAAGAACCATCCTTCTTTAACACCATCACAATAGCTGAACCACATGGTCAGTTGCTAGGGCATATCACCCTTTGGTAAAATATCTCATCAAGCTATTTATTTACCTCTATACTCTCTAAAAAGGATTACGTATACAAACGTATATTTCGTAGAGAGTAATCTATTAACATCTGAATCTCATGATCTACTTCTCATTTTGGTGGTAACCCACTAGGAGTTTGGAATATTTCCTAAAAAGAATGAATTATGCTATCCAATTACTTCATCCCTTGGTTATAAATATTTGAGATTTAAACACCATATTTCTTGTCTTTTAATAGAAGTAAACATAACTAATTATTATTTTCTTAATGAGCCTCTTTTCTTGGTTAGCACTTACCATGACAAGTTTTGGCTTATGCTAGTATTCCTAGATGTTGTAATTGACTCCATCCTTTACCCATATGTATCAGTTATCCCTTCCCATGTATATAGCATCCATGATATATAAGTAAGGACTCCTTAAAAAACATCAAATACATCAACTCGAATAACCTCAACTTCTAATACATCAATATATTGAGAATTAATCCTAAAATTAAACTTACATCTTCATTTTACCTAAATTTTTACACCCTTATTCACCCATCCCAAAGGGTAACGGTCCAGATTACTAATTTTAAAAACCAAGAATTTTTACAACTACATGAGAAATAAAATTACATGGAGAACGAGTATCAACCAAATTATTTACCTTATTCCTCTTGATTTGTATTTTGATTTGAAATAACTTACTCATTTATTTCTCTTGTTCCTGGCTATCTATATCAATAGCCATGCATCCCATCCACTCATCTACATAAAAAGTATCCTATATCTCCACCTTATCATATGTATTTACATCTATTATGGACTTTTTGGAGTCCTTCGTTAGGTTATTTGGATGTTATTCTGGATGCAACATACAACATGTAGCGTCAGTACGACCATTGATATAACAATTTCTACAAAAATTCTTAGGATATTTATAAGTATTTAAAGTGGTGGAAATATTTTTACCTTTCCATTTACCCTTGTTATTTGTTTGTCCTTGCTCTTTCTTCAGCTGATTTGTTGAATTTTATTTCCTTGACTACGCTTCTCCCTACTTGTTGTCATCATCTATGTAGTATAATTGCACACATGCTTCATTTAGATCCTTGCGATCTATGGAGATGACCTCCCTTCGAAGGTGAGTGTGAAGTCCTCCCAAATACTTCTTAAGAATATCCTCATCCTCTAAGTCCATATTGAGCAACATTTCTTGCCTCAAAAACTACCTAGTATAAGCCTATACACTTAGACGATTGGTTTGTCTAAAATACTACCATTTAATCATCTTATCAGTATTGTGGAAAATCGGATGAAAAATTTCCCTTAACAATTCTTTAAAACCATCCCAAGAACTTACAATAGGAAGCTTTTTATTTTATCAAGTGGATAGATGGCTTTCCCACTAAACCAAAGCATGTCCTTACATCTTGAGACATGAAAATGTAATCCTTTATGCCTTCATGATATTATGGACACTAAAATAAACATCCAATTATTTGAACCATTTATGTAGCAACTCTTCATCTACTTTTCCTTTAAATATTTTAATCTCAACTTTATTTTTAAATTTAAAAGTAACATGATCATACTTTACCTTTCCCTTTTGAAATGGAGTTTCCTCTTCCCAATCTTCCACATAGTCCTCATTATGGATCTTTCCTATGCCAAATTTCTCAAATAATTCTTTAATATTTGAGTTTATAGAATCTTTCTTAACTGTTGTTATCTTGTATTGATATGAGAGTTCCCTTTTGTGTTGAATCACCCTATCCATCATGATTTATAGCATCTCAATTCTACAGACCAAGTTCTCTTTTTGCATTTGATCTCTAATCATTTATTTCCACTATTTTTGTAGATATATCTGGATGGAAAGGTATTACTTCTTCAGCTTTGGGTTGTGTCATTGTCATACAAATCAAACAATTAATACCAAAATATCTTGAATTTTCTTATCATCTCTAATACCAAAATGATATGTAAAATTCTACTGTGGAATCTTAATAACCACACATATTGTTGTTCCTACTTACAATTTACTTGAAAATGATAGTTTACTAAAAGCTAGTGAATGATTCTTAGTGCTTAGAAGTAATTTTAGCAAAAAACATGAATAATTAAGAAATGCAACATAATATTTTGTCCTAGAAACCCCCATATTGAGGAAAAAATAGTCAGTAAGGGAATTTTGTCTTTCTTCCTAGTATTATATTGGAAAAATAAAGATATTACGAATTACAGGAAGCTGAAGGAAGTCAATGATGTTACATTCACCATCTCTATTTTCTTTCTCTGCTCATACACCTTTCTCTCATAAATCAATCCTAGCACCATAGTCTTCTTGCTCACTTATTCCATGAATGAATTCCAATTAAACATGTTATTATTTATTTTATAGCTTCCTTCCTATGTCCTCCCATGTACTGGAGAGTAGGAATGGTTAAACAAGGAAGAGAAACAATACATATGCTTCAAATCCATGATTATTCGTGGATGTATATATTTTTGTTTTATTTCATTATAGGACCTCTAGTGAATGCAAAACGATGGTTATACAACTTCTGTGGTGGTTACACAACCACCAGTTTGTGCAAAATGGAAATTACACAATCGTTTCTCTACAAAAAGTGGTGGTTCTATCACTTAACCATTTTCTCCTTATTCTTCCTATTTTTCCTTTTGATTCTAGTTACTCTACCAAAGTGGTGTTTTCTTGGATCCTTATTTATCAGGGAGCACACTTTTGTGTCCCCCTTATACCAATTAAAAATTTGAGACGATACAAGGGGGAATAAAATTCTCAATAACTCTCCATAGTGTATGATCCTCATGGGAAGGGAATAAGTTGAGAAGCATAAGCTTCCACATCTCCTAGCATAGAAAATATCACTTTAAGTTACATAAGTAGACATCCACCTAGGGGAGTGCACTTTTTTGTCACCTTATCTTATTTTAATCTTGGGAAAAATCCAAATGGATATGATATGCTTCCAATTTCACTATGTGGTCATCTCATCATGGGAAGGGGACGTGGGAACTTAAAGTCTTCACATGTTCCACCTAACACCTCAAGTTGTGTTTTAAGTGATGCAAAACCATAAAAGGATGGGGGAACACACTTTTATGTCCCCCATGTAAATTTTTCACTAATGGTATGATCCAAGGGTATATGACATGCTCAAAAGTCCATCAAGGCTATTTTGAGCTATTGATGTCATCTGTAAACTCCATTTTGGAACACTGGGAGTGCATTTTAAGCCTTCGGAGCATGGAAGGGTGTTTTAGGGTCAAACCTTATATCACTTTTAATTGAAAAACTTATTGAGATAATTCCAATAACTTTCAAGCACCAATTTTATATGAAAATTTATTTTGCAGGACATGTTTCCCTTTTTACTCAAATGGGCAACTGCAGAGTCTTGGGTTATCACAGGCCATTTTTTTTATTTTGAAAAAAAGTGATGAATAAATAATATAGAGGATTCCAAGATATTTCTAATTAATTTTTTTCTCATCCCAAATCCTTTCATAACTCCTAAAATCATCTAGACATGTCATTTTTCATTATCTGAATATAACATTTCATGTGCCTAAAATGACCCTATCTTTCTTTCTTAATTTCAAACATTATTATATTCCACATATTCTCATTAGAATTCCTTATATAACACCATTTATTTATTATAAAACTCCATATTACTTGATTCTTCCCTATCAGCTTCTAGAGGATGTCCACATGCTGCAATATGGCTAAAAATAGCCAATTTATTGCTTTGGAGAGTATTGTTCCACCTTAAGAATTAATATCATCATGAAAATAACTTGGATCAATTTCCTTACAAATGAAACAAAATTAAAAAAAGTGTTATCACTTTCTTATTATCTTGGATGAGGGTGACACGGAATTTGAGGGGCTACGTGAGATGATGGGTTGGTTAGAGGAAGGGTTCGTAATGACTAGACGATAGGTTTTCAAATGGTAGGATTAGTTATCATGGTAAAAAAAATTTATTTTTGCATGCAATATATTTTTAATTATAAGATATGTTTCTAGGTCATGGAGATTAGATTGCAAGGGGTAATGAAGAACCATAGACATCTCATGGAGTAGTATACCAATGCCTTATCCATTGGGCTATAGAGTCACCAACCATCACTAAAAATTTGGCAAAGCTACAAACACAACCAAGAAACAAAAAAAACATACAAAAAAGGGAATAATACATCAAACCTAAATAACCTATGGTACATGTGAGGGACAACCTACTTTCACTTCAACATTGATTCTTTAGTACATGTTTACTTGTGCATGGGCATCACCAAATGCCTTTGTTATGAAAATCTAGTCATGGGAAATTAACTTGTTATGACCTATAAATCAATAAAAAAATTCTATAAATAATCATAGGAATTTATATTAGGTTCAATATATCCTAAAAAATCCTTTTTTCACTTGGTCCTTTTCAAATCTTTACTGCTACATCAAAATATTTAGAAACAAGCCTTTTATGTGGGGTCCACTCATCCATATGAAAAACAAAAACCACATAGAGAAATATGAGAGACTATACTACATGATCCAATCATCATATAAGAAAAAAATCTACGCTTTTTTGAGCAATATCTTCCATATCAACTTGAAACTAGTGTTTTATACCCGTTTTAGTGTTAACAATTGTTCATAAATCCCTTCCATTAAAACCCAAAAATAATGCCAAGAAATATTAGCCAAGACACATATGGACATCTCAAAAAGATATTAGGTTCACATGAAAAAGATTCACGTACCAACAAATATCACAAAGTTGACTTTGAGTTGGGAAACACCATTTTCAAGAACTTGATTTGACCAATAATGCAATATCTTTCTTGTTCTTCAAAAAAGTGAGCTGAAAATTGGTCCATAATTCAGAAAAAAGATGCAAAAAATTATTTCATGCTCACATTGTCATAGTTCCATGTAAAAATGATCAACCAACCTCATTAGGCCATGATATTCTTTGCTTGTTTAGTCTTCATGCTAGGAACTGACTTTCATACCTCTATTTATGCACTCTAAACCAAATTATCATGCAAAAAAAAAAACCTATACATACATTCATCCAAATACTTTACAAAGCTACCATGTCCATATCTTCTCACAATATCTCTTCATGCCATGAATAAACCATGACTAGGCTTCACAAGCACCTGAACACTCTTCAAGATTGATTTTGACAACCTAATTTGTCTTCAAATTATCTCTCTATCCTAAATAACCTATGACATCAATGGATCATCACCCTTGAAATAAAAAAATAATCAACAACTCTCCACATCATCCTTTGGCATCAAGAAGGAACAATCTCCTTTTTTGAAAGGATTTGGATAGAGTTACTATTATCTCTCGAAACTCAACCTTGTAGAGAGATGGCTGTAGGTTTTCTAAGTTTACAAAATTTACCTATCTCTTTTGTAGATACAATGCAAACACCTCAAGCCTGTGGGTATGCCTATTTTGAGGTGAGCCTCTGGTATGAAGGTTGGTTCCTTATTGATGTATCCTAAATTGATTTTCCGGGTTTAAGGGGAAAATATGACTATAAAAGGTTTAAAACTATGTTGATACACCAAATTCATATGAGATATTTGACTGAGTATATACACAACTAATATGTGAAAGGATTCTTGATGCACGAACCAATAATTTTCTACAAAATATTAATGGTAAACACTTGGATGTATTGAAGGAAAGTATCACAACAATACTTCTAAGCTAAACATACACATTAACATCATGTAAAAATTACTAAATTTGTAGTAGGGTAGGATAATTAACTAGGGAATTTGCATTCACAAGACTAATAGAAACATACAGAAGACTACAAATAATTGGAAAGTCATAAAAACTTCACATTTAGAGGGAAAAACTTGCAAAATTACTTCAGTACTCCTAAATCCAAAAATTTCTCCTCTTTGTGCTTTGCCAAGGCACATAATATATAGCAAAATAATTTTCCCACCCTTCCTAAAAATAGAATAAGGCTTGTACTCACCCATGGATCCTATTTTTATCCTTTACTTAATAATAGATACATGAATTAAAATAGAACATGCAATTACAAATAGGCATTAATAGCCTTGATTACATTACAGTCAAACTGAAGTTGAGTGTTCTATTTTAAGAAAATAAAGGTGAATAATTTTCTAATAATAAGCTTGCTTACTGGACAAGTCTTTTCCTTGTGCATGTGAATTTTTGTTGTCTATTCTGTCCTCTTTTGAAGGCATGCAAAATAACTCCCTATGAAAGAACAAAACAATTACAATAATTGTAATATTTGCAAAGTAAATCATCCACTGTAGGGATCACTTATCCATGTGCACATGCTTCCTTTTCTCTCTTGTTCGGCCACTCTTGTGGACTTAACAAATTACCATGGTTTTCAAAAAAATATAAGGGAACTTTGAAAAAGGGAAAAAACATTACATTTGGCCACCTTTAAATACAAATAGAACATTATATGGTCTGCCACCTTCGATTATATTGCATGGTATTTTTTTTCTCTTTTTCGTTATTCGAAGTGAATAAGGTGGACTTTACCCTTTTCGGTGATCATCAAAACCATGATTTTGAAATAATATAAGGGCACTTGAATCATTTGGGAATTAGAATATAGTTTATACTTATAAATGTTAATATGCAATGATTATTTTATTCAAACATGGGGCTGACCCCTTCCAATAGTGAATCGAACCTTTGAGGTTATATGTGGCATTTACAACTAAGGTTGAGTTAGGTCTTTGATGCCGACCGTCGATTTCTGTCCTTGATGAATTTCTGATCATTAATCGTTGAACATGCAGTTAGGATTTTGGCCTACATTGAATGTTGTCGGTGGCATTTTATCACTATAGTTTGCATTGAATATTGTAGATCGATCTCCATCCCTTGATTTGTGTACTTGTTAATCTTGGATCATTGATCACTAACTCCAGGTGAGTTAGGTTAAGCCATGGTTATTGGGTTAGTTATAAAATGCCCAAGCTCCATTATTTTATCATTTCTTTTTTCTCATAGAGAGTGGAGAATCCCTAGAAAACTTTTAGCTTGATGCCATTGATGGATTTTTGAGCTCATCTCGTCTGAAAAATAGCTCCCCGTCATTCTCAGGTTTTCATGGTTGGCACTTTCTGGTTATTCGAGCTTTATCTAGTTCTATGGTTCCTGTGTGGCCATGAGAGCTAAAATTTTGGGTATTTTTTTCTTTGCAATTGTACTCTTGATGATTTCTTCAGCTTTTCTTAGAAAACATTCGTAAAATTTGGAGCCTCAGTTTCTCTTTTGAGCACTGATACTTTTGTTTGCCCTTTTTTCCTTGTATTGTCCATGCTAGATCATTGGTTAGATAAGCTCGAAGAGCCTCTGTGAATATTGTGTTTGCTCTAGATTTCTTGGTTTTTTGAGGAATTGGAAGCTCTCTGGGATTGGTGAGTTCTTCTGTTACTCCATCTCCTTGCTATCCATTAATGGATCTTCGTTCATTGGTCAAGATCTATGCTTTTTGAGACATGGGTACTCATTGATCTGAGTGTTGAAAAAAATTTCAACTCTACGTAGATAACATTTGTAAAACGTTTCGAAATATTGGTTTTCATCATGCACTAAAATTGCATTCTATAGCTTTCCTTTCTCTTACGAATTAGGGGTTGACCTCATGCATATTATTTTGTTGTGGGTTTTCAGTTATTTGTAGATCTGTAACCTCAAGTTCCATTTGCTTTGATAAGATTATGAAAATATTCTATTTGTGGCCATTAACTTTATTTTTGAATAATTTTTTGAGGTTCCGACCATCTGTTGGGTTTTGTATCTGAACTTTGAGAATAATTTCCTTGATATTTTCAAACTCTGGTTCTGTTCTAAAAACTTTGAGCTATATAGTTCATCAACCGTTGTGTTCTGAACTCATATTTTGATTGAAAGCGTCATTTTAAAAACCCATAAATATTATATGTACATTCGTTTTGAATTGGGTATTCTTATTTCACTTTGATATCTTTGGATCATATGGAGATTCCAGGTCTGTATTTCTATTTCTTACTTTTTCTGAAGATAACATTCTCTAACTGTACCTGTTATCCATATTTTGGCCCCCGGGCCAAATATTGGATCATCCATGACCCCACATGGAAAGAACATAAGAAAAATTATGTAGATCTTGTAAATGAGTTGTAGAAGAAATAAAAAATGTGCTGGCGGGGTTGAGAAAGATTAAATGTCCCTATGCAAAAGAAATAACTATGTCGATCCATCTCCGTGTCTTAAATCTGTTTTTCAAGTTACAGGTAGACTCGACCATGGAATAGCAGGGTCAAAAAAGAAGGGGCAGTGCCACAGAGGAACCAGGAGTAAGAAGGGAAAAATTGTGAAGATTCGAAGTCTTTGGACTCGAAACGGTTTAGAAAAGAGCCCAGAAAATTACTAAGTATGGAGGAGGTAGCGAAGAGAACCACGTGTCTATGTGGCACTTGTCTAAAGTTAAATACATAAAATAAATTCAAGTGAGTGCCACGTTGCCACGTGTTTAGAGCCTTAAAAGGTTGTGGGGCTGTTGAAATGTCTTCAGTAAAGAAAGAGGATGTCAGGTGTCAGTTCGATGTAAATCTCAAATGGCAACCCAGGGAAAAGACTCAAACTTGTGCCAACCCTCCACGTAGCAAATGGTCAAACATAGTCAAAAGACGGACATGGCGGGCCTCAAAATTTGCTAAGTATAAAAGTGTAAGTGGAGAATGCCAAGTGTCAGTGTGTCACATCTCCAAAAGTTATTCCAAAGGTGGAGACTCAAATGAGTGTGAGCTTTCCACGTAGCCCAAATTCCCACAAGGTAAGAAGGATCGTTGAAAATTCCAATCCCAACGGAGGACAACAAGTGTCAAATCTACGCTCCTCCAAAGGAAAAATTTGAGGGGGGATTTTAGGAAAGCACGGTACCTCAATGTGTCCAATCTCAAACAAGGGCAGAGTTTGTTGATTAGTGAATGCATGGGATAGGCCAGTGGAGACTACCAAGTTTCTAAGTGGCGTTGATCCAAGGATTGAAGAGAGAGAGAAGGTTTCCAAATGATTGCTAGGTTGTCTTGTGTCCCAGGTCAAGATATATGTCCTGCCAAGCAAAAGACTTAGCCAAAAAACATAAAATAGGCCGCAACTCCACCCAAAGGAAAAAGTTAACGTTTTGTACAGAGTCAAGGAAAGTGACCATTGGGGGGATTTTTTTTTTTTTCCCTTGTTATCTCAAAAGGATTAAAGTTATAAAATGGGCCGTAACTCCATCCAAGGGAAAAAGTCAGCGTTTGGGCCCGAGTTAAGCCAAATTGGGGAGTCAGAGGAAAAGGTGAAAATTTGCCTTTAGAAAAAAAAGGCACAAAGGTAGAAATTGAAGCGCATCTCCACAACCAACCAAAGGGTGCCACGTGTCTAGGTGGATCTTTGGGGTCACGAGGGTTTTCAGAGTTTTGTAGAAAAGGGATAAATTATGGACCCACAAACTTAATTTTTTCTCTAATCTAGTTGCCATGTCTCCCATATAAAAAGGGGAACCATTTTTCAAAAAAAATTCTTACGCATTCATATGGACTTGATACAAAATTCGAAAAGGCATACCTTTCAACTTAGGGCTCAAAATACTGTAAATCTGTCACCATTGGAAGCATCTCAATGTTCTCTATGCAATGGAAAGATAAAAATTCATTTTTTTCAAGCCCTAGTAGGTGGAAAATGGAGAAAAAACCTTCAAGCCTTTAATGAAGGATCCATTTTCCTCAACAACCAGATCAGATTCGATTTGTTCCGTCGTTTCCTCTTCCTTCAGGGCACTGAACCAAATATTGATGTGGTAAAATGGAATTGGGCACAGATTTTGTCATAGGCATTAACAACAGTGGTTGAGTTTCGACCATATTTTCTCACTCCTCTCTCTCTTTCTTTTCTCTAATTGAACCTATAAATGTAGTGGCAAGATTCATTGTAAAGGGTTTGACATTATTTGTTTTGTAGGCTCCCCTTTCCTTCTAGCAAAATGGATTTGTGGAGTTCATACCTTCCATTAAAGTTACAGTATTTTCTTACCTCGTTGTTCTTTTGTAATGCATTGTATCAATGTTTAGAGCAATAAAACACATTTTTGATCGATACTAGGTCCTTTCTGTCTCTTTCCTCACATCTGGTCTTTCATTATAAATTTGGTTGTTTTTTCTTGACTATTGCATGTATTTTGTTGGCTTGTGTCTATTGGAAAAACAAGTGTTCATCATTCCTTTGGTGCATCACCTTATAGCTTAGTTTAATTTTCTATATTCCTTTTACCCCTGTCTCCTTAGCAAGTATAGATTAGGTAAAGAGATAGATCCTCTACAATTTCTCACGTATGCACCAAAATAGAGGAATAGGAACCAACCTTTAATCTAGAGAGTTTTTCCATTTTTGCAAGTTCCCACACCTTGGGGAAAGTTCAATGTTATGCAATAACACCAAATGAATTTTCCTTAGAAAAGAAAATCTACAGAATTTATTTGGGGGTGCTGAGATTTTGTACTAACAGTTTTGGCATGCCCAGTGGGACCGAGAAGTCTCCATTTTATTAGAGTAAGAATTCATGTACACTTGATTTGAATTTGACTTATAAGAAGTCTTAAAATTGTACATCTAGTGACTCCAGAAGAAATAAATCCACTGGTTTTAACAATCCAAGCAAGTTCATGAGAAGAATAAAAACACGGTCAAGAAATAGAGAAAAGGGATTATTTTTCTACCTAGACTTATCCCTAGATAGAGGGAGGGAAAGGAGAAGAGGCCAGAGGTCTTTGTCCCCACCAAATAGAGCCTAATCAACACCTCCTCCTGGAAGGCCATTCTTTCAATCAAGAAGGGTGCTCAGGCCGATCAGGATGGCTCATCCAAATTCTTATGTCAATTTAACTGGCATTAGTTGACTCGCTCTGAATGCACAAAATACAGTCCAAATAGTAGCATTAAAGAGCATCCCCTATTTCACTGGGGAGAACCATAATTCTCCTTGTGATCATGTCCAAGATATTTCAAATGTCTGTAAAATCCACAAAATCCATTATATGGACATTACAGTGAAGTTACTTGCCTCTTCACTCAAAGGGAAAGCTTCATAATGGTTCAGGAGCCTTGAGGAAGGCTCTATTCAAAACTAGAACTAGCTATGCACAATGCTTCAAAAATAGTTTGGAGAGAAAGGGAATAATTTGTCTCTGCTAGAGAAACTAACAACAATCAAAAGAGCCCCAAATGAGCAACTGATGGATTTCAACCTCAGATTTCAAAGGACCTAGGATAATATTTGAACAGCAATAAAGCCCACTATTGAAGGTACCTTCTTAAACTTTCTTATAGCTTTAAATTCTGATGTTTCTTTGATGATTCAGTCAATGGGGGGAACAACCTTACCTAGAGCCTATATCATTTCCATAGGGGCTAAGAACCGTTTGATTCAGGCTGAAAAAATCACTCCTAGGCCATCCATGCCTTTGTACCCTAATTTAGGAATCCTAAATGCCAGCCAAATGCCCACATTAGCTCTTATACCCAACCGTAGGAGTCAAAGCTCAACTGAAGCCTCCACTTAATCATATAACACTTCAAAAGAACTCTAGGAAGTCATGAAATAAATTTAGAACATGGGAAATGAGCTAGTAACCATCAAAAGATAGCAAGCTCAAAGTTCTAGGTCGTATCATCCCCAGGCTCAGTATCAAGCTAGACCCCAGTATCAACAAAATTGACCACCATCTCAAATTGTAAATGAGAGCTAGAACTAATGAAAACCATAATCTTCTAGACCTTTCAGGTCATATGATCTAAACACAACTTTAACATTAAGGGCATTGGTTTCAGCACAAAACAATATGGCACAAGAATATGATTGATTCTTCGCTTGCAATCAGCCACATAACCAATCAAGTTGCTATAATGGCACACTGAATCAGAACTTGATGGTGCAAACCAGTATGGTGTCACAAGAACCTATCCAAGAAGGAGATCAGCAATAAGGAGCTCAGAAAGAGGAACCTCTGAGTGATACTATGCTTATCAATTGGCAAGCTTAGGATTTCAGTGGGATGAATTAGTTCCCTGCTCAAAGTGTAGCTTCCAATACACGGTCCAAAAAGAGAAATATTGGAGAAGGTAAACCACTGAACTTGGGTAACCCTCAACCTTCCATCACTCCACAAAGTTTTGGTGCTACGAATATAAATCCCAACGTGCATAACCAATCCAAGCCACCTTCTAAATACACTTAAGCATCGGTTGTAACAACCCATGTGTAAGAGAAAAATGTGGCTGGGAAGGGACAACAAAAGGATAGCTCATTCAATATCATTGAGCAAATGAAGAAGAAAAGTGTGAAAATATCACTATGGGAGTGACTTGCCATTCCAGGGCAAAGGGATCTATTGCAGACTGCCATGTAGAATTGGTCAATCTCAAATCAACCCCCTAACCAACAAGAGAGAGTGGTTGCCAATGCAGTTCAACCTGGGAGGAACCATGAAGAACAACAAGGTAAGAACCTGAGACATCCTCCATTATATGTCTCATTGATTAGTGGAGACAAATTGGTGCACAAATGTATGATTGATTCTGGGGCTAGTAGTTCTGTGATGCCTAAACAAATAGCTGATCAACTGTGTCTCTAATATGAAGTCATCTCTAGAGGGGTAACAAAGTTAGAAGGGACAGAAGTGACAAATGTTGGAATCATTAAGGACTTGAGCCTCACTCTTCGTGCTTGTTCCAATCTGACTGTTTTGTAGAACGTATCTATCATAGATTTTCCACCACATTTTTCTTTGTGTTTGTCCAAGGACTTCACTACCAAAATTAGAGGCTATTTGTATGTTGATTTCTCACATATGCTCTTCAGAACAAGGTATGGGGAAAAGACCAAAATCAGATCTAAACCCATTGCATATTATCATATTGAATCTTATGTTCCTAACCCAATCATTTCCAACTAATCAACTTTTGATCAAGAAGACCTCCTAAACACTTTTGAAGCAGACATAATGGTGGGATGTATCCTAGACTTGAGTCTCAATGATTGGGCCAAAAAGATACATGCTTTTGACCCCTATAAGTTGATGGAAGAATTTGAGCTAGGTGTCTACTACCTACATGAAGAAAATCATCCTCTTCCTGACCTAGTTAAGCCAGAATATAAGGATGATAATGAGGTATGGCAGTTGTTCTTTGAGCTAGAGGAGGAGCCATGATTGTTTCCCCCCAAGGTATGAAATATTATTCAACCTTCAGATTTCAATTTGCCTGCTCAAACAAAACTACTAAATATGAGGCTTTAGTGCATGGTCTTCATTGGATGAGGAGGATATGAATCAAGAACTTATAAGTGTTTGGTGATAGTGAACTGGTTGTCAATCAAGTCAGAGGACTTAACGCTGTCAAGAATGACCTGCTCAAGAAATACAAGAGTAGGGTACAGGATCGCATGGAGGATTTCGAGGCCTTCAACATTTTTTCCATACCCAAAAAGGAGAATTAACCTGTTGATAGGCTTGAAGTAGTTGGAGAAAAAATTGATGTGGTCAACAACATCAAAAGAGACAAAGAACAACCACATATCCATATAGTTGTGAGGCTAGCAGTGTCAGATAACAACATATGTTGGAAGGTGTTCGAGAGTGGTCAGCAGATCATTAATTTTCTACAAGAAGAATCTGAATTCTCAGGTAGAAATAAAATAAGATTAGAGCAGCAATACGGGAATCAGATAGCATAGTTTCATACAAACAAGCTTCCCAAAGGATTAGTGACATTTGATTCTATCTTCAATCGTGATGATTAGTCTAGAAAAGAGAAAATGAACATACAGATCAAAGGGGAAGATTCAGAGTCAATACCAGTTGTAGAAGGTAAAACACTACAAGTTGGTAAGGTGGTCACCGAGCAAGAAAGGTATGAATTCGTATACCTTTGCCAAGAATTTCTAGATGTATTTGCTTAGAGCTATGAAGACATGAGAGGGTTTAATACAAAGTTATCCCAACACACAATTGAGCTAGATCTAGCTGTTAAGCCCATCAGACAGAAGAAGAGACCAGTCAACCCACATATTGAGCCTCTTCTGAAGAAATAAATGAACAAACTGATAGATAAAAGTATCATTTTTGCTATCAAACACTCAAAATGGGTCACAAACTTGGTCTGAGTTACAAATAAAAATGGAGATATTAGGTTTTGTGTAGATTTTTGAGACTTGAAGAAAGCCTCCCTCCAAGATCACTACCCACTCCCATTAATGAAGCAGATCTTGCAAGTAGTGTCTGCGTTAGAGAGATTCTCCCTCCTAGATGGCTACTCAGGGTACAACCAGATCATGGTGAAAGAAGATGATCAGTTAAAAATAGATTTCACTGCCAAATGGGGCACCTATGCCTACAGAAAGATGCCATTTGGATTTGCTAATGTTGGAGCCAATTTTCAAAGGGAAATGAATATGACATTCAAAGGGATGATCAACAAAATAGTGTTGATCTACTTGGATGACATTACAGTATTATCCAAAAATGTAGAAGACCATATTTTTCACCTAAGGCAGGTGTTCCAAAGGTGTCAGATATTTGGGGTATCAAAGCAAGGAATGAAAATTAACCTAGAGATAGTGGAAGCAATAAGAGCATTTCCATTGCCTAGCCACAAGAAATCTCTTCAAAGATTCTTGGGAAAAACAAAAGTTTTCTGCAAGTTTGTACCAAAATTAGCTGCCATTGTTAATCCAATAACATTGATGTTGAAGAAGAGCTTAGAATTCAGGTGGACATCTGAAGGAAAAGAGAATTTTGAAGACATTAAGTATGTAATATCACAGGCTCTGACTCTTATCAACCCTGACTTCTCAAAGGATGTCATGTTGTATGCTTTTTGAGGATTAGACATAATCTCTGCTATCTTGATACAAATGAGTAGAGAAGGATCAGAGAAACCCATAGCATTCTTCAGTTAGAGCCTGGAAGACTATGAAGTAAGGTATTATTTTATTGAAAAGCATGTCGTTGCTGTCAATAGGAGTTTGAAGAAGTTCAAACACTTGATCTCAAACAACAAGATCCAATTGTTAGTGTCTCATGCTTGTGTCAAGGACTTTCTCCTAAACAAGGACTTGAATGAGAAGAGATCAGGTTGGATCACCCATGTAATGGAGTATGACATTGAAATAAAAGTGACCAAGCTGGTTCATGGAAAATGTTTTTGTGAGAAGCTTGCTTCTAAACCATGTGAGGAGTCAAAAGGAAAAGAAGAGGTTGTCTTGCTACTACAGAATGATCAAGAGCAGCCAGCTAACGATGCACCCACTCCTTGTTGGACTCGAGACATGGTGCACTTCCTTCAAATAGGCATGTGTCCATGGGATGAGTAAAGAAAAAAGGAGACATTTCATACTACAGGCCATCCCATATGTTCTTATTGATGGTGTCTTGTTCAAAATAGACATAAATGACATTCTGTTGAGATGCATTGAGACAGATCAAGTCAACAGAGTGTTACAAGAATTCCATGTTGAAGAAGCTGGAGGCCATTTTCCCCCTAGGGTGACAACACTCAATATTTTGAAGGCGGGTTATTATTGGCCCAGAGTGTTCAGTGATTACTATGCATAGATAAAAAAAGTGCAAGAATTGTGCATTCTTCAAAAGCAAGGAAAGGCTAGCAACACTTCCATTACACCCAATTTCAGTCGACCAACCTTTCATGCAATGGGGATTGGATAGCATTGGAGACATAAATCCAAATTCAATCCAATGCCACAAATGGATTCTGACATCAACAGATTATTTCACAAAGTGGACTGAAGCAGTAGCACTCAAGGAAGTTAATGAGTCTAGTATCCTAAATTTTTATGAAGGGATAGTGACTAGATTTGGAGTGCTAGCCACCATTATATCATAAAATACACTGGAATTTATAGGTTCCAAGATCACAAGATGGGCTGTTAAGAACAGGAATTACTTGAGCACTTCATCAAACTATTACCCTCAAGGTAATGGCCAGGTTGAGTCAATAAACAAGTAACTACTAAAGATCATTTGAATAAATCTTGATGAAAACTAGAGAACCTAGTACAAAAAGCTCAAATCAGCCTTATGGGATGATAGGATAACACCCAAGAGATTGATGTGAAGCTCTCCATTCAAAATTGTCTAAAGGAAAGAGGCAGTGTTTCCTATATCACTTGAGTTGTCAGTATTAGAGCTCGTGAAGAAGCTAGACATGTCTAAATTTTAATCGATGGAGGCCATGGATGTAGAGTTGATAGAATTCAAAGAAGAAAGAGAGCGTGTACTCCAATCAATAGAGAAGAATCAAGATTCAATCAAGAAATGCATTGATAAGAAGGCAAAAGTAAGGACCTTCTAGGAAGGAGACCTAGTTTTGAAATGGGATACAGATCAAGTAAAACCAGGAAGGTATTCCAAGTTTGAATCTATTTGGAGTGGCCCCTATATGGTTAGAAGATGCAAAAGTCGTAATGCTTTCCAATTTTCTATGTTGGATGGAGTGGAATTGTAGATTCCAGTAAATGGAAGCTATCTAAAACACTGCTACTAAAGGGGTTGTTCTCACCCTGTATATTAGTTTAGTTTCTCTTTCCTCTAACTGCTTGTCCACATCACATTGTTGTAGTGTAGGTTAATTTTATCCTAAGTTCTTTGCATGCTCTACATGTTCTATTTGGGGCATGTATGATTTCAAAATTTATATATAGTTTTAGTGCTTTTTTTTTGCTCTTATGTAGTCCATTCAGAGAGGTAGATGAAACCTTGGGTCTAAACAATTTTCTACTATCAGAAACATTCATTTCGATATTTCTTATGAATATTGAGAGTGCAAAAAACTAGGCTCATGAATCAGAGGCCAAATAAGTATCAGACCATCATTCTCGAATCCATGCCCAGTGGATATGACAAGGCAATTGGTCTTTTCATCTAGCAGGTAGATACCCCTATGAGTCGCCAAATTGTTATCCATATTTTTCCCTCCAAGCCAAATATTGGATCAGCCATGACCCCACATAGAAATAAACTGAGAAAACTTGTGCAGATCTTGTAAATGAGTTGTAGAAGAACTCGACAATGGAGTGGTGGGGGTGAGAAAGATTAAATGACCCTATGCAAAAGAAACAACTTTGTCAAGCCCTCTCCATGTCTTGAATCCATTTTTCAAGTTACAGGTAGACTCAACCATGGAATAGCAGGGTCAGAAAAGAAGGGGTAGTGCCACAGAGGAACCAAGAGAAAGAAGGGAAAAATTGTGAAGATTCGAAGTCTTCGGACTCGAAATGGTTCAAAAAAGATCTTTGAAAATGACTAAGTATGGAGGAGGAAGGGGAGGGAACCACTTGTCTACATGGCACTTCTCCAAATTTAAATCTAGAAAATAAAGTCAAGTGAGTGCCAGGCTACCATGCATCCAAAGCCTCAAAAGGTTGTGGGGCTGTTGAAAAGTCTTCAACCAAGAAAGGGGATGCCAAGTGTCGGCTCGACACAAATCTAAAATGGGAGCACAAGGTAGAGAATCAAACTCATGCCAGCCCTCCATGTAGAAAATGGTCAAACATAGTCAAAAGGTAGACAGGGTGGGCCTTAAAATTGGCTAAGTATATAAGTGTAAGCATAGAATACCAAGTGTCAGTGTGGCACATCTCCAAAAGTTAGTCCAAAGGTGGAGAATCAAATGAGCATGATCTTGCAACGCAGCCCAAAGTCCGAAAAGCTAAGAAGGACAGTTGAAAAGACCAATCCTAGTGAAGTCCGACAAGTGTCAACTCCATGCTCCTCTAGAGGAAAACTTTGAGTCGGGCTTTCAAAAAAGTGTGGTATCTCCATGTGTCCAATCTCAGAAAGGGGCAGAGTTAGTTGAATAGTTAATGCATGGGGTAGGCTGACGAAAGCTGCCAAGTGTATAAGTGGCACTGATCTAAGGATTGAAGAGAAATAAGGTTTCAAAACAAGCATCAAGTTGTTGCATGTCCCAGGTCAAGAGATATGCCCCACTAAGCAAAAGACTTAGCCAAAAAACACAAAATGGGCCACACCTCTGCCCAAAGGAAAAAGTCAACGTTTTGGCCTAAGTCGAGGAAAGCATGCCACCAAGGGAAAGTTTTTTTTTTCCCTTTGTTATCTCAAGAGGATAAAAGTTACAAAATGGGCCACAACTCCATCCAAGGGAAAAATTCAATGTTTTGGTTCGATTCAAGCCAAAGCGGGGAGTCAGAGGAAAAGGTGAAAATTTTCCTTTTGTCAAAAAGGCACAAAGGTAGAAATTGAAGTGCATATCCCTAGCCAACCAAAGCATGCCATGTGTCTAGGCAGAGCTTCGAGCCCTTGGGGGTTTTTTGTGTTTTGTGGAAAAGGGAAAACAGATAAATTATAGACCCAAAAACCTGATTTTTGCTCTAATCTGGTTGCCATGTTTCCCATATCAAAAAGTGGAACCGTTTTTAAAAATGTTTTCCTTCCCATTTGTACGGACTCAATACAAACTTGAAATATTGTAAATATAACATTGTTGGAAGCATCTCAATGTCTTCTATGCCATGGAAAGATAAAATTTCATTTTTAAGGCCCTGGTAGGTGGATAATGGTGAAAACACCTTCAAACCGTTAATGAAGGATCCATCTTTCTCAACAACTAGATTGAGTTTGATCTGTTCCAATGTTTCCTCTTCCATCAAGGCACCAAACCAAAGATTGATGCATTAAAGATAGATTTCGGGGAAAAACATTTAGAGGCATTAACGACAGTGGTTGAGTTTTGACTTGCTTTTGCCGCTCCTCTCTCTCTTTCTTTTCTTTGATTGAACCTATATATGTATGGGCGGGATTAATTATAAAGGGTTCGACATTGTTTTTTTTGTAGGCTCCTCTTTCCTTCAATAAAAATAGATTCGTGGAGTTCAGGCCTTCCATTAAAGTTATAGTATTTTCTTGGCACATCGCTGTTTTGTAATGCATTGTATCAATCTGTAGAGCAATAAAACACATTTTTGATCGATATTATGTGCTTTCAGTCTCTTTTTCTTGCATCTGGTCTTTCATTATAAATATGGTTGTATGTGCTTGATTATTGCATGTATTTCATTGGTTTGTGTCTATTGGCAAAAAAAATGTTCATCATTCCTTTGGTGCATCACCTTATAGCTTAGTTTCATTTCTTGTATTCCTTTTACCCCTGTCTCCATGGAAAGTCTAGATTAGGTATAAAGATAGATCCTCTGCAAATTCTCACGTATGCACCGAATTTTTGGAATAGGAACCACCCTTTAACCTAGAGAACTTTTCCATTTTTGCAAGGTCCCACACCTTGGGGAAAGTTCAATGCTATGCAATAACACCGAATGACTTTTCCTTAGAAAAGCAAATTTGTAGAATTCATTTAGGGGTGCTGTGATTTCACACTAATAGTACCCCTAGAAAATCGTATTCTTTAAAACTTGACATTTCAATACCATTCATGTGCACATTTATTCTTTACCTCTCTTTGGAAAACATTATTTGTAAGATGAAAGTTTTCTTTCTTTCAGACTTACTATAATAGCGAATCTTGTTTACATTTAATTTCTCTTTCGAGGATCTAAAGAATATGTACCTTGTTATTCTGCTTCTACCATGTTCCTTGAATCATAGTGGTCCTTCTGAGTCTGTATACAAGAAGGTATTTCCTTCTCTTCTTATGAAGAATATGAACATTGTTGACTATTATACTACAAAACTAGAACTTTGGTTTCTATTGTTGCTTTACTTGTTCTGTAGCTTAGGTTGTCCTATATTTTGCTATTTTTCATTACTATGATGAGTCATTGATGTAGATGAATCTCTTCAAGTATTGAGCTTCTCCCAAAACTATACTTTGTATTTTAGTTCTTTATGGATTTCACTATTATAATTATTCAAGATCAATTTGATTCATTTATGTATCTCTATACTGTTTCAGGATCTTTTATTTTAAAACTATATTTTGAGATGTAAGTCTTTAGTATTCTTGAACCTGTACCAATGTTCTGAGTTTGAAAAAATCTGTAAAATGAAATGTCTGAAACTTTGCATTCTTTTGTATCTCTTCAGTTTACCTTTTGAAATGATCCCTTATAACCTATAGTTGCATACTTTGATTCTGAAGATCATTATGTTGCTTTGTTGGAATACTGTAATCTTGTTTCTTGTACTTAGATGCTTTATTTCCTTAATAGTAGTATCTTTGGCATGTTGGAAAATTTGAAATGTTGATTTTTCATGGCAAATCCCTGGAATTTTTTTTCTAGAATTATCTCTTCCTTCCCTTTTAAGATGTAGTAGTTGTATTTCCTAATTCAAAATACATAATGTAACACTTTTATGTTGAAGTTGATTTGGTAGTTTGAAACTGAAACATAATAACTTTTATCTTGATCATGGCATGATTTTCTGCTTTTCTGTATCACTTACTTGATTTACATAGTTCTTTTAAAGCATGAATTAGTTAAAAAAACATGATGAAAATTCTTAAATGTCTGTTTTACATGACAAATCCCTATCAAAATTTTCCCAAAATATTCTATTTATTCTATTTGAGCTATAATCCTTTCTTTCTAGTTAACTTCAACTTATTGAAATTTGATTTTTCTTATTTAGTTGCAAACTGAAACATGTACTTTTATTTTCTAGTCTCTCTTATGTACTGTAACTTCTTCCATTTGTAGGACAGTTACTGAAACATGAGTTGCATTTTCCATCATTCCAACACATACTTATGATGTATCTATTTCTTCTTGGTTGTAACCTATACCTGCACACTTAATAAAATACTTAGAAAATACTTAGGTTTTTTTGGCCTCTCTTGTGTCCATGGTTTTCCTTTTCTTTTCTCTTCTGATATCTGAGTTAGTAAAACATGTATGTATTTTTATCTTCAAGTAAACTATATCTCCTATTGTTAAGAGATTCATATTCACAAATTAGGATGGTATAGGAATATGGACTGATCCCTGAGCTCGTAACTGATAGTTTAGGTCTTTTCTTATTTTCTGGTACAATGACTTCTAGAACGAAGATGAAGAAGGAACAAAGCTGTAAATAGAGATATCTCAACCAAAGAAGAAACCCCCAAGACAATGATGGGGTCACTCATACTCCTTTATTTTATTTTTCATGTATGTGTACCTCTTATTTTAGTAGTTGTAATTTACTTTTTAGTTACATCCCACATCTTGTGTGGGAACATTTGAAATTCCTTATGAATAAAACATTGAATTCATAAAATGAGTTTTGTATTTATTTTTGCGTTTCAAATTTATGTATGGATTATTTGATGAACTAAACAACTCAGTAATATAGTTGAATGTCTTAATCATAATGGAAAGCACATTAAATAATATCTATAACATCCAGTAATGAACTCTGATTTTTGCAATCTACATTCATGTCTTCTATTGCAAAACCTATCATTTCATCTATTATGCAATTAGATGTCCTCATCAAGACAACACAGCTGTCCTTTGGGGCCTTGTGTTCTTTTGCTGAAGATAGTCATAAAATTATAGACTATGTGATCTGTTACATTTTGTAACAGCACACATAGCTACAAATTTTATGTAATCATGATTTAATTCAATAGTAACCATATTATCTAAAAAAAACTCCCCTAGATTAGGTATACTACACCAATGCTATCCATTGTAAAGAAGTTTTGAGTTGCCCATTTTAGCACAAGTGAAAAAATTCTGAACATTTATAGCCATCTTATGGGGAAAGCTGCCTATTAGCTTGTAGACCATTTCCTTGCTCTCGTCCATTGGGCATGGAGTCCAAACATGAAACCAAAATCTACCTTTCTAGAAGTTCCAACCCTTCCAAAATGAACTAAAACTAGGAAAGGATCTGGTAAACCAGATCACGTGCATGAATGCACTTATTGAATTGAAAAAAAATGCAATGTGTAGAAATTGCACTTATTGAAGGGAAATCCTACTCTAAACAATCACTGTAAGATTTTCAATAACAGTGTTTGAGAAACATACCATTCACAGGAATGGGAAGTTCCTCATCATTCAACTTTGAAAGATGAAAAATTATTGTGTTCCTTGTAAGTTGAAATCATGTAAGGACCACTCGAGATTGTATCAAACTTTGTGTGCCTTCCTGACTTTTCATGATCAGCATCCCACTTTAACACATTATCTCCTTCATTAAAGACTCTGAATTTGGGTTTCTTGTTGAAATTCTTCTTCATCTCTTTTTTATTCTTCTCCATGTTTAAATGAGCTTGATATCTTAGCTCTTATAACTCCATTAATTCTGCATAATGAACCTACAATCATTCATTCTCAAGTAGCTCCATTTGATGCAGCAAATCTAATGTGGGTAACTCAACTGAAATAGGAATTCTTACTTATTTTCCATAAATAATCTTGTATGGTGAATTACCAACTGATCTTTTAGGAGTCACTGTATCAGCCCAAAGTGCTGAATTAAACATCAGATGCCAAGCTCTTTGATTATCTTTGAGTGTTCTTCTCATGATCCTTCAAATATTCTTATTAGTACTTTCATCTAACCCATTACCTTGTGGGTAATAATTAGATGAAGAGATGAGATAAATTCCATGGTTGACAAAACTATCTGTTACCTTTGCACCAAGAAATGCTAAAGCATTATCTGATATGATAGTTGCTAGAACACAAAATCTACAAACTATACCTTCATAGAAGGATAATATAGAAGTTTCATTAGCATCTTTCAAGGTTATTGCTTCAATCCATCATGTAAACTAGTATGTAGAAGTTAATATCCACTTGTTTCCTTGTGAAGAAGGTGGTTTTATCATGCCAATAAAGTCAAGACCCCACTGCATAAAAGGTTGATCAACTTAAATAGGTTGTAAGGTCAGCGAAGCTAAATGTTATTTTCCAACAAAGAAAGAATATTTCTTACACTTTTTGATCCATTCAAAATAGTCCTTGAATATGCTAGGCCAATAGTAACCAACTTTCATGATTTTTAAGGCTATGGTACATGTTGCAAAATGACCTCCTCTAGACCCTTCATGGAATTCTGATAGTAATTTATGAATTTTATCATAGTCAATACATCGCAGAAATACTCCACTTATATATTTTTGAACAACACACTATCAATAAAGATATAAGGTACATCTTGTAATCTGAAATACCTTCATTTTTTCTTGTCCATATCTTCCGGATAGGTTTCATATTGTAAGTAGTTAACTAAATCAGTCATCCATCTTGATTCCTAGACTTCTTGAACAAGTTCAGGTTGCTGATTTTCTAGTTGAACCGTAATGTTTGATTGCTGATACGCAATTTCAGCATGTTGTTTTAAATCTTCTTGTTATACATCTTGCTATTTTTCCATATCATCAATTAGATGCTCACACAAACCTTTTCCTCAAAATGTATTAGCAACCAAGATATCAACATCATATTTTGTAACTTTAGTTATCCAGCCTACTCTTTTCTCATTCAATTATTTATTTTACAAGAAAGATTTCACACTTAGATGAGAAACAACAACATGAATTTTATTGTTTGAAAGCATGTACTTGAAATTATTTATCCCTCTTACTACCGAAATTACTTGTTTTTCAAGAAATGCGTACCTTGTTTCCTAATCATTCAAGATTTTTCCAAAGAAAGTAATTGGATGTTTAATATTTTCATCATTAACTTGAGCTAATATAGCTGAGATTATTTCAGTTCCTATAAGTGCATACATTGTAAAATCTTTATCAAAATTTGAATTTGCAAGAGTAGGATCTTGAGAGATGGATGTTTTGATTTCTTCAAACCCTTCTCTCCCTTCGTTGGTCCAAGACAATGTTTTCTCTTTCTTTAAAATAGTTGTCAAAGGTTTCACCAATGCTATAAAATATGGAACAAATCTTCTAACAAAGTTGATTTTCCAAGAAAAATTTGTAATACCTTTTTATGATGAGGCAATGATAGCTGTGGTATGGCTTCGATTCTAAAAGGATCAATTGCTAAACCTTGTTTAGAAACAATATGGATGAGTAATTTACCTTGATGTACTGAAAATATAGAATTTTTGGGATTCAAAGATATTCCAAACTGCCTACATAATTGAAAGGTCTACCTTAGATGCATCATATGTTCATCAAAATATTTTGAAAATATAGTAACATCATCTAAATAAACAAGGATGCATTTATTTAACAAGTTGTGAAAATCCATTTCCATTGCCTCTTGAAATGTTGCACCAGCATTTGAAAGGCTAAAAGGCATTATTTGGTAAGCATAAGTACCCCACTTGGTGGTAAAATTTGTTTTGTACCTATCTTCTTCTCAAACTAAAATTTGATTGTATCCACTATAACTGTCTAGAAGAGATAGTCTATCTGAACCAGAAACTGTTCTCAAAATCTGATCCATGTTTGGAAGTGGGTAGTGATCCTTTAATGAATCTTTATTAAGATCTCTGAAATCCACACATAATCTAATTTTTCCATTCTTCTTCCTAATAGGAACAAGATTTTCTACCCAACTTGAATGCTTAAATAGAAAGATAATATCTGATTCAATCAAATTAGATAATTCTTTCCACATTAGAGGCTCTATTTTGGGATTCACAGGCCTGTGTTTCTACCTAACTGGTTTGGATTTTTGTTGTAATTCAATATTTTTCATGCTAAACGGGGATCAGAACCTCGGAGGTATTAGTATTTCCAAGAAAAAAAATCTTTAAATTCTTTACAAAGATCAATAAATGACTATTTTTCAGTTGAGGAACATACCTTTCCAAGAAACAATTTTTTTCCTTCATCAACTGACACCTTTTTGTAATTATCAGCATGTGTTGACATCTTAGTTTTTTCTTTCCTTAACTAATCATCAGTGTTGAAGATTTCATGTAATGTGACTAGAGCTCAAGGTAGTTTATTTTTCTTTAACTGAACAATCTGGTCACCATATAAGTGTTGTAATTTATCTTGATTCACTATGGAAAAATCATCTTTTTGCTGCAAAAACCTATAGATTTGATCACCACTTTCAAAAACTTGACAATTGAAATCATTATCAGTTATCAAAGGCCTTAAAATTAGCTTCATATGAGGCTGAATTTCATTTTTCCATATATGTTCCAGCACTTCAAAACTGGCACTAATTGCTTCAAGTCTATCTGCATGCTTATTTTTTGTTCTAGGAATGGATTAGATGTTAATAGCTTCAAAATATTCCATTATGTATGAAACTATGTGTTTGTGAGAATTCATTAACGGGTTCTTACAAACACTAAAATTTCTTACTTTATTGATAACCAACTCAGAATCACCAAAAATCTGTAAAATGTTAATACCTCTATTTCTAGCCCAAAGTAAACCATGAATCAATGCTTCGTATTCAGCTACATTGCAAATGCATGAAAATTGGAGACTCAAAGCTGAGAAGTACCTTTCATTCGTTGAGGAAGTGAGCATCAAACATGCTCCCTATCCTTTCTTGTTCTTAGCTCCATTAAACTGAAGCTTCCAAATCCCTTCTACTGAAATTTCTATTTTGGACAGCAAGGGAATTGGTGTATTTTCTTCATGCATACAATACACACCAAAAATATGTTCTTCAACTTCCTTAAAAGGATCATAGCCATGTTCTTTAACTTTCTTTTCATCCATAAATAGGTTAGAAACACCATCTAATGTTGAAACATGAGCTACATCATCAAAATCAAATTGATCTAAAGATGAATAATTATCCACTGCATTTAAAGAGTGAGGCTCAATGTGAAATCTGGCCAATGGTTCTGAATTGATAGTAACTTTTCTACCATAATGTGTAGTGAAAAATAAGGACCAATTTGAAGAGATATAACCTCCTATTTTTGCTGTAAAATCTTTAGATAAGCATAATGCAAAGTAAGGAGGTAAATCTACAACAGTGACATCTTACAGAATAGAAACATTTGGGAAAGTATGCAATGTTACCTCTAGATTTCTGTTTACACCAAGTGTATTAGTTGCAGTTTCATCAAGTTGTAAGACACTATTTTCTGTAGGCTCATACTACAAACCCAATTTTTCTGTAATTGCTTTTGGCATAACTATGCTACTTGCATTATTTTTCAACATATAGTTATGAACAAGATGTTCTCCAATAATCAGTGATAGATAAAATGGTGGTGGCTTCTTGATGGCATGAGAATTTAAGACTTTCTTAACCATCCATTTAACTTCTTTGATGTGATATTATTCCATTGTTTCAAGGACCATGTTTTCCTTCTGGACTTCCTTTTGTGATGTTTTAGAAGAAATCTGAAGCTTAGCTAGTTCATGAGAAATTAAATCTTGTTGTCCTAAAATACTTAGAGCATCCCACATTGATATGTTAACATTTTTCTTTTTTATTACATCAACAATGTTAAAAGAAGAAATAGTTCTAGATAAATATTCAACTATTTTAGCATAGGCATTAGCAAAAACTAATTTTGCTTTAGCTATCTTTGATATCTAAGGTATAAACAATCTTCTTGAGTCAAGCTATAGTTGTTTTTTCTGTCCTTTATAAGGTTAAACACTTGTTTTTCTTTTAGGAAAATCAGGACTGTTAGCTAGTTTTGGGGCTGTAGATGTTGTCTTATCAGTGATAGTGTGCAGAAAAGGCCTATTTTGTTGTTTTTGAATTTTAGCAGCTTTTCCTTGAGCCCTAGTAGTGACTGTAATAAAATCATCCTCATTAAAATTGAATAAATTATGTTTAGGTGCTTTCTAAACCTGAGTATCTTGTTGCCCACTCTCCATTTAAGGCATAAATAATGTCTCAGATTGAGCTTGTGCAATAAGACTTATGTTCAAAAAAGTATTTGGGCAACTTGTATCTGAATGAGGTTGATTACAAGGTTGACACCACTCTTTTATAGCCATATTAACTGAAACTAAAGTGTTATATGAACTAGGAGCCTTTGGGTCAAATTGCCTTTGTTGATAAGGCTACCTATAATTTTGATTTTGTTTGTAAGGCTGCCTATTTTGTGTATTTAGCTGATTTTACTGATAAGGATCCTTATAAGGTTTGCTAGGTAATATAAGACTATTCTCAATTGAATTAATATTATTCACCATAGTCTGCAAATATTTAAATATGTCAATAATGGGGAGGAAATAACAAGTTCTATAATTGTGATAGGCTAAGGAATAGGTGCTAAATCTACCAAAAAAGGTATTAAAGGCCTTGGTGCTAATTTTCTAGTTTGAATAAGACTATTTTTCAGCTCAAATGGCGATATCATAAGCTTTTGGGAGCGTCCCTCTTCCCACAGACCGAATCATAGTTGAAATATCACTATTTAATGCCCTAATATAATAAATAAGAGCATGATCAGCTTGAGGCTTGACACTGACTGGAATTCTTTCCCAAGTTCTAGAAAAATGGATGTTGAAACTTGACATAAATTCATTGGGAGCTCTTTTAATGGTAGAAAACTATTCTATAAGAGATAAATGATTTGAATTATCTTGAAATTGTTTCATTAGTTTATCACCTAAGTCATGCCAAGTTCTTATACATCCAAACTCTAGATTTCTATACGATTGCAAGGATTGTCCTTTAAGAGATGTAGGTAAAAGTCTCAAAGATACATCCTCATGAGTAATATTATGAACTACACATAATGTTGTGACATCTTTAATGTGCTCTGTAGGTGTCACCTTATTTTCACCAGTGAATGATGGCAAACATTTCATGGCAGCATTAGGGATGTCATGGTAAACTGGGATTACTAATGGGTTGGCATTAGTAAAGGTCACAAAATTGCTTGGTGATTGAATAACCATTTGAAAGACTGATATTTTAAAAAAATGATTAACACGTGGTGAAGGAATATTAGGAGGAGGGTTATCAAAATCAGGCCTATTATAAGGTAAAGTATTACTAACTCTTCTCCATCTTACATAATTCAAAGGTAAAGAAACAAAATTAGGAGGAATTCCTCTTAGTGATGATCTTGTAGTAACATTAGGCATGAAACATGCTACAATATTGGTATGAAATCAGCCCTAAGGAGTCACCAAAATATCTTAAAATATTTAGAATAAATTGCTGAAACTTACTCCTGAAAGTAACTTTCATATTTGATGTAAATCTGTTGTGGATCTGCTATAGAAATTGTAACTTGCATATAGATCTGATTCAATTGTCCCACTGGGCATGCCAAAAAAAATTATCTCTCGAAAGTGCACCCTGTAGAGAGATGGCTTCAGGTTTTCTAAGCTTGCAAAATTTATCTCTCTCTTTCGTAGATACAATGAAAACACCTTAGCTCTGTGGGTATACCTATTTTGAGGTGAGTCTCTGGTATCAAGGCTAGTTCCTTATTGATGTATCCTAAATTGATTTTATGGGGTTAAGGGGAAAATATGACTGTAAAAGGTTTAAAAATGAGGTGATACACAAGATTTATATCAGGGCTTTGACTGATTATATGCAAAACTAATATGTGAAAGGATTCTTGATGCACTAACCAAATTTTTTTTACAAAATATTAAGGGTAAACACTTGGATTTATTGAGCGAAAGTATCACAACAATACTGCTAAGCTAAACATACACATTAACATCATGCAAAATTACTAAATTTGCAGCAGGGTAAAATAATTAACCAGGAAATTTGCATTCACAAGACTACAAATAATTGGAAAGAATGAAAAACTTCACATTTAGAGGGAAAAAATTGCAAAATTGCTTCAGTACTCCTAAATAAAAAAATTCCTCCTCTTTGTGCTTTGCTAAGGCACACAATATATAGCAAAATAATTTTCCCACCCTTCTTAAAAGTATACTAAGGCTTATACTTGCCCATGTATCCTATTTTTATCCTTTATTTAATAATATATAAAGGAATAAAAATATAACAGGAAATTACAAATATCCATTAATAGCATTGATTACATTACAGTCAAACTGAAGTTGACTGTTTTATTCTTAAGAAATTAAAGATGAATAGTTTGCTGATAATAAGCTTGCTTGCTGGGAAAGTCTTTTTCTTATGCATGTGAATTTGTCTTCTTGTCTATTATGTCCTCTTGTGAAGGCATGCAAAATAACTCCCTGTGCAAGAACAAAACAATTACAATAATTGTAATATTTGCAAAGTAAATCATCTACTGTACGGACCACATATCCATGTGCATGTGCTTCCTTCTCTCTCTGCAGTATGTGGGTGCACCCTTACTCCTCACCATTAGTCTTCACTGGTTTGGCCACTCTTGTGGACTTAGTAAATTACCATGGTTTTTGAAATAATATTAGGGCACTTTAAAAAAGTGGCAAAATATTACATTCGGCCACCTTTAAATACAAATAGCCCACTATATGGTCTGCCACCTTTGATTATATTGCATGGTATATTTTATCATATTTTGCATTATTATAAGTGACTAAGGTGGACTTTACCCTTTTCAGTGATCATTAAAACCATGATTTTGAAATAATATAAGGGCACTTGAATCATTTGGGAGTTTGAATATAGTTTAGACTTATAAAAGTCAATATGCACTAATTATTTTATTCAAACATGGGGATGTCCCCTTCCAATGTTAAATCAACCCTTTGAACTTGTCAGTGGCATTTGTAACTAAGGTTTACTTACGTATTTGATGCCGACCAATGATTTCTGTCCTTGATGAATTTCTGATCGTTGAACGTTTACCCTGTAGTTAGGATTTTGGGCTACATTGAATGTTTTTGGTGGCATTTGATCACTTTGGCTTGCATTGAATATTGTATATCAATCTCCATCCCTCGATCTGTGTACTTTTTAATCTTGGATCGTTGATCACTAAATCCAGGTGAGTTAGGTTAAGCCATGGTTATTGGGTTAGTTAAAAAATGCTCAAGATCCATCATTTGATCATTTATTTTTGCTCACAGAGAGTTGAAGAGCCTTGGAAAAAAATTGGTTTGACACCATTGATGGATTTTTGAGCTCAGCTCATCTACAAAATAGCTCCCTGTCATTCTCAGGTTTTCATGGTCGACATTTTTTGGTTATTCAAGATTTATTTGGTTCTATGGTTTCTGTGTGGCCAGGAGAGCACAAATGTTGGGTATGTTTATCTTTACAATTGTAATCTTGACGATTTCTTCAAATTTTGTTAGAAAAAATTCTCAAAAGTTGGAGCGTCAGTTTCTTGTTAGAGCACTGATACTTGCATTTCCCTTTTTCCTTGTATTGTTTGTGCTCGATCATTGGTTAGATGAGCTTGAATAGCCTCTATGATTATTGTGTTTTCTCTATATTTCTTTGTTTTTCGAGGACTTGGTAGATCTCTGATATTGGTGAGTTCTTTTCTTACTCCATTTCCTTTCTATCCATTAATGGGTCTTTGTTCATTTGTCAGGATCTTTTCTTTCTGAGATGTGGGTACTCGTAGATCTGAGTTTTGAAAATTTCTTCAACTCTGTGTAGATAACATCGATAAAAAGTTTTGAAATATTGGTTTTCATCATGCACTATAAGATCATTCTTTAGCTTTCCTTTCTCTTAAGATGGAGGGGTTGACCTCATGCATATTATTTTGTTGTGGGTTCTCTGTTATTTGTAGATCTGTAACCTCAAGTTCCATTTGCTTCAATAAGAATCTGTAAATCTTCTATTTGCAGCAATTAACTTCATCTATGACTATTTTTTTGATGTTCTGATCATCTGTTGGGTTGTCTATGAACTTCGAGAAGAATTTCCTTGAAATTTTTGAACTCTGGTTTTGTTTTGAAAACTTTGAGCTGTATAGTTGAACGACTGTTGTGTTGTGAACTTGTATTTTGATTGAAATCTTCGTTTTAACAACCTAGAAATATGATATGTGTATTCATTCTAAGTTGGGTATTCTTATCTCACTTCGATATCTGTAGATCCTATGGACATACTAGATTTGCATTGTTATTTCTTAATTTTTGTGATGATAACATTCTCTAAATGTACCCTTGGAAAACTATATTCTTTAAAACTTAACAGTTGAATACCATTTGTGTGCACATTTCTTTTGTACATTTGTTTGGAAATAATCTTTACAAGATGAAAATTTCCTTTCTTTCTAACTTAGTATAATAACGAAGCTTGTTTACATGTAATTTCTCTTTCGAGGATCTGAATAATATTTACCTTTTTATTTTTATTCTACCATGTTCCTTCAAACGTAGTGATCCTTCTAAGTATGTATAGAAGAAGGTATTTCCTTCCCTGCTTATGGAGAATATGAACATTGTTGACTCTTATTCTTCAAAAATGGAACTTTGGTTTTTGGGATCACTGCTTTACTTGTTTTGTAGCTAAGATTGTCCTATATTTTGCTACCTTTCATGACTATGATGAGTCATTGAGGTAGATGAATTTGTTAAAGTATTGAGCTTCTCCCAAAACTCTACTTTGTATTTTAGTTCTTTATGGATTTCACTATTATAATTATTAAAGATCAATTTGATTCATTTATGTATCTCTGTATTGTTTCATGACCTTTTATTTTATAACTATATTTTGAGATGTAAGTATTTAGTATTCTTGAACCTCTCTCAATGTTCTGAGTTTGATAAAATCTATAAAATGAAATGTCTGAAAATTTGCATTCTTTTGTATCTCTTCAGTTTACCTTTTGAAATGATCCCTTATATCCTATAGTTAGTTGCATACTTTGATTCTGAAGATCATTATGTCGCTTTGTTGGAATATTGTAATCCTGTTTCTTGTACTTAGATGCTTTATTTCCTTAATAGTAGTATCTTTGGCTTACTGGAAAATTTGAAATGTTGATTTTTCATGGCAAATCCCTAGAAATTTTTTTCCAGAATTATCTCTTCCTTCCCTTTTAAGATGTAGTAGTTGTATTTCCTGATTCAAAATACATAATGTAACACTTTTATGTTGAAGTTGATTTGGTAGTTTGAAACTGAAACATAATAACTGTTATCTTGATCATGGCATGATTTTCTTCTTTTCTGTATCACATACTTGATTTACATAATTCTTTTAAAGCATGAATTAGTTAAAAAAACATGATGAAAAGTCGCAAATGTCCGTTTTACATGACGAATCCCTGTCAAAATTTTCCCTGAATATTCTATTTATTCTATTTGAGCTATAATCCTTTCTTTCCAGTTAACTTCAACTTATTGAAATCTGATTTTTCTTATTTAGTTGCAAATTGAAACATGTGCTTCTATTGCCAGTCTCTCTTCTACATTATAAATTCTTCCATTTTAGAACAGTTATTAGAACTTTGAGTTACATTCTTTCTTTTATTGCATGCACTTATGACTTGTCTTTTTTTCTCTTTGGCTACAACTTGTACGTGGACACTTAGGAAAACAGTTAGAAAATTATTAGGATTTTTGGCCTTTCTTATGTCTTTTTTTTTCGTCTTTCTTTTCTCCTTCTTCTTTATGAGTTAATAAAGCATGCATGTAGTTTGTTCTTCAAGTAGAATACATCTCCTATTAGGAGAAGATTCATATGCACGAAGTAGGATAGTGTAGGAATATGAATTGATCCCTGAGCTCGTAACTGACATTTAACTTTTCTTATTTTCATGTACAATGGATTCTATCATGGAGATGAAGGAGAAACAAAAGATGGAGATGAAGATGCTTCAATTGAAGAACATAAACCTTAAGGCAATGATGGGTTCACTCATAATCCTTTTCTTTCTCTTTCATGCATGTGTACCTTTTTATTCAGTAGCTATATTTTACTTTTTAGTTACCTCCCATGGCTTGTGTGGGAAACATTTGACTCTCCTTGTCAATAAAACATTGAATTTTGAAAAAGAGTTGTGTATTTCCTTATGCATTATAGCTTTTCTGTATGGATTCTATAATGAACTAAAAAACTTAGTAACATAAATGAATGTCTTAATAATGAAGGAAAGAACATTGATAGCAACTTGTAACATTCAGTAATGAACTCTAATTTTCAGTAATCTACATTTCTATTTGTTTCTTCAAAACTTAGCACTTAACCTAATTTATAATTTTTTGTCTTCATCAAGACAATACAATTTTCCTTCGAGTCTTTGTGTTCTTTTGCCAAAGATGACATGAAACTACAGACTATGTGATTTGTTATGTTTTGAGACAACACACATAACTACAGATTTCATTTAATCTTGTAACTTATTCAGTAGTAACAAATAACATACCAATTTACTTAGCTTAGGTATACTTCACTCAAGACTTTTCATCATAATGATGAAGTTTCGAGTTTCCCATTTTTGCACAAGTGCAAAAATTGTATACACTTATCATCCAACTGATAGGTATTATCATGATTTAATAGCTAGCTATGGAGCAATTTAGTGAAAATAAACTCTAAGCATTAATATAATTTTCATATAGACCCTCATACACCTAGCATGGTAAGTGATAATTATGTCATCACGGATGAACAACTATAAGATATTGGATGTGAAACAATTAATGCATTGGAAGGTATTCATTATTTGTTTAAGGATGAAATGACCGATGATGTTTATGAGCATGATCCCTATAGAGAAATTGAAGAGAAAGGTCTGAGTATTTATTGCAGTTATGAAGAGAATTCAAAAATTCAAGATTTGGAAAAGGGAAATCATCTTAAGGATGGTCTTTGAATTTTTTTTTTATGGCCCCAAAAATCAGCATGGTTAAGGACCTAGTCTTATACTAATTTATTCCAACACTCAGAGGATTTTTTTAGCTTTTAATTTTGATTTTGGTTTTTCTAACAATGTATTAGATTATGATGCACTCATTCATTTGCTAAAGTGGGAAAGAAAGAAAGGAATTACAAAATTATAGGTATATGGTGATAGTGCGATGGTTATACATCGGGTAAGATGTTGTAATCCTTGCAAAACATCATTGATGAGGACTTACAAAAATAGAGTTTGGGATATGGTTTAGTATTTCCTTCCATTTAATATCCAAACTATTCATAGAGATATAGATCAGCAAGGTGATAAATTTGCAGATGTATACATGTAAAATGTTGACATCATAAATACAATACCTATTAATATTATTAATATATATCCCACCATCAATAACTCATTATCATAATTCCTATATAACCACATAATAATTAATCATGATATTAATTATTATTAATCCCTAATATCATATATATCCTTATCCCAAATATTCTCATTTACTCACACATTAATCCCATATCACCCTTAATCATATTTATTCATCATTATATCTTATTATCCCATCAATAATCACTATTATCAATTTATACTTGAATTTAAAATATCATCCACTTACCAACCTACTCTAATAATATCCTACACCTAGCTTATCCATCAAATAACTTCCCTAATCACAATTAATTTCACTTAATTCTAAACTAATAAAATGTTACACCCCCAAAATCTAGAGGATTATATATCTACTACGCTCTCCAAAATTCTCTCCTTTTTATTCAAGAAATTTAAATAATTTTCCCTCTCTTCATTGAATTAAAAATTCAATAGAGACTTATATTAAGATCTAGAATTATCTAAATATATTATGTTTCATTTTTATTACCAATCCTCAACCATTGATGCATATAATACATGGATCAATCTCCACCCTTCATTCTTCCTCCTATAACTTATAAATTTGGCTTACTACCCTCATAGAAGCCATTTTTTTAAATTGCAACTAAGTCTTGAAAATTTTCCAATAGATCTCTCAGCGATAATATTGTATGGATATCAAGCTTCCATAATCATTCAGCAAACGAGAAAGGGAGGGTGCTACAAAACTAGGTCCACAATGTTAAGAAAAAATAATTCATCCATTGAGCATATCCAAGGCATCAATGAAGGAGTATTTCAACTTATAGGTAAGTGTAGATATAACATCATTTCCCTCTTTTTATCTTGCTCAATCAGAGGTAGAGATTAAGTGTATTAAATTTGTTTAGTTCTTAGTTTTGATTTAAAACTAATATCTTTTTTTTAATAATATTTAATATTTAGAATAAGTTTTCCAAATTTGGAAAAAAATTGTGTTCATTTACACCTTAAATTTTTGACTTTTCGTGACATTTTTCCATATTGGTGTCTATTCCCTTTCTTTCAGTTCCTATGATATGAGAAGTGGTTCCTTTGACCTAACATTAGTTCCTTTGCGCCTTATACAAGTTGTTGTGGTTGTAGGTTTATATTCTGACACCTTTTTCAAACCCATGGCACCTTTGTGGCTACTTTAGAACATTTGTTTCTGACATTGTGACTATGCAGGTTTGGCACCTTTTTTTTTCTTATGAAACTTATTCTGACATTGTGACTATGCAGGTTTGGCACCTTTTTTTTTCTTATGAAACTTATTTATGTCAATTAAATCCTATTATAGAACTTTAAAAACTAAACTTTGCCAAAGTTAACCTTGTTGTTTTAGTGCCCCTACTATGTTATTAGTGCCTTTGTTGACATTTTAGCACCTTTTCTCATACTCCAATGCATTTTCCTTTTTTGGATACTTTAACCTTCCGTTGGCACATTTTTTACCTAAAATCATGCCTTTGTGCTATATTGGCACCTTTTATCTACTTTGGCACCTTTGACCTGAAGTGATGCCTTTACTCTAGTAATTAACACCTTTTCTTAGGTAAAATTTTACAATAGTACTAATCAATATAATTTATATTTTTGTTTGTTTTGGTGATGTTTTAGAGGTTTTAACATTCTTTTCTTATTGAAATATTATAGTAACAAGAAGAAAATCTATCCGTTTCAATACTCACCTTGGGTTTAATATAATTTTTTGTGGTTGTGGGATTTTTGGCTAATTAAAACTACAAACTCATCTCGTCTTATAACACTGTCAGTCAAAGAATACATTGGGTTATAAAAAACAAACTCTGTGTGGATTTTTGGCTAATTAAAACTACAAACTCATCTCGTCTTATAACACTGTCAGTCAAAGAATACATTGGGTTATAAAAAACAAACTAATAATATTTTTTGTAGGGCCTATTCTTGAAGACCCTATTATATAATATAGTATTTTTTGTTAATTTTTAATTATTATTTTACATATATCATCCTTGTTAGTGTTTTACATTGCTTCCTATTTCTATCTTGAAGGTAACACTGTTTATGCTCTCCTCTCGTGTCTTAGGATGATCTTGAGGATAAAAGTTGGCTAATTTTCCTTCCCATTTTTTCGGGGGTAATGTGACATATAAATGGCATCCACACACTTACCATAGTCCTAGGGATCTCATTAACATGGGCTTCACCTCCACACATGTAGACATACCTCGTATTCCTATAGGGTATATAAATTCTTGGAGAAATGTCATTACTAGCTAAACATTTGGTTTTTTAAGAGCAACGTGGAGCGAGGGGCCTCCATGTTCCAATACTGAGGCCTCAAATAACATCCTTGGAACACATACTAGGGCTCCATTTACCATGAGGTATATTAGAGACTCCCTTTGTGAGCTTGTAAGTCCTAGACTAGATATCCCTTTGAATGTATATTTACCATGAGGTATATTAGAGACTCCCTTTGTGAGCTTGTAAGTCCTAGACTAGATATCCCTTTGAATGTATATTTAACTATAATGCAAGGAGGCCGAACTTCCCAAGATCAATAATTATTCTAACCCACATTGATAAATAGGTGGAGATCCCATTATGGATCCAATGTTGGTGTCTGGTATTGAAATAAAGTTATAGTTTGTTTCCAATCCCACTTGACTACCTAGGTTGTGATTACGTGATTATGAATTCATGATAGTTTTGTCAAAACTACTGGAAAAACACCACAATAATACCTCTAATCAACCCAAACACCTACCATCTATATATTTTCACCAAAACATTTGACCTCGATTGTGACCAAACAACAATTATCATACAAATTTTTGACAATATTAGGACACATTATTAACTTATAGTCATTTATTTGTTTCACATAACCCTATTAATATAAATCAAAATAACTAATAATAAGATGAAATATTATTAAGAAATCACAAGGTAATAATGGATCCAAATCAAATCAATTCTCCATCTCATAAAATGATGCAAGTGATGTACATGTATAATAGGAAGAAATTGCAACTACCGACTAGATCAATGGTGAATAACTCTCACTAACTTATATTAGAAGTAAATTTGATTCCACACAACTAGTAAGATAACTCAACACAATTGGTACACGTAAACAAGCATATTCCATGAGTGAAATATAGGGAAAATGAATATCCTAAACCAACACCCCCCATAAACATAACTCAGGTGTGAAGTGAAAAAGGAAAGTGGGTTTTGGCAATAAGGCCTAATGAGGTACCCATGTACAATGCATCTCTCATAAAGATAGAGTAAAAGGATAAATCCCAGTGGGAAAAAACTACCCCCTAAAAGAGAGATAAGAAACTCACTCAAGAAAACTAGAGAAGAATAAGAAGTGGGCCCCGGTAACTCGACATGATGAGGTACCAATGTATAATGATCATCCCCTAGAGTAGAGAGAGAAAGAAGTACGAATAAGAAGGTCCCCTAAAAAGTGTGTTGATGATGTGGTCCTCTACATAAATATTGAATAAAATCCTCTTACACTGAACCATGTTCCTACCCTTGGGAAGGAAAAAAAGGGAGCATTGAAAGTCTTTCCACTCCACAAAGGAAGAAGAATCATGCCATACTTTGATATTTGCATCTAGTCTGTAGTTGAAAGGTGGCATAGGTATGGAAAATTTTTACAAAAAAAGGCAATGTGAATTCCAATTTAGTATATATGTATGAGAAATAAAATGGTGGGGGCCCAATTACCCTAGTAGAGGGATCCACAAGATGAGGTGGATAATGAAACATATTTGAAATAGTGGAAGTGAAAAATTTCCCAAGGCAATAACTCCCAAAAAGATAGATGAATGGGTCCTCTGAATGTGTGATGGCTTAATCATAGCATATTCCTATAATGAAACACAAGTGGAAACTATAAATAGACAAATCAAGTCAGGAATATACTCATTCCAATGGGTTTCTTCAATGAGAGAAATGTTTGAAAAGAATGTATTAACATCATAACATGAAGTAGGAGGAGAAGAATGACAAAAAGAGCTGCTAGAAGTCCAAGATGATGCAACGCTGAACTCAAAGGTAGCAATTGGTGTATGTGGATTTTCATCAACTAAGAAATCAATATGAAATGGAGCACAAGAGAAAATGGTCACATCTTTCTCAGAGGAAGGTTCTGTAATAGAACACTATTGCATAGAATGAATGGAAGTCTAAAAAGGGGTGATAATGATGTTGGGGTTAATCACACCATTTTTATAGAAATATATTCAGATCTAAATATATAAACAATAAATATGGAAATAAACTAGAATAAATAATACATAACATATAATGTGGTTCACCCAGTGTGGGCTACGTCCACCAAGAAACAACCAATATATTATTCAAAGTTTTAATAGAGGATATACAATGAAGATCTAGAATCTTCCACACCTATCCCAGATGTACAATACTTTCATCCTTATATTCTTCTCTTTTCTCTCTTAAATAATTCTCTCTTAAAATTATCCCAATTATGAATGAGTTCTCTCTCATCAACCCTAGCTTTCTAGCTTATATATGCATATACAAACTTAGGGAACTTTAGCTATGTAATTACAATCATTATAGAAACTTTATATCAAATGTTAGATCAAATTCTCGTGAGGTAAATAAAACAGTCACGCACAGGTAACTGATACCAGTTACCCTAACCGATGTTGGTTCCTCCTTATTTTGACCAATGTCGGTCCCTAGGTGACTGATGTCAGTTTTCTGAATGACACTAGTTATTTTGTACTCTAGCAAGTTAATAAATCATGCTAATGTTAATCAATTAAGCTCCACAAATCAACAATCTCTCACTTTGACATAAATAGTTCAATTGTACTGTACACATCCATTTTTGCATCATTTCCTTGGCTTCGTTCTTCCTCTTCAAGTCTCAAAGTTGAAGACCAATATAATTAGAGTGTAGCTCCAACTTCTTCTTTTCCAATGACTTTGTTAGCATATATACAGGGTTATTGTTTGTATGATTTTTCTCCAGTTTTAGTTGCCCATCCTCCAACACCTGTCATATGAAGTGATATCTCAATTGAATGTGTTTCATTCTTGAATGAAATGTTGAGTTATTTTCTAGATGAATTGCACTTTGACTGTCATTGTATAATTTGTAATCCTCTTACTCCTTTCCCAATTATTCCACGAACCTACTCATCCATATCATCTCTTTTCTCGCCAATATTGCTGAAACATACTTGGCCTCTGTAGTAGATAAGGCCACAAAATTTTGAAATCTCGAAATCCAGCTAACTTCCATTCCACCTACTGTGAATACATATCCAGTGGTGCTTCTCCTACCATTAAAATCTCAATCCATATCTGAATCAACATAGTCACATAAATAAATATCTTACCCTCCATAACATAACTACATGTCAGATGTCCCTCTCAAATACCCAAGAAACCATTTGACTATTTTCAAATTCTATTTACCTAGATTGGCCATGAATATTCTAACAACTCCCATTTCTTATGAAATTTTTGGTCTTATACAAACCATAACATACATAATACTTCCAACTTCTAAAGCATATGGAACTCGTGTCATGTACTCAACCTCCTCATGTGATGTAGGACACCGATATTTTTTCAATTTGAAGTGTCCAACCATAGGTGTACTTACAAGTTTTAAATTCTGCATATTAAACCTTTCCAGCACCTTATTGATATAATGTTCCTGAGACAAATAAAAATTCCTCTTCTTCCTGTCTCTGTGAATTTGCATACAAAGGATTTTCTTAGTAGCTCCTAAATCCTTCATTAAAAATGTATGAGATAAATTTTATTTAAGCTCACTAATGTCCTGTATACTAGATCCTGCAATAACAATATCATCCAAATACATCAAAAAAATAATAAAGCTTCTGTTTTAAAGCTTCTTGAAATAATCACAATGGTTAGATTCACATCTCATATAACCATGCTCACGCATAAAATAGTCAAATCTCATATACCATTTCCTTGGGGATTTTTTACGCCCATGCAATCTCTTTTTCAACCTGCACACAATTTTCTCCTTACCCTTCACTTCATAACCAAACAACTTCTACATATAAATCTCTTCCTCCAAATCGCCATGATGGAAAATTGTCTTGACATCAAGTTTCTCAAAATTCAAATCTTCTAATACAACTAAACTCAATAAAATACATCTGGAATTAAATTTTACTATAATAGAAAATATCTCACCAAAATCAATACCTGATTTTTTTCTAAATACGTTTACCAAAAGCCTTGTCTTGTATATTTTATGTCCACCCTCTTCTTTCTTGATCATGTAAACCCATTTTTTGTGCAATGTTATTTTACCTACTTGAAACTTAACCAAATCCCATGTTTGGTTTTATTCCGAAGATTCCATCTCCTCATCCATGACATGTTCACATTGCATGTAGGCCTCATCTTGCATTGCTTCTTCAAAACTCTCTGTTTCACAACTATTAGTCAATAATAAATAAGGAAAGGAAGGTGTAAATATTTTTGGAGTTATAATTATTGTTTTTGACCTTCTTAATGAGATCATGGGTGCTGGAGGCTCAATCTTCTCATTATGTAAATTTGTATGAATCTCAGACAGTGACCAATGCCAGTCTGGCTCCTCTGTATCTGATGTTGGTTCAGGTGACCAACGCCGGTTTGGTGTTAACCAACACTGGTTACTATGTAGACTTGTGGGTGTCACTTTTGAATCTGAGAATGCATTTTCATCCACAAATGTTTCAACCAATTCATCTTTGGGTACCAAAAATTGATCCATGTACATTCTCTTTTCATTTTATTCAATTTCACGACTCCTAACAATCTTAGAATCTTCTAAATCTGAAAAATGGAATCTGAAATCATCAAAGCCATAACCAATAAAAGTGCATCTCTTGGATTAAGCATCCATCTTCTTTCTATTTTCTTTATCAACATGAAAAAAAAATTTCTAAACCAAATAATCTAAGAAAAGAAAGATCTACATCTTTTCCAGTGCAAGATTCTTCTAGTATTCTACCATCTAATGCACTTGAAGGCCCATGGTTAATTAAATAAATTTTCGTGTCTACTCCTTCTACCCAAAATGCAAAAGTTAATCCATCATGTATCCTCATGCTTCCTGCACATTCCATGATTGTCCTATTCATTCTATCAGCAACACCATTCTCATGTGGTGTTCTAGAAACTGTTATTTCTATGCATACTCCATTCTCTAAACAATAATAATTGAAAGCCTTGCTGCAATACTCAAAACCATTTTTAGATCTAAGGAATTTTAACTTTGAATTTGATTCATTTTACACAAGGTCTTTCCCTATTTTAAAATTATCAAAAACATCATATTTATGTTTAATATAATAAAATCATACCTTTATTGTGGCATCATCAATGAAATTCACATAATATTGGGATATGATGACAATTTTTGCACTTGTGCAAAAATGGGCATTTTAAAACTTCATTACAATGAATGGCATTGGTGAAGTGAACCTAACTAGGGGAATACATTTTCAGTTGTAACAATCAATGGTTATATGTAATTTTCAGCTGTGTTATGTTACAAAATGTAACAAACCACATAGTCTACAATTGCATGGTGATCTTTAGCAAAATAATATAAAGGCCATAAGGACAGATGTATTAGTTTGATGAAGAATAAAATTACAGAATAGGTGGAGTGTTAAATTTTGGAAAGTAGGCAGAGTTACAAATTATAGTAATTAGGAGTTCATTATTAAAGTTGTAGATATTTTAAATTTCTTTCCTTCATGATTATTTACATCAAATTATGTTATTGCGTTGTTTAGTTCGTTATACAATCTTTACATAAAACTGAAATGCATAACTCAGTTCGAGAATTTAATGTTTTATTCATAAGGTTTTTCAATGTTTCCCAAACAAGCCGTGGGATGTAACTCAAAAATCAATTCATAATTACTGAAGTAGTATGTACATATGTATGAAAATAAAAGTAAAGGAGTGTGAAAAAAACCCATCATTTCCTTGAGTTTTTTTCATCTCTATTTCTCCACTTCTAGCTCAAGCTTTACATCATCTTCATCCTCGCTCTCCACATTGGTATTATACCTAAGAAATAGAAAAGGGAAATACTGTTAGTCATGAGCTCAAGGTTAATCCATATTCCTCTACTATCTAATTTTGTGTAAATGGACCTCCTAATAGCAAGAGGTATGAGTTATAAGCATAAGATACATCAGAGACAGATATACAGTTTATAAGAGAAGTATTCTACATCAGCACATATGATTCTCACAATAATTGTAGAGAATAAATATGAAAGAAGAAAAACTATGGAATACGAGAGAGTCCAAAAAGCCTAATGTTTTCTAACTAGTTTATCTAAATGTGCAAGTACAAGAAAGAAGAAGGATGAATACACAAAGATATAGTTGTACTAATCTATAAAAAATGCAAGTTTAGTGCTACAGTTCTCTAAACAAATGGAAGGCATATATAAAGTGCAGAGTCAAAGATACAGAGCCAAGATATCATCAAAAAAGGAAACATATATCAGAGCTTAATCAAATTACATTCAAGTCCAAAGTATCTATCAAATTACAGTTGGCAAGTTACAAATGATAAAAGTATAGTCTGATTGATAAAGATAGAAATGAATTATCCAAAAAGCATCAATCAATCATTAATGGAGTTATGCTTCATATGAGATCTGGATAACTTTTCAAGAAATAACAAGTTGAAGTAGATCATGTAGTACAAGAAAAAATTACTTTAGATACCAGTTTTCAACATCATTAACTACATATTCAGATTTAGAGGTCATGAATTACCATGTACTAATGTGAGATTAGTTATGAAATAGAGAATGAAACTTTTATTCATTCTTGTATCAGTACACATATGGTGTGAGAAGAAATTTGTTGAGTTAAAATCCACAAGCATAAAATATTATCATTAAGATTATCAATACAATTTGTAACTTATTTCTAAGAAGATATTTCAGTTCCTATGGAAAAGAGGATGATCAATGAATGGGGAATAGTTAGCATGAAAGTAATCTTTTCAAAAAAATTACAAATGCTTCTAATGAAGGTACAAGCTTTAGATCATTTACATATACATCTTGAAGTGATATTTCCATAAATTCTTGTCAATCACAAACATCTAGCACAAGTAAGGTATAGACAAAGAGAAACCGCCACTTTTTCAGTTTATGGATTTTCATCATAATGAATAAATTATACCTTTGAAGCTAGGATCAAACAATGCAAACTCATCAACAAGATCAAAAATATCAACTATAGAAAAGAGCGATCATTTCCAGCTTCAACATCTAAGTGCAAAGGCATCGAAAGGAATGAAGATATAAAATTCACATGAAATTAAAGAATATTATTATCAAGTACAAATTAGGAGAGTTTTTGAATCCATGTTCCATTAGAACATCATTTTATCAACTTAAGATAATCAAACAAATTATTTATGTTGCAAACAATGAACAACCATAACAAAGAGATCAAACTCATGTATCTCCAAAACATCAAAGAAAGAGAATGTATCAAAGAAAGAGTTCTTTTCAAGTGTTGCATTAACATAGAATAATATGTAGAAATCAAATTGGTTTAAAGGATGTATTACAATGTTGACATACTCATCAAAAGAATGCAGAGATTCAAAAATGAATGGACATTAAAACAAATCAATTTCTAACCACCAAAGAACTGAATCACTCCAATTTCTTTACAAAAGGACTTAATGAAATGATGAGGAAAATATTTTTTACTGGGTTTATTGCAAGTGTTCAGTTAGAAGCATAATCTGGGTATACTTTGTAAGGCTACATGATTAAAATCTGAAGTCAGCATGAATATAATATCAAGATAAAAGGATGGAATGGGCTACAGGGCTGCATTTTTTAGAAGCAAAAGACTAGATCAAATAGTTCTTTAAGGCCCATATAAGATGATAAGAGTAACTGGAAAATAACATTCAAATATGGAATAGGAATGTAACTTACAATCATAATTCCTAAAGTTGTTCAGAAAAGAGTAACAAAATTACTTCTCAAGGATAACGTTGTATTCTTTGATTCCTCAAATGCAAAGATGAAGGTTTATAAAATAATTTTCATGAAATTAAAGGAGTTTCATAAGCAATGCAAAATAATTTTCAAATCAATAAATGGATGTAACTTTAGAATAAGATCAATCATACACCACCAAGAGAAGGAGTTCTCAGGACATTATATACTAGTATTCAACTGCATTAAAGAGTATGTGAGCTATATCTGAGATTAATAAATAATACAGAGGTAAATAAATATATATATATACAAATCCCACCAATATGGGAAGTATGAATTCAAGTATCTCATAGAAAAAGAGACAATGATGAAATATCTTGAGAAAAGTTAGGGGAATCAAAGGATAATCAAGTTTCAATTTTTAAAAAAAATCATACTACGAGGTTCAATCAAAAGAAACCAATACAGATCTAGGATATTTTCATTAAAAATTTGAAGTAGAGTGCCCCCCTGGACATCAAAGATAGAGTAAGGATATGCATGAGCATTGAAGAAAAAAAGTAAACAATTGCTCAAAACGACATTATCAAGATGCACAGAATAGGTAATATAAGAGTATCAAGTTTTAATGAGATATTTGACATTTACAGCTACAAAAATCTTCTTAGTTATACTTCATAGAAATTCGAATATCTTCTATCAAATAAAAACTTTGCAATAAAAGAAAGAACAAAACTCGAGGAATGAATTTGAGCTTACTAGTTCTTCAAAATTCAAGTCTATAATAGAGAAAATCATGAAATGACTTGCATAAGTGTAATGATGGCATAAATTTGAGATCATATTTTGGGTCATCATCATTAATGTTAGTTTTAGAGGAATGAATAGCAGAAAGCATACTTTAACAAAGATATAGGATTAAAACCCAAAAGCATATTTAGAAAGTATAACTTTGATGTTTGAATAATGACCAATGAACAATTCCAAAAAATCGAGCTCTCATATACAAGCATAAAGTTTGAATGTAGAAGAGAGTATAAAAAAAAGCATTAAAACTAGAGATGATATGGTTTCAGAGGCAATAAAATTCACCCTTTGGGGTTGAAATATTCAAACCTTAAGTGCAAGGAAGAAACAATCACTCTTATGGCGACTGAGTTTGCGCAGGATAGAGTTCTGAACGTACAGAAAATGGAAACTCATCTCTAAAATAAAAGAAAAATGGTGGTGGGTTTGGTGGAACGGGATCGAATCAAGGAAAAAAATAACTCCCGTAAATAGAAACAACGGTGGCTATGAGCTCAACCAAGTTAAAAAAAAAAGGAAATCCATAAACACAAAAATAAAATGAATTTTAGTTGTGATTTCTATAAGGTAAAGCTATAGTTCAAATCACTAAACGCACATAAAATGGCCAAATACATAGAGAAATGATACCCAAATATTAGATAAAATATTACCAATTTTTTTATATTACAGGGCTCTCTACTAAAACTCAAAATCCAGTCCCGCAGAAAAAAGTGGAGCTCGAAAGAACCTCAATGGCGTTATGATCACAAAATTAACAATGCAGAGATGAGAAAAGAATTTCCAAGTCTCGGCTTATACAAGGCCCAAACGATCAAAACGATGGCCTTATAACTTCTTCAGAGCTCAAACTAGAGCAAGTATGATGAAATATGTAATTATTAGTAGATATAGAGCCTCATGAATCGAGATATGAACACAAAATAGAGCTCCTAGCATCAACAATGGTGGTCCTGAAGAAAATTTATCTGGGATTCACCCTACGAACTCGAAATTGCATGCGAATGATCATTTTGGGGTGAATTTTTTTTTTTTGCAAAATCAACTCATAGTGATATAACTCAACCAATGAGTTAGAAATCAACAACATGAGACCAACAAGTACATGAGATTAATGACCACAAAGCAGTCATCAAGATCAATGTAAACCCATAGAGATTGACGATGGAGATCAAATTGTGCAAGGATCAAATGATTAACATACAAACCATTGACAACTACCTTACTCACCATGGGTTAAAGATCAACGATCAAATATGGAAGGGTACAAAAATAAATTGTTGTGATTCAATCATCAAGTTCAATGCAAACTTAAGTTACCATAGTCAATTCCTTATTTACCCTGGTCAGAAAATTAATGGCAGAGATCAAGATGTACACAAATCAACAAATCAAAGAGCACCGAAAGAATTCATTACATATTCATAACCGTAACCGAGGCTACATAAGGATTGACAGTCAAAGATCACTAGTCGCCATCAAAAGCAAGTAACTTAACCATAGTTCATAACCCAACCAAATTTTAAACATCACCACCATCAAATTTTTAATGGGTTGAGTCATCATGGAGAGGGGGACAACCCAATTATCCAATAAATCATTACTTTGACTTGACTAAGGTCTGAAACTATAGTGCAACCAATAATTATAAGAAAGGTAAAACTCTACCTTATGTTACGCATGATTATTCAAAAAGGCTCCTGTTATCACCAAATCACAACACCCTTATGTTTCCATAAGTGCATATACTTGAACTTACGGTGTGATTGGATAACATGGGTACTATCTCCAAGTTGTGGGACTTGCTACTTGAGATAGACCTCCAGAGAAAGCTGGTTCTTGCTCCTAAACTACCTACCACAATCTACTCTAATGCAGGATAAGCTAACTGTTCTAATCTAAATTTTCAAGGGACCAGGGAGAGAGAATGCATGAAATGAAAGTTTACACTAAAGGTGTGATACACCAAAAAAGGAGGGTGTGAGAGTAGTCTTCAAATGCGCGAAATACAGAAGCAAAGTGCACACTAGAAGAGGTGATGACAGTTCTCCATAATCTAGCAAAACGTATTCACAACAATATTTCAAACATACACAATGATAGTGGATCCCTGCATGAACATAATAATAGACACAATATTCTTGTAAAGAATAGGTTTAAGGGGCAAGAAGAATGCAAGAAAACACAGTAGGGGAAGATACATCCACAAACTTATATTTTATTGCTTCTTGATATACACAGTTCAATCGGTTACAAAGTAAGGGCCTAGATCACCATGCAAGGATTCCAACACAAGGGCCTACAACACATTGGCTTCACAAAGTAATTTTAGTAGAGATTTTCTACAAAATACTACCTCCCTTTACAATGAGCCCAACACTCCAATTTATAGAAAAGACGAGAAGAGAGAGGGGAAAAAATGAAAATCCCGAAATCTATCCTTCAACCAATTATAAGAGGAATTAAATGGAGTAAAAATATTATATATTACTTAAAAAAGGCTCCCCATACTGTCCCAAGTTCTGCAGCAGAGAAAGAATGATTACCATGCCTCTTAATTGCACTCCCAACCACCAAATGAAACACTGTTATGAACCCAGCCACGTTTTCTAAAAAAACTCGACCAATTTCTAATCAAATAAATAATTTTTTGATTTTTTTGCATCAGGCTCAGATCCATGATTCCAACGGTACCAATTTTGTGTGATTTCATTGAGAAATGCAAAAGTTATGGCCTTCTGAGTGCGGAAAGCTATTTTGGGTCTGGCAGGCGTTTTCTGTCATTTTACGGGAATGAGCATTAACTGACTGGAGCTGAATATGTTTCTTTTATTTAAATACATCTACTCTTGTTAAAAATATAGAACGTCATGCTCATTCCAGAAAGTCAAATTTTGTGAAAATCGGAGCTTGGAGTCAAAAGTTATGACCGTTTGAAGTTTCACGGGTCAAACGTTGACTTTTCTTCTTTGCCTTCGGCCGCTTCAGCTTTTCGCGTCCTGTGCATACCTTTGTTCCAAGTGTCCTAGATGAAAATATCTTGCCTCGTCTGATTCATCTTTCCGCATCCCTCGTGTACTTTTGTCCCAACTGTTCCGCAGACTGCCTGGGACAAATATCTCCAAACCACCCGAAATGGAGTGTTTGTCGGCGAATCGACCGGTTCGCGTCCCCCGCGTACTTTTGTCCTGGCTGTCCCAAACCACACGAAAACAAAAATTTGACGATTTTTTCCACTTTCAGTCGTTTCGGCTTTTCGCATCCCGACGTCCCAACTGTCTCGTGGACCGCCTAGGACAAAAATGTCTGACCTAGCCAATTTCCTTTGTATTTCAGCCCCAAGCTTGGTATGACGAACCTCGGCTACAACCCGAACTGGTACAACCCAAACTCTTCAGGCCTGAAATGCTTTAAAACAGTCCTACAACCTTATTTTTTGCATTTTTTTCCATTTTTTCTAACTCGTTGGGATTTCTTCTTGGATGGGAGAGTTAGAGAGAAGCCGAGGGGGCCCCCAAAAAACACAATTTCGGGCCTTGAATCAATCTACTTGCTCGGGATTGAATAATTTGATGCATGTTATCAAAATTACCTTGAGGGGTGAATTTTGGATAACAATTTTGGCGACTCAGCGGGGTTATCTGCCTGCCAGATGAAGAATGGCCAACTGCTCGTAGCAATCCATTAGGCATGGAGTCTGTTTGATAACCTCTTAGCTGATCTGAAATTTGAAAACCTGTGTCCTTGAGCTATTGAAACATTCGTTGAGCTGGTTTTCCTATTGCTGCAATTCTTTTCTAGGAGCTTGATGAATTGCAAACATGCACATACTAGAAGCAATAGGACATGTGCACGAGCACTTAGGAAAATAAAAACTACTCTAACAGCAGTACAATGTGTGTAAGCACTTAGAGGAATGGAAATTCTAAATTAATATTTACAAGGGTGAAAAGCTATCTTTCTAGTAGCAACATTTGAGATAGATCCCATTGACTGAAATCTGCAATTCTTTACCATCCAACTTAGCCAGTCATAAAGCATTGCTACCTTTGTATTGAATGATCATGTACAGGCCGCTCCAAATGGCATCGAACTTGGAATGCCTTCTCGGCTTTGCATGGTCTACATCCCATTTCAACACTAGATCTCCAATTTGGAAGGTTCTAGCCTTGGCTTTCCTATCAAAAGTATTCTTGATCAAGGTTTGATCCTTCTCTATTGCTTGGGATGCATGCTCTCTAATTTCTTGGAGCTCCACTAATTCTCCATATCTAATCTCCATGGGTTCCAACTCAGCTAGTTCCAACTGTTTCATGAGTTCCAATGCTGGCAACTCAAGTGATATATGTAGAACTACTTCTTTCTCATACACAAGCTTGTATGGAGAGCTTCTTATAGACCTCTTGGGTGTGATCCTATCAGCCCATAGGGCTGATTTGAGCTTTGCATGCCAAGTCCTTTGATTCTCATCAAGATTCCTTTTGATGATTCTTAGTAGATTCTTGTTCATAGACTTGGCTTGGCCATTACCCTAAGGGTAATAATTCGATGAAGTGCTGAGATACACACAATTCTTGACAGCCCATTCAGTGATCTTTGTGCCAAGGAATGCCAATGCATTGTCCGATATGATAGTGGCAGGGGCACCAAACCTCATGACTATCCCTTCATAGAAATCTAAGATATTGGATTTGTTTGCCTCCCTGAGTGCCACTGCTTTGGTCCACTTGGTGAAATAGTCTGTTGCCATAAGTATCCACTTGTGGCCTTGACTCGAATTGGGATTGATAATCCCAATGAAGTCTAATACCCATTGCATGAATGGGTGATCCACTGACATTGGATGAAGGGGTAGCGCTGCTAACCTTTCTTTTCCTGTGAAGAATGCACATTTCTTGCATTTCTTGACCCATAAGTAGCAATCATTGAACACAGTAGGCCAATAGTAACCAGCTTTCATTATTTTGAGAACTGTTACTCATGGAGCAAAGTGGCCTCCTGCTTCCCCATCATGGAACTCGTGTAAAATTTTCTCAACTTGACCTGTTCTAATGCATCTTAATAGAACACCATGGATGTCTTTCTTGAACAAGATACCATGAATGAGTACATATGGGATAGGTTGTAATCTAAAGTATCTCCTCTTTTCCTTACTCACTTCTGGAGGGCACAAGCCTATTTGGAGGTAATGCACCAAGTCTTGAGTCCAACATGGAACGAGTGCATCATCAGCTGGTTGTTCTTGATCATTCTGTAGTAGTAGGACAACATCTTCTTCACCTTTTGAGTCGTCTGGTTGTTTGAAAGCGAGCTGCTCACACAAACCTTTGCCATGAACTAGCTTGGTCACTTTGATTTCAATATCATATTCCATCACCCGAGTAATCCAATCTGCTCTCTTCTCATTTAAATCCTTGTTTAGGAGAAATTCCTTGACACCAACATGAGACACCAGCAATTGAATCTTATTGTTTGAGACCAAATGTCTGAACTTCTTCAAGCTTCTGATGACAGCAAGGACATTCTTTTCGATGAAAGAATACTTTATTTTGTAATATTCCAAGGTTTTACTGAAGAATTCTATGGGCTGTTCTGAACCTTCTCTACTCAGTTGTGTCAAGATAGCTGAGATTGTATCTGATCCTCCAAACGCATACAACATTAAGTCCTTTGAAAATTCTGGGTTGATAAGAGTTGGAGCTTGTGATATTACATGCTTGATGTTTTCGAAACTTTCTTTGCCTTCTGCCGTCCATTTGAATGTGAGACTCTTCTTCAACATCATTGTTAAAGGCTTCACAAGAGTGGCAAAATTAGGCAGAAATATGCGGACAAAGTTTATCCTTCCTAAGAATCTTTGAAGAGATTTCTTGTGGTGTGGCAATGGAAGTGTTCGGATGGCTTCAACCCTTTCAGGATCAATTGTTAGCCCTTCCCTAGAGACAACATGGCCCAACAATTTTCCCTCGTGTGCCAAAAATATACACTTTTTTGGGTTCAACGACACTCCAAACCTTCTACACCTCTGAAACACTTGTCTATGGTGAAAGAGATGGTCTGCTGCATTCTTTGAGAAGACAGTGATATCATCTAGGTATACCAACACTATCTTTTTCATCAAGCCTTTGAACGCCATATCCATAGCTCTCTGGAATGTTGCTCCGGCATTTGACAGTCCAAATGGCATTTTCCTGTATGCATAAGTGCCCCATTTTGTAGTGAAGGCCATCTTGAATTGATCTTCTTCCTTTACCATTATCTGTTTATAGCCTGAATATCCATCTAGCAATGAAAACCTTTCTGAACCAGCTACAACTTGCAATATTTGTTCCATTGATGGAAGCGGATAATTATCTTTGAGTGATTCTTTATTTAGATCGCGAAAGTCCACACACAATCTTATTTCTCCATTTCTCTTTCTTACCAACACCAGGTTTGCAATCCATCTTGAGTGTTTGATGGGGAAGATGATATTGGCCTTAATAAGCTTGCTTAACTCTTTTCTCATGAGAGGTTCGATATGGGGATTCACTGGTCTTTGCTTTTGCCTAACAGGCTTGGATTCTGGATCTAGCTCAATAGTATGTTGTGCTGATTTTGGGTTGAAACCTCTTAAATCTTTGTAAGTCCAAGCGAAGACATCTGGGAACTCTTGATAGAGCTAAACAAAATCAGATTTCTCTTGAGTACTTACTTTTCCAATTTGTAATGTCGTATCTTCATCTACTAAAATAGGTTCTGAATCTTCACCCTTTACTTGGATGTTCACTTTCTCCTTCCGGAACTGATCATTCGGGTTGAATATTAACTCCAAGGTTATGAGGCCTTTTGGTAATTTGTTAGTTCTCAGCTGTATCACTTGGTCACCATACTGCTGCTCCATCTTGTCTTGATTTCTGGCGGAGAACTCAGCTTCTTCTTGTAGGAAATTAACAATTTGTTGATCATTCTTGAAGACTTGCCAACTTGTATTGTTATCTGGAATAGCTGGTCTCACAACAAATTTGATATGAGGCTGAGTTTTCTCACTTTTGATATTTTCTACAACATCAAACGCAGCCCCAATTGCTGCCATTCTGTCCACTGCTTCATTCCTTTTTCTTGGGATGGAATTGATGCTAAAAGTTTCAAAATCTTCAATAAGATCCCATACCCGATTTTTGTAGTTCTTCAACAGATCATTTTTGGCGGCATTTTCCCCTCTGACTTGGTTTACGATCAGCTCACTATCACCAAATACTTAAAAATTCTTGATGCCTTTCTTCTTTTCCCAATGCAATCCATGAATTAAGGCTTCATACTCAGCTGTGTTGTTTGAGAAAGAAAACTGAAAATGGAAGGTTGAGTAATACTTTGTACCTTGTGGTGAAACGAGCATAGCTCCTCCTCTTGCACCTTGTCTACTCCTTGATCCATCAAAGAACAATTTCCATATTTCATTGTCATCTTTGTGGTTTGGCTTGGTGATGCTAGGGATAGGCTGATTTTCTACATGTATGCAATAGAATCCCAGCTTAGATTCTTCTATTTCTTGATAAGCATCAAAAGCATGCAGCTTCCTTGCCCATTCATCAAGAGTCAAATCTAGGATGCTTCCAACCTTGGTGTCAGCTTCATCAGTGCTTGGATAATCTTCTTGATCAAACTCTGAACAGTTGGTATTGATTTGGCTTAGAGTGTAAGGCTCAATGTGAAAGTTTGCAATAGGTTCAGATCTGATTGTGGCCTTAGTCCCATACCTTGTTCTGAATAACATGTGTGACCAATCTACCAAAATATAGCCTCCAATTTTAGCAGTGAAGTATCTTGACAAGCACAATGCAAAGAGTGGTGGCAGGTCTATGACTGACACATCTTGTAACACTATTACATTGGGACATGCGTGTAGTGTGAGGCTCAAACCTTTGATTACTCCAACCGTTGTCACTGCTGTCCCATCTAATTACACTACACCCTTGGAGATGACTTCATATTGAAGCCCTAACTAATCAGCTATCTGTTTTGGCATGACTGAGCTGCTTGCTCCAGAGTCAATCGTGTAATTATGTACCAACTCATCTCCTATGATCAATGAAACATAAAATGGAGGGGGCTTCAATATTTTACCTTGTTGTCCTCCATGATTTCCTTCAGGCTTGGTAGCATTTGTGAGTACCTTCTCTTGCATTTGGACCTGTTGATTTGAAGTTGACCAGTCCTTCATGGCAGCTTGTAGCAAATATCTTTGGCCTGGGATGGATAGTGATTCCCACATTGATATGTTTACATTTGTCTTCTACATCTGATCAATGATGTTGAATGGGGATGAAGCATCCCTCTGCTATCCTCTATCTTGCACATTCATTCCTTGCAAATGAGTGGCAACAACTAGCATCTGAGTAGGTTTACGAGCTGGTTTGGGTGCTCCTTGCATGTTTGGAACTACATTTTGTTTGCCAGCGGCTTGTGGAGTGGTAGAAGGTTGTGGATTACTTGAAGCCAATGGCTGTCCTTCACCCAAATTTCTCCTTTTTGACCTTGTGTTGGCTGTAACACTTTTAGAGGGTATTTGATTCATACCACAGAAATCTTCAGCCTGCCAATTGACAAGAGTAGTTTCGTTCATAGATGTTCCTTGCTGAGGTGCTTCTTACTATTGATCCTCTTTGTGGATGGACCCTTGTGACCCACCAATAGTTTGCACCATTAGAGCCTGATTTAATGCACTGTTAAAGCACATTGATTGGTTATGTGGCTGACTACACGGGAAACACCAATCATATTCATGGGCCATGTTATTTTGCACCGGTACCAAATCTTTAGAAGCAGATACGACATTGGGGTTATAGGGTTGAAATGGTCTATTAGCGGGAGGCCTTACTTGGATTTGATTTTGATTTGTAGCTTTAGTTGGTGACCTATTTTATTGGTATGGGGGCCTAGCCTGGTACTGCGCTTGAGGATGATACGGTATAGCACTTTGAGCTTGCTGTCTTTTGATAGTAACCAGCTCATTTCCCAAATTTTGCAATTGTTTCATGACCTCTTGGAGTTCATTTGAAGCACTAGAGGATGAAGTAGAAGTTTCATTTGAACTTTGATTTCTAGGAGTGGGAATAGGAGCCAAATTGGGTGCTTGACTAGTACTTGGGTTTTCTAAGTTTGGATACAAGGGCATGGGAGGCCTAGGAGCCAATTTACAGCTTGAATAAGACAGTTTTCAGCTCTAATGGAAATGCTATAAGCAGCAGGTAGGGTTGTGCCTCCCATAGATTGAATTAACATAGAAATATCAGAATTCAAAGCCTTAAGATAGTATAGAAAATCACCTTCAGCTGTTGGCCTGACGGCCACTGGAATCGTATCCCAAGACCTTGAAATCTGAAGTTGAAGTCAGCCAGCTGCTTGTTGGGAGCTCTCTTGATAGTTGTCAATTGTTCTAGTAGAGAGAAATTGTCTCCCTTTTCCCCAAACTGCTAATAGAGAACTCTGCATAACTGATTCCAATTTGTGATAGAACCAACTCCAAGGCTCCTAAACCATTGCAATGCCTTCCCTTTGAATGAAGATGTCAATAATTTGACAGCCACATCCATTTCATTTATCTCATGGATTGTACAGACGTTAGTAATGTCTTTGACATGATCACCAGGAGTAGTATGATTTTCTCCAGTGAAAAATGGAATGTTCTCCAATGCTGCAATTGGAACTGGATTCTATGCATTGAAGGCAAGTGGGTTGCTGCCAGTGAAATTGACAAAGGGATTGGGTGGTTGTGTCATTCTGATTGGCCTGAGAACCCTTGTTGATGCGAGAAAAGGTCTAACAGGTGGAGGTGTAGATAAAGTCCAGTTAGGTGGAGATGATGATCTTTGAGCTCTTCTTCCCCTTCTTTCTCTTCCTGGAGATAGGTGTAGATAAACAAAAAATCCTTCCTCCCTAGCTCTTGACCTGGTCTGTATTCTTCTCATAACATTTCTATGCTTAGACTGCTGAAACCAGTGGATTATGCCTCTTTTGGAGTCGCC